>OX465274.1:221827574-224327574 GCA_949987645.1 Tachina grossa
CTAAGTCCCTTATTTTAATTTAGATCAATCCAATTTCTTTGTTAAAAAAAACTACTTTAGGGTAGTTACTATTTTTTCAACAAGTTGTGCATTTTTTTTTTTTTTAAATTTCTGGAATATAACGTACATACCTTTTAAGACTGTTGTAAAAAACCGGCAGCATGATACATACGTACTCACAAATACGTATATATGCATGTATATCATCCATATTCGCATATGAATTGCAAGGACAGCTTTTCCATACGCAAAGTTTGCTTTGCGAAGTCTTGAGTTTGTTGGAGAGTAGGGAAGAAAGAATGCGAGCTCGTTCCCTTCCCTCATACAATCGCATGACTTTACCAAGAAAACTTTTCAGTTGTAAAAACCGTCTTAGAATGAGTTCACACACTGCAGCTTGTGTTGATAAACTTTGCACATAATTAGCGAGAGAGGAAAGTATGATTGCTGCCCTCTTCATTATAATTTCCTCTTTCTTCAATAAACTCAAAAGATGCGCAAATTTCTGTATTTTCACAAAATCTTGGCACAAGACGAATTCATTCCAACTTCAAAAGATCTTTGTTAAGAAAATAATATGAAAAGTAAGATATATGCTTTCTTTGATATATTATTAACTTGATATTTTTTAAACACCACATATTTCTATTTCAACACTTATTTTATTTCACTGCACAATGTATTTTATTATTTCGTTTAACGAAGCAGCTCCACATTACTACGAGAAAATTAACTCGGTAACGAAAATATAATGATGCCAGATTAGTACAATTTAATAAAAATAAATCGAAAAAAATATTACTATAAAAACTTAAAACATACATGTACATGCATATGTTATACCTGTTAACTATTTTACTTAAATAGTGTTTATGATAACATACTTTTTTTAATTTTAAGTTATTTAAATTTAGAATTACTTAACAGTTTTGTAACAACTTTCTCTCGGTAGAGGGAGCTCTAACATGTAGTGGTATTTTCATGAATCTAATTTATACAGTACTTGTGCCGCACGTGGTGTCAAAAAAGAATAACAAACTAATTTGACAGCTGATTTATTTCTTTTATGTAGTAATTTGTAGTGGGAAAAACGTGTTGAATTTAATAAATAATATTCTATATTTTATCAATAAAATTTAAAAACTATTTAAATAAAAATAAATCAAATTAACAATGAAACGCTTAAGCGAAGAAAGAGCTAAAATTTTATTTGAAAAATTATCCAAATAGTGAGAATACTGATGAATTTTCGAATTGTGCATTTCAAAAATAATTTAATTTTTTTCCCAGCATTGGCCCTAATGTTAAACAATTAATAGATCGTCCTGATGGCATTTACTGTTTCCGCGAGCACTTGGACCGAGTTTACTATGTTTCGGAACGTATTTTAAAATTATCAGAATGTTTTGGTCACAAAAGGCTTATCTGTGTCGGCACTTGTTTTGGGAAATTTTCTAAAACGAACAAGTTAAAATTCCACATAACGGCTTTATACTATCTAGCGCCTTATGCTCAATATAAGGTATGGGTTAAACAGTCATTTGAACAACAGTATCTGTATGGTAACCATATTCCCAAATCTGGCTTGGGACGTATAACGGAAAATGCAGGCCAATATCAGGGTGTTATTGTTTACAATATGAATGATTTGCCTTTGGGATTCGGAGTGCTGGCTAGATCAACAACTGAATGTAAATCTGCGGATCCTATGGCTACAGTGTGCTTCCATCAATCGGATATTGGCGAATACATAAGATCGGAAGACACTTTGTTCTAGAAGTCTGTTAATCGTTTTTATTAGTAGTTTTATAGTGTTTAAAGAAAAAAGTATAAAGTAAGTTTAAAGAATTTTTTAATACAATTTCCAAATGAAAAACAAAATTGTAATTTTTATATTCTATAATTTTTTGAAAAGTGATAGACGTGAGCAAAATTTTTTGTCAAATGCAAAATGCTTAAGTTAGTTTTTATAATTAGAATTTTAATGTTAAGACATAATTTCAACATGTTGGTGATGTACTGTAATCGTAATCCAAGTTGAAACCGGCACCATTATACTGGGGATTTTTTAGTTAATATTTTATATATAAGAAATTTATTATTCGACATATTGTCAGAAGTTTATTTTAATTTGAAACTTATTTGCTGGTGGTTCAGCGTTGTCTATATGCATTTCATTGTTGCTGTAACAAATCATCAGTAGACTTCAACCACACATTTTGAGTAGTCACAAACCTCTTATCTTAGCACAGACTTTCAAGAACTATTTGAGAATTCATAAATAATAATATTTTTGAAAATCACAAGAAAAATAAGCGTAGTAGGCTTAGAAATTAACACAAAAAAGCCAACAAATAATTTATATTCGATTTGAATCTATTTTATTTTTCTGCACCTTTATACAATTAGAAATCCATTGGATAACAATAAAAGTAATTATAAGGCAAAATGAAAAATAAAATCTAAATTTAACATTTAAGAAATTTATTATTCGACATATTGTCAGAAGTTTATTTTTTTTGCTGGCTTTTTTGTGTTAGTTTCTAAGCCTACTACGCTTATTTTTCTTGTGATTTTCAAAAATATTATTATTTATGAATTCTCAAATAGTTCTTGAAAGTCTGTGCATAAGATAAGAGGTTTGTGACTACTCAAAATGTGTTGTTGAAGTCTACTGATGATTTGTTGCAGCAACAATGAAATGCATATAGACAACGCTGAACCACCAGCAAATAAATTTCAAGTTAATATTTTATATTGGTACCTATAATTATATTAAAGCAATATAGTCAAACTTTTCTATAACCATTAACTCGTATCTTGGTAAGAATTTTCTTACAATTTAAACGCATGAATTTAAATATTTCAGCTTCTCCGTAAGGAATTTGGTCCATGACGTAGAAGATCGTTGGACACCAGCTACTTCGTTATAGCGAAGTTCGTACATGTTTGTCTTAGCATAATTTTTAATCCCAAACAGGAATGACTTAAAATGTAGTGCTCTTTCACCTTGAAGTTTTTATATAAACATGTTCTGTTTTGAAAATAATTTTTTTAAAGTTATTTGGAATTGCAGAAAAGTTTTTCTTCACACAATAATATCTGAATTTTCGTCAACTCAAACAGTTAGGTAAAAGTCTGCCGATTGCAAAGCAATTCCTCACTTCTGAGTATGTAATTTGACATACAAGCTATGTTATGATCCTCGCATCATTTTTAAATTCCAGTAAATCAGTGTAAAGACAAAATTAATAAAAATTTTATTTTTGCTTAATAAACATGTAACAAAACTATTAATTTTTTATTAATATCAAAAGAAAACATATTTAGTTTCATTTATCAATCATTTTAATGTTTCCTTAAAATTTGGCTTTGACTAAATATATCACCAGTTCACTTCAGCATACGATTGTGATTTGAAATCGCCAAAGTTCATGCGATTTCAACACGCATCGCAAATGTTGTTCAAAATGCAATAAACCCTGTAGCAAACTATTTAAATAAATAATGCATTGACGCTAGTTTTCAGCAAAAATTTGTTTGTTTTAATTTAACTGAGTTTTTAATTCTTGGGCTTTTTTCATTTCTTATATCTACAAAGAAATTTGTAGTAATACAAAGGCCTCTTAACATATTAAACCTGTATAATAACGTTTATTCTTGCATATATTCACACAATTTGGTAAAAATAGAAAAATTAATGAAAAAGAACAAGCAGTTTCCTAATGATAACGGAGATATAATGGACAGGAGGAAATCAGTCATCTTGTTTTAAAACGGCAAGTGATCATATATCACTCAGTTTTCAGAAGAGGCCTGAAAGGTTTCATCATTACTATTCTAGTGGTTACTCACCATATGAATAAACAAATTCATACTTAGTCCTAGTTTACACTACGCAAGTCTTATTGCTAAGCTGATTAGCTTGTTAGGAGAGAGAGATGAGGGGAACAGAAACGTTTCATTTCCCCTCGTCTCTCTCCTAACAAACTAATCAGTTTAGCCATAAGACTTGCATAGTGTAAACTAGGACTTACACCTAATTCACACGAAGAATTTTATGAAGTCTATTTTTCGACGTCACTTTTTATTTGTTAGGGAACGGGGTAGAGAAGAAAGAGGGGTAGAAAAAATGACTCGATTTCTGTTTTCCATGGTTTTTTTCATATTTCTCTTTACATTGCTCTTGTTGTTATTGTTATTACGTTTCAATGTTACTTGCTATCTTATTGTTATTTTTTATTGTTACTCTTCTAGCTTATGGGCTATATGAGTGGATAGAAGTAAAATTAGACGTCAAGGAATTTTTGGTAGCAACTTCAAAAGAGAATTAAGAAAAATAGACGTCATAAATTTCACCGTGTGAACTAGCACTTAGTTCACACTCTCATGAACTAAGTATGTATCAATATGGTTTATTTGAAATAACGCCTAAACTTTTAATAATGAACTCCAACTTAAAAAAAGTTACTCCTATTTAGCCAACTGTGCTCTAATAAATACAACGCCGCAACAAAAATATCTGTGATGGATTTTGACAACTTGTTGTCAAACAAAAAGAAGCATTTGCCTTTTCATTCGTTGTTGTTTAATGTGTATTTTTGAGTTGATTTTGCAAAAACAAGAAACAATTTATTAACAATAAAATTAAGCAAAATTATTAATTTATATTAGTTAATTTAGGTAGAGAACATATGTAGCTATGGAGCTACAATTGAACAAGGTTGTAAATTGGTGTTTTATCGTTTATATTTTGTTGCAAACAAAGAACATTGAAGGTGGGTGTAAAATTTTTTCCGGATGTTTGCAAAAAGATTTAAAATGAAAACAAAAGTTGTTTCATTACTTGAAATATAAATGTTAATTTGTTTAAATTGTGCTTCTTGTTAAAAAATCAACAATAGGCAGTTTTAACCATTTAATTATTTTCTAGAAATTAGTAGTAGTAGTGACTCATGTGGTGTAAAATATCTTGTTATTAAAGCTTCTTATTTAACATTTTCTTTATAGTTTCTTGCAAACGTTTACATGAAAAAATTTATGAAAACTTTTTCGGCGGTACTTGTTTTAGACGCCTAAATGGCACCCACCAAACAGGCTGTTCCTGTAAGTTTTTAAAAAATATCTTAAATTTGGGTTCTAAATATAACTTGTTAATATTATTTCAGCTGCTGAATCTGGATCTGTAGGAGCTGTGCATTATGTTTATGATAAAAATCAACTAGAGTTTTTATTGAATTCCCCACCAGCACCACCATATGCCGCTATTTTAAGTTCCGATCATTTTAATCGTGAGAATATGATGCGTTTAAAGCATGAAGGTGCCGGCAATATATCCGCAGTTATTGTGTTAAATATGTTTGAGAACTTTATTAATGATAGTGTGGGATTTTCTCAAGAGCTTAAATGTCCAAATAAATACAGTGGCATTCTTCTGCCTAATTCGCAACAGACTGCTACTTGTGCAGACCAGAGACCCGAAGATTCTTGGAATCCATGGGGTTCCGGTCTCTTACATGAAGATTTCCCTTTTCCTATTATAATCATACCAAATAACGATACTGCAGTCAAGTTAATTGAATGTTTCACAAAATTCAATAGTTTCGATTATGAGAATCAACATTTACGCAGCCTTTGTGCTGTCGAAATAAATAGTTTCATGAGTGCGGCCGTTAGTACAGAAGTTTGTTGGCGTCGCAGTAATTTCATTAATAATTTAGCCCAAACACGTTATTGCGATCCCTTAAAGGGTAAAAATATTTATGCCACGCTGTTTCCGCGGCCAATTGTAACTGAAAATTATGTCAATATTGTGAATCCTAAAGAAAAATTTATATTGGTTACGACACGAATGGATACCACGGGAATGTTTGAAGTTGTTTATGGTAAGTGGAAAAGTTTTATTGGATTAAATAACTTGGTTTATCGTAGATTTATAGTTTTACTCTGTTTAATTCGTAGAAATGAAAACATCCATTTTTATTCAGCCAAATGTTCCCACAATCTATCGAAAATTAGTTTGAAATAAAGACATCAAAGTGAACATTATTTTTGAAATCTGCTAAATTTTTAAAAAGTTTTATTTTTTAATTTTTAGTGCCAATTTTATATTTTCTTGAGCGTGATCACGCACAACTTTGCAAATATTAATGTCCGCCCACTTTTCGTAATGTGGTATGTGCCAAGTTCCGTAAAAATCGGTTAAGTAGCACATCAAATATAATATTAAGTTTTAATAAGCATGTCTACGCCCACTTATTAAAATACAAGATTGAGTACTTTTTAGAGCTCAAGATATGTGCAAAGTTTCGTAAAAGTTAGACGAATTGATAACCTCCTCTTATTTTGAAGTCGATTAAAAGCAACCAAATAGGGGGCTTTCATATTAATAACAATTTTTGACATAGATTTCTAAATTTTGGTCGATTAATACAAGAAAAAAAAAATTGCTGCTATTTGTAATTCCCAAAAAAAAAAAAATTATTTAAATTTTAATCCTAATGAAATGCCTTGAAATTTATTTCGATATGGTATACTGAAAATTGAAGTCCTGTGAAATTGTAAAACTATTATTTATTAATCACATAACTATGGAATTTTCTGGACAGTGAAGAAGTATTGCCACATAAGTTGTGGCCAAATTATTTTATTAGTCTAATAGTTTATGTGGAATTTAGCGGCAGTATATCAAATAGATTTTATCAGTTGCTAAAATAAATTTGATATCTCATTTGTATGCGGATTGAACATTATAAAATTAACATGTCGCAATTCTAAACATTTGATTCAGTCTTAACTTGGTAAGAACCTAACAGCCCTTGGTAGCATTGGGTTATTTGCTTTGTCGTTATTTGACGAACTATTAAATTATTTAGATAACTAAAGAAACGATATACAACTCCAAGACCTTTGATTGGCGTAGAAAGGCCATTCTGGGGAGGTCATTGCCCCCACCCCAAGAATCGCTGTTGCCCCGCCTATAATTATTAAAAATTGATTGTAATTATTAATTTTAAAATAAAACGTGAAAATCAGCAATCATTTTAACACCCCTCCCCACGCCTCCAAGAATAAAATTTCTAGCTACGCCAATGAAACCTTTCGAAAAAAATACATATAAGTGAATAAATAATTATATGATACAACTACTGTATTCAGCAAAAAAGATTATTGAGTTCTTGTTTAAACTTTGATATTAGTTGAACTTCTCATTTGTTCAAACGGAAGTTTAACGTAATAACTCTAGTTCTTCTAAGAAAGTTTTGGGCACATGTTCCCTGATGATCTGTGTTAGCAACAGTGAAATGAAAAAAAAATTGAAAAATTTCCAATTGAAAACGAGAATTTAAACTTAAAATTGAGAAAATTCCAAATCAAATTATCCCCGTGTTTCTACAAACTCGTCTAGAAAATTTATATGAAAATCACTGAAAAAAACTAAAGGTTTTTATATACATTTTCTACTCAAGTCGATCGTCCGCGTTGTGGAAACAGGGAGTAAGAATTCAATTTGAAATTGAGAAAATTCCAAGTGAAATTGAGAATTTTAATTTGTAATTGAGAAAATTCAAAATAGAATTGGGAAGCTTTAATTTGCAATTGGGAGAATTCCAAATAATTTATTTTTAATATTAAAAAAAATACTTAGACAATGCGTTATCAGAGCTTGTCCTTAGTATGTATGCCCCGACTTTATATTGTATTGTACCCATCGTTCAAGATATATGAAAGACATGGCCAACTGGGATATTTCTTAAGTGCGATCTTTCTTATACGAGCTACCGAAAGTAGCTCCTACACGTGGGATTTTTGGTTCCGTTTGGAACGCAGAGTCTAATAAAAACATATAGAGCATGTTTATATGAATTTCATACATAATTCGTCAATGGCATAAAGCAATAATTACTATTATTTGCGTGTCTGAAATGGAAAGCAAAAACACGTGGTTTTAGCTAATAAACAATGATCTGCTAAGATGGATTTAAAATGGGATGCGCCATGTAAGCTCCATTAGGAAATTATGTTTCTACAAGGAGGTGGTAATAATTGGTACTGCAGAAAATTAAGTTAAAGATTATTTTTTCAAATTAATTGAAAATCTAATTCATGCACTTAATTTTTGCCATCATATTACTAAAACTCATTTCTATATTCACACATTTTTGCAAAATAGTGTCTACCATACTTGAAAGTTGCAACATACTCTCAAACCATTAGTTTGGGTAAAAGAAGTGAAGTCGTTTGCAAGATTATGTATACTGTTTTCATTTATTAAACATGTGTGAATAAAATAAAACTTTTTAGTTCGTCAACCCAACAACACGTGTTCATTCTTCCTGAAAATATACTCCCACCTCAGGCAAAACAGTTTTATTAAAATTTACCTGTTATATCAACCCCTTTTCAATAATCATTGAAAATATACAAATTAAGTATAAAGTGTTTTTTGTCGGAAATAGCAATAGGAGTTTTTCAAAAAAGTTTCAATGTCTTATGCCATGCTTCCAGCCACTTTTCTGGGGAGACATAAAAAAAGTGAAAATTTATTTATTTTCAAACATAAACCGTTAACACACAATCAACCACCAATAAACAAACAAAACAAAAAACAAAAAAAGAACGAAAGAAAAAACATTAAAAATCACCAACTGCAGCACGCAATATTCAAAGGATAATCAAATGAAATGATAAATAGACTACAGGCAATAATTCTGCAAAATAAGCAACTGTTTGTTGATAAAACAAGAATAAATAAACACAAAATTATATTTTGAATATCTAAATAATAAAACAGTCACACACACACACACACACACACACACGTGTGTTTCACCTGTGATGTGAGTGAACACAAACGCACACACACAAACAAACACATGTTCCCGGTTTGAGCCCTGTTTTAATTCAAAAAGTTAGACAAGTGCATTTTCATCGTCAGCGTTTAAAATAAAGCGACGGTTATGCATAAATGTATGAATAGTCAGCCAAGCGTAATAAACAACCACCGAAATTAGGAGTATGCATTATAGGCAATTGTTATTTTGTGAAAAAGCTAATTGTTGTTATTGGTGTTGGTTACCTAGCCAACGTTATGGAAAACAACACAGAAAATATATACTATATACATCCTTTGGAAAAATCCTTAAAATTACTTGTTCGCGAACGTTAAACGACGCAAGAATAACGTCATTTTTATCGAAAAACAAAAATAGAAGAAGAAATATTATTAAAAAGTGTTTAATTGTTGACAAATTGTTGGATTAGGACTCCATTATGACCACCAGATTGGCAGCGCCTAGAAGTTTTGTCTTAACACCGACAACAGCAGCCGGAATAATAAATTCTCCTACTTTGAGTGTTGTGTCCTCAGCTACGGATACTATAACAACCGAATCAACGGTTTTGCCGTGTGTCGTTAATGCTACAACCGATTCAGCGGCACTCGTGGTAACTAGGGAGCCATCGTCCTCTTGTCATATGCCACAACAACAAGAAGAGTATGAATACATTACAGCTGAATCCTTGGAAGATGTTATGGCAACACAAAAAGCTTTCGCTGACGCCGAGCAGCATCACCAGCAGCAACAAGCCAATCATATGCACCAGCATCATCAACAACAGCAACAACAATTGCAACAGCAGCAGGAAGAAGTGGCTGTTATAAATGTAGTAGTTCCCATGGATAACAATGACAATTCCAGCAATGAAGCTCAAGCCACATTGGATACTTTGGCTGCCATCAAAGAAGGAGTAGTAGACTTAGTTCATCACACTGAACAAGATGAAGGCTGTCCACAATTTATTACCGTTACAGTATCCACACAGGACGCGGGACAAAACTATCAAGTGCAATATGTAGATGCTGAACAATTGTATCAGGCCACCAATGCCACACAAACTCAACTCACTTATCCCTTTTGTCCTATTCAGGAATACCAAACGAACCAACCAGCTTTTTACGCCACAACAACCGGCAACTTTAACAACGACGGTACGGAATTGACCGGCAGTTCTTCACACAATGCCACCGCTTTGATGCCTTATTTGGTGCCCGTGGAAGAAAGTATATTAATTAACACTTCCTCTGAGGACTTGCAAAGTTCTCCTCAAACTCCGAACTCCTCCAATAATGCCTTAGCTGGGTCACTATGTATGAATTCTGCCAATGAAAACGAAATGGATGATAATTCCATGGAAACAGATTTAAATCATATGGCTGGTACAAATAAAATAGCCTCAGCAACAATTAAATGGCTGTCGCAAAATTACGAGACTGCTGAAGGAGTCAGCTTGCCCAGATCTACCCTCTACAGCCACTATATACAACACTGTAACGAGTACAAAATAGAGCCGGTAAATGCTGCAAGCTTTGGCAAACTAATCAGATCTGTCTTCTCAGGCTTGCGCACCCGACGCTTAGGCACTCGTGGAAATTCTAAGTATCACTACTACGGCATACGTATAAAACCTGACTCTATGCTCAAGCATCAACAAAGTCAAGAGGAGACCTCTGCCTCACCCTCAAAAAGTTCTTCCTCCCAGCAATCCTCAACTTCGACAAATCACAACAATCAATCATTTTCTGGCAACTGTTCTTCCACACACTATCACAGCAATAAATCGTCCAAAAAGTTAATCTTTAAACCGGAATCATATGCAGCCTGTGCACAATTTTTAGGCGATGGTACTGCCGCTTTACCCTCCTTCCCCATACTAGAACTAGATCATACATATTCTCCGGCTATAAACTCTCAAGATTTGGAACTATTTCGCTTGAAATATCAGGAACATTGTGAAAAGTTTTTGGATGCCATCACTAATTTAGAGTTTAACACTATCGAATATTTGTGGCGTGAATTTTGGTCTACCGACCATCATGATTCTTTGCACAATATATCGCGTTCCAAATTACAGTTGCTCTGTCTATCATCATCTCTGCAGAAGTTTGTACGTAATATTGATTATCAGTTCTTTCAAAATATGGTCGATGTCATAATACCAGATGTCTTGCGTTCCATACCGAATGCCTTGACTCAGGCCATACGAAGTTTTGCCAAAAATATGGAAGCATGGCTGTGCGAGGCTATGTTAGGGATACCTGAACAAATGGTGCAGATAAAAACTTCGACTGTTTCAGCGTTTTGCCAAACCTTAAGGCGTTATACGTCGCTCAATCATTTGGCCCAGGCGGCAAGAGCCGTGCTCCAAAACGGTGCTCAAATAACTCAAATGTTGTCCGATTTGAATCGTGTTGATTTCCATAATGTACAAGAACAGGCTGCCTGGGTATGCCAATGCGATGCAGGAATGGTTCAACGTTTGGAAAGTGATTTTAAGGCTGCTCTCCAACAACAAAGTTCTTTGGAACAATGGGCCTCCTGGCTGCAATTGGTAGTGGACTCGGCCCTTCAAGAGTACAAGGGCAAATCTTGCTACCCCAAAGCAGCTCGACAGTTTTTGTTAAAGTGGAGTTTTTACAGTTCAATGGTTATCAGGGATTTAACACTAAGATCAGCTTCCAGTTTTGGCAGTTTTCACTTAATACGTTTGCTATACGATGAATATATGTTTTACTTGGTCGAACATAAGATAGCTGAGGCCGAGGAGAAGACCGCTATAGCGGTGATATGTGACCGTTCACAAAAGGATGTCGACTTTGAATTGGACTATCAGTTGGAGTTGATAGCGGCTGATGTTACCAATCCGCAGCCCCAAACGAAACGTGTTAAACAAGAGTAAAGAAGTGAATTTTTTATTTTTAAAGATTAAAATAATGTGAATGCAAGGAATCTCTATGAACTTATGTGGACTAATTTTTTTTTATTTTTTTTATTATACTCCTTGTACTTTTATGATATGTATGTAGTTTTAAATCATTCATTTATTAATTAAGTTGGTGGCCTGGTGTGCAATAGAAAGTGCCTGCAAAATCGTAAAGCTCAAGAATAATTTATATACAAAATCTTATTTATAAATGGCTCAATTTTCTAGTCCCCTAATATTAAGTGTACAATTAAATTATCTAAAAACTATATTAATTTTCAAATATAACGACTTTAAAATTTAATAAAAAATTTACTTTCAATTACTCGTATTATAAATAATGGTGATATGTATATATTTTTAAGATTCATTTCTACGAATATTACAATATTGAAGTGTGTAAAATATGAAAATCGTTTTATTTTAAAATAAAAGAGGTGAAACCGAATCAATATGGTGGCAACGCTTTGCAATCAGAAAATCACATTTTGACAGCGTGTTAAGTAGTGAAGTTGGCTGCTAAAAAAAAATGGGGGTCTGCCCTTTAATTCTAAGCGAATTTCGAATTTGCGTTCTATTAACATGCAGATTCGAAAGCATTTTCTTCCGTTTCGACTTACAGAGTAGACCTCCAGTTTTTTTATTGATAGTAAGTTTTAGACAGATTTTTCTTGAAGCAAGTCTCTTCAATTCTTTTTTAAAACTGCTCGTTTGCCTACACACAGACAGTGTGTTTGTTCAATCTTCGTATTTTTTTAATGCAGCGAATAAAAGAACAAAAGAGAATTGTACTAACTTTTTGGTACAAACAAGTCATTACCCTTCTTCTTTCCTCTCTCTCTGTCACTCGCTCTCTCTATCTCTCTCTCACACACACTTAACAATCAATATACTATACGACTTTACACATGCAACGATGCAAGACCATTTGCACAAGATTGTGAATTGGGCTTATGTGTTTGCTTATCATTGCATTAAACACATTCACCACAGCAAGCTACACGAACACACGACTTCAAATGCCGCTAGCAGTATTTGTCGCCTCGTAGCCAACTACTTAATTATTTTGGAAACGCCACCATCTGCACCTCATATTTAAGTATTGCCACCTTCAAATATTTCGCATTTATAAAAATTAAATTACTCTTTCGAAATGTACTTATATGATGTAAAAGTCTAAAAATGAATCAATTTATGCTTTACATCAATTCTTGGATATTGTTTTTGTTAAATAATATGAAATAATTGTACGATATCATTCATTCAACATTTTGTATTATACTGGCAACAATGAATTTTCTCATAGTAGCCAAAGAAATAGAAATTATTGTTACGAAAATGGCCGTCGACAAGGTTAAGCAGCATTACACAAAAATATTCCAATAGGGTTAATGTAAGTGTTACGCGAAAATATTTCTACAGGGTCAATGCAAAGAATAATCTAGAATAGTAGCAAACAACTAAATAAGCACGCGCAGCATATTCATATGTACAAGCTTGATTAAACGTAAACAAGCAAAAGCAACAACAAAAAGAGTCTGCTTATTAAGAAGATTCACATATTTACACACATACATACATGATAATTCAAACGAAAAGCAAAAGATAAACAACCACTGTGTATTGCTTAGTTAATGCTGGACACACGTATGCATATACACATGTATGTACATAATTACCACATAAACTTAATTAGGCACTTTGTAAACAACATTTAAGATGATAATGATCGTCTGTCTAGACATTGCTTGAAACTTCTAGTGGTATTTGTGTGGAATATAAAAAGAGGTGACGCAGTCAATGAGTTAAGGTAGAATTAGTAAAATCGTATCGTGATGTTGCGTGTCAGCTGACAAAAACAGTACGATATACAATGCATGTTACTAGTTATAAAATATGTGGTGGTAGCACTGCTGTCGTAGGAATCTGCAGAAAACAGATTTTTCTGTAGCGAATGTCAAAAACGCCGTATTTAATGCCAGACAAAAAAAAAATGTGCTGTGCAAACTGTTACATTTTCTATAACTTGTGCACAAAGTTGAACGATACGGAAAGCTGTAAAGTAGAATGATACGATTTTACTAATTCTACCTTTAGTTAGTTTCAGTTGTGAGTCAGTTGCGAACAAGTCAGTTGCGAGTGAACAAGTCAGTTGATAATTAAGTTGTGAATTAATAATAGTCTGCGATACAGTGGTGAGTTGATAGTTAAGAGCAGTCTGTGCTTTGCACGTGAGTTGGAGTAAAGGAGAAACTATAGGACAGTCTATAGTGACCAGCGTTGCCACGACCAAAAAAATTTTGTAACCAAAATACAAAAAAAAAGTAACCAAATGCAAAAAAAGTAACCAAAATTTTTAAGTATTTAAAATACTGTTTTATTTGTACTTCAGTTGAAAAATATACATACATACATTAATATATCTATATATATAAAATCATAGTGTGAGTTTGTTCCTAACGCATGATTTCTGTAATTATAAGAGCTGTGGGGCCGAAATTTTCAACACATGTTTGGGTTAATACCCGGCAGGTTTTTGTTTTGTTTTTGACCCAACAAGTGACAACTGTGTGGAGTAATTTGTAGTTAGAAAAATATAACATAATTCAGGGTAATACAATGTTTGCCCGGCTCAGCTAGTATTATTATAAAATCATATAACATAAATGAACCATTACATTTAAATTTTTACTTCAGTTTTATAAGTATATCTTATTAATTATGATAACAATCAATAAAATCAATTTTGTAAAAAAAAAAATACTTCAGGTAATATTGTTAGAAATTCCAAACCAAAAATAGTTTTAGTAACAATAAAATAATAGCGGAGTTCGATGTTTGATGCAAATTGTCTTGCTTAAGTGCAAATGCAAAATATCGTAGCTTTTCTTTGTAGAAAAGCTACGATATTTTCCATTTGCACTTACACAAGACAATTTGCAACCAAACATCGATAAACTCAATGTGTCATTTAAGGATAAATATTGCAGATAACATATGTATATATGTGCTTCAGCGTTGCCTTTCTGGAACCAGCTCAAGATAGATGGCGCAATAGCGGGAACCCTCTGGCCTTTCTTTTACCCTCGCAAAACTAAAAACTTAATGAGCTTCACTATGATGAACTTGAGGAATCGCTTGACCACACTGACCGGCCTTTCCGCTTTCGCAACCCATGCTAAACGTGGGGACTCTCGTGCAATGAATACTGCTTTAGTTGAAATGATGAAGAGGAGTAAGAAAGCATTCTGCATCTCCTCTGTCTCTGTTCCGCTCTGTAGTATCGCTGTCTGCACTTCCTTCGCACGATAATTATTCTTCACCAGCCTAACCGAGTTATCGGAAATGAGACTCTTGACACTCTCTCTGCTCTCCGCTAGCATCTAATATCTCTATTAATAGACTACACTCTATTCTATATCTACCTTTTCACCTCCCCCCACACACATTATCTACTCTAGTCTCTTCCTAGTCCCGGTTCACACGTTTCAACTTTTGTTGCTCAACTCGTAATTCAGCTGTAAGAAAAAAAGATATTTGTACTTCCGCCTCCTTCTTTCTTACAGCTGAATTACGAGTTGAGCAACAAAAGTTGAAACGTGTGAACCGGGGCTTACTTTATTTTTATTTTTGGCTGCAATACCATGTACATATGTATGGGTGTGTTTGTATGTGTATCTTCTTAACAAGCAGAAGCGATTTTATTATTGTTGCTATAGTTTTTTATGTTTGTATGTGAGTACGCATGTATATTTAGTTCTGTAGCTAAACAATTCTGGATCATTCTTTTTGTTTATCAAATATTTGTTTTTATGAAAGCATTTGCATTTAAAAGGTATGTTCGAGCGTGTCCATGTACCCTAAAGGCTCAGTAAGGCGACTGTAATGTGATGTAACTGCAACGTAGGAAACAGCTGATCGATATTTTTACATGAAAAGTAGGTTATGTTACATTACATTTCTATAACCATTTTCATTACTTTTCACATAACAATATCGATCAGCTGTTTTCTACTGTTGGAGTTGCATTACATTACAGTCACCTAAGTGAGCCTTAGCTCATACAAAACACCACTTTTTACCTTAAAAATTGTCGTTTTTAATGTGCTTTGGTACTAGTTGTTGTATTCTGTGTTCCAAATGGAACAAAAATGGCAAAAGCACGTAGCCAAAAAGCCAGGGTGTCCCACGTGTAGAAGCTTCCTTCGGTTGCTGCGAACGACCTATACCTTCGCATAGGAAGTAGGAGTTTCCAAGATCCACTCCTAGAGTTTTTTATGGTCTCCACCAGTTAAATCTTATTAAAAACGTTTGCATTGATAATGGAAAATTCCACAAAAAACTAACTGAGCTTTGGTACTAGTAATAAAAGGAAAATTTATTTTCTAATTCAATAAATAAGTTAAAATGTTATAACATAAAATAATTATAAATGTTATAAATTGTATTTTCAGGCGTTGGAGCAAAGGACTCTTTAACAGGTTACACCATACTTGTCAGTGTTGCACATACTCTTTCTCGCCTGCTGCCGGATAAAAGTCAACTCAAAGATGACAATCTAAATATACTCTTTGTCATCTTTAATGGTGAATCGTATGACTACATTGGATCGCAAAGATTTGTTTACGATATGGAAAAGAAAGAATTCCCCACAGCAACAACATTCACCACACCCATTACATTTGACAATATTGCATTTGTTTTGGACTTGGGCACATTCGATGAAATGTCAACCATTAAACTGCACACTATCAGTGAATTTCCATATTCGAAAATGATTTTGCGCAAATTACATCACTACGCTACCACGCCCAAATATGATTTCAATATAAATTTTGAAAGTTCTGTGGGTTATCAAATGCCACCAACATCGGCACAATCATTTTTGAGGAAAAATCTATCATTTCCAGCTGCCATTTTAAATGCACCACCCACCAATCGTTTCTATCATTCGGTATATGATGATGGATTCAATTTAAAATATAATTATATCAATACTACAATGGACTATACCCGGTTAATGGGCAGGGAAGATGCTCTGAAATATTTCAAAACAGATGATGTACAAATGAAAATACGTAATGTTTCGGCTATAATTGCCATGGCCTTGTATCACACACTGACGGGGAAAGAATATATGGACGATCAGTTTCCCAGTCCGGTCTTGATAGATGAAATTTTGTATTGTTTTGTTAAATCACAAAACTGTCCACTATTTTTTGCGGCCTCTAAGCCAAATAGTTTTAAAAAGTTGTCTTTAATCGCGCCAAATCGGTAAGAATTTTACATTTATGCATCCCCTTAAATGTATAGGGTGTTTTTTTGAGAGGTATAGAACTTCGAATTGAAATAAAACACAAGAAAATCGTTTTAATGTCCATCAATTTGGCTTTATTGGAAGGATAATTTTATGCCATTAATGTTTAAATATGATTTCGGGCATGTGGCCGCCGCGGCTGGCTCGAATAAAGCCAATTCTACAGGTCCAATTTTCAACCACTTTTTCGAGCATATGGGGCCGTATGTTGGCAATAACGCCACGAATGTTGGCTTCCAAGTCCCCTAACGTTTCTGGTTTGTTGGCGTAGACGAGCGACTTCACATATCCCCAAAGAAAATAATCCAATGGTGTCAAATCACACGATCTTGGTGGCCAATTTACAGGTCCATTCCGCGAAATTATGCGCTCATCGAATGTTTCCTTCAATAAATCGATTGTGACGTGCGCTGTGTGGCATGTAGCGCCGTCTTGTTGGAACCACAACTCATCCACATTCATGCCATCCAATTCGGGAACAAAATAGTCGGTTAGTCGGCTCCAATTGCTGTGCACGGTGGCGAATCGATTCATTCGGGTCCTCTTCAACACTTTGCTCTACAGCGGCAATTGTTTCTTCGGTGCGCACTGTTCGACGTCTCTGCGGATGCGTATTATCACATAGAGTAAACGTAGTGCGAAAACGATCCATGGTTAACCGAATTAATTGCTCTGATGGACGATTATGTCGACCATAAAATGGACGGAGCTTGCGGTAAACTTCGCGAACTGAACCATTATTTTCGAAATAAATTTGCACGATTTGCAAGCGTTGTTCTTTTGTCAACCTGTTCATGATGAAATGGCAAACCAAACTAAATATTAATCACTTGACAGCTGACAAAATGGCCGCCAGTTAAAAAAGTGATGCCAACTTAAAGTTCTATACCTCAATAAAAAACACCCTTTATGTGCTCAATTTATATGCATATTTTTGTAATATTTAAAAGCTACATCAGCGTCGATCGTGATTCTCAGGAAGCCACCATATGGACTTATCGCATTATGGGCTATTTGCTGTCGCAAAAACTGCCCAACGTTTCCAAAGACAATTGCACATATTTGCCCAGATATTGGTTTGCTGGCTATAATAAACAGGGAGAATGTGGTGTAACCACACAAAATTATTCTTTAGCTCTAAGTCCAGCATTTATTATACCAGGTAAGATTGCCAATTAAATTTAGCGAATGTTGAATATTTTGTCATTTGATTGTTTTCTTTTGTTCTGTTTTTGCTATTTGTAGATTATAATTGGACGTCGGGTGAATATTCCACCTGGTCTGAGTCCACTTGGAGCTCTTTGAGTTCTCGTATGTTTTTACGTCCATCACGAATTCATGAAATTCTAACATTAACTATTGGAGTTTTAGTGTTGATTTTATCATTTTGTTTGATTTATATTATTAGTTCACGATCGGAAGTTTTATTTGAAGATACTGGACCGAATGCCAGCAGCACTGATGCGTAAGATTTATATCAACTTATTTAATTATAATTTTGCTTATAATTTATTTTATTATATATTTAGGATTAATTCTAGTTTTTAATGTATCATTATTTGATTAATAATGTTTCGACTTTTTTTTTTAATTATCTATATGATCAGTCGAGGTCACGTTTTCATATAAAATAACGTTATTAAGTTTTTATTTTTTGTTCTGAAGAAAAATAAATTTTTAAAACGTTCATTTTATATAAAAATGTAACCTCGAGCTTGCTATTTAATCACATACATAATGTACATATGTATTTGCTTTAAAGGATCGATGATTCTTTGTTTAAGATTTGTTATAGTAACCTCATCCTGAATACAACTAAATGTAGAGGGTGTCTTTATTGTTTTGAAATACATATTCCAATAAAATACTTAAGTTTGTCCAACGAATCAAATTTGTAGGAAAGCAAATAACAAAAACACGTAATTAATCGTATTTCTTTAGAGGTATAGAACTTTAAGTTGGCAATACTGCTTGATATGTACGACCTTCTGGTGTACGAGTATTTAATTTGGTTGTCTATTTCTTTATAAATAGACGGTCTATTTCGCCATAACTAGACTGAATAACGTCTGCAAATTCTACAGATGTGCTTGTGCAAAATATGGGTCAGTTCCAAAAAAATGCTCCGTTTTAAGAAAGCACAGACCGTTTTCTCACCGCCTTTAGTGTAAAGGACAACAAGTACCCTCAGAAACGTTACACAGTGGGATGGCTTCATAAATATTTGTGCAAAAAATATAATGAGTTATATTTATTTATATTATATTTATATTATATTTATCAATATTACAAAATTCAATTTTATCAAAATCGGACACGCCCACCGTCCATAAAATTTTTACCTTCCAACCAAAAGTCTTCAAATTTGGTACACACTTTTTCTAGAATAAAAACGACACATATCGAATATCATTAAAAGTTGATACGATCACCACCTCCATGAGCGGTACAGAATATAGATGAAATTCTTTTTTAATATTTTGTTTATCATTCGATAAAAAAATTTATTTATTCTTCATCTGCCATATCTTTGATTAAACTGTTACATTACAATCCTCTTTGGATGGCTCATATCTTAAGCTGTTTAAAAATGAAATATTTTTAGAGCTAAGCTCTTTATGCCACTATTTTCGTAACAAAAAAAAATAATCCATACTATTACAGTTATAAATTTATTTTTGTTTTGATTTCTTTGTACTTAAAACCAGAGTACGAAAATAAACGAAACAAAATTTTTGATTTTGTTTTGTTTCGTTCTTTGAAGTGAGATCATTTGTAAAGCAGCTCTGGACGAGTTAACATCACGCGTCGTTGGCAATTACTTCGTAAATGCAACCAGGCCAATGTTCGTTTACTGGTCTTCGAGGGTTTTGCGTCCCACCCACCGCATGTGATTAGTAGTTGGTGTCAGTTAACGGTACCGAGTTACTGTTTCGTGGCGTCGGTTGCTAGCCGCATGCAAAAACTTATTTATTAACCTAGCTTTCTATGAAAGCGTACTTTGAAATCGTGGTGGAGTACCAAATAAAACTCATTGAAACAGGAGAGCATTTTGAGGATTCCGGTTTTCTGCACAACGGTGCAGATCGGCGTGTTATTCTTGGAGGAGGCTCCTAAATTGTAGCACGACAAATCGTGTGAATTGGTGGTGGCGTAATAGTTCTACGAACTGGCCAAACAATTCTCCTTAGCATTAGCGGGAGCAACAGAATAGAAAGTAGAAGAAGTGAGGTAAACAAAATAAAAACAATGAGATCGATTGCTCAATTTGTTTTTGTGTTGTTTTTTGCACATTAGCACAAACAAAACAATAATTTAATCGTACGCAGCTAGAAAAGAAAACAATGGGAACTAAATGGAAACATTTTGAAATATTTGCGGCGAATTTGACATCATCATATCAAATAATTTTATTGCATTGTTATTTAACACATGAAATTTGTTTTATATAGCCAAGCAGCATACCTCTAACCTTGTGTCCTAAGATACCTATCTCTTTTTTTTAGTCGAAAGAAGCCATTCCCATATTTTGTTTATGATGAAATGCTTATTTTTCAAACTTATTAAATTCAAATGGTATTATCAAGGAAATTATACATATCGATGGATAATATAAAAAAGCACAACTCGTTCTTTTGTTACTTTACTTTAAAATCCAAACAATTTTATCTAAAATAAAAAACTTTTGATGCAATTTTTAATAATAATGTTTATTGTCTTATATTTGATTAATTTTTTTTTTTCTATTAACAATTTATGGTTTTTTTTATAATTTTTTTAGGTTAACCCCACCTACGGCTTGCTAATTAATGCCTATAAAACACAATATACACTGCACTACAAACAACAACAGCTAAGCAAAGTCCTAATTTTAATTTTGTAGCAATATAATTGAACTGTTAAGAAAAAAAGATTTATATAAATACACACATGTACATATGTATGTATGTCTTCATTTTAATATACATGTATTTATGTATGTATATATATTCGCTATGCGATAAAAAGCTAACTTAAATTTCAATTATTTCGTTGCATTTCGAAATTGTCTAGAGTTCTTACTATTATTAAATATTATTATCATAATATGTAATAACTTTTTGTATTGAATTTCTTGCTTTTGTTCATATCATGACAATTACAAACTATTTATGTATTCAATCACTGCATCAAAAAAAAAATTCAAATGATATTTTTATTTTATATTATCTTTCGGGCATATTCTGTAAATCACGACATGTCAAATCACGGTGATTTGAAGAAATTAATGAAAGCTTAATCAATACTTTTGTAAATTGCACGATTTATAGCGTTGGAAGTTAGAAGAAAATATTGTATTATAAATGACAAAAACTTAAAATACAATAAAAACCCACTATCAAGTTAGCTATTATTAGTTTACTTTTGAAATCACGTGATTTTCAGAACAGCCCTGTTTATTTAAATTAAAAAACTTTTTAAAATTAAACAGGCGTATTGTAATTCAGCAGAATAATGCCGAATATTTTTCATTGTGTGGCATTGCTCTATAAATAAAAAACATAATAGCTCAATTCACAGTTTTGTGCAAATGGTCTTGCATCGTAGCATGTTAAGTGGTGAGTACCAATGTACTTACCATTTTGCAGATGCTACGATGCAAGACCATTTGCACAAGATTGTGAATTGGTCTAATGTGTATGGCGCTGCAAACATTTTTAAAAATAAAACCACAAAATGACATCACAAGAAATGCCAGATGTGTACTCAGCATAATACTCGAACTTCATAAAGCTGAATCTTTAGCGTTAAAAATCTGTAAAGTCAATTTAGCGCTTTTTAGCTGAATTTAGCAATGTCTTTAAAATGCAATTAACTTTAATTGTAGCGTTTGATATTATAGCAAAATATTTTTAATTTTGTATTCTCTTAATCATTTTAGCTATAGAGGTTTATCTTTAGCCACAAGAATTATAGAATAGATATGCAATCTTCATATTTGAAAATTATTCAATCAAAATAAAATACAAAGTAATTTTATGACCTTTCTTGATTTACGGGTACAAAGCCGGTTTTCTACTGTTGTATACGAGTATCAACAGATTTAAAATTTCTATTTCACCAAGTTATTTAAATATCAATTCATATTTAAAAGTAATTTTTCCATACAAAAATTAATGAAAATCGACATTTAAATATGAATTGATATTTAAATAGAGTTGGTGAAATTGGCACTTAGAGCCTATTTCACCAATTGACCCTTAGAGCCTATTTCACCAATTCTATTTAAATATCAATTCATATATAAAAGTCGTTTTTCACATATTTCTAATATTTTTCTTTTCAATGAAAAACCATTTTAAATATAAATTGATATTTAAATAGAATTGGTGAAATAGGCTCTTAGACCTTTCGAACAATGTATACGAGGGCAGGTCAACAAGTCCGTCACTTTTTGAATTTCCCGCCTCTTAATTGAAATGGCAACATTGCTCCTGTCAACAGGCAACTGTCAGTTGACTCCTGTCTAAATTTGAACCAGCTGCGTTATTTAGTTTGTGTTTTGAGGCCGTTGATAACAGACTACTGAGAAGAGAATGGGAAAAAAGCAAATTTCGTGCGCTCATTAAAAGTTATTTTTTTGCGGAAAAAACCATCACTCAAACAAATACTATGGGGCTCTTCACCATCAATTTCAATGTTTAAAGAGTAGTTTTCTGCATTTCGTTACGGCCGAACGTTCTGGACGCACACTTGAGATCTCTACATAGGAAACAATCACCGTTATCGGGAATAAAAGGCAAACATTTTGTTTACGTGAAATGTTTTCCGTGAATAAAAAATAGTGGAAAAATTAGAAAATAGTAAAGAACATCGCAAACATTGGTGATCACAATTTTAGGTAAATGGAACATATTTTATGTAAATTTTTATTCCCGATAAGGGCGAATTGAAAAATTTAGAAATTGAAAGTGAGAGAGATTGTGGAAGCCAATTCGGAAGGAATAAAAAATTGGAGAAACGTTGCACTAAGTGTATAGAACTCAAAGAAGACTATGTAGGAAAATAATATAACTTTTTATATAAAAAGTCACGGACATATTCACCCGCCCTCGTATTTTATTTAAGTAAATTTCAGATATTTCAGATATGTCTGTATATTTTTTCATCAAATATTTTTTTCGGGTTTTTGTAATTTTTCAACCTTAGGGACATTCTTACACGGCATTTTTGCACAGGAACCGTACTAGTTATGATTTTATTTATAAAACATATTTGATTAGGAGAAAAACGCAGGCTTATATTAAAAAATCTAATAATATTGACTTGAATAAATATTTGATTAAAATACTTTTGTTCTCTTTATGCACTTTATGTGTAGTTAAGCTTCCAGGAAAATGAAAGTACAATTTAAAAAACAAATATCAGCACATTGTAAAAAATTGGCACATCAGTGGTCGCCAAACATTTTCAACTGAGAGCCACATTTTGTAAATACATTCCGATAAATTATAATTATGATAGTTTATTTAAAAAAAAAACTATAAATTTTGACTAGAGAACTTCATGTTCTTTTATTTAAAACCTTTTGAAGAGAACCAATTTCTTAAGGCATTAAACATCTATAGCCTGGACCACATAAATAAAGCTATGAAAATCCACAAAATCATGAATCAACTGGCATGAATAAAAGCAAATAAAATACGTCCTTTTATACGTCCAATATATACATATAACTTTATTTTGATTGAATAATTTTAAATAGTTAATGTGAACACACTGAAAGAAACTTTTTCCTACATTACACATTTTTAAAATTAATTAAAAGAAAAGTATGAATAAATAAAGGAGTTCCTAACCGAGTACTATTTGTTATAAATTTCTACAATAAATTCCAATAAATCAGTGCACTCTTATGAACTTCTTGAATAAATAGCGCTCATTTCATGAACAATGCCATAACCTAAAAAATTAAATTTGTGAGCAAATAATGCCGAATTAATACTCATAACGTTATTTACATTGTGTAATTCATAATTTCATAGAAAAATCTTGCATATTCAAATCTTTGAGAGAAAAATTTAATTTTCCTTTTCCATTAAACTGGAAACTCGGTTTCCATAATACCAGTTTTTTTTAGTTTTGACGTTGTTCATGTAAATGAGCGATATACATATGTATGTATGTACGTATTGTATTACATTGTAATTGTATTATAGTGATATAAACCTGAGAAAACTAACTACTATACTACATACTATATTTTCTTCAAATCAATTAAATAAAATTGTATATAATAGGTATTACTTTATTTAAAAAAAATTAGCTGCATAAAACAACTTATTTCACTTTAATCTTAAATAAAACACTAAATTACTAAGGAAAACTAATATTTTTAAAAATAAAGCATATTAAAATGATGGAAAAATGCTATTAAGTGAGAAAAGAAAATTCTAAAATTGTAGAAAAGCATTTATTATTTTTATTATAATTAAATAAGCAGCAGGAACAAGTTTATTATTATAAATTTATAACAAAAAATAAATAAACTACACATGTATTTTTTAATTATTTGCAATATGGTAACTAAGTCACGGTTCACACCAGAGAATTTTTCTTTTAGAAAAATTATCACATTATAATTTTTGTTTTGGAAATGCCAGTAAAATAAAAATAATGGTAAAATAAAAAAATTGTTTAAAAGAGAGTTAAAGAAAATCTCAGAATAGAAAAGATTTCGAAGCATTAATCGTGAAACAGAAAACAATCCCCCTTACTGTGAATGACGTCGTCGACGTCACATCAAGACGATAGTAAATATTGTCACTCGTTTACTCTTTATCGGCAACAATTGGGTCTTATTTACAATCTCTTACTAATATCTAAGGCTTTGTAAATTAGTCAATTGTTGTCGACAAAGAGTAGACAAGTGACAATTTTTGCTGTCGTCTTTATGTGACGTCGACGACGCCATTCGCAATAAGGGGGAATATCTGAGTTTTTTGGCTCGATTATGGAGGGCAACGGAATTCCAGTTGCCGTATCAACTGGCAACGCAACTGCAAGTAATATAAGTATTATGTATGTACTATTATGTTTCTCAGAGTTGCCAAAAAGTTATAGAAAATTCAGTTATCACAGATTGGCAACTGATTATAATGTAAACAAATCTTCATACTATAATGCAAGCCACAGACTTGGCGACCATTGGTACAACACGTTGGTTTACCAAGTTGTGTGTTTTGCGCACAAACTATACAACAACGTGTACAACCTTAGTGCACAACTTCATTTCACAAAAAATAACAAAAATTTAAAATTTAAAAAACGCTCGAATATATTTAGAAAAGATGCGATATTAACTAAACGACTGGATCGAACAAACATAGCTAAGAATCCTCTCGATCAAGTCACCTTTCAAACAGAAAAAACCAAATCAAAATCGGTCCAGCCGTTTGGTCTGTACGTGGACACGGACAGGCACACAGACCCAGACTACAAACTTATAAAACCCCTTTTTTTAGTCGGTGGTTAAAAATTAAAAATGACATCGGTTACTATTGCGATGATTTCTTGGTGCAAAAATAAGAAGAAGAATAATGTAAAAAGGACAAAAAAAGAATTTGGACAAAGGATTGGTTTATATAAAAAAAAATATATTATAGCTACAAACTTTTGAAAAAGAATGTGAGCCAAAGAACTATGAAAATTACATGTGGATGTCAGACAAAATATGATAATGATCTTTTATCAAGAGTTTCGATGCATATCCAAAAGCATGATACCATACTAGGAAAGGCCATTCCTGTCCGTAAACTTTTGTAAAATTCAATAAAGTAACTTATTTCTGCTAAATTCTTCATTTTACACACAAATTTGAATTCACGCGCCGAGTTCTTTATATGACCACAACAAAAATAAAACACAAAATGATATAAAGTTGTACAACATGGTCCTAAACATCACAAGCTGTCTATACAATTTGAAAAAAAAACAAATACTGTCAATATTTCGTACAACCGAGACACAACTTCATACAATGACCTCAGACAAAACCTGCTCCTGTTGTACCAACAGTCGCAAGGTGTGTAGCTTGCTTAAGAAATTTGTAAATGGTAGAAGAAAAAAATACCATACCATTTTTTTAAATTCATGAATTCGGCTTGGGAATTAATAATGAAATATTGTTGAAGAATAACAATGAACACCAATATTATATACTTTAATAATAATATATATCTACTTTGTTTGAAAATATATTATTTGTATTTTACGTTATTTTTAAATAAAATTTTTTCAGTCTTTGTCAAACTTTCAAACTAACAATAAATATGATGACGGGCAAATGTCCACCTCTAGCACGTCGACAGATGCCGCTCTTTTCACAAAATTTTGAACCACATTTTGCAACACAGCTTCGCGTATCTCGTCAATGCAGCGCCGAATTTCATCTTTCAGAGCGCCAGATGTTTCTGGTTTGTTCACGTAAGGCTGGTCTTTCAAATTAAAATTCAGAAAATTTCTTAATACTTTTTACTAAATAAATGTAAAGGTATGACAGCTCAAATCTTGATATTTCATCATTTGACAGCCAATTTTCTTCCTAACCTCAAATTTGCCCACCCTTAATGAGTACTAAAAAATAGTTAAATAAAAGTGCTTAAAAATCTACTCATCATAAAGACGAGAAGGAAGAAAAGGAATTATATATAGCACTTAAGGAACAATTCAAATATTTTAGAATTATTGCTTCAAATAATTTTTAACTAAAGCTACGGTCACACTTGTAAAACATTTGCGCAAAAAACCGTAACCACTAAATGCTAATGAAAAATCTTTCAATTCAGACAAAAGCTTGCCAAGTTAAAGGGTAGCCAATATTGTTGAATTTTATGACATTGTCCATTAGTTGTTTTCTAAACTGTTTAATATTATAAACAATTGTCTGGATCAAAACTTTTTTCATTAGTGTTTGTTGGTTACGCTTTTTTGTACACATGTTTGACAAGTGTGACCGTACCTTAACAGTTTCATTGTTGTTAAAATTTTCTTCGATCTTTTTCTTTCTTGTTTTTTCTTAATAAAGAATTAATAATTCTACTTTATTTCCAATATAAAAATAAATAAATAAAATACATTTTTAATTTTTTGTAAAGGAAAAACAAAATCTCAAGCTCAATAAATAAAAACCAAAATAACAACTTCTTCTTTAGCTTTAAAGGAAATTTTCGCTTTCCTAAATAAGGAGCAGTTTTTTAATTTAATCTTTATTTATTTAATTTTTTTTTTTAATTTTAACACCTTTTTGCTTTAAAAACTATGCATTTGAAATTAACAGATGTTTGTATTCGTAATATCATCTTGGCAACTGGCAACGCAACTAAAGTTTGTTTGCCATCTATAATCGAGCCATTTATTTGTTATTGTGTGTGTCATATTAAAACAAGTTTTAAGATAAGTTCTTAAAAAGAAACTGCTACATTATAAATAAATATCACTTGCAAAATTTTTTTTAGTTACATAGTCTTTCCTTTAAACTAACGAAAAAATAAAATAAAAACACTTCTAAGAACATTAGACCCAAACAATTAAATATTTATGCAACGGCGAACAATAAATGATACTAAAATAGAACCACTAATAATGTACGAGTAACTATCCATAGTATATGTATTTAAATATTTAATTTTTTTTTATATAAAATAAACAAAGAAATAATACATTGTATCAATAATTTAGGGAGGCCAAATAAAAAATATAATGATACAATACGTAAACATAAAAATATTTAATCAATTGTTTTTTAATCGAATACAAACAAGCAACCTTAACGTACACATTTGCCGTTCAAATTTATTAAAGGTAACAAATCCAGCTGCAAAAGCTTAAAAGGCAACAATAATGTAACAAAATAAAGGCTTTATAAATTCGATTCTACTACCAAAGAATAATCAAACTACACTATGGATCCCCAGACAGCCCAGTGGGGAATGTGATAGGCTATGAGTGCGATGGCCTGCTTGACTACAACTATGCTCATCGCAAAAATTACTATCGGGCCTGTTCTGCAAATCACGGTGATTTAAAAAAAAAATTATAAAAGCTAAGGCGTTGCTTTCCAGCGTTGGAAGTTGGAATAAAGTGTGCTATTATGAATGACAAAAGCTTAAAATAGCACAAAAATCTACTAACAAGCCAGCTATTAATAATTTGATTTTTTGAAATGCCTTAATTTTTAGAATAGGCTCGTATATAAAAAAAGCTACCCAGCTAAAAAAATATGTATGGAACATATATGATATCCCATATATGGTTCGGATCTGAAAAATGAGGGTATATGGACATATATGATCATATATATTCATACATTTTCATACATGAATGTGTATTCCCTATATAGTATGCAAAGTTCATATTAATTAAAAAAGCGCACTGCTGTGCTATAAATTAAATTATTAAAGTTATTTTTTGTAAGATTTCGTGGAGAAAGGTTGTGTTTAATGAAACATTTGTTCGAAAAAAAAAATAATTCAAAACAAACTAAAACACATTTCATTCGACATTTTAAGAGAAAATATGAGTCGATTATTAAAAAAACACAAAACACACATTCGTAAACAACATATAATTTAAAAAATCAGGGGGCAAATTACGGCACTCGTTATCGAACGAAATTGCGAAATATTTCAATAGAGTTTATATGGAAATGTTTCGTAATTTCGTTCGATAACGAGTGCCGTAATTTGCCCCCAGATTAAAATCTAGTGCAATTATAAAAGAAAAAATAATCCATTTATATGAACTTTGTTTCTTAATATATCTGAGGATTCCGTTACTTTTTATAAAATTAATAATAATTTAATGACTGAATTGTCTTTTTGATTATTTGATTTATTAAATAGGCACACAATATATAAAATCCTATAAGAATGATTTTTTTTATTACACAAGTTTTTATTTTTTTAAACCTTGAGGCTCTACGCATATAAACTTTGAATAGACTTCCAATTCACCAGTGATAAAAAAGAGGGAAAAAGATGGAATTGAAGAAATTCAAGCTTTTTTGATTGCAAATGCGATCTTATGTAAGATATCATGTATGAATACATTTTTATATGGCGCCATATATTACATCTTATTTCTATGGATCTATGGATCCGCATATATGAGCTCATATATTATAATACATTTCATATATTAGTCCATATATCAATTCATATATAATACTTTTCGCATGTATAATCCCATACATTTCCATACATGAATTCATACATATTCATATATAGTTATATACATTCATATATTAAAAATATATGGACCATATATAATTTTTTTAGCTGGGTATGCACTCAAATTTGTATGGGCTTCAAAAG
This sequence comes from Tachina grossa, assembly GCA_949987645.1. Taxonomy (NCBI): domain Eukaryota; kingdom Metazoa; phylum Arthropoda; class Insecta; order Diptera; family Tachinidae; genus Tachina; species Tachina grossa. The sequence continues at coordinate 221,857,008 of OX465274.1, forward strand.
ATTCTGCAACTCAGTGTTTCCCTCACGAAAAAGGTGTCTTCAATAAATTTTTGTCGAACAGGTAGTTCAGACTTAGTGGTACCGCTAAACTAGATCAATACGAGTAATTTATATAAGAGATCATTAAAAAAATTTTATTCATATTGTAACATTCTTAAATTAATTAAATAATAACAAAAATTAAAAATACCAACGTTGTTGACGATGATAACTTCCGAACGGATGGACCGATATTAGATCAAGTCCTGTTTTAAACGAAAGAAAATTAAAATCGGTCTAGCCGTTTGTTAGCTATGGCGTCAAAGGCATACAGATTCAACAGCATATATCTAGAAAATATGTGATATCTTCTAAACGGCTGGACCGATTTTTTTTCAAAAATAGCTAAGAACCCTCGATCAAGTTACCTTTCATACTAAAAAACCAAACTTAAATCAAAATCGGTCCAGCCATTTGGTCTGTACGTGGACTCGGACATACACAGACACACACTACAAACCTATAACACCCCTTTTTTTTGGTCGGCGGTTAAAAAGTCTAAGTCTAGAATTATTACATTAGACGCTTTATTTATTAAACACAAATATTAAGAGCTTTTAAAACACACAATGTTTAATTAAATTGCTACTAAAATACCACGATGTTAGCTTCCCCTGTTCTTTACCCAACATTCAATTAGACTTAATATAAAGCGTCCAGAATATTGTTTGCAACATAACGAAATTCACAGCACATTCATACCGATGGCTTAATATGAGAAAGGCGGAACTCAAATTTTCGATATTTTATACGAGAAGCAAAAAACTGAAGCATTTACATGCAGGAATAATTTTTTAAGTTGCTATAAGTCTTTGATTTTGAACTATAACGTACTAAGATCTTCAAGGAGAATGCAACTATACGTTGCAACTCAGAAAACGTTAAAAACACGATTTCAAAAGAATTAAGATACGCCCTTTTTTATTAAGCCATCGATATATTTATTTCATATATGTACTTCAAACTATTGCTTGTTTTTTCGAAAAGATTTTGTAATTAGCTTAAAAAACTTCGTATGTTTTTAATAAGATTATTAAATACGTTATTGAGAATCACAATATACAAACATAATAAGTTTAAAAAACGTCAAGCAAAAATCTGTACGAAGCAAGTTCTTTATTTTATTTTTCATCTTTCTAAAATTAGGTAATAGCTAGCCCTAATTTTTTTATATTATTAAAGAATAGTACAGGCTTAAAATGTTTTTCTTTTTTTAATGTTTTACTTGACAAATAATTATATAGGTGGTCATTTTCATTTTCTGTAGCGATATGTACTATTTTACTCGAATGCCCAATATTCCATGAAAACAATTTCTTATATTCTAATCCCTGTAACATTTGTATTTAAAAACGATACTGCTTAACACTTATTCTATTATTTTGCACTTTACAGCACTGTTTTAATTTTGCGAGATATTTTATATTTTTGCTTTGCATTCTTATACCATGTAAAATTATAGTTTTCATTAAAAATAAAAATGTTACAAAACCTGAACAAATCAAATAAATAATGCAAAAATTCACCGAGAAGGTTCATAGTGAAAAGGAACAGCCCGAAGTGGTGTGGATAAAACGAAAAGATATTCAAGAAACTGAACAGCAAAAGTCCACAACGGAAGCGGATGCCAGGGAATGTAAACAAATGCCCATTGTTTACAGTAAACAATATGGAGTGCATTTCGCCAAATTGGAAAAGTTGCACCCATTCGATGCTCAAAAAGGCAAAAACATAGCCAAGGTAATTTCATAATATGAAAAAATACATTGTTCATTCATTATTATTAATTAGAAATAAATGTGTTTTATTTCCATTTCTATAAAGAAATTGCTGGAAGCCCAAATTGTTGGAGGCAAATTTTATGAACCCGAAGAAATATCACGAGACGAGTTATTAAAGGTGCACACGCCCAAATATTTGAATAGTTTAAAATGGAGTTTAAATGTGGCTAAAATTGCTGAAATACCCATATTATTGTTTGTGCCCAACTGTTGTGTACAGCGTGGCTATTTGAAACCCATGCGATTTCAAACTGCCGGCTCTATTATGGCAGGAAAATTGGCTTTGCAATATGGTTGGGCCATAAATCTAGGCGGTGGTTTTCATCATTGTTGTTCCTATAAAGGTGGAGGGTTTTGCCCTTACGCCGATATTACTCTACTAATACAACGCATATTCTCGGAAGAACGTCATATAAAAAATGTTATGATTATTGATTTGGATGCCCATCAGGGTAATGGCCATGAAAGAGATTTTATGAATAATAATTTTGTTTATATAATGGATATGTACAATTTTCGTATATATCCAAGAGATCAAGAAGCGAAGTTGGCTATACGTTACGCAGTGGAATTGCAGCCGAGAACTAAAAATCAGGATTATATGAAAAAGCTAAAGAAGTGAGATATTTAATTTTTTTAAATATATATATATATATATATAAAAGTACGTAGATATGATAACAAAAAATATATTTTAGAGGTTTAAATTATGCTCTTAAGGAATTCCATCCTGAACTGGTAGTATATAACGCCGGTACAGATATCTTAGAAGGCGATCCTTTGGGTTATCTTTCAATAACACCAGAGGTTTGTTTTATTTAACTCCAAGTCAACAGTTCCATAAACAAAAGATGATTCATTATGAGATACTTTATTCGGTAGCGATAAGGCTTTCATGTATTATATTACACTTTGATTGTTAAAAATCCTCAGAACGGAAGAATATGTAAACTATATATTTGTATAACAGATATAATCGTACCACTAGTTATATATTTATTATATAAAAAATATCAAGAAAATGTGCCCAATTACGAGTGTCGTATTTCGACTTCGACTACGACGATTTTGTACTACATAGACTAAAGAAGATTGCAATATTTTGTTTAATCTAGTACAAAATAGTCATAGTCGAAGACATAATACGACACTCTCAATTTTCTGAAGCTCATTTTCCAAATTCTTAAAAATAAAAACTCCGAATGAATCATTTTTTGCAAGTCAATTTAAGGGTTAACAAAATATTTTTACGATTTTTCTTCTTTCTCTAGGGTGTAGTTGAACGCGATGAATTCGTTTTCGCCACTATCCGTTCTCGCAGCATACCTATTGTAATGCTTTTAAGTGGTGGCTACTTAAAGGCTTCGGCCAAAGTTATTGCCGATTCTGTATATAATTTAAAACAAAAGGGTCTGTTACACTAGGATAAGGATGTTTGCTTATAATGTACTATATTTTAATTGTAATATAAACATGCACAGTGTACCTAGAAAGGAATTGTTTTATGTATGTACCTAAACGGAAAATTGTGTACCTAAATAAATTTTATTGAACTTTACTGTCTTCTTTATAAGAAAACTTTAATCGAAAAAGAATAAAAATTAAGTTAATAATCTTTTTGCTAATAATAAATAAATAGAATAAAATGTTAAATAAAAGTGGTATGTACATGTGTATATAATTACTTCTTAGTCAAACTCTAATCTATAATAATATTTCACACAGTTTTATAATAAATGTATCTATGTAAATGCCAAGAGTTTAGCTGTAGAGATAAAAAAGCGCTGAAAGCTGTTGTGATTATCGATTTCATCATGCGTTAGATAAGCTACTTTTTTAGGTCTCTTCGATGGCTTAGGCCGGGTTTCCATCTGTGTGCCATGTGCCACACAAGCGTAAAAAAAGCGTAACCACTAATTACTAATGAAAAACAGTTTGATTCAGACACGTATTTATTAAGTTAAACAGTTTTATACATAACTAATAGAACATTTTATAGAATTCAACATGATTGGAAACTGTTTGAATCAATAAATACATATGTGTCTGAATCAAACAGTTTTTCCTTAGTAATTAGTTGGTTACGCTTTTTTGGGCAAATGACACACAAGACATGCCAGATGTAAACTCAGCCTTACATAAATAAAATATATCACTCATTTACTAAAATAAAGTCATAACTCAAAAAACCTAGCTTGCCAGAAAGCGATTTTAAAGTTTTAAATTTATACACTTCTTAAGTGAAAAGAAAATTTTATTTTTCTCTCAAGAGCTGAGTAAATAAGATAAAATATATAATAAAGTTTTTCAATATCACTTAGTAAAGCTTATTACAATAGTTTCTAATAGATTAAAATATAACACAAGACAACGTTTGCCGGGCTGAAGTAGTATTTTATAAAGTGTCTACAACATTGTACGACAACAATCTTCTCATACAGCTCTAAGAATACATGATGCATTCAACTCCCCCGATCACTTTTCATCTATAACATCAAGTTGCTGCTGTGTTCCATTTTGTATGCCAAAATTGTATATTAAAATATACTTTGAACTTATTTCCATACAAATGAATTATATTACTACGTACTTTACCGTAAAATAGAACATCGCAAAATGCTTTCAAAATGTCCCATACACTATTCACATGCACTGTATAATTTATACCTATTTCATTTAAAACAGTTTCCAACACTGAATTCCATACTTGCACACCGATAAAACAAACAGCTGTCATATTGATTTGGCTAACCTGACACGAGCCGACGACAAACAAACAAACACTGTTATTTTATTGTTTTGTTATTGTTTTTTAGAATCGCTTCTTATTCCTCATACAACAGTAAAATATAAACAAATGACGAAACCGAAATTGTTTAACAAAAACAATGCAATAATAAGTAAATGAAAAATATTAAAATATTTAAGTGTACATATGTGTTTTGTGCAAAAACAAGTATCAAATCGAAACGTCTACCTCATTCTACAATTTAATACAGTACAAAATCCGGCGATATTTAAAAGAAGTGACGAGGAAATAAAAGTGTATAAAAGAAGAAATTTGTGTACATACATAAAAATTTAGGAGGAGATTCATATGGAAAATATTTTCCAACGACTAAATAAAATGTAACGTACATATGTATGTATGGATATGTAAATGTGTGTGTTTCGTTTCTATTAAATACGATTAAAAAGAGATTATAACATAAAATTAATTAATTGAAATGGCATATTTTGTTGCTTTAATAATGAAATTGGTGCACTTATAAATAATTTATGACCACTTCAAAGAGTGAGCGAAAAATAATTACTGTTATCGTCATTGTTGCCAGATATATGTACATATGTATGTAGATGATATAAATAATAGAAAATCACGTTATGTGCATAAATATTTATGGTTAGGAATAAGTATATATGTAAGTATGTATGTATGTACATATGTACTACTTTACATACATACATATGTATATATATATTATGTATATGCATTAGTGTCCTGCACAAGATATCTTATAAGAACTTTCAAGACATGAGGGATTTTTCAAATGCTTTACTACAGCGAAATCTTATAAAGCAAACTTTAACAACACTGCTTGCAAGAAATTTATTTCAGTATTGTAGGTATAAGAGTAAAGAAGAAAACACTTCGTGACGGAAGAATTTGTGATACTTGCTTCTTTCTACGCATGAGCGGGTGTACAAACGTCATGCATGCATGTGTGAATGATCTTTGGTTTTTCTGCGCACATGCAAAGGCACACACATGCATTAACATTAGTTGTATGCGGTTAATCACATAATAGCTTACCACCCTGCAGTCAGACTGGGGCCAAGTGTCTCTATGTCAACAATACTAAAATTCTAGTAGTAGTTACATTGTCTACAGATGTCGTGGATTTTGCAACAACTTGTCAATATACATAAATTTGTATGTACGTAAGGTATAGAAATGTACCAGTAAATGTCTCGTTGGTATGTCTCCATGTTCCCATAAGAACTATGAATTCACTACCCAGTCAATTGTTTTAGTGTTACTAGTAGATTTTTAATGACAAGCACATGCTAAATGTGCATAGCATAAAGTATTGTATAGGGATTAATTGTAGAGTAGTACTGGTGACAAAGTCAAAAGCGACTCAGTACATTTTCATTATTCGCACTTTCTGCAGGTCATCTACATATTACACACATTCAAACGTACAATATGAAAAATAACAAGCATGCACTAATCAACAGTACTTCTTTTGAGTGTTTGTTACAAACAAGCTGTCTTTGGCGACATCGCTTGTTAACACTGATATACACGTACACCAATACATCCATCGTGCTTCGCTTATAGTATGAAAGCATTTATTATTGGTTTAGTATAATACATGCGACGTGAATACATTTAAAAATCATGACGTATTTACATTTGAAGACTTTTTACGCAGTTCTCTAATATGCATGTGCCCAAAATAAATATGTACATACATACATACGTCTATACTTAGTCCCAGTTCACACTAGTCAACTCTTATTGCTAAACTTATCACTTTTTCTTCCCAAATGCAAAGTTTACTTTGCAAAATCTTAATTCAGTTGGAAGAAAGAGAATGTACTACTACCTCTGTATTTCAACCAGACGAATTAAGGCTTTGCAAAGTAAACTTTGCGTGTGGAAGAGGCCTTGCTCTATGTTTGTTAAATTGTACTTTTATCATTCTGGAAGTTTAAATGCCTTAAAAATGCTTAGAACACGAAACACATTATGCAGGTAGTATTTTTAACAATATGTCTTCTAATAAAATATTTAATAACTTAATAAATTTCTAACGGATTTTTTAACACAAACCTGCGATTTACTCGTAATCAATTAAGTTTTATAATTAAACTTATAAGTAGTATGTTCCTCTACAAAAATACTGCGAAAGAACGAATCCTAAGTAAATAGAAAACTGACGAAAAACCGACAAAAAAATAGATTTGGTAAAAAAAATATCCACATACATATGTATGTATGTATGTCAGAAATTTACTGAAATCAAATATGAACTTTTGAAAGGTCCAAATTTAAAATCGGTTGATATTCAACTTAGCTAGAGGTTGATGATAACCGGGTTTTTACCCGCAACTTAAAATTTTTGGGGGTGTTTGGAAAATTTCTAAAACAGATTGTTATACTCAATAATATCTAAAAGAAAAATACATAGCACATCCCAGATATTTCCACTTCATTCACTTTTGCCACACAGTGTTATCTGTGTTGCAATTACAAAATGTTTTTGGTTTATTCAAAATTCAAATAGTTTCAATGCATTTCAATTATACTCGCAGTTTTTTTCAAAACAAAAATTTTCTATGGCATAGATGTACGTGCCTGTATTATTCAGGGCTATCATGAATAAAATTCCACGTGAACAATTCCAACTACATAATAGCAAGTAATAGGGAAAACAAAAAGTTATAATTGGATTAGGAAGAAATTTCACACGGAATGTTATTCATGATAGCCCTGATTATCTGTGTGAATGTATGTCAAGTCTGAATTCTCTTGGAAAACCTTTGCCAAGTGTGAACGTATCTTTAGTGTCAAGCACATGTACTCGAGCTTGATGTCAAGCATTTTCACAATGCATTGTGCATTTAATTTACGGAGTAGTAGGAAATCCCACGTTTGATACGAGTATCAATAGTAAAATTAGCTTTTTAGTTTAAATAAAATAGTAAATAATGAAAGCCTTACCCACTACAATAAAAACAACTCTTAAATAAATCTTGAAAAAGAAAACTTTATTTATTAAAACTTAGCATTTCACTTCTTTTGAAGTTCTTAACTGTAATAAATTTATTTAAAATGACAGAAATAAATAAATTTGCTTAAATTTAAAAGCACTTTGCGGCAGTTTAAATTATCAAGATTCTTCACTGTGCGGTTGTGTTCTTATTTACTAAAAGATTTGAACATCAAAAAAGTGTAAATAAAATAGTGAAAAAAACTATGTTAAACAGATAGAGATTTATTTGTTGTTTTTTTTTGCCGGGAGATGTTTGTAAGTCCCACAACAAATTGCCATAATGCTTCTGATATAAAATAGTGATTTTCACCCGCAACTATTCGTATCGATGTATGTATGTACATTAGGGTGGCCGTAATTTATTTTCTTGATTTCTTCTACTCTCATCCCCCAAATTGGTTCAGTTTTTTGTAAAAAAAATACAAAAAAATTTCATACCGATAAGTTTTGTTTTAGGGGTGCGTCCGGCCCTCAAAGTTGGCCCTCAAGCCCATATATTCAATGTAATTTTTTATTTGTTTAGTTTTATTTTCACTATATGTATATGTATGAAATAATTTAATATATATATATTTAATATATATATATATATATATATATATATATATATATATATAGAGATACACACATGAGCACATAGTTACTTTTATGTACAAAGAAAAAAATAATAAGTTTCAAACCCTAGAATCATCATTTTAGATTTTTCTGATTACTTATACCAATCTAGTAGTTCTTAAAAAAATATAGAAAGTGTGTTAAGTGAAAAAAAGGAAATTAAAAAAAAATGTTTTATTTAGTTACTTTAATGTCCAGAAAAAAAATCATAGTTTCCAGTTCTGGAGCTGTGGTTTTTCTTTTTATAATTTTCTATACCAAACTTTTCTTTCCAAAACGTAAAATATATATAATTTATAAAGGAAAAGATAAAAATTAATTAGACTTAAGCCTACAGTACACGGCATGTAAAAAGTAACATGCGTATGTGGCTATGACGTCACGGGAATTTTCAGCATATTGGCTGCATTTTTTAAAATTACTAGTAGTGGCTATATGCCGTAAAGTTTTTATAGTATTTTTCTTCCTAAATACAAATGTGATACATGTACCAGAATCGAAAAAATTTTCTGAGGCAGCACATCTGTAACCATGTCAATTGCTCTATTTACATATGTTACTAGTACACGGCATGTAGCAAATGTAGCTTCGTGATGACGTCAAAATTACGTCAGAGCCACATGCGCATGTCGTTTTTTACATGCCGTGCACTGTAGACTTTAGTTACTTTTATATATCAAAAAAGTGTAAGTGTCCCAACAGTGAACTCTCCTTTTTGATTTTCTGATTCCTTACACCAATCTCTTTCTTTTAAGAATTTAAGAAATGTTTAATTTATAAAACAAAAGGAAAAATTTGTTTAAGTAAGTTACTTTTGTGCAAAAAAAAGTTAAAGTTTTCCAACCCTGGAATCGTCTTTTTAATTTTTTTAATTGTTTTTTTTTATTTGAAATACCAATTTTATTCGTTATCAAGCATAAAATAAGTTTATTTAATAAAAATAGATAAAAATTAGTTTTCGGTAGTTAATTTTTTATATCACAAAGAGTGTAAGTTTCCCAACCCTGGAATCCTCCTTTTTGATTTTTTTTTATTTCTTACACCATCTTTTTTTAAGAATATAAGATATGTTTAATTTATAGCAAAAAAAGGAAAAAATTTGTTTAAGTAAGTTACTTTTGTATAAAAAATAAGGTTTTCAACCCTGGAAACGTCGTTTTAATTTTTTTTATTTTGAAATACCAAATTCATTCGTACTGAAGTATAAAATAAGTTTATTTAATAAAAATAAATAAAAAATTAGTTTACGGTAGTTCATTTTATATATCACAAAAATCGTAGGTTTTCCAACCCTGGAATCATCCTTTTTGTTTTTCTGATTTCTTACATCAATCTCATTCTTTTAAGAACATTACATATGTTTAGTTTATAGAAAAAAAAGGAAAAATTTGTTTTAGTAAGTTACTTTTGCATAACAAAAAAAAAGTTAATGTTTTCCAACTCTGGAAACGTCTTTTTAAATTTTTTTAATTTTTTTTAGTTACAAATACCAATTTTATTCATACTGAAGTATAAAATAAGTTTATTTAATAAAAAATTATTAAAAACTAGTTTTCGGTAGTTATTTTGTATGGCAAAATGAAGTTTAAGTCTCCCAGCTCTGAAACCGTCTGATGGATTTTGCTGATTTTCAATACCAATCTTATTTCGACCATTTCTGATCCACCAGTCTAAGAACGAAGTCTCTAGCTTTTCTGGGAGCTTCGGAAAACCGATTTCACGTACAGACAGACGGACAGACGGACATCGCTTATTCGTCTTCCCTATGCATAAGGATCCAGAATATATATACTTTTTGGCTCGCTTATTAATATTCTGGAAATTACAAACGGAATGACAAACCTATATATACCCTTTTACCATTTTTTGGTAAAGGGTATAAAAATTTCCACATAAATATAATTTTGTTACATAAAATTGTTGCTATTTTGTTAGTTATTTTCTTCATTATTTCCTAAAATATTAATTTTAGCAAAAAACTTTCTTTGAGATTAATGTTGTAGACTAGAAGATCTAAAATATTGTCATATATAATATTCTTGTAAAATGATTTTTTAAAAAGATAGTCATATGCAAAAAATTACATTGAAAAATGGGCTTGAAGGCCAACTTTGACGGCCGGACGCACCCCCTAAAACGCAACTTATCGGTATGTAATTTTTTTGTATTTTTTTTACATAAAACTGAACCGATTTGGGAGTAAAAGAGCAAAAGAAATCAAGAAAAAAAGTCTCCATACAATTAACGGTCACTCTAATGTACATATGTATGTATGTATTTACATTCATATGTCGTCACTTTGCAACGTTGGAAAGGAAAAAACTAAAGTAGAAAACCACAGCATCCTAAATGATTTTAAAATTTAAATCTTCTTGAACTTTTATTCAAAATTGTATGTACTTACATAAACATATGTGATTGGCACAAGATGCGCATGCCGGTAAAAAAAATGCACAAACTACTCGTAGATCAACGTAATAATGAATTTAAACTGCGCTTTTTGGTGCAAATTATATTTATGATGATATCAAACTTGTATTTTCCACACAAACTGTCATATATTAATTATACTTGTATAAATTACATACATATGTATGTAAAAACGAACTAGAAAACGAGTTTAAAGTTTTCAATTTCCATGCGTCATGTGCTATTGGATAATTTCCAAATACATAACAAAGTTTATAAGCATTTAATAAGGTGGTATGAGATATTTTCATTATTATATTATTAAATGATGTATGTTTGGACCAAGTTTAATAGGGCTATATAATCTACAAATATTTCCTTAAATAATGAAAACTGATTGTAATTATCGCTATCCAATTTTTAGCGAGAGCGCCGTTGAGAAAAAGTTTTCCCAAAAAAAAATCTGAGTTTCATCTAATGAAAGGACCATGATAGGCCATAGTTAGGGCAAAATTATGTATGCGAAAAATATTGTGGAGCGAATAAAATAAATATTTTCGGCATCCCATACATTTTTGGGTGGTCTAATGTACATTTCGTCCCTACCATGTCAAACTATCAAATATGCAAATTTGTAATTTTCAGAAGAGCGCGAAGACCCGTCAATTGTGAATTTAAAGTCAGCGTATTCGTAAAAGTGCCAGGCATACACATACACACATACAATATTATTGCGAAAATTATCACAATCGACTCCCAGGACTTCAAAACGTTAAAATATGATGATGTGTGTTAGACAACCAGCCTTCTAACGGAATTAACCTCAACTCAAATGAAGAGGTCTTCACTATCACTTTTTGTTACACACTATCAGTCAAAAACCAATATGGCCGCTCATTATCACTCAACCGCTAATGTTTTTGTGGTTCACTGTCGAAGTTTGTGTTCACACTATCGATCAAGCCTAAATTTGAGCAATACTCTCACTCATGTTCGATAGCGTGTACTCTACTTTGGTATTGCTTCGGTATACTTACGGCCTGTTCCACGATGTCGACAGAAAACGTTCGATCGACAACTTGTATTGAAAACAACAGTAAAATAAGAAAATTTGCTCCTAGACACAAATCACTGATCAAACCCATTTAAATTGCGTGGGTTTGATTATTGGTTTGTGTCTAAAACGAGCTACTGAAAGAGTTCGGATACAAGTCCAGTTAATAAATCAATAACTATTTAAAATGAAATGAAAGCGAGACATGATACGCCAGAGCATCACTACTGAAAGAATTGTCTTGTAATGAATCACCACTAATTAAATAACAAGATCGTTGACAAACTCAATTGCAACTGCTGGCTGCAATGAATTACATTCATAGAGTAATCTATTAGAGAAGAAATATAAGAGACAAGTTTTATTGCTATTAACAAGTGCAAGAGCAAAAATCATCTAATAAAATTAGAAAATAAAAAAAGCACATAAGAAGCAAAAGAAAATGATACTCACATCAAATGGAAGATTCTAAAAGTAAAATAAAAAAACAACAATAATAAGTATAAAACAAACATATTTCTTTTAAATGAATTCTTCTATTCTGCCTTGGATGCCGAGCATATAAATTGGCAGTAACCATTATGATGTTACGAGTACACTGCATTGCAATGAATAAACTGAACTAATCAGTAAGAAACACAGACTGAAAATCAGTTGGTATCTACATTTTGGCCTCTATTGTTGTTCATTGCTTCATTTCGAATTGATAACAACAACGACAACTACGCTAGTAGCAACAACACACACGGTTGTAACTTAATATTTATTTGCAACCGCAGTTCTCAACAAAGTTTTTTTTTAGTTCACTATTTATGTTATTTCTTTAATTCTATTTACTTTGGTATTGTGTTTAGAAAGTCTTTTTCTTTCGTATCTTGCTTAACGATTTTCCGTTTAAAAATAACGTTCTTTTCACTGCAACAACTTAGTTTTCGAGTGGTTACCAAAACAGCAGGAACAGCAACCAACCAACATCACAAATTCAAGAGCAACGTAAACATAAACTACAACCAGAACAACAACAACGGCAGCTGCTGCAACGGAAGCAACAACACCATTATCATCCAAAGTACAAAATGCCCATAAATAAAGTGGTAATTTTACGCCATGGCGAGAGTGAGTTCAACAAAATGAATTTATTTTGCGGTTGGCACGATGCTCCACTTACAGAAAAAGGTAAAATTAATACGAATGCAAAGTTACTTGCAGATTTAGAACTATCTTCATTCTTTTTCAAAAATTTTTACGTTAAAGGTCTCGAAGATGCCTCTAAAATTGCCGTCGGTGGATTGCGTCAGCACAACATGACATTTGATTTGATCTACACCTCCCTGCTGCAAAGAGCCCATCAGACTGTTGATGTGATTGTGCGTGAAATGAATTACAAAAATATTCCCATCATATACGATTGGCGTTTGAATGAGCGTCACTATGGAAATTTAACAGGCTTTAATAAGCGACAAATTGCCAATAAATATGGAGAAGAAAAGGTATGTATGTATATATGTTTTAAGGAAATGGAAATCGATTGTGCTTTAAAAAGCCATATGAGTTCTATATCCACTAAAGTCAGGGACGTATTATCCTACACAATCGCACGACTTACGCAAAAATACAACTCTGATCTAATAAATTGTTATTGCCTTTTGAAATTTTTCATAAGCTAATAATACGACGGTTGCATTTTTTCAAAAGTCGTACGATTGTGTAGGATAATGAATCCTACCCTCAAAAAATTAAAAAAAAATACTTTTTTTTCCAAAAGAGCTGTTAAAATAGAGCTTCTTTTTAAAGTTGATTTTTTATATACATTTTAATTTTTGCTTAAATAACGTCTATATGCATTTCGTTCCTGCTTATGGAACTCGTCAGTATAATTCAACCCAAAAGTTTTTGAAATAACCTAAGTTAATTTTGAGATACAGCAGGTGACCTCGTTTGACCATCTAATCTGCGCAACTCAAAAAACCTTCCGCTATATTTGGGATTTGCAACATTTCAATAGAAAACCGACCAGTTGATCAGTATACCGCTTTGATAGTCGGGCCCCATCACTGGCCAGCCCGTCTGCTATATCGTTTCCGAGTGCACCTCCATGCCCCAGTACTCAAATTAACTGTTGGTTAAAAATTAAGCAACATCCGGCATACATAAATCAATATAGATGTTGGGTATACACCTAAAACGCAAAAAGTACGCCGGGAGAAAAAAACCAATTTACCCCAGCTAGGGTTTCCTGGATTGCCACACCCGTAATCTCCAAGAGATTGTTTGACAGCTTAAATTTTATTCCATTTAATTTTGGAAGTGTTCAGGGCAGTATCTTGTGCTTCTTCATAAAGAGCCCAAGACTCGTTCTTAATGGATTAACGATCAGACCACTTATAGATAATTTGTTGTGATGCTTACAGACTTTGTGATACTGTATTAAGATATTTTCCCGCGTATGCCACACTTTTGACCATCATAGAATTTAGCTCTCTGGGAAGAGAATTTAAGGCAAGGTTTCACATGAAAAGAGATAAAACTCCTCCCAGTGAGCTTTCCTAATTTGCACTTTTATTATCGGAGCCATCCCTAAACTGGATATAATGACCGAATTGGTCAGTAGTCTCCCTGGTAGGCTGATTAACGACTTTTGGATAGTTAGTCTTTCTGGAGCACATATGATTAATACTGGGCTTAAATTATTAAAGCTTCCTTCTATATCTAGACACACTCCCAATGTATTGGTTTCCATTGTTTTCTCTATAAGACTAAAAAGAGATTCACATTCAGTCTCCACTACCTTTAGGGAAGACGCGTGAGACGTTGATTCAAGATTCATCTAAGGCAGTCTGTGGATACTCTGTTAACCATGGCATCACGATATCAGCGCTTCTCTTTAGTATTAATGTTCTAAGATTTTAAGCCAAGAAATTACCTACGTTGCTACAAAATTAATTGTTTAGCCGTGTAGCTAAGATGGCGTCAAAATAATTGTTTTTATATAAGGTCTGTTCCAGATGCATAACAAAACAGTCCGAACTTGTACAAAGTTATCCAAAAGCGTTCCAGATAGCAAATTTCGTGCAGTTTTGAGAGCGAATGAAAGAGTAATTTTTTTAATTTCCTGTACAAACTAGTACGAACTTTTTCTTCTGGGTAAGTTCGGACAAGAATTAAATAATCAGCTGTTTTTTGTTTACATATCGAACTGAAAAACTAACCAGAAAGTTTGCAAATATAGGAAAAAAGTATTTGCATATAAATTTATTAAAAATCAATATGGAAGGTTTTTTGAACAAAGTTGAAGTTGTGAGTACATTTGTACACATTTCCCTATTTATTTAATAAAAAAATGCTGTTTTTAAATAATTTACTTTTTAGAACTGATTTTCATTTGCTTTTTAAAGCTGTTGCCAATGATGCAAAACTTTTGTTTTTATAATGTTATACGTTTTAAGCGACTAAAATCACTTAAATTAAATTTAATTTAAAAAGTAAGCAGCACTAGTATTTTAAGATGGGCAATTATGGTTTTTTTGCGTTCCAGCAATTTTGGATAACTTTTGCGTATTCAGAGAGTAATTTTCTTTTTACTCTCATTAGTCCGAACTTGTATGAAATCTTGTGGAACACACCTATAAACGTCAAGGCAAATTCATATAAGGTATACTCAGCTCAATTCGCTTTGAGAAATTTATACCTGAAATGTCAGAAAAATGTACTGAAAATGTGTTTTGACATCCAACGTATTTTCAAATTACAAGCGGCGAAAATAGTCACCTGAGCCCTTGCGTCCACCTATGTATTATGAATTCGCTTTGCATAAACGTGTGTATTATATCTTTGATAGATTGTTAGATGATAGATTTGCTTAAAGCAAAAATTATTTTTCTAATACCGAGTTTGCATCATGCCATTTTACATGAAATTTGTTGCTGAAACTTTTTTCGTTTGCAAATTAGACTAAAAAAGATGTCTTTAATTCTACGTTATTATTATGTTTTATATTTTTATTATTTTTTTGCGCTACTATCTTCTTTGCCGCTATATTTAACAAATAAAAAAATTTGCATGCAACAACAGTCATGAAAAATTTCATGGTGTAAGTTCACTCTTAAGCTGGGAGCACATGATGTGTATTTTACATCTGAGTCATCAGCTACGCCACTAATATAAAACTTTCAATGTCTGTCACAATTACCGATTTGTAAGTAAGTTATAACCGTTTGTTTAGTGACATCTGACATATCATATTTTTTTATATTTTTTCTAACACAAAAAGATGACAGATGATTTATTAGATCAAAATAAAAATTGAAATTGTTTTAAAGAAATTTTTTAAAGTTGCTACCAAGGTGTATATAACCAGGTGGCAGCGCTGCTTCAGCTGATAATTCTTGCTCTATGTGCTATGTATCTAACGAATGTCAAAAACTTCGTTTTATTTTGGTTTTAGTACAATTATTTTTGTGCTTTTGACTTTCTTCAGTTCTTTACACAGCTATAGTTACTGTATTTTTGTATAACAAATTCTTATGCAGTCACCTGTATAATTACACCATGTTTGCTTTTTATAAACTTATGCATGGTAAAATTATACTAGGTACATGCACGACTACAACAAAATTACAACACCAAAAAACACATGCAATTTGTTGGTATAAACAAACGTATAATTGTAAGAAACAGATGCCTTTTGTTTATAAAAATAACAATTGCAGGGTAATTAAAGTAAAATTGCAGACGCGGCATTCATGAATCATTATAGTCATTCAGTGTTGCCAATAGGTGTGTAATTACACAGAGTGTGCAATTACTCTCATGTGTAGGCCATGTAATTATATTCATGTATTATAATGTATAAAACATACAACACTGATTCTGCTTTAACTTGGGGGCCACACGTTCAATTTTTGACTTTCAATTCCATTCAAGTTTCAATACACTCACACTTTTTTCACTAACACAATCAAACTTTTTGAATTGAAAACTAGATTGATATCAAATTCACCTATCCATTTATATGGCAATTTAGTTTTCAATTTGAACGGCTGGTCACAGCACACATTGATTGAAGCTACAAATTTGAGTTGTTTCTTCGTCGGTGGTATTTAAAAAATGAAATTGATTAGCAATTTGTTTCACAGCTATCAATTTCAAAGAATTTTGACAAACAATATGTGTGATGGAATTGAAAGTGATTTATTGAACGTGTGGCTGCAGTGTAATGGAATATTTCTAGTAATCAAGTGTCAGATGAAAACAAAATGTCACAAAAATATTATTTTAATAAATAAAAAAATAATTAATAAGAAAAAGGAAATAAAATTATGAAAAAAAAATGTAAAATGAATGTAAAATCCTCAAAAGAAGTTTTTTCTATCAACTGTCTCTACATAAAAAAAAAATTAATAAATGCAAACATATCGATTTATTTTAATGATATTTTAGTCCAACAATTCGTTGCATATCTCTTCAACTAGTTTATTCTCTATATTTTTACACACAAATTCTAAAATTCATATGCTTTTGTACAAATTTGGTTGTTCTCGCACCAATTTAAAATGCGAGTTGTTTTGACAGTTCTTGCGAAAAACTTTTCACAAAATATTGTTACACAAACACTTTTTCGCAATTTCTTCCAATAAATTCTGGAAATTATTTTTAAATGACAGGTAGTTCTCGCAAAGTAAAGATACAGAAACACTTATGTGAGAAAAGCCATTTTGTGTTTCAATTTACACTGTTTTTGTTACGATTCCCTCGTTTCATGCGGGAAATTTTACGATGCAAGAAATACAGAAACGAGCTAATGAACTTATGTAATAAATTCATATTTAAAAAAAAATCATTACTTATTTGACAGTTTTTGCTTTTCAGGTACAAATCTGGCGCCGTTCATTCGACATCTTGCCCCCACCGATATCAAATGATAATCCCTACTACGATGGAATACGTAATAATCCAAAATTCAAAGACATACCAGCGGACCAATTTCCTTATACAGAATCACTTAAAACACTAATGTTACGTACAATTCCTCTATGGGAAAATGAAATAATGCCAAAAGTATTGAAAGGACATAAGGTGCTGGTAGTTTCGCATGGAACCGTAGTCCGATCTCTAATGAAACATATTGAGTGTAAGTTATTGTAAATACATGCATATATTTTTATTACAAATATTCCAAAGCAAATATTTCAACTCAAATATTAATGTTTCCTAGGTATAAGCGATGATGATATAATGAAATTGAACATACCCAATAGTGTGCCCTGTGTCTATGAGTACAACACGGAAACGGGTATGCGTGTAGGCAGAGTACAATATTTAGCCGATGATGAGTATGTAAAAGCGGAAAGTGCCAAAGTGGCTTCTATAGGAAATTGAATAATAATTTCAAATGAACTACAAAAATTATACCCACGGACTGATATTTTATAATAAAATAATTATTTACATTATAATTCGAGTTAATAAAATTCTTAACTAGTTTTTAAAAATTTCATACAAAATTTTATACATGTACACAAAATAATTATTTTATAAATGTGGTTTATTAAATTTATTTGTAACAAATTTTAATTTATTGTAGAATTTTATGTATGTTTTATAATTTCAAATTACAATATATTAGATGTATCATGTGTATTCAACAAAAAAGAAATTTAATACAAATGCATTCCCTAAAAACGAAGCAAATTGTGGGAGGAATTCTTTGATGCTGAAAGACCCGATGAAATTTATAACCGCTACAATAAATCGGATTTCGAAAGAAAATGTTTAATATTTTATGTACACCCAAAAAAGTTTTAAAATCAAAAAAAAGTTCCTGCAAAAATATCTGCAAATCGCACACTAAATCAACAGTCACAACACAAAATTATCAAAATGATTTTGGTTTTTCATAATCCAATACACTAAACAAATATCTAAAGGTAGATGTACATAACACGCGTCAGTTCGTCTACAAGTATCGTGCGTTTGACAACTTTACCGCGTGAAAAATGGCAAGTTACACAACACGCATTATAAAGGCCTTTTCTATCAGCTTGTTTTACTTATTTTTTACATTGAAAAATAGACTTGGAACATTTTGAAATCATTTTTTATCCAATACTGTATGTTTTTCAAACTATTCAATAAGTTTTTACTCCCTGATTCTAAATTTTAAAATTTGTTCTTATATACTGTCGGCTGATTAGTTGTCAAAACAATACAAAGCGTTAAAAAGTTGAACGTTTACCAACTTTCTGCGGTAAACGCGTTAAAGAGTTTCGTATGTAACTTGTTGTATGCAAAAACAAGATTTCAACTTTTTTTGACAGATGCCTACAGCTCTCACGCGCACTAACGCGTGTTATGTACTTTCACCTTAACGGCCGCAGAAATTTCATTTGCAACACAGTCATCTGGAACAATATAAAATACTGTTATGCCTGTTTTTATGTTGCATACTTGCGTCATATTGGGTGCTTTCATAAGACGTAGCTGTTGCACAACCGTTGAGGGTTTGTCTTAGAAACGATACACTCAACAGTTGCGTAATTTTCCATCATAAAGTTTTTTCGCTACCTATAGTAAACAACATCGAATACGGCTATGCCTTTTATGTGCCTTGTTAAATTAAAGGCCAACAGTTTCACAAGTGTTGAGCTCAACAGCTACGTCTTATGAATGCGCCCATTTGTACAGTATCAACAGTTTTTTACCACTCCTAAACATCTGAAATTTTTGAATAATGAATGCTTATGATTTATTGTGCGATATGTACATATTTTAATGTTTTTTTTTTACTTAAATCGCGAAAGAAACACTTTTGCTTTAAAAAAAATTTCACAGCTGCTGCATTTTTAAATAAAAAAAACAACATTTTCGTTAAAAAAACGGTTTTTTTCATACATACTCATATATACACCCCAAACTAAATGTTTCGAGTTTTTCTGAAGTCAGACTTGCCGTACCGAATTTTATTAAGACATTTCGGTAGTTTTTCTAAACTCAGAATTTCCGCAACGAATTCGTTAATGCATTTCGGTAGTTTCACTGAAAAATTTTTTTTAATAAAAATTTTTAAAATCATTAAAACTTTGATTTATAAAATTTATTTAAAATACATTTATAAGAATATATAAAAAAAAAGAATTGTAAAAAATATTAAAAAATGTAAGTATGTAATAAATATTTATATTTGTACGTATAAATTCAAAATGGGCGCAACCAAGGTGTATCTAACTAGGTGGCAGCGCTACTTCAGCTGATAATTTTTTGCTCTATGTGCTTTGTAGCTAAAGAATGTCAAAAACTTCGATTTTGTTTTGATTTTAGTACAATTATTTTTGTGCTTTTGACATTCTTCGGTTCTTTACACATCTATGGTTGCCGTTGCAGTCACCTGTATAATTGCACCATGGGCGTGTAACTTACAAAAAGTTCAAAATCATATTTTTGATTGATTATGATGTAATTATATAAAATCCATCTACCCACAATATTTTTATCGGATTATGCTCAAAAATATCAAATTTATTAACGAAATTCAAAAGACTACACAGAACTAAATGCACTAAAACTTATAGTTTGTTTTGCTTCTTCTGTAAAATACCTTAAATGTAACTTACGCCTTTTTTGAATTTATATGACGATATGTTGATGTAAATTATTTCGACAAAAGCAGCAACATAACAGTGAAGCTATACTCTGCTGTATAAACAAAAGAAACCCGTACCTGCATGTCGTTGCGAATTCGTACCGATATATCGAACCGATTTCTTATTGACATTTAATAATATTTGGGTAAAATTTCGGTTCCGAAATCGGAAGATTTTGTTTACAAGTCGTAACGAATTCGGAACATTTGGTATGGTGATAAAAAATTAAAAAAAAAAGAACGCACGTTGTCGTGGGATACCGGGTAGGGAAGTAGTTGCATACGCTTTACTTACATTAGAAATTGCCCCTTACACCTAGTGTTCTTATTTTTTATAAAATGTATAGCGTTTGTGTTCTTCCAGGTTAGATAGTGTATGCCTTATGTGCTCTGCTAGACTCAGATCTATGTTTCGAATTTCATCAAAATCGAATACATAGATAGTTTCAAAGAGATAGAAATATAGTTTCAAATAGGAAAAAATTCCTCCCTACCTCCCCTAGTGATCATATTTTTGTATAGCATATGTCTTCTCTTGCACTCAGATCTATCTATGTTTTGAATTTCATCAAATTCAAAATTTGATAGTGTCTCAGATATAGAAATTTCCCCCTACCTCTCGTCGTGCTCCTAGCTTAATAATCATGTGTCCATCTAGACCTAGATCTACGAATGTTCCTAGCCTTTAAATCGCAACAAACAAACAATAAATTTACTTACGCATTTATAATATTAGTTAGCAGACACACCTTCAGCTATCACTGCCACGAACCACTTATCAAAGTCAGCAACTTTTAGCAAACGCACAACACATATTGAATATCCCCAAAAATTAGGATAAAAATTTCCAAAATCCCAGGAGTTTCCCCGCACTTGCCATCCGCAGTGGCAGCACCAATATGCTATGTAGTTCTTACCAGTTTTTGTAACTATTATGTGCCAGAATTTTTTAATTTTCCAAAAAATATTGTTTCACATGAATTTACGTTCCAAAAATTAATTGAAGAACGTGGAGAAAGGTAAGCAACATTGAAATATAGCATACAGATTAATGTCTCGGTTATGGATGGCAAGCTAACTGTAATTGTGTTGCCAGTTGCCCAAATGTTATTACGTTTCAAAATTGCAATAATATTGGTAACCACAAATTTTTAGTTGCTGCATAGTTTTAAAGCCAAAAAGTTGGTAAAATTAAGACAAAATTAATTAATTAATTAATTTTAGTTAAAAAAAATTCTTTCTGTCTTATACATAAAATATATTTTTTGCTGGGTTATACGAAATCAACGGCACTATGTAATAAAATGAAAATAACAATTATATTTCCCTGGTGTGTCGTGGTCTAATAACTTCAAAAACAGTCAAAATTTCTACACTTTAGATAAACAATTGTGTATTAGTATCTTTCTTTTTCCAAATATAATTTAACATTTTTGAACACGCTGACTGTGCATTTATTATAAGTTGACCCAAAATGTCAAAAAAAAACTCCAAGTCATGCAAACAATAATTTTTAACCTGCTCATAAGTTTAAGAGCTGTTTAGAAAATAATGGGGGAAAATTCAAAATTAACAAAAAATATTTTCAAATCATGAAAAATAAAAAGAGCATGAGAAAGCAATTTTCTCAATCATATATCCCTTTAATATTCCACACAGAGCAGTTTTCTTACTGCATAAATTTAATCTTCAAATAATAATTAAGAATCTTACTATCTAATTTATACTTAATATACGATAGATATTTGAATACATACATACATAAGTACATAACTCTCATTTACCCAAAGAATGTCATAAATCAAAAAAAAAATAGTTTGCGAGAAAACAAGTTTAAAATTTTCAATTTACACACAACTTAAAGGAGAAAGAAAATTTTATTTTACTTTCAAGAATTAAGTAAACCAGATATTTGTATGAAATTTTTACACAATATGATGAATGATATGAGGATTAAGCCTGCATCATTATCTCAAAAATTAAATTTTTTGAGTTATGACGTTCTTTGAGTAAATGAGCGATATGTACATACATATGTACATATATTAAAAAACTTAACCAACCACTAGTTCACCATAAACTATTTAATGAAGTAATAAATTAATGTTAGTTACATATTTCATTCATAACAATTCCTTGAATGGGAAAATGTTAAATAAAAATCAACCCTCCATTAAGCGAAGTATCTCTTAGATAAAAATTTTGTAGCTGAAAAACAGTTGAATAAATGCAGACGAGATACAAATGAAGCTAAATGTAATTTGAATCAAAATTATTTGATAAACATATTTAAATACAACATTTGAATACTAAATATTGAAAATAAGCAACTGCTTAAAGCAAACTCAACCAAGATATCAATGCAGGGGTGGAAATTGTTACCCAGAAACAACTTTGGGTGCACTGGATCAAAATAAAGTTGCAATGTAACAACACGTTCTACGCTAATGGCTGGACAGCTGAGAGCTGTACAGAGTCTCACATTTAGGTAGGACAATAATGACTCAGCAAGCGAAAAGCCTCAAAGTAGGACCGTGCAATTAAAAATTACCGAGGGGAACTAAAAATAAATTTCAAGGAAATTGTAATATTACTTTTCCCATCCCTGTAACATACGTAATGTTAAAAACAAACAATTAAATAATAAGAGAGTGCGCAGCGCGTAAAACAAAAAGTTAATAAAGAGAGACAAATGTTTTGTTATATATATAAACAGGGATGGAAGTTCTATACTTGTACTATGTAGATGTCCCAGTACTTTTTGAATAACGACACATATTCATATTAACTCAAGTCAATACTCCAAAACAAATACTGTCCAAATTACAAGATATATCTAAATTTCACAACTTTTATGGTGAAATCTTTTAATCCATCGGGAAGTTCTTTGTATGGATTATATCATTTCCGGTCAGCCTTCACAAAATAATTAAAAAATAGTAATTGCTAAGGATATGGTTGTCTAGTAAAATAACAAAGTATATTTTATGCAAACAAAGATGCGCTTATGTAATAGATTTATTAAATTAATCGGTCGCCTGTTGAAAAACTTTGTATCAATGCTCAATTTTTTAGAAAATGCCATAGTAATGGAGATTTTAATATTTAAAGTTCTTTTAAGATTTTTAATCGTTTCTAACTTTCTTGATTACGTTGATGGCCAGAGTAGCAAGCCGTAACGGCGCGGCTGGCAGCTCAGCTGATTTTTTTCTACAAGCCGAGCCGCCGCCGAACCACTTGGCTTGTTGACGGCTTAGTACACAGCCGATATATTGTCTTCTTTTTTTATACTTTTTGAATTATGTTTAATATTGTGTCTACTCAACTTGCTTATAGTTTTTATATGTACTTCGTATTGAATATAATAGCGAGTGTCCCTGAAAAATAGTTGATTTTGCTTCCACATAGAGAGAGAATGTGTATATGAACGGTAAGTCCCGGTTCACACACTTCAACTTTTGTTGATCAACTCGTAATTCAGTTGTAAGAGAGACGGATGAGGAAGTATAAATATCTCCTTTTTTCTTACAGCTGAATTAAGAGTTGACCAACAAAAGTGTGTGAACCGGGACTAACGTAGCTGCGACAACACTTAAGTTCTCTATTGGTGTCCCTTCTTAAATCCATACACGTTCACATAGACTTTTTTTGTTCAAGCAGTCAGGCGACTTTTTATAATTATTTGATCAAAGCTTTTTATTGATTCATCCGTAGCAGTGTTGCAATAAAGTGACTAATTTTTAATTCAATCGAAAAGCTTAAATGCAATTTATGTATTGTCTAGTTTCTATGGTTTAACAAATTATTAACGAAGTTATTTTTATTGGTATTTAGGACATCAATTACTGAAATATTCAAACTATGTATTGCAAAATAACTAATGTTACAACGTGATGATTCAATAATTCACGTACTTTTCTAGAAACGGACTGGGTTCAACAATTTTTTTATATATTTAAACTAATCGGCGTTAAGCCGTTCAGCCGCCGCCAAAATTACTTGTCTTTCAGCCGCCGCCGAAATTTTTTGGTCGGCTTGCTACTCTGTTGATGGCTCGCAATTTGCAACGTAAATTCCTTATGGCGCGCCATGCATGCAAAAAAATTTTTGAAAATGAAAAAATACTGGCGAATACTGGGGGCAAATTACGGCATCCGATACGACTCGTAATTTAAAAATTTTTCAATAGAGTTTATATGGAAACATTTTTAAATTACGAGTCGTATCGAACGCCGTGATTTGCCCCCAGCTGGTTTCATATACATATTGGTAACAACTACATAGCATAATGTTGCTGCCACTGCGGATGTTTTAGATTTTCAGTGTTGCCTGAAAATTTCCGAGGAAGTGCCAACATGGGTTGTGTCTTTTCTAAAAGAATCGTGACTTTGATAAGTGGTTCGTGACAGTGATAGCTGAAGGTGAGTCTGCTAACTAATATTATAAGTGCGTAAGTAAATTTATTGTTCGTTTGTTGCGATTTAAAGGCTCAACCATGGAACCGATTTTTATGAAATTTAGAACATAGATAGATCTAGGTCTAGATTGACAAATTAGGTTATATTATATATATATATATATATATATATATATATAGGTTATATATTATATATTATATATATATATATATATATATATATATATATATATATATATATATATATATATAATATAATAATAATAATGTATAATTTTTAAGCGCTACTAACAACACATCAAACACACACATCTTGTGAAACTATCAAGAACGACTGAAATTCCCAGGAGTCAGACAATTACAAATATTTTTGTATGTTAAATGCCGAGCTTAGATATATGCAACTTTTTTACCGATCGATCCATAATAAAACCAGCCTTGTTTAAAGAGGATTCTTTTCTTGCTTCCATATTATATTGTAAATTCCTGATATTTGGATATAATTACAATCTATAGTCTGCTTATTTGCTTAAATTTCTTCGATCTTTTTGTTTTTAATGTGTTTTTATATTTATTAAGCTTGAGATCTTATTTTTATTATTATTTTTTTATAAAAGAATTAACAAATTTTATTTATTTTCCAATATTTCGTTGACACAATGGGTAACTTCTTCAGGGAAATATGTTTGTATAATAATTAATAGTCTGGCTTAAAACCTTCTCTAGGGCTATAGAAGTTCACAAAGTTATAGGGTTTAGATTCCAAATGGTTATTGATAAGGTCTCTTGGAGAATTACTCAATCGGAAACAAAAAAAAATTACCTTTCTACTTAACTCATTATAAAGTATCTGAAGTTATTTTTACTTATCAAAAGTAATGGTTATAAATAAATTTGCCTAAAAAGTACTTTTTAAGTTTAGTACCTTTTTAAAATGTATATTTTTCCCATGCCTGTGATGTACTGGATGATTAAATTTTCTTTTGCCTGTTGCAAGAGGAGTAGCGCCAATAAGAGAGTTGCGTTATTTGTTTGTATGTCAGAATTGTATTCTCAATTGAAAGGTGCAAAGTATCTGGCAGATACACTTTTAGTCTGTTGAGTTAAGCCAAAGACAATGGACGGATGACCGCGACTGTGAATTATTTGTTGTGTGCTGTGCGGTACGATGAAAATACAAATTGACAAATAATTGTTTTTTTTTTGTTTGTTTTAAACGCGTAACCGATGGGCAAGCTATTTATTGTAGCAGAAACTACTCATATTTAACAAAACTATGTACATAAATACTTAACAAAATATAAAAATACACATACATACATACTTATGTATATAGTGCAGTGTGTTGCCACCAATATTATTGGTAAAATTTTAAATATACATACTTACATACATACATATGTATTTATTTAAGGGTGCTTACATGCAGTCCTTAATTGTGGTTGTTTTTCTTTAGAAGAAAATTGTCTAAAAATAAGAGAAGATTTTCTGAATTAAATGAATAGTTTATGATTATTTGTAAATAGAAAACAAAGAAAAAAATATGTGTACAACTTAAATTACTTAAGAAAACTGATGGTTCATATATATATATGTATATATGTTCCTATTTTACGAACTAGGACCGAGTACATACATACATACATAGATGTATGTATGTATGGCATTTTCGCTTGATCGAAATCAAACTCGATTTAAGGAGTTGTTGACAAGCAGGCAGCTGTTGTTTTATTTCCGCCTGTAAATTCGATTTTATAGGGGTTTCTTGGAAAAAATTCTGGAAATAAAATTAACACAAATAGGATAAAAAATAAAAATTATTTTCCAAAGAAAATATATCATCTCAACAGAGATGAACGATGGGTGCTGATGAGAGATAATTCTTTCCTCCAGCTACTCTGAAGAAACTTTTGCTGTCAAGCGTACGTATAACACTGCCACATTTTTGTGCAAGAACTAGGAAGAAGGAGTCATCCTAGATCATGAAAGTTGGTACTATATTGACTAAATTAAGAAAAAAATAATAATTTTATCAAAAACAGCCATGCCCAATGCGCACTTCCTATTCCAATAAGCAATTTTGCTTTGAAATCAAGTGTATGCTTGATTTACACTTTAATTCAATAGCATTCTTCAGTGAAAAGGGAACTTGAATTCAATGCGAACAATTCAGTTGTAGTACAGTGTAATTTAAGCCTTGAATTATAGTACAATTGAGCCTTGTATTACAATTGAATTCAAGTTTATTTCAAGCTGAAAAAACAAGGCTTTTAAAATAGAAAGCAAAATGCAATTCCTTTGTTTTGTAATAATAATTTTCTGCACATCTGCCTTCGCTATTGTTTTCACGATTTTACTCACGTTTGTTTTCCAAATTCACTTTTATTTATTTATTTTTTATATTTTCACCACAATTCAGTTTTAATAATAAATAAATTAATGGCCTGTTTCACAATAACGAAAGAAAACTGAAACGAAACTTTCTACTGAAAATTTATATTGAAAACACCAATAAAATATGAAAATTTGTTTTTATTTTCAATATCAATTGTAAGTCGAAAGTTTCGCTTCGTTATTGTGAAACAGGCCATAAGGTTTGAACATATATGAATGTTGTTTGCTTTTTTATTTAAAAATATTTTGAAACTTGAAAATTACTTGAAAAACTGCTTGAATTCAACTTTGTTTCCAGTTCAACTTCAAGTGCTTGAATTTTAATTTTTTGATTGCTTATTGGGTATGCAATACAAATCTATCCTATCCACGCAGAAGTCTTCAGATTTTAAACACTTTTTGGAAGAAAAAAAAGAAACCCACACAAAATATAGATAAAATAGTTCATTTTAATATTTTCTTTATCATCCGACAAGAAATTTTATTTATTCTTCATTTATAATTTCTTTGACTAGATGGTTACATTCCAAATATTGTTTGAATGGCTCATGTCTTAAGCTGGTTATAAATGAAGAAAATTTTCAGTGTTTGTCGAAACACGGTTATATCGCACTTAAAAAAAAAACAAGTTTTGCAGAAAATACGTTTGAAGTTTTCAATTCACAACTCAATGGAGGCACGAAAAATTATTCTTCTCTCTCGTATACATATAAATACATATATTTATATGAAATTTTTACACAAGATAAAATACGAAATTTCAAATTATTCTGCATTATTAACTCAAAAAATTCGTTGGAAGTGAATGTGAAATAAGTTAATTTTTTTGAGTGTTATTGATTTTAACATTAGGTCTTATTACTAGTGTCATATTTACGACTTCGACGATTTTGTACTATGTAGACTAAAGAACATTTTTTTATTTATGGAGAAATTCTATATTTTTGAAATATATTAAAGTATCTAGAAAATTATAAATATGAGGACCAGTGAATTGCGTGAAAGTATAAGTATGTATTTTCTTGTTTAAATAAAATTAAATTTTTATAAATAACAATAACTGCAGGTTACAAAATTATAAAACTCAAAATATTGTTGACGAATTTTAAAGTTAAGTTATTAATTTGGTTCAAGCTCTTGCTTTATTTCTCTATTAGGAATAAAAATATTTTTATAACGGTTTTTAATTTGAAAAAAATTACGTGTTATTCATACACATATGTATATTTTTTATGCTTGTAAAAGGACATGCACAGTGGGATTTTAATGCCAAAAACCTAATTTTTGATATTGAGTGGCAGAAATAATAATAAATTTACTGTGAAATTCGTCATCAATATATTGAGTTTTATAATTTTGTACCTACATAACAAAAACATATATGAGAAATTTTTCTAAGTTAAGAATTAAAGCATATATATATGTATGCAAGCTACCGCATGATTTCTTACATGTTGTGAGTTCTTCTTGATCGACGAACTCAAGTCCGATCAAAGCGAATTCATACCAGGTGATGTCGTTTCAGCAGATGACAATCGACTGCTAATTTCTTTGGTATCAAATCAAGCCAGACGTTCGAAAATATTTTGACAGCAGGATATTTTTCGCTAACAAAAATAAATGTTTTTTTTTTGCAGTATAGCATTTTACTTCAAAATGAGTTCACCTTGAGTCCGATTTTTCACATCACTATATTGTCCACCAGTTTCACAATTGCTGGGCGAGAAGGTGCTTCACGATGACCCAAAAATGTTTTAATTTTGCGAACTGTGAGCGTGAAATTTTCACAATTTCTTATATTGAATCTTAAAAATTTTAAAAAGTACATATATCCTTTATTTTTTTTATTACTGGCGTAGTTGTTACTTGGCATCTGTCAAGGAGTTACAGCTTGAGTTATGGCAAGTGTTAAAATGTCGGGCTATTCCAATTGAAGCGACTTATTGAAAACCCGTTGCTTTTACTTTAAAGTGCCCATGAGACGTACAAAAACCCATCAATCACATAGTTGTGTGCGTGCAGTCGTTTCTTTTCGGCTACACGTACACGTTATCGGCACTGATTGATGAGAATCAAAAAATTTTGATATTTTTATTTGACGGCTGATTATTTGAACATCTCCAAATCTGATTGACGAAAAAACGTCATTTGCTTTGTGTTATTTGTTGTGTGACGACATGAAGAAGTGCGCGGATGAAAAAAGTTAATTTTCACTTTATGAAAATGAACCATTGTTCTTTGTAAAAAACCAAACAATCAACAATCTTCAAACAGTTTTATTATTATTATAAAAATAATACTCTCTAATATTATTAAGCTTAATGGGTAGTGTGAATAAAATAATTTTACTTAAAAATTGTTTTTAAAACCCCAAATACATACAATATGTATGTATGTATTTATGTATGTGAAGTTTGTGTTCAAAACAAATTTTTAAGTAAAAAGCAAATACATACATACATATATATGCACATATTTTTTTATTCACACCACCCTTGTCTTGTTTTTATATTAAAAATCGTTTGATTATGTTTCGATATTTTTTCAGGAAATATGTTTGTTTTTTTTAGAATATTTTGAAGAGTTATAAATAATAATAATAATAATAATAATAATAATAGAAGAAAAATTAGAGTGGAAGATAGAAAAATTATTATTTAGCTTTGTATATTTGTTTAATGTGCTTTTTTATACCAAGATGTCATAAATTTTGAATGCCGCTAATGACAAAAAATCATCATCCGATTAAGCCATATGTAAATCGCACACAACGAACACAAAATTAAAATGCTGATTGACGATTTTATTTGTACGTCTCCGAAAATTCATCAATTAAACGACAGTAACACATTCTTGCCGATTGATGGCTTTTTTTGTACGTCTCCTGGGCACTTAATACGAAACTTCCTTAAGGTACCAACAGACGACATGTTTTTCACATTGTATGTGCCAAAATTTAGATATGTAAACGAAAACATGTCGTGTGTTACCTTTAAAACATTGCTTGTGTAAAAAACATGACAAAAAACATAAGACATTATTTGGAATAGAGCGTGCTCTATTTTCTTATGTTAAACATACAGCTCCAAATGTCTATGTCATGCGAACAAATCGTCGGCGGTTGATTATGTGCACTATCATTAGCCGTCTGAATGAAGTATTTTGCAAGACAAATCAATTATATATATTTTTTTTAATTTAACGTTGTCGTTTTATTAAAATAAGTCCAAAAATTTATAGATTTTTAGATACAACCTCAACGTCTTGTTTAAAAAAGAAAAAATTAAAAAAGCACATTTACGTCGCCAGTACTACAGCGACGGAACCAAAAATATTTCGACGGCTGCAAGCCATTTATAAAACAAACAACGTGGATATTTATTATTATTGTGACCAAAAATTATAAACCTTATGTAAATGAACCAATATTGACAAGCATAAAGAAAAACATACGAGTCAAAAACTTAAAAAACACATGTAAAAAACATGTCTGTTGGTACCTTTAAGGTAGAATTAGTAAAATCGTATCGTGATGTTGCGTGTCAGCTGACAAAAACCGTACGATATACAATGCATGTTACTAGTTATAAAATATGTGGTGGTAGCACTGCTGACGTAGGAATCTGCAGAAAACAGATTTTTCTTTAGCGAATGTCAAAAACGCCGTATTTAATGCCAGACAAAAAAAAATGTGCTATACAAACTGTTACATTTTCTATAACTTGTGCACAAAGTTGAACGATACGGCAAGCTGTAAAGTAGAATGATACGATTTTACTAATTCTACCTTTAATTGCGTTTTTATGAAGGTTCTATTCTATGTCTAACGAATTTCATGAATAAAATTATTACACGAAGCTGGCAACACTCAACTTTGTATACAAAACATTTTAACACTAGTCGTCAATAAAAAACAACAAAACAAAAAACTCTTAAAATAAGGAGAATCAAACACATTATTTACAAAAAATACTAAAGATGTGCGAAAACAATTGCAAAAAAAATGGAAAGCAAAAGAAATTTTCAACAACAACAAACATAACGAAAGAAATGAGAGGTTGTAACAAATCAACCAACAACAAAAAATATGTGCATATGTATGTACATATGAATTAAGAAGCGAACAAAAACAGCAGTAAAATCACAAAATCATAATAAAAATTTAAGTATCTTATAGATACTTCAACATAAGAGATACTCGCGTACTCGGCACAAGCAAGAAGGAACGCAAAAAATGTGCTTAAAATTATGTATTTATAAATAAATAAATTTCAAATACACACGAAAAAATAAATAAAATCTAATAGGAATTTTTAAAAATATTCAAATGGTTTTTACTCTCTACTGTAGAGATGAAAAGAAAAAGCTGTGGTTGGTGTTAAGATTTTTTTTTAAATAAAGAAATCTAAGTGTTAATAAGTATTATGTTTAATTAAAAAATTATAGAGATAGGTATACGATATACCTATGGCATTGTTTATGAAGAAATTTTTTAAATAAATTGAAAAAAGAAGTCTATAAAAAGTTTTAAGATACACAAGAAGAGATATTTATTTTTAAGAAATAAAATTACATAAAAGTGTTAAAATGAGGAGGAGATGCTAAAGAAATGTAAAAAATTTCAAAGAAAATGCATTTCAAATATACAGCAAAAAGAAAATCCAATGCAGCAACATCTCATTCATACATCCTTTAAGCTGCATTATTTTAAGTGAAAAATCGATTTTTTTCCTTTTGATTTTTTGCATGCTTGTATGTGTTGTATTTACCTATCCGAATATATAATAAATTGATTTTTTTTTGAGTGAATTTTTCGTTTACCGAACGAACAACACGCCAACAAATTGTATCTCTTCCTGTTCCTTTAAAACCGACTCGCATTAATACAAAAGAAAATGATAATAATAGCAGCAGCATAAAAAAGAAAATACTCGTATGTATTTACATCTGTAACTAACAGCAACGTGAATAAAGTCAACTACAGCGACAACAACAACATGAGTTATTTTCAAAAGCAATTTTTATTAATGAATTTTATTCATAAATCCTAAGGATACAACAACTGAAACAAAACCAAAAAAAAAAAAAACAAAGTGATAAAAAAAACCAGAAAATAAACTCAAGTACACTTCAACATCGAAGAAGCAAAAAAAAAAAATATTGATAAGGAAATTACCACGTTTCTTTGGAAAGACAGGTAATTTGAATTAAATTGATACATGTACATATGTACATACTTTTATTATTTTATGAAAACCGGCCTACTTTATAGTTTTATGAATATTATACTCTACACTACATAGATACAGATGGAGGGAGTGGGTTGCAGAAAAAACTCAAAGTTTTCAAAAATAAATAACGAATTAGGCCTGTAACAATTCAAGCGCCCATATTTATTTAGTAAAATATAGAAAAAAATATGCTTTCTTGATTATTTCTATTTAGTTAAAAAAAAGCTTAAAAGTACCTTTTGTTCTGTAGCTTTTCAATTTTGACAAATTTCAAAAATAAACATGGCTGAATTCCAAAACGTATCAATACGAAATTTGTAGATATACATATCGTCATGTGAGAACTTAAGTGTCCAATATCCAATAGTTTATAGTGGCGTATTGGACACTTAAGTTCTCACATGGCGATATGTAGTATGTACTAGTGTCCTGCACAAGAGTATTTATAATACCTGATTTACATTAAGCATTTTTTCATGAAATTTCGTGAATTTTGTTGCATGCAACTTTTTCTATTTGCTAATTGCAGCGCTATAAAAAAG
Source organism: Tachina grossa (assembly GCA_949987645.1). Lineage (NCBI taxonomy): Eukaryota > Metazoa > Arthropoda > Insecta > Diptera > Tachinidae > Tachina > Tachina grossa. Next base: position 221,889,911 of record OX465274.1, read on the forward strand.
AATTTTATAGAAAAAAGGGCTTAGAATGAATCTCTGATGCATTTTTGACAACTTTTTTGATATAAGTTGCTCATCCAGGCCTCGTATTGGCAAATAAAAAATTTTCATGCAACTAATTGCATGAAAAAATGCTTAATGTAAATTAGGTATAAGACTTTTCAAGACATGAGAGATTTTTTCCAATGCTTTACTACAGCGAAATATTCTAAAAGAATCGCTTAACAACACTGTTGGCAAAGACAAACCACCGAAAAAAATTACTTGCCAACAGTGTTGCTTAGCGAATCTTTTAGAATATTTCGCTGTAGTAAAGCATTTGAATAAATCTCTCATGTCTTGAAAGGTCTTATAAATAGTCTTGTGCATGACACTAGTATGTACTCGTACTTTTCGTGTTCAGATACAAAGTTGCTAAGCAATGGTTACAAATCATCATTGATTGCTTGTTTCCGGATCCCTTTTGTCTTCGCTACGATCCCTCGTACGTCCGTCTGTGTGTCTGTATGTCACAGGCTATTTTCTCGAGAACAGTAAGAGCTACTGATCTAAACTTTTCGCAGAATATATAAAACTTTTGCCGCTACGACAACAAATATATGACAGTTTAAAATTAAAGGGTGCTCTAAAGCAAGCAACGAAACATGTTGAAATGCTAATGTTATATACAGACAATATTGAGGGCAATTATGAATAAAATTCCGCGAGAAATTTTTCCCGGGAAAAAATTCCAACTAATGGCAAGTAGTAGGGAAAGCAAAAAATTCTAATTGGTAAAGGGAGAAATTTCTCGCGGAACTTTATTCATAATTGCCCTGTATATATGGACACTTGTAATTTTGAAAGTTATGCAGACTGCACCAATTATTCGTAACAGTGGAAACCATAAGAGGCAAACTCTTGAAATTGCCAAAAACGCTAGAACTACAAAACCTTAAAATTAAAAAAAATAACGAAACGAAAAATCGTCATAATTTAAAAGCGCTAAATTCCAAAAGAAACAAAATCACCAAAAGTAAAAAGGTTGCCAAAAAAACTAAAAAAGGGCTAAGACTAAAAATATTTATTTTACATCTAATTTTTCGACCTCTTTTTAGGGTTCCGTACACCAAAGTTGAAAAGGAACCCTATTGTTTTCGCTAGCTGTCCGTCTGGCCGTCACAGGCTACTTTCTCGAAAACCGTAAGAGCTACGGACCTGAAAATTGGATAGAGTATGTAGAACCTTAGCCGCTACAACAAGAAATACATTAGAGCTTAAAATTAAAGGGTGTTCCAGAACGTGCAACGAAAAATATTAAAATCCCATGTAATATAAATACAATTGTATGTATGTATGTACATATATAGACACTTGAAATTCGTAAAGTTAGTGTATTTTTCTACAGACTACAACAATTAAAACTAAAATTTAAAAAAATCTGAATTAAAGGGTGATCTATCAGTTAATGCAATTTTGACTATGTAATTTTGACAATTTGTTGTATCTTGGAAACCGTAAGAGGCAAACTCTTGAAATTTTCAAAGACGGTGAAATTAAAAAATCCCAAGGTTATAAAATCGCCAAACCAGAAAAACTTGCCAAAAATTAAAAAAAAATCGCCAAAATTAAAAAAAAATTTCTAACACTAAAATAAATCGCAAAATTCGAAAAAATCGCCCAAATGAAAAAAACGCCAAAAACCGAAAAAAATCGAGAAAACGTGAAAGAGACACCAAAACTAAAAAAAATTTTTATATGAAAAAAAATCGCAAAAATTAAAAAAAATATCCAGTATTAAAAAAATCGCCAAAATGAAAAAACGCCAAAAAACCGAAAAAATGCAAAAAGGAAAAAAAATTTGCAAAACTAAAAAAGCGCCAAAACTCAAAAAAATCACCAAAACCTAAAAAACGCCAAAACTAAAAAAACGCTCAAAACCGAAAAAAACTCAAAAACGAAAAAAATGCCAAAATTATATTTTATATAGGCTAAAGTTCGTATTGAATTACATATCTAGTATTCGTACGGAACCCTTCGAGCGCGGGTCAAAGTCGCACTTCACTGAATTTATTTTGTATTTCATTTCAATAGTTTAAGTGTAAAAATATGTATTATAAAAAACAGAAAAAATCGCCAAAAACCGAAACAGAAATAATCGGTAAAGTTGAGATTTTTAATGAAAACTAAACAAATAAAATTCATTGCATCTTAAGGTAGCGCACGTAACAAGGAGTATATTGGTGTATTCCTTGTGCACGTAGCACTTCTCTATTAGTTTAATTTTGAAATGAAAATGATGAAATTTGAAAAAAAAATAATCGTTATTTGCGATCCTTGGTTTAAAGTTTACACTTTTAACTAGTTGAACATAAGTCTAGCTGATTAGAATAAATGTTTATTTATTTAAATTAATTTAAGTTAGATAAGATACAATTCGTTCAGTACCGAATGTTGCTTCAAGTCAATTTTGCTTTTTCATTCGTTAAAGTGAAACAATGGGAAAGTTTACTGAACAGATTGTTTGTGGGGAAATAAAAAACAGTTTGTATTCCATAAAGCATATACTTACATATGTATGTATGTATATTGAATGCAGCAGCAGGTTGCGTTTTAAACAATTATTTAACCGTTTACACAACACAAATATGTTGACAACTACTCCGCCTTGAGCCTCTTATTATTTAATAATTTATTTATTTTTATTGTTGTTTATTTTTACATTAAAATACGGCTTTGTCGAAATATGTCTATGAAACTTAACTTTTATGGACTTTTAACACATTTTGTTATCGAAATTTCTATTTACTTCAGATTTTCAGGTTAATGTACGTAAAAAACATGTTTCAATGTACGATGAAACAAAGTTAAGGTCATACAAAAGATGCATACAAATAATAAATTAATATTTAAGTAATAAAAAATTTAATATAGTTTATATTTATGTATATGCTCTCAAAACAGTTTTTATATTAAATTATTGGTTGAAAGATTTATCAGAAAAAGTAATTGAAATACATATGTATCAGTAATTAGCCAGCAAAAAATTTAGAAAAAGGTAATCGAGTTTGGAATTAAACAGTTTTGGTAAAATAACTTCTCACTGGATTACTAACTTAATGATTTTAACAAGGCGTGAGACTTAAATAACAGTGTTTGATAAAAATGAATGAAATCGAAATACCTGGAACGTGTTACTAACTTTAAGTTACGGATTTATTGAAAAGAAACTTAGACCTTTCAGTAAACTTCAGATATGCATATATATGTGTGTATTATTTCACTAAAAAAAATTTTTCGGTTTTTTCGTCACTTTTCTACTTTGGATTCGTTCTTAGGTAGTATTTTTTTACTTGTACCCATACTCTTTATGACTTTATTTATAAAACATGACTGATTAAGAGTAAGCCGCAAGTTTGTTTTAAAAAATTCCTTAGAAATTTACTGAGTTATTAAATACTTTATTGAAGACTTTTTGTTAAAGAACTACCTGCATGTTGGACTTCGCGTTCTATTTATGCGCTTTCTGTGTACTTAAGCTTCTAGGATGATTGAAGTACAATTAAACAAACATAGATCAACACATAGTACAAAATTGGTGCAACAGTGGTCGCCAAACTTTTTTCTCGAGAACCAAATTTTTCACAAAATTATAATTACCCAGCTAAAAAAATATGTCTGGAGCATATATGATATCCTATATATGGTTCGGATCCGAAAAATGAGGGTATATGGCCATATATGATAATATATATTCATACATTTGCATACATGAATGTGTATTCCCTATATAGTATGCAAAGTTGATATTTATACTCCCTTGACTAAAAAAAGCGCACTACTGTGAAATAAATTCAATTATTTAAATTACTTTTTTTAAGATTTTAAATATTTAATGAAACATTTAATTGAACAAATAATTAAAAACGAATTAAAGGGCATTTCATAAGTGATTTTAAGAGCAAATGTGAATCAATTATTTAAAAAACACAAAACTCATATTCGTACATAAAATTTAATTTAAGAAATTCAGATTAAAAACTAATGCAATTAATTATAAACGAAAAAATAATCCGTCTAACAATAGTTTTCAATATAATTTTTTGCAGTAATATGAACATTGTTTCGTATCTAGAGAATTCTGTTATTTTCTATCAAATTAATGACTGGATTATCCTTTTGATTATTTGGTATATTAAATGCGGCCACAATGTGTAAAATCATACAAGAATGTTTTTTTTAGCAAAAGTTTTTCTTTTTTAAACGTTGGGGGTACGCATATAAACTTTGCATACCGCATGTATTTTCTAATGGATTTTCAATTCATCAGTGATAAAATACAAGCTGTTTTGATTGCAAAAACGATCGTATGTGAGATATCATGTATGCATACATTCTTATATGGCTCCATATATTAAATCTTAATTATATATATGGATCCACATATGAAGAGCTTCATAATGAAATTTCCATATATGAGCTCATATATTACAATACATTTCATATATTAGTCCATATATTAGTTCATATATAATAGTTTTGCAATGTATAATCCCATATACTTCCATACATAAATTCATACATATTCATATATAGTTATATACATTCATATATTAAAAATATATGGATCATATATAATTTTTTTAGCTGTGTAGTTATAGTGTTTTTACATGACTTACATGAGCTCGATTTGCAAATTTTTGATGACATTTTAACTTGAATTTAGTATAACAGTGATTTGAAACTCAAACTGTGCAAATCTTATTAATTATTAAAGATATTATTACAGATATTAACACACAATGCATACAAAATACCAGTTGTTTTCCGTTGCAGCAAGTAAATTTTAATTTGGTGTAATTTAGCGGAATGTATGGTTGGTGTATGTGAAAAATGTGGTTTCAAGGGAAAAATTTTGGCGACCACTGTTTCGTAACAATTTTATACTTTGTGTTAATATACGTCTATTAAATTGTACTTTCAGCAAGCTGGAAGCTTAAGTACACAGAAAGCGTATAAATAGAACGCGAAGTCCATCATGCAGGTAGTTTTTTAACAAAAAGTCTTCTAATAAAATATTTAATAACTCCGTCAATTTCTACGTTATATTTTAACACAAGCTTGCGAATTACTTTTAATCAATTATGTTAAAGTCATTCATAAGCAGTATGGTTCCAATACAAAAAATACTGCTTAAGAACGAATCCAAAGTAGAAAAGTGTCAAAAAACCGAAAAAATTATACTTGGTGAAGCATGTATAATGTAATTTACGCAACAAAACATTGAATAAATGGGCTTGAGGGACGGACGCACCTCCAAAACACTACTTAACACTATCAAATTTTTTGGTTTTACACAAAACTGTACCGATTTGGGGGGAGAGAATATAAGAAATAAAAAAATATAAAAAATTCTCCATACAACTAACGGCAACGCTAATGTAGATGAATGTGTATGTATGTAATTTTGTATATCATAATAAAATGTTTCATTAATAAATAATCGAACATGTTGATTTCCTTATAGGCAATGAATAACATTGATTTATTTAATATGACATTGTATGCATCGTTACCTTAATATATAAAGGCCCTACCTAACTCATTATTTTTTTGGAATCGAGTTTTTTGTATATTTCGATAAATCTAATGTATCGAAAAACGCAAAAATCTCGATTTCAAAAAATTTTGAGTTAGGGCCTTTCTATATTAAGGTAGCGATATGTACATATGTGTAGTTAATTTTTTATCATCGTTAAAAACAAACTAAATAATTCAATTTAAGTTGTTGCTGTATTTCTTTTCGTTCACTTTTCCCTTCCACTTGTTCATGACTGTTTCTTGAAAGCAAACAGAATGTATTGTATATACAGAATGTACATATGTATTTGCATACATAAATACATATGTACATATGCCTCCATGTCCCCATGTATGTATAAAACGGATTAGTGAATAATGCCACTTAAGTGTGATTTTTCTTATATTTACTATGTTTTAACTAAATTCTAAAAAGCTTAATAGAAATGTAAAAAGTATTTAGATACGAAAAGATTTACATATTTAAAAATATTCTGTGAATTCCTAACTATCGTTCATTTACTACAATAACGTCATAACTCCAAAAATTTAAGTTTTGAGTTAATAATGCAGAATAAATCTCAATATCATTGCTTATATTCACCCTTATCGGGAGGAAAAGTTCACGTAAAATGTGTTCACTTTCCCTAAAATTGTGATAGCCAATGTTTGTGTTGTTGTTTTGCCAGCATACTATTTTCTAACTTTGTGCACCAGTTTTTTTACTCACGAAAAATATTTCACGTACACAAAATGTTCATATTTTATTCCGAATAAGGGTGATTGTGTAAAATGTTCATACAAATAACTCTTGAAAGAAAAATATTAATTTGTAAATTTAAAAGTATAAAATCGTTTTCTGTAAAACTAAATGTTCTGAGTTATCAAGTTGTTGTAGTATTTCTGGCACTACGCTATGCAAATGCTGTGTTTGATTTGATTATTTTAAAATAGGTATCTGAGAAGATCCATAGTTATTTTAACCATTTATTGTATATTCTATTAAAAGAAATGGTGTACCTTACAATTTTAAGCACATCCATATACGTCCAAAATAAGAAAATATGCTATTACTTTTATAAATTTTAAAAATGTTTATTTAATCAAGTTCGCAATTGCATATAAAATAAAAGTCAGAAGTATGTATTAATTAAAACACTTTACTCACACTGTTATTTAGAACTTTTATGTAACAATGTTAAATTATTCTCTGTTACAAATACTACGATATTTCTTTCAATGCACCACTTGACTCACAACCAGTGTTGCCATATACGTTTGAGGAAAAAAACTGCCCATAGCGAACAAAAACTGTGTTTTTCAGAAGAAAAAACTGCCGAAAAATGTTTTTTAATAGTATTATATATCTTATTACAACGTAAAACCATCATAACATCGCTACGTTAGACAAATATTCCATCTAATGCTTTTAGATTGAATTTTTTTAATTTTTCAATATCGCTTTTCTTGAGATATTGTTTCATTATTGTAAAATCTTGGCTTACGTTTTCAAAATTCACTTGAGGGTTGAGAGTCTGAAATAATTAGAGCATTATTTTATTCACAAAAATGTTATAAATTAAATTAGTTTTCAATTTAAATTAATTTTTAAATAGACTTTAGTAGCATGTGGTCAATGCTGCAAAAAACTTAATGAGGCTAATCGTAGAAAACTCCGTAGAAAAAGTCAAAACTTTTAAATTTTTGTGTTTTTCAAACAAATTCTTCAACGAATACACGTTTTTGAAACTTGTATGCAAAACATAAAAAAATTTTAAATATTTTTGACTCTTTTTTTGCGTTTTATTTCATATGCTTTTTAATGAGGGCTTTTACAAGATTTCGAGAAGAATGAGCTTCTCACTGGTATGAAATAAAAAAGTGAATATAAAAAAACTGATAACTTTAAAGAAAAACATATTTTTGAAAGAAAAAATTGCACGGCTACACTGCTCAAAAATTGCGAATAACAGATAAATCTGCGCATTTGGCAACGCTGCTCACAATACGTGAGTTCGTAACCTACAAGAAATGAATGACTGAAACTAATACAAACATAATTTTTTCACCAACACACTTGCAACAATTTTATATTGATTTTACCGCCAGTAATGATGCATACATTTATTAGTTATAGTAATTTTTTCACCCACACATTTGCAACAATTCTGTATTGACAGAGTGATCAGTCAGACGTGACTACCTCATGAATCATCAATAACAAGTAAAAATGCGGCAGAGTAAGCAGGTCAGATATATATGTACCGTAGTAGATATTTTTAATTAGACAAAGATGCAAAATGTTCACATGTGTAGTAATTAATACCGTTTGATGTTTAGAGAATTTGAGTCAGCACACACAAGGTTCCTGGATAAACTACACGGCGAATACAGCTGATGGCGTTGTTCTTGAGCAATCTTGTGTTTCCGAATATTCTATTTCCGCTATTTTTAATTTCGCAACCGTTATTACATGCTGGCAGTACTGTGATGTAGAGTCATTCTTATATTTGGCAGTGTTGTATTTAATTTACCCAGAGCATGCAATTATTATTGTCTGTTACAAAAGCAGAGTTTGTAGACTATACCGCAAATACTGGTGGTTTTTCCGCTCTATTTGCATTTCAAACTTAACTAACATTTTAAAAGAGATACCACCCTAATGTCCATTCATTGTAATCCAAAAAAAAATATGATGTAAATAAAATCTAGAAAGACCTAATAAATTTAAATGACAACAAAAAACGTACACAACACTTCTTGTATGTTTCTGGAAGTTCGGTGGCGAAACTGAATTTAAAAATTCCTTTTTTTTCGTTTGCTGGTATACATAAATACATTCATTTGGGAATGTCTAGTATAATATCGAAAATAATTACAAAAAATATATGTATGTATGTATGTATGTAATATTAAAGCACAAATGTGGTATTAATGTACGTACAATGAATCTACGAGTACATTGTTGTGACTAAAAATGCCTGTTTGGCTTTAATATACATATGTACATATTTACTTCAGTTTCTGGTAGGCTGCGTTAATGGCCAAAATATGTGTAAAAAAATAATACAACTGCGTCACAACCCACTGACCAAATATTTTCAAACACTTGTCAAAGTTTTTGTTTGTTTTTTTTTTGGCACATAAAATTGTATATACATACATATGTATTTATATAAATATATGTATACGGATGTACATATAAACATACATATCGCCACATAAAATCAAAAAAGGCGTAAGTTGCAAAAAATCAATGGTGTATATTTTATTGATACCCAGCTAGCATTTTGTATCATAATCGAATCTTTTTCGAATCAGCTTGACGGGAAAAATAACCGCATATGAGCTCATGTTTCGATCATAAATGATACTTCCGTTGTGAGAAAATGGTACCCTACAGATGAATCATCCCAGAGAATCATTTATGATGCGATTTGCTGATTAATTTTTGAGCAATTTTCTGGTAGTATTTAAACCATTCTTTTTGCGGCTTCTTTTTCATTTTGCTCCTCAATTTTCAAGAAATAATTATTTTATCATACAGATGAATCATAAGTGAATCCTTTTTCAATCACCCAAGAGATAAATCAGTTTTTAATCATCAAAACTGATCTGAGGAGAATCATAAAGAGATTTTTGCAAAAAAATGATCACCCAAATACCAGCTGGGTATGATGTAATAAACGAAAGTCCATCTGCTCACAACATTTTTATGCGTGTACAGTGGAATCTCTCTTGAGCGGACACCGAAGGGACCATTGAAATGTGTTCGCACAAGGGGACGGTCCGCTCAAGAAAGGAAGTGTCCGTTAAGGGAGATTCCACTGTATTTCAAAATATAGAATTTATTAACGAAAGTCAAAACACTATTGGGAACCAAATACACTAAAGCTTCTCCTGGTAAATGCTTCAAATACCTATGCCTTAGACTTTTTTTGATTTTATATGACGATATGTATATACATTTGTACATACAAGCGAGTGTAAAAAAAAATATTAAAGCCAAGATTTTTATTTATTTTAATTAAAACAAATGAGAATGAAAGTAGGTGTAATAACAAAAATCTCCAGTTGGCCAACTTGTAGTAGAAAACGCTTTCATCAACGAGGACCTGTTGCCGCAAGCTCAAATAGATCATTGAGGAAATTTTCGAACAAATGCTCGCCTTAACATTGTCGTGCATTCGTCTTTCAGACATCATGCAAAACGAATGCACGACAATGTTAAAGCGTGAAGAACCTGTTAGCGACAGCCCAAACAAAAGATTTAGGAAAGTTCAAACATGACAACAAGAGGGTGAGGGTGGCGTTGGCTGAAGTAGTTAGAGTACGTTGAAAGTACGTCAAAAGTCCTGGGTTCGAGGCAGGTCTCCGACAGTCATTAACAACACAACTCATTTTTCTGATGTGCATTAGTGTCCCCTTGTATCAATTGCTGTGGGAAAGTTCAAATGATGAAGGCATAGACACTGGTCAATGAACTACTGCTTCAGCGGGTACTAATCTAAAAGTAACATCAGAGCGCCCTGTTTCGTCGGTACTGTGTAGCAGAATCATTGGCGAATTAAAATAACCAATAAAATTGATACTTAACACATCTCTTTGAATATTTAATACGCCTCATTGACACCAGAGGCGCTGCAACACTGCATTATTAAAAACGTGCTAAGGGCAGAATTGTAAAATGAATGAAGACTTACACTATCTCTTCCTTCTCTATCAATAACCCTTTCCTAAATAAGGTAACACCTATTAATAGTAGTAGGCATTCATTCCCTGAGTGTTACTTCTTTTTAAAAAAAAAAAAGAGTGACACTTTCGCTTATATTTTCCTTGATTAATAAATAAAATAAAGTAAAAAAGTAAAGCAGTCTGCAATTTATGTTTTTCCTTTGCTTAAGAAAATAAAATAAACACAAAGAACGCCGGTCATGAATGTGCAGTGGCTTTCGAAAAAACAGCTAATTGTTCCGTTCAACTATGTGTTGTCGGAATATTTACAATTAACTTTGGTGTTATTTGTTCATTAATAATTATCACATGTAATTTGGCTTACAGAGCGATACGAACTTTAGCATAATCAAAATATACATATAGAAACAAATGAAGTTCGTACAATAATAATTAAAATTAACTTAATTGAAATTTATTTGCTGCTGGTTAAGCATTGTCCATATATGTATTTCATTGGTGCTTAGCCAAATCATCAGTAGACTTCAACCACATATTTCGAACAGTTAAAAACCTATTATCTTATGTACAGACTTTCAAACCCTATTTAAGAATTCACAAATATGTAACTGAAACCTACTGAAGATTTGGCTAAGCACCAATGAAATGCATACATATATAGACAATGATTAACCACCAGCAAATAAATTTCAATTAAAATAAACTTAAGACAATATGTCAAATAATAAATTTCTTAAAACTAACTTAAAATAAACAAATTCTATTTTTAGCCTTTTGTATTTTAGTTGACGATACAAGCCAAAATTAGTTTTGGTTTTCTATAAAGAGGCAGTTAAGTTCATATAAATGGATAAACAAAGCTATCGAGTTCTGGATAAATATATAGGGGTTTCCAATAAAACCTTTTATTTTCAGTAGCGCGCCATTTTAACATATGACAGATGGCAAATAAAAATTACGTACTTTATAAAAAAAATGAAACGAATTAACCTTCAACAACAACTTAGAAATATTAAAATTCACTACAAAACTAAGCACAAGTAACGATACCATCGCTGTTTTGCGAAAAACTTTGCTAGCCGTGTGATTTTTTGAAGATCACAATTGACCACCGCGTTCTTGTGATTTAACACCTTTATACTTAGTTTCTTTTGGTCTACGATGTATATGCCAATGGTGCCAAATCGATTCAAGACCTCAAATGTGGAATTCATGAAGCCGCAATTGGGCGAATTAATGATAGAAAATTTTATAAAAACAATATGGTCCTGCGAACGTAGTCGTCGCGACCATTGTTGTTCATTACTAATGACATACCTTACCTTCCTCTTTAAATAAACATCCAATAAGTTCGTTAAAAAATACAATACTCTTTTTTACTCTCTTTTAAGGCCGGGGCACAATGAATCCGTCATACGTTAAACTTCGCCATTTTCAACTGACATTAAAGCAACGACGGAGAAGGTTGGCACAATGAGTACTTTATTGACGGAAGCATTTGAACAGCTTCAATAGGTTGATTCTCCATTTTACATATTAAACTCCACTTTTTTATTTATTTCGTTTATTTCTTTTATTTAATATTATTTTTCCTACCACAAAACACAAAAATTTAAATAAGAACATACCAAAAAAACCAACCAATATCTGTCAAACTACTCTACGTACGCAAAAAGTTAAAAGTTGACAAAATTTTGCACTTTACGTTGACGCACACGTACTGAATATAACAGACCTCATAAGAAACCATGTATTTCAACTTAGCTGTCAGTTGAAAAAGGCGAAGTTCAACGCATGACGGATTCATTGTGCCCCGGCCTTTACATATCAAAATGAAATCTCTTATTGGAATACCCTATATTAGAATTAAACAAAATTCCTTTCACTCCTATTTCAATTTGTAATGCGTAGCAAGAGCCAAAATTATAAATATTATAATCAATTTGAACACATACCATAAACTAAACATAAAGAATGAGTTGGAAATACATATATCGTCGGGTGGTTACTGGTTTGACGCACAATTTATTAAGAATACATTATGACTGCGGCAAACCAGTAACCACCCGACGATATGTTATAGGTAATGAAATTTCTATCGGCTCTTCGAAAGTTATTTCTTAATAAAAATCTTACAGAAGAAGAACATCTTACATAAGAAAAATATTTATTTGACATTCATTCTATAATGTACATATTATTAATATTTTTGGTATTGCTAGTTAAGCAACGTTTATATGTAATGCGTTTCTACTTAAGAATATATTCAGCCAAATTTTTTTTAAATAAGCTGAATGGGTTCTCTTGCAACAAAAATTCTTAATAAATATTTTATATTAATAAAAGCCGAGTCACATAAAATCCGTCGTCTACACCTGATATAATTTTATTATGACAAATGTTAAATTTCATATAGAAAGAATAGGTAACATAAAAAAAAATATTTTTCAATATAAAGTTTGACTTTTGTTATGATAAAAATATATCAGGTGTAGACGTAGAGTTAAATTTCGCCTTTTTCAACTGACAGCTAAGTTGAAATGCAGGAGTCGAATCGTCACATCCGTGAACGTACAACTCGTCACGTAAAAACACCATTTTCGGATTATGACATACGTGAACGTACTGAAATCCTATTCAACTTATACGATTGGCGTATTACTAAATTTGTTTTCGTACGATTCCCGATACGATCACGGATGCGACGATTTGAGCCCAGGTTTGCTTTGAGGTCTTTCAAACTAAGTACGTCTACGTCAATGCAAAATCTAAAAGTTAGGTAATTATTAATTTTTAGCATACGTTGAGTAGTTTGCCAGCTATTAGTTGGTTTTTTTGGTATGTTTAGATATAGGTTTTTGTGTGTTGTCGGAGTAAGAATAAAGGAGAAATAAAAATAAATTAATAAAATAAGTAATAAATAACCTTAAGCTTACTTAAAGAAATGGAGAAACCCCTATTGAAGCTGCTCAAAACTTTCCGTCAACAAAGTAGTAATTGTGTCAACATCTTCCGTCGTTGTGTTAATGTCAGTTGAAAAAGGCGACGAGGCGTATAACGTATGAATGATTCTTTGTGAATCAGCCTTAACTTCAATGATACGGCTCATTTTTTTATTACATCCTTCAAATAAATCTTTTGTGAGAGTGAATAATACTGTTTGTTGGTTTTTTGAAAAGCTTCTTAATCTAATACTTTGTCTAAACTGCAACCATAGCCTTATAATTCTCACTGATTTATTGGGTGTTTGTCTATGAGCGTTGAGATTCCATAAGCTTTTTTAGGGTTACGAACACCGAAGGTGAAAAGTAAGAGGCAGACTCTTGAAAGTTTCATAAACGCTAAAACTAAAAAATCCCAAAAATCAAAAAATCGCCAAACCGAAAAAAAAATTAGAAACATCGCCAAAACGAAAAAAGCGCCAAACTAAAAAATCTCTGAAACTAAAATAAATCGCCAAAAAATAAACAAAAAATCGCTGGAATAAAAAAAACGGCAAAAACCGAAAAGAATCTCAAAAACGAAAAAACGCGCCAAAAATAAGAAAACCCGGCAATACTAGAAAAATTGTTAAAAACCGTAAAAATTTACCGGGTGCTTAAACTTTAAAAAAAATGTCTACATCACGTAAGGTATTCTTTTATATAGCCTAAAGTTTGTATAGCATTATATGTATATGTAGTGTGCATATGGAACCCTTCGTGTGCGAGTCACAGTCACACTTTACTGAATTTATTTGAGTTGTGGCTACGGATTAGTTGCTTAAGCAGAACGTAATGGATTTAAACATGATTAACTAATAACAAACTTTTTTAAGCATTAATTTGTTTGCAGGTACAAATATACTTACGCACCTATTAATTGTTGCACAAAGTTTTAATTGATATTACAAAAAGTTTATAATGAATAAAATATAAAATTTTTTGTTTCAAAATAAACATTTAAAAAATTTATTTAATCAATTTGAAGAGTACCTATGTATGTATGTACTAGTGATGCACGAATATTCGTATTCGAATTGACGAATATTCGGCCATTTTTAATGCGAATACGAAGCATTTGTATTCGTCAAATTCAGGCGAATAAGAATACGAATATTTTTCCAAAAAAAATTAAATAAATAAATGCATAAATCCTGAACTAAATTTAAATAAATTGATAAAAATATTAGTTTGTACGAATCCATTATATTTTTTATGGAAATTTTTGCTTTGTATCATTTTCAAATATTATTTACTGACGATCATTAAAATTTTGGGTAGTTTTTATTAACTTTAAAGTACGCCAACAGGAGTATGAAGTTCTTTATCATAACAACTTTTTAATATTTCATACTGCAGGCGTAAATAGAGCCCTAATTGAATGTTTATAAATTTCACATGAAATATTCGTATTCGTATTCGCGAATATCGTTTCAAATATTCGTATTCGCATTCGCGAATATCAAATTTTGACATTCGTTACATCACTAGTATGTACATATGTATGTATATCAATTTAATTTCTTAATATTTCATTTCAATGTGTGGGTCTGATCCGGGAAACCACTATATTTATATTACTTTTGCCTCAAATTTAATGGTTCTTTTACTAAATTTGTTCAAACACAGTTTTTCGCACAACATTTTATACATCTATGTTCGTAGATACACCCAATGACTTTGTTCTAATTAAAGAAATGCCCGGAGATTTGGCTTTAACCAGCGATGAAGTCATCATGAAAGAAAACACTAATGACATTCAACGTGCCTCAAACAATAAAATGCCTATTAAATGCTCCTTAACGTTTACAAGTGTTTTACTCGTTAACATTTTCTTCATTTTCTTGCTTTTTGCCACAAGCCGCATTTCTTTCTATTTTTTTCAAACTTTACCATATTTTACAAACAACAGATATTTGTAAAATGTATGTAGCATTCATTTACATAGATACATACATACTCGTACATAAATACATATTATGTAGAAACATGTAAATATTCATACAGTCTTGATTAAATATTTTAATCTTAAAGCTACCCATAAACTATTCAATATTATTGAGTACTTTATTGCTATTATTATTCTCTACTATTTAAAATATTGAACAATATTCAAAAAAAAAATATATTGCGCAATTTTTCTTACAATCTATATATAAAATTAAACAAAAGCTACACACATCTTTAATATTTTAAGAAATTTTAAAATTGATTTTAAATGCAAATATCTTAAGTGATTTTTTAAGTAATTTAAAAAATAGAAAAATAATTTTTAGTGATGTACCTGGAAATAATTATTCTACAATGTTTGTCAACACGTTACAAAATATTTCTTATTGCGCAATATATGTAAATCTTAAAGACTTTTTATTTTATCCAATATATTATGCCATATACATATATAATATACAGACAGCCAATCTTGTTGTACAATATCAATTATTGCGCAATAATATTGCAAATGTGTAGGCACCTTGTGGAACAGCACTGTGCTGAATTTTCTATCATCTATCGTCAACGAAGAAAGGCTATAGTTAAATAACAGACTTGAGTGCCCTTTTGGCAAGTAGGCCGATAGTCGCAGGTTCGAATCCTGTCGGAGACTCCGGATGTTTTTGCAGGCAAGCCAAAATATACTCGCAGTTTGTGTTTGTTTGTTTAACTTAATAATCACGTGTCTGAATCAAAAGAAATTTCATAAGTATTTAGTGGTTACGCTTATTTGGCAAATACATATTTGTCAAGTTTGGCCGTAGCTTCAGACCAGTGATGCCAACTTTTTTGGCTCTAAAAGCACCTTAAATTTAAAAAAACACTAAAATACCCCTTTTACACACGCAAAGTTTACTTTACAAAGTCTTAATTCAGCTGTGTGAAAGACAGAGTAAGGAATACTATCTCTTTCTGTCTTTCTCTCAGCTGAATTAAGACTTTGCAAAGTAAACTTTCCGTGTCTAAAGGGGGTAAAGCGTATTTTTGAGATCTTAAAAGCGTAAAAGCACTAACGTGAAAAACGACTTAGGTTTAATAATCTTTGATAGTGTTTAATATTTTCTAAGCTATTCTCTATTTCGGCAAAAGTATCAACATCTTTAAAGAAATATATTCAAACACTGAAAAAATAAATACACCATGTTTTTATTAAAGTAATTTTAAGAAATATACAAATTTCTTAAAAGCAATACTTAGTGCTTTTTCTTAGTTTTGAGTCTTCAAAAAGCACTAAAAATAGTGCAAAAAGCACCAATTTGGCATCGCGGCTTCAGACCCGCACAATTTTTCATAATTTCGACAAAATATTTTTCTATGTGCTTTTTGTTACATTTTTTTGCTCTTCCGCAACCGTGCAACTATTGACGTAAATATCCTTAATTAGTCATACTCTTTATATATGTACATACATACATGTATTTATATAATATGTGACTGGAGTTGCAAATATTTTAAGTTCCACTGTGTATATGTATGTATGTATGTACGTATGTGCATTGAAATCAATAATTATTGTATGGGAGGGGAATTGTAGGCTGTATGTATGTAAGTAAAAAAAAGTCCAAGAAATGTTTTAAAGAAAATAAAAGAAAAACAAACATTGACCTTACAAAGCTAAAATAAGCTTTAACAACTTACAAGAATGCATGTGTACATGTGGTTCACTACAAATAGTAAATGCATGTATGTACATAAGTATGTACATATTCTGTATATTGGCAACAAATCCACTTACACTGTCACATAAATTTATAAAAATGACGGCCACATGCAAATAATTTCTATAGTAACGATTAGTGTTGTCAAAGTTTGTCAACCATTGAAACCGAGTAGTGCTTGACATATAAAATTTAAATACAATTCTTCTCTTTACCTAAAGTTATAAACACAAAACGTGTTTGAAGAGTGGTTATGCAGGAAAAAAAATTAATAAATAAATAAGATTTTGAGAAAAATGTATAAAGGAAACATTTACATATGTACATTAGGCATTAATTTTTATAGCTTTTCTATTTATTGCGCGATACATTAGTTAGGACGTGATTTTCGTAACAAAAATAATCGACACTATTACAGTTATAAATTTACTTTTGTTTTGATTTCTTTGTACTTAAAAGCACAGTATGAAAATAAACGCAACAAATTGTTTGATTTGGTTTTGTTTCGTTCTTTGAAGTGGGTGAAGCAAAAACAAAACAAAAACATTGAGAACGATTGCTCAATTTGTTTTTGCTTTGTTTTTGCACATTAAAGTCCTACACAAGACCATTTATAAGACCTTTCAAGACATGAGAGATTTTTCAAATGTTTTAGTACAGCGAAATATTCTAAAACAAACGCTAAACAACACTGTTGGCAAGACATTTGTTTCAATTGTTTGTCTTGCCAACAGTGTTGTTTAGCATTTGTTTTAGAATATTTCGCTGTAGTAAAGCATTTGAAAAATCTCTCATGTTTTGAAAGGTCTTATAAATGGTCTTGTGCAGGACACTATTGCACATAAGCAAAAACCATCCGCCACCGGCCACAAACAATACATTAATTTAATCGTACGCTGCTAGAAAAGAAATTAATGCGTCAACAATCTATTGCGTTGACACAGGTGGCCGGATTGCACCCACACCATCATCTTTGGTAAGCGTCATTTTAGGAGAATGCATGGTTTTGCCTACAAAGGATTTTAAGTGGACTCCCCGTTCATAGGAATTAACATCTCATGATAGTTTTCCTTGGGGATATATGAAAGAAAGGATTGTATTTTAACCAGCCAAGAACCATCTTCCAACCCATAACCATTTCACTCGAAATTTTGCGAAAGGTTATTAGAAAATATGTTAAAAATAGTATGTATGTTTGAGGCAGAAAATGGCCTTCATTTACAGGACATAACTTTTCAAAGCTGATCAAGAATTATTATATTCTATTCTATTATAATAATGGCATAAATAAAAATGTTACATAGAATTCAAACTTTATAGCTGATTCTGTGTGAACACATAGTACATACATATATACATACATTCATACATACGTACATTAGGTACCTAAAAGAAATTTATATTTGAAAACAAGTCCATCCATTCATTCATAAATTATGTTCACAAACTAATTTATTCGTTCCCATTTCAACGAATAGCAGATGAAGCAGTAATAGAATATGAAAAATTACTGTTGTAATTCCCAAGCATGTGAACTATATTTTAATTTATAATAGCTATTATTATTTTGTGTCTTATTTACTTCAAACAAATTAAAACATATATGTATGTATGCTTGTTAATCGCCTAATTTTGTAAGACAGAAGAAAACGTTTTTCTCAGAAAGTTTTGTTTGTTTTTAATTTCAAATTAATTTCAATTAAAAATTATCCAAAATTGAAAAATGAAGAAAAGCAAGCATACTGTTTTCTCCGCTATACTATTTCGAACAAGGCAGAATCAGCTTAATGATTTTGTAAAATGTGAAAAATTATCATGAGCTGAAAAATTAATCCAAATGTCCAGTTTTCCCTGATTTAAGTAAGTTTTTTAAGCATAGAGTAGTTTTTCAGTTTTTTGCTTAAAAAATAAGTTTTTCTATAAATTGTGAAGTTTTTAATTTTTACTTTATCTCAATGTTATTTTAATCCGATATCTGAAGCCATAGTTTTACCCATTCTGCTAAATATAACAGTGAAGGCTTATTAGTACCAGTGATGGCAACTTTTTTGGCTCTAAAAGCACATCAAAATTTAAAAAAAGCACTAAAAAGTGTAGTTTTGCGATCTAAAAAGCGTAAAAAGCACTAACGTGAAAAACGAGTGAAGAACCAAAGGATTGAAGTTTAAAAATATTTAATATTCTCAAAGCTATTCTTTATTTCGAGAATATATTGACGAGAGATGTATGCTTTACACTAAAAAAAATATATACACCAAGTTTTTATTAAAGTAATTTTAATAAATACACAAATTTCTTAAAAGCACTAGTGCTTTTTCTTACTTTGGCACTAAAGCTCAAAATTTGGCCTTCTGAGTCTTCAAAAAGCACTAATAATAGTGCCAAAAGCACCAAGTTGGCATCGCTGATTAGTACTTCTAGCACTTCCTGTTAAAAAAAAACTAAAGAATTTTTATGAGCAGTTTTTTCACCTGAAAATCAGTTATTTTTCTTCTACACTTTCTGTTTTCCAAACAAAATATTATGGCAACGCTGATAACGAGTTAAAACGTTCTAGAGAAATATTCGCCGTAAAATTTTTATGTGAGCAGTGTGACCAGATCTAAAAAAATGTACAGCTAAATTGACTTTGAAATAATGCTAAGGCCCATTTTTTACTACTTGGCATCAGTTAAAGGTAGGACTTTAGAATGAAATACAAAAAATTGCTTCTTAAGCCTGGTGCGGAGTTCATGCGGAATTTCAGGTTCTCATACAAGCTGTATGTAAAAAAAATTACGGAAATTCAGGTTGGTAAATTTCATAAAGAAATTTGTAATAAATTTTTAGTAATTTTGTGTGTGGTAAATCAAAAAAATTAATGAATTTATGTATATGCAAACATAATTCTACACGATTATTTTTCCGTGTAGAAATAAATGTAAATTTACAAACGTGAAATTCCGTAAGAACTCCGTACCAGAGAAACAAGTCGAGGCAAAATTATCGGCGGCGGCGGCGCAGTAGTTTTGTGACCAGCGGCGGCTCGCCGAGAGAATTTTCGGCGGCTCAAATAAGCATATGAAAATTTAAAGAGTGTATAAAAATTTAAATTGAAAATTGATTTTCAAATTTTTTTTTCTCCGAAATTTGTCTTTTGGAGCAGATAAAATGTCGGCTGGTTTTGAGCCGATGCGAGCCGATACAATCGGCGGCGGCTTGATACACAGAAAAATAACCGGCGGCAGCGCACCGTCGGCTTCGAGCCGGTTGACTTGTTTCTCTGCTCCGTACCGGGCTTTAAACAAAAGTAATTCGTTGCACTACGTATTTTTAACAAACTAAAAGTAGTCGATATCCACTGTAATGTTGCCACCAATATATAATTTTATTGTTTATTTTATCGGGCAGTTGTAATAATTTAAAAATGTAAAGCTCACTTTATTGTTCGCATTAGCTAATTTTAAGGTTAACTATCGTGAGGGTGTAATAATGGCCCTAAGAGTTGATATCTACTGATCATTTTGCCTAATCAGCAACGAAATACATCTAGACATGCTTACCAATAATTAATCAATTTTTTTTTTTAATAAAAAATGTTTATTAAACATAAGATGGTGTATTCAGCAAAAATAATTTTGGTTTACAAAAACTTTACAAAACAAATTTTGTATCGAAATTTGTTTGTTATTTGTTTTGTAAACATAATATTCCAATTCACAATCTTGTGCAAATGGTCTTGCATCGTTGCGTTTACAAAATGGTATAGTATATCGATACTCACCACTAAGAATGTTTAAGTGGTGAGTAGAATATACTACACAATTTTGCAAAGCAACGATGCAACACCATTTGCACAAGATTGTGAATTGGGCTATTATGCATTAATTTTTTCTGAATTAGGCCTTAAAGGGCAACTACACAAAAAAATATTACTTAAAAATGTGAAAAAAAAATTTATCAAAAAATGTATACAGTTGTTGGTTTTTTGGGAATCTTTAAATATGAAAATTAAAGACCTAAAGATATTTTTTCTTATTCATAAGGCAGTATGAATTTGATCATTATTGTTTGTAATTTCTGTTTATTTAGATTTTCTAGAACTCTGCAAACAAGGACTCTTTAAACATTGTTATTTTAAGCATTTATCTCTTTTTATTGTAGGAAAAATGAAACGTTAGTAGCGGAAGTACGTACCTCCGCCCAGAAAGCAGGTGACATTCAACTTTAACCAGCATGAGAGGTAAGAGTAATAAAAATAAATGTAATATACATATATTACAAATAAAGGTCACATCGTACACATTGTGTTTTATAAAACCAGTTGCTGTTTTTAATTAATACATAAATATATCTTAACATATCTCCTCAAAGGTCGACGTATACCTTTGCCTCTGCCTAATACGGGGACAATGCACCGGAAACGTAATACTTATATACGTGGCATAATTGTGATAACTTTAGTAATATTTTTATTCCTACAATTAAATGCTTTTAATTATTGTAAGTATTTTTTATATTTTCTGTCATCTCGATTTTCAGTTAATCCTTATTTTGTTTTAATATTTAAAACAAAATTCTAGCTGAATCTCGTGACCCCTTGTTGACTGAGCCCACAAATGATTCAGTTGATGCCATACTGTCAATGGTGCCATCTGTATTGCATAAATTTCTAACGCCAAAAACTCGTAATCAAACATTAGCAGCTAATTGTAAGTTTTTATTTTATAATAGTTTGGAGTAGGAGCGTAACCGTTATTAAATAAAAATCATGTATTTATATATGTATGTATATAATGTCTATACATACATATACAGACCCTCATATATACACACACAGAAAAAAGTTTTTTTAATGTATTTAATAATGCAATTAAGAGTATAATTGAATCAATTAAATTTTTCATTTATGTAATTAATTCGAGTGAAAAACTTAATTGATATTATTAAATTGTTTAGTGGTGAAAATTTAATTACATAATTTTCTAATTGGTATTACAAAATTCCAATTGATATTACAATATTTTTCTATTAAATTTTTCTGTGTACATATTTAAACGTGAAGTGATTTTAAAACTTTTGTTCGGTTTTTAGTTTTATAATTTTGTAAAAAGATATACATATATGAGGGAGGATCTTAGCCAACTCCAAAAATAAATTGTTTAAAATTTGTGAAGATGTTGAAGTCATTATTAATTGAAAACAATAAATCGGTTAATGAAACACGAACAAATAACAATGTCCTAAGGTCTGATTCTGGTGGCATAGGAGAATAAAAAAAGATTTCAAAGTTTGCGTCTGAATCTTATTTCATAGAGTGGTTGAAGTTCCCCCTTTTTACCAATTGTTATGGTTATGGTGTTCTCGGAAACCTGAAACTCTTGCATGAATGAATGTAAAATTACGGAAAACGTTTTTTGAAATATTTTAACCTCTAATGATGTAAGATAAGTACTATTTAATTTATCGGGGTTTTGTTTTAATCGATTAATCGCTCGATTAATTAATCGAGGTTTTGGTTTAATCGGTTAATAATCGGGTTAAATTTAGATTAATCGGTTGACCGATTAAAAACAATTTTC
Organism: Tachina grossa; assembly: GCA_949987645.1. NCBI lineage: Eukaryota > Metazoa > Arthropoda > Insecta > Diptera > Tachinidae > Tachina > Tachina grossa. Next base: position 221,912,354 of record OX465274.1, read on the forward strand.
ATAAATTTATTAATTTTAATAAATAAAAATATATAAATTATTCATTATTTCGATATAAAATAACAAAAATAAAAATTTTCGAACTAAATAAGACGACAAAAAATTTATGTCTTTATGTATGTTATGTTATTTGGTGACAAAGCTTGTTTTTCAGAGAAAAACGTTTGTTTTATATTCTTTTTTGGATGTTGGTTTAGAAAGTAGTTAACTCTACATTCAATAAAACATAGGAACAAATCGAGCACCATGGCTCTAAATTGCAAGTTTAATTTGCTTGGTGACGTAAAATCCCCTACATGTATTTATTAATAAAAACAACACAAGTACATAAAAAAGTCCCACAAACTTAACATCAATCCCCTTTTTAATTAGAACCAGACGTAAACGCTGTTAAGGCTCAGTTAGCCGACTGTAATGGAATGCAACTGCAACGGTAGGAAACGTCTGATCAATATTGTAACATCTCTGTAATCATTTTCATCACTTTTTACATAACAATATCGATAAGCCGTTTCCTACTGTTGCTGTTACTTTACATTACAGTCGGCTAACTGAGCCTTTACACTTACTAAATGTTATTTATCTCCTCAGCTAAAAACAGTCTATTAAGACCTTGATAATTTGGAAAAATTCCAATATTGTTGTACGGTATTATCGCAAAAATAATAATAATAATAAATATCGAAATCTGATGTTTATTTCTACACTAAGGAAAATAAATATCCTTGAAGTACCTATATTATTATTTTGAATTCCTATAATTTATGTTTTCCATTTCATTACTTTAGTACACCATAATGGTTCTTTACTGAATGGTGCAGTAGGTTCATTTACCTTTGGCGATGTATATCATCCTCCAAATATAACAGAAATAAAACGACAAATAGATAAATATAATGAGATGCAATTAGTTATAAATGAATATACATTTGGTCCGTTGCAAAATGATTCTGTGATAATTGTAGTACAAGTAAGTTAAATCAATATATTTAATAATTTCTTCTTTAGAATGAAAGGCCCTAACTCATTATTTTTTCAAAATCGAGGTTTTTGTATATTTTTGTATAAAAGAACATCTAATGTATCGAAAAATATAAAAATCTCGATAACAAAAAAACATAATGAGTTAGGCCCTTTCTATAGAAGGTAACGATATGTATGTATATAAATGAATTTTTAAACATTTTCTATTGTTATACTGTGGTTGCAGGTTCACACTCGTATTACATACCTACGCCATTTGATCGTGAGTCTGGCTCAAGCTCGTGATATTTCTAAAGTTCTTTTAATATTTTCACATGACTTTTATGATGAAGATATTAATGATTTAATACAGAGTATAGACTTTTGTAAAGTTATGCAGGTAAGTAATTACAGCATCTTAAGTATTATTTTTTGTTATATGTACACATATAGAGAAATTAAATCCTTTCGGCTCAAGGATTTAAATATTTTTTTGCAGTTAACTTTAACCCAGGGTTAAAGAGTTCTCAAAAGCTAATCTTTTCTCATGCAACATTTAGAAATCCTTCAGTGAAAATAATCCATGCAACATTCTAGAATTTTTATATTTTTTTAACTTGCCGCTATATGAAGTTTCTGATTTTTTTTTTCGAACATATATTTTTATCTAATTTTTCGACCTTTTTTTATATGTTAAATTAAACTATTTTCTTGAGCTTTAGGTCAGTTTATATTTTGAGTTTATTACCTCAATATTTCGCTAATTTTCGGTTTACTTCTTCAGGAATTATAAATAATTGAAAGAAAAAAGGAAAAAGAAAAAAATTAGATATCATAAAAACCAAAAAATAAATATATGCTGAAGAAGTTAACCGAAGGTTAACGAAACATTGAAGTAATAAACTCAAAATATAAACTGACCTAAAGCTCAAGAAAATGGTTTAATTTAAAATAGAGTTTTCATCATATTTCGACGTTTTGAGGTCGTGGCAGTCGATTCTGTTCATTTTCGCGATGAATGTCCATATTGTGTGTGTATGTAAACATCTCATAACTTAAAAACGCATGGGAAGCAAATTTACCATATTCGAAAGATGTTGAGAATGTCGAAGTGAATCATTCATTCTGTTTGGTAGATTTCGAAATTTTTCGAAAATAAAATTTTCAAAAAAAACCGTTAAAAATAATGTTAAACTACTAAAGGTTAGTACTCACTATCCAACGTAGTCAAAAGGGTTTTTAGAAAATGCAACCCTGATCCTTTTGGCTTAGGGCTAATAAATCAGTTAAAGTTTAAACGCTGGTTTATTTGAACAAAAGTTTAATTTATATGTGGTTTAAACTCATCAGGAGTAAAGGCCGGGGCACAATGAATCCGTCATACGTTAAACTTCGTCTTTTTCAACTGACATTAACGCAACAACGTATAAGGTTGGCATAATGAGTACTTTATTGACGGAACCATTTGAACAGCTTCAATAGATTGATTCTCCATTTTATTTATTAAATCCACCTTTTTTAATTTATTTCGTTTATTTCTTTTCTTTAATTTTATTTTTGCTGCAACAAAACACAAAAATCTAATTCAGAACATACCAAAAAAACCAACCGATATCTGTCAAACTACTCACAACGAATGCAAAAAGTTAAAAGTTAACCAGTTTCTGTACTTTGCGTTGACGGACACGTACTGAATGTAACAAACCTAATAAGAAACCATGTATTTCAACTTAGCTGTCAGTTGAAAAAGGCGAAGTTTAACGTATGAAGGATTCATTGTGCCCCGACCTTAAATCAGTGAACCATACGTTATGTGTAGTTTAAAAAACAATATTGTGGCAACACTAGAATAAATGTCAAGAAACAGATGTTTTGTAGCAGGCTATCAATTCTTTGCACAATAACAAAGGCATAAAATTTAATGAATTTTAATGAAAGTTGTCGACCTTTTTTTTCGGAGAAAAAATTATATTTATACTTGGCGAAGTAGAATAGCATAAAATAACAATAGAGTGTAAGAAAACAGATCGAACAAGATCTGAAGAAAAAGTAGAGGCTTGGAAAAAAAAAGTTGAGTGCTCTTTAAATGCAAAACATATGGTATGTAAGCAACAAAATCATGTGACCTGCATTGTTAGTTTAAACGCCCAATTTTATGCGTTCACAGATTTATAGGTTTACTGGTTTAAACACATTTAAAACCAAAAGTGGAGATTAATTTGCACTGGTTTATTAGCCCTCAGTCATGTTTTATACATGGAAGTTTTTCTTAAAGCAAGTCGTGAGTTTATGAAGAGATAGGAAAGAAGAAAGAAGAAGGGTACCGAAAAGTTGCTTCTACGTATTCTATCTTGTTATTTCATTCACTGCATTAAAACGGTGGGAAAATTTAACAAAGAGATTATCAGTGTATAAACAAATGAACAGTTTTAAAAGATAATTGAAGAGACTTGCTTCAAGGAAAACATGACTTATGAAAATTTCCAAAAGAGTAGATAGATTATGTAGGTTAGTGAGTACCGCCCTTAAGTCGATCAAGTTTAAAATCTAATCAGGTCTTAATATCAAGAAGATAGGGTGATTAATGCCAATTTGACGAAAACCAGAGAAGTATCGTTGACAAAAAATTTCGAAAAAGTTTATTTTTTTTCTAATAAATCTAAAAATCTTCTTCAAATTGACTTTGGAAATTAACTGATTTTTTAACTTAAAAGTTTATCACATGCCGCTAAATTGACGAAAATCTAAACATTAGCTCGAAGTTTCAAGGATGGTCTGCAAGGTCAACCGGTTGTCATATTTAGAAAGCAATGACATTTTATATTTTATTTTCTTATCCAATCCTATCGTAACCTATCCTGTCCTATCCTATCCTGTCCTATTCTATGCTATTCTATCCTATCTTATCCTATGCTATCCTATGACATCCTATCCTATACTATCATATTGTAAATATGAGAGTTTGGATGTTTGGTCGCTTGTTACCTTATAACGAAAGAACCGCTGACGAACTTTTAATTAAATAGGGTACACAGACTGGTTATATATGTATATGTATGCTGGATAGAAACATAGGATACTTTGTATCGCGAAAATGGCACGGTTTAACCCATTATGGGCCTGTATTGATCTTAAAAATTTTTTAACTCCAATTAGGAGCATGTTTTTGATGACAGAATGAAAAGTATGAGTTAGGAAAAAATTCTAAGATTTTTGTCATGAATTAAAGTATTTTAATAACTTATTCTACCCTATTTATTCATTATACGAGTGTACACTATGCAAAGTTACAGCTAAATATCAATAATTAAATAAATTTGCTAAAAATATCTAAAGCCTAAATAAAATTTATAGTATATTTTGTAATATCTTTAAAAATTCTAGATATTTTACCCACATTCAATACAAACACATCCACATGAGTTTCCGGGCGTCGACCCGGATGATTGTCCGCGCGATATTAAAAAAGATCAGTAAGTAAATGTTTTAAAAATAAGTAAAACTGTTTGTAGTATATTAAAATATTCTCATTATTTTTAGGGCAATTATACGAAAATGCAATAATGCTTTATATCCCGATCTTTATGGACACTATAGAGAGGCAAAATTTACCCAAACAAAACATCACTGGTGGTGGAAAGCTAATCGGGTATTTGATCAATTGGAAGTGACAAGATATCATACAGGTAAGAATAAAAAACAGTCTTTATACATACAAGACGTTTTTAGAAATTATAAATTAGATGCAAATAAATGGCAAAACTGAACAAATATTTGGGGTATTCAAACGGTTGTCTTAAAGGTCTTAGTGTCATGATATTTTAAAGATTTTGTTCGAAAGAAAAAGCAAAATAATTTAAAAAATTCAGGGCTATACATAAATGAAATTCCGCGTGAAATTTTGCCTAGGGAACAATTCCAACCAATAGCAAGTAGTGGGGAAAACAAAAAATTCTAATTGGAAAAGGGAGAAATTTCACGCGGAATTTTATTCATGATTGCCCTGATTGTCATAATCAATTAGAATTTTTTGTTTTCCCTATTACTTGCTATTATTTGAAATTGTTCCCCGGGAAAAATTTCTTGCGGCATTTTATTCATGAATATGAGCTTTATGATTGCCGTTTGAATCCTCCAATTGTATATTAGTTTGCCTTCGAAAGTATAGCTGGCCTTTATTTCTCAAATTAACTTTAAACACATTTTCAAAGCTCTGTAATCAGAAATTGGAAATCAATTTAGACTTGTTAAAGTTATGAATCACTTACGAAACAAATATTACAAATTCTTTCCAATTTATTTTTTTCCAGGTCTAGTGCTATTCCTGGAAGAAGATCATTATGTGGCTGAAGATTTTTTATATCTATTAGAAATGATGCAAAGACGTACAAAAGATTTATGTCCACAATGTAACATTTTATCATTAGGCACCTACTTAAAAACATTTAATTATTACACTTATAATAGCAAGGTAAGTTTGAGAAATATTTTAAAGTTCTAAAAATTATCAAAAAAAATTCCTAGAATTCTTATATTTAAAAAATGCATTAATAAACTTCATATTTGACTATTATTTTCATAAGTGTTCCACATTATTATTTCATACTTCTTTTTTTCTATAATTATAGAAAAATTATAACTAGAATTCCAATTAAATCTATAAGCCTAAGCCAACAAATTTATCCAAAATAAAATTTTTCAATTGGAAATTGGTTTTAAGTTAATATACAAAAAAAGGATTTTTTATCAACAAAATTATTGCCAAACTATTTTATCAGAACATAGTAGTGATTGCGAACGGAATCAGCCGGAATCAAGCCTGCAACAGCATATGATTTTTTATTAAAAGGACTTTTTATGTGAAAAGTTACATTTTATGAAGGGGTACTTTTTACGCAAATATAATTTTTATGTAAAGGTACTTTTTATCTAAAAGTCCTTTTTATGAAAAGATACTTTTTACAAAAAGGTACTTTTTAAGAAAAGATTATTTTAATATAATGGTACTTTTTATGAAAAGATTCTTTTTTTGAAAAGGTACTTCTTATCAAAAGGTGCTTTTTATGAAAATGTACTTCTTATCAAAAGGTACTTTTAATGAAAATGTATGTTTTTGTTTCGTGTAAAGGTACTTTTTATGAAAAGGTACCTTTTATGAAAAGGTACTTTTTATGAAAAAGTATTTTTATGAAAAGGTACTTTTTATGAAAAGGTATTTTTATGAAAAGGTACTTTTTATGAAAAGATACTTTTTAATAAAAGGTGCTTTTAATGAAAAGGTACTTTTAATGTAAAGGTACTTTTGATGAAAACGTATGCTTTATGTAAAGGTACTCTTTATAAAAAAGTATGCACTCATAAAAATACACTGTTAATAAAAATATACATATGTACATAAATCTTAAGGAAATGTGCTTTTTATTAAAACGTACTTTTTATGTAAAGGAACTTTTTATTAAAAGACACTTTTTATGTAAATATATCTTAAGAAAAATATACCTTCTATGAAAATGTTCTTTTAATGAAACTATACTTTTTATGTAAAAGCAGTTTTTATGAAAAATTATGCTGTGTTCCAAAAAATAAATTCAGTAAAATGCGACTCTGACTCGCGCACGAAGGGTTCCGTACGAACACTAGATATGTAATTTAATACAAACTTCATCCTATATAATATATAGTTTTGGCATTTTTTTCGTTTTTGGTGTCTTTTCGGTTTTTTGTTTTGGCGTTTTTTGCGTTTTTTTCGGTTTTGACGATTTTTTTAAGTTTTGGCTATTTTTTTAGTTTTGACACTTTATTTTCTCGTTTTGGCGATTTTTTCGGTTTTTGGCGTTTTTTCATTTTGGCGATTTTTTTTTGGCGATTTTTTACATTTTTGCGATTTTTTTATATAAATTTTTTTTTTTAGTTTTGGCCACATTTTCGCGTTTTGGTGATTTTTTTCGATTTTTAGCGTTTTTTTTTCATTTTGGCGATTTTTTTCATTTTGGCGATTTTTTCGAATTTGGCGATTTATTTTAGTGTTAAAATTTTTTTTTAATTTTGGCGATTTTTTTCGTTTTGGCGATTTTTTTTTTAATTTTTGGCGATTTTTTTTTTTTGGTTTGGCGATTTTATAATTTTCGGTTTTTTTTACTTTTACTGTTTTTGAAAATTTCAAGTGTTTCCCTCTTACGGTTTCCAAGATATAGTAAATTGTCAAAATTACATAGTCAAAATTGCATTAACTGATGGACCACCCTTTAGTTTAATTTTTTTAAATTTTAGTGTTAATTGTTGTAATCTGTATAAAAATACACTAATTTTACAAATTTCAAGTTTCAATATACATATGTTCATACAATTGTATGTATATTACATGGGATTTTAACATTTTTCGTTGCTCGTTTTGGAACACCTTTTAATTTTTAATTGTCATGTATTTGTTGTTGTAGCGGCCAAGGTTCTACATACTCTGTCCAAATTTCATGTCCGTAGCTCTTACGGTTCCTGAGAAAATACCGTGTGACGGACAGACGGACAGACGGAAAGTGTAGCGAAAACAATAGGATTCCTTTTCACCTTTGGTGTACGGAACCCTAAAATACCTTTGACCTATTACTGTTTTGTTTGTAGGTATTGTCGAGTATAACAAAAATCTGTATGTGAAATTCTCCAAACACCCCCAAAATCTTGAGTAACGGGTAAAAGCCCGGTTTTTTGTACCCGTAAGCACTTATCAACCTCTAACCAACTTGAATATCAACCGATTTTTTTTTTTTTTTTTTTTTTTTAAGAGAAGTAACACTCAGGCAATGAATGCCTACTACTATTACTAGGTGTTACCTTCTTTCGGAAAGTGATAGTGATAGTGATAGAAGACAGAATGGTGAAGGAAGAGATAGTGGAAAGATTCATTCTTTTACAACTGTTAAATGAGCGTATTAATAATTTATTTGAAGCTGTAGCCATTTTATTGGTTATTTTACTTTGCCGATGATTCTGCTGCACAATTAAGGGGGCCGCTCTGATGTTACATTAGGATTAGTATCTGCTGAAATCGGTATAGTTGAGTGACCATTGACTATGCCTTCATCACTTGGACTTTCCTAAAACAACCGATACAAAGCGACACTAATGCACATCAGAAAAATTCGTGGTATTTTTATTTAATAACTCTTGGATACCGGGCTCGAACCCAGTACCTTCGGTTTTGTAGTCAACGTGCTAAGTACTTCAGCCAACGCCACCCCTATTATGTAAAAATCTCGATTTCAAAAACATAGTGAGTTAGGGCCTTTCTATATTAAGGTAACGATATGTAGGTACATAACTTATTGAATTCACTTATTTACCATTAAATTTTTTATATAATTTTGTGGCAAGAGGCTTATGGTTTTAATTGTTATTTATTAATAAATCATTTTTAAGGTGTGTGTGTCTATTTTTATTCCAACTTACATTTCTTAAGCAAACATCGATATTTGATATTGTTTATTTAAATACATATATTTATATACAAAATATTTTTCTTTATTATTTATCTATGTATATTTTTGTGTTTGTGTGCGTGTGCTGCAGTCGAAACAAAAATCATTTAGCAATCAATATGCTTCTTCTTCGCTGATCTCCACTAACAATTTATTAGGATATTCGTATCATAGGAATAGAAAATCACTACAATTATCATCGCAATCAGCTTTAACATCATCATCTTCTTCTTCCAAAAATAATAACAATAATAATAAACATTACTACAACAACAATAAAAATAGTTATTATGATAATAACAAAGAAGATAACAATATTATGAATAATCAAAATAACAATAATAAAGTAAAAAATAACAATGTTAGTAAATTAAAATCATATGTGGGTGATACAAATACAAATTCCCATGGCACCTCTTCCATCATCTCAGCAACGAGCACCACAACTAAGAGCACTTCTCCATCAGGTGCACAACAGACATGGAGCTATCATGTCTTACCATCATTATATTCTGTCTATCAGAAGGTATCCATCAAATAACAAAATACTAAATCTACTAAAAAAAAAATATCATTAAACTAAAAACTTTGCTCTGTAGAACTCATTATGAAAAAAAAACTATTACATTTTTGTTTTTAATTTTCAAACGTTTTGCTCTTTTTTGCTTTTCATATACATGTGTATGTACATTTGCTACTTATTTTATTTCTAGCTTGCTTTCTTTCGTTCTCGCATCTAACGTGCTTTTTCTGTGTTATTTACTAGTGCAACTTGGAGATGAAGTGAAATTTTACATTAATTTAATTGGTTTGATAAGGTCATGGCATGTCAAAAATGCAAATTAGTTTTCGTTTGTAGGTTATTTCATACTTTAATTGCTCAGCAAAATAATACACATACAGTCGACTCTCGTTAATTTGAAACCCGGAGTAGCAAAGAAACATTTCAAGTTATGATACGTATTCCATGTAACCTTTGAGTCTTGGAGGAGTTGGAACCTCCTTCCCTTATATTCAATGGCATTGTTTGTATTTAAGCCCAGCGATGCCTAGTTGCCAGCGAAACATACAATTTTAATATGGTCTGTAAGGCACTTTTATTCCTCCTCCAGTGAGATAATTTTTCAATTATTCTCAAAAGAGGGCTCAACAACTCGATAGAGCCCATTTAGATGAAGGTTCTCTTTTGGAGTCCCTTCTTAAATCCATGCGCATTTACTTAAAGACTTTTTTATCGCAACAGTCAGGGGACATTTTTATATTTATTCAATCCAAGGCCAATTGACACAATGTGGTCTTGATTTGCAACTCTGCGTATTCGCCTTTAATATTTGTTAGTGTAAAAATTCCTGCTGTCAGAATATTTCTTAACGTTTTGATTCATTTGACAACAGGAAAATTATGTCAGCTGGCGAATTAAGATCATCTTATGTGAATTCGCCTTAATACAATCAATGCTTTTGATTCGTTCATTTGTAGCAGTGTTGCCATAGTGCAACTAATTAGTTTAGTTAGTTGGGGAAATGTAAAATTAATATGTCCACATAGTTTCACATTTTTTAATTTACCACGAAGATACAATATGTAACTCTCTTTCTCTTCCTACTTTATTTGTTTTTAATTTTAATACTATAACTATTTATTTCATGTTTGTTATAAAACTCCATCTAACTGGCTTTTTTTTTTGTAATAATAATAATAATAAAATTGTCATATAGGCTCATACAAAATTTCGAAACAAACTAACTATAAGCCAAACTGTCAGTTGTCAAATAGAATATCATACATGCAGTATTGCCACTCAAAGTTATGAATGAAAAAGAATCCGCTATAGAGTAACTGTATTATTTAAATGCTTCAAGCCAAATTGAAATACAAATTGCTCTATTATTTCGTTAAGTCAAATAGTAAACCTCTATAGCATCTCATAAAAAAAATCAGTAGCCTTGAATTATTTTCAAAATCTGAGGGCTCAATAACTCGATACAGATAAAAAGTAAAAAAAAACAATTACAAGGCAACATTCAGTTGTCAAATCGATTGTCATGCAAACAATATTGTTAACTCAAAGCTAGTTTATGCAAGGAAGGGTGGTATTCTAACACACCACGACTTGGAGACCCAGTTGGGTTCATTGTGATTCCCTGCTATTAGCACCCGTTAATAAAAATATAGCTCCCATTATACTCAGCAAAACTCCTGTAATGTGTCATTAAGCCACAGAATTCGCATGATGAAGCGCCTGATATCCCCTACATTACACTCTGCGATACCCCACTATACCCATAAAATCCCCTATTGTCTGCCATTAAGCGACTGAACTCTCATGATGAAGCCGCTGATATCCTTTAGTTTACATTTTGTGATATCACAAATGCTCTCATGAAAACGTCTGCTCAGAAATCTAGGCCCATGTCGTTGCAACTTCGGGCAATGGCAAATAATATCTCAGTGGTTTCTGGTTGCTCTTCATCCTCGAACATCCTTTAGAAATCTTGAAAGCCAGTTTTACAAATGCTGATACTTTGCTCTGATCGGGCAGTGACCAGTCAACTCGGCTATCAAGACTCGCATCACCTTCGCAGCAAAAAAAATAACAAAGTTTTTCAAAGAGCTTGTCTTTGTCACGACTTCCTAATTATTATATGACGTGAATTCATGTTTAACGTTTTCTTAAATCCGAAGAAATTCGTTATTATTGAAGTGAGGAAAATTAACATCAAAAATGTTTTAAAATCAAGGAACATGCATTAGCTCGATTCGTTCATTTTAATGAAGAGAAATTTATTTAAACTATCGCACAAACGCATGATCTCCAATGGCATGCTAATGTAAAAATCATGCATGTTTACCCTAAGTCGAACCAGTTCGTCATGCCATGGGTCAACTACATTTTTGTCACGTTTTTTGTTCCTATTCACATCCAGTGGCAGTTTGGATCTTTCTTAGTAAAGTTTTGTTCACATAGCCCTCGAGAAATGCTGGTCCTGCTCATAACCCAATTACTGAATTTCTTGTAATAATGATCCATCGGCAATTTAACCAATTTGTGACACATTCCCTCATCTAGCGTCGACTCTATTCTTGACAGTAATTTTCTTCAACATTTCTATGGCCAAAAACCCATTAACTCAAAGTTAATAATTTGCAAAGAAAAATAATCAGCTTCAGAATAATTGTATTATTGAACTGATTCAATTCAAATTAACTCAACGGAATAATACAGCAATTCGTAGCTCCATTATTCCGTTAAGTTATCGCACATGATTTTCAACTCAATCTCACCTGTCCTAACATTATCCATGTTCGTTTAAACCTTTTAAGCTAAATAGTAAGTGTCTATAGCAACTAGTGTTCTTCCTGAGAAATAATACTGCAGGTTCATAATGATTATTTGACCACGAAGAGCAAATACTCGTATTAAAGGATATCATTGAGTCTCAACAAATCCCAAGTCAAGCTCTACTTCTATAATCTTTGCTTGAAAAAATAATAATACAATATATAACATAACACAAATCTTTTATAAATATCTTGCCTAATTCCTTTAAACTCGGAGTCAGTAAAGGAATTAGGCAAAATATTTATGTACGTATAAATATCGAATAATTTGGAATAATTTTTATATTATAATGGCCATATCCAAAAAATATATTTGAGCTTGAAGTGTACGTTAAAACAAAATTTTCATACAAATTTTGACAAAAGCACACTTGAAGTTCAAACTAATTTTTTTTTGAATACGGCCATAAATCTTTTATCATAAATAACCTTGTACTATAATTCTAAGACTTGGGTCTTGTTGTGCAGGGATGTAATAAATAAATATATAAAAATCTATTAACAACAAAAATTTTAGATCAAAGTCTGTCTTAGAATCACAATAATTTGAGGGGATAAGATTAGGTTTTTTTTTAATTTTGTTCATTTAAATGCTGTTAAATTAGTTAGACGCATTATAAAAATTTTTCATTGTTTGTTTTATTTAATTTTAATTGCATGATCTTTGATCATTTATTTCATTTATCACTTTTGCACATTAAATTGTATTTTGTAGTTTTAGTTCCATGTAGTTTTCTAATTTGTTCTAACATGTTTGATTAAATACAATGAACGAGCGATTAAGCAAATTAAATGTTTTAATATTTAAATATTTATCTAAATTGCAAAGTTTTAACAAGTTATACTATAAATGTACTAGTATAGGGTTTTTCATTAAGCGCTTCATATCTTTAAATTTAAATAAAACAAAGTGTGTGTGAGATATCATCTAACGGCTGCTGCATCGATGGGTGTCGTGCATCAAAAATACCACCTAACGCCCGTTTGTTGAAACTTAATGCGGGTACCATCCAATTCAGGCCAAAAGAAGTCGATAGTCATCGATCTATAGCCACGGTGTTGGCCTGGTCAGTGAAGTTCACAAATATATATGAACCGATGACGCGACCAGCACAAAATCAACAACAAATAGTAACTTTCTTGGGATGCATTAGACGATGTGGGATCTCTCCTTAGTCCCCCAAGGCAATATTTTTTGTTGACGTACCCATTCATGCATGTGTGTTGAATAATATATTCCGCTTTTGTGATTTACCAAAACAGACTGAATAAATTACTTCCAATTTAAAAGATGTAGGCTTAACAATACGGCCGCCTTCAACTGTCAAAGTTCGCAAGCCCCTATTGCACAACCCTTTAGTTATTAATAATAGGGTATCCAAGAAAGATATGTTATTTGATAATATGAATTGCCATTATAAAGTATTAGACGGTGTTTTTCAAGTATAAAATGCCATTGGGAAAAAGTTTCTTAAAAACTGCGTCTCCGAGTTAAGATGTGTTATAGCACCTAATCTACTACTTAAATTAACTAAGTAACCTAACCTAACTTATATATAACAGAAATTATCAACTGCACCCTGTCCCTTACTGCTCTCATTCATTTTTCCAACCATCATGTGTAGTAATTGCATTTTAATAGTTTCGTTTGATTTTTTATACAGTTGTTTTTTTATAATTCTGATTTATCACTCGTACCTAGTTGTATGTTTGTCTGTCTGACTGTCTATAATGATTTTATTGTTTAATGTACAATGTACGACTCACTATATTTTGTTGAACTTTATAATTCAATTGTACTATTTATATTCTTTATCATCACAACAAAAACCAGTAAATATATATAAAAATGTTTTTATGTGTTGCAAATATATATGTTTTTATGTTTTTGTGCATATGTTGGTTCATGTATAAGAATTGATGTGTACTCGTTCGTATTTCTGTATGCAGATTAAATATCGCATGTCAAATATGCCAAAACGGCCGTTGGGCATTAACAAGTACTTTGAGGTATTTATGTGTGTATAATTTGTAAATTAAAGTCATTAAAATAAAATTGTAGGAGTCATCCATCTATCAATCGATAGAATAGATTATTTGTAGTATATACATAGTTGAATTTTTTTAGGAGTAATAAATAGAATATGTAATGTGACCTTCTCCGACAAAAAGGGACCTTGTGTGTGAAAATGAAGTTTTGAGAAAAACGCATTTAAAGTTTCATAACGCATTATCACTTTGAACACACCTTCAGTTGGGAGATGCGATTTGGTATGTTTAGTTATGATTGAGTGCCGACTTTCATTTCATCTTATTCTACACCCTTTTAGGTAACAGAATCCACTCTTAAGTCCAAACCTGTTTTTTGACACACTAGGTCTCTTTTCTCGGAGAAGGTCCATATAGTAATGAAGGACATAAAAAATTCAAGGTGTATACGAGTAATTAAAAATTATTACATACATTTTATATAAACATGAATGTATGTATGTATATGAATGTACACATGCATATGTGCCCTTAATTATGAAAGTGGTCTAAGTCATATATTTCTCTGTTCGAGATATTTAGTAGATTAAATTTTAACAAATAAAAAATTATTTTTATATTATGCAGCATTTTAATCTAGAGTTGTGCCAGTCTCGATTTATACAAATTTATTTATTAATTTTTAAATATTTATTGAAGTTTTTCAAAGATTTATTTTATATTTCGAAGCAAAAATGCACATGACTTAGACCACTTTCATAATTAAGGGCACATATGTATGTACAATATATGAAAGGAAAGATTAACGTCAGTTTAAGAAATTTTTAAATATTATATTTAATGAGATCGAAATGTAAAACTTTGCACTCATATCATTCATTGAAATAACTAGCCCTGATAATGTGATTTCTTATCAGATACTTTCTTTCAAAAGTGGCAGAGAATTCTGTATACATACATACATATGTATGTACAATGTACTGCAGATGTAATATACCTACCCTCTAGTCAGCCTAGAACCATATGTCTCTATGTCAATACTCTTTCTCCAGCGAAAATTGTACTAGTTAAAATGGCGATAGCTTTCCTTTTATGAACGAGTAGAGATACGTTAGAAGCAACAGTTCTAGTGTATTCCTGGTGATATTGTCAATGAACGCGTCAATAGTTTGTTTTTCTTTTATATTACGCTATGCAATAATATTAAATAAATATATGTAGACGAGCGTCACTAAAATCTACTAGTGAATCTTTGGTTCAAATATCTCCACATGGACATAAAAGAACTTCCTTCTCAATAGTGCTAAAGTCTACTGTAGATTTTCAATGACAACCCTATGTTACATGTTATATTGGCTGGGGTACACCTAGTCAGTAGCACTATTCACAATGTCACTAAAAAATCACTATAATTTTACTATTGACAACGAGCAAGCAAATATCGATATTGTAGGCTAGAGCCTATCAATGACAAGCTAATTTTAAATGTCAATGGATGATACCATTGGCTGGGGTACACCTGGTCAGTAGTACTATTGACAACGTCACTAGTAAATCACCACAATTTCACTATTCGCACTTTCTGCAGGGTATATACGCCCTTAATAATATGTCGATAGGAATAAGTCCGTATATTGTGCATATTCTATATTATAGATTTAAAATAAGCCCTTAAAAAAATTTAGGTCTTAAGTCAGCAGCATGTAGAGCCCAATTTTCATATAGAGACAGGATGCATGCACAAACCTTCCTCTACATTAGAGATGAGTGCGTGTCCAACACGTTCGAATCACGAACGCGAAAAATTGTCTCAACACGATACTGCACAACACGCACGAGATCAAATTGAATAGCAACAAGGAATTTTTTATTTCAAATAACAGCGTATTTAATTTAATTTCAGAGCTTTAAGCTTACACTCTCAACAAATTTGCTGGTGTTGCGCGTTTGACGATACAAAATATTACATTTTTTTATTGGAAATTAATTCATACATATTTTACACCTAAAATGTTTTCGTATCAATTGTGCTCAGATTTTTTTTTTTTTTGTCGCGAACACTTCGTGTTGATTCGTGCGTATTCGTGCCACGAAAAAAAGACAACACGCATCCATATCTACTCTACACATTTAACATTTTCACGTAACGTTCCGTAACAATTTTAAATGCAAATTAAGATAGCGCGCTTTCACATTTCCATGTTATAAACATTTAAATTCGAAAGCATTTTCTTTTGTTTTACAGTTTTACACAAGATCTCTGATTTTAAAAAAGAGGATTTTGTATAATTAAATATGAAAAACAAAAAACTCTTAGGGCCATTATTACAACTCAAAGTAGGATTTTATCGGACGTATAAAAACTTCATCATTTCGAAAATTTTACTTTAACCTAAAGTGAGCGATAAATAACAGGCAAGTTTAACATACCTGGTAATTTAAATCCAATTTGAAATAGTGGAATGATTTTTATACGTCCGATAAAATCCTACTTTTAACTAACTTTAAGTTGTAATAATGGTCCTTAATCATAGTTTAGGTAGCCAGAAAAAACAGATGTAGGTATAATTTTCTTTATATAAATATGTATATACCATAGAATAGCTTATCTATTGAAAAACTTAAACAAATAGAAAAAAATTAAACGAAGGAATTGTTTTCAATGATATACACCCAAAAGAAACTACCCATGCTCTAGCACGACAGTAAAATGTATACCCAATTCGGATAATTACCCACAACAACAATGGTCTCAGCCAACCAAACTGAGTTGAGTTGAGAACTATAATCAGGACTGAAGTTTTCAAAAGGGTTTACAAACGACAATGTAAGGCAGTAATTTAAAAAATACAACCGAATTGGAAACATTCATATTATTTAAAATAAGTCAAAAATATCCAAATTTTAATATTGAACACTTAAGGCATTATTCATGAAAACAAATTTGATTTTAAGAAAGGATTATAAAGGCAAAATATATACATATATGTATACATGTTTCAGTTTTAGTTTTTAGTGTTTTAATTGCAAATTGCAACTGGCAACACTCTTACATAAACAGTTATCGAAAAATCGAATCACAATTATTTTAGAAAAAATTAATATAATATATTTTTAATATTTCTCTCATTTACTTCAACGAGATAAAATTTTATTTTACTCTTAAAAGTAGTGTTTTTCAAAAATTTTCCGGGAAAGAAATCCCGGGAAATTTGTGCGGGAATTCCCGGGATTTTTTTATTTTATTATGGCAACTTTAGTTTGTATGTACACATTCCTTTTTGAGTGTCGTTATTAACTTTATGAATGCGATGGTAATAAGGTGATTGCACTTGGACAATAGCTAAAACTATACAACAACTAAGGTCGATTTTACATCTGGCACACATGTGCTCTCAAACTTAGAGGCCTCTTTTGCCAAAGCAAATTTTAATTCTACAACAATTCAGTGAAAAGTGAAAAGATAAATGCGCAAGGAAATAAAAGAAAAATTTCAAAATAAATACAGATAAAAAGAACGGTTCTGTTAATGTTTATTCTGTACTAAAGCCTTATTTTCAAAGAAATATTTTGTAACGTTTTTTTAATAATATAATTTGTTTTTTTTTTTTGCGTTATATCAATGCATTTCGTTTTGCATTTACATATAATATTGGTATTTATGCATTACTATTATGCAAAGAACTTAAATGGTATTACTTTTTGGACTGATGTGGTTCTAAAACGTTAGATCGATTAAAGTCTCATGAATTATAATTTGTTTTTTGTTGGAATAGATAAAATTAAAAAATATTTTGTATTGTTTTGCATTGGGCGGGAATTCCCGGGAAACCGAAAAGTCGCTCCCGCTTTGCCGGGATATGAAAAAGTCCGGGAAAAGAAAAACTCTACTTAAGAGTTAAATATATATTTGTACGAAATTTTTAAACAATATGAATAAAAATTCGAGGATTAATTCTGCATCATTAACTCAAAAAATGCATTTTTCGAGTTATGACGTTATTTTAGTAAATGAGCGATATGTTCGTGTCTTGCCTTGATTTATGTACTTTTATGAACCACCACAAAACGTTTTCCTTATAAATATTAAATTAGATTTAGCATTTTCCAGTTATGTTATATCAAAGAATATAAATTGATGACGAACAGCTCTTTTTCTAATACCTGATATGCTAAACTGTGTATATGATTGCCCTACGGCATACATTCTGTTAAAATGATACAAAGGGATAAATTGAAAAAAAAGGTCATAAAAAGTGTCATTGGCACGAAAAAGGGTCAAAAGTGATACTTTAGTGTCACAACGGCAACGCTGCTCTCAGCAATGCGAGCGTAGCATACACTGCAGAAAGAAATGAGAGTGCGTACGCTGGACGGGTAGTACTGGAAATACCCGTCATAGAAAATTTTAGCTTGTATGAGATGCGCATTCTATATGATTTATATTCTTTGGTTATATATAAAAACCCAGCTAATTTGAAAGCATTTTAACGTTTTTGATTATTCATTCTGGCAATACTAAGACTGAGTTCACACATGGCAATTTTTGCTTAGCAACTTTTTAGTTCATTGGCGGGAGAGGAAAATAGCATGGCTGCCAACTTCACTATATTCTCCTAATTTCTTTCATAAACTCAAGAGTTGCTCAACAAAAATTGTTGCAAGTGAAACTTCCAATCAAAACCATCAAACCGAATTTATTGTTAGATTAAATTAATTTGCAACTTAGCTAATTATAAAATCAATTTCGCACTCAAAAAATAGCTCTAAATCATTTAAATTTGCCAAAAAAATTTAATTTACACGTTCATTTATATTTTCGTAGTTCCTTTTGAAATTATTTTCTTAAAAATTCAAATTTAATTAAGCTACATTATGAATATTATAATTCTCTAACTAAATATATTTATAAAAACTTTGTTTTTTTCGTTATTTCTCTATCTTTAGGTAGAAGTTATGCCCTGGATAAGTAGTAAACATAATATGGGGTTTGCTTTTAATCGCAGCACCTGGAATAGCATTCGAAAATGTCGTCAACATTTTTGTTCGTACGATGATTACAATTGGGACTGGTCGTTGCAACATGTATCGCAACAATGCTTACAGCATAAATTGCACGCAATGATTGTTAAGGGACCGCGAGTTTTTCATATTGGAGAATGGTGAGTTTCAGCTGCGGAATATGTATATTCGTTTTATGTAAGGACATACTTATGTACATATGTACCTCTAATTTGTGTAAATGTAAATCAAAGTCAAAGAACAACTAGAGTTATCAACTTTGATATATGTTGAGCTTCTCATTTGTTTAAATGGAAATTTAACATAATAACTCTAGTTGTTCTAAGAAACAACGATGTTATATGTATGTGCAACAATGTAATGCACATAGGATCCAGCTAAATCCCTCAATAATCAAATCAATTTCAATGTATGTACATATTTTTAATAAAAAAATACAAAATAAAAAACAAAACCCAGCAAGTAATTTATATCAGTTTCAAAGCCTACTAAGGCTATTTTTTTCTTTTGTGATTTTCAAAAGTATTATTATTTTATGAATTCTCATATAGTTTTTGAAAGTCTATGCATAAAGTAAGAGGTTTGTGACTGTTTAAATTTTGTGGTTAAAGTCTACTGATGATTTGGTTCATGACCCAATGAAATACGTATATAGACATGCTAAACTACCAGCAGATAAATTTAAATTATTTTATGTACACTTCTGACAATATGTCAAATAATAAATTTTCTTTAAAATAAATTAAATTAATTAAATTAAATTAAATTAAATTAAATTAAATTAAATTAAATTAAATTAAATTAAATTAAATTAAATTAAATTAAACTAAATTAAATTAAATTAAATTAAATTAAATTAAATTAAATTAAATTAAATTAAACTAAATTAAATTAAATTAAATTAAATTAAATAAAATAAAATAAAATAAAGTAAAGTAAAGTAAAGTAAAGTAAAGTAAACTAAAGTAAAGTAAACTAAAGTAAAGTAAAGTAAAGTAAACTAAAGTAAAGTAAAGTAAAATAAAGTAAAATAAAATAAAATAAAATAAAATAAAATAAAATAAAATAAAATAAAATAAAATAAAATAAAATAAAATAAATTAAAATAAAATAAAATTAAAAAAATAATATAATATAAAATGAAATAAAATAGAACATTAGTATTTGGTTGTTTAACCTTTATTGTTTAAAACAATTAAAATAAAATAAAATAAAATAAAATAAAATAAAATAAGAGAGAATAGAGTAGAATAAAATAAAATAAATCAAAATATAAAAAATTAAAAATTTTAAAAACCCCCGATATATCCAGAAAAGATGTGATATCTTCTAAGCGGCTGGACCGATTTTTTTTAAACATATGTAGCTAAGAACACTCGATCAAGTCACAAGTTTCAAACAAAAAAACACTAAATCAAAATAGGTCCAGCCGTTTGGCCAGTACGTGGACTCGTACCGATACACAGAAACACAGACAAAGACTACAAACTTATAAAACCCCTTTTTTGTCGGGGGTTAAAAATAAAATAATATGAAATGAAATAAAATAAAATGATTAATAGCCCATTCAGGCTGACACGAAATTAAGTAATTTCAAGCTCAAATTACGAACGAAATGAAAGGTGTTTATGCAGGTACTGAATGACATTAGAGTTGATTTTGCAAACATCTTATTCACTGCGGCAGACATTGAAGTACTTTTTTCAGTTGAATAAATTCTTTTATACATATTTTTTTTTAATTTTCATAAATTTAATCATTTTCAATCTTTTTTAACCCCCGACTAAAAAAAGGGGTGTTATAAATTTGTAGTGTGTGTCTGTGTGTCTGTCCGTATGCACGTACATGCCAAACGGCTGGACCGATTTTCATTTAGTTTTTTCTGTTTCAAAGATGACTTGATCGAGAGGGTTCTTAGCTATGTTTGAAGAAAATCGGTCCAGCCGTTTAGAAGATATAACATCTTTTCTGAAAAAAGTCGGGGGTTTTTAAAATTTTTAATTTTTGTTATTTAATTTAATATTGAATGTCAAAATTTTTATTTCTTTTAATTGTTGTTTCTCATGGTAGGTACAGACTTAGCAACGTGTTTATGCAACCAGGCAGATTGCATTGTCGATCGCATAGTCTGTAGTCTTGTTTATGGTTGGTGATTTCGAAGTTGCATTCGAAGTTTCGAAAATATCAAAATGTTTTGATGTTTATGGGTTGCATTGACGGTTGCATTGTAGGTTGCAGTGTCTGTATCAAAGTATTCGAAACCGAGTTGCGTAAGCAAGTTGCAAAGTCTGTATCTACCATCATAGTTGTAAATTTACTCATGTTTGAAAAAAAAAATAGTTTTAGTACAAAAACAGAGTTGTATATTGTAGTTTCTTGGTAATTTCATCGAAATTAAGTAAAATAACTTAATTTGGAAAATGTCAAAAAATATGGGAGATTACTTAATTTTAACTTGATTTCGACTAAAATCATGAAATTGCTTAATTTGGCGTCAGCCTGAATGGGCTATAAGCAAAACTTAAGTTTAATAAATAAAATGGAGAATAAGTCTATTGAAGATGCTTAAATTTTTACCGTATACTTGACAAATAAAAAAAAGTTTTGTGAGAAAATTGCAAATAAATCGCAACAATATCCAACGTACATATATTAGTGGAATTCACGGTCGGCATTGCAGATCTTTTACATATTGTAGCTCTGGTAAATTTTGTTAAATTTAGAGCAAAGCAACAACAATTCTGTGGCAATAAGGAAAAAGTATTAAGTCATATTTTACTGTTTTGCAGGAGAGCATTTTTAAGCGTTCAAGTCGATTTGCAGAAATTTATTTATTTTGAAGTTAAGTTGGGAAATTCTCTATTAAGCTTTAGTTTTTTAAGCAAACGTCGTTCTAGACACTATAAGTAATAAAATTTAAGTTGAAATATACCAAAGTATAACCTAAATTAAGCTGTTATTCCAAATGGCACTAGAAGTCTAAAAAAGATAAGTCGCACGTCGTGGTGCTATAACTTTCCTTTCGAATATGTAGGTCACGGAGGTAACATTAACTCAAAATCAGCTTATCCCGACTTAAGCACTTTTTCCTTTTTGCCACAGAATTTACCAAAGCTGCAAGATATAAAATATCTACAAGGCCAACCGTGAATTCCGCTATTATAAAATTTTTTATGTAATTCCATGAAATTTGTTATGGTAAGAAGAGTGTGATATAGAAAAAATGGTACAGCATGAATCTCGGCAGCATTCTGCGTAACTTTTTTATCTGAACTGTTTCTCCACTGCTTCTATGCACATATAAAAAGATATTTATTATATTATTTATAAAATAAGATTAGTGGTTATGTTTGTGACTGTGAATCACATAAATACAGTTAACGCCTCCTAAATATACATATATATCATTGTTCGATTGTTATATGCACTTTATTAAAATCTTCTTTATCTATTTAATTACAGTGGCGTTCACCATAAAAAGAAAAACTGTGAATCAAACCAAGTGATTTCAAAAGTTCAACAAGTTTTACGTATTGCTCGAAAATCTGGGCAAATATTTCCTAAATCACTTACCCTCACCGTTGCCAGTCTGATCAAAAAGACAAAGCTGCGCAAAGGCAATGGCGGTTGGGGTGATCGCCGCGATCATGAGCTGTGTCTGAATATGACTTTAATTACTAGATGAATTTAAGTAAATAAATATTACGAGTATGAAATATTTAGAACGTAAGTTCGCAATATGCACTTTAAGAAGAAATAGATTGTAAAAAGCGGTGACTAGAGAATATATTATAGGCACGAAATGAAATGGAAACGTCAAGTGGAAAAAAGCTTAAGCAATGAAATAAATTTTTTAAATTTAAATAAAGCAATATTAATGCATTTAATGAGTATTTCCATTACTATGTTATGTTATTATGTATAAATTGGATTTTCTGCAAAAGCATAAATTTTTCAACACGATTTTTGTAAAAGCACACTGAATAATAGAAACTAGTATATAGTAGAAAGTATCCCTGAAAAAATACCTTTTACAAAAATGTATTTGAAAATATATGCAAGTATATATACCCTTATTTGAAAACGTTCTTTTTTTTAATATGCTTTACAAAAAGAAACCTTTTAAAAATGTGCATATCTTTTCCCAAATGGTACCTTTCAGATATACCTTTTTAAATAATGTAAATACATACTTTTATACAAAATACAATTTTTCATATGTAATATATCTTCTAATAGGCAACAGTCCATATGAACCATCTTTTAAAAATTATTTTATTGCTTAAACTTAATCTGTATATCTATCGGCTTTTTCAACTCATAACAATTAGAGTTTTTAAAACATATTCTTCGAAATTTAATTAGCTGAAATAATGTAAAATCTAAGCACAATATAAATTTTATAAATACGAGTCTAGAACCATTTAGTACCCTTTTTCTCAAATACTTTATTCTATGGTAACTAATAAAAATTAAGTATTGAATTATTAACATAAATTCTAAAAACAAAATACCAAAAAATTGCAACTGAACTAGATTTTAGGTACTTATTATTTAAGTAAATCATAAACAATAATAAGCATTCAAAAAAGGCCAATAATTATAGGAAAATTAATTTTATTTAATTTAAAAAAAAACTTTACCAAAAAATTAAGTTAAAATCAAACAAAGCATAGTAAAACTTAGTTACTTATATTAAATGATAAATTCAAAAATTAAAAAAAAATTAATCCTATCAAAGGGACCACTGTATAAATGTTTTCAACAATTTATCGTTATAATAAAATAAAATTGTTTCCAAGATTGTAAGAAAATATTAAATTTAGTTTTTTGTCATACTCTTTTAGGTAAATTTTTAATTAATTAATAATTATTTATTCGTATCGTTGTAAATTAGTTAGCGTGTGAAAAAAATTTAAATGTCTATGAAACTAATTATTACTACGTTTATAAGCACGGATTATTTGCAAATAAAGCTATAAATAAAACATACAAACAAGGCGCATATATAAGATGACCCGACCCCACTATGCCTGTAAAAATATTCATCAAACATTCTACAAATATTCAGTTCTATATCGTGTTTAGTATTTCTTTGAAGCGACATGCACTGTAATTCATATCAACAAATTTTATGTTGCACTTTTTGTTGTAGAAGTAGGGGAATCTTATTGATATGCTTGCAATGGTATGGCAACACCACTATATAAAATAGTGAACATTTAAAACAAGTGACAGTGCCTTAAGGTGGAAGTACATAACACGCGTTCAATGCGCTAATGCTATACACGCGGCTGTCAAACAAGTTGAAATTGTGTGTTTTCATAAGGCAAGTTACATAGAGAAGCTCGCGACGCGCGTACCTCGCAAAAAGTTGAACATTCTTCAACTTTCACGCGTTGTATACAAAATGACAGCTAATGTTGCCAGATTCATAAGCTAACATACACAAAAATTATTAGAAATTAAGTTTTTTATTAAACAATGGATAAAAAATGCATTAAATGTTTAAAGAAAAATACGTCGTAAATGCAAGACCACAAAAATAGCCGTCAAAGGCTTTAAATTTTACAACTAAAAAAACCTCAAAAGCGTGTTGTGTAACTTTCCATTTGTATAGCGTTAAACGTTTAACAAGCCAGAAAAGCGTTGCCGCGTAACGCTTTGTATGTACTTCCACCTTTACACTTTATTTGCAAATTGTACCGTTAATTTTATTTGTTGCTTTCAGGAATTAATAAGTTACAATAAAAAAATTATACGGTAACATTTTGACCTTTACTTGTAAATGTGTCGTACATAAATAAACGTTGTATATGTTATTGTATTTTTGTAAATTTCAACTTTGAAGATTTAGGTTAAAATATATGTGTAAACTTTTAGTTTATTTATGTAAGTATTTAAAGATTTTCTAACAAGTTCTTGTCATTTTTTAACTTATTCATAAAAAATATTTCTAGTTTATTAAGCGCTTATTTGACATATTTCTATGGGAAATTTGTCAAATAAACCTGTAATAAACCTAAAATATTTTTTATGAATTAGACCGTAAATGTTTCCTCAATGTTTTTGTTAACTATTTTTAATAAAACTTTAGACAAAAAATCCAAATTATAATTGATTGTAAATGAGTTTGTTTTTTATAATTAAAAATTTTCTTTAATTTTAAATTAAATCTTTTAATAATTAATAACAGTTTTTGTTCGAATGTTGAATATTATAAACTTATATATTTGTCTATAATTGATTAATCCCTAAAGGGCAAATTATTATCGAAAAAATGTTCATGCAATTTTAACTGTGTTTTTATGGAAATTTCGATCGGTATCTAATACCGTAATTTGCTCCCAAATGAATTTTATGCATATACAAATGCATACATACATACATATGTATGCATGCATGCATTTATCAAAGTTTTTGTTCAAAATATCCCAGTTGGAAAACTTGTCGCAGATGACACTTTCATCAACTACTACTTAAAGAATTTTATACATTTTTCATACACGATATTTGTCAATTACAGTTTCTTATAAGACAATCTAACAGAAACCGTGCTCAAAAATTCGGTAAAAGAAAAACTACTCAACATGATATGCATCAAGCTAGTTGGTGGATATTGTCAGCAAGCTAGTCTTCAAATGTTGATTGTAAAATTGAATATAGCTTACAGCTGTTTGTGCTTTCATTTGTTTATTAATTTTAAAAGTGCAAACAACAAACATGTGTAACCAGCAAACAGCTATTTATGATTATGGCGTAAACCCCAAATTCAATTGATTTCTATGATTATGGCGTTATGGCGGGTCCCCTATAATCTAATATAGTGTTGCCCATAAGTTTGGTTCGAGCAGCGGTTTTGTATGATTATGGTTGTGGCACGTTTAATTGAACCTTGAATTTTGGTTTTTCGCCGTAACCATAAACTGTTTGCTGGTTAAGCATATTCGTTGTATAAAGGCAATCAAAGGGGTAGCAACACAAAAGAGAATTGAAGAAAAATGCAGGGGAAAAAGTCATAGTGTAAATCCCGTATAATGAATAAACAAATGAAATTTACATATTTATGGTTGTGGGTAGGGCATTATAGTATGGTACGTCTAATTGTAATTTGTCCAGTAAAAATTTGCATTTACTCAGTCAATGAACTGTCATATTTATCTCTCAATTCGTGCTCTCGTTTACTGCATTAAGTGTATGTGAATGCAATTCAGTAAAAAGCAGTTTACACATGCAAGTCTTATTGCTAAGCAGATTAGTTTGTAGAACAGAGAGTGACGAGGGGAAAAGAAACGAGTATTCAGCTTCATGTACTGTCAATACGTTTTGCTTTCTCATTCGTAATGCAAAAAAAGCACATATGCATACACAAAACTATGCATAAAAAATGTGAGCTGAAAAATAGGACTTGAATTGTGTGAAAGCCGATGAAAGAACAAGAAAAAGTGATAAGCTTAGTAATAAGATTTGACTTGTGTGAACTGGGACTAAACAATTTTAAAAACTTTTGAGTTCTCGAGCGCAGCTATTATCGAAAAATAGAAGTAAGTAAATGTACCCTAACTCAATTCATACCTAATTTGTTGAATTCATTAATCGCCAATATTTTAATCATTTCGAAAAGACGTTTTTCCAATGTTGGCTCGGTCGTATATATATAATATTTTTGACTGAAAAAGTACAAAATTTTTTAAATTTTTACAGAAAAAACTATTTTTATCAAGCAGACTTAGCTTAGTTTTGGAATTATATTGATGTTGCTGCTTTCAATAAATGGTGTTATATAAATTTAAAAAAAATGGAAGTAAATCTCCAGTTTATAAACAAGCCGGACAATTTTGATCAAAATTCACATGACTGATAAATAAAATGTTGGTATCAGCTTAAATTTTTTACACGTGAGGGGTGCCCCGTACGGAACCACTATATCTTTAGGAACACGAAGCTTAAATTTTATGCAATTCGGAAAATTCCCTAGTTTTGCATAGAAGTATATCTGCATATTTATAAATATTTTCATTAATATTCCACTGTGCAACGTCTAGTAAAATAAAGAAGCTAAAATGAAATCGAACTGAGGGCCTAATTTTATATGTATGTATTTTGTTTTTGTAATCTATATATTTTTCATATAAAATTTGTCAACGCTTAGCGTTGCGTTTTACAAAATGAGGCCCTTATCTTCGAAATTTGTCAGCATTTTTAAGAATAATTAACATTTATCAAATATGTAATATAAAAAACCTTAATCTTACATTTTTAAAACTACATATAATATAAAAATTTTTTCATATACTTATGTACTTATGTTTATAACATAAGTCAAAAATTATTAATAAAAATTTACTTTCGTTTCCATTCGAGGTCTTGTTCATAGAAAATATTTTTGATTTATAAAAGTTTTATAAAACGAATTTTCATACAAATTTTGTTTTACACTCGTAAACCGTTTAAACCCCTAAAATATTTTTGGCTTTTACTAATTTTTATTTAATAAATCTTTCCATTTTATTTGATTCACTTTTATGTTATTTCATTATTTATAAAAATGCAAATTTAAATTAAATGATTTATTTTAAAACACGCCATTAAAATTAAAGCAAATTTATCAGTTTAAAGAACTTGGCAACATTGAAAATACAACTTCGAGTTGTCTCCGATAAAAACGTAGGATAGAAGCTATTTTACGTCAAAGCTCTTCTGCAGACTGCAGCTGCCAACAATCGCGCCATTTTTATTAAAAACTATGCAACACACGCATTGATTAACACAACTTTTTCACTACAAAAAACTGTAATAAACTTTAATTATCCAGCAATATTTCGCATAAAATTTATTCATTTGAATTTAAACTATAGTTTAAATAATGTTTTTCTTGCAAACAAACATTTTTAACACAATTTATGTTACATAAAAACTAAAACATTTTTTGGCACACGTGCACGACAAGAACAACGAAGAATAACTAAAAAAAATTAATGCAAATCTACGAGATAATGTTATAACGTAAAGCGGAAGCTCAATTGAAGCATAAAACGGAAATAGTTGCTTCATTTTGTTGCGTCTCAATAGTTAAGCAAATAGTTTTGAGTTTATATTTGAAATCAGCTAATGGTTTTACGATTTTGCATACAACAGATTTATTTATAAAAGAAATATTACTATTTTGTAAAGAGTTCATAAAAGAATTTTTTTAGGTAAATCTATTTCACAAACCATTTTTAAATCATTAATATTTTTTTATAAATACATAATATACTATATAATATAATAGTTAAAAACACAATTTTTTTGTTATCCACATAAAAATGTTTTTATAAATATTGTTGTTAATTTATAAGTAATGTATTTTTTTCATCGCTTAATAAATTTTGTGTAATATATAAAATTTTAGTACATAATAATTTTGAGGAAAAATTATATAAATAAACTTAACTTAAAATTTATAAAATTTAAATATAATATTTATAAAATTTAATATAATAAAAATTTAATACAATAAAATATAATAATTATATAATTTTTGGTGTTTCCCTACAATTTTTTTAAATGACTTTAAAATGATTTTGGCCACTACAATTATAAATTATGTTGTAACACAAATACATACCTTACACGTTGTGGTATGGTAAATACTAGTCTTTAACATAAACTGAATACCACCAGTACGATAGGAACACATGTTATCATGTTGCTCATGAATAAATTGAAATTATGAGTCAGAAACCAACGAAAATACATACATTAATTTCACAACTCCTCTGCTTGGTGCTAAGGTTAATAAAAATTTGACTTCGAAAAATAGAGAACAAAAGTCAGCGGTGATACTGGGATTACTTTGTATATCCTTGTATTATGGTAGGTACACACTTTTCAACATGTTTATGCAACCCGGCATATTTCGTTATTGGTTGCATAGTATGTATGGTTTATGGTTTCATTTCGTGTTACATTTGAGATTTCGAAAATAGCAAAATATGTATTTTGTTTACCCAAACTTTGGGTATAGTATAAGCATAGGAGCACAACTTTTGTTTCACATATCTAACCAATTTTTATGAAATTTTAATCATAGATAGAACAGCTTAAAAAACACAGAGTAAAAAATATTTTAGTTGAGGGTAAGAGCATTGATGCATAATCTGGATTTTCAACATATGAAGGTTCGCGAATAACGTTGTAAGTGGCAAAATAATAATTTTTCAGGAGAGCAAAAAAACATAATATTATTTTGAAGGCAAAATTTGGTGGTTACTGATTTGCCGCACAGTATATTTAAAATACATTAGTTTTGCGTTAAACCAATAACCACCCGACGATATGTATTTGTTGTACATTTCAAATGAATGTACATATGAAAACATATACAGCTGTTTATGACATGGCACGTCTAATTGGACCTTAAGAACTCTGATACACCCTGTTTTTTCAACATTGCGTTTTTAAATACATTCACTTTAATTGCTAAGTTCTACGATATAACTAATAAGACAAAACAAATATATTTTGAGAGCAGGTAATTACAAAATTAAGTAAATTAGTTGTTTGAGAAAAATTAAAAAATTATTCAGTCTAAATTCAACTTTTGAAAGGACAAGCGCGTTAGACAAAGGAAGTTTGCGTTATAGAAACGGTTAGTAAGCAATTGCAATCAACAATATATAAAAAAAAGTCATGAAAACAAAATATTTATAAGCAGATCATTTTGATAAAAAATTAATCTAGTAAATCAGTTCGAATTTTTTAAATATTTAGACGTGTAGAAAAATGGCATCAATGTTGGCAAAAAATGTGAAACGAGTTGCACTTGCGGGTGGAAGGCAACCCTTGCTTGCTAGCATCAATAATTACTTCACTTATTCCAATGAAATCTCACATCCTTTGAATCGGAAGCCGCCAAGTGTATCAGCCGAGGAAGCAGTGCAATGTATACAATCTGGTGAGTTTTTCTTCAATTATAAATATATGTACATAGTTATGCTTGTAGTTAGTCGGTAATTTGCTGCTGTTCTGAATGAAAATTTTAACCAAGATATGCAATTGGAATAAATGAACTCACAAGCATTGCAAACGAAAGCAAATTATGTAGGTATGTATGTATTTACATATGTATGTATGTATGTAAGCATTTTGATATGAAATGGTTATGTAACCCACAATCTGTTTTCTCTTTAATTTACTGTGTTCTATCAAAATGAATTGATTTGAATATGTTAAAATTAACCGGTTCGTAAATTCATAAATGTACTTGCAAAATTCTTTTAATTCTTATGGATAATAACTTACAAATAAATGTAAGAAAAAGTTTAATAATTTGCAGTCGCAACGGTTTATGTCATTTGCATTAAGTGCAAAAAAAACGTTTTTATTACAGTAGAATCTTAAATATTTTTTGGTCGCAAGGGATCAGACGCGTTTTTATATATTGCAGATCTTTAGATTTAACCAGCTTTATATTTACCGGGAATATTACACTGCTTAAACTACAACTTTAGA
The DNA here is from genome assembly GCA_949987645.1 of Tachina grossa. Classification (NCBI taxonomy): domain Eukaryota; kingdom Metazoa; phylum Arthropoda; class Insecta; order Diptera; family Tachinidae; genus Tachina; species Tachina grossa. The sequence goes on from OX465274.1 coordinate 221,942,638, forward strand.
AAACTTTCTACTTCACCTTATTACGTGAAGATGCGTTGCATTATAAATTCTCGTTTTTATAGAAACGAATTAAAAATTTAAGAATTGATTCGAAATCAATAATTCGATGTTCTTTTCTTTATTATCAATGATGGTAATTTGTTCCTAAAAAACTGACAAGGTCTTATGCGTACTATTATTTAGATAATCCCCCTTATTGTGAATGGCGTCGTCGACGTCACATTAAGACGAAGCTAAAAATTGTCACTTGTCTACTCTTTGTCGACAAAAATTGACTACTATTAATATGCTCCATTAATTTACAAAGTCAGAGATTAGTAAGAGATTATCAATAAGATCAAATTTTTGCCGATAAAGAGTATACAAGTGATAAAATTTGCTGTCGTTTTGATGTGACGTCGACGACGCCATTCACAATAAGGGGAAATGTGTTTTTTTAATTATATTTTTGAAATTGTTTGTGGGTTAAGCATGTACAGATGTGTTTCGTTGCTGCTTAGGCAACTCATTAGTAGGGTTTAACCACGATTGAAAAAATCTCAATTCCAATGCTTAGTCATTTTTTCTTACAAATTTTTAAAATCTGTTGACCACTTGCATATTAAAAATTAGGGAAGTAACGAATTCCAGTTTAGCGAAAGCGAAACCAAATTTTAATATTTGATATAGCGAATGCAAGTGCAAATTCTTGCAATACATTCAGAAATCACATGAAAAAAATTTGTATAAGAACATGATATATGAATACATCTAATACACACAGCATTTTGTTTAAATTGAGTATGGAATTGAGCAAAATTTATCAATTCATTACAATCAATTCGTAAAAATCTTAAAAGAGAAAAATATATGAAATTATATTAAAATAAATATAAATATCTATGAATTCAAAATAATTTTAAATAATGTTAGGCAAACAACCCACTCGCACTTTGACTCTAAGTAGAATATATTTTCGCACAAATCACACACTTTGCTTTTTCTTTTCCAAAAACTAAAAAAAAATTCCAAACACCGCTGAATTTTGATTTAATTTTGATACTTATGCCAACTTATTTATAGAAAAGTTTTCCGCTAAAATGTTGAAGCTTTTTTTAGAATGCTTTATTGTGTAATTTTCGTGTTTTCGACGTTTGTTAATCATAAAACATTTTCGTAAAAGAGGAGGTATAAATTTTTATTGGGTAGTATTCGCTTGAAATATTCGCATAAATAATAGCGAATGTCAATAGCAAAAGTTAGCGAAAGATTTGCGAATGCGAACAATCATTACTCCCTAATAAAAATTCCATATGTATGGGATCGCAAATAATGATTATTTTCCAAATTTATACTGAAAAAGTTACAATAATAGAAAAGTGCTACGTGCACAAGGAATATACCACGACACTCCATGTTACAAGGACTATCTATATATGCAATGCAATAGCGGAATTCACTCTTCGTATTAAATTTAAACCCCTTTTAAATATACTACGATTTTAAGCGTCCAAGCGTGAATGATTTTTTTCTTCTGTATTGTAAAACACGTTTATTATTCAATTCAAAGAGACTCTCTGAGATAATTTGTATGTAGCTTGTTCCTTTGTACAACCTCTAGTAAATAAATTCAGCTACATCTACTACAGTTTTTAGTATAGTAGATGGTGTAGGCATAGTTAATTAAAAATGTATGCATTATTTCCGTGTTTTAAATTTACCACGATTTATCAAATGTAAAATATGTAAAAGTTCTACAATAGCCAACCGTGAATACCGCTAATGATTCTTATTTTTTTGATTTTTATTTATGCATATTTCACAAAATAAGAATTATTTTGAGACTTTTATTTATTCCTCACAAAATAACAGTTTTTGATTGTTTTTTTTTTTTTTTTTTTTTTTTTTGCTCAAAAAAATTTAATTTTTAATGGGCAGATTTTGTAAAAAATTTCGTTCCTAAACGCTTCAAATTTGTATGAAAAATAACGAAAATTCGTTTCATAAAATATTGTTTCTATACAAATTTCAAAACGAAAAAAACATTTCTATTTGCAAACTTTGATTTTTAAAATAAAAATTATAGCCGTTACGGCTATGTACATATGTACACAATAATTTTTTTTTTTGCTTCTGCTGCCAGGTATTGTTGAGATATTCCGTTTAACCATTCGAGATTCTACTGTATTAGACTATCAGTTTTTTTCAGAATTTGTTTATTTTTTCCAAATTAAACAAGGCCAAAAATATGCATTTAATATATACTTGTATACAATTTGTACATACACATGCATTCACACATTCACATACATTTGCATTTAAGTAAATGTATTGAATATGGAGGCATATTATTATAATGAGAGATTATAACAATAATAACGCAGTAGTCATTTGTCAATTTCTCTTTATTTAATTTGCGAAAAATAGGAGGTAGAGGTAAGCATATCGGTGCTTTATTGCAACACAAGCATAACTCAAAAAAGGTTTAAGTTAAGTTTAAGATACAAAAATATTTCCTTTTCTCAAGACGTGTGTGAATTTTGTACACAAGATAAATATTTAATAAATATTAAATAAATTTATATTAGTGGAGACTAGAACAAATCTAAATTAAAATGTTGCATAATATAAAAAAATTTTTGATTTGTTCAAATGTAATCTACTAAATGTCTCGACTTAAGAAATATATGACTCAGACCACTTTCATAATTGAAGGCACATATTTATGTATGTTTATGTTGCAATAAAGGAGCGATATGTTGACTTATTCAGGTATGTGATGGAAAACGATCGTTTTCAAAACAATTTCAAACCGATCGTTTTGAAAAGGTGTGATGAATTTAGACCGATTTTATGCATCAGTTTTAAGCCAATCTTAAACTGTTGACTTTTAAAAAGCACACTAGAAGATAAAATATAAACAATATAGCAGGGTCGGGGAAAAAAATTTATAGAAAAATTATTGGAAAAAACATAAAAAACCAAATTTAGAATTATTGACAAAACGATTAAAGAAAACACATCACACCTTTTATCGTTTTCAAATTGGTTTTGTGTCTAAATCGTTTTTCATCACATACCTGATTTTATTGCTTATGCTGTTTTTGAAATTAGTTTATATAATTGTAATTCTCAAGGTCAATTAAAGTGCTCAGGCGGTTGAACCTTTCCGTTTACGTCTTTTCCAAGTTCTATGAAAATGATCATATGACGACTGACTTTTCTCGTGTACGTCTTGTAATTTTTATAATTCTCGTTTTCTATTATTACGAAGTTGCATGTATTTATTGCGAGTTTGTTTATAAACATTGGAGCGTTGTAAGCGTTTTTCAAATTATATGTTTGGATATTTACTAATGACAACAAAAAGACATTCACATTGGTAAATGGCTCGTGGCTATTTTAATTTAACACCCGTCTACTGATTAGTTGATTGAGCAGCAACGAAATACATCTAAACGCGCTTAACCAACAATAAACAAACGTTTTAAAATACAGTATTTCTTTTTAGCCCCCGACTAAAAAAAGGGGTGTTATAAGTTTGTAGTGTGTGTCTGTACAAGTACTCGTAAAGACCAAACGGCTGGACTGATTTTGATTTAGTTTTTTCTGTTTGAAAGGTGACTTGATCGAGAAGGTTCTTCGCCATGTTTTAATAAAATCTGTCCAGCCGCTTAGAAGATATCACGTCTTTTCTAGAAATATTCGGGGGTTTTTTAAATTTTTAATTTTTGTTATTAATAAATAAAATAGAAAATGTTTTTATGTAGCATTTTTTTATAAACACACACATATATGGATATTTTTAATATGTATGTATGTAGTTACATGCATACTTTTCTATCGTTTCCAGTAGATCAACCAGCAAATTGTAGGGTTTGCTATTTAATATAAAAAAATTGATCTTTGTACTTACACACATACACACAAATAAAAAAAAGAGATTCTTAAACAGCATGATACAATTATAACATGTACATGCACAAGCCCAGCCTGTTAATGCATACAATCCATACAGTTGTCAAACTTGGTTTACAAGCTGCAAAAATGTTAGTGTATGTGTTGTATATAACATCCCTGCAGAAAGTGTGAATAGTGAAATTGTGGTGATTTACTAGTGACGTTGTCAGTAGCACTACTGACCAGGTGTACCCCAGCCAATGGTATCATCTATTGACATTTAACATTAGCTTGTCATTGAAAATCTACCACTAGACTATAGCACTACTGACTTAGTAGTTCTTTCGGTACCACATGGTGACATTGGCACCAAAGATTCACTAGTAAATTTTAGGGGCTCTAGTCTACAATATCGATATATTCTCTCTCGTTGTCAATAGTAAACTTATAGTGATTTGCTAGTGACATTGTCAATAGTGCTACTGACTAGGTGTACCCCAGCCAAAGCAAATGCCTATTGACAAACAACATAGGGTTGTCATTCAAAATCTATCAGTAGACTTTAGCACTATTCAGAAGGTAGTTCTTTTACGACCATATGGAGATATTTGAACCGAAGATTCACTCGTAGATTTTAGTGACCCTCGTCTACATATATTTATTTAATATTATTGCACAACATAATAAAAAAGAAAAACAAACTATTGACGCGTTCATTGACAATATCACCAGAAATACACTAGGACTGTCGTCTCTAACGTATCTCTACTCGCGCATAAAAGGAAAGTTGTCGACATTTTAACTAGTGCAATTGTCGCTGGAGAAAGAGTATTGACATAGAGACATATGGTTCTAGGTTGACTAGAGGGATGATTGCAGTGTTGCCAATGAAATTACACATGGCTGTGTTTCCAATTACAAATGTTTTTTGTAAGTTAAAATGAAAACAAAAATAAATAAAAACAGAACATAAAGCAGAATTACAAGCAGATTATACATGAATGTAATTACATGGCCTACACACGAGAGTAATTGCACACTCTGTGTGATTACACAATTGTACTTTAGTTACCCTGTAATTGTTATTTTTAAAAACAAAAGGCATCTGTTTCTGACAATTATACGTTTGTTTATACCAACAAAATGAATGTGTTTTTTGGTGTTGTAATTTTGTTGTAGTCGTGCATGTACCTAGTATAATTATACCATGTTAAACAGCAAATAAACAATAACGAATCAAGCAATTCGCAGAGGTAGTAGACGACAATAAAAAATGTTCAGAATTTTAAACAGTTGTAATTAGTGTGGATACAGATGATATCTTCTGGTCTCAAAACTCAAAATCATTTGATGTGCTTCAATATACAAATTACATTTTAAACAACATGCGTTAATATTCATACATATCTACTGAAAACTAAATAATTTTATTGTAATTTTACATAGGATTAGTTGAAAAGAGGCCCCACGTTAGAAATAAGAATGCATCGTTATCGTTGTTACACACACATAAACATACATTTTTTTTTTAATATGATCTGATTGTTTTTGAACTAGAATTAATCTTTTAATTAAACAGAAAAATTGCATGCACGCATCTAACTAGGCATACTTATTTATTTATTTATGTAAGTTCTTTTTAACCCCCGACTAAAAAAGGGGTGTTATAAGTTTGTAGTGTGTGTCTGTGTGTCTGTCTGTGTCCACGTACAGACCAAACGGCTGGACCGATTTTCATTTAGTTTTTTCTGTTTGAAAGATGACTTGATCGAGAGGGTTCTTAGCTATGTTTGAAAAAAATCGGTCCAGCCGTTTAGAAGATATAACATCTTTTCTGAAAAAAGTCGGGGGTTTTTAAAATTTTTAATTTTTGTTATTAATATTTATTTACATATGTATTTAATATTTCGAAATCATAAATATGTATGATTGCAGTAACTTCAATTCTTATTGAATGAAATATTTTTATTAATTAATGTGAGTTTCTAAAGAAGAGAAGAAAAATTAAACTAGACTTTATTAGCTGGGGAAAATACCGATATTTTTCTGTGCAGCCACGCAATTCATCAGCACCCATGTAGATGGGGTACAGATTGATATTAACATCAGTTATGAAATGGTATGTGAGAAATGGTTATTGTTTATACAAGTATTGATTATCCTTACTTAATTCCAAAGTAAATCATGCTAAGTGTACTTCAAACATTAAAAATTGAGGTTTTTAAAATTGACAAATTATGCTAAGTACATTTTTGCTCATAACTTTTGATAAAATAGTCCAATTACCATCAAAATTTTACAGAAACTATGTTAATAAACGATGAATTCAGAAATGCTTTTCCCAGCATAACATGTTGTGTCGACTTAGCATGTTTTGGAATAGGACCGCCGATATATGAAATAAAAAAAAAGCCTCTACAGAAAATTTTTTACATTTTGAGTTGACGTTCTTTAGATGTCTACTAGTGCGATATGTACATACATATATGTATGTAAATACAGTCGGGCCTCGATTATCCGTGATCTGGTTAACCGGTAACCCCGATTAACCGTGATGGCCAAAGATCAGTATATTGTTTTTGTTTGCAATGTTTTCAAATTGTTTGCTTCGATTAACCGCGATTACCTCTATTATCAGTGATGGCAGAATTTTTTTTATTAACTCCTAACTCATACATACAAGATAATAAACATGATAACGGGGAATTCCGTTGTTTGCATACGATGAGTCAGAAGCATTTACAAGTGATTAGTTGAATTTTGAAATTTGAGAAGTACGGGTGGTTAGATCTAAATATATTTGTTATTCGATTAACCGTGAAAATCGGTTATCCGTAACAATGATCTGCATGATTAAGATTCAAACGGCATTATTTTGCATTTTCTAAAATGAATATTGAGCTAGCACTTAACATTAACAAAATGAATGATGCTATTGCATGATTCATATCAATGAGACTGTTGTTAATAAATGCCTGTCATTGCTTGCAATTTAGATTCATTCATATGACTCACTAAAGCAATGAATCAGTATGATTGTTTTGAATAGTTCTTAAACCACTTCTGACAAATATAGTTTTATGTAATATTATAAAATAAAATAGCTAGGCCCATTCTTTTTTATAAATTATTTTAATATGAGGAAAACTATTAATTAATACAATATGAAGAGATAGATTTTTTCATTTTATTTAATTTTTTTATTACACGATAAAACTCCATTTTCGAATTTTTTTTTTTTATTTCTGAATACATTCTGTTAAATTTTCTAAAAAAAAACTTTTTAATAGTTTCTTAACGCTATTTATTTATGTGTGGAAATATTTACTCAATGTTTTGTAAACTGAAGACTTCTTGGCAGTTCATACAAGCCATGTGAAAATTCTCGTCTGGCTATTTATATTGAAAACAAAAACAAAGCACTCAAAATTTGTTTTTGTTTTCATTATAAATAGACAGCCGAGAATTTTTACATGGCTTCTATAAACTGGCAGTTCATCTAGTCAACGTGCTTTTGTGAGTTATTTGATTACTATACAAAACAATCAAACAACAGTACGAATTTTTTATATAATTATGTTTACTGACAACACTTAAAAAAAGAGAGTGAGTTGAAGACAGTCAGTTGTTAGAGAGGCAACACTGCAAGCAATATCATTAGTACATATTGATCTTAAAAAACAAAACAAAAGCATTGTAAAAGTGAGTGGAGAGCAAAAGTGAATCAACTCATACAGTTCACTGATCCGTAATGCTACTGGTCCCGACCATCACGGATAATCGAGGCCCGACTGTATAATAAAATTTCTGCGAAAAGTAAACAAATGAAAAACTTTTTAATATGCTTAAAAATCGAATGAAGAATTTTTAACATATTAATTTCGTTGAACTTGAGACTTCTTTAAAAACAATGGACTTCAATCTTTAATTATTGTATATTTCAATGAGTGGTGGTGGCCTTGTCGGTTTTAAATTCAACTCAAGGGATAGTTTTTTCATAGCATTCCTGAAATTTTTTATATAATTTACGATTTCATTTCATACACCTCTTTAAAGATTTATTATTTGGGTCCGTTAGTTCGATGCCATTTTGGTAATCATATAAAATCTGCACACATTGAACTATAAGCTCAAAAGCTGGACCAACTACATTTGATACTTTTTGTTTGCACGTTTTCAATATTAAATTTTTAATTGTTTAGAAAGTAAAAATACAACTGTTGCTTTTAATTCTGCTATAATTTACACAAAAAAGTATTGTAAAAAAAACAAATATATGTTTATATACAGTGGCACAAAGAAGTATAAACACACCCTAAAAAATCTTACTTTTGCGAGATAAAATAAAAATTTTGCAAAAGCAAAAATAAATGCCCAATTCATTTACAAGATGCAATAGTTCAAAATACGTGTCTGTTCGTAAATACATCACTGCGCTTGCAAATGGAACTTTAAATGTTCTAAACTGTTTCGCTGAAGTAGATAACTCACATTTAAATGTCAAATATGTTGTACAAACATGATTACTACTAAAACAGATTAATCTGTGAACTTGTATTGCATTTTAATAATAGTTTGCACGTATGATGCAGAGCAGAATAGATTCCCATTACCTCAACACTTTGAGATCTGGGGGCAAATCACCGCATTCGAAATCGAGTACTTTATCATCGAAATGTTGCTAATGTGGATCACGGCAATCGTTTTCGAAACGTATCTACTCGAAGTTGCACTCGAGTGGTAATCTACTATCGAAAACAAGTAAACTCTACCTTTTTGCCCCGAAAAAAACCAAGGAAACAAAACAAAGGAAAAAATAAAGAAGTAATAAAAATATAAGTATTTTTCTGATATTTTCGCACAATTAGTTTAGAAAATATAATTTTAATTGTTTTTAGGAAAAGTGAATATGAATACAAAGATTGTCCAATAGACAGTGTAAAAAAATAAATAAGGGAAAATCGCTTCCAGAACAAATACAAATAAGGTAAATGGGAAACAAAAAGAATTATTGGAGCAATTTATGATGGAACATCACGTTTCGTTTTGTTTTCCTTATTGTCATATGCTAACAGCAATGTAAAAAATAGTAGTAGGTAACATACCATACGATCGAATACCGTGATCCGAAAAATTGAAGCCATCGAAATATTTCTATACACGAACGTGCACTCGATTTCGAATGCCGTGATTTGCCCCCTGATGAAAACTAGATTTCCGAAAATCCGGGTGAAATCGATAGCTTACTACATATTTTTGATACCGGGAAATTAAAAAATACTCAATGTTCGCACTTTTTCGTCATTGTTCACAGATTACTTTCAAATTTCATACTTCATTTCAATATAAATTGAAAAGACTGTTGTTAAACTTTTCTGTGCCACTGTTGTATATATTTGTCAAATATTTGTTTAGCACTAATTACATGTGCTAATGAATACAAATCATGTTTGAAAAGAATACAAACACATACAGTCGAACTTCTCTATAGCGAACTTCTCTATAACGAAATCTTCTCTATGTATACATAAAAAAATGTAGTCAAAATTTTCTGCAGTTTCTCTATAACGAATTTTCTCTATAACGTAAAAATTTGACGGTCCCCAACTGCTACGTTATAGAGAAGTTCGACTGTACCAGCGTTGCCGAATGTGCAGTTTTAACTGATTTTAGCAGTTTTTTAAAGCATAGAGCAGTTTTGCAGTTTTTTTCTTTAAAAATAAGTTTTTCTATAAATTGTGCAGTTTTTAATTTTTAATTTATCTCAAGTTTGTTATTTTAGTTCCGATATCTGAAGCCATAGTTTTACCCATTTTCCTTAATATAATAATGAGGTTTATTAGTACTTTTTCAAACAGCGAGAGAGAATTCACATGAAAGTTGTGTTTTTCTTTATGGAATTTGGTTTTATTTTTTGCAAGTTGGGTTCAATTAGAAAAACAATTTTCTTCATTGAAATAATTCGATTCCTTATAGAATGAGATAAAACACAACGAAATATATACCAAATTAGAGGATAGACCCCATAGAATTTGAAGCCATACACATTTTTTCAGAACTGTCTTAGCAAATAACAATATCTTATAATCTTATATATCTTCAAATAAAAAAAAATCTTAAAAACAAAAGCAAACATTTGAGTTACTATATTTATTGAATTTTGGATACACTTACTTCTTTAGGATGGTTCGGAATTTACATGTGTAATTTAATGCGAAATATCCCATAGTGCAACTAAAACACTTCCATTTCAATTAATTAAAAACTTTATAAATTTGTAGAGCCACATATTTTCTTAACTGATGCCGATGATTCTTTCGAGATGGTAAAACGTAACAACTTGACAAACATTTTCATTAAGTCATGATATAAAAATATATCAGAGGCCCGTTTCTCAAAACTACAAATCTACAAGTAAAATACATACATACAAAACAACAATAAAATTTATAAAAGTGTTGTTGTTTTGTGTGTATTTTACTTGTAGATTTGTAATTTGTAGTTTTGAGAGAACAACCGGAAAAGATCGGCAGCAAGGTTTGCTGTTGGAAAATGCGATTGTGTCAGCGCTTTAAAAAGTCAGTCAGTTGCATATTAACTGATGTTTCGATGCTATCAATAATCGACCCATTATGGGTCGAAATTAGTCGGTGCTTTATGTAGTTACTTCTCCACTTCTTGGCACTTAACAAATCACACATCTTCCAAAAATTTAAATTTTTAATTTTAATTCTATTCGTACCTGATTGTGATCTTTTTCTTTGTTCTACTCGTTTACTTTTGCTTGCAACCTCCAGAAAAAAATAAGTTCATATTATTAAAACATATAGAACGAACAGCGTTATTTATAACAATTATTAATTCTTTATAAATATAAAGGGTTGTTAAAAAAGATTTTCATACAAAATTTTACTTAAGCCTTTACAAAGCCTTAATAATTTTTATAAATATGGCTGTTAGCATTTAATAGGTATTTAATGCAGAGTCTTAAAAAAAACATATTTAACTTAAACCTAAGAGTTTGACAAGAACCGAATCTAAACTACATATTAAGATGATTCACGGAAGAAAATCACATCATCAGCAATAATGCTTGTGCTTGGTTTTTGATTACCCTGTTGGTCAGTTATTTCCCCATATGTTACTTTGCCTTGAACCATGGTTCTTTGTCCTTTTTTCAAATACTCCATAACGGTATCACGCAAATTGGGCTTAAAAACAACAATACGATGCCAGTCAGTACGCTGGGCCCAGTCGCCATTTTCATATCTGTGAAACAGATACAGATATGTATGCATGTATATTTTTTAGTGTATATTTAAGTGTATAATTATTAAACGTACTTGTAATTAGTATGTGTTGCTAAAGAAAATGTAACAACTGGATGTTCCGTATTACCACGTAATTGTGGATCAGCTCCCACACGTCCCAGTAGTGAAACGGTGTTGATAGCTTTGGAACAAATTAATGCGATATAAGTAAATGTATATTTTATTGAAAATTTTATTTAAACTTACTTTTCTCGGTGCGTGCTGGAGGCGTATCACTGGCATAAAACCGGCTTTCTGTTTTACGCAATATATTGCAAACCACTGGCTTTATCTGAAATGTAATTCAATATTTATGCTAATATATAATAAGAATAGAGTTTAAACTTACTACACTAAATTTACTTTGCTTTAACAATAGTGAAGTCATTTTACTTTTCTTTTTTAAAAAATCACGAAATTATACAAATGCTGCAGACTAATTTATTATTAAAGATACACGCGCAAATGCTTAATGACGTCTATCAGCTGACTTGTTAGCATATTCAATGTGGCAAGACTCAAGCCAATAATGGCCATACTGTTTGTTTGAACTGCTATCAATCGCTAGAGGGCAGTACAGAGCATTTATAATATGGTTTGTATATTTGCTATATACTTTTGGGCAGGTAATGTCTTGTTTAAAATGATTCAAATGAATTCAATTGCTACATGTTCAAATAAAAACTTATTGGGCCTTATTACGAGTGTCGTATTTTGACTGCGATTTTGTAATAGATTAAAGAAAAATGTGGCAATGGGTGCGTTCGTAAATGCATCACCGCTCTACATCATACGTGCAAACTTTTATTTAAAATGCAATACAAGTTCGCTGATTCATCTGTTTTAGTAGTAAACATGTTTGTACACCATATTTGAGATTTATTTGTGCGTTATCTACTTCAGCGAACCAGTTTAGAACATTTAAATTTCCATTTGCAGCGCAGTGATGCATTTACGAACAATCCCAATATTCTTTAGTCTACTACAAAATCGTCGTATTCGAAATCGTAATATGATACTCGTAGTAAGGCGGCCCATTAATATTTTAAGGGCCATTATTACAACTTAAAAAATTGGGGATTGTTTACTCGCTCTCGAGAAGAAAGTATAAGCCTGCCAACAGGAGTCAGTTGTTTTCGGCAAGCCCCAATTTTTTTGTATTGTGTTAAAGTGACGTCGAAGTCGCCAGCTCGAGTAAGGATGATTAGTTTAAATTTTTTTAGTGTGCAACAAGTATTTCGTTACCTTAATATAGAAAGACCCTAACTCATTATTATTTTTTTAAATCGAGTTTTTTGTATATTTCGATAAAAGAACATCTAATCTAATATATCGAAAAATTTAAAAATTCGATTTCAAGAAAATAATGATTTAGGTCCTTTCTATGTAAAGGTAACGATTTATATGTTGGTTCCTACATACAGATGTACTACATGCATATATATGTATGAATTGAAAAAATTTAAACAATGAAATTTTTACTCACGTTTTTATTTCATATCAACAGGTGACACTGTCTTCTGTTCTGGTGCCGCGTCCACGCCTAACGTTCTTATTAGTGCTATGGTTGAACATGGCAAAAAATGCAATTTAGAAAACGTAACCGTCTGCCATATGCACACTGAGGGACCAGCTGCTTACACTTTGCCCGAGAACGCCAAACATTTCCGATCAAATTCGTTTTTTATGGGCGGTAATGTGCGCCAAGCTGTGGCCGAAGGTCGCGGAGACAACTTTTCAATTTTCTTGCACGAAATTCCCTATTTATTTTATCGTAAAATTGTGCAACCCGATGTTGCATTGGTACATGTGTCGCCAGTAGATCGTCATGGCTATTGTTCGTTAGGTACCAGTGTGGACTGTGTTAGAGCTGCTCTCTTACATTCGAAGAAAATCATTGGTAAATGTTACAGATTGGATCTGTTTTAAATGCATATGTAGTATGTATGTAATTCTACCTTTATATTTAATTTAAGCTCAAGTTAACAAACAAATGCCCCGCACTTTCGGTGATGCTGCTATTCATATGTCGCATTTTGATGCCATGACTGAAATCGATACACCTTTACCACAACACGGCGGCAAAGGACCTAGTGAAGTTGAAGCAAAAATTGGCAAATTGATTGCTGAGAATTTGGTGCATGATGGCGCCACCTTGCAAATGGGTATTGGCAGCATTCCTGATGCCGTGTTGTCTCAACTGCATAACCATAAGGATTTAGGTATCCACTCGGAAATGTTTGCGAATGGTGTTGTGGACTTGGTGGAGGCCGGTGCTGTCACCAATCGCATGAAAAAAATGCATCAAGGCCGCATAGTTGGCTCATTCTTGATTGGCAACCAAGCATTGTATGACTTTGTCAATGATAATCCATTTATTGGTAAGTTTTTGATGCAAGTTCATACTTAGAAGTTCATTCAATTAGTTCAGTTAATATCCGGATATTAAAATAAGTAAATATTAGTTTGATTTGAAATCTGTTATGAAATCATTTAAAAATTTTTGAAATTTATACTTTCAGAAATGTATGCCATAGATTACGTTAATAACACAAGCGTTATTAAACAACAACCGCGCATGACTGCCATTAACTCTTGCATTGAAGTCGATTTGACTGGCCAGGTGTGCTCCGACTCTATTGGTACCCGTTTCTTCTCTGGTTTTGGTGGTCAAGTCGATTTTATTAGAGGAGCCGCAGAAGGTTTGGACGGTAAAGGTGTGCCAATTATTGCTATGCCTTCCGTTACCAACAAGGGAGAAAGTAAAATTGTACCTTTCCTTAAAACTGGTAAAATAATTCAATGATTACTCTTAACAAACGTTTTATTTGAAAAATTTATATAAATTTTTTGCCTAATAGGTGCTGGTGTTGTTACCTCACGTGCCCATGTCCATTATGTTGTCACTGAACATGGTATTGCCTCGTTGTTTGGCAAAAATATGCGGCAACGTGCTTATGAACTTATACAAATTGCTGAACCTAAGCATCGTGCTGGTTTGGAAAAAGCTGCCTTCGAACGTTTAAAAGTTATGCCTTCGAAATGTTAAGCGTTTTGTTATTGTGTTTTCGTTTTGCTTAGCACACCACTTTTTTACCAAACTGACTTGCATATGCATTTTGATTTAAAGTAATCGAATAATCTTAAGTTTTTATAAAAAAAAAAATTATAATTTTGATGCAACCTCAAGACTACACGCAAAAATGAATGCTACCCTACAAACACAAAATAATTACCACACCCAATAATATCTATGATCAGACGTTGAAATGGGATGTAATAAATTTATAATGTACATTTATTGGAAATTATTGCAAAAGATTTTTTTTTATAGATTGAACGATTTATAAAATCATAATTTAATAGAATAATAAATTGTAATGCGTTTATTCAGGATACCAAATAAAACCATTCCTATTTGAAAATTACAATTTTAAAATATTTCATGCGACATCTTAGGTGAGTATGGGACCAATGCTAATTAATGGATGAGCTGACCAAAATGAAATTTAAAAAATAGGAACATCTTAAGCTTAAATTAGACGTGACATAGCCATAATGCCATAGCCATAACTAAACCAAAATTCAATTGGTTTCTATGATGCGAGTTATGGCGAGTCACCTATAATCAAATACAGTGTTGCCCATTAGATTGGTTCGAACGGCTGTTTTCTATGGCTATGGTTATGTAAGGTCTGATTGAGCTTTTAACAAAGAGTGCCATAACCGACGTAATGTTCGTCAAAAAACGAAGTTAAAAATATATGTCGCTTAAGCGACATATACATTATGTAGATATATAATTATGTATGAATTGCAAATCGGCCACAATCATGTACATTTAAAATCCAATAAAAAAAATTCAATAACGTACACTCAGCAAAAGAAAGTTACCCTGTTTTAAACGCTCTAACTAACCAAAAATGGATAATGACTTTTTATAAACTCAGATGTATTTGACCAAAATACATTAGGACAAAAAAATGTCAGACTTCCCCCAAAAAATATTGAAAATTTATTATAAATCAAAAATATAAAATAAAATAAATATAAAATATAAATATAAACCCAATTGTGAATATTTTCCCCCTTTTCATACAATTGTTTACTGACGAAATTCTAGGCATTTCTTATTTTTCACAAGTTGTAATTAATTTTTAGTGTTTTTGTGCGTTGCAAATTAAAAATAATTGAATAAACTTAAATTAAATTGACTTTAAATACATGTTTCCGTTTCTTTACATTCACAGAGAACTGAAGGCGGGAAATTCGGGCATTTATCCCTTCGAGGGAAATGTCAATTTCATGGGAATAAAAATTCCACTGGCTATTCACCATAGTGGTGATAAGCTTTACTATTATATATTCTGGTAGCAATGTCTACTACACCGAATTGTTATAAAATCTTGCATATCCTATGGCGTTACTTTTAAGTGAACGGAAAAATTAGTTCAAGGGGCATGTACCTACAGTTTTTATAAACTTGTACTTTGCTATACATACATAGATATTTTGTTCTTGGCTAGATATTTACTTCAAAAATTTGTACCGCATAAATTTTTTGCAGTAGGCAAAAAGTGCACAACTTTTGAAAAAGTTTATAGAAACAATTTAAACAAAAGCGAGGCAAAAATAAAAAGTTAATAACTTTTATTAAATTTTTCATTTGTTAATATGTATGCATATCGTTACCTTAATATAGAAAGGTCCTAACTCATTTTTTTTAATCGAGATTTTTGTATATTTCTATAGAGAATTTTTCCCTCTCTTGTATTTGCTTATTCGCCGGCTGCTTAGAAAGAGAATTTTTCCCGGGAACAAATGATAGGGAAGCGAAAGAACTCCCTGGGAAAATTCATAATTGGGCTGTATAGAAAAAACAAACACAGTTGAACCTCGATTAAGCGTATTGCAATTTTTGCATTTATTGTTATGCATACGTGTTTTGCATTTCAGCTGACGATATAAAATATTTTTAAATGTGTAAATCATCGATCATTGATCGATCGAGCAGCAGTAGTCGCTTTCGTTGGTAAAAATTGAGTCGATATTACGAACAGGGGTCTACTGTGTAATTCGAATCGAATGAAAATGTTTTCGAATTTGTATGTTTATAGCATGTAAATTCGAAAGCATTTTCCTTTATACCTCCAATAGTCTCGCCGAAGGTGGTATTTTCATTTTTTTTATACATTATTGTAGCACAAAAATAAAGTTTCTTTGTTTTATGGCTCGATTATGGATGGCTACCTGCCCTCTTTATTAGCGTCTCTTTATTCCATAAGCTCCAAGGTTGCTCAACTAAAGAAATGTTACAATCTTCAATTATTTAGTATTGCAATACTAAAAAGTTTAAATTGCCATTATGTGATTATACTGTACCAGTGAACCAGTTTTTTTTAAATAAAATTAAATTAGTAAAATGTTTCCTTTTTTCAAAAAATTTTCAGAATTTATTTCGGAGTTCTTATTTTTAGTGGAATTTTTAATGCGATTTTGTTTCGCTTCATTTATTTTTGTTAAACTAGTTTAGAGCGGTAAGATTTATTTTTTTTTTCAAGAGAAAAAACATTCGTTTAACATATCATTTTATAAAAATGTATGGATTTTGTTTCAAAATTTAGCATTTTGTATAAGATATGCAGCCGCAGCACATGCATCAATCGAGCTTCTTATCTTCTTTTTTTTTAATTTTATAATTTAAATAATTTATATAATTTCCTTTTTATTTAAGATTACCTGAATGTATTTTTGTTTGTAGCTCTTTTCTATAGTTGTTAAAATTTTCTTAAGTAACGGCATTTACTTGCTAACAGTTCCTGTCCATATAAAAAAAGTTCTCTTTTTTTTTCTTGATTTTACACTTTTTATAGCTTACAATGAATAATATTGTAAAAAAAATGTTGAGTTGTTAAAATCTTGTCTTGCTTATTAAGTTTTTAAATGGTGATAAAGTTGAAAAAGATACTCATATAATTTAAAAACAAGAACCAAGAAACTTTTTGGCCCTTCCTAACTTTTTCACACTCTGAAATTGTGTACGTGGAGATTTGAAAATACATATGTATGGTGAGTTAGAAAATTATTTATCAAGAAAAAGAATTCTTTAAAATAGTTTCCTACACAATGTATTACTTTATACATACAGAAACGTTGGGGGAAGAAGTTTTGTTTTATAAATTTAACAGTTGTTTTCTTTTCTTTTTTTGTGGTTTTTGTTTTGTTGTTTTTGCGTTATATATATATATGTATATTATATATAATTAATAAGAGAGGTAGTACTAGGTGTTGGTAAAAGATTTATTTCTTCTTATTTTTGGCATTTTTGCCTTCGGCATTGTTTTCCAATTTTTGTTTCTTTTTAGGTTGTGCCTCATCTTCTTCCTCCTCACCATCATCTTCTTCGTCGGTTTCATCATCATCCATATCGACTACCTCAACCTCGTCTTTGATATTTTGTCCATGGATGTAAACTGGACCATTGCCTCTAATCAATTTGAATGTAGCTGATGTCTCATAGAACTCAATGTCAGGATTAACGGCACGTGTTTCTCCGGCCTTTAAAACAGCAATGGGAATCTTCAAATTGTCTTTGACAGTATGTACCTTTAGATAAAAAAATAATAAAAATATTTAAAAGTTGTAAAAGGTTAGGTTGACTCTGATACAACCAAACTGAGTTGAGTTGAGAACGGCAATAGATCCGAAAATTATATCGAATTTGTACGATAATATGTACATGTAAATTATATAATAAAATATGTTACTTTTTATCTAAATATAAAAGTCGGAAAGGAAAAAAACGGACAGTTTATAGGTGTAAACAAAACAAATTAAAATTATATACATAAATAAAGTTTGGCGCTTCTACATAGGCATATCAGCTGTTTAAACCAATTAGTTACAAATTAGCTTTTGTAAAAAATACGCTTAGAAACACTTTTCAAAGCAGAAGTCCATTACTTACACCCCTGTTTCGGGTGAGGCAGTAGTTTTTTTTTTCTATCAGTCATTAAAATGTTTATAAAAATATTCCTCTGAATACACAAATCAAATGCTAAAATTCTTTAACAATGTTTATCAGATTTATGATATTAAATTTATGATATTAAATTTATGATATTAAATTTATATACATAATATTAAATTTATGATATGGAATTTACTGACTGATTCTAGAAAATTAGAAATGTATAATTTACATTCGCAATTTATATTGAAAACAATAACAATTTTTTTATTTTATTGATTTATTAGTTTTTCAGAATCAGGCAGTTCGTTTTACAGTAGAACTTCGAAAAAGTTAATCAAATTTAACTTTCAGTAAGTTTTCTGAGCGTAAGGATTTTTTACTGTCACAAGCGATTCTTAAAAAAGCATGGAATAATATAAAATAATGGGATGATGATCAGTACGATAGAGAAGATCCCATTCCATTGTCTAAATCGATTAAATACATACTGCTTACGAGGATAAAGGTTGAGAAGTTCAATTGTTAACATGGAATATGGGTGAATATGTTGACATGAGCGTTGAAGACACTGAAAAATGGAACAAGGATCAAACTACGGAAGATAACGATGATTTAGAAGTGTCCGATAACAAGTATGCTTTTCGAAAACTGTTTAAAGAAAGGAAAAACAAACAAGTCTCGTTTGCTTCTTTAAACCACTCGGCACAAATTAATATGTAAGTGCATATGAAGTTTCTTTTTTGTAATGATGAAAACTGAAGTTATGGTCACACTTGGGGAATAACTGTCTTTCATATTTTGAAGACAGATGATAATGGTATAGTGTCAAGCCAATAATAAATGAAAACTTGTTAAAAAAAAAAATTAAAAAAAAAGCAAATTTTAATAATCGTAGAATATGATCTAGTCTAGAATATGTTCTAGTCTTTAGTTCGAAACGACAGTAAATCCTTTCGAATTGTAATGTTAGCAACAAACAAATAGAAAGCATTTTCTCTCGTTTTGTAATTAAGAGTGGACTTTCTGATTTTGATTTAGCCGTTTTCTTTTGAGTAGTAATACATTAGGGGGGTTATTATGGAATTCGGTTCGAAACGGAAATGTGTTCGAATGTAATGTTAATAACATACAAATTCGAACAGTTTCCGTTTCGCATCGAATTACATAATAACTCCCCAGTATTTTTATTACAAAATCATCTACGTCACATCGGATAATTATCAGCGTTTTTGATAACTAAACTAGTACATAGCCACAAATAACGAACGAATAACAACTTAAAAATCGAAAATGTTTTATTAAGACCTACCAAATGTCTTTATTAAATTTATTTCCTTCTACTATAAAGCAACAGAAAATTTAGAGACGCCTTTTCGATATTCATATGTACATACTAGTGATGCACGAATACTCGTATTCGTATTCGAATAACCGAGTATTCGGCCATTTTTAATGCGAATACGAAGAATTCGTATTAGTCAAATTCATGCGAATACGAAGAATTCGTATTAGTCAAATTCATGCGAATACGAAGAATTCGTATTAGTCAAATTCATTCGCATTCGTATTCGCGAATATCAAAAATTAACATTCGTTACATCACTAGTACATACTAAAGGGTTGCATTTGTATACTCGTTTGTATAGCCAAAACAAATATACCATGGTATGTACCATATAATTGTAGTGTGAGCGACAGAATTAGTATAAGAGTTATTGTGTGTGCGTGCTTTTCCAAATTAAAATACAATTGAAAACAAATAAAAATTGCTTATTGTATTGTATCAGCGTGACCAAATTAGCTTATTTTGAGCTAAATTTAGCTTATTTTTTTTGGGATTTGGCTGCAAATTTTCCATTTAGCTCTTAGCTTATCTTTTAGCTTTTTTTTAAAACTCATTTAGCTTTTTTAGCCGTTTTTTAATCTAAATTGCATGTTCTCAAAAAATATGTTAGACATAAAAAAGTTTTAATGACAAAAATTATAAATTTTAAGTGTACTGACTAAATGGCTGAATTGATTTTCTGGACAGATTTTCTTCAAACAAAGCTAAGAACACCCTCGGTCAGTCAAGTCACCTTGCGAACAAAAAATAAACTAATTCAAAATCAATGCAGCACTTTGGTCTGTACGTGGACTCGTACAGACACACACTACAAACTTATAACACCCTTTTTTGGATGAAGGAAGGTTAAAAATTATAATTTGTTAACATTCAAATATATAAAATTTTTTCATTGAAAAATAATTTAAAAATAAAAAATGTAAATTGCGCATTTATAGGAAAAATGACAAATTTAAAAATAGGTGACATTGATTGCAATTTTGGAGTTACAATGGCAAAAGTTAAATTAATATGGCCTATAAGACTTTTAAAGATTTTCTTTGAGTTGAGTTGAACTTGTATTCAGGGGCATGAATTTATTTAAAACAAAAATTAGAAATAGATTTTCTGTTAATAAGACTAATTAATTAAAAAAAGGTTTCGTATTTTACTATAAATGTTTTTAAATTTTTGTTTTATTTTTCTTTATAACTCAAATATAATAATGCATAAATAAGTTAATTGAAAATTATTGAATATTTTTTATTTCAAATAATAGAAAAATATGTTTGTGTATTTATATATTTAACGTTATTTTAGCAATAATAAACTATTGCAACGTGGAAGAAGCCGAAAAAAGTTTAGCTTTATTTTATGGCTTAAAATTTTAATTTTTAGCTTAATTATTAATTATTAGCTCTTTTTGAAACGTGATTTAGCTTAACTTTATTTTAAAATCTGGTCACACTGATTGTAATACAAATATATGAAAAAACCACTATTGAAACAAATACATGATGTGCAGATGTATGTGGGGACGTTCGTTATGTTATTTTGTGGCGCAGCCAAAGTATAGAGAGAGAAAGAGACAATTTTGCTCTGAGAGTAATTACAAATGCATGTGTTTCATGTGCATGTATCATTTACTTACATATGTATGTGCAATTTTGCTTTCATTCATTCATTCGTATGATGTATATGTAAAATTACTTTATTTTGAACTTCATAATATGTACATAAATAACTTAATTTTTAATTTGAAATTTATTTGCTGGTGGTTCAGGTTTGTCTACATATATGCATTTCATTGTTGCTGTAACAAATCAGCAGTAGACTCCAACCATACACTCCGAACAATCACAAACCTCTTATCTTATGCACAGACTTTCAAGAACTATTTGAAAATTCACAAATAATAATCTTGTCTATTCGGGAAGTCACTTTCACCACAAATACGCGCATCTTTCACTTTTTGCTATTCTAAAATACTACGTTGGAGATGAGTGATAGAAAACATATGCTTTCTTTCACTTTGGAGGTATTCTAAAATACTTCGTCGACATGATCAATGTCATATTCGTTCGACGCCAATTTTAGCGCGTTAAGTTTAAATAAATAAAGAAAAAAGATATACGAAGTGTTTATATGGTGTCTACCACTGTTAATTAAGCTTTAATGGCGTTCGGCCAGGCTCTAAAAGATAATTAAGTTTTCTTAAATTCTTCAAAGATGTAAACACGTTCTTAAAACAAATAAAAGAAGTAACTAATTTTTCTTTTACTGTTTATTGTTTTTTTATGTTACTTAGCACTTGTACTGTTAAGTACAAGTCAGCTGTTTTCAATGTTGTTGATGTTTTTATAAGAGATAACATAATATCGATTAGTGAAAACGGTATTTCTTCGCACGTATTTTAGAATCTATTGACGTCGAACTGTCGAAAGTTAACGTTCGACGATGAAGAAGTGAAGCGAGTATTCTCGAATAGACCTGAATATTTCCGAAAATCACAAAAGAAAAATAAGCGTAGTAGGCTTAGAAACTTATACAAAACCCAGCAATTAATTTATATTCGATATGTATCCATTTTATTTTTCTACAGAAAAATGCGTGGTGCTGTTATTAATTGATTGAACCCAGGATCTTCGGTTTTGTAGTCAACTACTTCAACCAATTTCACCCTAAATTAAGATTAATGATCTAATATCTTTTAATGTTCAAAAAAGCCCGAATAACGGGATCGTGGATTGGCTTCCCTAATATATATATACTTCACTCCTTTGACGTCTAATACCTCACAATTCTCTCTCCCACACACGATCTTATAACACATTTTTAAAGATAATTTGTAATAACGAAAAGGAGGTGCGTTTCAAAAACTTATTAAAGCATACATACAAGTGCTTTTATTTTTTCTTTTTACAACTCCTAACTTTTATTTTCAAGTGAGATTGAAAAAAATATTAATCAAATCAACAATTTATCAATATATAATGACTGATAATATTATTATTTAATTAATAGCACCCTTGAAATTAATAAAAATATTTCATAATTGTTTGCACTATTAACATACTTAAAAAGTTCCTATGCATACGAATATGTACATACATACATATGTATATGTACGGAGATGGAAGCGTGGACAAGTTTTTGTCCACGATGATTCACACACGAGTACGATTTTACAATTTCACTCGCGTTCGAGCACTTCAAATAATTAAAGCATCGAGGAAAGTCAACTTGTATTTTTAACCCCCGACTAAAAAAAGGGGTGTTATAAGTTTGTAGTGTATCTGTGTATCTGTGGATCTGTGTGTCTGTCTGTGTCCACGTACGGGCCAAACGGCTGGACCGATTTTCATTTAGTTTTTTCTGCTTGAAAGATGACTTGATCGAGAGGGTTCTTAGCTATGTTGAAAAAAAATCGGTCCAGCCGTTTAGAAGATATAACATCTTTTCTGAAAAAAGTCGGGGGTTTTTAAAATTTTTAATTTTTGTTATTTTATTAATTCATTATTTTGTATCAACAAAATTTATCAAAAATCATTTACGCTGAACACACGATCGATCGGTGCCCATCTCTTTCGTTTATGCATGAAAATAAATATAACAACGCCTTTCCATAGAAATTAGATTAATAACATTCATTCTATATATGAAAGTTATGCAGAGAAGACGCGAAATTATTAATACAAACAACGTTCAAACAATCCGCTTTATAAATTAAAATATCGTTTGAATAGAACATATGTATATCGAAATAAAGAAAAAGTTAAAACGAAAATAACAAACATGACAGATTTAGTAGAAGGTATGAAATTAAACTAAACTGTGAAAAAATAGTAAATTTTATTTTGAACACATATTAACGAAAGTCATAACTAATTGTTATAAATGTGACGATGTTAAAAAGCTTGATTTTGTAATTTTTAAAGTGCTATTAAAATGTGACAAATATAATTAACATGCTTCCCTTTTTAAGTATGGTTAATGCGTAAGTAAATTATTTAACGATCGCTAACAAAATATCATTTCGCACTAATTACACTGGACAAGAGAAATTTTTGCCGTCATATGCACAATGTGCAAACTCTTACAAAACAGCTTTTGTGCTTTCACACCGACGAGAGCACAGTAGCCAATCAGATCTCCTCGACAACAATGCTTGCTCTTACTTTACAAAGAAGCAGTGCTGCCAGAATGATGATTTTATCATATTTTTGATGATTTTTGGACCAAAATATGATTTCAAGATTATTTTTCTCGAATGATGATTTTTAATTTTGCAAATTATGATTTTTACTTTCAATACATATTTATGTTCAATTTTCTTTGCTGTTGTTCTACAATGGTTATAAATAGCTATATACCTACAAGGAAAACAGTTTTGTATTAGCGAAAATATTCGTCTACCTGGAAACAGGTTGGTAAGATAGAGAGACCACAACTCTTCCCCCTCCGGGGTCGCTTAAAAAAAAGAATAAGAAAACGTGACTTTACAAACAAAATAAAAAGAAAAAAGTTATATCAGAAAAGTGACGAAAAATCGGACAGAAATATACTAAACTCTTGGAAAAATCTATACCAAATTTAAAAGAAGTCATTCGTCGCCAAGGAAAAGCAATTTGCCTCTAAAGCAACTGTTGTACATCATATAAAATATATGATAAGAATATTAGCAATCTCGAATACATTTGTTGTTTGAATTTTTTAACTTATTTTTTATTAAATGAAATTTTTATATTAGTTACGTTAATATGATCAAACAGAATTGCGGCATAAAAACATTTTCCATACAAATTGACACAAAAAAGCAAGCCCAGAAAGTAGTCGAGGGATAGAATCTATTTTATTTCGACGCCGTTTTTTCTTATGCTCTCACATATAAATAAATATTCTCTCAGAAATGCTACCATACTTTCAATAAATATCATAAATTTTGTATTCAAAATTACAAAGAAAAAATAATCACAAAAGAAAATAAAACAAAAATGAGAGAGCATTTGAAGTTACTGCTGTAGATTTTATTGTGGGCTTTGTTAATTTGACAGCGATTTTTCCTGATTCTGTTTGATCATAATGATCTCATTTTTTATTAAATACACTTTGAAGTTCCTCAATAAAATGCTTTCTAAGTTCTTTTTATAAAATAAGATAGTTAATATGTCACGTTGTTCCTTTTTTTCAAATTTATGATTTTTTCCCTCAAAATATGATTTTCTTTCCGAAAAATTATGATTTTCTACTCAAAGCTTCTGGCAGCCCTGCAAAGAAGGAAGTTCAAATTAAGAGCTTTACCTCAAATGCAAATATCAGAGTACGTGTGTTTGGGAGTAAAAAAAAATCTTTAGCATCGATTGGTTATTTCATAATCTTTCTTTGGTATTTGGTTATACACTAGAAAATTTCAATCCACAATTTTTTTTTCAAACAAAAATAAATCTACAGAATACTGAAATATTTAAAAGTATTAACTAATTATCATAATAAAAAATATTTAAATCAGATTAATTGTATAATTTTGAACTAAATTAAAAAAAAAAAACATTGCTTGTTTGTTATTTATTCAGCGTTATAATTCGTCAATTTAGATAATGACTAAAACTCTTGTGTTGTTTTGATTTATACCGGAAAATGTTTAAAATTTGCGTAATTATTCGCGTAATTTCATAGTTGATAAACTTTGACAGCTTTAAAATAAAAAAAAATAAAATTCTGAGATGAAACAAATTGGTTCCAATATTTGTGAAATATGTATTTGTAAGGGTATGTACATATGTATGTGCACGTTTTATAATGCATTAAAAACCCAAAACCTTTTTTTAAGCATAACAGTATTAAATCAAACACAGAGCCAAAAATTATTTTATAATATTCATAACGATTTATAATAGGTTTTATTTAACAAAAATTCTATGCAAGATTAATAAAACTTTCATGTATAAATCCCAAAATATTTTGTAGTTATAAAACAGTAAATCAATAATAGAGATTAAAGAATTAAGATATTTATGGTTTTGTTTTGAGAATTTTTAAACTTGCTCTTTTTTTAGCGGTTTTAATGGTTTTAATAAGTGATTTTCTTTAAACTTTGTTACTTTGCAATAAATTTTCCAATTTGTCTCAGATTTTTTTTAATTTTTTTACGATCTTAAATTAAAAAGAAAACATTCATTTTTGTGTACAGTTAAATAATAAATTGCATCCGTTTCAGGGATCTATTAAGGATTCCAGAAAAATTTAAATTGAAATAAACATTTAAGATTGCATCAACTTTTTCGTTCCATTATTTAACACTCGTTAAATGTTAGACAACATTATAGTTATTTATAACAACAATGCTATCTATATGTATTTACAAAAGACAAAATTACAAGTAAATTATTATCGCTTTAAAGAATTGTGTAAAACAGAATATACACTTCACAAAACGATAATAGTATTATTTGTATTCTATCACATTTCCTAAGGAAGTGTTGTGTTCTTAAGTGTTACTTTATTTAGAAAAAAAAAATGATAATTGTTTTTTTTTACTTTCCCATATTTATATATTTACAAAAAATTGGCCTTGTTGTCGCTCGTATGATAAGTTATTTTCCCCAATGAGACGTTTTCGAGAGTCTACATTATAATTACACAAACTTAATTAATTTTCTGTACTGATTTCTAGTTGTAACTGCAGACAAAGTTTCAAAAACTTATAGATTTGCAAAATCATTAACTACACTTCTAATATATTTTTTCAGAAACTTTATACCACGAAAAGTATCCACATGTTGTGCCAATATTTAAAACGCGTTTGAAAAGTTGTTTTTCAACAGCAACAATTAAAAAGTTCTTGCCTATTTTGTGCTGGTTGCCAAAATATGAAAAACAATTTCTATTATCGGATTTTGTTGCCGGTTTAACGGTCGGCCTCACAGCCATACCCCAGGCTATAGCATACGCAACAGTAGCCGGTTTGCCAACGCAATATGGTTTATATTCAGCATTTATGGGTTGCTTTGTCTACATATTTTTAGGTACTTGTAAAGACATCACTGTAGGTAAGTAAGTATTTCACTTAGCTTTTAATATTTCTTAATTTTCATTTTATTGTTTTACCGTCCATTTGTAGGACCTACGGCCATTATGTTCTTGATGATACAAACACATATCACCGAGAGCCCAGATTATGCAGTGCTTGCTTGTTTTTTATCGGGTTGCATTATATTTGTTCTAGGCATCTTAAATTTAGGAGTATTGGTGAGATTCATATCAATACCAGTGACAACTGGTTTTACACTTGCCGCTGCTGTCACCATAGCAAGTGGTCAAATTAATAACTTATTTGGCATAAAAAGTAAGTTTGGAGAATTTCTTTTTTTTCGTTATTTTAATTTAACAATTAGCAACAATTTCAAGGTAACTCAAATGAGTTTTTGGACTCATGGATAAATTTCTTTACCCACATTACCGAAACTAAAAGAAATGATGCTATCTTGGGCGTCGTTACTTTATTGGTATTGTTGTTAATGCGCGTAAGTACAAAAGTGATTTATAAGGAAATTTATGAAAAAAAACTTGTTATAATTATTTAACAGAAAGTTAAAGATATACCTTGTAGCTATAAAGGTCTGACAAAATATTTATCACTTTCGCGTAATGCTCTTGCGGTAATCGTGAGTATTTTGTTCTGTTATCTATTAAGTCATGACGATTGGTTGCCTTTCAATGTTAGTGGAAAGATAGTGCCCGGTGTACCACCTTTTAAAACACCACCATTCTCTACTACAAGCAATGGTGTCCCTATTAGTTTTGGAGGTATGGTGAAAAGTCTGGGAACTTCATTGGCCTCAATACCCTTGATTTCTATATTGGAAACAATAGCTATAGCAAAGGCATTCTGTAAGTTCTGTGATACATATTTAGTCAAACATTTTTTTATTCAATATTTCTTAATTTTCTTTAGCCAGAGGCAAAGTAGTCGATGCTTCGCAAGAAATGATAGCTATAGGTCTTTGCAATGTTCTTAGTAGTTTTGTTTCCTCAATGCCAATAACTGGATCATTTACTCGTTCTGCGATTAATAATTCCAGTGGCGTAAAAACTACTTTAGGAGGAGCTGTAACCGGTACTATAGTTTTATTGACTTTGTCTTTCTTGACATCGACATTTTACTACATACCTAAGTCGACTCTATCGGCCATAATTATATCTGCCATGATATTTATGGTAGAATATGATCGTATTGGGGAGATATGGAAATCAAAAAGTAAATTAATTGCGATTTTCTTTCATTATCACAATTAAAACACATAATTTCTTTCCAGAATTGGATTTATTCCCCTTTTCAGTTACTGTGGTGACATGCTTGTTTTTGGGCTTAGAATATGGAATGGTGTGCGGTATTGTGACAAACATGATATTCATTTTATACAAGAGTGCAAGGCCAACAATTTTTATTCAGAATGAAAAGATTCACTCTATACATGTGGGCGTTGTGGATGTAAAAGACAATCTCTGTTATTCCTCTGCTGAGTATTTGAAATCGAAAGTAGTTAAATTTGTGGCCACCAATGCAAATATTAAATTGATTATAATCAATGGCAAAGAAATAACAACTATTGACTCGACTGTAGCACTGGTAGACTAAAATAATTCTGGTCTTTTTTTTTAAATTAAATTAAAGCCATTTGTTTTTTTAGAACATATTATCACTGAAAAAAGATTTGCAGATATGCTCTTGCGAATTGATATGTTGGAATTGGAATATTGATGCTGCCGGTGTCATATGCAGATTACATGGTGCAGCAAGAAATATGTTCGTGTCAAGAAAATCCACAACAGAAGTCGTAGAAGAAACTAAAACAAGACTAAATTTTAATAACAATTTAATTGAAACTCAGGAAGTGTAAAAAATAGTTGAAGTACAAGTTATTATAATAACATATGTACATATGTATATGTATACAATAACGTTACCTTAATATAATTTTTTTATTTCGATAGAACATCTAATGTACGGAAAAATGCAAAAAAAATCTCAAATTCAAAAAAATAATTAGTTGGAGCCTTTCTAAATTAAGGTAACGATATATACATAAAGTAAAGTAAGTAGTGTTCTGGGATATCAGTCTGGGGATAGTGTGTTTAATTCTCAACAGAAGTATTCTGGTTCAAAATCCATCAAAAATATATTTAAAAAAAATTTTAACATAACGGTTTTGAAATTCATCATTTTACTCTCAATTTATCCTTGGCCAAAATCAGATTTGTAACCGACTTCAAAAAAAGGAGAAGGTTAAAAATTCGTCTCTATTTTTTTAGGTGTGTATCTTCATAACTCGGTAAATTTTGGACCGATTGTAAAATGTTTTTTGTTGTCTGAGAGGGTATAACTTCCCATTGGACTAATTGTTAAATAAGTGGGCGGGGACACACCCACAATTTTTTATATAAGTTTATGATATTCTACTTATTTGATTGCTGCGAAACCTATAACACATTTTTGGTTCTGTAATTACACAATTTGAAAATTGAAAATTAAAAAAATGGGCGGGATTACGCCCATTAAAATTTATTATAATATTTTACGCGGTTCTGCTTAACCGATTTTCGCGGAACTTACCACTCACCTTGAGCTCTAAAATAGACACAATCCTCTTTTTAAAAAAATGGGCGGAATCACGCCAATTAAAATTTAATATTTTAAGTGGTTATACTTTACCGATTTTTACAACTTAACATGCACCCTGAGCTCTGAAAAACACAAAATCTTGCATTTAAAAAATGGGCGGAGGTACGCCCATTAAAATTTAATTTATATTTCACGTACTTCTTATCTTCCTCTATCAGATCTGTGCATTGAAGTCGGTTTTTTTGGCAGAAAGAATGGGATGGAGAAATATTTAAGTGACTTCCAAAAATTAAATTGTACTTTAATATGTACATACTTTATTTTGTAATACCTAGATAGTAAATACATATTATGAATCAGGCATGTTCTGAAAATCACAAGATTTAAAATCACATTGTGATTTGATCGTGTTCTGAAAATCACAAGTTTTAACTTCAGTGTGATTTTAACATTTCGAAAACACAAGAAAACAGCTGATGTTTTTTTTTTTTTTTTTAAATGCAAAATCACAAATACAAATCACAAAGCAAAACCTTGTGATTTACAGAACATGCCTGATAACAACACTTCTTGTAAAAGAAAGTGTCAAATTAAACTATTTTCTTGAGCTTTAGGTCAGTTTATATTTTGAATTTATTCGTTCAATATTTCGTTAACCTTTCGTTAACTTCTTCAGCATATATATATTTTTTTGTTTTTATGATACCATTCCTATTCATTTAATATGTATTATGTAATTTATTATTGTTAACCATATGTATTCATTTATCGGCCTTATTGGGTTTATGATTACCGATTTGATGAAATAAATACAAGAAACAAGTAGTAATTAAAAAAAAATAAAAAAACCCGACTGCGAACAACTTTTTAAAAAGTTAAATAAATATCCTTAATGGTCATTCGAAATGAAAAAATCATAAGAGAAATCTAAAGATGATTATAAAATACCCATTTTTATATAGATCGCCGACTTTTTATCTTTTTCGTATTTAGAAAATGACGCCTGTTGGCCGCACATTGAGTTTTGACTACTGGCATATCTTTAGTGACATTCCCATTCTTGTTCGGCAAAACTGCTATTGACGTTTTTTCTGTAATAAATTCGTCACTCACAGTTGGCAGTACTTACTTGGTGCTCCAATATATTATATGAATTCGTTGATCGTATATAAGCAAGCGACCAAAATTCTTTTTCTGTCATATGCTAGTGTTTACGTTGAAAAGAAAAATGTGTACAATAGTTTTCTAGCATAAGCATGATGGTGTTCAAGGGAAGAAGAGCTTTAAGGAACACAAAAAATTTCTTTCAGTACTTTCAGGTAAAAAAACACTTAATATTTTGACTGAATGTAAATTGACAATAAATTTTTAATCATTTCAGAAGCGGTCTCAATGACCGTTCATTATTTAACTCCGGCTTCAGTGTTCTTTTCATCATAGTATTTTTGTGAATGAAAACTATGATGAATATTCGTCACTGTTTTCGTCAACCGAATGTAAGCGAGAGGATGGCGATTGTATACTCAAACGCACTGCGTAGGTATTTCCGAGCAAGTATAGGTCATTGCTTTGTGCATAATGGTATAATGATTTATGGAATGTATCCGCGGACAAGCGGGTAACGAACAAACATACATACATTCAAACATACATGCATACATAGGCAATACATAGGGTAATAAAAGTGAAACTCAATCTTAAATCAGACTAGAGTTAATTCGCTCATGAATTCTTCTAAAACAAGGGCCATTAATTTCTACACTTCTTACCACCAGTATTATTATCTTATTTTCCAATATTGAGGAGAATTTATTCATTAAGATGTTATACTCCTAGACATGTTATTATTTCCTCAAACGGAAAGGATATTCAACAAGCCCAAACTTTTGATCTATTTCAATGAAATTTCCTCCTAATTTAGTTTTCTGTTCTATACTTTTTGGCAATAGTTAACCCTATAAATTTTAAATCATATATACTAGTTATTTTTTTATTCTTTTACAATCAGCCTGATTATGGTTGGCTTATTTCAACTATTCCTAGAACTAGAGCAAAGAAAACCGCATAATTTTCCTTTAATCTTGCACTAGACGTAGTCGAAATATGGCAACCGTAATCAGACTGAATATCGTCGTGAATTTTTTGGTTGTGACGGCCTTTTGGATTTTAAGTGACGATATGTATATCGTTAGTTAAAAAAAACGTAACTTGCAAAAAAAACTCCAAATCGTCTTTTTGATTGATTGCGATGTATATAACTAACAGAATGTTTGTGGAGACATTCTAATGACGCTTATTTTGCATTCAATACAATGTATACTACATATCTAACTAGTGTTTTTCACACGGGATTTTCCGGGATCCCGCAATTTTCCCGGAAAGAAATCCCGGGATTTTTTTTATTTCATTATTTCAACTTTAGTTTGTATATACACATTCCTTGATGAGTGTCGTTATTCACTTTATTTATATATAAAATTTATATGCAAAAATAAGGTGATGGAACTAGCACAATAGCTAAAACTTTACAACAACAAAGGCCGAGCACACATGTGCTCTGAGACTTAGAGGCCTTTATTTACCAAAAGCGGAACGCGACGTTCAAAATTTAATTCTACAACAATTCATAAAAGTAAAAACAGAAACGCGCAAGTCAATAAAAGATATACAGTCGACTCCGCTTTACTGCAAATAACCAAAACCCAATTTTTTTCAGTTATCCGATATTTTCTATAAACCGTAGTTCGGATTATTGAAATTTGTTACAGTTATGCGTACTGCTTAAAATCAGTAAATGCCTGCCACTTGCATTGAAAATATAATAGAAAAATACAATAAAGTACGTAAGATACAAAACGTAGTTGTGGGCTTGCTTTTGGTTTTCAGTAATACGATATTTTCAATAAAGTGATGTTTCGCTAAAGCGAAGTGAATAAGACTAGCTGCGTTTAAAATCAGTGCGGGGATTTGTATCGGTTTCAGTAAAGCGTGTTGCGCTAAAGCGCATTCGACTCTATTATAAAATAATTACAGATTCTCCTTGGTAAAAAAAACGATTATTATTGATGCTTATTCTCTACTAAAGTCCTATTCCCAAAAAAATATTTTGGAATATTTTCTTAATAACATAATTTCTTTCTTTTTGCGTTATATCAATGCATTTGATATTGATATTTATGCATTACTATTATATAAAGAATTGAAATATTATTATTTTTTGACTAAAGGCAGAATTAGTTTTTACTTTCTGTTCTGTTTTGCATCAGCTAAATCTATTTTGTTTTTAGAAATCTAATACAAGTTATTATTTTTTATGTTTTGTAATGTTCTATTTCGGTTCAACCTGTGAAAATCAAAAAATTGTTAAGTAATTGTAAGTCATAAAAAATTCAAATATACATCGTGATTTAAATATGCCACTAGTGACTGAAGAAATTGCAAAATACGCAGGCAAATATTTAACAAAACTCGAGTCACATCCTTATCCGCTGGCTCGTAATATTTTGAACTTTACTGGACACATCCGCCTTAAAAAGAGGGACACAAGGGCTCTTATACTTAACACTCCAGATGGGACTGCTTGATAATATATTTATTTTTCCTTTTTGATTATCACTACTTATGTATTATTTATAACTATCACTAAGTTTATGTCCGACTCTGGTCGGACCTAATAATTTTTTTTATAGATTTAAGATTTGAATACTTATTGTTAGTTCACATATGAAAATACAATAAATAAATACATGTATTAAAAAAAAAGTAATTGTAAGTGAAAGCATAAATTAAATAAAAATAATTTGAAATAAATTGTGATTGTGCTTTTAGAATTTAAAAAATTTAATTTTTAAAGAAAAATATAAAATTAAATTGAAACTTTCAACAATAGACGATGCAAAACTCATCACTATAATGGAAAACTGCAACCCTATTGGCCAGAAACAGCTGATAAGTTACTATAGAAAAAGTAAGTAGTCAAATTTAGAAGCAGAACGTTAGAGCACAGAACAACAACTGAAACTAAAGACTAATGAAGCCTTAATGTGTTTATAAAACTTTATTATTTAATCGATCTTTGTTAAAAGAAATTAAATTAAAAATATTTTGCATTGTTTTGCACTGGGCGGGAATTCCCGGGAAACCGAAGGCGTTCCCGCTTTCCCGGGAAATGAAAAAGTCCGGGAAAAGAACAACTTTAATATCTACATATCCTGTGTGTATGAATATACATACATACCAATGGCTTAATATAAAAAGGACCTAACTCAATTTTTTTCGAAATCGTGTTTTTAATGTTTTCTGGGCGACAACGTATAATTGCATCTTCCTTGAAGATCTTAGTACGTTACAGTTCAAAATCAAGGACTTATGGCAACTTTAAAAACTATTTCTGCATGTAAATGCTTTATTTTTTTCTTCAGTGTTTTGCTTCTCCTGTAAAATATCGAAAATTCGAGTTAGGCCTTTTTTATATTAAGCCGAATATATGTATACATATTTATGTACTACTTTCAGTGCATATACCAAAAAGTACATGCAGAAAAAATATATGGAAGATATCTAAATTTTTTCAAAAGCAATCTAATTTTAAAAGTTCTAAGCTTAGTGGTGGTTCGCGCATATTGAGCAAAAGAGAACGTGCCCAATCAGTACGAGATTTTTTAAAGTTGCTCCAAAAATAACGTCTACACAACTTACAGAAAACATAGTGATGTTTTGGAAAAGAAGTGCACTCTAAAACTGTTCAGAGATTGTTGCATAAAGCTGGTTACAACTCATTGACAAGTTAAGTGCAGAGAAATTTATTGTACATGGTTCATTCATATTCCAGCACTACAATTACCCCAACAATTCAGCTCATGACATAAAGATGTGGCTTGCGTATAACGGCGCACACATATTGCCGCATCCTCCTCAGCCGCTAAATCCTATCGAGCATTTGTAAAAGGAATTAGACCAAGTCAGAAAACGCACCATTTCCCAGAAGTGCTACTTTAAATCGGCGTTGCCTGAAGAATGACTTAAAGTTGACGAAAATATAACAACAAAATTAGTGCCCTCCACGCCAAATGTACTTAAGGCAGTTATAAGCAAAAAAAAAAGGATATCCTACTAAATGTTAAGCCAAGTTTTTCCTTTGATAACAATGACTGTGATTATACTTTTTAATATTTTTCGTTATTGTTTTATAGCCATTATATGTATGTTCATAAAATATTTTTTGTTTCGGAATACATAAAAATACATTTGGTTTCAATGTGCAGTTTGTGCCTACACTTAAGTCAAGCACTGTACATATCTATTTACAGATGTGTGTATGACATACATACATATATACATACTTAAAGTGCATGTACGTTGTACATATAAAAAGGAATATGCAACAAAAAAATATGTACATACATATGTACATATATACATGCAGTCAACCAGTAAATTTAACCTCTCAAATAAACTTTTTCACAGGCATACATATGTATGTACTTATCTTTTGTATATAAAACAAGATTATACATATGGATACACACTATACTAAACCTCCATTTTTCCCCCCCACTACTTGAAAATATTCAAAATTTTAAAAATACGGGAAACATTTGAAAAATTTACCTCTACAACATTGAATTCATCCTCCTTTGCTTCTGCACCCAAAAGAATCTGTCTGATGATTAATTTTTGTCCGCGGGGATAGTCCTCATCATTGGATAAAACTTCCCATTCAACCGAGTTGTTTTCTCCGCTCAAAGTAACACCTAAATACACAAACACATTTTTATTAATTAACTTTACATTTTCATGGCAATTTCACTAAAAAAGTTTATATTTTTCCAACTACAGAAAGAATTTTCTAGCCGCCATTTTTATGTTAAATTTTCATAGATGAAATCTTTGGCAACTAGTATAATAATAAGATCATTTTATTGTGATATTCTGCACGATTAATATTTACCATAGAATGATTCGTCAGACATTGTGATTATATAGATTCTTTTGGATTAAATTTGTATATTAAATTCTTCACGTTACTCGTGTTATTTGCACACAAATTGATATTTTCCACCACAGGGACGAAGAAGAAAAAACTTGTGCTTCAATGAAAGCCGGTAAAGCGGGGTAAAGTAGAGAACTGAAAATGTTTGTCAGTTGCTTTTAATCGCTTTTCGTAAAACTGAGTTGCCAATGTCTACAAAAAAATGATACCAGATCGCTAAGGCGATTCGATATAAGGTGGTCTTGATTTGCAACTCTGCGTATTTACCTTGTATATTTGTTAGTGTAAAATTTCCTGCTGTCAAAATATTTCTTAACGTTTTGGTTCATTTGACAGCAGGAAATTTATGTCAGCTGGAGAATTAAGATCACCTTATGTGAATTCGCCTTTATCAACGTATTTTTCTGTACCCCAGAGTGGAAAAACAATATATATCTTCTAATATCAAGGCGAATTCACATAAGGTGATCTTAATTCGCCAGCTGACGTAAATTTCCTGCTGTCAAATGAACCAAAACGTTAAGAAATATTTTGACAGCAGGAAATTTTACACTAACAAATATACAAGGCGAATACGCAGAGTTGCATATCAAGACCACCTTACATAGGGTCTACACCTAACATAATATGTAAGATAAGAGCGTCAAATTCAATCGCAGAGCGAATCATGTTACGTGTAGACTTCAAATTAGTGTTATCTCAATCTTATAATATTTTTTATAAGAGCGTTGTTATAAGAAATCCTATAACAACAATCCTATGAGATGAAGTGTCAAAAAACACACGTATTTGAAAGTAAATTGGTATGCATGTGTGAGTGTTTATTAAAATAAATAAAAAACAATGATTTGGACCACATTTCTGGGATTTTGTATGTTTAAATGTGCTTAATTGATTCATAAATTAAATTTTGTATGAAAATGCGAAAATAAAATAACTAATTATACAAAAATAAAACATGTTAACTCGATGAGAATTTGCATTAAATGAAATGTTATAAGAAAACTGAAATTACGTGTTCCTGTTGTATGAGATGAAGAGAAATATCGGCATTTTATTTTTGTTATTCTGCCGACGTTCTCTCAAATATTATGTCAGAGTTAATCGCAGTTGTAGACGCTATGTTATATCATATATTGTCGACAATGAGTCAGAAGTCATATCTGTGCCAAGGCGAATTCAGTAACAGGTGACCATTTCTTCCCGGCTGATAATCAGCTGTTGATGCCAAATTGAGCAATTTGAACCAAAATGTCAAAATTTGATTAGAAATCTTCTGACAGATTGGTTTTGTACTACAGCAAACTACATATTGTTTTTTGTGTAGTTGTATTGTTGCAGGGAAGAATTCACCTGATACTGAATTCGACTTGATATGTGCCATTCGCAGAACAATATCTTTCATCGGCAGTAAAATTTGACAAATATCATAGCTAGAGTTGGGCAAAATCGTTCCTTTTGTGGAATCGTTCCGACCGATCTGAAAGACTCAAGGAACTAGGTCGTTCCTTTCGTTCATCGTTCCGGTCGTAGAATTTTAACAGTGAATGAACGAGGAACGAGAGAACGTGCCTTTTGCTCGTAAAAACGTCAAAACAAATTTTTTATGGTTCATTTTAATTTTCTGACAAACTAAAAAAATAACTCTTTAACCACCGACTAAAAAAGGGGTGTTATAAGTTTGTAGTGTGTGTCTGTCTGTGTCCACGTACAGGCCAAACGGCTGGACCGATTTTCATTTAGTTTTTTCTGTTTGAAAGATGACTTGATCGAGAGGGTTCTTAGCTATGTTTGAAAAAAATCGGTCCAGCCGTTTAGAAGATATAACATCTTTTCTGAAAAAAGTCGGGGGTTTTTAAAATTTTTAATTTTTGTTGTTTTCATAAAATATTTGTAAAAAAAAATAATAGCCCGCAATAAACAATAAACTTTTGAAAATAGCAAAATTTATCATAAACATTATAAATAAATGAACGAAACATATGTATGTATATAATATACGATTTGCAATTACAGAACGAGGAACGATAAAAAAGAACCTTTTAAAAATCCCCACTGTTCCTTTTTAGGAATCGTTCCGCACCGATCCAATTAGGGAATCGTTCCATGGAACTAGGTCGTTCCGGAACGACACAACTCTAATCACAGCAATAGTTGAACTTTTTTCCGTGTCTTCGCGAGTTGAAAACGCTGTATGAAATATCTTTCATATACTCAAAGGTGAAACTATAGATGTCTTCTTTCCTGTATTTGCCGCTCAATCGCTACCATTAGTTTACGTTTATGTTGATAGTGCTGATCCTAAGAACTTTTAGTTGATCTATATATCTGTTATTCTTATAATTGAGTTCTTTATTTAAGAAGTGAAAAATGAGAAGTGAGTTAAGTAATAAATATTTTTAACAAACAAAAATAACAATGATAAACTGATTTATGTATTATAAATTATATAAACAAGTATAAATTAATTTAAAGTACAAAATCGTTTTACCCGAACACCCCTTCTCGATTAAAACTTTAAATTAATCCGATTAATTGGCGAAAGTATCTGATTTTGGTAGCTTGTAGAGGTTTAGTAAATATATCAGCTTCCATTTGTTCTGTTGGCCAATATGTTATTTGAACAATATTTTTATTTACTAAGTCGCGCACAAAATTAAATTTTGTTTCGATATGTTTTGTTCTTCTATTAAACTTGTCGTTCTGAATTAATTTTAAGCAGCTCTGATTGTCTTCGTAAATTGTAATTGCTTTATTAATTTTTATTTCAAAATCGTTCATCAATCGCTGTAACCAAATTGATTCTTGTAATGCTTCGGTAAGTGAAATATACTCTGCTTCTGTTGATGACAATGACACACATTGCTGTTTTTTACAACACCATGAAATAGAGGCTCCGTTGTATTTGAAAATGTAACCACTGTTAGACTTCCGGTCAATTTGACATTGAGCCCAGTCGGCGTCTGCAAATCCATATAGCCCTTTACTGTTGCTGCAACATAACTTCAACTTCAAATCTTTTGTACTGTTTAAATATTTAATTAAACGCTTTAGCTCTGTCCAATCTCTTTGGGTTGGATTACTAACTTTACGACTCAAAATTGAAACTGAAGCTGAAATATCTGGACGTGTATTTGTACTTAAGTACAATAAACTACCGATTAAATGGTGATACTTTCCATTTGATGGCAATACAGCACTATCGGTAATATCTTTTAGATATCCAACATCCATAGGTATTTTTGAATATTTTCCATTTTTAATTCCAGCATCTTCTACCATTTTATTAATATAAGTTTCTTGACTGATGGAAAAATAATTATCAATCCCCTTCTCAATTTTAATACCCAATTAAAAATTGATTTCTCCGAAATCCGATATTTCAAAATTAGATTTCAAAATTGATTTTATAAACTACTGATGCTCTTCAAATTTTGTTGCAATGAGTATATCGTCAACGTAAATTAAAACAAAAATCCAGACATCATCTTTAAAAAGTTTTAAAATACAACTATCAGCAACAAAACCTTTTTGAAAACCAATAGTCAAAAATACGCTTATTAGTTTTTCGTTCCAACATTTAGCAGATTGCATAAGATCATATATACTTTTGTTGAGCTTACAAAATTTGCTGCCGTCTGATTCAAATCCGATGGGTTGCTTCATATATATTTCTTCGTGCAAAACTCCATAAAGAAAAGCAGTTTTAACGTCATATTGTTTTACAGTCATTTGTTTTTCACCTGCTAAGGTCATAAACATTCTAAATGTGGTTTGTCTTACTACTGGAGCAAAAACTTAATCATAATCTACTCCAAATTTTTGACTGTAGCCTTGAGCGACAAGTCTTGCCTTGTATTTAATATTTCCACTCGCGTCTGTTTTAATTTTGAATACCCATTTGCATCCTACTGGTTTCCGACCTTCAGGAATGTCAACTAAGTCCCATGTACAATTCTTTACTAATGAATTTATTTCTTCCTTCATAGCATACATCCATTGTTCTTTATCTTCTCTCGTCAGAACTTCTTTAAAACTTTTTGGTTCATATAAATCTTTTGTTTTTATTACTTGAAATCTTTCAATTATTTTTCCTTTTACATTTTCAACGGGTTGACTAAAATTTTCTTCATCTATAATCAAATTGTCAGAAATTGCTCTCCCAGTTGTTTCTGTATCAAAAAACTCGTCTTCGCCATTTTCATTATGATCAGTTGTTTGTATATCATCGTTCCGTGCCATATTTTCAACACTCGTGTTGAAAGGTTTATTTTCATACGAAAATAAGTCAACAAAAATATTACTGTGCTTTTTCAAACTGTTGACATCTTCGAGCGTTTTGTCCAGAATTTTATAATCACGGCTTATAGTAATCTTGTTTGTAATCCTTTTGACTCCTCAGAGTAGCCAACAAAAATTAAATAATTTGCCTTTTCGTCCAATTTCTTTCTTTTCTCTTTTGGTATATGTACTAAAGATAAAGAGCCAAAGATTTCAAAATTAATAGGTTTTAAACGCCTACCTTCCCAAATTTGAACTGGTATTTGATTTGTTGAGCTTGTTAACAAAAAATTTTGAAGAAATGCTGCAGTAATTACGGCCTCACCCCCATAACATTTTCCGAGATTAGCATCCAATAACACACAACGTACCATTTCAACAAGATATCTGTTTCGGCGTTCTGCTACTCCATTTTGCTCAGGAGTATACGGAGTTGTAAACTGTTGTTTTATTCCCTTGATATTACAGTATTGTGAAAAACTTGTTCCTATATATTCACATCCTCGATCTGATCTTATTATTTTAGGATATCTTCCAAATTTTGTAAAAACCATTTCAGAAAACTGTTTCATTTTATCTATAACTTCGGATTTATGTATAATCAAATATATTTTGATGTACTTACTAAAATCATCAATAAATGTGACGAAGAAACGTTTCCCACTTGGTGTTTGAGTATCCATGGGTCCGCATACATCGCTATGGATTAGATCTAAAACATTGTAAGTTTTTTGATTAGTGCGTTTAGGAAAAACTTTTCTAGACAGCTTTCCGCGAATACAAATTTCACAGACATCTTCACAATTGCACTTGTCTATAGACTCATCATTCATTAAAAGGACCCTTTTTACAATTTCAATATCACGATGCCCAAATACTCGATGCCAAAAGTGAGCACATTTTTTAACCATCATATTACGTTCCTTAATTACTTCACTAACGGAATTTGTAACTTTATATAATCCTTTTGTCATCACAGCAGTAGTCAAAATCTTATTTTTATTACAAATTTCAATTACTTTATCATAAAATATTATTTTCAAACCTCGTTCTGTTAACTTCTTTACCGACAACAGATTGCTCTCAATACTTGGTACGAAAAGAACATCTTTGATTAACACCTTTTTAAGAATACCTTTACCATTTATAACATTCACTTCACAGATACCCTTTCCGTAAGCTTTTAATTCATACCCATTTGCTACAGTTATCATCGTTATGGCCTTTTCATTAAAATCTTTGAAATTTTCTTTTCGGTTACAAATGTGGCTTGTGGCACCGGAATCTACATACCAATCATTTTCGTTATTTTCAGCACCAACACAAAAACACAACTCTTCTTCATCACTTCTAGTACACTCAGCAACAACATTTGTTTTATTCTTCTTTTTCAAAAAATTTAGATATTCTGTACAGTTTCTACGAATGTGACCAGATTTTTGGCAAAAATAACAAACTATGTTGTTCAAAAATTGTGTCTTCTTCTCCACAAAAGTTTTTACTTTAAGAGCTGCATCATCTACGTGCTTCTTCTGGCTTCTCCTTTTCGATTCCTCAGTTAATTTCTCTTTTACAACTTTTAATGCTGGAACACCCTTGCTGCTAGCTTCTAAAGTTGTCACTAAAACGTCGTAAGACTCCGGCAAGCTTCTCAATACAATTGCGACTTCCCATTTTTCACTTAATATTTCACCCATACTTGCCAGTTTCTTCAATTCAATTTCAATATCATTCAAATGACGCTCCATGTCACCGTACTCATCTAATTGCATTTTGCATAAATTTTTCATAATAAACACGCATTCACTAAACGAAAAAGTTTCAAACTGTTTCTTTAGCGAATTCCATGCTTCTTTTGCTGTTGCAGCTTCATCTATTATGTTAAAAAGATCGTCATCTATCATCAAGAAAATTGAGGCTCTAGCTGATTCATCTTTACGAAGCCATTGTGCATCTGGTTGCGTCGGGATTTAATTTTTTATTACACACCATGTATCATCACGAATCAAAACACACTCGGCTTTTCGCTTCCAAATCATATAATTATTACGGTTTAGTTTTTCAAAAGTGGATTTGAAATCTTGAGCCATCTTGATTATCTGGGCCTATAACCTGTTATTTTTATAATTGAGTTCTTTATTTAAGAAGTGAAAAATGAGAAGTGAGAGAAGTGAGTTAAATAATAAATATTTTTAACAAACAAAAATAACAATGATAAACTGATTTATGTATTATAAATTATATAAACAAGTATAAATTAAAATATTTAATTTATTTACTTGGGCTTTCTATTCCTTTCAATACGCTATGTACTCAGACTTTTTTTATAACACACTCAAACTTTTTATACTGACAGCTAGATTGCTAAAAATTTCACCAATCCCTTTATCGGGTAATTTTGTTCATATTCAACTTGAACATCTTGTCACAGTAGCATATTGGGTGCAGCTACCATTTTGACCTGTTTCTTCGTCGAAGGCATTTATAAAATAAAATTTACTATGGCCCCTTTCAGATTATGCAACTTTACTTGCGCAAGTCTTGTGTGTGTGGGTGTGAGAGGAAAGGTCGGTTTGAAGGGTAAAGAATTGCCGAGATTTGAGTACAGACTTGCTTGTACTTGGCAATTCTGTTTCAGCTGTCATTCTTGTCTTGGGATATTCCGATCCATTCCAGTATATCTTTAACTAAATTATTTTTTTCTTCAACTTCCATTGTATACACCAATTTCAAATCACTTTTTATATGAGTCCGGTTAGCTCTACCTGGCTTGCGACCTCATTAGTTCTTACTTTTCATTGTCATTCTATGCTGTAGAAAATATTTAGTAACTACTTTTTCTGTGATAGGAATCACAAGAAACCTGGGAGCCTAGTGCGTAATTTGAAACGAAAGAAAATGCTTATGAATTATGATGTTAGTTACATGCAAATTCGAAATCAATTTCTTTCGGTTGGAATTGCAGAGTAGACCCATTTTATTTCATATACAAATCTGGAAACATTCATATACAACTCCGGGAACACTCTTACTTAATTTGCACGCGTAGACATGGTACCGACTTATAAGTGAAACTCAACTCTGCGAAAACAGGGTTACAAAATTTAAACATGAGTACTCAAGTAATCAGTTATTTTACAGCTCTAGCTGCATGCAGCTCTTCCTTCATCTTTGTCAAGCGGCACGTGTAGAAAAACTTTAATACAGAAATTTGTACAGTTGTATATAAAATATTTACGGAAGTTTAAATATCAATTGTATTTAATCAAAAATAATTTTTATTCCAATTTAACTAACTATAAGCAATAATGGAAACAGAATCTTTCTACGGTAAGTACTGAAATGCAAATACATTGCACTACAATTTTTCAACGCTCCGGCGAATTGGCAATCAAAATGTCTACCGGCAGCGTGATAAACAATTAACCTTGATTTCGGTTGGATAAATAGATACATAACAAGTAATTTTATATATTTTTTAAAGGTGTTGAATTAAGCGAAAAGGATCCTCTGGCGCAATTCGAAGTTGCTGAGACCGACAAAGATGTACAAGATCAAAAATTGATAATAAAACAAATAAGCCTGGGCGCTGACGCCAAAAGCGGCGAATTCAATGTAGTACAGGTAAACTAAAGTGTAAAAAAACGATGGCACAGGAGTAATCCATAAATATTTTTATTGTAGGCCGAAGTTAAAGGTTATGAAAAGGAAACTATTAAAATTCCAATTGCTGTTTTAAAAGCTGGCGAAACACGTACATTATGCCCCAATTTAGAATTTCCCAGCGATTCGGTGACATTTAAACTCATACAAGGTACTGGTCCTGTATACATTTGTGGCCAGCATTTGGTGCACGAAATGGTTGAAGAAGAGTGGCACAATGAAGATGAAGATGATGTCGACGATGACGATGAAGATGACGAACAACCACCACCACAACAAAATGGTAAAAATAGCAAAAAGAAGTAATGTTTTTAAGCAAAATACTGCAACAGGCGTAGTTTTGAAGAAATTTCGTATTCTGTTTTATTTTGAATATTATTTCTTCTAAGTTTATATACAATTTTTAAGTCCACTCTTTAAAACAGAATTACTCTAAAAATATAACTACAAATTTTAAGTGTATATTTTAAGTTTATAAGTATGAAATATTAAAAAATTACTTAAAAGCCGGCAAAATAAATGTAATAAAAAACAACCGAATTAAAAACCTCGTCCTTTTCAAAGTCTGTGAAGGAGAAGGAAAACTGTATTGGCGTTTTTAAAGTTTCAAAAAAATGATTGCCTTAAAACACGTATGTTGTTTTTGAATATATGTACATACCAAAGTTTCAAATTCAACTTAAACATCAGAAATTAGTCAAAATTTAAAATGTGCGCTTGAAATCCTTCCTTTATTTTACATAAAATCTGCATAAACTTACAATGGCAAGAAACTGAATAATTAAAAAGTTTCATTACAAATGTGAAATGTTGAATATTTAATACAATTTTAATGAAATTCCGTACACAGATTGGAAATATGTAAGCTGAATTGAGTCTTAGGATACTACACGGTTTAAACTGTTATACCCCTTTTACACACGGAAAGTTTACTTTGCAAAGTCGATTCAGCTGGGAGAAAGTATTCTTGCCTCTGTCTTTCACACACATCTGAATTAAGACTTTGCAAAGTAAACTTTCCGTGTGTAAAAGGGGTGTTATTACAATTTTTAAAGTTTGCAGTCTTAATTCAGCTGTGTGAAAGGCAGAGGGAGGAATACTCTCCCTTTCTGTCCTCCCAGCTGAATTAAGACTGCAAAGTAAACTTTCCGTTTCTAAAAGGGGTAGTTAAGCAAGACTTCAACGGTTTTTCTTCTTCGTAGCCGAACTCGAGATACGCCAACCACGATAAAGCAGAACTTTAAAATTAAAAACTCGCAAATTTTCTACTTTAGTCTCCGTCTCTCTTTCTCCCAGCAGAATTAAGAGTGCAAAGTTAACTTATAC
Source organism: Tachina grossa (assembly GCA_949987645.1). Lineage (NCBI taxonomy): Eukaryota > Metazoa > Arthropoda > Insecta > Diptera > Tachinidae > Tachina > Tachina grossa. The sequence continues at coordinate 221,987,008 of OX465274.1, forward strand.
CCCTTTTAGACACGGAAAGTTTACTTTGCAAAGTCTTAATTCAGCTGGGAGAAGGCAAGGCAGAAAGAGATAGATTCTTTCCTCTGTCTTCCACACAGCTGAATTAAGACTGCAAAGTAAACTTTACGTTACTAAAAGGGGTATTTCCTACAGCTGTACCCCTTTTAGACACGCAAAGTTTACTTTGCAAAATCTTAATTCAGCTGTGTGAAAGACAGAGGCATAAATACTCTCTTTCTATTTTTCTCCCAGCTGAATTAAGACTGCAAAGTAAACTTTCCATGTGTAAAAGGGGTATTGCATTACCAGTTGATGAACAAAAGTTGAAGTGTGTGAAACGGGACTAACGAAATTTTCCTATGTGCAGCTAAGTTTTACTAACCGATGATACTGTTCTCTAACTATCTTTTGATGTTTCGGAATTATTTCCGTTATTTTGAAATTCACTACCAGTTTTTATGCTGGCAGCTCCGTCATGTAGTCAGTCTTATATTTCATAGTGTTGTATTTCATTTTGTTCGTTATATTTAAAACCATATTTTATCGCAAATGGTGTGGGGTACGTCTCCACAGAAAGACATCGCTTTGAGAACTTTCTGTCAAGATCGATCCATGGGTTCTGCCACGGTATCCTGCAAGCAACAAGGATGCCCAAGATTTTCCAAAGGTCATGTGGTTATACATGATAGCAGACACTCAAAGTTTACTTTCACCCCTTTTATTCGCGGAAAGTTTACTTTGCAGTCTTAATTCAGCTATGTGAAAGATAGAGGTAAAAATACTTTATCTTTCTGCCTTTCTCTCAGCTGAATTAAGACTTTGCAAAGTAAACTTTCAGTGTGTAAAAGGGGTAATAGAAACAATAACAGTTAAAGTTTCTCCCTTATTCTTGTTATATTGTTTTTACGATATCAAGAAAAGTTTTAGAAAAATTAAAACTTATTTATTTAACATTATGTTAGATATATTATGTAATTACATTTTAATAGCTAAATAAATAATTTTATTTATGAATGACTTAAAAGTATACATCATCTATTAATTATTAGCATTTACATACGAGCCACGGAAATTTTTTGCCTTGGTACTCTAAAATTGAAGAAAATATTTATTAGATTAACATAAAAATATGCAATTTTCTTGCCTTATATGTATTACTCTACGTCTATCGCTCGGATGCATTAAATCTAACCTTTGACTCCATTCGATTTGCTCCAATTCATGCCTTAATCTTTTGCGATCAAAATACGATATAACGCAACTTGCCGGAATCCAAAATATGGAAGTAAAGAATACCACGGCGACTGTAGCAAAATAAAAAAAATTTAATTAAAAAAGTTAACTTAAATATCATAATTTTTATGTAATGTTTACATACCAACTATATTGTCCTTCAGAAATTTTAAAATTCTATTAAAATTTATTTCTTCGATTATGTCCCAGAAACGTTCCACTACATCTTGTATGGTTTTCTCGCAGACACCCTTGATAAGGAAGATAATATTAACAACTTTTACAGATATATGCTGTGCATTTATATTTTAAAGTATGTACCTTATTGCAAAAGCCTTGTATACAGGGTGTGCCATCTGGTAAAACATCAGGAGGCTCTACGGGGAAACAGGTTTCATTTATACTCATACGACAGCACCTGCAATGTAACAGTTAATGTAACACAACGACAAAAGCAGATTTTTTGCAAGATTTTTTTTTTCATACAAATTACATTGCTGACTACAATTGTTGCAAACGTGGGAGTATAACAAATTTGTGAGAACCAGCATATAGTACATGCAACCATTAGAATGATAATTCAGGTGGTTGCAGACATTGCAATGTTAATAAGCAACAAGCGAAATTATATACCGCCTTATCGTGGTTGGCGTACATATTTCGACTTTGACCACGTCATTTTTGTAATAGAGTAAAGAACATCCCAAAAATTCGACACTTAATCTATTACCAAAATGCCGCAATAGATTGCATTCTTCAAATTTTGGCATATAGTTTGCACAAATGCAAATATGTTTCAGGATATAAATAAATTAAATTTACCTCTTACAAGCATCTCGAATAATATCGCACATACAACTTTGCAGACCTTGCGTTTCACAATAAGGTACTTCAGAAAGAGAGAGAGACTCATTAATATGGTTCATACGATTTAAATATCCTTAATAAGTACTTACTGCATTTACCATTACGGCACTGGCCTCTTTCCTGACAAATAGTTCCATCATCCATTGCATCTGATTTTGGGCATTCAGCATGGTTGCCAGTGCATCTGGCCTCTCGTTCGCATGTGGCATAGACCTGTTCACGGCATTTTACGCCAGCTGGCATAAACTGACAATTCTGGCAACAAGGAGAATTCTTGTCACTGCAGACAGCACCCTGATTTCGGCGCAATTTACAATTTTTATCACAACAAGCATCGTTGTCTTCTGTACCCAACAAACCAGCATCGCACTGCTCATCACCTTCGACACGTAAATTCCCACAAAATGATTCCTCGGGTTCGGAAAAACAGCGACCTGATTTGGCCTGCAGAACTTTGCGAATAGAACGTAAAGAACAAGGAGAGAATTTCTAAAGGGATAATATAAAAGTTGTTCAATAGCACATTATACAACATGTTTATCTTATTCGCTTACCTTATTATTCACATCATAACCACTAACAGAATAGGTATACATTAAAAAGCTGCCTCCCTGCGAGGCACTTGGTGAACACTCTGGTATATCAGGGTCATGTTCCGATCCCCAATTATGACCAAATTCATGGGCAGTAACTAAATCTGCTTCACGTGTGATAACACGCTGGCCGTAATGATTGCGGGAGCTACTTAAGCCAGAATTTAAATAAAGTGTGTAGCCATTTTTGAAGTATTCTAAACAGAAATATGGAAAACAATCTAAGTGTTCTAAATCGCAACTACAATTAATCCTTCCACTAAATAATTAAATCAATTAAATTAAATGTATAAAGAAATAAAGCTGTAAACATACGTAATTCATTCTAAAACATACAAAAAATAATTAAAATTTTAAATGTTCGATTTCGAAAACGAAAGAAAAAATGTAATAATTTTATTGGAATGACTGTTTTGGATGCTTATTCTTTGAAATTGATTTTTTAAATGTTATATCGTAGTGAAGTTATGTTCCTAACTTTTAAATATTTGTCAAAAATATACAGATTTCGATTTGGTTAAAAAAATATAATAAAAATCGGTAGCTATGATCGATCATCTTGGCAAAATCTGCCTTATTAAAAATACATATATGTATATGTATACATATGTATGTACATACATACACAAACACAAAATAAAGAAATTTTGCAAAAGTACACATAAAGTCCCTATTTACACTATGCAAGTCTTATTGCTAAGATGATTAGTTTATTAGGCGAGAGAGACGGGAGGAAAAGAAACGTTGCTGTTCCCCTCGTCTCTCTCTCCCTGAAACTAATCAGCTTAGCAATAAGACTTGCACAGTGTGATTTGGGACAAACGAAAGATATTGAAAATTATAAATTTGTATTAAAAAAATTAAATTAAAAAATTATCATTAAACTTTAGAACGTTTTTTTAACCTGGTGTACAAATGCCTCCTACGGAGTTACGTCTAGGTGAGCCAACATAAGCCAAACCTAAAATACCGCCTTCAAATTTCAAGTCCGTAAAAAGATGAGCTAAACAAAAATCTTTATGACTATATTCACGTGAAAAGACCTAAATTTGCAATGTCGCATATGCACAAATTTTTAAGGAAGAGATTATAAAAATCGAATTTACATTTATATATATATATATCGTTAACTTAATACGAAAAGGCCCTAACTCATTTTTTAATATTTTACAGGAGGAAAAAACTAAATAAAAAAAGATGCAATATTGATACAAAATTTTTTTAAACGCAATATTATGTGCTTATGTAGTGTTTTAAATAAAAATTGCCTTTAAAAAAATTTTGTATCAATATTGCATCTTTTTTTATTTAGTTTTTTCCTCCTCCTGTAAAATATTAAAAAATGAGTTAGGGCCTTTTCGTATTAAGTTAACGATATGTAGCTAGCAATTTAGGTATGCTGATATAATTCATTTATTTCTAAAAACAATTTCAATAAAATATTACCTCTAAAAGATTACGAACATCCCACTTTTCTCTTATCATATTATAATGAGCCTCTCCACCTCTTAAACGGGTGGGCTCGGAGTGTACCACAATTTTTTTTATCACAAATCCCATTCCCTTGAAGCCCTCTTGATCTGAACGATCTTGCCAAACAGTGTCATTATAAATTTTATGAACACGATCTATAAGGCTTATCTGCAAGCAATAAATATATCTGTTAACATTAATCAATCAATACATGAGAACACTTTAAAATATACCAAATAATTAATAGTGGTCTTTGTATTGCCACCACCCATTTCTTGAAAGAATCTATAATCAGCTACCAGAAGCAAAGGACATCGAGTTTTTGTAGGAGTGTACTCATATTGGTCCGATTGGCGTTTTGTTCTTTTGTGATAGTCATTCTGATGATCACTTTGGTATATTTCATCTTCATCATCCATTTCAAATTCTAAAAATTACGTTTCTTTATATTTCTATTTATTTTTAGAATTAACTTATAAAAAGTTACCTAAACCTTCCTTAATATAGCCGCATGTTATAGGTGCTCCACTTTTTCCAGTTCCATGAGGATATTTCAGTTTTATATCGGATATTCTATAAACCAGCATTGTGTTTTCTTTAGCATTGGGCAAATGGCGCCAAGAAGGCTAACAGATGAATTATTAGTATATTTATATTAAAATGTACAAGTTATATATGTATTCAGTAATACTAATAATAACTTATTACCTCCACATGATATGTTTCTTCTGGTAAACTGATGGACATTGTCATTAAGCCATTTTCTATGTGAGCTCTAACGTTCGAATCGACTTCTCCGAATACGCGGCCCATATAGAAACTATCGTGGTCTGCACAAAGTACACACATATTATTTAATTTACATTTAAAGGATTCCGCTTAATTTACCTAAATGTACTATTGTCTCATTGCCTTCGCCATCCACAGTGTATGCTTTAAATTTGCTGTGAACTACATCCCGATGCGGATGCAAAATCAACCGAAAATGTTTGCCCAGAGTTTTAAACTCTACTTCTTTTATTGTATTGAATGGATTACTACTGGGCTTAGCGCCCCTTTTTACAACACGATGCTCCACTTCGTCTTTGTGGATTATCTCATAATGGGAAAGTGTGCGATGCAGGCAAGCTTTTAAACAGAATATATATGTACATGTATTAATTTTGTATTTAGCAATATAAAAAGATAAATATTAATATTTATGTACTACGTAAGTATGTATAACACAATAATACATTTGACAACTTTCTTGGGCCAAGAATCTTGGCTTATGTACAAAAATGTATTTTTTTTTTAATGTGCAAATTTTTTAAAACTATAATAGTCAATTATGTTACAGTAACGACGGTTCATTGTGACTTTACCAACATTATCAATTAGAAATGCGACGAAAGATATTAAAAGCACAATATTTTTAAACAATATTTTATTTTTTGTCATACTGATAAAAATATACACAAACTGATTTTTTAGCCATCACTGTAATTAAGATAGCAAACGTCAATTTAAAGAGCTGCCATACTATCGTTTATGTATAGTTCACACGAGGCGAAGAATAAATAACACGATAAAACTTTTAACAAGCTCATTATGAAGATATATGGATGCATATCACTCATTTTCTAAAATAACGTCATAACTCAAAAAATTAAATTTTTGGGTTAGTGAAGTAGAATTAATCCTCATATCATTCTTCATATTGTGTAAAAATTTTATACAAATGTCCTGTTTACTCAACTCTTGAGAGAGAAATAAAATTTTCTTTTTCTATTAAGTTGTGTGTAATTTTAATACTTAAATTCGTTTAGCGATATGTTTATGAGTAATAAATATTGTAATATTTGGATCACGAACTATTTTAATGGATTTATGAATGGAGTATCTATGCTACATGGTCAATTTTTACCGCGTCATGCTGCATTATTTTTGTGGTGCGCTGTTCCTTATTAAAATTAAAATGCTGCGAGAAAACCAAGAGAAAGGATTATCGCCAATAAATATACACAAATTTTTTTAAATATTTTACTACAATACTGTATCGCTAATAATTTTATTTCTCTTTATATCATACCAACGTATCGCGAACTGATATCACGAAGTTTACTACACGTTCAATTTTATATTTTGGACTAATTTTTTTAGGCTATTCTGCTGTTAGCCTTCAAACTATCAAAAATCGGAAGAAAACAGTTCGAAAAGGAATATTTATTTATTTATTACATATTCTACAAAGTAAATTTAGTAGAATACGGTTGCGCAAGTATGGACGGAGTAACTAGACCATATGCCCAAGATGTTATTAACAGAATTTTAAAAAGTTTTTGTGACTGACTATACACGACCTATGCCTTCACATAGGAAGAAACTTTCTGAAAAAAAGGAATATATTTAGGTTTTTATCAAAATAATTTGGCAATGGATCGGAATAATACCTTGTTCTAATATTATTTTTTCTTTATGATGCTTATTACAGCCTGTACACTACCATACATATGTGTACATAAGCTAAGCCCTTCTTAATTTTTTCTTTTTACGGTGACTTTTCCCTGTTATATAAGAATTATACCAAGAATTTTGTATCCGATTATTTCTAAAAAGTGTACAAGATTTTTCCACAATAAAATTTAATTTCTTCGCTTAGTACCTTAAAGCGGTCAAAATGCATAACCTGTGCTATAATAGTATTAGTGAAATTTTTTTCTGTCGTCACACTGACGATGCTTGAAGCAAAGTCTAAATTCTTTGATTTTCTCACATGCATGTATGCAACACAAACATAACAAGATATGCTACTCAAAGCAGTAGCTTAGAAATCTTTGAATAAACAAATTAATAAAAATAAATAAATCTACTTGTCAAATTCTAAACGTAAAAAGTTTTTGTAGGTAGTTTGATAACTGTGTTGTATTTAGCTTATGTATAATATGATATTAATTTATCGTGCAATGCTTGCACATGTATACCGAAACCTTCAAGAACACGTACACCAAGGCCTATTTATCAGGTCAATGCAATCGTCCTGATGATATTCTTTGTTTTCGTGTTTAAACTGTCAAAAGCTGTTTGCACCATACACTTTAGTTCATGTTTGTGTGTATTTCTGACAACTTAAACATAAAGTTGTTTTTTGTATTGCTGTGTTTATGTAGAGTTGCATAGAGTTGCTTGTGTCATGCATTTTGACCGCGAATAGTGCGCTTAAAGAGTAAAAGGATAATAAAAAAGTGTCAAAATTCAGATTTTACCCCTTTTATACAAAAGTATTGAATTGAATTGTTATTCTGTTTTAAAAATTTTCGCAGATATTGCGTTACCAATTTTATTCATATATTTACATTTCATCTCTTCAACATACAAATTTCGTTCTTACTTTTACAGTGAGTCTATACTTGATAAATGTTTATCATGATTAAAGTCAAATCGTTATCAAGAGAAAAATTTATCAGGTGTAGACTGTATTTATTAGTATTATTGCAGTGTCTTAACAATTTTGTCAGAGTTTCAGCTCAGACAACTTTGTCTTGATAAAAAACGTAAACAAACTGTTTGACGTTTTAATTTATTTGTAAAAAATAAAATATTTAAGTAATTTAAAAAAAATATAAAAATAAAGAAAAGTATTGATGTTGTTATTAAATAAAACCTTTTTAATAAATATGAAATGAAATATTGCAGGTATTGTGACAAACTTTCTTCACGACGAAAAAGAAATTATGATTTATCATAATAAAAAAAACCACCACGTCTTCGCATGTATCCTTGCAATAAAAAAAATATGACAACGGTTCTGCCGACTTTTTGTTAGTTGTTATGATAATTTTTTTTTTATCAAGTATAGACGCTTTCTTAGTAAAATGCATTTTTTATGTTAAATGAACTTTGAGAAGTTGAGAAAAGTACCAAGAAGGGGTACCGTTTTTACCCCTTAGACATTTATTCCATTATTTTTTACTGGATTATGGAGATATTAATATACCGGTATTATCCGGATTAGCGCCTTGTACATGTATGATGTATGTCACGGATGGAAATCATGGCACAATTGTACTTTTTATGGTACATTTTTGAACTTGTTGGTACCGTGGTACTGCCGCGAGTTATTTTGTACAATTTAAAAATGTTAATGTTTCACTATATGGTAACATTAATTTTGCCTATGTTCTCTTTAATTTTTTTGTGTGTTTTATTTTAATCTCTAATATATTAGTCGAATCTACGAATGTACCTTTATGAATGTAATTTGTAATATTTTTTATGTTATTATTTATTGTATACTGAATTTTTATACTCATTGCCACATAGTCATAGTCATAAACAAAGTACACTTTGAGTTTAAAACCAGTATTGCCATACAAAATACTGGTTTTAAATTTATAAAGTATACTTTGTTTTGACTATGACTATGCGCCATTTTTGTTAAGTTTCTGTTTGTATTAATAAATATTTAAAAAAATGGTACCTTCATGGTCTAAAAAGTATATTTTGTTTTCATAGTTGATACAAAATCCAAGAAGTCATTTTCCTTCCCTGATGTATATATAGGTTTTTTTTGTTAAACATATGATTTCTTCGATTATAAGTATGTAAGAAGATTTTCTCTGTACATATAACCATACACTTAAATATTTATTAACTCTCTTAAAATATTGTAATAAAGATCTTCAACTTTATTAATGTTTAAAATTCCAAACTGTGTACCTGTGGTGTAAGCATACAAATGCATTTGTAAGCTTTTAACGTTCGATGAATAAAATGCAACATTGCAATAATTGAGTAGTGAGTACCCAAGAAAAAGTAGGTACTGAGTTCTTAGTACCTAAATTAATTTTATACCACTATTGCACTGTTTGTTAGAAGAAAAAATCTGTGTAAGAGGAAATTTTTTTTTTGGAAAAACATATATACATGAAAAATAGATAATTAAATTCAATAAACTTGTGTTAAACTAAAAGTATAAAGCACATGGATGCAGAATTTATAAAAATCTAAAAAGGTTTCTCGCCAAAAACCGTCAAAGTTTCGAATGGAAAAAGAGGAAAAAACCTCTATGCAGTTGACGAAGAAGTATAGAAGACAGCGAGACGACATAGACAACGACGACAGCAGCGAAGTTGAAAAAGAAACGAGATCTGAAACACCAAAAGTATAAACGAAAATCCAACAGAAAATCTACGGAGCACTTAATTGGCACTTTAGGAATAGCAGCTGTTTTTGGAACGAGTTAAGAAAATACTAAGGAAACATGTGTGATATGTGTTCAGATTTTCAACAATTATTGGAATCTTGTAAGTAATTGAAAATCTCTGCCGACTGACGGTTGCATTCATAGTTCATGATGAATTAGCTGCAAATGTGTGTGCTACACTATTGTTTTATAAGTGGGCGGTATAAAGAAAAAGAGGAGTTTAGATATTAGCCTCGGTTTGTTTTATATAAAAGAAAATGCCGGTGATACGCTCAATTAGGTTGCATAAAGTTAAATTTCATTAAATTCACTTAAAACAAAAGAAAATAAAATTTTCTCGCGATAAACGATTGTTTGGATATTTTCTAATAAATTTTTTTCTTCATTGCTTATTTCTCTCTGCACAATATAAATATGTCTTACATTCCTTATAGTTTTTGATTCTTGTTGGTTTCGGATATCCGTTTAATACATAATACTTATTCCAGTTGTCAACAACGACGTCACGTCAATACAATACAAACAAATTATAACTTGTCTGCTCGCTCTCGCTAAAAATTTGTGCTATTCGCACAGTTTATTTCTGTTTTCTAAGATCTAGAAAATAGCATGAGCAGGACAATAGCAGTCAGTTGTTTTCGATAACGGGGAGCTGGTATGTTGGGGTATACTCCGGCTAGGGCTCGACATCTTGAGGTGGATTCAATTCCATTAAACTATATATCGGAATTGTATTTTTGAAATTGTTCAGAAACTTTTGAAAATATGGCTTTGTGAAAAATTCTTACTTCGAGTTCTATGAGGGAAATGTTCACTGTGGCAAAACCCTTCTTCCGCATTAACTGGAACCTAAAGGAAGATAAAGACAAAAAGTCATACTTTAAAATTGCATCTTCAGTAGTCGAAATTATTTATTTATTTATTTAGTACATATTATACAAAGTAAATTTGTATAATATGGTGTTGCACAAGTATGGGCGGAGTAACTAGACCATATGCCCAAGATGGTATTAACAGTATTTTAAAAGTTTTTGTGACTGACTGTACACGACCTATGCCTTCACATAGGAAGTAGCACCGTGGTTGTTAAAGAAATTCCACAAAAAACCGCAAGGTTATACGGTTATCCGTGGCAGATCAGTCAACCAGTGCGAGCGAGACGAAAAGCTCTCGAAGGCCAAACAACACGCACAAGCCTGACCGCACTTAAGAAATAATTACGATGACGCGAGAGATGTTCCTCAACCCAGAGCTGCTTAACGACTGAAGTCGAAATTATATTTGTGAAATTTTTTAGAAACTTGAAAATTAGTGAATTCTTCCTCAAAGTAAGAAGTTTCCATGAAACTGTATTTCTTCAAGACCCTAAAAAATTTTACAAATACAATTCCCTTGTATGCAAATGCAGTTCAATGGCATGATTTGTTGTATTTATTTTATTTGTTGTATTTTATTTTATAAAAAAAACACCTTAAATTCAGTATAAAATGCATACCACATAAATAAGAACAAAAATATTGCATGGGATAAACGTATTTAACTGGATGAATTTATCTTCACACACAATAGGCAAGACCCAATATATTGATATTTTATTGACGTGGCGTGATTTAAACTATATATCGGAATTGTATTTGTGAAATTTTTTAGAAACTTTTGAAAATATGGCTTTGTGAAAAATTCTTACTTCGAGTTCTATGAGGGAAATGTTCACTGTGGCAAAGCCCTTCTTCCGCATTAAATGGAACATAAAGGAAGATAAAGACAACAATTCATATCATAAAGATGCATCTACAGTATATCGAAATTATATATGTGAAATTTTTTAGAAACTTGAAAACTAGTGAACTCTTCCTCGAAGTAAGAAGTTTTCATTAAACTGTATTTCTTCAAGACCCTAAAAAAATTTTACAAATACAATTCCCATATAATGTAAATGCAGTTTAATAGCATATTTGTTGTATTTATTTTATTTGTTGTATTTTATTTTATAGAAAACACCTTAAATTCAGTATAAAATGCATACCACATTAAAGAAGGACAAAAATATCGCATGGGATAAACGTATTTAACTGGATGAATTTATCTTCACACACAATGGGCAAGACCCAATCTATTGATATTATATTGACGTGACGTCGATGTTGACATAGATGGATATGTAATCATCTATAGGTTAGAAAGGGTGGTGCTATACCGCACCTCCACTCGGAGACCTAATTGGGTCCATTGCGATCTGCATCATAAGGTTATTTCATTTAAACACTAGTACCAATCAGGAATTTTGAAAAGACTGAAATGTAAATACTAGGGTGATCGATTATTCTACTTTTACAGAAACCGGTTTTCGAATAGTTCGAATATTTGAAATTATGAAAAACCCGGTTTCGGTTTTTACAATTCAGGAAAAACCGCTCAACCGATTTTTTTAAGTAAGAAAATTATTATACAAAATTTTGATTTTAAATTGCTTTATAAAAAAAAGGGTTAACAGTTCATGTAAATACTATAAAACAATACAGAAATTAAAGGTAAAACATTAAAATTAACTTCATATACTTATGTATGTATATGTAGTACATAAATATTTATATATAATATAAAGTTGAGGAATAAACTCTACATACAACCATCATTTTTTGGGTTTGTGGAAACTTGGGAAGAAATTCAAAAAATTAAATATGCCAATAATAAATATGTTTATACAAAAAATAAAAAAATAATTATAGCACCTACAGTAGCAAAAATATTAAAAATACGTTGGAGAAAAGTCTGCATACAGGCATAAAATATATGAAAAAATACGTGCAAAATATTTGATGTCAACTTATTTGAAAATTCTGTGATTTCCGGTACCAAGCCGTCAACAAATGGCATCCATTGTTGTTATTATTATTATTTTTTATTTTTTGTATAAAAATTATATAAGCAACCTAAATATTGGCATATTTAATTTTTTGAATTTCTTCCCGAGTTTCCTCAAACCCCAAAAGTTATGGTTGTATGTGGAGTTTATTCCTTAAAAGTATTTACATATGAATGTATGGACATGGTCGTTATCTACCTCTATATAAAATATGAAGCAAAATGGCAACAAAACTAAAAAACACTCTTTGCAACTGTATTTTGACATCCATTGCACACTAAAAGGCCAATTAAATTCGCCTCTGCTATTACCTCATAAAATAATTTCTCTTAAATTTCATGTTTCAGTAAATCTTGCCATGCTCTTAAAAAGCTTAGAGCTTTTACACTAAAAATATACTTACGAAAATCAACAAAACATGCAAAATGTGCAAATCGAAAAGTATTCGACTCAGCCGGTTTTTAAATTGTAAAAAACTGGACTATTCGACATTCGAAAAATCAACATTTTGAAAAAACCGACAACCTTATTTTGAAAAAACCGGATTTTATAACCGGTTGAAAAACCGAGTCGATCACTGTAGTAAATACGCTAAAAAGTGTTCAGTTAAATCAAAAACACTTTTCTTTTGTCATCATTTATGGCTATTAAAGCTACGGTCACACTTGTCAAACATTTGCCCAAAAACACTAATGAAAAAAGTTTTGATCCAGACGCTTGTTTATTACATTAAGGGCCGTTATTACAACTTAAAGTTAGTTAAAAGTAGGATTTTATCGGACGTATAAAAAGCTTTCCATTATTGCAAATTGGATTTAACTTACCAGGAAGGATAAACTTGCCTGTAATTTATCGCTCATTTTAAGTTAAAGTAAAATTTTGCAAATGATAAAGTTTTTATACGTCCAATAAAATCCTACTTTTAACTAACTTTAAGTTGTAATAATGGCCCTAAGAGCCATTTTACTTGTAGATTTGTAATTTTTAGTTTTGAGAAACGGGCCCCTGATCTAAAAAACCTATCAATAAAGTAAGAAATTGTACTAAGGCGAAAATCGTTAAAATTATTAAGTTGATTTAAATTATTTGAAAACATAAAAAAAAAAAAAAACTCACAACCGTATCACCAACATCATCAATTTGTGAAAGAAATTATTTGAGCTTTTCGGCGCTTTTCAAATGTATCTATGAGACATTTAAAAATATTGCTGCTTTATTGCAACATAGGAGTCATGTCTGAAAAAATTATTCACGAAATATTAGGCAACGAACTAACGTGTACTCTGTCCCTAAATAAAAAATATTTCCGCACAAATTAAACACTGCCTTTTCTTTTTAAAAATTTGTAAAATATTTCCAAACACAGCTGGATTTATTTTCCTTTTGATACCTATGCCAACTTAGTTTTCCGCAAAAATTTTAAAGCATTGTTTAAAATGCTGAGTATTTGTGAATATCTTTTTTATGCTGACTTAAAATTATTTTCGTCCTTTTGGCATTTGATAATCGTAAACTAATTTCGTAATTTAGGTGCAAAAATTTTTTATGTTATGTTTCGCTTTAAATATTCGCATAAATTTAAGCGAATGCAAATAGCCAAAGTAAGTATAGGGATAACTATAGTTAACAATGAATGCAAAATGAAATATCATAAATAATTTTGTATAAGAATTTCGTATAAAAGCCATGTACATACATGCACCTTTTAATAAGAGAAAATATTTAAATTGTAAAATGAAAGCTTAAAGCTTATTTTCTGCAAATCTAGATTTTTGAGTTATGCCTCTTTTGCAATAAAGGATCGATATGCATAAATACGTACATATGTACTAGTGATGCACGAATATTCGTATTCGTGTTGGAGTTGCCGAATATTCGGCCATTTTTAATGCGAATACGAAGCGAAGGCGAATACGAATACGAATATTTTTCCAAAAAAAAAATTAAATAAATAAATGCACAAAAATATTAGTTTGTACGAATCCATTAAATTTTTTATAGAAATTTGTGCTTTGTATCATTTTCAAATATTATTTACTGACGAGCATTAAAATTTTAGGTAGTTTTTATTAACTTTAAAGTACGCCAAAAGGAGTATGAAGTTCTTTTTCATAACAATTTTTTAATATTTTATATTGCAGGCGTAAATAGAGCCCTAATTTAATGTCTATAAATTTCACATGAAATATTCGTATTCGTATTCGCGAATATCGTTTCAAATATTCGTATTCGCATTCGTATTCGCGAATATCAAAAATTGACATTCGCTACATCGCTAATATGTACATATATCTTTTAACTACATACATATTGGGCCTAATTACGAGTGTCGTATTACCACTACGCCGACGACAATTTTATTTTAAATGCTTTACAATTTTCTCAAAAAAAAAAAAATATATACCGGTCGACCGGTTTTTTAAATAACAAAATTATTGCACAAAAGTTTCTATTTTAAATTGCTTTATTAAAAAGTTAAAAGTTCATGTAAATACTATAAAACTATCCAAAAAATAAAGGTAAAACATAATAAATTCAGGACTCTGACTCGCGCACGAAGGGTTCCGTACGAACACTAGATATGTAATTTAATACAAACTTCATCCTATATAATGTATAGTTTTGGCATTTTTTTCGTTTTTGTGATCTTTTCGGTATTTTGGTTTTGGCGGTTTTTGCGTCTTTTCAGTTTTGGCGATTTTTTTAAGTTTTGGCTCTTTTTTTTAGTTTTAACACTTTATTTTCTTGTTTTGGCGATTTTTTTCGATTTTGGCGTTTTTTCATTTTGGCGATTTTTTTCATTTTTGCAATTTTTTTTTCATAATTTTTTTTTAGTTTTGGCGACATTTTTGCGTTTTTTCGATTTTTTTAGATTTTTGGCGTTTTTTTTATTTTAAAGTTTTTATTTTCATTTTGGCAATTTTTTCGAATTTGGCGATTTATTTTAGTTAGAAATTTTTATTTTAATTTTGGCGATTTTTTCGTTTTGGCGATTTTTTTTAATTTTTGGCGATTTTTTTTTGGTTTGGCGATTTTATAATTTTCGGTTTTTTTAGTTTTACCGTTTTTGAAAATTTCAAGTTTTTGGGGATTTTTTTAAGTTTTGGCTCCTTTTTTAGTTTTGACACTTTATTTTCTTGTTTTAGCAATTTTTTTCGGTTTTTGGCGTTTTTTCATTTTGGCGATATTTTTTATTTTTGGCGAATTTTTTCATTTTGGCGATTTTTTTTATTTAAATTTTTTTTTAGTTTTGGCGACATTTTCGCCTTTTGGCGATTTTTTCGATTTTTGGCGTTTTTTCATTTTGGCGTTTTTTTTTTCATTTTGGCGATTTTTTCGAATTTGGCGATTTATTTTAGTGTTAGAATTTTTTTTTAATTTTGGCGATTTTTTTCGTTTTGGCAATTTTTTTAATTTTTGGCGATATTTTTTTTTTTTGGTTTGGCGATTTTATAATTTTCGGTTTTTTTAGTTTTACCGTTTTTGAAAATTTCAAGTGTTTGCCTCTTACGGTTTCCAAGATATAGCAAATTGTCAAAATTACATAGTCAAAATTGCATTAACTGATGGACCACCCTTTAATTTTAATTTGTTTAAATTTTAGTGTTAATTGTTGTAGTCTGTATAAAAATACACTAATTTTACAAATTTCAAGTTTCAATATACAATTGTATGTATATTACATGGGATTTTAGTATTTTACGTTGCTGGTTTTGGAACACCCTTTAATTTTTAATTCTCATGTATTTGTTGTTGTAGCGGCCAAGGTTCTACATACTGTGTCCAAATTTCAGGTCCGTAGCTCTTACCGTTCCTGAGAAAATACCGTGTGACGGACAGACGGACAGCGTAGCGAAAACAATAGGGTTCCTTTTCACCTTTGGTGTACGGAACCCTAAAAATTAACTTCATATACTTATATATAGTACATCTGTATATATAATATATATATATATATATATATATATATATATATATATATATATACATATGAATGTATGGAAAAAGTGGATATCTACCTCAATATAAAATATGAAGCAAAATGTCAACAAATCTAAAAAACACTTTTTGCAAATGCATTTTGACATCCATTGCAGACTATATAGCCAATTTTATTCGCCTCTGCTACCACCTCATAAAATTATTTCGCTTAAATTTCATGTTTTGGTATATGTTGCCATGCTCGAAAAACGCGTAGAACTCTTACATTGAAAAAAAAAAATACTTAGAAAAATCAACAGAACACGTTGGTCTAAGTTTCAGCATAGTAAAAACCAATTTTATTGCAAAATGTACAAATAGAAAAGTATTCGACAAAGCCGGTTTTTAAATTGTAAAAAAGCTGGACTATTTGACATTCGAAAAATCAACATTTTGAAAAAACCGACAACCGTATTTTGAAAAAACCGTGTTTTAAAACCGGTAGAAAAGAAAGAAAAGAGTCGATCACCCTAGTGGCTATGCTTCAATTACTCGAATAATATTTTTTATTATTTTTTCGTTCGAATATTCGAACAAAATTATTCGTATATTCGAACATAAATAAAATCGTGAAATTTTATTCGAACAAATATAAAACACGTATAATTGACAACATTGATTGAAAATTATAGTATTGAACAAACCTATTAAAAATACCCAGCAAAAAAAGTGGTGAAAAAAAAGTAGAAAAAGCACCACAACTACTAATACGAAGCACTTCAAACTCCGAGCAAAAAGTAGTGAATTTTACATTAGAGTGTCATTGGAGCGAAGTGGTTTGTTTTTGCCAACCCGTGAGTGAATAAGATTTACTTTCTATTTGCTATAAAAACTCGAAAATAAGGTGTGATATTTTATTGGTGAAGTAAATCCAATATATTTTACATTTAGGATGTGGTTCTTAATCACTTTTCCAAAGCACTTAAATTTATGATTTAGGAAGTGGTGCTTATTCACTTATTTATTAACCAAATTGGAAGCTATTTCATTCCTAAAAGTATTCTACTCATTAAAATAATTGTTTCAGAAGAAAAAAGAACGGAAATCTGTTCTAGTTTTCGTTCATTTCTGAAGTTGAAGAATTGGTACTTTTAAGAATTTAAATCAATCAGTTAATTTATTAGCTTACGGGCTTGCTCGGAGTTTGAAGTGGTTCGTTCGTATCAGTAGTTGTGGTGCTTTTTCTACTTTTTTGCATCACTTTTTTACTGGGTTTTTATTTTAGAGGATAATAATAATAAAATAGGTGATTTGTCATTACTTTAGATATGTAATTAAAGATAACTTCATTAAACCAGAATAAAATGCATAACCTTTGTTGGAAGTAATTTAGAAGTACTTTCAATAGAAGTACTCATTTTATTTTTTGCTTGGTAAGTATGTAGTATATATAACAATGTGAAAGAAATAAATATTGCTTAAAAGCAGCAAAATTTCTCGGCAGGTGGAGTTACTGAATAATCGAAAAAACAGCAAAATTCGTTACAATAAATGTTATATGATATTTTGAAGGACTTCTTTAAAATTATTAAATTCTTGGTGATTTATGATTATATAAATCAGATATAAGTACATAATTTCATTCTTTGCAGATGAAACCCGCATTATCACCCAAGATGCCAAGCATGCAATTCTCTACAAAAGTGAAATTGAAACAGCATTTGGATATATACAAGCATGGCCTCAAAGACAATGCATGTGCTTGTATAGGGATGTTAAAAATTTTGAGCGCTTTAATTTAGTCATACAATCTATGATTTATTTAGCTGTTTATCATTTGAAACACATCAAAAAACTAATTGAAGATTACAAGAAAATATCAGCTAACGCTCAATCTGTGACTCAAACGCAAGGCACTACTGCACAAGCAGAAAAAACAAATGATTCGAAGAGCGTGCTGGCTACTGCTGCAGAAAGTAACGATAAAATTGAATCAAAAGAATCAGATGTAGATAGAAATAAGACTAAAGATGATATAAAATCGCCCAAAACGACTGATAAGGCTTGTAATAATTCGGCATCGCCGGAAAACGATAATATCAATAATAATAATAATACTTCAACCACTTCAACGTCATCACCATCTGGTACATCATCGATTCAGAGTTCTCAAAGTTCGGCTTCGACTTCATCCCCCTCATCCTCATCAGTTACTGTAACATCATCAACTGCGTCTTCATCCACGTCGCAACACACTGAAGAGCCTTGGATATTGCCTGAGGTCGAAAAACTTTTGTTGCTCGTGTCTAAAGCTTTTTTGCTTAATTTTCCACTGTATGTGGCCTATAAACATGGAACGCATGCACGTTTGGATGACATATCCGCCGAGGAAGCACAACATTTGGCTATATTTTGCGATCTTCATGATAACGAAATACCGGTTTACCTGTTGAGGAACACCAGCCTGTTTTGTAATTCAAATGGATTTGCCGCTGTAATGTTATGTTTTGATCAACCTGATTTACCAGTGACCACAGCTCATGCTATTACCGCGACTGTCTCGAATATAAAAATTTGGTTACATTACGGTTGTGTTGTACAATTATTTGTACCGTTGCGCAGTAAAATCTTGCAATATATGTGTAAACTATCGGACCAAAATCTCCGAACAGCAGCCACGCGGGCAATGGCGGACTTTGTATGGTCCGCTGTTCGAGATCCTTTAGACGCTTCGATAACGTTTGATGTGGAAGGTTTGGCCTTGGCGTTTAAATATTTTACATCGACCACTCTGACAATGAGATTGGCTGGTGAGTGCAATGTTTCCATTACACATTATTATGGACATACATGTTTAACTTTTTATATTTTTTCAAGGTATTGCCCAAATAAATGCTCATATTAATATATTTGGTGAAATTGAATCTGTGGTGGGTGAGGTTGAAATTGTGGCCAATAAAATCGGCGATTGGTTGACAGAAAATCAAATAATCCAACATTTGTTTGGTCCCAATCTGCACGTGGAAGTTTTGAAGCAAGCCCATGTAGTGTTGAATTTCTTAGCAATGGAGAACCAAATAACAGAAGAACACATCAAATTGATTTGGCAAGCAACACAACAATTGAAACACTGCTCTAAAACTATATTCGACATCCTGCCGTCATTAGTTAAGAATCTGGCACCCAAACCAGCGATGTACTTGTATACACTTTTATGTCGCATGGATCCCAAAGAGCATACCGAACAGAGTATTTATATAGCATCAGCTTTGACAAAACTTATTTGGTCGCGAGACAAGACTCGCTCTCAAATAAATTTGGAGAATGAAATAATGGCCGCCACTAGTTCGGACAGTGGCAGTATGGACGGCAGCAATTCTGATGAGGGTAATGGTGATGATAGCAGCTTAGCAAGTGCCCGCAAAAGTCCCATTGACATTGAAAATGTTTGCTCGTCCGATACTGGGGTAACACCATGCAAACAGGCGAGACGTAGGCGTCATGTGTGTGATACTACAGTAGAGAAGGGCAAAGAAATATCAGAGGAGGAAGTTAATATGATCAATTCAAAAATTGATATGAAGTAAGTATTGGAATATTTTCTTCTACAAAAAATAAATTCAGTAAAGTGCGAATTTAAGTCGCACAGAATGAGTTCCGTACGGACACTACATATATAATATGATTATATATAGCCTATATAATCGGATATTTGACCTGATGAAGACATATTTAAGAAAAAAATTTATTTTATTTATTTATTTATTTATCTGTCTAATCTTAAGGAATAAATTCTAAGATTAGATTTAATTTGAGAGCACTAGCAACATTGGCTATCGGCTCGAAAAAAGTTTAATTCCACGGTAAAAATTTTTTGGGCTTCGCCGATTTTTTTTAGTTTTAGCAGTTTTTCTTAGTTTCGTTTCGTTTTTAGGATTTTGGCGTTTTTTTAATTTTTACTTTTTTTTCGTTTTGGCGATTTTTACGATTATTGGCGATTTCGTTTAGTTTTAGCGATTTTTTAGTTTTTGAGCTTTTTTAGTTCTGGCGTTTTTTCTTTTTGACGATTTTTTCCGTTTTTAGGATTTGTTTTTGATTTAGGCGTTTTTTTTAATCTTTCGCGTTCTTTTTTGTCGATTTTTTTAGTTTTGGCGTTTTTTTGTTTTTTAGCGATTTATTTTAGTTTAAGCTATTGTTTTAGCTTTGGCATTTTGGCATTTTTTTTCTGTTTTGGGGTCTTTTCTCGGTTTGACGATTTCTGAATTCTGAGATTTTTTAGTTTTAGCGTTTTTGAAAATTTCAAGAGTTTGCACTTACGATTTCCAAGATACATTAAGTTGTCAAAATTACATTAACTGATAGAATACCCTTTTTAGATTTAATTAAATTTCAGTGTTAATTGGTGTAATCTGCATACAAATATACTAACTTTGCAAATTTCAAGTGTATATATACATTTGAACCTCGATTAGCACGGATAATCCAAAAACACGGTTAATAGAGCTTATATAAAAGCACAAAGCGTACATATTATTGTAAATAAAACATACAATTTTAGTTTGTATTAAAACATTAGATCAATTTTGTTGCATGTATAATAGTTGTATAGCACGGTTAATAGAAGTATATAAAATTGAACCACGGATATTAGAGGTAAAAGCACTGTTAAAACAAACATGTCGGATAATAGATGTAGACGGCTGATAGAGGCCCGGATAATCGAGCTTAAAACTGTATAAGCAATTCTATGTATATTACATTAGGATTTCAACATTTTTCGTTGCTCGCTTTAGAACAATCTTTAATTTTTAATTGTCATATATTTGTTGTTGTAGCGGGCAAAGTTTTACATATTCTCTGAAAATTTCAGATCCTCTTACGGTTCTCGATAAAACAGCATGTGACGAACAGACGGACATCGGAGTAAAATCAATAGGGTTCTTTTCATCTTTGGTGCATGGAACCCTAAAAAAGTGATTATGCTTGCGATTCAGCAGGAAATTTTATAAATTTTACATTAGGCTTATTTTATAGTTTGATAATGTATAAATTTCTTTTTTCTAAATTTATCTAAATTATAGAATAAAAAATCATCGTATTGTAAATATAATTGATAACTCGAGCAGTGAAGAAGATATACAAAAAGGATCCGTTAATATGCAAATGCATCGTAAGAAATCACGCAAGCGACGCAAGAACAACAACAATAATCTTCCGCTGACGCGTTTAGCATACGAAATTGTTGAAGCTATTTGCGATGGGGGCGAGGACGATGCGTCCAGTGATGATGGCGATGATGCCGATGAGGGCGATGGTGAATGCGAACTTCTTAACGATAGCGACGAGTGTAGCGAGTCCGGCCAAGTGCCCAGTGCTGTACTAAAACATTTGCAAGGTGAAGGCCCTTACATCCGTGCTATAGCCGAAACGAATATAAGCGAACTTTTAAGCGGTGCTGAAAACGAGGGCAGCTATTCATCTCCTATAAGTAACAAATCGGAAAATTTGGATGGTTTCGATGTGGATGATATTTATGCAGACGAAATTGCTCAACTTTGTATTGCTCAACAGAATCAGCGTGTGCAAAATAATGATAAAATTTCTACATTCGCTGAATTGGACGAACATCTTGAGACGCGAAACCAAGAAATTACTGCTTTGGTAAATTTTCAGAATCAGCATGGTGCCCAAAACGCTATGCGTGCTGCACAACACAATGACAAAATGACAACGTTTGTCAATTTAGACAATCTGGACACACGTACACAGGAAATTGCTTCATTGGTTAATGTACATAACCAGCGTGTCGCACAAAATACTATGCCACCAGCATTTGCAGCTGCTGCTGCCGCCATGGCTGCCGCTCATACGGCAATGTCTATGCAAAAAACTGAAGCCAATGTAGCAGCTGCTGCTGCCGCATTGGCTGCTGCTGCCGTTGCTACAGATAATGCTCAACAAACGTTACTGGATTTTCAGGGACGTGCGAATGCCTCACTGACTGGTCAATCTAAATTTCAAACCTTAGAGGAGTTTCAAGAAAATGCCAATAAAATGGTGGCAAAAGCCATTGCAGCTGGAATAATTTCGGGTTATGTTAAACACAACAATGAGGGGGACATTGTTGAAATAAGCAATATTGGCGCAAAGGACTGTAATAAAAGTATTTCTTCGTTGTCTCCTCAACAGCCGACATTTAAAATTAATAATGTTTGCCAACCGGGTAATACTCTTTTGTGGGATTTGTTGCAGGATGACAAAATTGTGAGTATTGGAATATATATGTACATATCTATATCATTAGCTAAAATGGAAAAAGGCGTAAGAATAAATTCAACAGAGAGTTTTTGATTGATTATTATAAATGCCATTAAATTTAATGTCTTGACAAAATTTTACACATCTGTGATAAAAAATGACAGTTTTATTAACAAAAAACAGGGGGAATTAACTACAAGTTTGTTTAGTTTTTTTGCTTCTGTAAAATTATGTTATTATTAGTCAAGCCTTTTGCCATTTTATCTAACGATATGTGGAACTTTTCGAAAGGTTAATTGTGTGTGTTGTTTGTTCTTTCACTTATTTGTAAAAATTTATATGTAGTGCCACAGCTTTTCACTGGCCTTCTCGTTCTCTATTATACATAGAGTTTACAGTTTATCCACATTGATTTTTTGGAAACAACAATGTAGCCAATACTATTGACTCCCTGGAGTATCAAATCATTGTGGGTTATTGTTACTGTTCTATCGATACTACAATGCAGTTAGGAAAGTTTGTTACGAAATCCGTACATTTTAGCGTTCCTCATTAGAGCACGACCATTAAAGACAGAATTAGTTTTTTAGCCATACTTAAGGTTAAAAAAGGTTTATATTCGGAAATGATATTAAAAATACCTATTTGACATTTTTTAGAAAGTCTCATGGCGTTTTGTTTTCAGAAGAAGGTGCAATATTTAAAAAAATGTTTTGTAACGGACGCGTCCCCAAGCGGCGGATAGGGGGATATATGCACACTTTCCTTCAGGGACCGTAACTGTTATGACTTTTATCGAAAAAGTCCAGAAAAAAAGTTATTTTTAACTTTTATTTTTTAAGGCAGAAATAAAAGTTATTTCTTAACTTTTATTTTTTAAGGCAAAAACTAAAAGTTATTTTTGACTTTTATTATTTTACTCAAAAAATAAAAGTTATTTTTTAACTTTTAATATTTTAAGGCAAAAATAAAAGTCTTGAATTAAGTATTGCATAGTAATACGTCAGTTTTATTGCCTCCAATTTATAGGTAATAATAATTGATGTATATTACAGAAGTCTATAAAAATTATAGTTATTATTATTATTATAGCATTGAAAGCAATAAAACTTGCGTATTACTATGCAATATTTAATTCATGACTTTTATTTTTGCCTTAAAATATTAAAAGTTAAAAAATAACTTTTATTTCTTGAGTAAAATAATAAAAGTAAAAAATAACTTCTAATTTTTGCCTTAAAAAATAAAAGCCAAAATTAAAAGTTATTTTTTGACTTTTATCAAAAAAGGCACACATTTAAAAGTCATACAAAAATTTGCATGTACATCACCTATGTATCATAATGATAAGAACCAAAATTTTCTACGATCATTTTTTATGTGTGCTTTTTTGATGTACATTTTTAAAAATAAAAGTTATTTTCTGTTCCTGCTTTCCTTCTTCTGGGGCTTACGACCTCGGGAAAGGGGAGGGTTTCTTTGTATCAGGGATAATTTCTCCCTAATTAGGAGGTATTTTACTTCCCGCGGACCGAAACCAGATCGGTGGTAGTTCTCTTAAAAAATAAAAAAAAATTAAAAAATTATGAAAAACAAACAAATTACGGCGCAGAGAGTAATATACCCAGTACCGGCAACAACTGTTCCGCCCACGAGACAGTTGGAGTCGAGATCAAGTAATCGCCACACATCCACACGGGGGTAGGTGAATTGGACCCCGTAGTCGTCAAGGTGAAAATCACTAAAGATAAGAAGAGGAATAAGGAAGAACCGGTGGGCGACGTTAAGTTGCCGCAGCCCCCAGCCTTTAAAAACAGGTAGAGAAAGTCAGTGATGGCATTGCTAAACTGACGACCAAAAATAAAACATTTTCTGGGGCAGAGCGAAGGAAACTGACGAAGATGAACCAGGAAATCAATAAAGGCAGCGCACATGATGCTATAAAAGAGCAAGTGGAAAGTTCAACCAACCCTAAAGAGGCCAGAAAGAGGATCCGTTCTCCAGAGGAGCAGAATACTATTTCGAAAAAGGCAAAAAATTTTAACTTCTAGTTTACACCTTGCAAATATTATTGCTAAGCTGATTAGTTTAAGGGAGAGGGAGACGAGGAGAACAGAACGTTTCTTTTGCCCTCGTCTAACTCAAGGAAACTCCGTCTTACCGAAACCAAAAGAGACTCTAGTCGGCCTCAAATTGATGAGGGAGGTAGAGCGTCCGCGGTTACTAAAAAGACGAACGCTTCGATCAGCTCAGTCGCAAAGGGGATGCAAATCAATCCTGCGGATCGTCAAGCAACTGTTGAGAATCTAATAAACAACAGTAAATGGAACATGTCTTGGAAACTTGGGGTGGCGCTGCTATACAAATTATAAGCTGCGAGTTCAAAGGGGAATATTGATTATGAGGATTGCATCAACTTCGTGCATCAAATACTGGTTTTAAACTCTAACGGCCTTCTGTATAATCGAAAATTGTCATGAAGTAAACATAAGTTACAAAATTGAACTAAGTGTTAGTTAACGCGTTCCTTTATAAAGTTTGACATTACAAATCGCCGCATAATGTAGTTTTAATACAACATTACATTTTGCCATGATTTTTAATTAAAAATTTTAAGGAAAAACACGTTAAGACCATGTTCAATTTTGCCACTTATGCTTATTTCATGCCAGTTTTTGATTATACATAAGGCCGTAAGAGTATATATACTTTGTTTTGACTATGAATATGCGGCATATTTAAAACATCCAGACAAGTTTGTAAAGTCTTACCCATATATTTATTTACAACCCAAAAGATTAAATCCAAAAAATTATGCAGTTAGGCGCATATACTGCACGCGCTGCCTAAATCATGTTTGAGTAATTAAAAAAATTAACATTTCAATGACTTCCTTCATAAAAATATTCGACCATTTGTGCAGCATCAATATTTGACTCTTGGTTTGCTTTCAGACTCAACTTGGTGAATCTTTAGCGATGGAGACGGAAAAAGCCTTAGCTACACTTTTATGTTTCAGCAACGACCGTCAGTTGCGCACGAAATTCATTGAAGGTTGTTTGCAGAACTTGGCCAGTAATAAGAGCGTTATTGTGTCGTTACGCCTATTGCCAAAACTTTTTGCGTCTTTTCAACAGTTTCGCCCATCTGATACGCATCAAGTCACCATGTGGGCTGAGCGACAGCACCGAATGATGTATCATTTCTTTAACAACATTAAATATTATGCAAAGCGACACATGGATATATTGTCAGGCAAGGGAAATGAATATCAGCACACCGATTTATCGCTGTATTCTCACAAGATACAGGTGTCGGCGCGTTTGCAATTTTTGTCTTCCATATTTTCATCGATGGGTTCGCCGAAAAATTTTCGGTTAGTATGGAACTATTTTTAGTTATAATGAAAATTGATACTACGTATAATAATTTCTTTGTATAGTTTAAGCTTGGAACAGGTTGACTCTTTATGGGAATGGTTAGCCCATGATCCCGAATGTGCAGATTGTTATTTTTCGTGGTTGCAATCTCAAGCCAAGGGCGGGGACCAACATGCCTTGGGTTTGGAAGCTCTACAACATTTATATTTAAAGAAACTGCCCGAGTTGCGTCCCGAAGAGTTTACCATGGTTGGTTTGGGTTTATTTCAGCAGCTGTGCAGTATGGCTCGCATGGCTATAGCTCATTATGAGAAACAAACGGATTCTATATCCACAAATTCGTCGAATATTGTTGGCATGTTTCATTTGTGGAAGATAGCCTTGAGAGCTCACAACACAGAAGTTTCATTAGCTGCCATACAATACATCAACATGTATTATATGGGCCAACAATTGCGTTTGGAAAAAGAGTTTGTATCACAATGTATGGAGAATCTTGTGCAGGCTGCAAATGCGCTAGAATGGTAAAGATTAAATTTATTTATTGTGAAAATTACTTTCTGTAGTATAACGTTGGCAATTGCTTGTGATTTTAGCAACAATGAAGATGATAATGCTCTAATGTGTGTTCAACGTGGTTTGATGCTCTTAAATACTCACTTGGAGACTTTTCGTCGTCGTTACGCTTTTCATTTACGTCGTTGGGCCATTGAGGGTCAGGGTATTGGATCACACAGCAATTTAAAGAATGAAGGTTCCGGTCCTGCGATACGCATTATTTTGCAACCAGCTGGTCTGTCAGAAAAATCGATTTTGCACATGCATGCATGTGATTTAATAGCAGATTTGAAGGCTGAAATTTCAAAATGGTAATTTATTAAAACAATCATTAGTATTTTGCAATTAATCATTAATTGTTATTTAAGGTGGGAAAATTTACAAGGCAGTTCGAATTCCGGGGTATCGGCGCCAGTTTTGGGTCTTCTATTGAGCGAAGGACCATTGCGCATAATAACGCAGGGTCAGGAATTGACATCGGAATATGATGAAAGAAGTTTGGGCGATGCTGGTTTTAAAGATAATCAGGTAATTAATTACAAATATAAAAATGCTGCGTAGTATTAGATATAAATTTACTATGAATCTGCTTTGAAGATTGTGTACGTATCTTTGGGTGGCCGTGGAGCGCGTCGCAAGGAAACGAATGTGGATCATCCCTCGATGCAACCGCCGCCGCCAAAGGAATGCTTACCCACTGTATTATTACTGCAGGCAAAGTATTTTGAGAAACTCTTTTGCCTTATGCAAACTTTGGGCGACATGAAGCCACAGCCAAGTAACTTGCAATTACACACCAAAGCTCAACTATTGTCCCGTAGAGTGTGGGATATTTTGGCAATTTTGCCTACAAATCCCATGATTTTGGATGCATTTAAATCTCTAACAAATGATCTGGCTATAAGTGAGGAAATGGATTTGGAAGATGATAAAATTGATAAGCGTAAAGAAATAAAACAGAAACTAAATGAACTTTTGGATCCCACTAATTTGCAGAAATTCATGTACTCCCTACACATAGTAGAGAGTTTGGCATTAAATAGTGTTTTCCAGCAACGCGGCTCGTCCTGTTGTAGTGGTAGTTCTAATGGAAATGTGACTGTTATGGATAACCAACATGGCAGAAGTTCTTCTGCAGTTAAAAATAAGAAAAACGGTGGAAGTGGTAGCAGTGGTGGGGGTGGTGGTGGTGGGTGTGGTGGCAGTGGATCAGGATCTGGTAGTGGCAGCAGTGGCAGCAGTAGAAGACGCCTAAGTGTAGACTCATCTTGTAAAGATGAATCGAAAAAATCTACTAATAATGCTAGTGAACATCAAAAAGACAAAGATATCAATTCATCTATGGCTTCAGCAAACAATAATGAAAGTGATCCCCAACATGATGATCACGTGGATAATGCAAATGATAAAGAGAACAATCCCGTTAAGGTCGTTAAGAAACACAAAAAGTCTGAAACTAGCAACAACGTGCCATCACAGAGTCCGGTCAGTCATATGGATTTGTTTAATATTTCGATATTTGATACTAAATGGAGCGAAACCTTCATTAAGTGTGGTGGTCTCAGACACCTCTATGACATATTTATATCGGGCAAGTTGCAGCAAAGCTCCTATCCTAAAGAGCTGCTAAATGAATGGCGCCACGATTGCTTGGCCAGTCTATTGCGTATTCTATGGCTTTTGGGCTTTGAAGAGGACTTTCATGAAGATATGCTGGTGTCCATATCGAAGCCTAAGGATTTTATGCTGGAGATGATGTCAGTGGACCCCTGCTTGAAGCGTTTATCTGCCATATTAAATGATGAGGCGTATTCGAATTATTTGGCCACCACCTCTGCTTATCAATATCATCATTTGAGAACAGGATTTTGGGGAAGGGCTCAAGTGGTACAATTCGCCATGAATATTATGGTAAGTTTTGTGCATGCCTCTGCCGAAGCTCGTTGTTCTTTGTGGGCTCATCCAGAATACTGCAATTGGGTGCAAAAATTCATCTTAGAAGATCCCGAACCAGCTGTAAGACGCGAAATCTGTGCAGGCTTATATCGCATTTGCTTGGGCAATTCGCAATCATATCAGCTGCTATTGGCTCCCCTATTACGGAAATTAATTTCCTTTCTCTCCGTGGCCGAGAAAATGACTTCGTATTGCCATCAAAATCCATATATGCTAAGTGATGATGGCAAAGAACCATATGGACCAGCCTGTCGTGATTACTTTTGGCTTTTAGCCAGATTAGTCGACACATTGTCTCCAGAAATGATGAAGTCATCCCTGGAGTCATCATCGTTTAATGAAGAGTCAATAGATATTGAAAAGTTATGTCAGTCGGTGGCCCAAAGTATTTTAACTAGAGAATTTTACGAGACCCGCTATGGTATGCAAGATGATGGCTTAGTCGGTTTAATTAACCTTATGTCGAATTTGGTAAAATATGATCCAACATTCAAATTTAGCTCGAAGGTTCTCCAATTTATAGAGCACATTTTTGAGTTCTTATTTGATATGCCCTCGCCACACAATCGGCAGAAACCAAAATGTAAATCAGCAACATCAAGAGCAGCTGCTTATGATTTGCTAGTGGAATTATGCAAAAATTGTGCCAAGAATTACATATTCTTGCACAGCAAACTCTTGGCACAACACACGCCTGGACCAAAGCCTCCCTATCCTTGGGATTATTGGCCAAGGGATGAAGGTCGTTCTGAGTGCGGTTATGTGGGTCTAACGAATTTGGGTGCCACCTGCTATATGGCTTCATGCATACAGCATCTCTACATGATGCCTCAAGCTAGAGCAGCCGTTTTACATGTACCGCCTAATAAAGCTCAGAAACATGCACCAACACTGTTGGAATTACAACGCATGTTTGCCTACCTTTTGGAATCTGAACGTAAAGCTTACAATCCTCGCTCCTTTTGCAGAGTCTATCAAATGGATCATCAACCCTTAAATACGGGTGAACAAAAAGACATGGCTGAATTTTTCATAGATCTGGTATCGAAATTGGAAGAAATGACACCAGATCTTAAAGATTTGGTGAAAGGTCTATTCTGTGGTACCCTAAGCAACAATGTGGTTTCATTGGACTGTGATCATGTTTCTCGAACGGCTGAAGAATTCTATACGGTGCGTTGCCAAGTGGCTGACATGAGGAATTTGCAAGAATCTTTAGACGAAGTGACCGTCAAGGATACTTTAGAGGGTGATAATATGTACACTTGTTCACAATGTGGCAAAAAAGTAAGAGCTGAAAAAAGAGCATGTTTTAAAAAGCTACCACAGATTTTATGTTTCAATACAATGCGTTACACGTTCAACATGGTGACTATGCTCAAAGAGAAAGTAAATACTCATTTTTCATTTCCAATGCGCCTAAATATGTCCGATTATGTGGAAAAGACATTAATGCCCCACCAATACAAAGGTTTGTTTGTTGTTATTGGCATAAATATTGCGAATTTTGTTCGATAACATATTTTTAAATACATTTCTAGAGGATCGCGAAAAGCGTAAAATGGAAAGTGTAGATGAATTTGAAGAGGACTTGGAAGAGTGCTTGGAGTAAGTAATAAAGAAAATGAAACCTTTAGGTTATAATAAATAATTTTATGTTTAACAGATATGAATTGGTGGGTGTGACAGTTCACACTGGCACAGCGGATGGCGGACATTATTACAGTTTTATAAAAGAACGTAATAAATCCGCTATGCAACATGACAGATGGTTTTTATTTAATGATGCCGAGGTCAAACCGTTCGATCCTTCACAAATTGCGGCTGAATGTTTTGGTGGCGAAATGACGGTGTGTTCATATGAAAGAAGCAGATCAAATTCATGCTTCTATTAATTTTATTGTATACATATTATATTTTTTTACAGAGTAAAACTTATGATTCTGTGACAGAGAAATATTTGGACTTTAGTTTTGAAAAGACTAATTCTGCTTACATGCTTTTCTATGAAAGACGTTTGCCAGATAATTTAAAAGAGAAATACGCGCATCTTTTAGCTTCTCCAACTAACAATGTATCAAAATCAGAAAGACAATTAAATGATACAGCAGATAATGCCGACAGATATGAGAAGGACAATAAAAATGTTTCTAAAAAACAGGATAATTTGAAAATTGATGAAGATAATACATCCAATTGCAATGATAAAGCAAATAAAAAGGAAACACAAAAAGAAATTGATAAAGAAGGAGAAAACGAAACTGAGTTGGAAGATAAAATGGAGCTGGACAAAGATGAAAATATTGTTTCAAAGGAGAAGAATGATAACGAAAAAACTAAGAAAATAGATGAAGAGACTGAAACTCCTTCAACATCGACGGGCACTTTTCTGACAAGTTCTAAACAAGCAGCAAATCCATTAAGATTGAGCAAAGAATTGGAGGATTGGATTTGGCAAGATAATAGACAATTTTTGCAAGACCGAAACATCTTCGAACATACCTATTTCAAGTTAGTATATTTTATTTTTTTCCATTTCCATTACATTTGCTTTATAGGTGTTTGTGATTGAATCAATATGTATATAGGTGCAAGAACGTGGTCTTAATTCATTAATGGCCAAAAATAATTCTCTAGTTTTGGTGGCAACAAAGTGAAAAAGCACACTGCATAAAAAACTTATCACATCAAGAAAAAGAAAAAAATATATACACGTGTTACTAAACGTTTTTGACAGTATTAATTAACCCTTTAACGGACATAACGAACGCGATAGGATAAGTTAATTCTGATTTGGAGTGTTACTATGATGTCTAAAAATATAACAAATATTTTTAAATTTCAGACAATCTTTTTCAGACCATCTGTAATTGGAAAAAAAACAAAAAACCTTAGGGTTAAAGGAAATATTCTTCCCAACAAGAAAAAAATATAAAAAAGCTTAATGTTAGAGGGAATATTCTTTCCACCAAAAAATCGCTGAAGGAAAAACAATGTGCAAGATAAGCAAACAATATTTATCATTTCTAAGATTCAAGATATAAATCTACGAAAACAGAAGAACTTACCACGTGAATTCGAAGATATATACCGATTCCGCTCACAGGTGCAAAAACACAACACAACTCCCGTTTCGAAAAAAATCATATATAATCTGCATTGCCAAAGTTAAAAAATATACTTTATTCCTTTCAATTATTGTTACCAAATCGAAAAAATAACCGCTTACCAACGAAAAAAAAAGTTGGTGGAAAAATTATTCCCTCTAAATGTAAAGGGGTTAAAGAATTGACAAAATTTAATTTATTTTTCGTCAATATTAGTATGAAATGGATCATAATGCCTTTTTATATTATACTAGCTTTTACCCGTGACTTCGTCCATGTAAAACTCAGGTCAAAATTCAAAGAAAATGTCTTATGCAATAATAATTGTTTTAGGTTAAAATATTTCTTTATGTATTATATCAAACGTAAACATTTTTTTTGCATGTTAAATAACATAAAAGGCTTTGAATATTACCAAAAGCGTTTTTTTCATAGTATTGTTTGAATATCATTACTAATTTCTCTCAGTGTTCATAAAAAATATAAAAACATCCGCTTAGTGCAAATGATTGTATGAACAATTTCATCTCTGATCTATTTAAATGTTCATTCACTAAAACAGAATTTCGAATAAAAATGAAAATATCTAAGAAACTGTTGCTTTGTTCATATTGCACTAAACACATTCACCACAGCAGGCTACACGAACACAAGACTTCAAATGCCGCTAGCAGCATTTGTCGCCTCATAGCCGGCTACTTATGTAATTATTTTGGAGACGTCAGCAGCACCATCTGCGGCTGATATTCAAGTACAAATACATAGTTCAGTATTGCCACTTTCATATATTTTGCATTTATAAAAATTAATTACTCTTTTAAAATGTACTTATTTCACGTAAAAGTACAAAAATGAATCAATTTATTCTTAACATCAACTTTTGAATATTGTTTCTGTTAAATAATATGAAATATTTGCACAAAATCATTCATTCAACATTTTGTATTATACTGGCAACACTGAATTATCTCATTGTAGCCAAAGAAATAGAAATTAGTTTAATTGGACTACAACGACAAAATTAGTATAGACAACAACCTGTCGCCCTGTTGCCTTTGCCATCTTCAAAAGAATCATTCTCATATAAACATGTCGCACTTGTTCCTCAAAAGCGTAACAACTCAAAATGCATGAATTTTCAGTAGAGGCCAAAAACTGTTTTTGTTGATTCTAGCGATATATTACAGCAAAAAATTATGTCATTGTAAGAAAATACCATTAAAAGAGAATACAACGTTTTTTTTATTGCTTAAATGATTTTCAAAAAAAAAAAAAAATACTCGAAATGTCGCTCTTTGTATGAAAAAACTTTGATCTGTTTTGCTCAAGCACTTGCAAACAATTAAAAATGTCTTCCTTTAATTGAGACTAAAGTAGTTATTCTAAAAACACAAAGAGAGTCAACGGGTTTTTTTTCACGGAAAAGAAGACAAATCAAAGGGAGATTTTTAAAGTGGGTAGATATGACCTCTGTTGTTTGGTTTTTTGCAAAAAGTGGACATTTGA
The DNA here is from genome assembly GCA_949987645.1 of Tachina grossa. Taxonomy (NCBI): domain Eukaryota; kingdom Metazoa; phylum Arthropoda; class Insecta; order Diptera; family Tachinidae; genus Tachina; species Tachina grossa. The sequence continues at coordinate 222,019,911 of OX465274.1, forward strand.
AAATTTTGAGTTGTTAGCTTTTGAGGAACAAGTGCGATGTGTATTCCATCCTTGACATTTGGTAGTCGGTAGCTTGCTGTGGTGAATGTGTTTAATGCATATGTTGGGTGAGAACATTTAGTTTCACATCGTTAACACAAAGACTTTTGTTCACTGAAACGACTTTTGTTTCATAGATCACTCTCTCATCTCATTTTTGGTTATTAATACGCAATGACAATGTTGCCAATTTCGAGAAATCAACAACGTTGCCAATTTCGTGAAATCATGTAATGACACATGACCCTGAAATGAAACGATATGAAAATAAACAAACATTTTTAGATGAAAGATGAAAATGAGAAATTACAAAAATATTTTGGTAAACAAATTTGATTATTAGTTATATAGGACGTGATTGTGCCATACCCTGAGGTGTGTTAATTTTAATTTTTTAGTATTAAAAAGTGAAAGTGAATTAATCGTTTTTATTTGATTTATATAGGCAGATTGTGTAAAAACTCAAATTTGTATGATCATTATCTCAAATAAATTTCGATTATATTTTTATTTACCTTTTTAGTTTATTTTGTTATTTATTTATTAATATTGAGTTCGTTTTTATGAAATTTTAACAGATTTTTATTTATTTTCGATATTTCGTTAACAGTTTGTTATAACAGCTGATTAAAGTTGGGTTGGGATGGTGACGGTGTCAGTGACATTGGGATAAATATCTTAATGATAACAAATCAAGATTTAAATTTTAATTTCCGATTATAATAAAATAATATATGTACATATAATATAAATTTGTCTCTACTATAATATACTATAATATAAATTTGTCTCTACTATTTTTTTTAGTTTTATGTGGCAAATTTGTGGTCATATACCGCAAACTTTAATATCGCAACAGGATGTTACTTGCATGGCTGCCAAATTATCGGTTTCATTTTTCATAGAAACATTTATACACGCCAAAGAAAAAGTAAGTTTTAATTTATGATAACTTTTTCTCTGAATTCGTAATAACTTAACATTTATCATTATACTCTACAATTCGAAACGAAAGAAAATGTATCCGAATTTGCATGTAATTAATATACAAATTCAAAAATATTTTCTTTTGTTTTAAATTACAGAGTAGGTAGGTGTACAGGTAGCATAATACGGAACTACAGTATTAACGCTTGCTATTTTTTCTTTTCTCCTCTAGCCTACAATGGTTCCTTGGGTAGAATTGTTGACAAAACAATTTAATGCGAGCCAAGAGGCCTGTGAGTGGTTTCTCACACATATGTCTATCGAACCTTGGTGGCCGGTCCAAGTTTTAATACAATGTCCCAATCAAATGGTTCGTCAAATGTTTCAGCGTTTAGTGATACATGTTATACAGAGGCTGCGGTAAGTATTCGAAAAAGCTAATCCTTCGTTACATTTTTCAATTATATTCCCCAAATTTTTTATATGTATGGGAGGGAACTCTAATAACAAATGTGATAATTTCATTAAGATGAAAGCAAAAATGAATTGAAATTGTGCTATCGAAAAAATTAAAGAAATTTGTTGCTAAAAAATTTATGTTCCAACAAACAAACGAATTCCTAAATTTATGGATAATGTTAGGTGTGTTCCACAAGATTTCGTACAATTTCGTACTAATGAAAGAAAAAAGAAAATTACTCTCTGAATATGCAAAAGTTATGCAAAATTGCTGGAACGCAAAAACCCATAATTGCACATCTTGAAATACTAATGTTGCTTACTTTTTACATTACATTTAATTTAAGTGATTTTAGTCGCTTAAAACATGTAACATTATAAAAACAAAAATTTTGCATAATTGGCAACAGCTGTATAAAGTAAATGAAAATAACTTACAACAAAAATTGCGTTCGCGTACTCAAAAGTTTTTAAAAATTTTTACTGAACTTTACTGCATTTTACTAAATTGCGTTCGTTTACCCAAAATACAGTAAATGAGAACACAAATTGAGAGAGTAAAGTGACAGTTCTTAACTGAGTGTTTTGCAAATTTTTACTGCAGAAATTTGTCGTAGTAAAGTTTAGTAAGATAAGAACATATGATTCAAAATGTAAACAAATGAAAAGTAAGCAATTGAAAAGTGTAAAAATTTGAGAAAAGGTTAAACAAAAATTGTGAAAGTCATTAAAGAATAATTCATTTATAAATCATAGTAATAATAGCTGTTAATATTCATATTTTGTAATATATTTTATTACACCTTTTGTTTTGCAATTCATTTTAATTACTCAGAGTTGTAAAACTAAAGCATCTGAGTATTTAGTATTGCACTTGCTTTTAAAGTAATCAGTAACATTAACAAATAGTCATGTATTTTTTATTAATTTATCTAACAACAAAACAAGGAAATCAAAAAGAAATTAATTACAAATATTACATAAAACAAATTACAGAATTTATTCTTAGATTGTCCGTGTTATAAAAATATTGTATCGAATACCAATAATTAAAAGAGTTGAATAGTCAAAAGGTTATACATATATTTTTCTTCACTATGTGGAGTTAGAGTCATCTGTTTCTTTAATCTTACTAATTTTTACTATTTTTCAGTTCGCGTACTTTTTTTGGCTACCGATCTTTTTGAGAGTAAATTTTAAAATTTTTGCAGTAACTACTCATTTACTGCATTTTACTGCAAACGTAAACGAACACACTTAAAGTAAAAGCTACCTGAATTATTTAATAACAAAAATTAAACATTTTAAAAACCCCCCGACTTTTTTCAGAAAAGATGTTATATCTTCTAAACGGCTGGACCGATTTTCTTCAAACATAGCTAAGAACCCTCTCGATCAACTAATCTTTCAAACAGAAAAAACTAAATGAAAATCGGTCCAGCCGTTTGGCCTGTACGTGGACACGGGCAGACACACAGATACATAGACACACACTACAAACTTATAACACCCCTTTTTTTAGTCGGGGGTTAAAAAAGCATATTTTTTATGTTAAAGAAATGGAGAAATATGCACAAATGTACTTACAACTTGAGGTTGTTCAAAAAACCTTCCATTTTGGTTTCAAATAAATTTGTATGTAAAAACTTTTTTCCTATATTTACAAATTTTTTATTAATTTTTCAGTTTCATATGTAAACCCAGAAGAAAAAGTTCGTACTAGTTAGTACAGGAAATGAAACAAATTACTCTCTCATTCTCTCTCAACATTGCACAAAAATTGGTATATGGATCGCTTTTGTATAACTTTGTACAAGTTCCGACTATTTTGTTAATATTATATAACACATCCCGACGATGTACTTTTATTTAATTTTAACAAAATAAAATAAATAAATAAAATTCTTAAGCCGAGATCCCACTATCGGTGCAATGTACCGATTTTCGTCTGCTCACTGCAATAAAGTTGAAAGTAGTAATCTTAAATTTCCTTAATTCTCAATTAATTCCGAAATGAGTCCATATGCAATTATTACCAACTGCAGTGTGGTGCAATAATAACTAATATTTCAATTAATTGAAAGAAAAAAAATAATTCCTTTTTGGCTTATTACTTATGACATAATTGCAGTGAGCTGACGAAAATCGGTACACTGCGACGATATTGGGATCTCGGCTTTACTCATTCCTTGTAGCAGCCATTTTTGCTCATCATACACTGCCGAGTTGCATTTTAGAACTCACGACATTTGCAGTATTGCCGATTGTGGATTTTCCGAGCTCACTACCCATCAGCAGGGTGACCGATGACATTTTTCAAAAAGTGGCACCAAATAGGGAATTTATCAAAAAAAGGGGCAATAGTAAAAAAAAAAAAAACAACTACACTAAAATTTTTATTTTTAATGTATTCAGGGCAGTTATGAATAAAATTCCGCGAGAAATTTCTCCCTTTTCCAATTAGAATTTTTTGTTTTCCCTATTACTTGCTATTAGTTGGAATTGTTCCCCTGGAAAAATTTCTCGGGGAATTGTATTCATAATTGCCCTCATTATTATATAATTCTTAAAAATTCTTAAAAAAAGGGGGACAAAAAGTGGCAAGGCAGTCAAAAAAAGTGGCAATTCGCCAATTTAGTCGGTCAAATGGTCACTCTGCGCATCAGATGCAAACCAGTGATGGAATTGCAAACAGTCACCTATACATTCATTAAATACAAATTTTCAGAAATAAATTTTTACACAAAAATATAGGGTCTTTCAATAGGGACTTTCATATTGTTAAAGCTACATCTTTTGAATTAGCTGTCATTTATTCAGCCTGTTTTGACAAATCAGCACGGGCGGATAACGTTCAACAACACGTGCAAATCATAAAATTCTTTTTATCAAAATGGGTGTTCTCTTTGTGCAACGTTTGGCGTGCTTTGCTCAATTCAGCGATAAGGCCTTTTTTGATTAATGGGTACGTAAACAAAGAAAATTATTGAATTTTATACAATACCAATACATATGGGATCCAGGACCGACCTGCTTGGTGTGGATTTTGGGCAGTCCAAATTATCGTTCCATATTTCATGGAAAATTGGACCTTTCGGACTTACACCACCCAGCGAAGACGCGGTGGTCATATGTACGTTGTTATACGTATGTATGTATTCAAAAGAATAAAAAATTTCGATATCCCACACCAGGGATGGCATTGAGAATTTTAAAATTGTACCAACAATTTTCCAAAATTGGCCTTTTTTGACCATAATTGAACTAAAAGTTCAAATTACATATTTTTACTTGTTTTTATTAAAATAATCGACTTTCTTTTGGCTATCGAATCGATTTCATAAATTTGCTTGTATGTTGGGATATTAAAGCATATGGCATTCGATACGACTCGTAATTTAAAAATATTTCAATAGAGTTTATATGGAAATATTTTTAAATTACGTGTCGTATCGAATGCCGTTATTTGCCCCCTGTTTAAGTTGAAATTTAAAACATAAAAATTAATAGGCTGTGCCGAATTTAGAAGAAAAATGATTTCTAAATTGACGAGTTCACATTTTTTGATTTTCTCGGTGCGTTTTGTTTTTACAAGTGTGGCGTTGGCTGAAGTAGTTAGCACGTTGACTACAAAAGGTCCTCGAGCCCGGTCTCCTCGAGTCCGGTCTCTCCTTAATTAAATAACAACACCACGCATTTTTCTGATGTGAATTAGTGTTTTCTTTGTATCAGTTTTTGTTACAAAATTTTTTTCCCTTTCACCCTTTCTCACTAACTTCTCTTCAACTCACAGGTAGCACAAAGCAGCCTGCTAACCTTACCCTAACCTAACCTTGCTTTCACTTTCAAAAGTGAAAATTATATGCAATCATTTGAAAATAAATGTGGAGTGAAACTGGGGAGATTCTTTAAATGTACTAAATTAGCCATTGGTGTACTGTTGTACTTTGCGAGTTTGAATAGTACCAAAAAAAAATTATAATTGTACCCACTGTGCCAACCAACCAACTTGCACCGTCCTTTTTCTACTCTCAAGTAACACACACTTTCTCTACTCAGCAACCTGTCAAGCTCAACCTAACCTAATATATGTAAAAGCTAATTGAAGCAGATCAAAGAAATTCTTCTAATAAATTAATTTCTAATAAAATTGCCTGAATGTTATGTTTTGAGTGCTTGAAAATACTTGAATGATTTTTAAAATGTATTCACACAAATCACGCACCGAAATTATTCTGCATGTTCTGTAAATCGAGTCGATTTAAAAACGACCGATTTCGAAAAATTAAATCAACCAATAGCGAATTTTTTCTGACTTTTTTGTAGTTTTCTATTTTTTAGAGCTTGAAATATCATATATAAAATTAATTTTTTATGTATGATATAAAACATATCAATGGGGCGGGGCCATTATTTATTTTTGGAAAACGAGAAATTTGCTCGGATTCGGTTTACGGAACAGGGCCGTTTGTTTTAAATCAGGCTTACACACTCACCTGTGATTAATTTTAAATTTAATCATGCTCAAGATTGATTCACGCGTGACACGAAAAAATAACATTTGTACATCTCTAGTTAAATTTATTTATACATATCGCATACTGAATCAAAAACAGTCACAACTCAAAATGATCAAAGTGGTTTTGTTTTTTTTTTTATAAACCAGTTAATTGAACGAATCTCTTTTGCAATACAGTCTTATTGAAGAATATAAAATACCGTTATGATAATTTTTATGTTACATACCTGCGCCATTTGTAAATTATCAACAGTTGTCTGCCACTACTCAGCATCTGAAATTTTTTGAGTTGTGACTGTTTATGATTTACTGCCCTGCTCAAGATGTCGACAAAAAATGTTCTTTCGCTTATTTATATTGAAAACAAAAACAAATTTTCTTATTTTTTTTTGTTTTCAATATAAATAAGCGAAAGAAATTTTTTTGTCGACATCGTGAGCCAGGCAGTTAGTGTGCGATATGTACGTCAATAAAATACTATTTTGAATTAGCGAATTTTTACAAAAAAAAAAAAAACTTCATACTTTATTGTCTTGTAAGATTTTGATAATTATTATTATCCTTCACAATCTCATTAGGTTTCATTATAGAAGTTGCATTTTTTCTCGTAGTCGGAGTTGTTCTATTACCTCGATTTAAATCCAACATGTTGCAATTATCCGAAATATCCTAAATTGTTTGAAAATTGATAAAAAAAAGAATGTTTGAACTATGAACAATAATAAATCCCTATTCCATAACTATTTGTCGACGTCAAGTCAACTCAACAGCAAATAATTGACGGCCTCCGGCTAATGTTTAGAGAGCAAGTAGACAAGTGACATTTTTTAGGGTCGATTTGAAGTGACGTCTATAAATAGCTGTAGAGTAAGATGTGACATAATGTAAACTCACCTTTCTAAAATTATCTAAAAAATTTCTGAAAGCTGTGGGAAAGCATTTTAAAAAATTTTTTACACCGTAGTGAATGGTTTTCCAAAAATCCAATGGTGTGGGCATAGAAATATTTCCATTTTTATTGTCAGTATTACCGGGTTTTATAAAGAAAGAAAAAATTTGATTGGAAAATATTACCAATAGCAATATAGTTAATATTAACTTCATTGAATTACTTTGTTCTTTAATAGCTTAAATAATATTATCAAGTGCTGTATAATGTATAAATTTAAAATGATTTTATTAAGGGAAATTTTGTTCTATAATTGTTGTTTAGAAAACATTTGTTTAAATACTGTTCTTTAATGCAAACAATTTTATTATTATTTTTATTTTTAATTAACGGCAGACAGTGGCCCCTTATGCAAGAACAAATAATAAACAATAAATCTTAAAAAAGAGTTAGAAAACAAACTAAAGTTTCAAGGCTCCCTGTTACGGAAACATCTCAAAGCTTGTAACTTCTATAAAGATGGACTAGTTTTAAAGATTTTTGATTTTTGGGAAAGTAAATAAGAGTTTGAAAATGTATTTGTATTTGTCTATATGTATGTTATATATTAGAATTATTATTAGTATTTGCATTTTTTTCTTTTTGACCTTGGCTTAATTTCAAAAATATTTGTCGATTTCTAAAAGGCCATAAAATTATGATGAATTTTTTTATTTAATTTTCTTGCTTTGTCTAGTTGCGACAAATATTTAGCGGAAAAGTTGAAAGGAAATAATGTAGTATCCCAGCAAAAAAAATAAATGAACGCGTTCAAAATGAAATAGTGTTTCATGCTTTCTCCGAATAAGTTCTGAATGTGATAGCAAATCATAAAAAAGGTATATTTTTTGAACTCATTACATAGAGTCTACAACTAACATAATATGTAAGATAAGAGCGTCAAATTCAATAGCAGAGAGAATAATGTTACGTGTAGACTTCAAATTAGTGTTATCAATCTTATAAGAATTATTATGAGAGCGTTGTTATAAGAAATCTTATAGCAACAATCTGATGATATGAACTGTCAAAAAACACACGTACATGAAAAGAAATTGGTATGCATGTGTGAGTGTTTATTCAAATAAATGAAAAACTATGTTTTGGATATAATTTCTGGGATTTTATAAGTTTAAAGTTGTTTAATTGAAATATGAATTAAAGTTTGAGTGAAAAAGTGAAAATAAAATAACTAATTATAGAAAAATAATACAATGTTAACTCGATGAGAATATTCATAAAATGAAATTTTAAGTAAATTTACGTTGTCCTATTGTGTGAGATAGAGAGAAATATCGGCATTTTATTTTTGTTGTTGTGCCGACGTTCTCTCAAATATTATGTCAGAGTTAATCGCAGTTGTAGACGCTATGTTAAGAACACATGTGATATTACTGTGTAATATATAGAAATAAATATCCAGCGTAAAAGGAGTGCAAGAACGGAATTAAATCATCACATTGACACATTTTCATAAAACAAGGGTGTGTTCGTAAATGCATCACTGCTTTGCATCATACGTGCAAATTTTTATTTTAAAATGCAATACAAATTCGCTGATAATCTGTTCTAGTAGTAATCATGTTGGTGTACCATATTTGACATTTATTTGTGCGTTATCTATTTCACTGAACCAGTTTAGAGCATTTATATTTCCATTTGCAGCGCAGTGATGCATTTAGGAACAGACGCCAAGTTTTATCTCCAACAAATAACAAGAATAACAATAGCTGAGTGATAGAGAGTATGCCTTGACAGTCCCCAGCAAAAATATTCGTCTACCTGGAGGCAGGTTGTAAAGGGAGAGAGAGAGCACAACTCTCGCTTAATGAGTTTCTGAATGCATATAGTATGTGCAGAAAGAAGCCCATACTTCATGCCTTTTTCATATGTAAATAATTAAAAAATTTGATCTTTAGATCAGAATTTTCTGTTCCCCTCGTCTCTCTCCGTCAAACTAATCAGCTTAGCAATAAGACTTGCAAAGTGTAAACTGGGACTTTGACATATTTAAGCTTCACTTCACATTCTATCAAACTAAATGAAATCAATATAAAAGAAATAGCAGCTGTTTTTTTTATATTGCCATCACAATAACACTCAGTGCAGAGTCTGGGATAGTTTCTACTAAGCAGAGGAGTAAAAATTCTCACTAATATTTAGTTGTTTGTGCTTGATGATTTCGCAAAACACGCAAAAAAGTATGTAGAATGAAAAAAAAATTATATTACTTTTAAAAGCACTATTTTTTTGGCTCTTCGTGGGGATGATTGATACAGACCTCCAAGGGTCCGTGGACCTCCATCATTTGGGATTTAAAAATTTATTCTTGTGTCTGAAAAGGTATAGCTTGAATTTGGTTCCATTGCCAAAAATGTGGTAGGGATCGCGCCCATGAAATTTTTCCTTTGGTATTATATATATATTTACTTTTGCCACAACGTGCGCTCTAGTTACGACACAATCTCGAGCATAAAATTTAAAATTATATATCATGTTCTTCCATTTGATCTATTATTATGAAAACTGGCACACAATCTGTGCTCTGAAAATGATACGATCCTGCATTTAAAAAAGTGAGTGGGGTTGGGTGGGGTCTCAATTCTAATTATACGATTCTCACGAAACTTTTCAAACATGACATGAATGACATACTGTGCATAAAAAGCGGAGGCCTCATCAAAACTTAATATTATATTTCACGTGCTTCTACTTGAACGATTCTTGGGGAACTTAGCGCACCCCTTGAGCTCTTAAAGTAACACGATGTGGCATTTAGAAAAGTGGGAGGTAGAATTTGCTAATCTGATTGCACCTGAATTGCATACGTTAAAATGTTTTAACCTTTTAGTGCAGTGTATTACATTTTTTTTAAATTTTTTTTTTTGATATTTAATTTGTGTGGCGTTGGCTGAAGTATTTAGCACGTTGACTACTAAACCGAAGGTACTGGGTTCAATACCTGTATCCAACAGTCATTAAAAATAACAACAAAACGCATTTTTCTAATGTGCATTAGTCTCGCTATGTGTCAGTTGTCGTAGGGAAGTTCAAGTGATGAAAGCATAGTCACTGGTTACTGAACTATACCGACTTCAGCAGATACTAATCCTAATGTAACATCAGACCGCCCTCCTTCGTTGTGTGGCAGAATCATCGGCGATGTAAAATAACCGATAAAATGGCTACTACCCACAGCTTTAAACGAATTTAATAAGCCTCCTTTAACACCAGAGGCGCTGCGACACTGCGTTATTAAAAACGTGCAAAAAGCAGAGTTGTAAAAGAATGAAGCTTTTCCCTGTCTCTTCCTTCACCGCCTGTCTTCTCTATCACTATCCCTTTCCTAACAGAAGGTAACACGTAGTAGTAGTAGTAGTATTAGGCATTCATTTCCTGAGTGTTACTTCTCTTTTGTAAAAAAAACGATAGATAATTTTTATGAATATAAAAAAATATGTACCTTGCGAATGCATAAAATATGTGGTTGAAGTAAAGGGTCCGCCATCTAACGTTTTTTTTTCTTCAACTAGTCCTTATTTCGTGAATGGTAACACTTAGCTCATGTCTGATTTGACAGATAATTAGTTTTATCCTTCCGCTGAACGAGCCAACTGACCATCCAATGCGTTTTCCCTTCGATAAGTGGGCCTGTGATCGACTTACAGAAGATGCCGATTTTGCCAAAAAAAAAAATCATCTTTTCAGATGAAGCTCATTTTGATCTTGGCGGGTGTGTAAACAAGCAAAATTGTCGCATTTGGGGCACAGAAAACCCGCACAAAAATTGAAGAGGAGGATATTGGCAACATTTGGTTTCAACAGGATGGCGCAACGTGCTACACAGCCGAAGCTTCAGTAGTTTTTTTATAGCATTTTCAAAAAAAAGTTATCTGGCGGACACTTTACTACCATGTGAACTGATAAATTCAGAAAACTTCATTCAGGCTTCAAAGAACAACAGCATCATTATTTTATAAAGGACTAAATTGTATAACAAACTTCCATATAATATAAAAACAGAAAATAAAAAAAATTATTATATTTTTAAAATAGATGCGCGTGTTAATTTTGTGAATAGAATCTTAAATTTTCTTAAAGCTTGGATCACACGATTAGCACAATGTACCAATTTTCGTCGGCTCACTGAAATAAATTCATAAGTAACAAGGTAAATTTGCCTTATTTCTCAACTAATTGAAATATAATTACATTAGGCTCATAATTTGTATATTTGAAACGACATGCATACATACAAAAATACTAAAAAAGTTATTTATCATTTATTTTATTTTCAGGTCATCGCATTCTCACTTGTATTTGAAAACCGAAACCGACAACGATGGTAAAGATATAATTGGTAATGCCTCTTGTGTTACTCGTTTCATTAGTTCTTTAATACTTTTAATGGAACATGGTGCTAAGGCTCATTTGAGGCATTTATCGGAATTTTTCGGTTTGCTTTTTGAATTTTCACGAATGGGCGATGAAGAAACGGTGTATTTGCTGCGTATAGGTGTTATTAAAAGTGTAGCCGATTTTTATCTGGGCAATAAGACACATGATAATGTAAGTTCTTAATTTGAAAAATATGTATAATTTTAATTTTTTTTAATCTACTCTACACTCTGATCAGATGATTGGAACTACTTAAATTTTTGTTTTTAGTACGCCATTTATTTTAGTGGTCCTTTAAAAAAAAGACAAAAATAATAAAAATTTTTTGTGATACTTTCAAGAGTATAAAAAATATTACCAGTATAATTCGGAGATACTGTAAATGCAGTTTAACAGTTTCATTTGTTGTCTTTATTTTACATTACTTTGATTTCTCGAGGAAGAAGTATCTGGTACAGTAGCCATTTTTATATAAAAAAAAGACTTAAGTGTCCTGGAGACGATCAAATAAACTCATCAATCACATATACTCGTATAGTTGTGTATCGTCGCTGTTTTAACTAACTGACCTAACTGACATATTTTTGAAAAATGAGTTAAGTCCTCTACTAGACTTTATAAGTCATAATACACATTGTCTACAATTTTCATGACTGTAAGCATTACTTTTGTGCCTATATAAGTAAAAAAAATTCTGACGCAGCCATAAGAATGAATGCATAAAACAACCATAAAAGCTGCTCTCCTGTTAAATTTTTAAAATGTTAGTTAGGTCAGTTAGTTAAATCAGTCGTGTTTAAACGTACCTGTTGTCGGCAATGATTGATGAACTTTTTTTTATTTAACGTCTGCTTTTTGATGTCATGGAGAAGTGCACGAACGAAAAAAAAAATTATTTTGCATTTGATCGAGAATTACCGTTGCTTGTCAGCTGTTTTTTCACTGTTCCGTTTAGAGGCTATTCACATATTACGGAAAGCGCCTGTGGGCGGAGGGGCTTAAGGATTTGTTACGGTTGAGAAAATTTATTCTGAAAATTTTTTAAAAAGCGTTACACAAACGCCGAAAATAGCGTTACGTAATATGCGAATATCGATGAAACGATGAAAGTCTACAAGCAGTTTCATTATTATTAATGTCGCACAGAAAATTAAAAAATTTGGCCGCTACAACAACAAATATACATATGTATATGTGTATAGTTTGTTAATAATATTTAACTAGATATACCAAACGGACGACACACTCGTCCGTATTCTAGAATCAAAATGTAAATAATTTAAGATTCAAAGAAAATGTATCTAAACGTCATAAAAAAAATTCATTAAAACAAAGCCACACACAAACTTACATATGTACATATGCAAGCATAATTAAATAATACATAAAATTAAAAAAACATAAACAAAATGCCTTCCACCAACCTAATTCAATTTATTCAACTCTCTTCCTTTAAGTATTATGGCCAGCGATGCCAACTTGGTGCTTTTGGCACTATTTTTAGTGCTTTTTAAAGATTCAAAACGCCAAATTTTGAACGTTAGTGCCAAACTAAGGAAAACCACCAAGTAGTGCTTTTAAGAAATTTGTGAATTTCTTAAAATTATTTTAATAAAAACTTGGGGTATTTATTTTTTCAGCGTAAAGCATACCTTTTTTGTCTGATATATTTCAATAATTGGAGAATAGCTTAGAAAATTTTAAACATTACTAAACTTCACATTAATTCACGTTATTGATCTTCACTCGATTTTCACGTAAGTGCTTTTTACGCTTTTTAGATATCAAAATTACGCTTTTTAGTGCTTTTTTTAAATTTGATGTGCTTTTAGAGCCAAAAAAGTTGGCATCACTGATTATGGCTTTGATACAACAACAAATAAGAGAAAAACAATTGTAAGGTCAAGATAAATACTACAAACACACACACACACTCATGTTTTGTTTCTTGTTTTACTTGTAAGCTAATAAATGCGTGTATAATATGTGTGCATGTAGTTGAAATTAAAAAAAAAACTAAATTAGGCAACATTCTTGGAAACCGTAACAGGCATACATACATATGTATGTATGTATTCTTCGAATTTTCAAAAACGCTTAAACTAAAAAATCCCAAAATTAAAAAAAAAAAAAACGCCAAAACGAAAAATCGCCAAAATAAAAACCCCTTAAATGAAAAATATTACCAAAAATAAAATATATCACATGAATGCAAAAAAATCTCCAAAAGTAAAAAGGTTGCCAAAAAAGCAAAAATAAATACCGCCAAAAACCGAAAAAAAATCGCCAAAAATAAAAACCGCCAAATTTAAAAAGCGCTAAAACTAAAAAAAACGTTAAAACTAAAAACTAACCCCAAAAACCAAAAAAATAGTCAAACCAACAAAAAAGCGCCAAGAATAAAAAAATAAAAATAATCGCTAAAATTAAAAAAATCGCAAAAATGAAAAAAGCGCTAAAATTAAAAAAAAATCGCCGAAGACCGAAAAAATGGCAAAACAAATTAAAATTTTGCCAAAACCCATGTTCTTTAACTTTGGTGAGAACTTCTCGCGTCGAAAAGATGTGAAACGAAATATTCCATCGTTTCTCGAAAAATGTGTCTGTAACTCATGTCGAAAACTATCAAAAGTGATAACGTTGTTACGTTAGAAATGTCATAATATACAACTCGCAGCTGATTTGAAATCGCAGACGCAGACGGCGGCGAAAATAGTTAAAGACACAGTTTAGTGAGAAAAACAGCTATTTGTTTCAATTTATGCCGTTTTTGTTTCATTTCACACATTTCAATTGAAAACTTTCTCGACGCGGGAGTTACAGAACATACAGAACAAAACGAACTCAAAATTATAATGATTTGATTGACGATTTTATTTGTACGTATTCGACAAAACGTAAACTAAAGGACACTAATACATGTGTATATATACACACGCTTGATTGTTTATTTGATCGTCACCAGGGACCAGTAAATTCATTTTAAAAACGTATCAATGTCGAAGTCTTAGAAAATGTTATATGATATAATTTTCAAAACAGCGTGATTTCAGGTTTTTATTGTGCGTAGAATTTAGAGAATGTCGGTCTGGCCCTCGATGCCGGCAGAAAAGTTCCATTAAATTTGTTTTTGTTTTCTACATAAGTAATCGAACGAACATTTTCGAAGACAGGATGTATATCATATCATTAATTATTTTTTGATTATGTAAATAAATTAGCACTTAAATTAAAAGCGTGTTTTATGTGTATTTACTTTCGGTGTTCAAAATCGTTTCTCATAATATTTTTATTTTTGCAATAAATAATCAGCTCGAAGTTGGTTCTGATAACGACGACAACTCTTCGGATGAAGCTTTATCGGTTGATAAAACTAGACCAGCATCGTTGGATAAAATGATTGCTCTAGTAGCAAATTTAGTGGAAAGATCAAGAGGACAGGACTTAAGATTAAAATTATCTAATAAAGACTATAATGCCATAGCAGGCGGAAAGGTAAAATATTTAAAAAAATAATTTGCCAAAAACTTTAAGCAACAAATTTTATTTTTTTATGCCAACGCACGCAGTGTTTCCCATTTCTTTACCAACAAATCAAAGACAATATTAATCCCCATCAAACCAAACATTTAATTCATGCGCTGTGCCGCTGGGATGAACGTTTAGCTAATCAAATAATAACGATGTTGTTTGCCTCGGTTACTAAACACACGGAATTATGCGGGCCATTCTTTAAGCTGCTGACACTTCTAACTGAAACGCAAGGTGGACCCTCGGGCTTACCTTGTTTTTCTCAGTTGATTTTGCAACGCGTGTGGGATGCCGCTGAATATTGCCCACAATCAGCTTTGGATTGGTTGGCCTTCCAAGCGCCTAAGAATAAAATCGCCCACGCTTGGATTCTACAATCTGCTGATACTTGGGTGGAACAATATTTATTGGCCCATCACAACTCTAGAGTTCGTAATGGTTGGTAGATGATGTTATGTATGAGTAGCAAAAATGAAATGATTTTATAAAATTTTATTATCATTTCCAGCTGCCGCTTATTTATTAGTTTCTTTGGTACCTTCACAGCCATTTAGGGCCAATTTTCGAACGCATTCATTGCATAAATTATCCTCAGCTTCATCTTATGTCTTTCGGTAAGTGGTGGATATTATTAATTAATTGAAGAATTATAATCAGCTTAATGATTATACGATTTTATATTCAGTGAACTTAGCAATGATGCTCAAATTATACTGCACACAATTATTAATCTTTTGCTACGTTTATTACGTGCGGCTCGAGCCTATGCTGATATTGGGGTGCATGGCACCACGAAGCTAACATCATATTTTAGCCTCTTGGGCTATTGCATGGTTTCAAAGACTGAAAAAGTTATGGTAAGTGAATTTTATTACGAGTAGTTCAAAGCCATATATACATAAATATAATATAAACATTTAATATTAGATGGGACCGTACATGCGCGCTTTATGGGATCTGTTTCATCCTCGACTGTCGGAGCCCAGCGTACCGGCTCATCATAACAAACATGCTTTATTAGCATTTTGGCATCATACCATTGTCGATTGTTCAGAGAATGCATTAATAGTTGCCAACTGTCCGGAAATAACAAGAAATATAGCATTTAATTATATACTGTATGTCTTAAAAGCAAAACACTGTTGTTAATCAAATAGTTTTTAATGTTTATTTGTTTTAACCTTTACTTTTGGACACCACCAACCCCACATCCAGGGCCGATCATGATGATTCAGAAATAGTGGCTTATAATCGTGCCATGTTGCCCGCCTATTATGGTTTATTGCGATTATGCTGCGAGCAGAGCCGCAGTTTAACACGCCAGCTGGCTGCTCATCAAAATCTGCAGTGGGCCTTTAAGAACATTACACCGCATCCCACGCAATATGCCGCCGCTGTTGATGAGTTATTTAAACTTATGACTTTGTTTGCAACCCGCCATCCTGATGCTAGTGATCAAGAGAAACATGAAGTCACCACATTCCGTCGTACAACATTATCAGCTTATTTAACTGGTCTAGATGCAAGAGTTTCATGGGGAACGCTAATAAATGCTTTTAGAATATTGGGTAAGTTTTCAAAATCGACTAATATATATAAAGATTTCCCTTGCACTCTTCACTGGGACCAACGGATGGTTCTGTCGCTCGACCCTTCATCTAGCCCTATCCGGCTCAATTTATTCTTCGTTTCACGCTTTCTAATCGTAACATGTTCTAATAATACTTCCTTCCTCTCCAACTCAAATATTCTTCATTTCTATGTCATACTTGGGTATACTTTCAATTCGTCATTCTCTCACTTTCAGGTAACAAAAAGGAAACAAATAAATGGGACAACTGAGACGAACACTGTATTCTTAACCTAACTTAACCTAACCTAACCTTAATGTTCTTTTAACTTCCCGCTTCACAACTGTTGAGCTCAATAGCTACGTCTTATGAATGCGCCCAAGTATCCCTTTGTGCTACCTGTAAAGTTGGAGAGAAATACAGAAGAGAAGAGAATGTATAGTATATTGACAGTTTTATTGATACCAATGTAAAGTAGAAATATGGGAATTAATAATAAAATATGATGTCGTGTAAATGTCCACCTCTAGCACGTCGGCCGACGTCCGCTATTTTCACAAAATTTTGAATCAAATTTTGCAACAAAGCTTCGCTTATCTTTTCAATGCAGAGGCGAATTTCAAATTTCATAGCATCAGTTGTTTCTGGTTTGTTCACATTAACCCGGTCTTTCGAATTAAAATTCACAAATTTCACTTTTTACTAAACAAATCTCAAAGGATGACAGCTCAATTCTTAACATTTCACAAATTTTAATTAAAATTCTTTGTTCAAGAGTGTAGCGTTCCATGCTTATTATTTCCCAACTTTTTGCTAAGTAAATGTCAAAGGATGACAGCTCAATTCGTGATAATTCATCATTTGACAGCCAATTTATTTAAGTGCCCACCCTTTATAAAAGCTAAGATATTTGAGTCTCATTTCCGATAACTCGGATAGGTTATTGAAGGTTAATCTGCCAAGAGAGTGCAGACGGAGATCCTTCAAAGCGGGACAGAGGCAGATGAAAAATGCTTTCGTCCTTTTCATCAATGCAACTGAAGCAGTATTCATTACGGGAGATCCATACGTTTAGCATGGGTGCTGAAAGCAGTGGCCGGTCGGTCATTGTGGCCAACAGAAGTTCATGAAGTTTTTAGCTCTATTTAGAGGAATGAAAAGGATTCCCGCTATGGCGCACGTGTGCTCATTGCGCCATCTGTCTTGAGCTGATTTAAGAAATACAACGTTGAAGCGTCTCCAGTAGGAAGAGATTGGGAGCCCACAGAGATTACCGATATCGACTTCTCTGAGTAGGACCCCTATCTCTTTTTTGTTATGTTCAATAGCTTCCCACGTCCTACCCAATTAAATATGATAATCGTACATAATGCTGCTCAAACCTTACAAGGGCTTTGTGACATTCTTGCTCAGGGTGACTTAATTGCAGACTGTCTGTCAGTTATGGTATGGATATCTCCATTTAATATCCGATAAAACCTTAGCCAGTGTATTGCTTTTTTGCAGGCAGATATATCTGCCTGTAATATGCTACATTCGTTCAGGAGTCTGAAGGATATTTCAATTCCGAATTCCGACTCTCCCACCCAGCCTTGAGCCGTCCGTGAATACCTGCACGTTTCTATTCAGTGGGGAGAGTCCCTTCTGTCAATGAAGTTGGAAAATTCCTATTGAAGAAGAGTTTCGGAGTGCAGGAGTCAATGAGATAATGTATGCTGTACACTGTAATCAGAATGCCAGCATGTACGCGTGATCTTTGGTTCCATGCGGCTGTTGCATTTATTCTGACGGCAGTACGTAGAGCGTTAATTTCACGGGAAGCTCGAGAATTGTGAAGAGCGTTTTTGTCGGCATAAATCGGAGAACGAAAGATGTTGGGCTCACTTAAATGTCGTAAGCTACTAAATGAATTAGGTTCGTAGATTTCGACATTTTTCGAAAATAAAATGTTCGCAAAACTGTTTTTCTTCACCAAATTTGAGGCTACTAATCGTTCGACAGATGTCATTGACGAAAAGTACGAAAAAAATTTTTTTTTCTAATAACTTAAAAAATCTTCGTCAAATCGATATTAGATATTCACTGATTAAGGCATGGCCTACAAGTTTAACCGATTCCCCTATTTTTTTAATTGAATTTTAAGTGAATATTTGTTCATAAAAATATTGTTTTTATTCTTGCTAATTTTTACCACTTAGTTGATAACGATGAGGACCGCCTGCTCGTGATTTACAACGGCGGTATTGAAATGTGTTTCGAAGCTTTGCACACTCTACATTCCATGCATCACGAAGCCACCGCTTGTCATGTATCGGGTGATCTGCAGGAATTACTTAGTGAACTGGTTTTACTCTTAAGTACTTTACGTTTAAGTACACGATTAGATAGTCCTACCAATAAGAAACAGCAACAACAATTGGAGCAACAGGTGCAGCAATTGCAACAACAACACCAACAATTATTGCAAAAGCAACAAGAACAGTTGAAGCAACAACAACAGCAGCAGCAACAGCATTCGCCACCAACACCACAACAGGCAGCGCAACAGCAGAAAG
Organism: Tachina grossa; assembly: GCA_949987645.1. NCBI lineage: Eukaryota > Metazoa > Arthropoda > Insecta > Diptera > Tachinidae > Tachina > Tachina grossa. Next base: position 222,038,838 of record OX465274.1, read on the forward strand.
AAAAACAGCTGCAACAACAAATGCAACAGATACAATTTCAACAAATGCAGCAGCAACTGCAGCAGCAACATTTCCTGCGGCAACACCAACAACAAACGGCTTTGCTGAAGGGCTTACCAGATGCCGTCAAAAGGCTGGCAACACTCTTGAACACCTACAATCCCCCCGAAATATGCAGACTTGCACTGGAAGTACTTAAGGAACTAGTACGTAATCCCAATTTGGACGTCACCACCATATTGGCCCCGATCTTAATCAATTGCCATTTATCGGTGGCCAATGCTCCCACTGCTATTGGCACCATCGGCTCCTACTTTCCACGAAGAGGCAAAGCTAATTGGCCAACGATGACAAAAAATATGCCCAGACCGCCCAGACCCATGGTTCAAATGTGTATACCGCACAGTGAATTTTTGGAAGTTCAGCGCGGTGTAGATCCAGAATACGATGCTCACATTGATGCTTTCTATAGACCCTATCATGACTTTTTGGATGTTATGATGCGTATGGCTGTAAATACCAATCAACTGAATGATACATTAGTGAAATTATCATGTTTGGTTGCTATAGAAGCGGCGCCCTTGCATTTTAATCTATTCCCAAAGTTTTGGGTAGGCATTTACAACAACAAAAGTACCAATAAGTAAGTTTTACAAAAATTACGAGTAATCCCATTGTAAATTTATTAAAAATAAACATGTACGTATTTAAAAGATTAATTTGTTGTTGGTTAAGCAGCCACGAAATGCATCAATACGTGCTTAAACTACAACAAATCAGTTTTGTAAAGTCGTATTCATTTTGACACGAGTTAAACTAAAATATAATATCGAAATATTAAAAATATTTGCTTGCCTCCTTTTAGGTATGCTGAATTATTGATAAACAATCAATATTTAGTTGAGTACATACACATCATATTGCGCGGCTGCCGGGTTTCTCTAAGTGATCAGTATATAAGAGCATTTTTGGAAATATATTACCCTAAGGTGGTGAGCTATATGAATTTTGATTTAAATACTTTTTTTTGCGAGTGAATTATGTATTCTTATGATGATAATTTTTATTTTTGTTTGGTTAGATTTCTTCACAACTGCCCATTGCTCGCTTATTGTATTCCATAAGTTATTCAATGCATTCGAAAGAGGATCTGGATGAGTTATGTGGTGATTTATTTGCCATACGTGTAATCGCTCAGTGCACTGGCATACCGACATCAGTGCGCAAACAATTAAGAGGTTCGCTAAAGGCTTTGCTCTACAAGAGCGCACGTTATCAAGAGATCGCTGAGAATGGTAAGAAAATGTTGTCGTTTTTTGACACTCGTAATAATTAGTTTCGTATTGTTGATTTGCACTTTGTATAGAAAGAAATAATACGTTTTTATTGGAGTGATTCTAAATGAAGTATGTAATATTTTATAGTTCTTGTGTTTCGAAACATACAAATAATGCCCAAATACATCATTTGTACACGTTTTTTAATTTATTTTTTTAAGTTGTTGAATTTCAACAATTTTGTTTATGCTTGCACGCAAAAGGGGGAGAAAAAAAAATGTAAATAAACAAGCAAAACAACGAGCTTAAACGCATAGGAAGAAAAATTACACCAAGTCGAAGTTGAATCGAAAAGAACCCATTTAGATGAAGGGTGGCCTCGCTGCGACAACGCTTACGTTCTCTTTTGGAGTCCCTTCTTAAATCCACGCGCGTTTACATGAAGACTTTTTTGTCGCAATAGTCAGGCGACTTTTTGATATTAATTTGTTCAATGCTTTTTATTCGTTCATTCGTAGCAGTGTTGCCGTAAAGGAACTAATTGTTAGTTTGAGAAATGTAGAATTAATATGTCCACATATTTTTTTTTTTTTTAATTTACCACCAAAATACAATAATTCCTTTTCTCTCCTTACTTTATTTGTTTATAATTTTTATATTATAACTGTTTCTTTGATGCATGTTATAAAAAATTTGTCTAACTGGCAACACTGTCTGTACATAGCACACAAAAAATACGAGAGAAAAAAATTTGTGAGAGAGAAGAGATAAAACTGTCGCTTCAATTCCCAGTACGTGCGACTTTTGCTACCCCGCAAGCTTCTCCTCACTTCGCGCCTAAAAACAATACTCGCCACCTTTCATCTAAACGGCCTCAAAGGCAGATTATTCACCCCTATCGTAAATAGTTTTTCCCTCGGAAATATTTTCCCTTTTCCCCAAATTGCAATCGTGAATAATTTTTCCCCTGAAATGTGTTCCTTTCTTGATTCCCCTTATCGTGAATAATATTTTTCACATGGATTTTTTCACTTTTCCCTGCGTTTTGTTCTCTTTATTTTTGCAGGCGAACTGAATTAATACACTGCGTAATTTCAATATTATACTTGCAATTATATATAAAACTTATAAATAATTATGTTTAGGGCAAAATCAATAAATAATGTCCACGATTAATAACAATAATTCCTTGGAACACTTTTTTTCATTTCTTCATCTTTTTTCATTCACATGCCGTAAATTGTATGGGTGTGGTATACTAAACATTTTTTTGCACGTCGCCTAAAACTATAAAAATACAACATAACACTCTATAACATTTCATTTGAAACCCAAAATTTTTGTGTTTCTTACTATTAAGCTTAAATTTGTCAGACTTTCAAATTAATTTTTAAGATTTACAAGTCTTCATCCCGTTTTTTACATTCACTGCGCATTGATAGCGGGAACAAACGATCCCATGAAATTCGCGATAGAAAATTTCTCTTCAGCGGAATGAAAATTTCACCCCTTTTCCACATGCAAAGTTTACTTTGAAAAGTCTTAATTCAGCTGGGAGAAAGACAGAAAGATAAAGTATTCCTACCCCTGTTTTTCACCCAACTGAATTAAGACTTAGCAAAGTAAATACTCCAATGTCTTAATTCAGCTGTGTGAAAGACAGAGGGAGGAGGAATATTATCTCTATCAGTCTTTCCCCCAGCTGAATTGAGACTTTGAAAAGTAAACCTTCAGTGTCTAAAAGGGGTAAAACTTTTCGTGTCAGAAAGGGGTGTATGAATAAAAACTCTGTTGGAATTGTTTGCCATTTCCCATTCCACCTATTATGAACTAAAATTTCCCTGAGAAAAATAGGTATTCTAAATGTAAGGAGAGTGAGAATTTTTTGAGAGTTTTCTCCCCAAACATTTTGAAGGGAGCTAATGCAAAAATGTAAAAATTAAAAAATGTTCTAAAACGTTCCCATGAAATTCGCGATAGAAAATTTCTCTTCATGCGGAATGAAAATTTCATGGGAACAAAAATTCCACATTTTATTCAATAACACCCCTTTTACACACGGAAAGTTTTCTTTGCAAAGTCTTATTCAGCTTTCCGTGTCTAAAAGGGGTAAAACTTTTCGTGCCAAAAAGGGGTGTATGAATAAAAACTCTGTTGGAATTGTTTGCCATTTCCTATTCCTCCTATTATGAACTAAAATTTCCCTGGGGAAAGTAGGTATTCTAAATATAAGGGAAAGAGAGAACATTTTGAAGGGAGCTAATTAAAAAATGTAAAAATTAATAAATGTTTTAAAACAAAGGTATAAGCATTTATTTAGTACAAAAAGTTTATGTCCCGTTTCGCACACTTTAACTTGTGTTGATCAGCTCGTAATTCAGCTGTAAGAAGGACGGAGAAGGAAATACAAATATCTCCTGTTTTCTACCAGCTGAGTTAAAAGTTGATCAGAAAAAGTTGACGCGTGTGAATAGGAACTAAATAAACAACGCAATATTCTATGTCCCGGTTCACACACGTCAATTTTTGTTCAACAATGTGCATAATTCATCTGTGATATATATTTTGTTTTAATTAATATCTTACGTGTTATTTATTCATTTGCTTTTCAGAACTATTTCCAAATAAAAAACTGAAATTAGACAACATTGAAGAATCAAAGAAACAATGTGAAAATTCATCATCCAAAGATGACTGTACAGCAGCGGCTACAACAAAACCACAAACAGAGAACTTATTAGAACGAACAAAAGAAGACATGGATACACCTAATGGCGATGACAACCAAGATGATCATAGCAAAAGCAAAAGCAATGAAAAACCAGCCAACCAACCACCACCAGAGTCTGAATCAATTAAACAAGGAGATATTAGCGATGTAGACATGGAAAAGAAGAATAATGCTACAAACGAAGATGTAGACATGGAAAAGTCTTCTGCGGCGGAGAAGATAGAGTCAGAGATTGAAAGTGGTAAGTTGGAAAATAATGAAGAAGTTTCGAAAACAGAGTCTTCAAAATTACCCGCAGCTGATAAAACAAATGTAAATAAAGCTGAACCACCCTCCACGTCTGCGGCAGCTGCAACAGCAGTAAACGCCAATGCTACTACGACCATCGCTGCAACACCGAAAAATATAAATAAAAAAACTGCTGAAGACCGTTTGCTAGAAGAACATGAGAAACGAATAAAACTCTTGCTAACGATGGAAACATATATTAAAAGCATTTTGGCCTTAATGCAAAAAGATGAAGGTAATTCGCCAAATACCACAACCGGCGGTACACAGCCCCATATGGACGATACCATGGAGAGCGAACGAAATACAACTCCGGTACCAGAAAGCAGCGATGAAGGCGGTTGTGGTGGTAACAATAATTCACAAGGCAGCGGTTTTAATGCAAATTGTCAATCACCATCATCATCTGATCAAAAGAAGCAGCAAGAACAAGAAAAAAATATTTGTGCTGATGTAGACAATATCACCACCTCTTCTGCAGCACAAACATTTCATACCTTGCCTACGGAAACAACATTAGGTTCAACAACTGAAGACTGCAAAGAACAAACAAATGTTGATGATATAAAAAGCGATACCCTAAAAATTCAAAAGCAACAAGCTAATAGTGATGAAATTAGTTCTATTTCTTCTACTAGTAATATGGCCTCAACGTCCACGGCTGCGAATACGCCGCAAATTTAGTTATCGTTTAATGATTTGTTAAATATATTATTTTTTGGCAAAATGGTAGACTAGCAGTGCTAAGCACGCTTTTATTACTTATAATGATAATTTCATATAGTTTTAAGTTTCTTTTTTATATATACATACATACATACATGCATATACATACATACGTACATACATATTTTTTTTTAATTTTAACTTTCTAGCACATCTATTCCTATCTTATCTACATATTATTTTTCCTATTTGATTTAAGCTATTCTTTTAAGCGTTAACAATTCGGTCTCTTTTTGATTAAGTCTTGTTGTATATGCGAATGTTTTAAGAGAAATAATTAAATTAACTTTTACATTTAATCTGCGACAAACATTATCTACTATAAAGATGTTGTTTAAATTATTTTTATTCAAAGCAAAAATTATGTATGTGAAGAATAATCAAAGTCATAAACAAGTTTAATTTACACATGTCCAATACAATATAATTTCTTCTTTAGTGTGTTTCAGGCTTGGCTGGATAGTATGTTTTAAAATAAGGTTTAGAATACTAATTCAACAAACAAAACTTCATTTAAAAAAGAACAAAAAGAAATTTAATATTCGATAATGATATAAATTTGAAAAGAATGTTGGCAAATATTAGCAGCTTGTTGTTAATACATAATGTAAATATAGCGAAAAAATAATGCATCATTGTCTATGTGTGGTAATAATAAATTTTAAATAAATTGTTTTTCATTATTAGCCTTCTGAAATATTATAAGTATACGTGTATAATACTAAGTATATACATATAAATAATAAGATTTAAACAAAAGCAGTGTCCAAGATCGTTCCACTGTCTGTGTTCACACAATGGAAATCTTATTGCTAAAATTTTCGTTTTGTAGAAAATGGCGAAAAGGGGATAAAAACAGGTGGTTACACACTTGAAAATAAAAAATCATTTTTCTTTCTTACACACCTAGATGATTGTATAACTTTATATAACAAAAAATTCTATCAATAAGGCTTCAACGAATGAAAAAATGTCGTTTACTCTCTTAGTGTGAATTTGGACTTTCACGTTAATTACAGCAATTTTATGAATATTATAGTTCAGTGAATAAAAAATATGTTTGCGATAAATTTTACCAAAACACTTATTCAACGATTAATGTTTTTTTTTAAGAAGGATTCATATGAAAAGTTTTAATTTTAAATTATATTACAATGAATAATTTTTGAGAAAAATCATTTGATTTTTTTTTTTTCATTAAAATAGGTATGCATGTATGCCTCGTGTGTTAAATCCGTGTAACTAACTTTTTCCATACCATTAAAATAATACTCTTAAATAATTAATAGGCGAATATGTTTTTTGTAATCCCTTTTACGCTGGTAACACTGCACCGATTTTAAAAAGATTTATATGGTTTTAAAGGATTTTTTATACAGATGTGCAGAATCTATATTTTATTGAAATCGGTTTAGTATTTTGGGAGCTATAAGCGTTTAAAGTTGCTACTACTACATGCACACATATTACACACGCATTTATTATATTACAAGTAAGAAAAGAAACAAAACATGAGTGTGTGTGTGTGTGTGTGTTTGTAGTATTTCTCTTGACCTTACAATTGTTTTTCTCTTATTTGTTGTTGTATCAAAGCCATAATACTTAAAGGAAGAGAGTTGAATAAATTGAATTAGGTTGAAGGGATTTTGTTTATGTTTTTTTAATTTCATGTATTATATAATTATGCTTGCATATGTATGTAAGTTTGTGTGTGGCTGTGTTTTAATGAATTTATTTATGACGTTTAGATACATTTTCTTTGAATCTTGAATTATTTACATTTTGATTCTAGAATACGGACGAGTGTGTCGTCCGTTTGGTATATCTAGTACTCTTAAATATTTTATCTCATTATCTCTCATTGATATTGCCACACTTCTCTGCAATTAATTATTTTATCAGTCGCTAAGTAGCTCTGGGTTGAAGAACAGCTCTAGCGTCATCGTAATTATTTCTTAAGTGGGGTCAGGCTTGTGTGTGTTGTTTGGCCTTCGAGAGTTTTTCGTCTCGCTCGCTCTGGTTGACGGATCTGCCACGGATAACTGTATAATCTTGCGGTTCTTTTGTGGAATTTGGTTGACAACCACGTTGCTACTTCCTGTGTGAAGGCATAGGTCGTGTATAGTCAGTCACAAAAACTTTTTAAAAATACATCTTGAGCATATGGTCTAGTTACCCCGCCCATATTTGTGCAACAATACTTTGCAAATTTATTTTGTAAAATATTTATGAAATAAATAATTATTTTATGCAAACAAAAGAGGTCAATATTGGAACATCATTTTTTAACTGAAACCGATTTTTTAGGATTGTAACCAATCGAAAAAAACGATATTACAAAATATGCCCCTTAAGATTTTTTGTGCGGTTATTGCTCAATATGTACATTGTAAAAGCCAATACAATTAAGATAAATGGAAATGAACAAAATTAGTTGTAAACATTGAAAAAAATATTCACCACTATCATGAACATTATTTCCCTCGAAATATAATTCTTCCCTAGAAATGTTTCCCTTTTTTGATTCCCCTTATCATGAATACTATTTTCCACGGGAAGTTTTTTTACTTTATTTTTGCAGGCGAACGGAATTAATACATAGCGTAATTTCAATATTTTCCTTCCAAACTAAATGCAAAAGTTTCTAAATCAAGATCAGTAAACAATGTTCACTATTTTTTCCATAATTCCCTGCAACACATTTTTGCACAGTATATGAACCACCTTTTTGGTTTACATGCAGTAAATTTTATTTCTACGGTATTCTACAGAAAATTTTCCCACTACACCTAGAATAATTAAAAACTCAATCTTACACTTAAAACATTTCATTTGTATTTCTTTGTTATGAAATTTAAATTTGCCAAATGTTCAATTAATTGTTGAGCTTTATAGATCTATTTCCCTTTTTTACATTCACTGGGACTAATGGCGGGGAAGAATTTTGCGGGTGATTCACGATAGCATTTTCCCCCTTCGACGGGAATAAGAATTTCAAGGGAACAAAAAGTACACTTGTTATTCACGATGGACGTGATTAATCAAGTATGCATGTAATGAATAATAGCAACGATTAAAATTCTAACAAGTTTATGCTAGTATGTTTATTTTAACAATAATTAAACGAGAAAAAATATTCTCACTTTTCTGCAACTGTTATTTTTACAGAAAATCAAAAAAATATTTAAAATATTTCAATAAAACTAAAATTTTTGCAAGAAAACGATATAACGTGGTCATATCAACCTACCCACCGCAAAAATCTTAAAAGTACAAAATTTTCTTTACTTGCAAAAAAAAAAAAAAAAAAATACAGTATAAAAATTGTATGGCCCTACCCATAATTTAGAATTATCAAAATGCCGAAATTGTTTATAACTTTTAAGGTACGGTCTGTAAAATTTTATCATAAGGTTAGCCGCGAATAACGTAAGTGACAAAATAATAATTCTTTAGGAGAGCAAAAAAACGTATTTTAAAGCAATTGTTTTTTCATTTAATTCTTTTCAGTTTATCGAAAATAATAATAATTAGCATTAACATTTGTTTTTGTATCTCTGTTACATTTATCAATTATTTTCGACAATTTCGTTTCATGATTTTGTCAGTTACTTACAAAGTTCTTTCACTGACTGACTGCTTGTAATTGTATTTTGATAGGGATAAGATGCATAATTTTGGATTGTTTGATGTTTGAACAATGCAAGAGAGTAATGTTAATGTTAATCTGTGAAAAAACTGGTTTTGTAAAGATTGTCTAAATTGTTTTTTTTTAAATATTCAAATTCTTAAAATTCTTATTCAATATTCTTAAAAGTTATCAACAATTTTGGGATTTTGATAATTCTAAACTATGGGTAGGCCCATATTTTCGATACGATGAAATCTAAAAAAGGGCTCTATATTTGCCTCTAGAAGAAAAGGTGCGATATTTCTGATTAAGGTCCATTTTCACAACTTGCCTTTAGTTAAAGGTAGGATTTTGTATGCCCGATAAACATCTTTGCATTATTAAAACTTAAATTTTTTATTGTTATAATTATCAATAATAATAATATTTAATGGATAAAAAAATAACAAAGTTTTTATAATGCCAAGCCATTTATCGGAAAAGCAAAATCCTTCCTTTAGCTAAGGGCAAGTTGTGAAAATGGCCCTAAAATGTTTTAAAAACTTGTTTAATAAAAATTAGAGTCTGATACACCCAAAGTATACATACGTACGTACATTTTTATGAAAATATATACATTAATTGGAACGTTGTATTACCCTCAATTATGTTATATTTTTTTTCAACTACGAATTATTCCACACAGTGGTCACTTGTTGGGTCAGAAACAAAATAAAAACCTACCGGGTATTGACCCGGCCTTTGCTAAAAATATCTGCCCCACAGCGCTTATAAAGGGTCCGCCAGATAACTTTTTTTTTTTTTTTTTTGAAAATGCTATAAAAAAACTACTGAAGCTTCGGCTGTGTGGCACGTAGCGCCGTCCTGTTGAAACCAAATGTTGCCAATATCCTCCTTCAATTTTTGTGAACAAAAATTCGATAACGATCGCCATTGACTGTAACGGCCACTCCTTGCTCATTTTCGAAAAAGAAATGGCCCAATTATGCCTCTGGACCAAAATCCGCACCAAACAGTGACTCGTTTTAGGTGCGTCGGCTTTTCAATGTATGCGTGCGGGTTTTCTGTTCCCCAAATGCGACAATTTTGCTTGTCTGAAAAGATGATTTTTTTTGGCAAAATCGGCATCTTCTGTAAGTGTATCGCAGGCTCACTTATCGAAGGGAAAACGCATTGGATGGTCAGTTGGCTCGTTCAACGGAAGGATAAAACTAATTATCTGTCAAATCAGACATGAGCTAAGTGTTACCATTCACGAAATAAGCACTAGTTGAAAAGAAAACGTTAGATGGCGGACCCTTTAGTTCCGGAGATCATGCGTTAGGAACAAACACACATTACGATTTTATATAAATAATGTATATAGATATCAAAATTAATGAAAAGGAATAAGGAATTTTTGCAGGTTTTTTTTTGTTAAGCAACGTCTATATGCATTTCGTTCCTGTGGAAATCGATCAATTTCAAAACTTACGTTCGTTTTGAAAACTTATGAATTTCGTTGGAAACGAAGTATATATTCACAAAACGGGAATAATCAGGGCTGTTCTGAAAATCACGGTGATTTCAAATCACCTAATTTCAAAAACAAACTATTAATACTTTTTCTCATTTATAATTGAATATTTTTCTTATATGTACTTCCAAAGCTATAAATCGTGCAATTTACAAAAGTAATGATTTAGCTTTTATTAATTTTTTAAAATCACTGTGATTTCACATGTCGTGATTTGCAGAACAGGGTGGAATGAGTCGGACCGGTTCTTGTTTGAGGATCGTTTTAAAACGACAGATATGAACGGCAATTTTACATTAAAAATTAACCGTTTTACCCTGGCACCGTATTACCATTTATATATGAAACTATCTTCGTTCGAGTACCGTTTTAAAACGAGACATAAAAACGATTTTAACAGGCCTGTCGCAGAGCGAAAAACGAAGAGTTTGCTCGAAATAAAATAAACCACTTTAAATTTAGTAATCGGAATTATCATTTTCTATATGTGAAAGTACAAAAATCTATTTGGAAGAACTTTATTTCAATGAAGGAAAATGTTTTAAAAAAATTTACAAGTCTTAAGGAAAAAAAATTCAGCATAATGAAAACTGAAATATTCTATTCGATCTTTTGTTTTTTGTTTCGCTATTCTAATAACCACTTGCCACATTTAAATTAAAAATATTCGAATTGCAAGTTTTTCGGAATGAATAAAATCGATCGAAATCTGGAGAAGGTAAAATAAAAGCGATCGAAATGTAAATTCGTAATCAAAAGAATTTCGATCAATTTCTGTGACAGGGCTGTGTATTAAAATGATAATACGGTACTAAAGTAACACGGTACATTTTCAATGTAATGTTAGGAACACAATTGGGACGAACGACGAATTTCGTCCACGTCGACGAATTCGTTGCGTAAATTCGTCGTGTGAAGTACAATATCGAGAATTTACTCAGCGAATTCAGCTCTTATAATTGATAAAGTTGGTTATTGTCAGTGTGACCATATTAGCTAATTTTGGGCTAAATATAGCTTATTTCTTCTGGATTTAGCTTTAAAATTTTTATTAAGCTCTTAGCTTCTTTTTTTTTAGCATTTTTAAAAACGGATTTAGCTTTTTTAGCTTTTTTTAATCCAAATTGCGTATTCTGTAAAAATGTATTAGAGACATACGTGATTTAGCTTAATTTTATTTTAAAATCTGGTCACACTGTTTATTGTGTATGTAACGAGAGTGAGAGAAAATTGTTTTTTTCGTCGTTAGTCGGCGTACAAAATAGAAATAAATCTATCTCAGAATTCGTCACGCACGACGAATTTCGGTCTACGGCGGTGTTGTGTTCATTTTCATATGAACAAATGTGTTTTATTTTTTATGACCAAAGTTCGCATCGAAAAATTCGTCGTTCGTCCCAGTTGTGTTCCTAGCATAAATTGTTCGTTCTTATCGTTTTAAAACGACACTCGAACGAGAATAGGCACGTATACATAGGCGTAGAAAGGATATTCTGGGGGTGCATTACACCCAGAATATTTGTTTTATTTTACCGAAGGAAAAAATACTTTTTGCTTATTTCCTTTTGAATAACGTAAATTAAATTATTCTATAATGTGTCTCAAATTGAAAAAGCAGAAAAGTAACAGTTTTACAAAAATAAGAATAAATAAAATGAAAAAAATTACACTTAAGCATTTTTTCCTTACTTGCACAGACAGAATTATACAAAATGTATTTTCATTAACTGCAAATTTTAGAAATTCTTTTTTAAAGTTCAATATTATTCACCAGATACTTTTACAATGACTTCTTTTGTCGAAACTTGCGGCCTTTTTTTTCTGGAAAAAATATGTTACACTTATTACACTTTACAATGAAAATTCCCAATAAAATGATTTTCTAAAATATACATTTTATTAGAAATTATTCACCCCTATCGTGAACAGTTTTTCTTTCGAAATATTTTCCCTTTTCCCCAAATCACAATCGTGATTAATTTTTCCCCTGCAATGTGTTCCCTTTCTTGATTCCCCTTATCGTGAATAATATTTTTCACATGGATTTTTTCACTTTTCCCTGCGTTTTGTTCACTTTATTTTTGCAGGCGAACTGAATTAATACACTGCGTAATTTCAATATTATACTTGCAATTATATATAAATAATTATTTTTAGGGCAAGATCAATAAATAATATCCACGATTAATAACAATAATTCCTTGGAACACCTTTTTTCATTAAACATTATCTCTTTGGTTCACATGACGTAAATTCTATGGCTGTGGTATACTAAAAAAATTCTTTGCACGGCCCCTAAAACAATTAAAAGCACTACTTTACACTCTATAACATTTCATTTGAAACCCAAAATTTTTGTATTTCTTACTATTAAGCTAAAATTTGTCAGATTTTCAATTAATTTTTAAAATTTACAAGTTTTCATCCCGTTTTTTACATTCACTACACATTGATAGCGGGAACAGACGTTCCCATGAAATTCACGATTGCAAATTTAACTTCATGGGAAATTAACATTTTATGGGAACAAAAATTCCACATTTTATTCACGATAGAGGTGATTGTATCATCCCTAGCGAGCTTAAAGTAAATTGTATTTTTTTTAATAAAAAGTTAAAAAATGTTACACTTTTTTTAGAAAAGAAAACGCCATTATTTTGTATGAAATGTAAAGCAAAACCCTCATATCAAAAAAAAAATAACGTGTGCTTGAAGTGTATGTTAAAACAAAATTTCCATACAAAAACCGTTTTAACGTACACTTGAATCACACTTTATTTTTTTTTTGCATATATATACATACATATCGTTACCTTAATATAGAAAGCTCCTAACTCATTATTTTTTCACTTTTCGATACATTATTCTATCGAATATACAAAAAATCGATCAAAAAAAAAATAGTGAGTTAGGGCTCTTCTATATTAGGGTAATGATATGCTTAAAACTTTATTAAAATTTGTTCATTTATGTATAATTAGGTTTTATTTCGGGCCTCAGGCCATAAGTTAATGGGAAGTAGAGGGAATTAAATTAATATAAAAAAAGAGAAAGAAAAGAAATGAGTTAGCATAAAAAATAAACTTGAAAATAAATTTTTATAATGAAGTAATAGAGCAACCTAAGGTTTTTTTAAACATACATACATTCATACTTATACACAACATTGTTTAAAATTATATATTTTTCAAAAATTTAATAACTAAAGCAAAAAGTCTACGCAAATAGTGTTTTTCTCCTTATTAAAAAATTACTTCAAATAATATTATAATATTAATAAAATACATAATAAATTTTATATAAAAAAGCTAATGTCTAAAAATAAATTGAGAAAATAGATATTTTTAGGCGGCTAAAATTATAGAAAATCAATATAAAATAAGATCAATAACTTAATTATTAACTATAAAAAAATATTTTTAAAAATTTAAGAAATTTATTATTCGACATACTGTCAGAAGTTTATTTTAATTTGAGATTTTTTGGTTGGTGGTTCAGCGTTGTCTGTATATTTCATTGTTGCTGTAACAAATCATCAGTAGACTTCAACCACACATTTTGAATAGTCACAAACCTCTCATCTTATGCACATACTTTCAAGAACTATTTGAGAATTCACAAATAATAATATTTTTGAAAATCACAAAAGAAAAATAAGCGTAGTAGGCTTAGAAACTAATACAAAAAACCCAGCAAATAATTTATATTCGATTTGAATCTATGTATTTTATTTTTCTACACCTTTATACAATTAGAAATCCATTGGATAACAATAAAAGTAATTATAAAGCAAAATGAAAAATAAATAATAAAAATAAAATAAATTTCAAATTAAAATAAACTTCTGACAGTATGTCGAATAATAAATTTCTTAAATGTTAAATTTAGATTTTATTTTTAATTTTGCCTTATAATTACTTTTATTGTTATCCAATGGATTTCTAATTGTATAAAGGTGTAGAAAAATAAAATACATAGATTCAAATCGAATATAAATTATTTACTGGGTTTTTTGTATTAATTTCTAAGCCTACTACGCTTATTTTTCTTTTGTGATTTTCAAAAATATTATTATTTGTGAATTCTCAAATAGTTCTTGAAAGTCTGTGCATAAGATGAGAGGTTTGTGACTATTCAAAATGTGTGGTTGAAGTCTACTGATGATTTGTTACAGCAACAATGAAATATATAGACAACGCTGAACCACAGGCAAATAAATTTCAAATTTTTAAAAATGTTTAAAACTAGGCTAAAAAAACTAACCCCTCCCCCTTTAAGTGAAAACATACTTTCTAAATGTAGTAACAAAATAAAAACCAACCATTTAAAACATTTATAAAAAAATAAGAAATAAAAGTAAATAATAAATAAACACTTATTCTGCACCCATTCATTTCATTCATACAAATTGTAAAAATAATAAACTCCTTTAATTCACAATAAATGCGAAAAGTTTTATTGTAGTTAAACGTGAGTGAATAAGGATTTTATAAAAAATCTTTAAATATCTCAAAGAAATAAGGGAAATAAATTTATTGAATAAAAAAAAAACTATAGCTCTTAAATGCTTTCAGAAAACATTTAAGCGGTTTACAAAATTGTCAAGTAAAAGTAAAAGAGAAAGAAAAAGAAGATTGTTTAAAACATTTTGTTTTATTATTACATACATACATGTAATATTGTATGAGTTTTTTTTTTTTTTAATTAAATCACACAAATTAATTTAAAAAAAAAATGTTATGTTTGTAACGAAGACGATAATAGATTTTTCATTGGTTCACTTTTATGAAGGCATGTTTTTATTATAAAACGTTTAACTAAAATAGTTTTTTAATAGATGTTCTTTATTTTTGATTTATTTTGTATTATTTGAATATTTATAAGAGTAATGAGTGAATGCATAATTATCACATTATTTAAATTTATATTTTTAATAAATTAATTTTGGATATATGTATATAAATGTGAACTTTTAATAATAATTTTGTAGCGAAATACTCGTAGACGTGAAATTGTGCTATAAAAGAATGTAACGTTAACTTGAATTTGTTTGTGATGGCAACCTGTTTGCAGAGCCGCATACAGTAGGCAACTTGAGCCGAAATTTGGACCAAAAATAATTTTTTGCAAAAGTGTAAGCTTTTGATAATTCCTAGTTTATGCTACGAAAGTCTTATTGCTAAGCTGATCAGTCCAAGGGAAAGAGAGAGAGAGAGAGAGAGAGACGACACAGAGAAAACAGTGCCTAATAAATACCTCATAAAATAGAACAAAATTAATAAGAAATCTCTATGGTTTTTTTTTCAATAAGGAAATCTTATTAATTTCATAGAGAAAACCTTTTTGAAAAAATCAAGAAGAAATCTTGTAGTTTTTATGAGGTTATCTTATTGATTTTTTAATAAGGTTTTCTTCTTGATTTTATGAGGCGACCTCATAAAATAAAAAAAAAAATATGTCTTCTTTATTCTTTTTACTTTGCTTATGTATTTTCATTTAAATTCTATACAATATACTTATGTATGTATGTAGTATATGTAGATGTTATTTATTTATACTATACACTCTATACATACTTACATAGATACATACATATTATATTGTATTCTTAATTAAGTAACACCATATATATTGTACATATTATTACTTGAAAGGAGACAAGCATTGAACAAGCAAACTTCTGACTGATAGACAAACACTCTAACCAATATGCTAACAAGCAGTCTGAATAACCATTGAAATAATTTTGCAAACATGCTTATAAAAAAGATCATGAAAAAAAATTGTCTGTGTCTATTTATAGATATGAAATAACAAGACACCTCATAAAATCAAGAAGATTTCCTTATTAAAAAAATCAATAAGATGCTTTACACATAATCATATAGGAACCTAATAAAATCAAGAAGAAAACCTTATTGAAAAAATCAATAAGATAGCCTAATAAAATCAAGAAGAAAACCTTTTTAAAAAAATCAATAAGGCAACCTAATAAAATCAATAAGAAATCCATATAGTTTACAATTTATAAGAAAACCTAATAGAATCAAGAAGTTTTTCTCTATGGATTGTTTTTTGGTGCCAAAAATAACGGAAATTGAGTAAAAAAGTTGGGAGTAATAAGATTTCTTCTTGATTTTATGTGGTTTTCTTCTTGATAAAATTAATAAGATTTACCACATAAAAACAATAAGGAATCTCTATGAAAAAATCTTCGCTTCTTTCTGCTGGGATACCCCTTAGCCTAAAAACGTTTCATAGAGAATATCTTATTGATTCTATGAGGCAGTTTTTTCTCTGTGGAGGGGAAAAGAAACGTTTCGGTTTCTAACAAACTAATCAGCTTAGCAATAAGATTTGCATAGTGTAAATTAGGACTCATGTTGTCCGTGGACTGCGTATTTTTCCTTAATGAAATAATTCTGAAGTATTTTTTTCGTTTCGGTTTTCGATTTATATAATTTTCTTTCAGACAGCTTCAGCTTGAAATACAGTGAAATTTTTAATGTTTGCATTTGCGAAAAGAATAAAAAGTAAATATTTATGCTATTTACAATTTTATTATCAGTGAAATTGATTAAAATAGTGTTTCAAAACAAGAGTTGGCTTCGTTGAAGCAAACGGTACAAACTTCTTGTAAAAATTTGTCGCTAAGGATTTTATTTACTTGACTTATACGCCATTTTGTTTTTTAACATTTTTCAACCCTAAAAATTTCCACTATCGAAAAAGCGATTATGGCAACTGTAAATAGTGTTAGCAAAGCTAAAAATAATCACCCCTGTTGTGAATAACAAATGCTATCGTGAATCTCCTGTGAAATTTTTTCCCCGCTATAAGTTGCAGTGAATGTAAAATAGGGAAGAAGATTTGCAAGTGCATCATTTCATATACAAAAATAATTTTTAAAATCTCTTCACAAATACCGGAGAAATCGGTAAACATATAGAAAAAAATATATATGATGAACATATCACCGCAGTGCACCGCCATAAAATTTACTGCGTGTGAACCAATGAAATTCATACTCCATGAAAAAAGCTGTTTTCAGGAAATTATTGTTAACAATCGTGAACATAAACATACCAAAAATAAATATTTATAACTTTTAATATTTAATTCGAAGGAAAATATCGAAATTATGCGATGTAATAATAAGGTGAACAAAAGCGAGAGAAAAGTGAAAAAATCCCCGTGAAAAATATTATTCATGATAAGGGGAATCAAAAAAAAGTAGAGTTGTGGCTAGAAAAAAATTATTCACGATTGCAATTTTGTGAAAAGGGGAAAATTTCGAGGGAAAAATTTTCATTTTCATTTTTCCCATTCATCAATTTGAAATGAAACATATGTAAGCTCCGCCTCATGTCCATTCGTCGCTTTCTCATCACAGCTGATAGCAGAGGTGAGTGACACAAAACGGAAGATAATTCTGCTTTCTTCTGCACAGAAAAAAAAGAATTGTAAATACAACTAATTTATTTGTGAATACAAATAAAATGTTATTGAAAAAGGCACCTACAACGATTTTTGTAAATACAAGCACACATTTGTAACATAAGAAAACAAAATCAACTCAATTGTTTCCAATTAAAATTATTGTGTTATTCACAATTGAGTTGTTAACAGAAAACAAAAATTTTTAATGAATTTGTTTTTCAAATTCTAATGTGTGTTGTTTCTTGGTTTGTTTAATTTTTTTTTAGAACTTGGTTTTTTATTAAATTTTAATTTAAAGATGATTTTAAGATGAGTCGAACCGGCAACCTCTTGACTAATAGGCTAACGTACTTACCACTCAGCTAAAGAGCAAATCGTTATTGGGTATGCAAATAATGAATACACGCAAAACATGATTTCTTATGTTTCTTCTGCATGGCGATTTCGTTGATACAATCTAAAAATAACTTTGTTGATTAAAAAAAAAAAAAAAACAACCCACGACGTTTTTCGGCTTCTTGTCGGAATTTTCACGTATACAACACCAACAATCAAAATAAACAACGACATCAGCACATGACCATCAGCGTGACCGTTTGACCGACTAAAGTGGCAATTTTCCACTTTTTCGACTGCGTTTCCCCTTTTTCGACTGCCTTGCCACTTTTTGACTCCCTTTATTTAGGGTGAGTTATATGAAAATACATTAAAAATAAAAAGTTTAGTGCAGTTTTCTCGTTTTTTTTAATTTTGCCCCTTGTTTTTGATAAATCCCCTATTTGGTGCCACTTTTTGAAAAATGTCATCGGTCACCCTGATGACATGTTGAGTCAATCAACAAGCAAGGAAAACACCAACACAAACAAATGAAATTAAATGATATTTTAAAATGCGCGGAATTGATAAATACAATATTCAAGTTAATGACAAATATTATTGAAATTATAAATTTTATTCAACAACATCGTTTTGTTGAACATAAATCTTGTATATTTTTTTCTGTGTGTATGTCTCGCTCGCACACTCATCAAATCCTCTAACTGTTTCTTTTTAATGTGTATTCATTTTATACTTTGTGGCCTCATTCGCTGCATGTTTTTTTGTAAGTAAGGGGCCGTTCACAAATCGTCGCTGTTTTAACTAACTGACCTAACTAACATTTTAAAAATTTAACAGGACAGCAGCTTTTATGGTTGTTTTATACATTCATTCTTATGGCTGCGTCAGAAATCTTTTTACTTATATAGGCACAAAAGTAATGCTTACAGTCATGAAAATTGTAGACAATGTGTATTATGATCAGCGTGACCATATTAGCTTATTTAGGGCTAAATTTAGCTTATTTTTTTGGGATTTAGCTGCAAAATTTCTATTTAGCTCTTAGCTTATTTTTTTTAGCCTTTTTTAAAAACTCATTTAGATTTTTTAGCCTTTTTTTAAGTCTAAATTGCATGTTCTCAAAAAATATGTCAAAGACATAAAAAAGTTATAATAACAAAAATTACAAATTTTAAAAACCCCAACGTACTGACCAAACGGCTGTACCGGATTTTCTTCAAGTATAGTCAAGATCAAGTCACTTTTCAAACGACAAAAACAAAATTAAAATAGGTCTAGCTAGCCCTTTTGGGAGCTACGGCGTATAGATTCAGCTAAATATATCTAGAAAAGAAGTGATATTTTCTAAACGGCTGGACCGATTTTCTTCAGCTTTCAAACTAAATCAAAATCTATCCAGCCATTTGGTATGTACATGGACTCGTTCAGACATACAGATACACCTACACACACACACACACACTACAAAATTACAACACCCCTTTTTTGGCGGATGATAAAAATGATAATTTGTTAACATTTAAAAATACAAAATTTTTTCATTGGAAAATGATTGAAAAAATACAAAATGTAAATTGCTTATTTATAAGAGAAATTGCAAATTTAAATATAGAGGACATTGATTGCAATTTTGGAGTTACAATGGCAAAAGATAAATAATTAATATTACCCATAAGACTTTTAAAGAGTGTCTTTGACTTGAGTTGAACGCGCATTCAGCGGCATGAATTTACTTAAAACAAAAATTAGAAATAGATTTAAAATGCTTTTACATTTTTGAAGACTGGTTAAGCTTATTTTGGGAAGTTTTTCTTTTGTTTTTCCTTAAACTCAAATATAATAATGAATAAATAATAATTAAAAAATTATTCAATATTTCTTCTCAAATAATAGAAAAATATGTTTGTGTATGTATATATTTAACGTTATTTTAGCAATAAGAAACTATTGCAAATTGATCAAAGAAGTCGAAAAAAGTTTAGCTTTATTTTCTGGCTTAAAATTTAAATTTTTAGCTTATTTTAGCTCTTTTTCAAACGTGATTTAGCTTAATGTTATTTTAAAATCTGGTCACACTGATTATGACTTATAAAGTCTAGTAGAGGACTTAACTCATTTTTCAAAAAAATGTCATTTAGGTCGGTTAGTTAAAACAGCGACGATATTACGTAACGCCCTTTTCCTGATTTTGAGGCCAAGTTTTGTGGGAATCGGTTGAGTAGAATTACATGTAATATAACACTTAATTTTAGTGGTCGTGATACCACCTACTTTTCTAAATGCAAGATCGGTGCCACCGGTTAAGTAGAAAAATTAATTCGCCCCTTTTTAAAGAACAAAATTATGTCAATCGAAGAGATCAAAGTTTTTTCCAAATTGCTTGGGAATCGGATAACTCGAAGGGCATATAATATAATACTAAATTTGAATGGGAGTGGCGTAGCCCACTTTTTTAAATGTAAATTCGTGCCATTTTCAGAGCTCAAGGTGAGTAATAAGTTTTGTAAGAGTCGATAAAACGGAATCACGTGACATATAAAATTAAGTTTTAATGGGAGTGTCTCCGTCCACTTTTTTCTTGCTTTAATAAATCGTGCCAGAATGTATGTAAATTTTGGTAAGAATTTGTTAAGTAGAAGCACGTGAAATATAATATTAAATCTTAATGGGCGTGACCTTCTCAGGAAAATCGTTCTTACAGTGACGGAGTTATGAAGTAACATGAAAAAAAAATAAAAATTGATAACGGCCTCCTTCTTTGAAGTAGGTTTAAAAAATTCTAAAAGGAAAATCTCAAATATACGCAGAAAACGCAGATTTTGAGTTTGTTGTTTTGTGGACAAAATTAATAGTGATCGAATATTGTTATGTATATATCGAGCTGTATTTTGGATTCAATCGTAAGCGGTAGCAAAACATGCATGCAAAGCTCCTCTATATAGTGATGAACTAATTGAAAAAATTGACCTCCGTAACTTGGTCATAAATAAAATTCGCCATCAAAGAATAGAAGAAATTAAGAATTTCTATCACTACCAGTATACACAAATTAATCCAAATATAGTTACCCCATTGTACCCAACGGATATCAATAAAAAAAATTCAAATTTTCTCCCGACTACGCATGGGTCATACAATAACGACACACCAGCATATAATTAACATAAATTACACAAATGCTTGTCCATACTGTGGTTCTAAAATTTCAGTCAAACATATCCTATCCAACTGTCCTAGACTTAAAAACCTTCAATCAAAACATTTAAAAAATAATGGTATCAACATGCTCAAGGAACCAACAAAAGAAAACATATGCCGGATATACAACTTTATATCTACCATAAAAATCAATATTCTAAAATATTAATCGATGGCCTTAGTAGCTTGTGCTTCTACCCCTCTTATATTGTTATTGTATTTATCTATAATATCAATATTAATAAATAAATAAATAAATAAAAATTAAAAATTTCAGGAGAAGGCTTTTTTATAATATTCAAATTTGTTTTACATACGAGTACCTAAATGTCGCTTACGATATAATTTTACAGCCCGTATCTTAAAAATGATCAAGGTTCGATATCGAGCCTTATTTTCAATTTAATCGCAAGCGACAAAAATTTACGATTTTATCGTAAGCGACATGTTATCGAAAATAGACTTTTTTTCAATTGAAATTAAAGTTTTATGGACCTACCCATAGTTTAGAATTATCAAAATGTCAAAATTGTTGATAACTTTTAAGATACGGGCTGTAAAATTTTATCGTATCGTAATTGTAATGGTTGCATATCGATAAAAAAAATTTGTAGCCATGCGCGCTTTAAATTTTCAATATCTATGACAATCACTTCAAAAATATGTATGTACAGACAACATTTTTTCAGCTGATTCATTCAAAGGATTTAGTACATACATAGACAGCATAACAATGCCTTGCAAAGGATGTGAAAAAGGTAAATTTTTTTGGATATTATTTATTTGTTTCAATATTTCGGAAACAATTTTAGCTATTAATTTAAATTTCTTCTTAAGACTGCAAATGCACCAGCACCAAGTGCGATGAACGTTGTAAGTGTGCTCAGGGTAATAAATGTAATTGCATGTTGGGCCAAAAGGATGCAGAGGCAGGTGGAAAATCCTGTTGCAGCAAACAAACGAAAAGTGATTAAAATCATTTCTTCATAAAAGTAGTAGCATTGAATTGTAAAGGGAATGTTTTTAGCATTTACAAATAAAGATTGATTTACAATTTGTGGTCAAATGATGTATGTATGTATATGAAAGTGATTTACTGCTGGGAAACACTATTTTGCAGATGAAATAATTTACGTTCGTTCTATTTTAGTCTAATCCAGTTGAGTATAATGAGGCGTTGAGTTTCGGGAATCTCGCAAGATCTGTGCTACACATATGTTTGCACACAAATACATATATGAGTAAACAGGCTTCAACTGTAGTTATGGGTAGATATTCCCCATTATTGGGGAAAAGACGAACGTTTTTGTTTGGTTTTTTTTAGGTTTGGCCTAAAAAAATTTTAATGGAAAGAATATTCGCCTTTTATTCCCGGTAAATGACATTAAGGGGTCATATGATCTTTGCGATCTTGGTATTGAAATTTATTGAGTACCCGGCTTACTTTAAACCCGATTTGTATATAGTCAGCTGAAATGCAGTCTTGTTCATATCTGGTTTCTTTTGAATTTTGTAGTAATTAGATGGGGATTTACTCTCTATTTTGATTCGAAAGGAACATGTCTAATTTCTATATTATTAATCGAGTAGTTGTGTCCGTGTATCCTTTTTATGTGACGTTTTAAATCGACACTCAAACGAGAATAAATAATTAAATATTTATAACCTTTTGTATTTAATTGGAAGGAAAGTAATCACTTCTATCGTGAAATTTGCTTCCCTCGAAATATTTTCCTTTTTCCAAAATTGCAATCGGGAATATTTTCCGTCGAAATGTTTCCTCTATCGTTTGAGTAGCGTTTTCAAAAGACATAAGACCGAACGATTGAAAGTGAACGGTGTTACCCTCGTGCCGTATTAACATTTCAATATAAAATTATAATTTTTATCGTGTCTTGTCATGAGTTTCGAACGCCTTCAGTTAGAGTGAAAATTTCCGAAACGCAAAAAAGAAGATTTGGTGTCCGCAATCACATAATTTTTAACTTTTTCTAAAAGCAATTAAGACATAAGCGTTTCTTCAAGAATATTTTGCAAAATGTTTTTCATATCTCATTTTCTTTGTATTAAAACCAAATATGTATGTATATACATATACATTGGTTTTATCCCAGCCAACAATTTTTGAAATTTTCAATCAAATTCGAGTCTTTTTGACTCCTCTGCGCGATTAAAAAGCTAGAATATGCGCTCATTTTCTGATCATAAATTATACTTTTGTCGGTAGAAAAACGTGACTATACGCGACTCTTCTTAATAAGTCATTTATGAGTCTTTTTCTATATTAGTTTAGAGTCATTTTCGACCCCTTTTCTAGTAGTATTTAAGATCTTTTTCGAATCGTTTTCTGATCATTTATTAGTATTATTTCGCTTAATTTTTTACTCTTTTTCGAATTGTCTTTCAGCCATGTTTCTAATCGCTTACGAGTCATATTTGAGAAATTTATCAGTCAGTTTATGAGTCTTTTTATTGTCATTTATGACTGTTATTTGAGTCATTTACCAGTCGCGTTTCTAATTGTATTTGACTTTTCTTCGAGTATTTTTTTAGTCAGCTTTCTGAGTCCTACGTTTAATGGTCAAACAGAATTACGGCACAAACACATTTTCCATACAAATTTACACCATTCCAGAGACAGAATCTATTTGATTTTGACAGTGTTTTTTCTTATGCTACCACACTTTCAATAAATTGCATACATTTTGTAAAGAAAAATAAGCAGAAAGAAAATATAACATAAATCAGAGAGCAGTTGAAGTTACTGCCGTTGATTTTATTATGGGCTCTGTTAATTTGAGATCGATTTTTCCTGAAGCTGCAGACTTATTCTGTTTCATCATTTAATTTCATATTCGATATAACTTTTATAAATGAAAAAAAAATAAGTTTTTGACATTATACGTAAAGATTACCCAGTTATACATAAAAATAACATATCAAGTACAGCGTTGCCACGACCAAAAAAATTTTGTAACCAAAATACAAAAAAAGTAACCAAATGCAAAAAAAAGTAACCAAAATTTTTATGGATTTAAAATACTGTCTTTTTTGTACTTCAGTTGAAAAATATACATACATATATTAATATATATATTATTATAAAATCATATAATACGAGTATAAATGGACCATTACATTTAAATTTGTACTTCAGTTTTATAAGTATATCTTATTATAATTAACAATCAATAAAATCAATTTTGTAACAAAAATACTTCAGGTAATATTATTGGAAATTCCAAACCAAAAATATTTTTAGTAACAAAAAAATAATATGTAATTTAATTACATTCGTTAGCAAAACACAAAACTGTACAGACAAACTATTAAATTTGTTAATATTAAAATAAATCTTTGGCAGACCAAACATAATAGGAATTGTTTCGAGTGATGCACAATTCTTTAGATTGCATTATTGAGTTTACAGCCTTAAAATCGAGCTTATTCCTATATTTAGTTTTGACTAGGATTAGCTGCGAAAATATCATTTCAGCAGCAGCCGAACTGTGTGGCAGTGACATTAAATTATATACAAAATTCAAAAAATATACAAATCAAATCATAAAACATTTTTCGTTCAATCCATTTGTATGTTTTGAAACTGCGTCCCAAAATTCAACTATGTCCATATCAGCACTTACTTCTAATTTAGAAAATCTGCCAGCGGCGGCTGTTAGCCGACTCACAGCTGATCGGCTTCGTTCCGTGCTTGTTACGCTCTCAAACTTAAGGCTCAGTTAGCCGACTGTAATGTAACGTAATTGCAACAGTAAGAAACAGATGATCCATTTTGTTATGTGAAAAGTAATGAAAACGGTTATAGAGATGTAATGTAACGTAACCTTATTTTCATATAAAATATCAATCAGCTGTTTTTTACGTTACAGTTACATTACATTACAGTCGGCTAACTGAGCCTATAAAAATAAAATCGCTTTTAACTTTTTACATACAGCCCAATTATGAATAGCAATTCCCATGGAGTTTTTTCCCTTTTCCCATTCCCCCTATTATGAATTAAAATATCCCCGGGAGAAAACTCCAAGTGAAAATAGTAGGTATTTTAAATATGAGGGAGAGGGAGAGTTTGTTGATAGTTTTCTCCCCAAACATTTTGAAGGGAACTAATGCAAAAATTTAAAAATCAAATTAATAATAATACCGAATTATTATATTTCCCTTTTGTATTTTGTGTTTTTGCATTTTTATCTAAACCCTGCGCACATCCACTTCAAAAGCATAAACTACTTCTGTATTCAGAAGAAATATTAAAATACTAAATTTTGCAGGCATCCTTTAAGTTCACATAATAGGTAAATGAAAGATTTGTTTCCTTCTAATATTATCAAGACCGATAAGGAAAACTTTATAAAATTTACAATTTCCTTTGTACACACAGTCCTTGGGAATTTAATCCATTTGCATCTGCACCTGGCTCAGATTTTACTCTCTCCCGTATTTTCTTATTCCCCGGCTGTTTAGAATAGGAGGAATATTCCCCGGGAACAAATGGTAAGGAAGGAAGAAAACTCCCCGGGAATATTCATAATTGGGCTGATAGTGTTCGACGTTTAAAGATTTTGCAACCATGAATGCATCTGATTTTTAAAACCAGGCTTCTTATGTTCAGAGACAGACATGTATTTTTTTTAAACGCTATGTTGATTAAGCAGTGTTGTATTTACAACGTATTAAAAACGCTTAAATTGTGATCTTTTATCAAGATAATTAGTTATGTGCACATTTAACATACCACATATGTACATATATGTATAAAAAATTGTTATTTTTGTGTTGAAAAAAAGTAACCAAAATGGAAAAAAAGTACACAAGTACACATTGGAAAAAAAGTAACCAATTTTGGTTACAAGTAACCAAAACGGCAACGCTGATCAAGTAGTGTTTAATCATCTATCTGCGTAAAATATGTTCATAAAATACATTTATTAATGATTTGTTTTTGATTAAGCATTTTTCAGTCTACCATGTAAGCGATAATACCATGATAATAACAAAAGGAAATAATAGTCACATTTTACACATCTGGGTGATTAATTTGTGATTGCTATACAATTTGTTATTGTATTTTAAATGGAACTATTTTTACCCATTAGCGCGAATCTTTTTCGAGTCCTTTTTTAATCGTGTAAGTGATTAATTACTTTTTGATCACGAATAGTGATCTAAAAAGACTCAGCAAGGTGATTTTTCAGAAAACCATCTTCCAACTGCTAGATGGGATTTATTTATTACATATTCTACAAAGTAAATTTAGTATAATATGGTTGCACAAATATGGACGGAGTAACTAGACCATATGCCCAAGATGTTATTAACAGAATTTTATAGTTTTTGTGACTGACTATACACGACCTATGCCTTCACATTGGAAGAAACTTTGATATAATTAAAAATTAAAACCAATTTTAGAATTTTTTTTAATTGAAGTCAAAAGTGACATTCAACAAAATATGCGTAAAAGATTCACTTCAAACTCGATGTTAAACTCATGACAGGCACGTCGTTTTAAAACTATACTCAAACGAAAATAGGCAAGAATATTTTTCACGGGAATTTTTCACTTTTCCCTAGGGTTTTCCACTTTATTTTTGCAGGCCAATTGAATTAATGGCTAATCGCGTTACTTCAATATTTCACTTCCAATTAAATATTAAAGGTTATAAGCATATATTTTTATGTTCACGACTGTTAATAATAATTTCTTGCAAAACCTTTCAACATAGAATATGAACTTCTTTGGTTCACACGCAGTAAATATAAATAATTTTTTCGCCTGTCCCTACCTAGAATATTAAAAAGCATAACTTTAAATTTAAAAACAAATCCTCTTCCTGTTCTTAGATTCACTGAGAACTGACAGCGAAAAAAATGAAGGGCGATTCACAATAGCATTTTTCCTTTGTAGGGGAATAAAAGTTCCGTGCAAACAAAAATTCCAATTATTATTCACAATAGTGGCGATTATTCATGATAAGGGGAATCATAAAAACGGGAAATATTTCTAGGGAAACAGTCGTAAAGCAGCTCTGGGTTGAGGAACATCTCTCGCGTCATCGTAATTATTTCTTAAATGCGGTCAGGCTTGTGCATGTTGTTTGGCCTTCGAGAGTTTTTCGTCTCGCTTGCACTGGTTGACTGATCTGCCACGGATAACCGTATAGCCTTGCGGTTTTTTGTGGAATTTCTTTAACAACCACGGTGCTACTTCCTATGTGCAGGCATATGTCGTGTACAGTCAGTCACAAAACCTTTTAAAATACTGTTAATACCATCTTGGGCATATGGTCTATTTACCCCGTCCATATTTGTGCAACACCATATTATGCAAATTTACTTTGTATAATATGTATAATAAATAAATAAATAAATAATTTCTAGGGAAACATTATTAAAGATTGAAATTCTTTACAAAATTTTCGCGATAGGCTGAGTTTACATCTGGCATTTCTTGTGTGTCATTTGCCCAAAAAAGCGTAACCAACTAATTAATAATGAAAACCTGTTTGATTCAGACATGTATTTATTGATTTAAACAGTTTGCAATCATGCTGGATTCTATAAAATTGTCTATTAGTTATGTAAAAAAAAACTATTTAACTTAATAAATACATGCCTTAATCTAAAAGTTTTTCATTAGTAATTAGTGGTTACGCTTTTTTTACGCTTGTGTGGCACATGGCACACAGATGGAAAGCCGGCCATAGGTGTGATTATGTGCCAAGTTTTCTAGTAATCAGAAGATAGATAGATAGATAGATATCGAGCCTTATTTTCGATTTATGCTAGGAACACAATTGGGACGAACGACGAATTTCGTCCACATCGACGAATTCGTCGATAAGAATTCGCTGCGTAAATTCGTCGTGTGAAGCACAATAACGACGAATTTACTCAGCGAACTCAGCTCTTATTGCTAGGAACACAATTGGGACGAACGACGAATTTCGTCCACCTGGACGAATTCGTCGATAAGAATTCGCCACGTAAATTCGTCGGGTGAAGCAAAATAATGACGAATTTACTCAGCGAATTCAGATCTTATAATTGATAGAGTTGGTTATTGTATTGGTTATTATGTGACCATAATAGCTAATTTTGGGCTAAATTTAGCTTATTTCTTCTGAATTTTCATTAAGCTCTTAGCTTCTTTTTTTACCTTTTTAAAAACCGGATTTAGCTTTTTTAGCCTTTTTTAATCCAAATTGCGTATTCTCTAAAAATATATGTATTAAAGACATACGTGATTTAGCTTAATTTTATTTTCACATTCACACTGTTTATTGTGTATGTAAAGAGAGTGAGAGAAAACTGGGGTTTTTGTCGTTCATCGGGGTACAAAATAGAAATAAATCTATATCAGAGTTCGTCACGCACGACGAATTTCGTTCTACGGCGGTGTTGTGTTCATTTTCATATGAACAAATGTGTTTTATTTTTTATGAGGAAAGTTCGCACCGAAAAATTCGTCGTTCGTCCCAGTTGTGTTCCTAGCATTAATCGTAAGCGACAAAAATTAAAGTTTTCAGAAACTTTTTTTAACCCCCGACTAAAAAAAGGGGTGTTATAAGTTTGTAGTGTGTGTCTGTGTGTCTGTCCGTGTCCACGTACAGGCCAAACGGCTGGACCGATTTTCATTTTTTCTTAGCTATGTTTGAAGAAAATCGGTCCAGCCGTTTAGAAGATATAACATCTTTTCTGAAAAAAGTCGGGGGTTTTTAAAATTTTTAATTTTTGTTATTATAATATTCAAATATGTTTTACATACATATCGATGGTCTCAAGTAGAAAGGCCCTAACTCAAATAATTGTAACTTTACAGGAGAAGGTGAAAACATAATAGATACTGTAATATTCAATATGTAACTTTTTATATAAAACTGCTTGTAAAATCGTTTTTACACTATTGTAATATGTAAATGATTTTGACGGCGGGTATTTGTGTCAAATGTATTGGAATCACTGAAAAACTCAATTTCAAAAAAATTCGAGTTAGGGCTTTTCTACTTGAGACCATCGATATATAAATGGTTGCTTACGATAAAATTTGACAGCCTTTATCTTAAAAGTTATAAACAATTTTGGAATTTCGATCATTCTAAACTATGGGTAGGTCCATAAAATTTTCATTTTAATAAAAAAGTTCATTCTTTACTACATGTCGCTTCCGATTAAATCGAAAATAGGGCTCGATATACGTGCCTGTTCTGAAAATCACGGTGATTTCAAATCACGTGATTTCAAAAGTAAACTACTAATAGCTAACTTAATATTGGGTTTTATTGTATTTTAAGTTTTTGTCATTTATAATAAGAATATTTTCTTCCAACTTCCAACGCTATAAATCGTGCAATTTACAAATTTATGAAAGCTAATTTTTTGAAATCACCGTGCTTTGACATGTTGTGATTTGCAGAACAGGCCCGATAATACGAAATTGCAATGGTAATGCCACAGCATCACACGATTTTATATGAAATGATAGTACGGTACCATGGTAACACGGTGTCATTTCAATTTAAAAATTTACGTTTATAGGCGTCACAAAATTGAGGATTATTCTATGAATTTTTTTCACAAGATAAAATGTAATGGAAATCGATTTTTAAAAACCAATCGATTCAAAAAAAGTTGTGATATGCTCATTATTTTTGTTTTAAATATTTTTCTCTATGTCGAGCCCTATTTTCGATTTACGGGCCTGTTCTGAAAATCACGGTGATTTGTTCAAAAAGAAACTATTAATAGCTGAATTGTTAGTGAATTTGTTTTGTATTTTAAGTTTTTGTCTTATATAATAGAATATTTCATTCCAACTTCCACCGCTATAAATCGTGAAATTTACAAAAGCAATGATTTAGCTTTTATTAATTTTTTTGAAATCACCGTGATTTGACATGTCGTGATTTGCAGAACAGGCCCTTTAATCGTAGTAGTGAACTTTTAATTTTGTCGCTTCCGATTAAATCGAAAATAAGGCTCGATATGAACGGAAATTAGAATAAATTTTTTAAAAGGTATCAAAAACCAAAAGTAAAGTATGTATGTACATAAAAACGATTCAAATAAATGCATCAAACACATCAAACACTTTTGGTCTCAATCCTTGCCATTAAATTTTTATTGCATATCTAAATGATTTTTTTTAAGAAAACAAAATATGGCAAAATAGGCCAAATTTTTATGATGCATTCATTCCCCCTTTGAATTCTATAAGAAACAACTAAAAATGTTGAGAAAAATAAATAATTTAATTGAACCAATTGTTTATCTTTCTTTAATTGTTAATATTTATTAATTAATATTTTTTTATAACTATAATTCAATAAAAACAATATTAAATTCATCCATTGCATTAGAGTTGCTGTTGCATTTAACTTTTTTTTATACTGCCTTCTTTTAAATTTTTCCCCGCGGAAAATTTTTTTCATACCTTAACCAAGAGCGGATATGTATAAAAAAAATATATATAAGTATGTATTTATAAAAAAATAGTAATCATGTATTAAATTAACAGAAAAGAGTGAACAAAAAAATTATACAAAATGAAATTCTTATTTAAACAAGTTAAAATATAAGATATAACTTAATGACACATTAAAAAGATTTTAAAGCCAAAGCGGTCCAACAAAAAAAGAAAACTAAAGACAACAAAAACTTATGCTAGTTTAAAACTTTTGAAATAGAAAGGAAACGAAAAAGCAAACGAAAAATGGTCGGACATTTTATTTGTAAAAAAAGCCTTGAATATACGGAACGGCCTGGTGAAATCCCCCGTACAAATTATTTCGCAATGATCCTTAGAAACGCCTGCGTTTTGCTGTTTTTTATTTCTTCTATTTAAGACTTTATTTATGTATATGTTTAATTTTTTTTTGTATTTTAAGCATATTTTTAATGTTTTAAACTAGAAATATTTAATTTTTTTTCTGGTAATTTTATTTAATTTAATATAAATTTACGTGGCTAAGATTTTTTCTTTTTGTTTATTTAAAAACAACATACATAAAGAAATATGTTTATCCATAAAAAAAATGTTTAAGGAAATTATAAAATAGAATTCTTAAACTGAAGGGATGAGGGAAGAGAGTTCTAAGAGAATGGTTAGAGGAGAAGCTTCTTTTTTTTTCTTGTAAAACGAAAAAAAAATATTAATTTATTTTGCCATATTCGCAGTTGTTTGGGAATTCTTCTTCGATTTTCTTTTCTTGCGCTTGGTAACATTATTATTGCCATTTGAAATTGCAGCTGCTGATGATGTTGTTGTCGGGGGCGACGAGGAGGTTGCTGTTACTGAACGTTGTTTTTGTAATTTTTGTTGTCGTGTGGCTTCATTACAAGTGGCAGAAAATTTACTGAATATGGTGGCAAATAATGTAGTACTGGCAGCATTTGATGATAACGATGAAGATGCGGTTTCGGTTTCGGTTTTAGTTTTTGTTTGATTTAAATAGTTGTTATTCGTTGATGTTGTTTCTGCTGTTGTTATTGTGGTTGATTGCTTTTCTACTACCATTTCTTGTTGTTGTATTGCTGCCGTTTTTGATAAAGAAGATGACGATGACGGCTCTTTAATATTTGTTGCCTTTGACTTTTTATAGCCGCTTGAATCATTGCGATTTGTTTGTATTTTGGCGTATTCTCATGAACTTTTCACCTTGCCATTCATTGATGTGCGATTAGTGCCGCCAACTGCCGCTTCAGCGGCATGCGTGGCAACATGCTGGATACCCTTTTCCATGCAGCCCTGATAAATTGGTTTCATAAACTAAAATAAAAGAAGTAAATATAAGTATTTTCTTATTTAAATTAATCAAAATGTCAGAAAGAGAAAAGAAGAACGCCAACTTACATTCTCCCACAATAATGTCGCAAACTTGTCCAGTTTAACTCCAAAATCACCCAATTCACCGCTATACCTGTAACATGAAAAACGAAATGATTTAGAAATTTAATTTAAAAACTTTAAAAAACTATAAAACAAAAACTCTAAAGCGAATTTACATTATGCAATTTTTTATATGGAATTTGTTAAACGAAACTTTTTATATTTGCACATAGCAAGGCTACAGGAGAGAGTAACATGAATTTCTGACACTCATCAATCATTGTGGTAGTATTTGTGAAAACGAGTTTGAATTTTAGTTGAGCAATTTTTGAGTTTGTAGAATAGAGGGCAGATAATCAATAGAGGAGCCATCATATTTTCCTCTCTTCCTTGATCTAAAAAGTTGCTTAACTAAAAATTGGCGTGTGTGAACCCAGTCTATGTGTTACACCGCGATGATTGATGAAAAATGATATTCTTTTTTGGCATGCTTGATGTGATATTTTGATATCTTTCTTGCGTTTTGTTCATCAAGCACGAACACATTTTAACGGAGGTTTTAAGTTAGTTTCTTTTTTAAGCCACTCTTTCACTCAACACACTGCCATTATTGCTAAAAAAAATCTAAATCAACATGAATTCTTCGCTATTGACATTCATACGATGTTGATAGCATAATATCAAATCAAAAATGAAATACCTCCTGTTTATCTTCTTGCTTTTTTTTTCAAGTATCTTTCAGTACTTATGTGATCCCACAACATTTAATTCTTTCTTGTTTTAATTTTTAAATCAGTTTTATTTGCACCAAATTAAATTTTTTATTGAAATGTTTAGAAATTTGTGTATTTTTTCTGTTCCTATTTCATACATTCCACAGAGAAACGATTGGTATTGAAAATAATAATCACCCCTATCGTGAATATTTTTTCAATTTTCACCAAATTGCAATCGTGAATAATTTTTCCCTTGAAATATTTTCCCAATCAAAACAAATTCCCCTTATCGTGAATTTTTCACTTTTCCCTTAGATTTTTTCACTTTATTTTTGCTGGCGAACTAAATTATTACCTCCAATAATTTCGATATTTTCCTTTAAATTATTTATTAAAAGTTATAAATATTTATTTTTAGGACAATATTAGTAAGTAAAGTTCATGATTCTTAACAATAATTCCCTGTAACACTTTTTTTCATGGAGTATGAATCTCTTTGGTTCACACACAGTAAATTTTATGATGGTGCACGGCGGTTGTATACTTAAGAAATTTTCTCTACTCCACCTAGAATATTTACAAACACAACTTTAAAGTTAAAAAAAAAATCATTTGTATCCTAAAATTTGTGTATTTCTATTTATTTAACTAAAATTTGTTTGATTTCCAATTAATTTTTAAGCTTTACAAATCTTCTTCCCTTTTTTACATTCACTGGGACAGATAGGGGGAAAAATATCACGGGAGATTTATGACAGCATTTTTCCCTTCGAGGGGAATAAAAATTTCACGTGAACAAATGTTCCACTTGTTATTCACGATAGCGGTTATTGTCTTCTTCCTTTTCCTACGATTCAGTTTTTTGTTGGAACAGATTTTTTTTTATATTTTTGAATAACTGAATGGGGAAATGTAATCGAAATGCAGGATAGGGACGGATGAATTGCAAATCATTTTACCTGAATAAATAATGTGGGATTTTTTGACATACATACATATGTATCAAAAAGTTGCAAAATTTCGAATGAAAATAAAGTTTTAACTTTTTCAATCGAAATTCAGATTTTCAGAGTACATATATATTTTCGCAAGGCAAATTCATATAAGGTATACACAGCTCAATTCGCTTTGAGAAATTTATACTTGAAATGTCAGAAAAATGTACTGAAAATGTGTTTGACATCCAACGTATATTCAAATTACAAGCGGCGAAAATTGTTTTTAGTTTTGTTTCGACTTTCTACTAAATTTACATTTTTCTTGTTATTTGCAGATTTTTATTATTTTATTTGGATAAAGTAGCTTTTATGTTTTAATACCTTGAAAGCAAACTTTGGTCAGTATTATTATTTTTCCTAATTTCGCTTTATCACTGCATTTTCGCTTTTTGTGAAATAACAAAAAACACACAAATATGTATTTCCAGCCATATTAAAAATAACCCTTTTAACTTACCTAATATATGACCACAGTACGAGCGTTAGCAAAGAAATGCCCATTACTAAATTACTGAAATTCGCAAACGTATACATTCCAAGTAGACCAAAAATGCCGCTTAAAATGTAAAAACACACTGCGAGGGCGAAATAGACAGCTGGCGTACGAGCGGCCTTAAAAATATTTTTGCTTTCATTGTGCGCTTTGTAGGAAACAAACATCTCCTCAAGATCTGCATCCAATTGTTGGCGGAACTTTTCGGTGAACTCCTCTCCACCCATTTTACGTTTGGCAAGGAACTATAACGATACAATTTTTTTTCAGTTATTTATTAAGTACACACATAATTATATTTACGTATGTATATATTATAAGTGAAATTTAGTTGCTGATGGTTAAGCATGTCGATATGCATTTTATTATTGCTTTAAAAACGTCTGCAGGAGCAGTATTAAGTTTGGAAATCGTAAGATTTCAAATCGACTCGTTTTACAAAACATGACCGCTTATCAAAATGCATCACACACTTTTTATGTGTGTGAAGTTACATTTTTAAGTTCCTAAACCTTGACACAAATCTTGTGCTTTAACAGAGTTCTGTTAGCGTGTTAACAGGGTTATGTTAAGCTATAAAAATTTAATTATAGCATTTCTAGTGGACTTTTCCAGTAAAGAAGACAACTGAGCCAATAATATTAAAGCCGGTTTTCGTTATATTTATTACAGCGATACGATTATCGTGATAACAGTTACTGAAAACAGGTACAGATCTAGGCTACAACGATGCTTGCCGCTTAATCCCGGTTCACACACTTCAGGCCGGGGCACAATGAATCCGTCATGAGTTGAACTTCGCCTTTTCCAACTGACAGTTAAGTTGAAATACATGGTTTCTTATGAGGTATGTTACATTTAGTACGTGTCCGTCAACGCAAAGTACAAAAACTGGTCAACTTTTAACTTTTTGCGTACGTTGAGTAGTTTGACAGATATTGGTTGGTTTTTTTTTTGGTATGTTCTGATTCAGGTTTTTATGTTTTGCTGCAGCAAAAATAAAATTAAACAATAGAAATAAACGAAATAAATAAAAAAAGTTGGGTTTCATAAATAAAATGGAGAATCAACCTATTGAAGCTGTTCAAATGTTTCCGTCAATAAAGTACTCATTGTGCCAACCTTCTATGTCGTTTCGTTAATGTCCGTCTCGCGTTTGTAAGAGAGAAGAGAAAAAAAGAATGGAGGTGAGTACAGATTTTGATGCATTCACAAGTTTGCTTTGTTTTTCGTTCGTTTCTTTAATTTTTTTCCTGCGTTATGTATAGTTACTTTTTCGAATAGTGAAAATTTGTCAAAAAGTTACTGAATCGAGGTACTGATTGGCTGTTCTGCTCTCGTCGGTGTGAAAGCACAAAGCTCTTTGGTAAAAGCTCGCACATTGTGCACATGGCTTGGACGTAGCTGATTTAATTCATCACTTAAGTTACCCACCTGAAATACAGATTTATCTTTAACTCTCAAATGTTCCGCTTCCAAATGACCAGTGCTTAAGTACGGTCTTGTGCCGCCACAAACATCTTCCATTAACTGATTGTATAATTCTTTAGCCGCTGCTACGGCTGTCAAATGATTAGCTTCGGCTGTAGCCACCAACATACTTTTGGGTTCGGGCAATTCATCACCTTTATAAATTGTTATATATGATTGGAAGTATTGTATCAGATCTCTGGCTCGTATGCGCTGACCACTGATTTCTTTGTATACCAAATTGTCGGGGGACAACAACATGGGCACTAGAGTTCTTAGAGATTGTTTAAATTCAGCTGTTATATCCTTGAGACGACCATCGAATTTGGGATTTGTAGCTACATTTAGACCGGGATGCGGCATAAGAAAGCAGGCAACTTCTTGAAAACACGAGGAAATATGCCGCCTTAGTGATTGCAATTCGGGATGTTGTTTATCCGATATTTCGAGGCGCTTTTTTAAAATTTGATCACCGCCCAGGGCGCCATATTCGGCTTCGTATGGGAAACTCCAGTCCCTCACAAGAAATTGTAAGCGTTGGAAAGGTTTTTTACCAGAGTCGGCCAAAGCCAGGCGGCCATATTCTGTGAATAGTTGTAAATGTTGTAAATCATCTTCTTGTATGTTTTGAGACAAATTGTAGATTTGAACGGACGATAACATGGTGCTTAAAGCAAACACCGTGGCACAATCTCTCACGGTACTTTGGCTATCGAAGGCTCCTTGCGTATCTAACAGTATAATGGCTATTTTGTCGCCATTGGGATAATCATGCAAGAATATATCCGACCACATGAGAATGCCAGTTGTATCACGTTCGGAACCGCCACGCCAAGAGAAACCTGTCAAAGGTGAGTCCTCATCGCCCAACCAATCGCTTACATCGTGGCGGACATACTGTTTGAAAAGAGCAAGAATAAAATAAACAAAGTTATTAAAAAATGAATGTTTAACTATGAGTTGGTATTTAGTTTACCTTTGAGTACATATAGCGCAGGAAGAAATCCAAAAGAAAACTTTTTCCTTTGCGAAATGCACCCGCCACCGATACCACACATACAAAACGATCTTTAACTTCCTCACGCATCAGCACCTCACTCAAATTGTCTTCATTTAGTAAGAATGTGTGTTCCTCCGATGTGGAGATTACCTGTACCGCCTCTCCCGGCATATTGCAGCTGTGTGTTTTGAATTTTTATTTTGTGTATTAAAGAGTAATATTGGCTTTTGTCAAACGGTGGTTTTGAGACACAAGTTTTATGGCTGAGGAGTTGTGTATGTTCTTAGAGTTGAGAGTTGTGTAACCAGAAAATGTTCTTAAAGATTTTAAAATATCAAGGCCTTCTTCTGTAAGAGATAATAAAATGTATGTATGTAAATACATGTATTTAATTTGGCTGGAATATTTCTTTTATCAACTGCACACATGATATAGTAAATGAAATTGTATAATATTATTTTTTGCTCAGTTTGTATTAAAGCACATTATGTATTCTAATGTCATTCCGGGTCTGCAGAAGATGAATATATAACACATACATACATATGTATGTACAAGCATACATACATATGTAGCATTTAGTATATACATACGTATGCAATTATGCCATGCATAATTATTTTAAATTTTGCAAACATTTTTGTTTATTTATAAAATAATTTTGAGTGCAAATTTTGCAGTACTCGCCAACGCACACTGGGCTATTTTGATGATCTTGCTGGCCCAAATTATTTGAATGTTATATTATTTAATTCTAAGGATTTTAATACTGTTTTCAATTAAGAGAAGGTATTTATAACAGCTAATAATGAAAAACAAAATTACCAAATATTTTTTTATTTGTAAGTAAAATTTAAATTGATGATCAGTTTTCTTCGGAGTTCTTCGGAGTCTTAAATTATCATCAGCTAGAATTAACATTTCAATAGCTTTTTTTGGCCCGACTACCACCAT
The DNA here is from genome assembly GCA_949987645.1 of Tachina grossa. Taxonomy (NCBI): domain Eukaryota; kingdom Metazoa; phylum Arthropoda; class Insecta; order Diptera; family Tachinidae; genus Tachina; species Tachina grossa. The sequence goes on from OX465274.1 coordinate 222,076,464, forward strand.
TAATATGGAAATAAAGGTGATGAAGGAAGAAATAGAGGAGAGCTTCATTCTTTTACAACTCTGCTTATTAGCAGGTTTTCGGATCTGAAATTTTGACAGAATATGTACAACCTTGGCCGCTACGACAACAAATATATGACAGTTAAAAAGTAAAGGGTGTTCCAAAACGAGCAACGAAAATAATATAACGTAATATATTTACATACAATTGTATATAGACACTATAGCATTGCACAGATGCATCTGTTTGCACCAGTTTTGCGTGTTTTTTGGTTCTTGTATGAAAAAATATGTTATTTAGCGTTTCTTTTACTAGTTGTAAATGTTGATTTTTAAAGCAGTTATTGTATGGTTGTGCAATGACCAAATGAGAAAAACACGTTTGTATGGATTTGTTTTTCTATAACAAATAAGATACATAAAACTGGTTTTAACATAAGTACCACATGGTGTGTTGAAAAAAAAATCCATGGTAGATGAATGAATGAAATGAAAGTAAAATTTCACATACATATGTAAGTAAATAATACATGTACATGAAACACATGCATTTGTAATTACTATCAGAGCAAAATTGTCTCTTTCTCTCTCTATACTTTGGCTGCGCCACAAAATAACATAACGAACGTCCGCACATACATCTGCACATCATGTATTTGTTTCAATAGTGGTTTTTTCATATATTTGTATTACAATATGTATTTTTGGGCAAAAACAGATCAAACAGTTGCTCAGCAGCAATACAATAAGCAATTGTTATTTGTTTTAATTGTATTTTAATTTGGAAAAGCACGCACACACAATAAATCTTATACTAGTTCTGTCGCTCACACTACAATTATATGCTACATACCATGGTATATTTGTTTTGGCTATACAAACGAGTATACAAATGCAACCCTATAATAGACACTTGAAATTTGCAAAGTTCGTGTATTTTTATACAGACTAATAGTACGTTTCCATTATGAGCAAATTAAGTTGATTTGAGAAAATCATGTCGAAGTGTTTCCATTATGTGTTGTAAGTGTTTCTATGTTCGAATTTTCGAAATAAATTTGACGTTTGAATTGTTTATTTATTTTTATAACCTAAAATTAGCACACAAATTTGTTTAATAATAATTTGGAACAGCAAAATAAATAAAACATATACATAAGAATGGAAAACAACATTGACAATAACTTTCTTTTTTTAAATTACTTTTTCCTTTTTATAAGCAAATAGAATCTGCCATTTTAATTCGTACTTAAATGTCACTTTTTCGGATTTGTAAGTCATCAATAATGGATGACCCAGAGTTGCATTTGTAATAATAGCAGCAGCGCAGTGTTGCATTGACAAATTCGACTTAATTTGTAACAAATTAAGTCATTTGAGATAATTTGCTCATATGAAAAATGTATGGCATATCACTTCGCAAATTACTTAATTTGGGCAAATCAAATGTTTTGAACTAAATCACGTATATGGAAACGTACTATAAAACAATTAACACTAAAATTTAAAAAATAAAAATTAAAGGGTATTCTACCAGTTAATGTAATTTTGACAACTTGCTTTATCTTGAAAACCGTGAGTGGCAAACTCTTGAAATTTTCAAAAACGCTAAAACTAAAAAATCCCAAAATTAAAAAAATCGCCAAGGCGAAAAGTCGCCAAAAACCGAAAAAATCGCCAAAACTAAAAACGCGCCAAGGCTAAAAAATAGCTTAAACTAAAATAAATAGCCAACAACCGAAAAAATCGCTGAAATTAAAAAAAAAAATTAAAAAAAAACGCCAAAAAATCATAAAAACTAAAAAAAAACGCCAAAAATAATAAGAACCGTAAAAACTAGAAAAATCGCGAACAAGTTTACCGAATACTTAATTTAAAAAAAATGTCTACATCAGGTAAGAACCCTTATTCCAGTTATCGACATCGACGTCACTTTAACACAATACCAAAAAATTGCGACTTGTGTACCCCTTGCAGAAAACAACTGACTCCTGATGGCAGGTTTATGCTATTTTCTAAACCTTAGGGAACGGAAATAGATTGCCAGTAGCACAAAACTGTTCTCCAGAGCGAAGTAAACAAGCCCCAATTTTTTGGTATTGTGTTAAAGTGACGTCGATGTCGGCAACTGGAATAAGGGTGAAGATATTCGATTATATAGGTTCCGTACGGAACCCTTCGTGTGCTAGTCAAAGTTGCATTTACTGAATTTATTTAGATCGCAGAGTATTTTAGTGGCAACCTTGTCCCTATTTTCTTATTTATGTTTTTGTGCAGATCCTTAAGGCCTCATTCATAAAAAGTATTTTTGATTTACAACAGGTTTATAAAACAGATTTCCACACAAAATTTGTTTTGTATGCCCTTTATAAAACAAAATTATTTTTTATGAATAATAAGTCAGTTATTCTGTTTTTAAACTCACTGCACATCAAAATTATTTAGTTCTTCATAACACTCTTTTGTAACTTTCCATAATGATAATTTCCAATGAAAAGTTAATGTTTATTCAAACATTTAAGGCTAGACTTTTAAAATATTATGTACTTCATACCTTGTATAGAAATGATTAATGCCTTCCAGATGCAAGTATGTATGTATGTAGTTGCATTCTAAAGTACTGGGTGCAATGTTCTTTGTTCTCTCATTAAATAACTGGTTTTAAAAATATGGATTTCAATTAACGTTCTTCAGCGCATAAAGTTTCAGTTTAAACCAAAGATGACAAACAAAAGAAAAGAAAATAAAAAAATAACAACGATTTAAAATAACTACGTGTGAAATAAACAACTACATATTATTAAATATTGTGAGCATGCTAAGCAAAGCATATTGTATAGGTATAAACAATTCAATTTTACTTTGATATTTTGCACACTAGCATCGCTGACATTTACTAAAAGGAATTTGTATTGAAATTAAAATATAATAAAGAAAATTAAGTACATATTTTTATTTTAATTCGGCCTTTGATGACGTTGACATCTTAATTTTTTTCTTTCTTCAATAATAAAACGTGTGTTTTTTTTAAAATATTTAATTCAATATTAGAAGTAGTAGTAGAATGAAAACAAAAACAACATAGAAAATCCAAGATTGGAGATCATGTTCACATACACACACAAGCACATGTACGTATACAAACACACACACACACGCTCTTTTAAAATTAAAGTCAAACGCACTACATGATTTTTTTATATTCTTTAATTAAATTTTTTCATTATTTTATTAAGAAAATATTGAAATTAATTTAAAATGAGCACTATTTTTTTTAGATGTATGCGAGTAGTTTAACAGAATTGTAACCCACCAATAAAGCAGTCAATGAACAATGAAATTGGTATTTACAAAATTTGTGCTTTTGACTTGTTGTGTGTTGTGTTCATATGAGAAACACAAGATGATAGATACTCGATACACTGCAAATCACCTAAATAAGGAATTTTAATTTGACCAATTTTGAACGAATTATAGATTAAGGGCCATTAATTTGATTCCCTTTACATTTTCGAGATAACGGGAGCAACGCGAAAAACAACTAGTTCCACGTCAAAGATGACGTAATATAGGGGCATAGCAGTGGCTAAGGGTTGCCGGACTTCTTTTCCAATTGAAAGTAGACAATGTCTAATTGATGAATAAATTTTGAATTACGTCAAACCAAGGCGGCACAGATGTTTGCGGAGCAGTTTTCGGTTGGGACCGAAAATTCGCTTAGGGCAGATGGTGCGAAAAAGTGGCAACGCTGAGGCTTGCCGGTTTTTTTCCATATTAAATTAGACGAAAAATTTTGGACGGCGTCAAACCAAGGCCGCATCGATGTTAACGTAGCGGTTTTGGGTTAGTATCGCAAATTCGTTTAAGGAAAATGGTGCGTAAAGGTGGCAAGTCTGTCGTCTAGTGTTGTAGTATGTTTCCACCGGCATGATTTAGACAAATCATGGTGATTTGAGCAAACCATGTTAATTGATACATGATTTACCACAAATCATTTCGAAAATATGCAACCCTGCGTTGTTTTTAAAATAACAAGCTCCATCCCTGGGTCATCCATCAATAGTGATTGACAATTTCGAAAACATGGCATTAAGGAATATTTAATCAATATTAAATCTCAATTACATGTGTATAAAATTCACAGCACAGTTGCTGCGAGCACCTTATAAAGTACGTGCATAAATTGAATACGAAAATTCGAACAACAAATCACTCAGAAGCTCGGTGGAAACACTTTGAAGTGATTTACTTAAAACTACTTGATTTAAAGTCGGTGGAAACATACTATTATGTTCACTTTAAAACAAACAAAAAGAACTTGAACAATTTATGGGGAAAAACGAGATTGAATATTCAGGTATGTGATGAAAAACGATTTAGACACAAAAACATTTGAAAACGATAAAAGGTGTGATATGTTTCTTATAGTCGTTTTGGCAATAATTTTAAAACTTGTTTTTAATAGTCTTTACAGACATTTTTGATAAATTTCTTTTCACAGCTCTAATATGTGATTTATGTTTAATCTTCTAGTGTGTGCTTTTTAGAAGTCAGTAGTTTAAGATAAGCTCAAAAATTAAACTCAAAATATATCGGAATTCATCACACCTTTTCAAAACCATTGTTTTGAAATCGTTTTGAAAACGATCGTTTTCCATCACATATCTGAATATGTTGAATTACACCCGAATTTTAAGATTTTTCTCAAGCTACTTGGCATTGGATTTGCTATTATCTCTGTAATCTTCACCCGTTCTGACCTTCACAAGACTTCACTTTAAAAGGATTTCGATCACGTGATTGGAGGTGTGTTTAAAGCTGTCTGGGAGCATTGTACAAAAGTCGAGATTTGCAGAACTCTAATGTTTGAGAGAGATTGGCAAAACTCTGCTATTGAAAGAGTGACCGAAATTCTCTGGGGAAACTCAAATAAAAAAAGAAAAGAAAAGGCAATAGAGATTCCTAGTTTAAAAAGGCCAACACGTCGGAGTTTCGTTAAGGCCCTGATTAACTATCCAATTCATTCACAAGAAAATCTTGCAGAAGTCTGAACGCTTAAAAAATCGCTTCGAAATGGTGTTATAGGTGCCATACTATCATACAATATTATATATATATATATATATATATATATATATATATATATATATATGTGTATATTGGTTCCTTTGAAAATTAAATCAGAAACTCCTCCTTCTAGAAATGAATCTGATTCTGATAATTTTGAATTGTCAATAATGGTAATTTTTGAAAAGCTACTCCTATTAAGAGCAAACAGAAGGCTATCTATTGCAAAAAATGCTCAAATTCATGAAAACTGAAATATTTTCCACATTGTTTTTTTTAATGTTATGTTTGTTATCACTTTTCCCAATAAAGGCACGAAATTAATATTTTATTTTCACTTTTCCGCTAAGATTTGCATTAGAATTTGTTGGTTTCCACCACAAATTTAGTGGTTTCCACTAAAATCTGGGGCTTTCCACTACTACTATGGAGGATGCTATAGCCCGTGCATTTTCAGATACAAAGGTAAAAAACGCAAGCTTAAACTCAACCTCTCTAAGCACTCTACAATATTTTATTGAATGCTACCCCTTTAGATTTGATTTCAGGGAAATTTATTGAAATCCTATGATTTCAACAAAAATTTGATTGCAATCAAATTGATTGCAATTAAATTAATTGCAATCAATGATTTCTAAAAAAAAAATGATTTCAAAATGATTGCAATCACGAAAGATTGCAATCTTGTAATGATTTCATTTTGAAATCTGAAATCATTTTGAAATCAAAAGAATGAAATCAGTATGGCTGAAATCAATTTGATTGCAATCACAATTGATTGCAGTTTTTTACAGCTCTGCATATTTGGCAGATCGCACGATTTTGTAGGAGAGTAAATCACGGCCTTTAGCAACCTAACAGGACAGACAGCGTTAAGAAGTCACCTGACTGGCACGGCTGTTGTTGATGATGAAACTCTCGAACAGTACTTCTGTCACTCTCAGTCAAATTAGAAAATAAATTTTTTATCTGAAAAACATACCAGATGTGGAATGTATTAGGGATTCGAACTGGAAAACCCTAAAAGAAGACTACGTTTCTAACCTGAGTAAGTTTGATAAGTTTTTATTGGATATTTCCCCAATATTTCTTATTAAGAGCGCTCAGTATGCTAAAGAAGTATAGGTGTAATCTGAAACACATTGGGTCAATATTAATTAACCCTCTTTTCAACCTAACCTAACCTAATCTTGTACAAAAGCCCGAGACGAAAGATCTCCGCTATGAGCTTTGGATCGTTATCTGCTGGAAGTAAAATGTTGTCGATACATTCCTGCACTTTGTTTCAAATTATTTCGTAAAATATCCAAATATCTCCATTTATTTATGGCCGACTCAATAAATTGAAGGTGAGCCACACCGGCAGCCGTCATGCAGCACAACACAACACAAAATTACTCCACCACCTCTGTGTACTACAAAGTTTTTGTTTATAAAGCGCAGTTCCTGACTTAACACAATTTGAAGGATTTTATTCCAAATATACAGAACTTACTTTGGTTTGAAAATATTACATGTTTTCAGGAAAAAATCAACAAGAAAGCTCACTTATTGCAGCATTTTAGTTGGTTTTAAGATTTCATATGCTTCCAATATATTATCCGAACTTAATTTCGAACGCACTAAGTTATCTGATAAAGAGAAGACTGTTTTCCGTTTTTGAAACTTTGCGTTTTCAAAACGAAATTGTTTTCAGAACCTGGCCGTATGAGCAAATTTAATGCACCTTTGTCTGTTCAGAAGTGATAAGTATGTATGGTTTTCGCAGAGCGACTCTTACCATCATATCAAGCATTACGTGTGATTTTTCTTGGAGTTTCGGTACAATAGATACACTTTGTGAGATTTTTATTTATGTATTTCAATAATTTTTGAAGATGTAATTCGGGGATTTACCTTTGCCATATTCATTAAGTTCGGCTCATACCGGTTTGATAATACTTTTGGACGGTTAGACCACGCCTTAGAAGTAAGAATTACAATAGTTTCTTTCAAATTGTTTATTATCCGCTGAACATTCAAATATGTTCTACCAATAGTTTGGCAAAATTTCCGGAAAGATTTACCACAACTTATGCTCCTATCACGTTTCTCAACTAAATTCAGTTTGGTAGTCTAAGAGTAGACCAAACTTACACACGACCAAACTGTGTTTTAGTATTATGAACCACAACTTTTTTTTTTTTAATTGAAATTGTCATCGCATTGCCAACTTAAAATATCACATTTCACACAAAGCAATTAATTTGTGTGGGAATTTAACCCCCTGTTTGTGTAAGACGTTTGAGTTAGAAATCTAGGCGTTTTTGTAATAGATTAAAGAAAAGTTGCACAAGTTTCCTTTAGTCTATTAGAAAAACGTCAACACTTTTAACTCAAACGTTTTACACAAACAGGGGGTAAGAGACACAAAGTTTTAGAAAAATTATTGTTTTTAGTGTTTTAGTTTAAAGAAATTATACCAAATGGATACAAATATGTGTAGACTATTTATTTTATGACGACAAAAGCCAAGTCGCAACTATAGATGTGCTACGTAGAAGAGAAAAATTCTTGATGCTTCGAACTCTCTTGAACTATCCAACAATGCAAGGTAAAGAATAATCAAAATAGGGAACGAATTCTTTAAAAAATTATTTTAGAAGGTTTTTTTTTAGTTATTTTCGGCAGAACAAAGAAACGTTTTGTTATTTGTTGGATCACGTAAAACCATATTTAAAGAAATGTTTGTATGTGCCCGGTACCCCGCCGGTACTGAAACTGTTAAGAAAATTTTGTTTTTAAGCAAAACATATTTTTCTTGTTACGATTTTTCCATTTTTGTCTGCTTTTTATTTCGCACCAACCTATAACTCGAAAAATCCAACCACAGACCCAACTACTAAAAAGCAGTTGTGTATACTCAACGTTTTTCTCAACCAAACCAAAGAATATAAATTGTATAGAATGCGCATCTGAGCTAAAAAATTAAACATTTTTTGCTTACGCTTTAAGGCTCAGTTAGCCGACTGTAATGTAATGTAACTGTTACGTAGAAAGCAGCTGATCGATATTTTTATATGAAAAGTAGGTTACGTTACATTACATCTCTATAACCATTTTCATTACTTTTCACATAACAAAATCGATCAGCTGTTTCTTACTGTTGCAGTTACATTACATTACAGTCGGCTAACTGAGCCTTTAGATGCGGGGGGAAAGTATAAAGCGCAAGCAAACACACACTGAGAGGATTACATTCTTTGCTCTTAACACCAGCGTTGTCGTTGTGCGACTTAAGTCGCATTTTGCTACTTTTTCAACAGCAAAACATGCGGCCAATTGCAAAAAAAAACTATGTAAAAATATCCGATATATTTTACCACAAAAAATAACGATTTTCGGAGGAAAGTTGCTGTTGCTGAATTAAAGCTTGTTTTAAGAATGATAAGTTTCCAAATTCTGCAGTTTTAAAGTCAGTTAATTACTCCTTATTTCTTCATCTTAATAAAATATAATTTACAAAAACACATAAAGTATAAATATCTAATTTATGTTTACTTTACAATTATCAAATAGACTTAAAGTAGACACTTGTCAAAGATTAGATTCCGAGTGAAGAACTTATTAAGATATACAGGATGTTCAGTATGTATGCCCTACGGTATACATTCTGTTAAAATGATACAAAGGGACAAATTGAAAAAAAGGGTCATAAAAAGTTTCATTGGCACGAAAAGGGGTCAAAAGTGATACTTTAATGTCACAACGGCAACGCTGCTCTCAGCAATGCGAGCGTAGCATACACTGCAGAAAGAAATGAGTGTGTATGCTGGACGGGTAGTACTGGATACCAGCGATGCCAACTTGGTGCTTTTGGCACTATTTTTAGTGCTTTTTGAAGACTAAAAACGCCAATTTTTGAGCGTTAGTGCCAAACTAACAAAAAGCACTAAGTAGTGCTTTTAAGAAATTTTTGTATTTTTAAAATTACTTTAATAAAAAACTTGGTGTATTTATTTTTTCTGTGTAAATCATACCTTTTTCGTCTGATATATTTCATTAAAGGTGTTGATAATATTGCCGAAATAGAGAATAGCTTAGAAAACGTTAGTGCTTTTTACGCTTTTTAGATCTCAAAATTACGCTTTTTTAGTGATTTTTTTAAATTCTGATGTGCTTTTAGAGTCAAAAAAGTTGGCATCACTGCTGGATACCCGTCATAGAAATTTTTAGCTTGTATGAGATGCGCATTCTATATGATTTATATTCTTTGACCAAACTTAAGCAGAGTTGTAAATGAGATGCCAAAACGCAACTGAAAAGTCAACTGTTAATTTAATTGAGAACAGAAATTCAAATTTATCAATAACAACCAAACTATTTTAAAAGTTGAAAACTGCGATAGGGGCATTAATAATAATTTTTCTATCAGAAACACCAGTTTATTTTCATCTGTGGTATTTACTATCCTACGTAGTCAAACGACTTTTGAGAAAATGCAACTCTGATCTAAGAATTGATGAAACAATTCAAAGGACAATAACAACTCATTAGATATGGGTTGAATTTTCTCCAAAGTCGTACGATTGTCTAATATAGTGAATACCAGCATTAAAATATGAGTAAAGGCTAGGACTCACTGTCCTACACAATCGCACAACTTTTGAAAGAATACAACCCTAATCCAATGAATTCTTCTTGTTTTTTGAAAATGTCCCTTAAGTCTATCATACCAGGGTTGCATTTTCTCAAAAGTCGTACGATTGTGTAGGAAAGTGAATCCTAGCCTTAAGACTTTGTGGTCTATGTGTATTTCTGCCTTTCTTAAGTAGTGGAAATAAGTCAGTTTCGTCAGAAAAGTATTCATTCAAACTTGATCATATTAAATTCCTCATTTAAGTGATTCGCAGTGTATGCACAAACGTACATATACTTATATAAGTACGTATGTATGTACATATATAAGCTCAAAAGTATCTATGCATGTACTTTTTGTATATGAGTATAGACATAAAGTATGCTTGTATATATGGTTGGAAGAACGAATGGATGTGGTATGGACAGACGGACGGACAGTCAGACAAACGTATGTATGTACTCGTATGTACGTAAATATATAGATGACTGATCAAGTATTGATACTAAATCTCAGCTAAAACTTAAAAAGACATGCTCTCATACATTTCAAGAGAAAACAAAACAAAAAATACGGGTATAATTATTTTAAAGGTAACAACAAGCGGAGTTGGGATCGTGAATAACTTTTTTGCTCACGAGCAAAAGGAGTTACTCATACAAGACCATCGGCCAGGTTCTGAAAACCATTCGTTTTGAAACCGACAAATTTCAGGAAAAAAAATCAACAAGAAAGCTCAAGTATTGCAGCTTTTTATTTAGTTTTAAGATTTCACATGCTTGAGATATTTTAACGCAACTTAATTTCGAATGCATTAATTTATCTAATAAAGAGAGAACTGTTTTCCGTTTTTAAAACTTTGCGATTTCAAAATGAAATGGTTTTCAGAACAAGGCTGCATGTCTTTTTTTTGACTCATACTTATGCACGCTTGCGTCACTGTAAAAAATTAGTAATGGTTGGTTGCACTTGTAACAATAAGAAATAAAAACAAATAAAAGCATTTCCATACTATATGGTCTCCGACAAAGCAGAACTATTACATATATGATAATTTGAATTTTTTTTTGGCATCCATCATTTGTACAGAGTAGCCCAAACTACAATAGAAGCAATTTAAGAAGTCCATAAATTTATTATTGTTATACGATTTTCTTTTATTTCCCAGATTGTTATAAAAGGAAGAGTGTGGGAAATTAAGAATTGAAATGAACAGCGAATTAAAACAATTTAATTTTATATTCGGTAAATGCATTATTTAAAGGGCAGTGATTTTTACAAGACACAAGGAAAACGTCTTAGAAAGAGCGCTGCCATCCGAAGGTACTAATGGCCATCACCTACGCGACATTATTTCTCAAGTCCAAATTAAATAAAATTTTCATTCATTAATGAAGTGTAATTTGTATAAAAAAAAAAAATAAGAAATCGGTTGACATTACAAGACGTCCTTGACACTTCCCTCTAGCTACAGATTTTGGTCAGATTTGCCGCATAAGATAGACTTTTTAAATCTGTAAAAATCAGTGAATACCTAAAATCGAGTTGACGAAGAATTTTAAAGTAATTATAAGAAAGATATAAAACGAGTTTTTCGAAAATTTTCGCCAACGACATCTCTCGAGCGAATCACCAGCTTTTAGTTAAATGGCAACATCAGATCAGGGTTTTATTTTTTTCGTCAGTCGTGCGATCATGTATGAATCGAAGCAAATTGTACTAAATAGACTTCGCGGCATTGAAAAGCAAATAATAAATCACTCTCATCGAAAATGTCAAACTGGTAAGATCCTCTCCTTTACATACATACTAATTCCTTTGGCTTGTATTCTTTTTCCATACACAATCTCGTCTTTATAATTATAAGAAAAATATTATCATTCCGATATTCCGATATATATTTAATAAGTGTGCTAACACAATTTTAATTACGAAACTATTTTATTTGGTTTAATAAAAATACTCAAAATATATTACAGTAATATCTCGAAAGATCTGAGAGCCCAGCGATCTTTATGGACACGGAATGTGTCTGAAGTCAAGGAGGTTACCCTGTATGTTGACAGTCATTCGATGCTAAGCACTTTGGAACAAAATATTGTAAGATCGAAACTTGTAGGCAACTGCAGTAACGAACTCAACAGCATAATGAACATGTATAAGAGATAGAGAATATCTTAGGTTCCAGGGTTCTGTGTTAAATCTTGTTTGGAATGAGGTAGTTTCGACGAGATTTTTAAGCCGCACAATTTTTGTTCTTTTCCAAATTACACGAGACTAATTCATCTGGCACAAAATGTATTCGTACACACAGCTGTGTGTGTGTTAGTGTTTTTAGTATTCATTTAACATTTGCTGTTTTTTAAGTTGTATGTGTATTGGTTTTATGCTGCTAATGCGGGGTTGAAGCTGGTTGAAAAGTTATGCCAACCGCAAAACCACTCTCTTTGCCTCTCTCACCCACAAACTGGCATGTTATGCCAGCACAATTATGCCCGTGTAAATCAGCGCAATGAGACTAATGGCGAGTTGGCAAGATTAACAGCCAAACCCACGATATCGAACGTTGTCGTTCGCAATCATTTTTAACGACAAACAGCTGATTTGGGACCCACTAAACTTGTTCAGCACGACAAGTCGATCGACAATGCATGCGAACGATGACGCAACCATTTCCATACAAATTTGGTACCCACTATGAAAATTCAAACGACAACAAATGTCAAAATCAGTCACTTGGTTTGTGCTTGTCGACAAAACAAAAAAGTACACATAAATACCAAATTTTTAAACAAATTTACATGAAAATCAAAAATAAAAATGTTAATTTTTTTTGCGTTTATTTTATTTACTTAACTCACAAACATGCATTTTTGTCACATAATTCTTTTTGAATTACATACATACATATAGGGTGTTTTTTAAGAGGTATAGAACTTTGAATTTAAATAAAACACAAGAAAATCGTTTTAATGTCCATCAATTTGGCTTTATTGGAAGGATAATTTTATGCCATTAATGTTTAAATATGATTTCGGGCATGTGGCCGCCGCGGCTGGCTCGAATAAAGCCAATTCTACAGGTCCAATTTTCAACCACTTTTTCGAGCATATGGGGCCGTATGTTGGCAATAACGCCACGAATGTTGGCTTCCAAGTCCCCTAACGTTTCTGGTTTGTTGGCGTAGACGAGCGACTTCACATATCCCCAAAGAAAATAATCCAATGGTGTCAAATCACACGATCTTGGTGGCCAATTGACAGGTCCATTCCGCGAAATTATGCGCTCATCGAATGTTTCCTTCAATAAATCGATTGTGACGTGCGCTGTGTGGCATGTAGCGCCGTCTTGTTGGAACCACAACTCATCCACATTCATGCCATCCAATTCGGGAACAAAATAGTCGGTTAGTCGGCTCCAATTGCTGTGCACGGTGGCGAATCGATTCATTCGGGTCCTCTTCAACACTTTGCTCTACAGCGGCAATTGTTTCTTCGGTGCGCACTGTTCGACGTCTCTGCGGATGCGTATAATCACATAGATTAAACGTAGTGCGAAAACGATCCATGGTTAACCGAATTAATTGCTCTGATGGACGATTATGTCGACCATAAAATGGACGGAGCTTGCGGTAAACTTCGCGAACTGAACCATGATTTTCGAAATAAATTTGCACGATTTGCAAGCGTTGTTCTTTTGTTAACCTGTTCATGATGAAATGGCAAACCAAACTAAATATTAATCACTTGACAGCTGACAAAATGGCCGCCAGTTAAAAAAGTGATGCCAACTTAAAGTTCTATACCTCAATAAAAAACACCCTTTACATACATATATATGTATGTATGTATGAATGTGTATACGTGCAATTTATCTAACCAATTCTAAACACTCAATTAGGCAAATTACTCTTTCCACTTCAATAGATTGCTTGTCCCATTGGTGCTACTCCCCTTAATTCTTCATTACAATCCGCATGCATTATTTTAGGAGTATCTACACATTTCAACTGATATATTTATTTATATTTCACACACAAAATTTTGAAAATAACTTTTTAATTTTTTTTTGTATTGTCTTATGTTTATTATTGTTGTTATTTTTATTATTTATTTGTAGAAACTTTAAGTAGCATAGAGTTGCATTTTTTATGGAATACTTTTCACATTTCAGCGCTTTTTATTTGTAAAGTAGCGTTTTATTTGTGAAATTTTTGATGTGGCAATATGCTAATTTGACAATGAGTAAATGCATTACGTTAACAACGTAAAGCCTGACGACCGTCAAGTCGATAGTTAGTGGGTCGCTCAAACGAACTATAACGAGTGACATGTCGTCAGTCGATCGAGTTGTCGATCGACATCGTGGCATCACTGAACAGAACATAACAATTGACAGTCTAGTGAACAGTTATTGGGCCTCAACGCAAAGAGAGGACATCATTACTCACAAAACGGCGTTGCTGAATATTGCACGGCTCCCATGCCGTGAGTGCCGTGAGTGATGATGCCTGAAATAAAATATTTTTGGTTTCACGTTATCGTACATAGTCCCGCGTATTCGCTCACATGATTCAGTCCATCCCTCATAACAAACAAATTACTACAATATATGTAAGTATCTTTATGTACATATGTATGTATGTAGATGCATACATATGTATGTAAGTGTGTATATTAAAATATGTAGGTATGTATGCATGTACATATAAAATGTATGTAATGTGTGATAAGATGATCACATTTGTGAATATTTTTTGTACGAGTATATTATAATTTTTTTTGCCATTTTCTTAAAGGCCGGGTTAGTTTTACATACTTGAACAACAAAATGAGAGTTGCTTCACGTTTTACGGATTGGAACAAAATCTAAGTTTCCGAACAATATATTCATACCTATATGAATTTAATTTAAAAGTTAAATATTAGACAGAATTATTTGTATTTCGTGAAATTTCCAGAGAATTTTGACGATTTTTTTCTAATAAGAGGCAATAAGTTTCGCTCTGAATGTTCAAAGTAACTTCAAGAATCTCAGCTTTACTTTGGTATGCGATCTTGCGATCAGCAAAAATGTTTTGTTTGTTTGATCTCATATGACTCTTCAATACATGGGTACACATTGTAAATTTCTTACAAAGCTGTAAGAAAATCATTCACCCTTATTCCGGTTGCCAACATCGACTTCACGTCAATATAATACCATAAAATTGAGGTTTGTCTATCCGTTGTCGAAAACTCGTGCTATTTTCTGGACCTTAGAAAAAAGAAATAGAATAGAATAGAATAGAAAAAAGAAATAGCACAAAATATAATCGCAATGCAGGTCACACAATATATTGTTTGGTAGCCGAGATTTCAATAATAATGACACATTATCTGCCGGAACCGAACTTTAATTGCATTGTCAGTTGCCACAATGTTATTATGTATGGCAACTGACAACAAACAGCAGTTAATTTCAGCTGGCATATAGCAACAATATTGCCAACCGTAAGTTTTTAGATAGTTTTTAAAGCAAAAATATAGTGAAATTAAAAGTTAAGATAAAAAAGAAGTTTCTAGAAGCGCTAATTCTAAAGGATTTGAAATGTCTATTAAGTGTCATCTAAAGGATACCTGCCTCATTTTATGATTCCACTGAACTAACCATCTTTATGATAAATAATTTTTAAAACCACTTCCTAACAATTTTTTAACACTTATAACAGGTTGTTTTTCATAGATGCATAAAACTTTAAGTTGGCAACACTTTTTTAACTACAGGCCATTTTGTCAGCTGTCAAGTGAATTATGTTTAGTTTGGTTTGTTATTTCAAAATGAATATACTGTCGCCCGAAGAACTATTCCAAATTGTGCAAATTTATTTTGAAAATCATGGTTCCGTTCGAAATACGTATCGCGCACTATGTCCATTTTACGATCAACATAATCGTCCATTAGGGCAAGTACTTCTATTAACTATGGAACCTTTTCGCACCACGTTTAATTTAAATGATAATACGCATCCATAGAGAAGTTGTACAGAAGGAGTTATTGCTGCTGTAGTTTATCTGCCTCTACAGAGCCATGATTACTGACTTCTTCGTTCATCAATTGAAAAAAATTGCAGATCCTGCACATCAGCAGGATCTGCTTTTTCTTCAACAAGACGGCGCAACATGTTACACAGCTCCTGACACAATTGATTTATTGAAGGAAACGTTTGGTAACCGAGTAATTTCACGTTTCGGAATCGTGAATTTGGTCTGCAAGATCGTGCGCTTTAAAGCCGCTAGACTATTTTCTGTGGGGATATGTGAAGTCGCTAGTCGATGCCGATAAGCCCGCGAAACTAGTGACCACTTGGAGGACAGCCAATATACGGCTACAAACGTTGGAAAAAGTCATCGAAAATTTGACCTCCAGATTAGACTTGCCCGAGCCAGCCGTGGCAGACATATGCCAGAAGTCATATTTAAATTATAATGCAGAAGATTATCTTTCAAATTAAGTAAATTTCATGTCAAGTTCTATACCTCTATCAAAAACACCCTAAATTTTTCATTTGCGAATCTGTCATGGGTCTCCACATCGCAAATGGCTAATGGAGACCGCTCATATCCACGCATATGGCTCGATGCCCGCACACGTGGCTAAACAAAAATGTTTGCCAGTCGATTCGCCGTCCGCAACCATTTGCAATAGAAAGAAAAGAGACAGAACAAAGTTGGTAAATATTTCATCTCTATTGCACTACCGCAAAATACTTTGATATGACTGAAATGGACAAGAAGAATTATGCAAAATTCGAAGTTAACGTTAAAATTTTTAAAAGCCAAACATCTTAGAACTTGCATTTAAAAGACCTTGAACATTTGGAAGATTATTTTTCCGAAAATATATTTTTATTAAAGGGTCCGCCAACTAACGTTTTTTTCAACCAGTGCTTATTTCGTGAATGGTAACACTTAGCTCATGTCTGATTTGACAGATAATTAGTTTTATCCTTCCGCTGAACGAGCCAACTGACAATCCAATGCGTTTTCGCTTCGCTAAGTGGGCCTGCGATCGACTTACAGAAGATGCCGATTTTGCCAAAAAAAATCATATTTTCAGATGAAGCTTATTTTGATCTTGGCGGGTATGTAAACAAGCAAAATTGTCGCATTTGGGGCACAGAAAACCTGCACGCATACATTGAAAAGCCGACGCACTTAAAACGAGTCACTGTTTGGTGCGGATTTTGGTCCAAAGGCATAATTGGGCCATTTTTTTTCGAAAATGAGCAAGGAGTGGCCGTTACAGTCAATGGCGATCGTTATCGGGCCATGTTGAACGAATATTTGTTCACAAAAATTGAAGAGGAGGATATTGGCAACATTTGGTTTCAACAGGACGGCGCTACGTGCCACACAGCCGAAGCTTCAGTAGTTTTTTTATAGCATTTTCAAAAAAAAAAAAAAAAAAAGTTATCTGGCGGACCCTTTAGTTAATGTATTTTTTTAAAGAATACAAGAAAAGTTATATTAGACTGATAGTACTAATACTGCATTATTTATGTTCGTGAAGCAATTCATCGGCACGCATATATATTTATTTTGGCGTAGTTCTGTTATTAACATCAGCTATTTAACATGAAAATTTAAATTTCTAGTCAATTAATAAATTTTTAAGTATAAATATTAATTTCTGGTTCCACTGCCATTCATATTCAAATTAGAACGAACTTTATCACTCTACCTTAAGTACGAGTGTATTCCGCTGTTTCTTGTTTTTTCTTCTTTTTTTAAGTAAGACTCAAATAAGTATTTAAAGTAATGTGTTACATTCTTTACTTTGTCACTTAAAACAGTTCAACAATTAAAAATTTTTGATTCTCAAAAAACTTTCTTTCGAACAATTTTGAAGTTGAATTGACAACCATCTTCTATTTAATATTATATATTACTAAATTTATTTTATGACCAAATTCATAAATTGAAAGCAATTTTAAACGTTGTACAACACTTAACATTTTATTTTTTAACCACGTTAGCACACTTTAAATGAAACAGGTAGAAAAGGTAAATAAATAAACAAGAGAGAAGACATAGAGAGAAGAGAGAGGAGAGGGAGAGGTCGAGAGATATCAATCGGAGAGCTTAAGAAAATACAGGTAAAACAATATTTGTTTCTTTTTGGCTTATTGAAATTATTCAGATATAAAATAAAAACATTTATGTTCAATAACAGCGGTATGTCGCTCATACAAATAATGAGATTTTTTGTTTTCAAATTAAATAGAAAGAAAAAAATGAGACAAAACTTAGCTTAGTCACACTTAACCCATTGAGTTTTAAACTATAAACATTTCAATAGATATAAATAGAAAAAAAACACATTTAAAAAAATTCTTTCAATAGTTTTAATTCATTCTTTCCCAACTTCAACAAGTATAAAACTGGTTTCTTTGCTGCGACCCCGAATGGTTTAAGAACATTTGTTAACTATGATGATGGCTTAATAAACAAAATGTGGAAGAGTAAAATTATTCTGAACTGGTAGTTTGAAAGTAAAAATGTATTTTACTATTATTGTTGCTGCTGTTGATTCTACAATTGCTGGTTCTTTAGCGATCGCATTTATGCAGGTTTCATAGAAATAATTATAGAAAAAAGAAAGAAAAAAAAGAACAAGCTGAAGACTACACAAAAATAAAACTACTAATGAAACCCACCCACTTGTGCTTAAAACAATATGAAAAGAGGAAAATTAATAAAAATTTTAATTAAACATAAAAGTACAAATTGATCTACTGCAACAACGACAACAACAACGAACAATACAGGAAAACATAGCAACCACAAAAGCAATCCAACAAAATTATAATAGGTACAAGGTAATTTGAAATTTTGCATTAAATAAAAAATTATGAATGAATGAACAGAAAGTATGTGGCAGCAGTAGTTTTTAATACACATTTTTTTAAAAAATAATTGCAGAGTACACAGCGCAAGTATGGCCAAACAACTGCTTCAGGAATATTTAATAAATTTCGGAAGAGCAGTAGTAGTAACTGGCCACCGCCCTAAATTTGGCATAGCAGAAGCATGTTTCCTAATCCTGCTGCTACACTGGAAAACAGAAATTTCACACAGCGCCACAGAGTCTTTAGCAAATAAATTTCCATCTTACTTTTACGTGGGCTGTTTTACGGAACGCACGGAAATTCTAACCGATTCAATGTATGCCAAAATGCCCCGAACTTGTGTTGAAATTTGTGAATTAAAAAACAATACTTATGCCATTTTATTGGCGGAAAAGTGTTATTGTACCAGCGATATTGTGATCGAAGATCGACAAGAGGATACATTGTGTAATACACCGTGTGTGGCCATAAAATCGGAATTTTGTGGAGGCGTGGGAGTGCATAGTTATTATACTTTCTACACAGATGCTTCACCGAAGCAGCTGCAATTACAAAATGGCACGGAGAACAGTTTGAGCATTAATTGGAAGGCTTATGAGCCACAGAAAATTTTCATTGTGGGTTCTGAGGCTCCACCAGTATTTAAAATAACCAATTATCTCATACAAATACAACGTTTGCGTACCTACTCGTCGCGAGCATTTTTCGCACAACCAGAATTTGTTGTTCAGGGTTCGGAAAATAAATTGGAAATTACTGATCTTCTGCCCGCTACTGAATACAATATTACTGTGCGTGCCATATGCGAAAGTTTAACGGGAGAAGCGGAGAATTGCGGTTCCTCATCTATAGTTGGCACTACATTAGTGGGGGAACCCAGTCCCAAGCCAGCCCAACCCAGAGTCTTAAAGACGACCGACACCACCATGACCATAGAAATTAAGCCAGTGAAGAACGATAATGGTCCCGTTAGCAAAGTTTTAGTTATAGTGGAGCGAGTGGATGAGTCGTTGTCACAACCCTTTGACACCAGTTTACTGGGCAGTTGGAAGAAGGCGGATGAGGACGGTTTACCTTATTATATTGCTGCCGAGTTAGATTACGATCGTCCGGGGGATAACAACACCAGAAAGTTTGTGGTGGGAGATGGTAAACGTTATGGACGTTACACAAATCCTCCATTATATAATAAAAAAGCTGATTTTCATATCAGCTTGGGTGTGGTGAGTACTTGTTTATTAAACATTCCCCCTTATTGTGATTGGCGATTTTTCGGCGAAAGTCACGCAGGCGTATTGTACTTGATTAAAGAAAAATTTAGCTTGTTTTCTTTAATCAATTACAAATAGTCGAATTTTAATTCGATAAACGCCAACCACGATATAATAATAGACCTTTATAAAATATTTCAATATACACTGAAAGAATTTATTTTCATAAGTTCTATGAATTTCGACATTAATACAATGAAAAAATTCATTAAAATTCAACCAACGTCACGCTTCGTCGGATTAATGAAACCAGTTTCGTTAAAATTATTTTAATGAAAACTTCGTCAAATGTATTAAACAGAGTCATCAATGCAATTAAATAACTTTATCGAAGCAACGAAATAATTTAATTAAAACGACGAAATAATTTCATTAAAACAACGAAATAATTTCATTCAAATAACAAAATAGTTTCATTCAAATAACGAAATAATTTAATTAAAACAATGACATTATTTCATTGTATGTGTTGTATGTGTAAATAAGCATACAAAGAGTACAAAAACAATCATACAGAACTACTTTTGATTCAAGCGTTTGGTTGACAACTGTTGAAATACATTTAGTTTATCAGACTTTCATGACTACAATGAAACTTTTATTGGGACAACAAATACATTTCATAGCCATAATGAAATTCTAAATTGCTATAGATTTTATTTATTTTTTTAGTTTTAAAGAATTTAATCTATAACTTAATTGCTTTAAGGTATGTACTTATATATGTTTATTTCAAGCAACAACTGTATATGTTTCTTAAATATAAAGGGGTTTCTTAATAATTTGAAAATATTGTTGTCATAAATCCAATGAAATATTGTTACGAAACTAGAATACCAACAAAGCAATTCCAATGAAATTCTTTCACAATATTCGTGAAATTTTCATTACATTTGTGATATTATCATTAGATTTGTGAAAAAATCTAATGAAATTTTTTCGTTGGATTTATGAAGCAAAATTCTTTCGGTGTAGTCGTACGAAGCGATCACAAGCTGCTTTCTAAAGTACACTTATTTCAGAAAAAAAAAATTCAGAAAATTTTCAAAAATCGTTTAAACAACAAAATTAATGATGATCAGCTGTTTGATGCCAAATTAAACAGCTTAGACCTAAACTGTCCAAACATGTTTTTCTTCTAATACCTTTTGTATGGAAAAATATTAAAATTTACTGTTTTTGACAGATAGGATAATTTGAAGCCGGACGAACTACATCAAGCCATAACTGCTAAGGCTTAAGCGCCACATTTTTTGGACTTCGCTTAAGCTTTCTTGGCGGTTAAGGCACGACATGCTGTTTTGCTAACGTTTTCGATAACGAGCGAATTCGATCACGTTTTTTCAGTTTGAGATTATAGCATTCGATATTGAACAATATTATTATATTCTTCGATGGCGAATGCCGTAATCTCAAACTGAGGAAACGTGTTCGAATCAGCTCGTTATCGAAAGTGAGGATTATACCCCAGAATAATTCGGCATTTCGTATTTTAGCTTTTGTAAAAATTTCAATCAATAACTTGTACTCCTGAGAGAGCAATATTTTTTCTTGAGTTATGACACTATTGAAATAAATAAGCGATATGTAATTTTATGTAGTGAATCGCAGTCAATAAAAAAGTCGATTTAAAATTTTTTGATGATACGTTGTTTTGCATTTTAGCTGACAATATGTGCAGTTTAGTCAGTTAGTTTTTAATTAAATGAATCAAAAAAGTTAATGGAAAATAAATTTAAATTAATTTGATCTAATAATTGAATTAAAACAAAATCTCTGGTTATATGCATAATATATATACAGTTGCGAGCAAAAGCGAGTGAACATGTACTTAAAGTATCATAAAATGGTAAATAATAAAGGAAATTTTATAAAGTTTTTGCCAATTGTTTTTTTTTATTCACGCCTATCGTGAATATTTTTTCCCTCGAAATATTTCTACTTTTCACCAAATTGCAATCGTGAATAATTTTTCCCTTGAATTTTTTTGTCTTGTTTTAATTCCCCTTATCGTGAATAATATTTTTCACGTGAATTTTTCACTATTGCCTTAGTTTTTTTTCACTTTATTTTTGTAGGCGAACTAAATTATTACATTGAATAATTTCGATATTTTCCAATTAAAAGTTATAAATATTTATTTTTAGGACAATATTAGTAAGTAAAGTTCATGATTTTTAACAATAATTCCTTGCAACATTTAATTTTTTCTTGTTTTAACTTTTAAATCAGTTTTATTTGCACTAAATTTAATTTTTTATTAAAATGTTTAGAAATTTGTATATTTTTTCTGTTCCTATTTCACACATTCCACAGAGAAACGATTGGTATTGAAAATAATAATCACCCCTATCGTGAATATTTTTTCAATTTTCACCAAATTGCAATCGTGAATAGTTTTTCCCTTGAAATATTTTCCCAATCAAAACAAATTCCCCTTATCGTGAATTTTTCACTTTTCCCTTAGATTTTTTCACTTTATTTTTGCTGGCGAACTAAATTATTACCTCCAATAATTTCGATATTTTCCTTTAAATTATTTATTAAAAGTTATAAATATTTATTTTTAGGACAATATTAGTAAGTAAAGTTCATGATTCTTAACAATAATTCCTTGCAACACCTTTTTTCATGGAGTATTAATATCTTTGGTTCACACACAGTAAATTTTATGGCGGTGCACCGCGGTGGTATACTAAAGGTTTTTTTCCACTGCACGTAGAATATATAAAAACACAACTTAAAAGTAAAAAAAAAAATTCATTTGGGTCCTAAAATTTGTGTATTTCTATTTATTTAATTTAAATTTGTCTGATTTTCAATTAATTTTTAAGCATTACAAATTTTCTTCCCTTTTTTACATTCACTGGTACTGATAGCGTTGGGAAAATTCACGATAGCGTTTTTCCCGTCGAGGGAAATAAAAATTTCACGTAAACAAATATTCCACTTGTTATTCACGATAGGGGTGACTGTATTTACATAAAAATTTAATATTTTTGAGGCAAAAAAGGAAAAATTGCTTAAGGTTGATTTCGAATTAATGGCGCCGCTGTAATCTTTTATATATAATTTAGCTTATACTTTGGTATATTTTAAATTTAATGTATTTTGTATAATGGGACAATACAATCAGCGCCTACTAACAGAGAATAGAAAATATTTTGAAGAAAATTAACTGCAAAGTAAGCCAAGGCTTCATACGTTTTAGTAAAAGCAATCAGTGCTGAAATTAATAATTTATAATCGCATCAGAGAAACGTGAAAAACTGAGTGAATAGTGTTGTCACAAGTTCTTATATAATATCATTTTTATTTTTGCCCTGTTATTATTTTTATTAAATATTCGAGAAAATAATTTCTCAAAACTTTATAAAATTTCCTTTATTATTTATCATTTTATACTTTAAGTAAAATTATTGTGAACATTCACACGCTTTTGCTCGCCACTGTACCTGCATACATTTCGTCGCTTGGTTATTGGTTTGCTGTAGACATACAGGGCAATCATGAATAAAATTCCTCGTGAAATTTTTCCCGGGGAACAATTCCAACTAATAGCAAGTAATAGGGGAAACAAAATATTCTAATTGGAAAAGGGAGAAATTTCACGCGGAATTTTATTCATGATTGCCCTGATAATGTATTTTGAATATACTGTGCCGCAAACCAACAACCAACCGACAACTTGTATGTATTTATGATATTCAGCATAGTTTATACATACATATTTTTCTTAAACATATGATCAGTTATTATTAATTTATTTTGATTGAAATATTCTTAATTTTTTTTTTTGGGTAACATCAAACTGTCTTTCTTTCACCCCTTTTGCAGGTGAGCACCTTAAATGGCATTACAAAAACTTTATACACTCGCAGTGATCATGATCAACATACCCCTTCCATGGACAATTTCACCTATTCAACCTTCGAGACAGGGCAAAGTTCAGTGATAGCTTTAATTGTAACCTGTTCCATTTTTGGCATCTGCTTCATACTTTCCGTCATCACTTATTTCTATTTGCGCTACAAACAATACCAAATCCGTTCTGCTCGTGGAAATTCACATGAAATGACCATGCAACAGCCCATCATAGAGAGAGAAAATAATGGTTTTATTGTGGAAGACGAAATGCCGCCGACTGTTGAGAGTTTTAAAGGGCAACTAAATGCTTTAATAGACAAATTGGAGGCCAACAAGAAAATACCGCGTAATAATTTGCGCATGAATGTCAATGACGTTATAGCTGAGGGGAATTATGGCGAAGTAATCACGGGGAAGTTGTTAACAAATAATTTGCCCGAATCAAGTGCAGAGTGTCAGCTGCATGTTTTGTCCCTGGATGAACTGACCAGCACAGATCAGGGCAAGTTACTGCAGGAATTTCGTAACTTAACGAAATTGCAACAACATTCGAATGTTTTAGATTTTTATGGCGTATCCTCCAGCACCGATTGGTTTTATTTGGTATTTGAACATGAAAATGTTACATTGAAGCGCAGGCTTATAGAAAGTAGAAGAGCGCCTAGTTCGGCCATCATGCAACGTATAACTACTTTGTCGGAACAATTGGTTTTACAATGGATCTATGAAATGGCCAGCGCCATGGACTATTTGGCGAAATCCAAAGTTATTCACAAACACTTATCGTCCCACTGCATTTATGTCACTGCTGAAATGAAATTGAAATTATCCCTATTTGGTCCCACGCCTTATGTCAATAATCAGAAAAAAATCGATCTTACGAGATGGCTGGCGCCGGAAGCCTTAAGATATCAACATTATTCCTCCAAGTCTGATGTTTGGTCTTTTGCGGTGGTGGCCTGGGAATGCTTTTCGTTGGGCGGAACACCGTATGCTCAAATCAATAACTCAAATAAAATTTTAGATGCTATAAAGAGTGGCTCGAGACCAGCACAACCCGCTTTTGTTTATGCAGATCTTTATCAAATGGTATTGAACTGTTGGACCTTGGAGCCTAGTGAACGTATAAACTTTGAAGATATTGCTTTAAATGTGCGCCATCTAATGACGTCACCACGTCATGCATTGAACTTTGATTCGCCAAAGGAACAGGCTTCAAATGACGTGCTCAATTCGTTACCGTTCTATTTGCCCATGTTGGAAATGGAGAATTGATGAGAATGAATGAAGGAAGTATGTATGGAAATTTCTTCACAACGCAGTACAGTCAGTGTCAAACCTAAGATAAAGCCAACAACAACCATTTTTCCATGAGCTTTAATTTTAAAATAAACAAGTATTTATAGCTTCTAGTTGTAGAATTTTAAGTAAAAGTTATGTAAATAATAAAATACATATCTATGTACATATATACATTAATGATTGTCTTATAATGTATTTACATTATCTCGAAATCTAGTACTTACGACATTTCGAGCTAAATCTAACTGCTTTTTACTTGATTCCCCATGCAAAACAAAATCTAGTTTGTGAGTAGATTTGTAGACAATCTACTCAAAATCTATAGGGTGTTTTTTTTAAGAGGTATAGAACTTCAAATTGAAATAAAACACAAGAAAATCGTTTTAATGTCCATCAATTTGGCTTTATTGGAAGGATAATTTTATGCCATTAATGTTTAAATATGATTTCGGGCATGTGGCCGCCGCGGCTGGCTCGAATAAAGCCAATTCTACAGGTCCAATTTTCAACCACTTTTTCGAGCATATGGGGCCGTATGTTGGCAATAACGCCACGAATGGTGGCTTCCAAGTCCCCTAACGTTTCTGGTTTGTTGGCGTAGACGAGCGACTTCACATATCCCCAAAGAAAATAATCCAATGGTGTCAAATCACACGATCTTGGTGGCCAATTGACAGGTCCATTACGCGAAATTATGCGCTCATCGAATGTTTCCTTCAATAAATCGATTGTGACGTGCGCTGTGTGGCATGTAGCGCCGTCTTGTTGGAACCACAACTCATCCACATTCATGCCATCCAAATCGGGAACAAAATAGTCGGTTAGTCGGCTCCAATTGCTGTGCACGGTGGCGAATCGATTCATTCGGGTCCTCTTCAACACTTTGCTCTACAGCGGCAATTGTTTCTTCGGTGCGCACTGTTCGACGTCTCTGCGGATGCGTATTATCACATAGAGTAAACGTAGTGCGAAAACGATCCATGGTTAACCGAATTAATTGCTCTGATGGACGATTATGTCGACCATAAAATGGACGGAGCTTGCGGTAAACTTCGCGAACTGAACGATTATTTTCGAAATAAATTTGCACGATTTGCAAGCGTTGTTCTTTTGTCAACCTGTTCATGATGAAATGGCAAACCAAACTAAATATTAATCACTTGACAGCAGACAAAATGGCCGCCAGTTAAAAAAGTGATGCCAACTTAAAGTTCTATACCTCAATAAAAAACACCCTTTATTATTTTTATTTTATTTTTACTACCTTGTAAATGCCCTATTAAATATTTTGAGTACTTTATTGAACATGTTTAAACGAATGGAAAATGCATGCAAGGAACTGTGTTTCCATTTCCAATTTTAGTAGCAAAAATTCAAATTTTTTTTTAAAAATAAGTTTAATAGTTCATTTCATAATACTAATACTTCGACGACATAAATGTCAAAAATTTATGCCAGATTTCAGCTCAGTTTATATATAAACAGCTGAGATTCTTTAAATTTCTTTAACTGAAGTTTTCATATGATTTTTTTGCTACAATAGCAAGTATATGACAGAAAAAAATTAAAGGTTATTCTAAAGCGGGCAACGAAAAATTTTGAAATCCTAATGCAATATACAAACAAACATACTATATAGACACTAGACCCCTGCAAAAGACCACTTACAAGAACTTTTAAGACATGAGGGATTTTTCAAATGCTTTACTGCAGCAAAGTCTTATAAAACATAAACATAAACGAGAGATCTCTAGATCTCTCGTCCGATCACTCTCCCACTATCGTGACAATCTGTAACCCACTAAGAAGTGACTTACCTCATCCATATTTGAAGATGATCAATCGTGTTAATTGGCTAAGATTCAAAAAATATCTTAGTAGTCATTGTACGGAGAATATTAAGCTAAGATGATATTGAATCTAAAATTGCCAATCTTAACGAAAATATTAAACAGGCTGCTCAACATGCCACTACCTCCCATCCGCAGACTGGCTTTAACAGAATTTATTCTACAGACATTGAACGTTTCGTACGTAAAAAAGGAGCTAGAAGGGAATGGCAACAGCACAGATCACTCCAAAATAAAATTAGATTTAAAGAGTGCACGAAACGACTCCAAGAGTTGCTTGCATCTGAGAAAACTGCATCTCTTACAAATTATCTTGAAAGTCTCGATGTCACAGCAACATCTAATTACTCCTTGTGGCGAGCTACTAAAAAGCTTAAAAGACCCGTTGAGTTTAAACCACCCCTGCGGACTTCGACCGGTGATTAGGCAAGAAGCAATACTGAAAAAGGTAAAATATTTGCTGAGCATTTAAAATCCGTATTTACCCCAAATACATGTACTGGTGTTGCTGATTTGCCGAGTGTAGTTGTTCTACCCCCTCGAGCCTTAAAGTTTAAGATGCGTGATGTACATAAACTAATTGCTGAGCTTAACCCGAAGAAAGCTCCAGGTATTGATGGTATTAGTAACAAGATGCTGATGAATCTGCCTCGCACTGCAACTAGAATCTTACTATTTATTTTTAATGCCATATTACGACTAGAATATTATCCACACAGCTGGAAGCTTGCCAAGGTCAAAATTATTCCAAAGCCGGGCAAAGATCTTACCAAAGCTGAGTCTTACAGGACAATAAGTTTACTATCAACAATATCAAAGCTTTTCGAAAAGCTGCTCATGACAAAATGGTCCCCAATTCTAACTTATAGTGGGTGCATACCGGACCATCAATTTGATTTTAGAAGTCAGCATAGCACCATTGAACACACGCATAGATTGGTTCAAGATATAAGAAGAACATTTGAAGAAAAGAAGTATTGTTCTACTCTCTTTATTGATGTTTCTCAGGCATTTGATAAAGTATGGCATGAAGGCCTAATTTTAAAATTTAAGACATATGTACCAATAAATTTTCTAAAGCTATTGGAAAGTTATATTCTATCCCGGAAATTCATTGTTGTGGAAGGAGACTTCATGAGTGTTCCCGAATCTATCTCTGCCGGTGTGCCACAGGGGAGTATACTGGGACCAGTTTTGTATTTGATTTATACTTGTGATATGCCTGTTAGCACTAAAATCCATATATCTACTTTTGCCGATGATAAAGCCTTCTTTAGCATGCACAAAAACCCTCACGAGGCATCCTGATATCTTCAGGAGCATATTACACAGCTGGAACTATGGTTAAAGTTATGGAGAATTAGGGCTAGTTTTTTACTAGTTAGTTAAACCTAGTTTAACATACGTTTGAGTTAACCAAGAAACAAAGTTAAACGGGTTTTAACCGCCCATTCTGTTTTTCAGTGATGGATTAAATTTGTCAATTTAGCTAGAAATGCCATACTTTGCTTTCAATATAGATATGGCATTCTTGAAAATATTTTATATAAATAGGGCAACAGTTAAAAAGCGATATGACAATTCTTTAAATTTATATTAAAAAACTTCTATGTTTTTTGAAATTTTTAAGAATTTGAAAATAAGTAATATGGAGTTAAAAATAGTGACGCTACAAAAATAAACTACAAAATAACATAAAATTTTAAATCCAACAAAATATTTGAAAGAATTCCAATTCATTACACACATAAAAATCATTTTGGCGTGTTCGTATCTCCTTTTATTTCTCACAATTGTCCTATTCAAGTTATTATAGGTTTAATAATCGCTAAAATCTTCGTCGTCATAAGAAGCATCCATTTTATTTATTTATTAAACTTTTCAGTAAAACTGTTTTTTTCAATTGCGTAGTATTTATTTTATACATGTCTACATATGTATGTATGTATATTTATCATTTGATAGTTCTAACTTGAGTTTAACTGCGCAATGTTGCCCGGTTAAACCTAGATTTTTAACTAGATAATCTTTATCTGAAAAACAAAGTTTTAAGTTTAAACTACAGTTAACTGACAAGTAGAGTTTATCTTTATGTGAAAAACTAGCTCTTAAAGTAAATGAACAGAAGTGCGCGCAGGTAACATTTACTCTACGAAAAGATACTTGTTCCCCCATTAGAATCAATAATCAAATTGTTCCTCAACATTCAAATGTAAAATTCCTTGGTATACACCTTGATCGACGGCTTACATGGAAACAACACATTGATTCTAAGCTAACACAAATGAAACTAAAATTAACTCAGGTACATTGGCTGATTGGTATAAATTCAACTCTCAGTCTAGATTGCAAACTTTTGATATACAAGCCACTTTTGAAATCTATATGGTGCTACGGAATTCAACTATGGGGCACTGCTTCAACTTTCAATGTCGAGAGAATTCAACGAAGGCAAAACAAAATTCTACGTATGATAACTTCGGCTCCATGGTACATCAAAAATTCAAATATACATCGTGATTTAAATATGCCACTAGTGACTGAAGAAATTGCAAAATACGCAGGCAAATATTGAACAAAAATCGAATCACATCCTAATCCGCTTGCTCGTAATATTTTGAACTTTACTGGACACATCCGCCTGAAAAAGAGGGACGCAAGGGCTCTTATACTCAACACTCCAGATGGGACTACTTGAAAATATATTTATTTTTCCTTTTTGATTATCACTACTTATGTATTATTTATAACCATCACTAAGTTTATGTCCGACAGTGGTCGGGCCTAATAATTATATTTTAGATTTAAGATTTGAATACTTATTGTTAGTCCATATTTGAAGATACAATAAATAAATACATGTATTAAAAAAAATATTTTTAAGTTTAAAATTTTCAAAAACATTCAGCCCCAATCAAAAACAAAAATTCCATACGAGTTTCTTCACTTTTCCTTTTTTTTCCAATTATGAATTTATTAGCCCAATTCACAGTCTTCTGCAAATGGTCTTGCATCGCAGCATGTGCAAAATTGTATAGTGTATTGATACTCACCACTTAAAATTTTTAGTGGTGAGTATCAATATACTATAACATTATGCACATGCTACGATGCAAGACCATTTGCACAAGATTATGAATTAGGCTATCTTGTTTTACCAAATGTGGGGAGAAAACAATTCCCCAGAACAAATGTAGATATAAGGAACGCAGTTATTTGTTTTTTTTTTCACTAGAGCCATAACCGGTAAAATAGCTTAAGCGACAAATTTTTTGGACTTCGTTTTTTTTTTTTTTTGACGAAAATCGACTATTTGCGATCGCAAATATATAATCGATTTTGGTCAAAAATTGAAGTTCGAAAATTATGTCGCTTAATCTATTTTGGCGGTTATGGCACGACATAATTTGTAAACTCTTTTTTATAGGTCATTTACATTATCTAGAAATCTAGTACTTACGAGATTTCGAGCTAAATCTTGCTACTTTTTACTAGATTTCTCATACAAAACAAAAGCTATTTTGTCAGTAGATTTGTAAGAAATCTAATAAAAAATCTATTTTTTTTATTTTTGACCACCCTGTTTGAATTTGCTATATTGTGGTTATTTGTTTGTAGTTTTGGAAATTTTTAAGCTATTGAGGGTGTCGACCGAATCAAGAAATTCCGTAACGAAAAAAATCTAAGACTATTTTTATTTGAATCGCCCAGTGTATGTTAACCCCTAAAGTATGCTATTGATTTCATTAACATACAGTATTGCTAGAACAGATTTTTACATGTAGGGAAACACAATGTGGCGTACTTAAGAGCAATCGTGGTTGACAAAAAATGATAAACACAAACAAACAGACAATTCTTAGGTTTTTTATTTTTTTCATGTTGATAAAAAATGTTAAGCAAAAGCTTTACCGCGGCAGTCCCCGACTGCCACACGTATTTTTTTTTTATTTAATGGGTTTTGTTTTGGATAAAAAATCTGGATAAATATCAAAAAAGTTGGTCTGAACGGTATAGATTTTCAAAATAATTCAACGAATTCAAACTCAAGCTTTAACTTTAGTCGCCTTGAAGCTACTATTGAGAATCTGGTGCTAACTATAAACAACTTTACTACAACTATGACAAGTATGATGCAAGAAATGCTGCGAATGCAGAATACACTGCTTCAAGCATTAGTTAATAAACCATGAACACGTTAAAAATATGTTTTTGGAACGCAAACGGCATTCGCCAACATAAAAATGAACTTGAGCACTTCCTCATGGAAAAAAATATTGATATAATGTTAGTTTCTGAGACTCATTTGACCTCAAGAAGCTTATTTAAAATAAATGGTTACACTTTATATGATACAAAGGACCCGAGAGAGAGAGCATGTGGTGGATCAGCAATTCTGATTAAGTCAAGACTCAAGCATTATGTCCTTGACAACGTTAGTGAAGAATATTTGCAAGCAACGAATATTTTCGTAGAAAATTTTTGTGCGAATTTCGTGATATCGTCAATTTACTCACCTCCCAGATTTTCAGTTACCGAAGATCAGTACGAGAAGTTCTACAAATCGCTTGGATCTTGTTTCGTGGCAGCTGGTGACTACAATGCAAAACATACCTACTGGGGATCGCGTCTTGTTACACCTAGAGGTCGAGCCTTGTTCAATACAATTTCAAAAATGGGCTTAGATGTCATTTCGAGTGGGGAGCCTACTTACTGGCCTACTGACGTAAGAAAAATTCCAGATGTTATAGATTTTGCCGTCACGAAAAATATTCATAGGGACTTAATTCATGTAGAGGCCTCTCTAGATCTGTCCTCCGATCACTCTCCAACAATAGTTACAATTTTCAACCCACTAAGGAGTGATTTAACTAACTCATATGTGAAGATGATTAATGGAATCAACTGGCTGGTATTCAAAAAATATCTTAGTAGTCACTGCGTAGAAAACATTCAGCTTAGATCATGCGATGATATTGAATTTAATATTGCCAATCTTAACGAAAATATTAAACAGGCTGCTGAACACGCCACTACCTCCTATCCGCAGACCGGCTTTAACAGAATTTATTCTACGGAAATTGAACGTCTTGTATGTGAAAAAAGGAGAGCTAGAAGAGAATGGCAACAACACAGATCACCCCTAAATAAAATCAGACTTAAAGAATGTACTAAACGACTCAAAGAGCTGCTATCATCGGAAAAAACTGCACTGCTGGAAAAGTATTTAGAAGGTCTTGATGTAACGTCCGCATCTAATTACTCTTTATGGCGCGCTACTAGAAATCTTAAACGACCCGTTGATATTAAATCACCATTGCGTACTGCGACCGGAGGCTGGGCAAGAAGTGATAGTGAGAAAGGCAACTTATTTTCTGAGCATTTAAAATCTGTATTCACTCCCAATTCATGTACGGGTGCTGCTGATTTACCGTGTGTAGTTTCTCTACCCCCTCGTCCCTTAAGGTTTAAGATGCGTGAAGTACAAAAAGTAATTGCTGAACTCAACCCGAAGAAAGCTCCAGGTATTGATGGCATTAGTAACAAAATGCTCATGAACTTGCCTCATATTGCAATAAGAATCCTGCTATTTACTTTTAATGCTATTTTAAGAATGCAGTATTTTCCACATAACTGGAAACTGGCCAAGATCAAAATGATTCCAAAGGCGGGCAAAGATCTTACCAAGACTGAGTCATATAGGCCTATAAGCTTACTATCTACAATCTCAAAGCTTTTCGAAAAGCTGCTCATGACTAAATTGTCCAAAATTTTAACTGATAATGGGTGCATTCCAGACCATCAATTTGGCTTTAGAAGTCAGCACAGCACGATTGAACAAACGCATAGATTGGTCCAAGTTGTAAGAAGAACATTTGAAGAAAAGAAGTATTGTTCTGCTCTCTTTATTGATGTTTCTCAGGCGTTTGATAAAGTATGGCACGAAGGCCTAGTTTTAAAATTGAAGACATATCTGCCAACAAACATTCAAAAGCTTTTGGAAAGTTATATTATTGGTAGGAAGTTCACTATTGTGGAAGGAGAGTTCACGAGTGTGCCCGAAACTATTTCTTCTGGTGTGCCCCAAGGTAGTATTCTGGGTCCTGTCTTGTATTTAATATATACTTGTGATATGCCTGTGAGCAATAATATCCATATTTCTACTTTTGCCGATGATACAGCCTGTATGAGTGTGCACGAAAACCCTTATGAGGCATCCCGCAATCTCCAGGAACATATCACCCAGCTGGAAATATGGCTGAACTTATGGAGAATTAAAGTCAATGAACAAAAGTGTGTCCATATAACGTTCACCCTAAGAAGAGATACTTGCTCCCCCATTCGAATCAACAATCAAAATATTCCTCAACATTCCCAAGTGAAATACCTTGGTATACACCTCGATCGAAGACTTACATGGAAATATCATATTGACTCTAAGTTAACTCAGATGAAACTTAAGTTAACTCAAATATATTGGTTGATTGGCAGAAACTCAACACTCAGCCTAGACTGCAAACTTTTATTATACAAGTCGCTTTTGAAGCCAATATGGCGCTACGGAATTCAGTTATGGGGCACTGCTTCAGCTTCCAATGTCGAGAGAATCCAACGAAGGCAAAACAAAATTTTACGGTTAATAACATCGGCTCCATGGTACATCCAAAATTCTATTATACATCGAGATTTAAATATGCCACTAGTGACTGAAGAAATTGAAAAATACGCAGGCAAATATTTAACAAAACTCGAATCACATCCTAATCCGCTTGCTCGTAATATTTTGAACTTTACTGGACACGTCCGCTTAAAAAAGAGGGACACACGGGCTCTTATACCTAACACTCCAGATGGGACTACTTGAAAATACTTTCCCCCCTTTTTTTTTGATTATCACTACTAATGTATTATTTATAACTATCACTAAGTTTATGTCCGACACTGGTCGGGCCTAATAATTTTTTTTTATAGATTTAAGATTTGAATACTTATTGTTAGTTCATATATGAAGATACAATAAATAAATACATGCATTAAAAAAAAAAAAAAAAAAAAAAAAAAAAAGATTTTAATTAAAATCTGCTAGATTTTGAGCTGGTGTAAATGGCCTATTACATATTTTTCAAATTGTTGAATTTCAATAATTTTGTTTATGATTGCACGAAAAAAGGGAGAAAACAAAACACCAAATATCAAAACAACTGGGAGCAAATTACGGCACTCGATATCGAAAGAAAATACGAAATTTTTCAAAAGAGTTTATATGTAAATATTTTAAAATTTTGATCGGTGCCGAATGTGATAATTAGCACTTGGATTCGAAATGCGGTCACAAAACATACAGAAGTGTCACGAGACGGAAGATTGGAGCTTTTTTTTTGCCTGTCACTTTCTTCACTTCTGTGTATTCTGTGATGCGGTGATGGCACTTATTATTTTTTATTCACAAGGAATTTAGGGCTGGATGAATTTTTTCTCGAGAAAATTATTTACCGTGAGAAAAAAAATTCGAATCAATATTATTATTATTATTATTATTGGGCTGATTAATTCACACTCGCATTTGCAGGATTTGCAAAACCAGTCACGTTTAGCACCGCTGGTTAGAATCTGCAGTGCAAAGTCAATAAAAATTAGTTTTTTATGCTTTCATCAGTTTACAATCTGCAAAAGCTTTTTTTTTTGGGTAAACTACTTTTAAAAATTAACAATAAATCATAAAAGTTGGAAAAGATATTCATTTTTTATTTATTGAGTTGAAATGGAAGCGATTAAAAATAAAAATCAAAACCATAACAAGCAAACCTGCTGATAATCAAATTATTCAATTATTCGTAATCAATTGCGAATGATTGAAATAAACTTTGAACCATGATTTAAAGAATAAATGTATTCGTTGAGCGTGTAATAGGCATACCTATTAGGTATGTTTAGAAATAATATGTATACGTTTTTTTTTTTTTTTTTTGCTAAATTGTTTATTATCAATAGATATTATTTTTTGCCAACGATAGTGTGGTGGTGGTGGCGATGGCTATTTCAAAATAATTGAATAAAATTTTAAAATATTTAAAATTAATTAAAATAAGAAAAGGACCTCAGTGAATAATTTACGTAATTTTTCACCAAAAATATTAACAAACAAAAGAAAAACATTCAATAAATATTATGAAAAGATTTAAAAGAAACAACCAGAGGTTGTCTAAGATAATTGCATTCATTTGCGCAACTAAAATGGGCCAAAACATTACACAAAAAATCATGTACGAGTATAATAATGAATGATGATTAAGCGTAAATAAGTATAAAAATATATACACATTTAAATTATTTTTCATTTATTATTATGAAAATATTAGATGTAAATATAAATGATTCAATTGGCTGTTTTGTAAAAATAATACATACATTTGCATTTGCCTTGTTTGTTTAGGAAAATTTTTGTAAATATTTTTGTTTAAAATCAATTTATAAAATTCAACCAAAACAAGGGCTTCACTTTGAATTGAGTTTTTTCTTTCTTTAATTTTACAAAAACACTAAAATGAGGATAATTTAATTTGTTGAATAAATTCTGCAGCTTATTTCAATAAAGTTGTGTTTAATGGATAATTCTTCTTGTTTACTTTGGGTTTTATTTTATAATTCACTTTAGGATTTATTTGATAGTAGATTAAATTATAAGTGACATAAATTAATTTTTTAATATTTCTTTGTATTTTGATATAGCGAAAACACAAAACGACTGGGGGAAAAATTATTAAACAAATACACGTAGCCCGTACAAATGATTTAAATACATTTAACAAGCAACAACAAAAAAACAAAACAAAAACGATCGCTCAAATTCAAATGAATTGCTCATAATACCCCGATACATTGGCTACTAAGTGTTTAGCAAACTGTTGAATGATTTCGAGGTATAGAAATTGAAAAAATATACCACCACCTCAAATAATCTACAACAGTATTAGTTAAAGCTATTAGAACAGTTTATAATAAAACAAAACTTTTAATAGAGAATAATAATGATCGACAGTCGTATGTACATGACTATTAAAATTAAATTTTTCACAAAGAAGAAATGTGTTGCATAGTATGTTCTTCCTATACTATCTCAATAATAACGAATTAAATAAAGAAAATATATTTATATATGTATGTAAAAGATTTTTAAATCCAGTACGACACAGTTACCCTTATGGAGAAACAAAGGCGAACGACATTTTATTCCCTTGAAATATTTCTTTTCCATTAGCAAAAATTTTCTATCGTGAATTTCCTGTGAAGTTTTCTTCCCTTCAAAACATATCGAGCCATAACCACCTCTTTTTTTTTACAAATATCGATTATTTACGATATCAAAATCGATTATTTACGATAGCAAATAATTGAATTTGCTCAAAAAATTAAGTTCGAAAATTATGTCGCTTAAGCTTTCTATTTTGGCGGTTATGGCGCGATATGATTTTGTCCGAAACTACAAAGATCATAAAAAATATGTAAAAATTAAATTGTTTGCACCAAGATACAATTTTAAATGAAAAATAAAGATGTTCACAATTGGTGAAATTTTTTCCGTTAACTTTCGAAAATCGAGTTGGCATCATATTTCGTCATTTTAAAGTCCTGGGAGTTTATCAGGGGTGTTCTGTAAGCCCCGGTTTTGAAATCATGCGATTTCCCAGAGCGAAAAACTGAGCTCTTTCCTGGACATTAGACGATTTCAAAACGAACGATTTGCAAACCACCCATGTATGTGTGTGTATGTATGTTAACATCTCATAGCTTAAGAATATTTTCGAAAGATTTTGAGCTCACTTAGATGCCGTAAGTCAGTGAATCGATTCGCTTCGTTAGATTTTGAAAACTTCTGAAAACAAAATTATCACAGAACAGTTTTTTAAACAAATTTTAAACTACTAAGTTGATGAAGTTTTAAATCTAATCAGCTCAAACTCTAAAAGACACGGATCGGATGATTTGTGTGACGAAAAAATTGTTGTTTTTCTAATCACTTCAAAAATTCGTAGTCAAATCGATCTTAGATACGAATATTCACTCATTTTTAGACTTACATCCTGTCCCACGATGTCACCAGAAATCGTACGATCGACAACTTGTATTGCAAATAACAATAACATTAGAAAATTTGTTGTTGTTTGCAATACAAGTTGTCGATCGAACGATTCTGGTGACATCGTGGGACAAGCCGTTAAAAAGTGTATCGAAAACCGCAAATTTGACCAAAATCTGTAGAATGATGCGATAGATTTCGTTGTCAAAAATTTGCGAACAATTTTCTGTAATTTCTTGTCAAATCGATTTTCGATACACTATAATTTTATTTTGAACTTAAAAACTGGCGAGAAGTTTCAGGGATGGCCTGCAGGATCAACTGATTCCCATATTTTTTATTTATTTAATATTTTAAGTAAATGAACGGAAGAAAATTATGAAATAATTCATTCCACTCTTTTGGAACACTGTCCAAAACAAAAAATATAACATGTTCTGCGAACTGATTCTTGTAGAGCGGACTAAAAAAAGATATATGTACGTGTATCGGCGTTTTAAAAGTTTACATCTGAAACTCATTTTACAAACTATTTAAAGTTGTACCATTTGTAGTAAAGAAATGTAGAAAATCGTGTGATACTTATGTTTTTGGTATATACGGGTATGTTCTGCATTCCATGTGAAATTAAAACGAGTGAAATTGCCATAAAATTGTTGTTGGAAATATGTAATTATAACAACAATGCTATGGCAATTTCACTCGTTTTAATTTCACGTGGAATGCAGAACATACCCTATAGTGCCTTCAGAACATTAACATTGGTATATATTAACCCCTAATTCTTCCGAAAATAGGTATTTTTTTTTGTGCAATTTTTTGATTGGACAAAATTCATGTAGAACACCGGATATTGTCCGCTAGCAAAGCGCATTTTTCGGTCGGACAGACATTTTTATTACTCCACCTGATTACCTTTTGTGGGAAATTTTACAACTTTGCGGAAATTATAACTCCTTGTTGTCTTATAAAATTTTTGTGAAATTTAGCTTTTTTATTCATTATTTTTTATTTTTTGCATGCTTTTTATTTTAGCCTTTTTGATTATTTTATTAAATTTTCTTTCCACATAGGACCAAAAATATTTATATCTACTATATTTCTCATGATGAAACAAGCAAGTTTCAAAAGTATAGAGATTTTTAGGAATTTGATGGTTATTTATAAACACTAATCTTTGAAATTTACTCTTTACTATCGCATAGTTAAGTACAGGCAACATGCCATGGTTCTTTCAGGAGTTATGTCATCTTTACTTATCTACCATTATTAACGATTGCCTTAAGACATTACTCAAAATGTTCGATTGCAAACTATTATTATTATTTAACTTTGTACTGTTATACGGGGTTATCCCATAATGTCGACAGAAAACAACAATAGAATAAAAGTATTTGTTTTAGTTTTCATTATAAGTAATACATCGAACGTTTTCTTTTGAGATCGTGGAACAGGCTGTTAGTGTAAACTATTTATCTTCTTATCAGTGCATGCATACAAATGCTTTATTATTATTATACTTATTTAAAACAATGTTTATTTGCTGATAAAGATTTATAACACCTTAATTTTAAGTGGAAAAGAAATATACCCAACATAAAATTATGTTTTTCCAACACCACACATATCTATGTACGTACATACATACCTACATACACACATACATATATATATATATACGATGCAGTATGAAAAAATTGGCCACATTGACATAAAAAGAATATTGAACACAAGCCTTCTCTGGACGGCCAGGTATAATTGAAAACAACAAAAATAGTTTCACAAATACACAAAAATCCAAAGCTAAAAATATCAAAATATAATAAAAAGAATAAAAATGCCATAATTTCTTCTACACTGAACCAATGTGAAGAATAGTGACCGACTCGCAGGAATGAACGTCGTCAACAGATTTCACTATACGTATTACCTACTTGTTTTTTTGTGTGTTAATTTGAAGATGAAATGCTCATGACAATTATCAAAAACATTAATGAGGAAACTGTGGGCATTTTATTTTAATAAGTTGCACTTTTAAACCTTGCCCTCTTCCTGCGTAAATACTTTAGTTTTTTTTCCAATTGAAAAAATAAAACTTTTTCTCATTTCTACACATTAGTGAGAATGTTACGAGGTTTATGTGCATTATATACAAAAATTTTTAAACAAACTTACTTGTGTGATGTTTTAAAACCTTTGCAATAAAATTAAAAGTAAAAAATAATAGTAAATTGTTGCGAGAAAATGTAGAATTTTAATATTTTCTTTATGTATTTCTTTTTCTCTTTGCTAAATTTTACACCAAAGTTTTTACTTTTCAGTATTATTCTTGTTTTTGTACACAGTTGTATAAAAAGGTAGTTAAGTGGTTGGCTAGGCGGAGAGAATTATTAGAGTTGTATGTCAAGTACTAAAAATTAAAACAGATATGTTATGTTATTTTTGATAGCTAAATATATACTTTATTAAGCAATGTAAAACATTTAATTAATACTAATTAATATAACTAACTTATGAATATGAATCTTTGTGAATATTACAAATTGGCTTTTAAAACTATTTATGCAAAAGTTTTAAATATCTGTGCTTACTACCTTATACTATTTTTTACAACTAGGCTAATCTATTACATTGTTTTAGTTTCCTTTAGTAATATAGCTTACTTATTGAAACCGACTATTTGTTATTTCATAATTATTTTGAAAATTATGGTTAAATATAGATAAATATAGATAAAAATAAACAATATCACATCTGCCACTTTGTTTATATGCAATAAGTCAGTGTCTTAAGTGAATATGAAATTTAACGAAAATCGCCACAGCGGTCACTAGCTGCCAAGATTTTGTGTGTAACATTGTTTAATTTAGCGAAACGAGTTTGTATGTTGAGCTGGTACTACTTGGCATTGTCAAGAATAATAGCTTTGTTAAATATGTGCTTAAAGTGTGCTTAAAAGCTTAATAACAATTTTGATTATTTGGTATACATAGATAACCTACAAAAAAGGCGGCAAATGACTGTTGTTTGTTTTACTTAAACATGCAAATGTGTGTATGTGTTCCGTTAGATTTTTCGTACTTAGTTTAACATCTCTGTTAATCTTTTATATCGTTGGTGTTATTCTTCTTTGGTGTTTGTTTTAGTTTTAATAAATTAACAAATTTTAATTAGAACATATTTCAAACGTTTGTACATTTACTTATTTCAAATTATAAAACAATAATAGTAATAATAAATTAAAAAGTAATAATATGCTAACATATATGAAAGAGGAATTGACAAAGTGTCCGTATTCTTTAAAAAATAAAGTTATGTTGTTGCTATACTATCATAATTAATTAGTGCTTTAAAAACTTTTTTGCAGTTTAGTGAAAACGAAAAGAATCTAAAGTACTTGAAATACATTCTTTCGGAATATTAAGCATGTAATATACAGTATGCCCGATAAAGTGTGGCACTAAACTGAAACTGTGATACATTGGCTTCAATGAGGTAATTTAGTTCCATGTAAATGCATAGTACTTTTTTTTTAAAACTAATTATTATAATTATACTTAAAAACTATAGATGTATGTAAATGAAATTCAAATTTGTTTCATGAGACTTGTTATTTGTTGATCTTCCACATCAATTAGTCTGATTATGGTTGCGTATTTCGTCTACGCATAGTAATATGTATATCAAACGATCTATTATGTCTAATCATCTTGGAAAAAATTGTGTTAACTCAAAATTAAAGCCTAATATAGGTATAAGTACTGTGTGTATTTGTTATTAACTAATTTCCTTTTTTATTGTTTTACTGACTAATAAAAAAACCTATAAATAAACATTATAAATGTATAATAACCCTCCCCTTAAAACTATTTTAAATACCTTTCAAATACTTCCAAAACTAATTTCTCGACTTATGCATACCATCATTGCAAGTTGTTTTTCTTTTACCCAGACACGAGGCATAACCCATGGCATGAGGTATAAAGTTTTGCTCATAGACTCCAGTAAAAAGATGAGCAAATGGACCGCTGGCAAACACAGCCACATC
This sequence comes from Tachina grossa, assembly GCA_949987645.1. Taxonomy (NCBI): domain Eukaryota; kingdom Metazoa; phylum Arthropoda; class Insecta; order Diptera; family Tachinidae; genus Tachina; species Tachina grossa. The sequence goes on from OX465274.1 coordinate 222,117,455, forward strand.
ATCACCACCATGAGTTTCCGATTCTAAGGGCACAGTAGATGGAAACTTATAAGCCTTATGTCTCATATTAGCCTCCAATAAATTTCTGCGCTTCACACCGACACTGTGTTTAATTATGTTGTTTTCAAAACCGGGTCCATTGGCATAACTTAGAGTGGCATAAGGCAATTGATCCAAAGCCAGTTGCGCATTATTAACACCAAAGATATCATTTTTACGACTCGAATAACCAGCTACAGACATGGTATGTGAGTGATCTGATGTTACCACGATGAGTGTATCTTCTATGTTGGTTTTTCCACGCGCAAATTCTATGGCCTTATCAAATTCTGCCGTTTCATCTAAAGCTTTCATGGCCAAAGTATCATGATGGGCGTGATCAATTCTACCGCCTTCTACGAACAGAAAATAGCCTTTACCCTGACTTTCCTTTTCCAAAATGCTTAGGCCAACTTGTACCATTTCTTCTAGAGTGGGCACTTCAGCTAGATCGGCATCCATATGATAGGGATTGTGATTGGCAGCAAATAAACCCATTACTTTCTCAGTATTGGCAGGTAAATTAAAGAGCTCTTTTTTGTTCGAGACATAATGGGCATTTGGACCATTTTTGACTTGCCATTCTTCTATAAGATTATGACCATCCAAACGTCTACCGAGTTCCTGGTGTCTGGGTAGAAAATGTTCTTGACCACCGCCCAATATAACATTCAATTTGTGTCCTACTTCACCATGCACCAATTGCGTGGCTATATCTAAGCAAACATTTGGATCATTTTGAGTTTTCAGTATTTCGGCATCATTTTCCCAATCACGATTTGCGGCATGAGCATAAATGCCAGCTGGTGATGCATGCGTCACAGATGTAGTGGTTATTAAGCCAGTAGCCATGCCCTGATCCTGGGCCCAAGCTGCTATAGAGTTCACATGATGTTCGGTGAAATTCTGACCCGCGCAATCATTCAAATCGATGGAAGCAGTCAAACCCAATGTAGCGTAGTTGGCTTTAACACCGCCCAGATAAGCAGTGGCTGTGCAGGCTGAATCCGCCACTTGTGTATTAGCACAGTAGGTCTGCAAGTAAATTGTAAAAAACATTTTCCAGAGAATTAGAATAATTTGCAATTAAATTAAATATTAATTGCCTTATTCACAGAAAAAAAAATTATTTTGTCTTTTATAAAGGGTTTATAAAAAGAAATTTTGTATGAATAACAAAAATTAAAAATTTTAAAAACCCCCGACTTTTTTCATGTTATACCTTCTAAACGGCTGGACCGATTTTCTTCAAACATAGCTAATAACCCTCTCGATCAAGTCATCTTTCAAACAGAAAAAAACTAAATGAAAATCGGTCCAGCCGTTTGGCCTGTACGTGGACACGGACAGACACACATATACACAGATAAACAGACACACAAACACACACTACAAACTTATAACACCCCTTTTTTTAGACGGGGGTTAAAAACTGTTTTATAAATCTCTTTTAAATCAAAAATAAATGAGGGCTTAAGACGAAATCAATATTTATAGTTAAAAGTTAATTAATTAATAATTGCGTGTGAACTAAAAAAACCAATTGTCGTATTCCATTTCATTAAAAAGTTCATCTTAAATAGCTGATCTTAATACATCTTCTCCCAAGTAGACAGACATGGATGCTGATGAAGTGTATGGTATTATAGAAAATGTAGCATATTGCCCAACCAGTATAATGCAGCTTTTATTTTATTATCTTGTTAAAAAAATCACATCCTTACTAATCCTTACTTCCTTATTAATATTACGAGTATAAATGTGAAAGTGAGTTTGCTTGTTTGTTTGATACGCTTTCACGCCCAAACCACTAAACCGATTTTCAAAATTCTTTCACAAATAGAAAGCTCGGAACCGGTTTTTATATTTGGTGTGGATTTTCAAACCGCTAAACCGATTTTGAAAATTCTTTCACAAATGGAAAGCTGTATTACTAGCGGCAAACAATGCTAATTGGCTGGTTAGGGCATTTGTCATTTCGGGTTGGATTGTTTAACCAGTTTTAAAACCGGTTTTTATTCTGTATTTTAGCTTCTTTTATCGCATTTTTGTCGGTTCTTATCGACATTATCAGTGAGTAGAAAATAAAAAAACATTCATAAACTTTAAGTATAGTTTCCAAAATATCAGATCAATGCCAGCGGAGCCCCGTGTAAAAGCTACTACATATTTATTATAAATGTGAAATAGAGAGCTGCGTAAACAGTCTTGAAATGTAAATACCTTTTGTTTTATTATTTATTTCGTTTATTTCTTATCTTTAATTTTATTGTTGCTGCCACAAAAAACAAAAATCTAAATCAGAACATACCAAAAAAAAAAACCAACCAATATCTGTCAAACTACTCAACGTACGCAAGTAGTTAAGATTTTATCAAATTTTGCACTTTATGCATGCCACAGACTTTGCGACGATCGTTGGTACAACACGTTGGTTTATCAAGTTGTGTGTTTTGGACACAAACTATACAACAAAGTCTGCAACATTCATTTCACAAAAAAAAAAAAAAAAAAAAAAAAAAAAAAAAATGTTGAGTAAACATGACATCGGTACAGTACTACTGCGCATATTGTAGTCGATGATTTTTTTGTTGCAAAACAAAGAAGAAGAATGTAAAAAGTGCAGAAAAAAATTTAGCAAAAAAAAAAATTGATTTATATAAAATGAAACATATTCTAACAACAAACTTTTAAAAACACTAAAAGCAAGTGAGCCAAAAGACTACAAAAATTACATTTGCATAACATTTTAAACGCACATTTGAATTCATGCGTGACGTTTTTTTATATGATACTACGAAAATAAAAACAAAATGAAATGAGGTTGTACAACATACTCCTAAATTATACAACCTGTCTATACAACTTGCCAAAAAATCAAATCTTTTTAATCTTTCATACAACCGAGACACAACTTCATACAATGACCCCACACACTTTACAATCTCATACACAACCTGCTCATGTTGTACCAACGGTCGCAAGGTCTGTGGCTTACTTTACGTTGACGGACACGTACTGAATGTAACAGACCTCATAAGAAAGCACGTATTTCAACTTAGCTGTCAATTGAAAACGGCGAAGTTTAAACTTGGGTCGAACTCGTTCACTAGTTCATTTTTGCCACAAACCAATGATCAAACCCATGTAATTTAAATGGGTTTGATCATTGGTTTGTGGCAAAAATGAACTAGTGAACGAGTTCGACCCAAGTCTAGCGAAGTTTAACGCATGACGGCCTTTGCTCCTACACCTGCAATAACTGAAACAAATTTCTTGCAAACATTGTTGTTTAGCGTTTTTTTTTTAGAAGAATTGGCTGAAGTAAAGTATTTGAAAAATCCGTCATGTCTTAAAAGTTCTTGTAAGTGGTCTGGTGCACGAATCTAATGTGAAAGTTAGTTTGTTTGTTTATTTGCTTGTTACGCTTTTCACGCCCAAACTGCTAAACCAATTTTGAAAATAGAAATTTTGAAATTACCAGCGTAAAATATAGGATACCGGAACCGGTTTTTTAATATTTGGTATATAAATACTAGGGTAATCGATTATTCGACTTTTTCCAGAAACCGGTTTTCGAACAGTTCGAATATTTGAAATTATGAAAAACCCGGTTTCGGGTTTTACAATTCAGGAAAAACCGGCCAACCGGTTTTTTTAAGTAAGTAAATTATTATGCAAAAGTTTTGATTTTAAATTGTTTTATAAAAAAGGGTTAAAAGTTCATGTAAATACTATAAAACAATACAAAAATTAAAGGTAAAACATAAAAATTAATGTATGTACATATGTATATGTATAGTACATAAATATTTATATATAATATACAGTTGAGGAATAAACCCTACATACAACCATAATTTTTTTGGGTTTGTGGAAACTTGGGAAGAAATTCAAAAAATTAAATATACCAATATTTAGGTTGCTAATAAATACGTTTATACAAAAAAATAAAAAAATAATTATAACACCTACAGTAGCAAAAATATTAAAAATACATAGGAGAAAAGTCTACATACAGGCATAAAATACATGAAAAAATACGTGCAAAATGTTTGATGTCGTCAACTTGTTTGAAAATTCTGTGATTTCCGGTACCAAGCCGTCAACAAATGGCATCAAAATATGGTCTATTATGTTGTTGTTATTATAATTATTTTTTAATTTTTTATTTTTTGTATAAACATATATATATTAGCAACCTAAATATTGGCATATTTAATTTTTTGAATTTCTTCCCAAGTTTCCTCAATCCCCAAAAATTATGGTTGTATGTAGAGTTTATTCCTTAATGGTATATATGTACATATGAATGTATGGACAAGGTGGATATCTACCTCTGTATAATTAAAATATGAATCAAAATGGCAACAAAACTAAAAAACACTTTTTGCAACTGTATTTTGACATCCATTGCACACCTCATGAAATAATTTCATGTTTCAGTAAAAAAATACTTACGAAAATCAACAAAACATGCAAAATGTACAAATCGAAAAGTATTCATCTCAGCCGGTTTTTAAATTGTAAAAACACCGGACCATTCGACATGCAAAAAATCAACATTTTGAAAAAACCGACAACCGCATTTTGAAAAAAACGGGGTTTAAAACCGGTTGAAAAACCGAGTCGATCACCCTAGTATATACTTTTTTCGAAGAACACATTTTTGGATTGGTTAGGCTAATTTTCGTTTCGGGTTTAATTGTTTAAGCAGTTTTAAGACCGGTTTTTATGTACTTATTAAAAAGATGAACTAATAAAAACAAAACAAAAAAAAAAAAAAAACGCTTTCATTTCGAATGAAAATAATTGAAAATACTAAACTAGAAACCTTGATGAAGAAAAATTATATATGTATTGCCAATTGAGTGGTCTATTGTAATGTACAACATCCGGTTCTTAGTTTTTTAATTTTTGAAAATACATACAATAGTTTCAGTAATATTGGACGTATGTATGTATGTATACATCGTGACATCGCGACTTAATTTTCGAACTCGATTTTTTTTACCAAAATCGATTATTTGCGATTGTAAATAATCGATTTTCTTTAAAAAAACGAGGTCCAAAAATGTGTCGGTTAAGCTTTTTTGGCTAGATATATAAGCATACTTTTTAGATTTATAAGAATTAGACTTGATTTTATCGGCCACACAGAAACTGACTATTGAGGTCTGTATCATTTTCTAAAATAACTATTGTTAAATATTTTTTTTCTCAAAATTTTCCTTAAAATGCTTAAAACTTCATGTGTTACAAACTTACCTTACTCAAACCGATGTAGGGGAATTTTTCAAAAGAAAATTGTTTCTCTTCCCCACCCAAATAAACGCGTCCAGCTGTTATTGTTGGTATCGACATGCCATCTCCCAGAAACATAATAATATTTTTAGCCATATTTGTATTTAAATTGCTTTTACTATCCAATTGCTGGCGTAGAATATCCTGACCCACTTCATTCCAATAATCCGACAGTTCTTCTTCGGGCTTGGCTGATTCAAAACGTATCATTGGCATGGCTCTTTTATGGAGACGATCATGTGGGAAATTAAATGTGGGATGCATACGATGATCATCATTAACTGGTGTGATAAATGCTATATTAAAAATTAAAACAAAAAAATTATTAGGAATTTCATAATAACAATTACAATATAAAAAGATTGTATTTATTTGTTCGAAAACAAAAATTTTGCTAACTCATTAATCTAAATAGATGATGGATGGTGAGCGGGATTTTTTTCAGTTGCGTTTGACTAAACACGCAAACAAGAATATTTAATTAATTTTTATTAAACTTACCCCTTGCATTAACGGCTGCATATCTCAACAATAAATATATTAAAATATTTCTTAAAATAAAACACATTTTGTAAAAGTTAAAAATGAAAATTTCTTGTTCAAAGATTGTTGCACTTTCCACAACGTCTAGTTTAGAACTAATTGAAGATATTTTCTATCACCACTATTTATACGAAAATCTCATATATTTGGAATTGTTTTTGGTATTTAGACGATAATTCACATGTAAACAACAACAACAATTTAAGAGTATAATAATAATAATAAATCGGCAGGCATCAAACTATTGATAAGAAGCTTATACAAATTAGTTTGGCTGTACAAATACATAGTTATTGAGACAGGCAGTTTGGGTCTCGAGACTTATGAAACGAATACAGTACATATTTCTTTCTTTTTTTCTTAATTAAGATTATGTTCACGTGAATTTCATAACGAGTGTGTTAAATACAGACATAAGTTTTATGAGCTTGTTGTTTGTATTCACGTGATTTTAAATCTTTATGGATTAAAAAACCATTAGACACAATACATATGTACCTACATTTATATGCATATACACACACACACACACATACACATACACGCTCATAAATATGTATGTATGTATGTATGTATGTATGTGTGGAACATAATACATATTTAATTACTGCAGCCGGTTAGATACAAAGAAAACTTGTATTTGACAAAAAACTCAGAAATGTATGGATTTCTTAGAGAATTAGAAAAAAAATGTTTCTCTCGTTTAAGACCTTGAGTAAAATAAATTCAGTAAAGTGAGACTTGGACTCGTGCACGAAGGGTTCCGTACGTTCACTAGATATGTACATATGTAATACTATACGAACTTTAGCCTATTTAACATATATTTTGCGGTTGTGAGCGTGTTTTAATTTGGCGCTTTTTTCGTGTTGACGATTTTTTTTCGGTTTTTGCGTTTTTTTTTAATTGTGGTGATTTTTTTTAATTTTGGCGATTTTTTTAATTTTGGCGATTTTTTTTAATTTTGGCGATTTTTTAAATTTTGGCGATTTTTTTTGGACTTTAGCGATTTATTTTAGTTTTAGAATTCTCTTATATTTGTTAAGCTCGATGTCGTTTTATTTATTTGTAATTAATTTTTTTTCGATATTTCGTTAACACTTTTTTAACATCGTCAGGAAATAAGCAATTGCTTATCGAAAAAAAAAATTACAAACAAATAAAACGACCTCGAGCTTAACAAAGATAAGAGAATAAACTAAAAAGGTTAAATAAATATAATTAAAATTAGTTTTAGATTTTTTTTATTTGGCGCTTTTTTCGTTTTAACAATTTTTTTTTTTGGTTTAGCGATTTTGAAATTTTGTAATATTTTAGTTTTATCGTTTTTGAAAATTGCAATAGTTTGCCCCTTACGGTTTCCAAGATACAGCAAATTGTCAAAATTACATAGTAAATTTTACATTAACTGATAGAACAGCCTTTAATTTAAATTTTTTTAGTCTTTATTGTTGTAGTCTGTATTAAAATACACTAAATTTACAAATTTCACGTTTCAAAATACATATGTACATACAATTGTATGTATATTACATGGAATTTTAAAATTTTTCGTTGCTCGTTTTGGAACACAATTTAATTTTTAACTCTCATGTATTTGTTGTTGTAGCGGCTAAAGTTCTACGTACTATGTCCAAATTTCACGTCTGTAGCTATTACGGTTCCTGAGAAAATAGCCTGTGAGGGACAGACAGACAACGTCCTTTTCAGCTTTGGTGTACGGAACCCTAAAAAAGACATTCCCAAGAAGTCATGAAAATTTAGAATTTGCGAACGGAAAGTAGTGCATCAGTAGTGATTCACCTATGCTGTTTTCTTTTCTACAAAAAAAAGCTACATTTCCATCTAAAAAGTGCAATTTCATATTCAATTCCTAAGGCATTCTATACATGTACCTTTTAACAAAGGTGACATTTTGTTGTTGTTGTAGACTAAAATATCATCAACAACAATTTCAATACTAAACTCTTATGCTTGCACTTGATAATAGAAACTTCCACAAAATAACTGTGATGGATACCGTTTTACCTGTGGTTACTATTAACAAGTGCGAGAGAGACGCAAAACTTTCGAAGGCCAAACAACGCACACACAGAAGCCTGATCGTACTTAAAAATTAATTATGACGACGCAAGCGCTAATCTTCATTCTTTCAATGTCATTATATCATGATTTATTAGTGTTAGTAATATATAAAATTTATTAAGGGCTAAAAAATTGTACTGGACATTTCTTTTAAATTTATAAAAAAAATGGTGACTAATACTATGTTTCTACGCACATAATTTGCAAATAAATTAACTCACTGTTTATAGGTAGCACTTCTATAGTAAACTTAGTTATGTTGACAAAAAAAAATAGTGTAAATGTATGTTAGGTTAGGTTAGCAGGCTGCTGGCAAGGAAAAGTGGAAAATTAGAGTCCAGTTCACTTCGGTCCAATACAATGATACCTTTGTGCTGCCTGTAAATTGAAGAAGATAGATAGAGAGGAGGGTGAGAAGTAGAAAAGAGATAAAAGATTGTTCAGGGGGGGAGGGGGTGTGAGGTGAGAGTGGGTCAATAAATTTGGCTAGGAGGGGTCAGCGATTATACCAGCCACTATTCCTAATATAGAGGCTTAGGTTTTTGAGCTCGATTTCCGATAACTCGGATAACTTGCGAAGGATATTCTGCCAAGGAGGTGCAGACGGAGATCCTCCAGAGCGGCACAAAGACACAGGAGATGCAGGATACGTTCTTACTTTTCCTCGTCATTGCAACTGTAGCAGTAGTCATTATACGGGAGAATCATACGTTTAGTATGAGTTCCGAAGGTACAGTGACCGGTCAATGTCGCTACGATGTTCCTCAAGTGTTTCCTATTGAAGTCCATGAGATTTTTCGCTCTACGGGGTCCAGGCGAGGCCAGAGGGTTCTCGCTGTTACACAGGTGGACCCATTTCGCCATCTGTTTTGAGCTAATTCAAGAAAGGTAAAATCGAAACGTCTCCAGCAGGATGAGAGTGGGACTCCACAAAGATTGTCCATATCGTCCTCTCTTAGTAGGGTTCCCCTCTTTGACAGTTTTAACGTTAAAACCAACTGTTGATAAAACCATGTCAGTGTGAAAACACTATAAATGAGCGATATGTATTAGACCCTTGCACAAGGCCACTTACAAGAACTTTTAAGACGAGGGATTTTTCAAATGCTTTACTTAAGCGAAATCTTCTAAACAAAAAACGCTAAACAACACTGTTGGCAAGACATTTGTTTCAGTTATTGTATGTGTAGAAGTAGTGAAGAAAATACTTCGTGACGGAAAAATTTGTGATGCTTGCTTCTTCATACGCATGGGCGCGTATACAAACGTCATGCATGTACATACGCACACACGTTGTGTGTATGATGTTTTATTTTTCTGCGCACATACAAACGCACATACATGCATTGACATTAGTTTTGTGCGCTTGTTTTAAAAAAACCTCCCTTAAACACATAATATCTTATCATCTACATCTTACACACACACACTCAAACGTACAATATGCAAAATAACAACCATACACGCATCAACACTACTTCTTTTCATTGTTTGTTACGAACAAAATTATTTGCGACATCGCTTGTAAAGACTCATATACAGGAACATCAATACATCCATCGTACTTCGCTTATTAAACGACATCATTTATTATTGGTGTTGTATAATACATGCTGCGGCAATATATTTAAAAAACAAGACGTACTATTTACATTGCAAGACTGTTTACGCAGCCCTCTAAAATGTATGTTCGTATATTTTTTAATAGTGAACCACCGAAGTCACTTTTATGAACGATATTGAAGTCGTAGATCCTACAAAATTTTCCTAACTCTGCCGCTTTACAATACAAGCAATACCCGTATTGTAAACTTCTGTGAGAATGACGAAATTATAATAAAAGTCGCAAAATCGGAACTATAACATAATTAATTTTTGAATATATTATAATTATATATACATACATATAAGTTTTGTTTGACTTTTTCATGACAATATTTTTAAGAATACCAAAATCATAATATTTGCTATTCTTTAAAATATTGTCATGAAAAAATTAAACAAAACTTATATGTACAGGGTGGGCCAAAAGAAACCAAGGGGTGTAAAAGTTTAATAACTTTTTTGTTTATTAACTTTTTTTATTTTTTCTTTCAGATTATATAATATACAAAATGTAAATTTTTTTACACTCAGTATGAAAAATGATGTCTCTTAAATGACCACCGTTTTCAGCTTCACACTGATGGGCTCTTTTTAGAGCATTTTCCATAACATCTTTCAAAACTTGTGGCTGTAGCGTTCGAATTTCTGCAACAATGTTTGCCTTGAGTTCAAGGATTGTCTCTGGCTTGTTCACATACACTCGCTCCTTCAAAAAACCCCAAAGAAAATAGTCGGGTGCTGTCAAATCTGGCGATCGCGCTGGCCAAATAATTTCCGAATTTCGAGAAATTATTCGCTCTCCAAAAATTTGACTTAAAAGTGCCATTGTGTCTCGGGCAGTATGGGCAGTGGCTCCGTCCTGCTGAAACCACATACCAGGTCTGTTTTCAAGAGCAGGACGTAAAAAATTTTCTATCATAAACCGATACCGCTCTCCATTTACGGTTACAGCACTTCCATCTTCATTCTCGAAGAAGTAGGGCCCAATGACATTTTCAGATGTGATCCCACACCATACTGTACACCTGATGGGGTGCAATTGGCGTTGATGAATGGCTCTTGGATTTTGAGAACCCCAGAACGTACAGTTCTGCTTATTAACAAAGCCATTCAAATGAAAATGAGCTTCACCACTCATAATCAAATTTTCAATAAAGTTGATTTCATTTCTGGCCAACTCTTGAAATTTAACTGCAAAATTTAGACGTTGCCGATGATCTGCGGGTTTTAATTCTTGGACCAATTGCACCTTATATGGGTATAACTGTAAATCTTTTTTTTAAATGCGCCGTAGTGACGTACGAGACATTTCTAGCTGAGCAGAACGCCTTCTGCCAGATGTTTCTGGTGCTTCGTTAACACTTTGCTGTACTCGTTCAATATTTTCCGCAGTGCGACTTAAACGTGGTCTACCGGTTCGAGGTAAATCTCTTACGCTGCCATGTTGGTGATGACGATTAACTAAGCAACGAATCATCGCTTCAGAGGGCGAAATTCTGACGTTAAAATGTCGACGATATGCTCTTTACGTTAAAATAATTGATCTCTGGTTTAAATAATAAAATTGTTCTGGTTCTCTGTTCAGTTGTGAACATCTCCATTATAAATTCTCCAAGTGTTGTCTATATAATCTGAAAGAAAAAATAAAAAAAAAATTAATAAACAAAAAAGTTATTAAACTTTGACACCCCTTGGTTTCTTTTGGCCCACCCTGTATGTATGTATATATAATTATAGTATGTATATTCAAAAATTAATTATGTTATAGTTCCGATTTTGTAACGAAGTCTAGAATACGGGCTAATTAGAAGAAATCAGTTTATTTATAAATCATTTTGGTACCGATCGATTTCTGCTTGTATTTAGCGTATGGAATATTTTCAACCTTTTTCTCTGACAGAAAAAAAATAATTTTGACGAATTCTATAGAAATATAGATCGTCAGCTGAAATGCAAAAACACGCAAGTAAAAAAAAAATTCAATATCAAATTTTTAACTAATTATTGAGTATTGCGTCGAAACACATGTCCCTAACATAACATAACAATCATGCGAATTAAAAATTAAAATATAGCATCTTTAGTTCAGTCACTTGAAGAATTTTGTTTAATTTTTTTCTCTGCCCTATAAAATTAAAAAAAAAACACTGCTGTTACGCGATTTTGCATTTAAGCTAACGATATGTAATATATGTATTTGATTGAACAAAATTTTTTTTTATATTTCTTATCTACATATCGTTCATTTACTCCAACAAAATCATAACTCAAAAAAATTAGTTTTCCAGAAAACGAGCTTAAAGTTTTCAATTTACATGGAAAAAGAAAATTTAATTTTTTTCTCTCAAGATTTGAGTAAAGAGATATTTATATAACATTTTTACACAATATAAAGAACAATATGAGAAATAAATCTGCATCATTAACTCAAAAATTTCATATATTGAGTTATGACGTTTTTTGAGTAAATGAGCGATATGTACATTTATGCATGTATGTATGTATATGTAATACGTAAATGTATTAAAAATTGACGACACGAAATTCCGTGACTAAGTTCATCCAATATATAATTGTCTGTGCATTAATTTTTGTTTAAGTTGAAGGTAAAAGTCTCCGTTTGTTGTTTCACTGTAACATTTCCATAATTAGCAATAAATGCCAAAATTCCGCGTACCTTCTATTTGAAGTCAGTACTATAAAGCGGATATCTAAAGGGAATCGAAAAGTTCTGGTGAAAATAATTAAATGAGTTTTTCAAGAATCGTTGTTGTTGTATAAAAATTTCTGCATTTGGTAAAATTCGTCGAAACTAGTACGAAACAGCGATTCTTGGCCGATATCGAAGACGAAGCCAATTAATCGGTCGGCCATTGATTTTTGAGCCTTTCTATTGCAGAGAAAGAATGGAAACAAAAGATAGAGGGTCAAGTTAATTATACTTCGTTATTTTTCTATAATCTTATTCTATTTTTATCAAAAAACAATAATTTAATTTTTGTTATTAATGAAAACTACAGATGTGTATGCATGTATGTATTAGTTCATTTTGTCATTTTATATACATAAATATTAAATAATTTTTTGTATATACCACATATTAAATGACCAATAAAATTATAATAAATATTTATAAATATTACATAATATCAAAATATTTTTTACTTTATAGAAATGTAAGCCATTGTCAATTTTGTTAAACTTATTATTAAAGAATTTCAATCAATTAAATAAATAAATAAAAAAAGATCTGTGTATGTATTTTTAATAATTCTATTTACAGCATCTAAATTATTATTTGATTTATTTGCTTGTATGAGGAAGCCAAAAAAACCCGTAATTTTAGGCTGTGTCGCACAGATAAGAATTCATATAGAACCGTATTGTTCAAGGCACGTGAATTGTGTTCATATTTTAAACATGGCTTCCCGCTTTGACGACATTTTCTTAAAATCTAAAAATTCATTAAATCCAATACATTTTGCATTGATCGATCCCACGATGTCGTCAACGTTCGGCTTGTTGAACACTTTTTTAAAATTTGTGATAAAACCTTAATTTCTGTTTTCGCTACGCTGTCCGTCTGTCTGTCTGTCCGTCACAGGCTATTTTCTCGAAAACCGTAAAAGTTACGGACCTGAAATTTGGACAGAGTATGTAGAACTTTGGCCGCTACAACAAAAAATAGATGAGAGCTAAAAATTAAAGCGTGTTCCAAAACGATTTTTCGTCAGATGTTAAAATCCCATGTAATAGTCATATAATTCTATGTATATACATATATTGAAATTTGTAAAGTTAGTGCATTTTTATATAGACTACAACAATTAACACTAAAAGTTAAAAAATCTAAATTAAAGGGTGTTCTATCAGTTAATGTAATTTTGAAAACTAGTAAAACTAAAAAATCCCAAAACTATAAAATCGCCAAACCGAAAATTTTTTTTCAAAAACCGAAAAAAATCGCCAAAACAAAAAAAAAACGCCAAATTAAAAAAAATCTAAAACTAAAATAAATCGCAAAAAACCGGAAAAATCGCCAAATTAAAAAAATATCGCCAAAAAGAAAAAAATCGTCAAAAACTTAAAAAACGCCAAAACTAAAAAAAAATCGCCAAAACCAAAAAACCCCAAAAATAAAAAAAAACCTAAAAACTAAAAAAATCGCCAAAACCAAAAAAAAAACCCCAAAAACGTAAAAAACTCCAAAACTAAAAAAATCGCCAGAACAAAAAAAAAAAAAAAAATTCAAAAACTAAAAAAACGCAAAATTAAAAAACGCCACATTAAAAAAAACGCTCAAAACCGAAAAAATGTCAAAAAAGAAAAAAATGCCAAAACTCTGTATACGAGGGCGGATCAATAAGTCCGTGACATTTTGAACTTCCCACGTAGTTATATGAAATGCAACACTGTTCCCAAGTACCACCTGTTAATACACTACTGACAAATTTTTAGCAAGTGTCGTCATTTACTTTGCGTTTAACAGCTGTTCATAGGATCCAGCTAAACCCCTCAATAATCAATTTTGATGTATTTTTAATAAAAAAATATTTTACTTAATAAGTAAAATATTAATTTGGGATTATTAATGCGTTTAAAAAATTTTAAACCTAAATTGTACATAATTGTAATTGAAAGCCCCCAACCCTGGTAATGGATGTAGAATCACAAGCACAGGCAGATTGGAAATCATATCCTACTGAAATAAAAATTTCGTAGGAAAAAGCTACATTTTTAGCAACTGATGAAATTTATTCGTTAGTAGAGGAAAATTTGCGCTCTCTCTGTCTCACACTCTCTTGTTTTTTGAACTGTAAATAGCAGCAACAACACCAATAACAACAGAGCAAGGTAAACGTCAACAAATGGTATTTGACAGCCCCATGTGGAAAAGTCAAAAGAAGAAAACTTAAACAATTTTCCCCCCATTATCAAACTTACACACACACACACACACACACGCACGCACATACTTAGTTAGACACAAGAAAAGCTGAGTGTTTGAATGCAAACAAATAAATAGACGACACATGAATTAACTAACAGAGATATACGATACAATGAAAAATGAGAGCAATGATTTTTCTTTTATGAGAAGAAAATTCTGTGTAGATATGCATGTATCTGTGTGGATGTGTGTGTGTGTGTGTGTATGTGTGTTTGTGTGTGCTTTTCTTTCAACCATCAATAGCATCCTCAGCATCTGTATGATATTGGCCAAAATAGTTCGCTTACAAACGCTAAACGTTCAAATACTATTCAACTAAAATAAAACGGGGCGCGCGTTTTTTTAAAACATAATATATATTTTTTTCTACACTTTACATACAAATAGATATACACTATTAACCAAAAAAAAAAAAAAGAAAATCAACATTCAAGTTAAGAAATTTTTCTATACGATTAAAAATTAAAATAAAATATATATAAAAACAAAGTTATTTTTTTTTAAATAGAGTTATTAATAATTATTAGAAGTAAAGTGAATATTTGTAAAAAGAAGAATGTGTCTCTTTAAGTTTTAAATAATGTATATACGAATACATACAACCATATATGTATAAATAAATATATGATGTATATATAAAAAATGGTAATAATATTTTATGTATAGAAAAAGTATGAAAAAAATGACAAAAATTATGTGTATGTATATATTTTTGCTATTTTGCTCGCACAAATAAGTGAAAAAAAGTTTGATTTTTTTTAAAACAATTTTTGAGGAAAAAAAGGAAATCAAATAATTGATTTTTAACAGAAAGCATAAAATGAAAATTAAAATAAGATTTGAAAAGTTAATAATAATCAATTAAAATAGCAAAACGAAAGGAAATAAAAAAATATTTAGCCTTTAAAGCTTTTATGTAAAGTGAGAATAAAAAAAAAGAAAATATTTTAATAAAAATTTAATGAGCAGGGAAAGGAAAATAAATATGAATTAAATTATTTGATGTGTTTTCCAGTAAAAACTTTGCAAACTTATCTGTAACAGCAGAAGTATATATACATATGTAGTATATGTTTTCAAGAACTCTCTGCTTAAAAAAAATCATAAAATATTTTGCAAAATAAGAAAAATCAAACAAATATTTGTTTGAAAGTTTTCTTTAAAATATTGAATTTTGATTATATATTAATTTTAAATATAGAGACAAATTTATGTACATATACTTTTTTGTTTAAAGAAAATGACACAAGGAAATATCTAAAGTGTATTTTTTTTATAAATTCCATTACTGAAGTAAATACATATGTACATACAATATTTTTCATATTGTACACACTTCATTTTTAAACACTGCTGTCATGTGGAAATTATGGAAAATGGTATTTTTTTAGTATTCCCAGTAAGAAATGCAGCTTACAAGTAAGCAGTTTTGTAAGAGAGCGAGGAAACTAAAAATTTTTATATGCAAGTGTGTAAGGGCGAAAATTATGGGAAATATTTAGCTTTGCTGGATTATGTGTAATTAAACAAGTGCTGTAATTAAACAAATGTATTTATTTAAAAGATTTTATGAAATAAATAGTTTCAAGTTTAAACTGTTTTTGTTTTGTTTTCTCATATGTATAAAAAAAATAAATTTTTAAATTTTTCTTGCATTTTATGAATGAAACAAGTTCTTGACTTTGACAGCTGCTATGCTGGAATTGAAAGCAGTAAGCATAACAATTGACTTGGCTAATTTAAAAAAAGGCATTCAATTATTTTTAACTTCAAAATAAGGCGTAGTAGATTTTCATTCTCTACTTACTGGCATTACTGCAGTAACCCAGCGAAAAAAATTATCGTTATTTTGCAAATAGCATATATGTAATACGTATTTATTTTAAATAAATAAGAGTGTATTTTTAAAAACTAAAATGATATGAAAAAAACTTTGAAAAATTCCTTTAAATTTTTACGGCCTTATTTATAAAACTTATTAAGGCTTTTAAAGGCTTAATAAGAAAAATTTTGTGTGAAAATTTGTCTTAAAAAACCTTTATAAAGCCTTCATAATTTTTATAAATAAGACTGCTAATTTTTAAATACGAAAACCAACAAATTATATGGAAAAAAACTTTTTAAAAATTTATTTTATTTTTTCACCGATTAAACCATGGTATTTTCGTAGTCGGTAGACTCGCCTCAATTCGCTTGGAAAATTTTACACTTTGTATGTCAAAAAAAAAATGTACTTAGTAACTTGTGCTGAAATCTGAGGGATATTTAAATTGCAATCGGCGAAAATAGTCACTTGGGATGTTCAGACCACCTGATATATATTCGCCTTGGAATAAACGCATAGAAATTCAAGCAAGGCATATTCGCGCCTAAATTCGTTTTGAAAAATTCATACTTTTGATCAGGGTTGTCAGATTTTTTCCGACCTATTTAGACAAATTGATTTTAAAAGTCTCCAAAAGTCGCCAAATTCAGTTTTATGTAGTTTTTCTTAATATATATTTGATAATAAATTTGTTTTTGTGTAACAATTTTTTTTTAATATAAATTAAAAAAAAATCGTCTAAAAATTTAGCAGAAAAAAAAAATCGCCAAAAATTATGTCTCGTAAATATTTATCATCCAAATTTGAAACGCATTGAATAGTCACAGTTTACACTATGCATGTCTTGTTGCTAAGCTGATTAGTTTTGTTAGGAGAGAAGGACGAGGGGAACAGAAACGTTTCTCTTCACCAAGACTTGCATAGCGTAAACTAGGACTTACTATAACTAATATAAGAAAATCATTAATGCCCATTTTTTCAGTTGGTAATCAAACCGTAATTATTTTTAAGTTCTAATTAAATACGAAATTGTGTTTTTGAGTGCTTCTTTAAATAATAATTAAATGCCCAACCTTGCGAAATTAAACACTACTTAAGTTTTATGATTGTACCATATGTTTTTATGCGTGTGTGTGTGTTTACTGAAAACATGCACATGAGCATCATGCGGTCGTATTAAAAAGAATTTCGTTTAAATTTCATAAATATATGACATATACAGTACACAGTTTCATATCATGGAATAAAGTAATATAAAAAGGTATTATGATGTTCTTTTGGTCTCATAAAATGAGTTTTTATGCAATTTAATTTTCTACATGTTGATAACCTAACTTTTTTGCTTACGTTAAACAGCTGCTGTTTGAAAAGCCTTCAATAATACTGGGAAATTTTGCAGTGCTACCGTACTTTCAACGTAATTTAATAAGAACTTTAAATAACCACTGAAAAAATGAAATCGTATTTAATTACAACTTAATTTTAAATAAAAATTAGCTAATTACGTACTTAATTTTTAAGTTGGGGGTAAGATTCAATTGTTTTAATTTTTTGCAGATGATTTTGATAGGATTTATTTTTTTAAACTACTCCTTCCTTCAACAAACCAATTTCCTGATTTACAAAAAATTTTGAAGTTCAATTTTGTTAAAAAATTAGCCAACAAATTTATTTATCGCCAGAAAAACTGCCATATCGCCAAACCAAATATTTGGATACCAAATAAGTTGAAAAATCGCCATATATGACAGCCCTGCTTGGGATGTCAAAATAAAAAAACAAAATGTACTAAAAAAAGTATATTGACATCTGAGATCAGTTAAGACGACTCTACATGGTTTTGTAAATAAATATAATTAACATGAATTTTTTGTAAAATACTTTGGAAAGTTTGCTTGCGTTTTCCATATAAATTTCACTTTAGGCCAGTGCGGCCATTTTAGCCTATTTGCTGCTAAATTTAGCATTTCAGCTCTGTTTATCATTTTTAAATTATTTGTATTATTTATTTATCCTTTATACATATATAATTCTATTGTACGTGTGAACATATGTATGTCGCTGAACTCCTCCTAAACGGCTAAACCGATTTGAATGAATTTTTTTTTGTATGCGTTTGGGTGGCGCCTTGGATGGTTTAGATTCACAAATCAGCCCGGCAGATGGCACTGCAGTCGGTATCTAGGTTATTTATCTATACTGCAACTAAACGGCTGGATGGACTTGAATGAATTTTTGTGTATGCATTCAAGCGGAGGCGTAAGACAACGTTTATCGTGCTCAGCTAGATTTAACTATTATGACTTGCATTAAAGTCCTGCACAATACCCCTTACAATGACTTTTAAGACATGTGGGATTTTTCAAATGCTTTACTACAGCGAAATCTTCTAAAACAAATGCTAAACAGCATTGTTTGCAAGAAATTTGTTTCAGTTATTTCAGTTATAGGAGTAAAAAAGAAAATACTTCGTGACGGAAAAATTTGTGATGCTTGCATCATACGCATGAGCGAGTATACAAACGTCATGCATGTACATACATACATAAGTTGTGTGTATGCGCATTGATTTTTCTGCGCACATGCAAACGCACACATGCATTGACATGAGTTGTGTGCGCTTGCTTTAAAACATCACCCTTAAACACATAATAGTTTACCATCTACATCTTACACACACACTCAAATATACAATATGCAAAATAAAAAGCACACACGCATCAACACTACTTCCTTTGAGTGTTTGTTGCATACAAGAGCATTCAAAATTTCGTTAAGTATAGAATTTCCTATCGAACAGGATTTAGCATTCAAAACAAAATTTTTAACGCCAAAAATAATTAAAAATTTAAATATTAAACGAATGTTTAATATTTGTATTTTTTTGACACTCTAAACAGATATTTTAAACTATCTTTGTCTATTTTATGTAGATCTAAGGTCTTAAATACTAAACAATTTGAAAGGTTTCACTTATGGAAGAAAATCCTCAATTGAATGTGCAAGACCAAGTGAATTTTTTTGTACTATTCTTAGAAATCTTAAATTTTCAAATATTAAAAGTTACCGTGAGTGAAATTCACAATAGCGATATACTTTTTCGAATGCGAGTCGTAATACCAAATGAAAACTCCCTCGGTCGGCTACAGTCCACAATCGAAAGTTGCTCATAATAAGGGCCTAATTCTCATTAAATATTCGAAGCATACATTTTACAGATCAACTAATATACTGATTTATAAAACGAATAAAACAAATTTCGTTTCAATGTAAGTTTTCATTGTTATAGTTAAGTGTCGTAATGACATTTTTAAATAATTTATATTATTCTAGGTCATATGGACCTAGACCTATGAAAATTTTCAAAATTTTTCCATTAAGTTTTGTGTAAATTGCAAGTTTTAAATTTGCTTACCAAAACGAAAGCATTTTATCTCGGTCAAGCAAAAATTGATCTAAAAATTATTCAATCCTATCGTGAACAGTTTTTCCCTCGAAATATTTTCCCTTTTCCCCAAATTGCAATCGTGAATAATTTTTTGATTCCCCTTATCGTGAATAATATTTTTCACATGGATTTTTTCACTTTTCCCTTCGTTTTGTTCACTTTATTTTTGCAGGCGAATTGAATTAATACACTGCCTAGTTTTAATATTATACCAGTAATTATATATTAAAACTTATGAATAACTATTTTTAGGGCAAGATCAATAAATAATGTGCACGATTAATAACAATAATTCTTTGGAACACATTTTTTCATTGAATATGAATCTCTTTGGTTCACATGCCGTAAATTTGATGGCTGTTGTATAGTAAAAATTTTTTGCACGGTGCCGGAAACAATTAAAAACACAACTAAACACTCTATAACATTTCATTTGAAACCCAAAATATGCTTATTTCTTATTATTAAACGAAATTTGTTTGATTTTCAATTAATTTTGAAGCTTTAAAAGTCTTCTTCCCTTTTTTTACATTCACTACGCATTGATAGCGGGAACAAACGTTCCCATAAAATTCACGATTGCGAATTTCCCTTCATAGGGAATGAAAATTTCATGGGAGCAAAAATTTCACATTTTATTCACGATAGGGGTGATTATGATTTTGCCTCCAAATGCTGGCGAATTAGGACTATTGATATTTAGCAAACACTTTGATGAACATTATAAAGAAAACAATTTCAAAGTTTTCAATTTACACAAAACTTAATGGAAAAAAAATATTTTAGGGTTTTTATACGGATCTTTCACTTTTGTACGAGTACATACAAAAATCTTGTCCATTTATTGCACGAGTATGTTATAAAGGTTAACATTTAGTACCAAAATGTACAACGCTATTATTTGTTTTTTTTTTATTGTTTAGTCAAAAGGTGTGTATAACTGTAAATTTTAATTGTTGTTGTTCTTGTGTTTTTTTTTCAAATAAAAGAGAATGTCAGAACACAAGAAGCACAAAAGGCAAAAAAAAAAAAATAAGAATTAAACCCAATAAAAACTCCATTTGGCATTATTTTATAAAAAAAGAAACATTCTAACTTTGAATCCTTTTTTTGTTCCAGTTTTTCTTTTCATTTCATTTTATTGTTCACTTTTTAATGTCTTTTTTCTCTTCTCTTGTTTTATTTTCAATGACCACCTTCAACTTCTTTCACTTTTCAGCTTCTACGTTTTTATCTTTCTCCATTGTTTTGAAGTTATTTTTTTAGTTTTTATCTGTTTTCACTGAAATCCCAAAAACAAATAGCCAAACATACATACACACACACACATATCTACGAATTTAAACATCTTAAAAAGATTGGTGTTGTTTTGTTTTGTTGTTGCTTTTATTGCTGTTTTATTTTTATACCCGACTGTCTGTCTGCTACGAAAACTCAACATAAATTTATTCTTGTATGTACATATGTGTGTATGGCTCAGTAACACACATACATACATAAATACGTACAAAAACAATTACACTTTGGTTTGGGGCTGAAGATTCTGTTTGGTTTTACGTTGTTTTTGTTGCTTTTATTTTTATATGCTGTTCAAATTGTTTGTTTATTAACGATATCCTTGACGGGGTTGGGGGGAATTTTCATACTTACATACACTTACATATACATACATACGTACATACTTACGTACATAAACAA
This sequence comes from Tachina grossa, assembly GCA_949987645.1. NCBI lineage: Eukaryota > Metazoa > Arthropoda > Insecta > Diptera > Tachinidae > Tachina > Tachina grossa. Next base: position 222,138,953 of record OX465274.1, read on the forward strand.
CAGTTTGGCTGGTTGGTTTTAGTTTTTTTATTTAAAAGGTTTTCACACTTTAAGAGCATGCAGTAGGCCAGCTAATATAAACAGGACACCTTATACAGGTACATATATTGTACACTTATCCCTCGATTTACACAATACTTTTTTTTTACACGATTTCACTTTTACACGATTATTTTGGGTTTGCACGATTTTTTATATGTTTTGAGTAAACGCTTCTGATATTTTTAATTTTGTTCTTGTTTTTATGAATAGCATTTATTTTATTTAATGAATAAAGGTTTATTTTTATGTGTTTTGAGTAAACGCTTCTGATATTTTAAAAACTAAGTTGAAATACATACATACATATCGAGAGCCTATATTCAAAACACGTCAACTCAAATTTCGTCAAAATGAGTTTCGGATGGCAAATAGCTCGCCTATGCAATATTCATCTGTGATATAAATTTCGAATAAAAAAAATGATTTTTCCCCGTTTTATATAAATTTTTCTTATTCTGCTATCTGAAACTATAATTTTTTTTGGTAAAAATGAATGCTAACTCCCATGTAAATTTCCAATATTTTTAAAAAACTTGTAATTTATAATAATTCTACCTCATATCTGATTGCATTTGGCATGCTGAACACGAATCTGGTAAGGATTTTGGTATCCTATGGCTAGTTTTTGAGATATAGTCACTTTTAATATATTAGTACGGAGGGATTCCGATAAAAAAAATTGGTAACACATGTATAAATTTTAAACTGTTAATCGAATAGAAATATTATGTATGGACCAATTATAGTCAATGAGATAAGCTTTCGAAATTGATAATTTGTAGTGACTCTGTTACAATAGAGAGTGAGTTAGAGAGTGCTAAAGATGACCAACTCGAGATTGAAGAGGCTTTCAGTCAGGCTTATGTTATTGTTTCTAAGGTATTTTAAGTTTTATCTTTTAGCTTTTCAATTCTTATATCTAGTATTGAGTAAAAGATTTCATAAATTGATTAAAAAATAAATATATACCAAAAAAAATCATATTTTTTCCCGACAAAATATGCTAACTCTAAGAAAATATTTGTTTTTTGATCGACTAAAATATGCTATCTCATAAAAATATGCAAACCAGTTCAAAATAAAATATTTTTTGCAGACCTATAAATTAGTAAGTATATTTAAACCATATTATGGAAGGCACATCATTTATTTTTACAATATTGAGCGAATTAACTAGTTTTTTTGATCTACTGAAAATTTAGCTTTTTTGAGTTGACGTGTTTTGAATATAGGCTCTCGATATATAATTTTTCAATAAAATAATTTTTTACGCGATTCTACGTTTATTTTCGATTTACACAAAAATTTAAAATTTCGATTTACACGACTTTCACAGGAACGTATCTATCGTGTAAATCGAGGGATAGGTGTATAGTGCAGAAAGCAGGGATTAATTAGAATAGTCAAACATATATATTTTTCTACAATTAAAAATAAATAATGAATGAAATTCATTCCTTATTTTTATTTATTTTTATTCCTTAATTTTATTAAGATTAATTTTTATTACCCTAAAAAAAGGCAAGATGCGATTTAACTAAATCAAAGAAATTTATATACATATGTAAATACAAAGAAAAACAAACCGTCTGTGCCTCAATCAACGAAAAACTTGCAATTATAAGGAACTGCTAATGACGGCAAATTAATTTTTTTTTCAAATTGAAAGTGATTATTCCTGATTAGTTTAATTACTACGGATTATGTATAATACTAATTCTTCGCAGCGATTTTTCCAATTATTTATAATTTTATTTGAAAAAGTTGTATCCGTTTTCTATCTACAATTTGTGGAAGAATTAAAACCATCACTAATGGCCGAGTATGGTGGGCAACCGAATTTAAGTTGCGTTTCCAAAATGTTATAACCAGGGAAGCCAGAAAGAAACTGTTTTATGTACTAAAAACTTGAAAATATTGTTACGTTGTTTCTCTCTATAAAAACGCTTTTCCGTGGACCCGAAGATTTGCAAATGAATACAAGACCCGAGTGTAGTAATTAGGGGTAAGAATGATACAAGTTTTATTTACAAATAAAACTTAAACTAAATTAATCAAGAGCTTATATAAACTAATACAACTTAAACTACTGAATTACACACAAATATTCACAACTGGTTACCACTACGCCTTCCTGACTATAGTTTACGCACGTCTCTTAGCTGGCTGCGCAAGTATTCACGTGACACACCTCTTTGTCTGCTGCTCGTCACACACGGCACTCACTCTGCCGACACTCCCAGTTGATACACCAATAAAGACTCACTGGCTTTACTTACACCCTTATACACGTCTATTCGCTGCGCTGTTACCTTTACTCCAATCGACACGATAGACTCCACAATAATCTCAATTCCACGACAGACTTTGTTGTCACTATAGACTGTCCTATAGTTTCTCCTTTACTCCATTCACGTGTAAAGCACAGACTGCTCTTAACTATCAACTCACCACTGTATCGCAGACTATTATTAATTCACAACTTAATTATTAACTGACTTGTTCACACGCAACTGACTGACTTGTTCACAACTGACTTGTTCGCAACTAACTCACAACTGCAACTAACTAAAGCACCCCTTACACGTTTCAATTCAATTGTGAATTGAGTCTTTCAATTGAATTGATTCTTGGCCACACACCCCATAAACTGAATTGAAAGATCTTCATTCAACTGTCAAATTTATATTTTTTTTCACAATTACAAATTTAAAAATTTAAAACTTCTATTGCATTCATTCATTAATTTATATATTTGTTATTTAGAATTCAATGAAATTAAATACAATTTTAAAAATACACAACTTTTTCTATACAAAATAAAGCTACAAACATAAATTTTGACAACTAATCAAGAGACTCGAGCACACACAGCACAATCGAATTGAAAGATTTACTAGTCAACATGAAAAATCAAAATGTTTTGATTTTTCTTCAACCAACTCGACAACTGCCAAACTAATCAATTGATAGAACCATACACGCTTTGATTTGGACAACAACCGACTCAATTGAAAATTGAATTAAATCGTGTATGGGGCGCTTAACTCATTGGATGCGTCACCTCTTTTTATATTTCACACAAATACCACTAGAAGTTTCAAGCAATGTCTAGACGATCATTATCATCTTATATGCTGTTTACAAATTGCCTAATTAAGTTCATGTGGTAACTATGTACATACATGTATATATGAATGCGTGTGTACAGCATTAACTAAGCAATACAGGGTGGTTGTTTATCTTTTGCTTTTCGTTTGAATTAGCATGTATGTATGTGTGTAAATATGTGAATCTTCTTAATAAGCAGACGCTTTTTTTGTTGTTGCTTTTGCTTGTTTACGTGTTACGCATGCTTATTTAGTTGTTTGCTACTATTCTAGATTATTCTTACATTGACCCTATAGGAATATTTTCGCGTAACACTTACATTAACCCTGTTGGAATATATTTGTGTAATGCTGCTTAACGTTGTCGACGACCATTTTCGTAACAATATGCACTGAAAACTAAAAAAATATGCTCTTGAAATTAAATGAAAGCATATTTTTATTCAATAACTCAATGACATTTGCATATAAAATAATAAAAAAAATTAAACAATCCCAGAAAGTAGTCGAGGAATGGAATATATTTTATTTTGACAGCGTTTTTTCTTATGCTCTCACATATACTTAAATAAATATTCTCTCAAAAATTTTACCATACTTTCAATAAATTTCATATATTTTGTATTCAAAACTACAAATAAAAATAATCACAAAAGAAAATAAAACAAAAATGTGAGAGCATTTGAAGTTACTGCCGTTATTTGGGCTTTGTTAATTTAACAGCGATTTTTCCTGAAGTTGCGGACTTATTCTGTTTGATAATTTAGGAAAAAAAAGTTGACAGAACATACTTTTACAGAAATAAAAATCATCACCTGGGTCCGTATGCCGCAACGACGAGTTTTGAAGTGTTTGACAATATCACTTGTTGTGGATTGTGTGTCCACATCGATAAAAACGAATTATATTATGACAGTTATAATCAGGGAAACCAGAAATATGCTCTAAACAAAGTGTTTTACGCGCATTCAATATGCACTAAAAACTTAAAAATATGCTCTTAAAAATAAAATAAATTGGTTTATTTGTAAATGAAAGTATATTTTTAGTTCAAAACTTCAACAACATTTGCATATAAAATAAGACAAAAAAAAAAAAAAAAAAAAAAAAATAAACAAAAAAAAAAGGAAACAAAATCAACAAAGAATATCTGTGTTTGAAATGAAGGTTACAACAAAATTACCACAAAAATTTTTACTAAAACAAATAATACAAATTAATTTTTATTGGATGCTCTCGAAATAATTAAACTTCCATTTCAAAAGATCACGATATCGGAATTAAAGCTTTTGAACTGTATTTTGGATAAATAAGACAAGATTTTTATTTATAATTTTTATTGCAATAAATAACTAAATATTGACCTAAAATTTCAAATAAAAATCGTTTCTAAGTTTCTGTCAATGTTCCTTAAACCTATACTCGGGGCAGAGTCCGTCACAAATAGCAAAACTGAATTTGTATTGAAACTAACGTCCGTAAGACTGCGTGTATAAGAAAAATATACACTACATGGAATATTTAAACAGAAATTTAGATGGCGAAAAATAAAACAAAATTTGACCAACCCCTTAAATTTTTTTCGGAATGGGGTGTAAAATAAAAAAATTCTACAAAGTGTCAAAATATGCCCTAAAAGCGTAAATTTTGCTCTAAAAATAAGAAAATATGCTAAAAATATGCCTTTATGGCTGATATATGCAAAAACATGCCTTAAAGGGTAAAATATGCAAAAATATGCACTAACAAATCGATGCCAAAATTCATAAAAAGTTCTGAAACGGATAAATATCTTGTCCTCACATTAATACGTCACGCAAGAAAAAACATACAACTGCATATTCGCGGTTTCCCTGGTTATAATGAACACTACTAGTACCAAATTTTTTTTCACATAATCTGCAGTGAATTGTGAACACTTAAAAACTTATCGCTGCGTAATCCATCCCCAGCACTTTTCAAATTCAAAACTGAAATAACAAATTAATTAAAAAAGAAGAATAAACTACGGCATGCTGTTTGTTCTTGTTTATATGTAGCATTGAATTGTATATAAGTTAAAATAATAACAGAAATTTTTACTCATCGTCCATTAAACATTTCAAGATTAAAAGGCGAGTGTATTCAATAAAGTTTGAAAAGAAAAAAAAGTGCAACATATTTATTGTTAAACTCTTCAAATAATTATGAGAATATTTTTATGAGAACTTGCATGTTAAACATTTCAATATTAAAAGACGATCAAGTCAGAAAATTTGTTAAAAAGTAATAATTAAAAAAAAAAAATAGATGTGGATCATCATTAGAAGATTCTTTTAAGAGTTGTACATTAAACACAATCGTCTAACAAACAGATTATAATAGTTGGGTATCCTACGAGAAACATTTTGGTAGAACATTTTAAACGTTTAACCTCTTCACGACTTCTCTGTAGCAAAAAGGGGATGTTGGTGTAATGACAATAAAAATGTGCAAAAGTAACCGAAAATTATACGTATTCTAACAATTTCCCGATAAGTTGCTATAAATCTTCTTTTGAACTCTTTAATCTTTTCTAGTCATTATTATTATTTTTTTTTTGCTGGGATACAATAGACTTGATTGATTTTCATCAAGTTGAAATTTATGCAAATAAGCACAAGCAAATAGACATTAAAAAATTTATTTGAATTTTTTAACACTTTTGATAGACATTTGTGCCATTTGCCAATTTAATAGATTGTTGTTACATTAATGGCCATATTTATGAATTAATTTGTTTACATTTTTTATTTACGAGTATATTTTTCTCTTTGTTGCAAACAATTAATTTTTATGATCTGTTTATTGGAAATACATTTTCCTATTCATCACATCAAATAAGTTTGTTATGTGTTGGCAAATTAAATTTGGAAAATTCATAATGCTGAAAATTGTATATTTTTTTTTTAGTACATCATTCCATCCATAAAATTAATTTATTGTCCATGAAATTAATAAACAATGTGAGATTGGTTAGAGGTCGTTTATGTTGTTCAAAGTAAAAAGACAGACAAATTTTCTCATTTGCAGACAAGCATATTTCATTTAAATCCTTTCGCTATTTTGTGAGTTATAGATGTGAGCTTAAATATTTAAATACAGCACGCCCAGCAAACTTTTGATAGTGTTCTCAAATTGCTTAAGAATATTCTATGTCAAATGCTAAACGTTTGATAATCACTTACAAAATAATTTGCGAAATACTAAAAAAATTGCTCAATAAATTATTCCCCAAAATTAAAAACAAGTGAACGTAGAAAATGTAACACTTAGCACAACTTTTACATAGTCTGTATAAAACATCTGACACATTTGATATGTGTCAAAAGTGACTGTTAGGTGCGCATTATGGCCTGGAGGTGACATTGGACTGTAGTTTTTTCGTAAATGATGTTACGAGAACTATCTATGACTGTATGATAACCGACATTTTTTGGCCTGCAATTGTAGATTATGAATTAAACGATATGTGGTTTTAACAGAAGTTTCCAGAACGTTTTGGCGACGTCAATTGGCTGGCTACCAAGATCATGCGATTTGACGCCGTTAGACTTTTTTTTGAGGGGCTACAGTGTCTACACGTATAATTTCCTAACGTTAAAGCATTTGAAAACCAACATTAGTCAAGTTATCGCCGAGATAACGCCCGAAATGTGTAAAAAGTGGTCGAAAACTACCTTAAAAGGATCGACTGCTGCAGCCAATCAAGAGGCGATCATTTAAATGACATTGTGTTTCCTACATAATGGCAAGGTCCAAGCATTATAATGAAATAAGCATTTCATCGAAATTATAGCTTTATCTGTATTTTATTTAAAAATGGATAACCCGTTTCTGAAAATGCAAGGATTATCAAAACAAAACAAAAAAAAAAAAAAAATCGCCAGAACCAAAAAAAAAAAAAATCTTGAGACCAAAAATATGGAAAAAATAAATATAGCCAAAACAGAGAAAAATCGCTAAAATTCGAAAAACCGCCAAAATGAAAATGCGCCAAAAATGAAACTATCGTTAAAAATCAAGAACAATATCAAAAAAAAAAAAAAAAAATTAAAAATAAAAATTTAAATATATCGCCAAAAACTGAAAAAATTGCCAAAACGAAAATAAACTCAAAAAACCGCAAAAACTAAAAAAAGTGCCAAAACTACAAAATCTCCAAAATTCGAAAAAAATCTACAAAACGAAAAAGCGCCAAAACTAAAAATATCGCTTAAACTAAAGTAAATCGCCAAAACCCGAAAAATCGCCAAAACAAAAAAAAAAAAAAAAAGCCAAAACTAAAAAACACCAAAAACCGAAAAACTCGCAAAACGTAAATAGCGAAAAAACGCCAAAAACCAAAAAAATCGATAAAACGTCAAAAAAAAAAAAATAAAAACTAAATAATTTACCAAAAATCTAAAAAAAAACTGCAAAACGAAAAAAGCACCAAAACTATAGAAATCGCTAAAACTAAAATAAATAACTAAACCCAGAAAAAACACCAAAAACTGAAAAAAACACCAAAACTAAAAAATCGCCAAAGCTAAAATAAATTGTCAAAAGCCAAAAAATCGCCAAAGCGCAAAGAACCCCAAAAACAAAAAAAAAAAAAACGTCAATAAAGGAAAAAATCGCAGAAATGCCAAAACTAAGAAAAACCGTTAAAACTGAAAAAAATCACTAATACCTAATTTACATTAAGCATTTTTTTCATGAAATTAGTGGCATGAAAATTTTTTATTTATTATTATTTTTTTTGTCAATAGAGGAGGCCTGGAGGAGCAACTTATATCAAAAAAGTTGTAAAAAATGCACCAGAGATTCACTTTACGCCCTTTTTTTATATAAAATTATCCTTTATAGCGCTGCAATTAGCAAATAGAAAAAGTTGCGTCCAACAAAATTCATGAAATCGCCAAAACTAAAAAACTCCAAAACCGAAAAAATCGCAAAAACGTAAAATCTGCAAAGCGAAAAAAGGCGCCAAAACTAAAAATAGCTAAAACTAAAATAAATCGCCGAAAATTTAAAAACCATCGAAACGCAAAAAAACGCCAAAAGCCAAAAAACTTGCAAATTCGAAAAATCGTCAAATTAAAAAAAACGCCAAAACCGAAAAAAATCGCTTAAACGTCAAAAATAAAAAATCGCAAAAAAAAATTGCCAAAAACCAAAAAATCTCTAAACGAAAAAAATCACCAAAACTAAAAACACGCCAAAAACCGAAAAAGTTGCAAAAACGATAAAACGTCAAAACTAAAAAAAGCGTAAAAACTAAAAAAATTGCCAAAAACGAAAAAAATCTAAATTTTGTATGGAATCCTTTGTGTGCGGGTACTGAATTTAATTTTTTTTTATTCTTTAGTAAAATAATATTGAAGAAGACAGATTCTTAACTTATAATAATTTTTAAGAAATTAATGAAAAAGCAAAATTTAACTACATATTTCAACATATGCAAGTATAATAAATGAGCGTGTTGCTCTCGTAGCCTTCTTGTTAACTGTCTGCGGAGCCATCAACTATTTTATTACACTACCTTGGTGTTGGTTTACCCAAAAATCTAACTTTTATACCAATTATTATTTGAAAAACTCTATAAATATATGTAGTTTTGTCATAGTTACCAGTTACGCCGTTTCTTGTGTTTTATTCCTTAACGATCAGGTAGCATCATTGAAATAATTAACGGTTGCCAACATTTAAAGTTTGTGTTTGTTGGGTTTAAGTTTAAAATAAACAAAATATGTACACGTGGATCTAAAAACATTTTAAATTTTTTATTTTTTAAACAATTATTTACTCTGGAATATGTATGATTTTAGTCTAACACCGGCCGGTAAAAAAATTTCATTTCATTTCATATTAATAATATTTCTGAGAAACATGTTAAAACTTTGAATTAGTGAACGCCTACCATAAATAAATCAAACAAGATAATGCAAATATTACACTGGTTTTATAAAAATATTCTATTAACAAATCTAATACATTATTAGAAAGTTTGTTTGCTGATGGATTTTGGTGATAATTGTGTGTACGAGTATTGGGAAAAAAAACTTTTATTTGAAAAAGTTTTCGTATAAAACGTGTTAATTTAAATTGAACATTATCCTAAAAAAATATGCCAAAAGTACAAATAGCAAGAAAAAAAATCAAAAATAAATAAAAACAATACCCATTTAAATTGAAAACTGAAAATTGTTTATTTATTTTTATTCTAATGGATAATTGTTTAGTTTAAATCACGAGTTAATAAAATTTGCTTTGCTTCTTAAAATATTTGTGCACGTTTTAATTTGTAACTGGAGAGAAGAGGTAAATTTTTTTTTTTGCATGAGGGAGGAAGCAGCCAGTGGTAGCTGGCGGTGAATGCCATTGATGTGATTGATTGCCGTAAAGCATGCGTGATTACATTTTAATTTTTATTGAAAGCATAATCATAATATATTTAATAAAAAATACAGCAAATCACAAGAAAATAAAATAAAAATTTCCAAAATCTTTTGAGAATACCTCAAATATCATCGGATAGTTCGCACAATATACCGAATTGGGCATAACTTTAATCCCGTATGGGATTTAGATCAACCTAGTTGCCCCTCTTTTCAACCTAACCTTGCCTCGAACTGCAAATACTAATCGTCATATAAAATCAAAAGGCGGAACAAAAAGTTTAAATTCTCTTTTTTATTGATATGATGTAATATCTATCTAGTCACAACATTTTTGTTGGTGTATGCCCAAAAATATCGAATTTATTACCGAAAGTGAAAAGATTACTGAGAATTAAATACATGAAAACTTATGCCCTAACTCAATAAGAAGATTTAGGACGTTTTGGTTTGAAAATGCTTTCGAGCTTTTGTGTTTGAATTCTCTAAATTATTTTCTTCAAAAATGGTGGTTGTCTTTGATAATGAAAAATTAAAATAGTATTGTCATGTTTTTTAAACATGAAAATTAAATTAAAGTATTATACAACAGCTTAAAAAATATATGAAAAACTGTTGGATATAATATTTGGAACAAAATCATAAAGCAAATACACGAACCTTATAGCATAGACAATAAATAATAATTGTATAACTGCGGTTTTTTTTCGTCCATAGACAAGGCAATACTATCGTCGAACATAATTAGGGCATTATACACTTTTTTTTGCTTTTCCTGTAAATCACTTTAAATGTAACTTACGCCTTTTTGGATTTTATAAACTAGTATATGTCGTTACCAGAGACACAAAACGTTCTAAAGCTATGTACAGACGGTTGTCAGATCTTACAATATTGTCAGTAAAATGTGCTAAAAATTTCTTACAACCGTGTGAACTGACAATTTTTGTCAGACGTCGTTGTCAGAAAAAGCATTGTCAGTCCATTGCAAGACTAGGAGCTGACAACAAATTGTCAGACATCTTACAATCGCGTGAACACATTGTAAAATTATTGCCAGATATTTGTCAGACATTTTAATATTGTCAGATGTGCGAAGTTTAAGCATCTGACAATGGCGTCATTGTAAGACAATTCTTTTTATGGGCAACACTGCACACGTTTGATTTTAAAGAAAATATTTAAAATAAAATATATGCAGACAAAATCATTGCAATTGCTTCTTTATGGTCCATAATAATTTATACTTTCACTTTTTACATTTAACACAAACACAAACGATAAATATTTAACAATTTCTAACAAATGCTTTAAGTCTGGCAACAACAGATCTAACAATTTGTGCATATGACAATCGTGTGAACTGACAATTTTTCTACTGACGATTTTGTCAGATGAATTTATTGTCATACAACCGTTTGGCAATAAATTGTAAGATTTTCTGACAACCGTGTGAACTGACAAGGAATATTGTGCTGGTAGATTTCGATTGCCAGTACGTTGTCAGCACATTGCCAAATCTGACAATATTGTAAGATCTAACAATCGTCTGTACATACCTTAACTAACGTTTTTATAATTTCATAGAAGTAGGAAATAACATGTTAAAATTAAATAAATTAGGTTTAAACTTTAAAGTGAACACTTGCAATGTAATAAAATAAATAAACTCACTATTTTTGTTCGCCATGAAATAGTACGGAAATTATAAAATATTTGATTTAAAATTTAACAATTACCATAAAAAAATATTAATTGCACCCGATCAAAAATACTTGTGTGGCAACAATCTATTCCTGTATAGCTGTTGTTGTAATTTACATTTATTTTCTTTACATACTTTTACAACTACAGTTAGGGCTGAAAAAAGTCAGCTAATGTAGTAAAGTAAGAAAATAAAAAATCTTTCTTATTTGTAAATATTTATTTGTTTCTCATTTGTTTAAATCAAAGTTTAACACAATAACTCTAGCTGTTCTAAGAAATTTTTGGGTAAAAGTTCCCTGATGATCTGCATTAGCAACTGTGAAATGCGTATAGGATCCATATAATAAACCCTTCAATAATCAATTTCAATATATTTTTAATAAAAAAAGCAATGTGAGTCCGACCACAGAGGAGATGTGTAAACATCTAGTAATGAAAAATTTTTTTAAGTTGGAAGTACTTATGCTTATAGTATGTTTTTTAAAATTAATTAATTAAAAGTATCAAAACTTTTAATATTGTAAACACATAGGAATTTGTTGGTTTTTGTTTGTTTTATTAAACTTATTTGGTTAGCAAATGGGCACACTGCAGTAAATGTATATGTACTTCATTAAAAATTGCAATTCAAAATTAAGTAAATTTTTACTGCTAATGAAATTTAATTTGCATTACCAGTAAAATCGTAGGGCCCGTGATCATAATAAAATTGTAGCAAGTGGCAAAGTTTTTTTCATTCAAATTTTGAAATTTTTGTATGAAAAACATTTAGCCACTTGGTAGAATTTCATTATGAATACGGGCATTACTGATTACTGAAAATTTAATGCACATCATCATATAACAAATCATTTAGGCAATTTATAAAAATTGTAGAAAAAAATTTTAGTAATCAGTAAAAATTTACTTGTTAAAATTTTTTTATTATTTTTACTGAAACTTTAGTGGTACTGCAGTGCTCATCTATGGTAAATGTCTTTACTTTTACTTTTTAATTTTTAATTACTGTTGTTCATCGTTTAGTTGTTGCTGTTCTTGTTGTTGTGTACGCATTGCAATTAAATAAATTCAGTAAAGTGCGACTTTGACTCGCGCGCATTCGGTTTTGAGCATTTTTTTAATTTAGCTTTCTTCCTTTTTTAAGTTTTTTCAGTTTAAACGATTTTTTTTCAGTTTTATCGCTTTTTTCTCGTTTTGGCGTTTTTTTCCCTTTTTGGGTTTTTTTAATTTTCGCAATTTTTTTCATTTTGGCGATTTTTTCTGTTTTTTGACTTTTTTCATTTTGGCGATTTTTCCTGTTTTTGGGGTTTTTTTATTTAGGCGATTTTTTTCATTTTGGCAATTTTTTCATTTTGGCGATTTTTTTTTAAGGTTTTTTTCATTTTGGCGATTTTTCCGGTTTTTCGCGATTTATTTTAGTTCTAGAAATTTTTTTTAATGTGGTGCTTTTTTCGTTTTTGGCGATTTTTGTTTGTTTTTGGCGATTTTTTTAGATTTGGCGATTTTGTATTTTATTTTGATTTTTTTAGTTTTACCGTTTTTGAAAATTTCAAGAGTTTTGCTCTTACGGTTTCCAAGATACAGCAAGTTGTCAAAATTACAAAGTCGAAATTGCATTAACTGATGGAACACCCATTGATTTAATATTTTTAAATTTAGTGTTAATTGTTGTAGTCTGTATAAAAATACACTAACTTTTAAAATTTCAAGTGTATATACATATGTATGTACATACAATTGTATGTATATTACATGGGATTTTAACATTTTTCGTTGCTCGTTTTGGAACACCCTTTAATTTTTAACTCTCATGTATTTGTTGTTGTAGTGGGCAAATGTCTACACACTGTGTCCAAATTTCAGGTCCGTAGCTCTTACGGTTCATTTTCACCTTTGGTGTACGGACCCCTAATAAAGCAATTATCAAGTTAAATAAAACATACAAAAACCAGCAAAGTCCTATGTATTTACAATATTTTAAATAAGTTTGTATTGCTTCTTTCAAACACTAATACACCCATACATATGTAGCTCACACCGATTTGACAACGCTGTGTGAATCTCAGCAAAATTTGTGATTGTATTGTGAAAAAGAATTTTACCCCCTGCGTATAGATGTTTACACATCAAAAAAAAAAAAAAAAAAAAAAAAAAAAAAAAAAAAAAAAAACATTCTAATGAATAAAATAATAATTTGGAAATATTAGTGCGTTAACAAATGTTATACTTAAATTATTTTTGTTAGATATGACGATTTGCGTTTTAGGTAACGATGTATAATTTATACTTTTAAAATGCTCAAAAGTCGGAAAAATTTATGTTGGCTACTTATTTGTCTTAAAAATTGGTTGAATGTTGCCGCACAATTTAAACAAAGATTAAAGCTATAAATGCGTTTAAAGGTTAATTTCGTAATGCAAATGATTTGCATATGAGTACGTATGAACAATGTGTACTTCTTCATCCGTATTACTCATACGCACCCAATATGCAAAAGGGTAAATGATGAATAAAAAAAGTTGACAGTACGAACGTAGAGGCTATTTTTTTATTTCTTGTTTGCGACAATACCTATCGACAATGTTTAATAGGTAATTTAGTGCATTTTGAAATTTTTATACAATTTAAGTCGTATGTAAAGAAATAAAATTAATTTTGTCACTAAAAATATTAAAAATTATCAATCATGTCATTTCTATTTTTATTTTAATTTTAAAAATTCGCAAAAAACTAGTTTTGGCAGGTACAGTAATGCAATTTTGTAATAACAAAACTAGATATCTTTTAATTAGTTACAAGGAAAAATATTAAGTTTCATATAATTTTTGAGCAAGTTAATAAGGTGATTTATGAGAACTCTTAAAGATTGTCGTTTGTGCTTCAAAAAATTTATTTATATTAGATTCATAAAAAAATAAAATGTAGTCGAAATATGTATTAAAAAAATTTTGTATGAAAAATTTTAAATAAAATTGCTTAATTCACAACAAATTGTATCGTGTATTTGTGTATCAAATATGCTTTCTATTTTTTTTTCACTCTGAACACCCTGTGTGTAATGCATTAATGTATTTTGTATTTTTAATGAAAAAAGAAGAACAAACTATTTACAAATTGTATCAGAGAGCTTCTCCCTAAATACAACATTTTAAAAGAATATGAAGTAAAAGTGTCATAGTAAATTTTATTTTTATATGCAAATTTACAACAACAAATTTTACAATATTGTATTTAATATGATAGCACAATGTATACAAAGATACAAGAGGTCTTGTGAATTAAGCAAATATACAAATTTCCAGCGCATTTTTTTGTAATTTTATAAAAATGTATAACTTGCACAAAAAAGACAAAAACTAAATTGCTCAGATTATTTAAAGAAGTTTGTTTTTTTTATATAAAATGTACTCAAGGAATAGCTATAACTTACGGATCAAAATTGTTGGGCAAACCTACAAATCTTATATCTCTAAATAAATTTCCATACAATTTTTGACAGTTAAATTTACGAGAGTGTAAAAATGCACAATTGCTCAGTTTGCAATACTAAATTAATCCAAATTCTTTTACGAGTCTTTTTTGTAGCCTTTTTATTTAGGTAGTTCACAATAGCGTTTTAAAAAAGTCAACCAAATAAAACAATTTTTTTCTCACAAATTTTTGTTTTATTTTTAAGAATAAAGCTGAAAGGTCTATACTTTATAAGGGTAAAAGCATATTAAATGTTTGAAAATTTTTGACCGAAATAAGCGACTTAAAAAAACATTTTCATTCAAAGTACATAATGGTATTATTTTTTTGTAACTTACAAATTTTCTACCAATAATCACCTTACGGATTAGCACCAAAGAATTATTATGGAGTTCAAATGAAGGAAGTTTCTTGGGTTTTCTTTCACTTATAAATGAGCATTTGCTATTGTTTTATTTCTCTGGAATTAAAGTTCAACCAATATTAGCAAAGTTACTGCCTTTAGTTCTCTTGGAAAAAAAAATTACCCATTTAAAAAAAAATTAAAACAAAATTTTCATATTTCATAAATCTACACATAAATGAACTTCTTTCACCATCACTTCCACATTCACAAAAAAATTTCTTCATAAAATTTCGTTGAAATATGTATATTTCTATAAGTGCATAAAAATAACTTTTATTTTTGTCGCGTCCGTTTCTCGCTGACATTTACTTATATCTTTTTATTATATTATTAATATCGCCCAAATTTTTTTTTAAATATTGCTGTAAAATACTTGAGCTAATATTGCAAAGTTTCAATTTTAGTACTTTAATATGGGCTGGCAAGTTTGTTGTTTTTGTTTATGTGGGTAAATCAAATTTATTACTAGGTGGCAGATTTAAAAGTATAAAAATCATGTCGTTTTTAATATGGCAATATTGAGCTATAACCGCGATTATGGCACGATAGAGTAATGTTAAGCTAAAAAAAATAAGAAATGTCAGCGCTACTGTAGTTGATGAAACCATATTAACATTTTCCGCTGTATTTAGGCATTTTTCAGAATAAAAGTAAGGATTTACTATGCAATAAGATTTAATTTTTTTTTAAGTACAAATACTTTTCTATAAATATTAATGAAAAGAATAATACACATTTGAACATTTATTATATATATGTACATATATTGTATCGTACAATTTACTACGTATGTGTATATTATTTCATTTTATATTATATTATTGTAGTCTAGTCAATTTGGTCCAAAGGGCTTGCGACATGATTTTGAGATAAATAAATAAATAAAAAGTAATTTTGATAAATTTAACCTACAATAATGTCTAATTAAAAATATTTTGTTATTTCAATACTTCAATATACTACTGTGTTTTATATCGTTGCCTGCTCACAATGAAGATAGCACAATGTTGCCACATCAAAATTTTAAGATAGTCATTGTGAATTAATGTACTAACTATTACTACGTTTATATGCACGGCTTATTTGCGAATAAAACTGTAAATTATTGCCATATTATTGTTTTAATTGCGACTTACTAATTCATAAAACTATTCACGATTAACGCACTATTTGTAAATAAAATGCTTGAGGTTACCACACTTAAAAATTTTTGCTAATAAAAAACAATAAATTCATAAAATACTGCACAAAAAATAGATTGATAGATGAAAATAATGACAATAAAAACAAATTATTATTTGTTATTTTACACATTTAAACAAATTTTTTGGCAACATATGTAACATTTCTATGGAAGTGCTACCAAGTTTTTATACATTTACAATGCCGTTTAAACAGTGAGTTAATTTATTTGCAAATATTTTTTTTTTTTGCAAAAAGTGTGCGCGTAAACGCGGCATCTTTTAGTCAACAGCACAATAAATATATGGGGCTAGTTTGTAGACAAAAAGGTGGAACTTACAATTTTAATACAGCTGATGAACACATTCTACACTTAAGATACAACGGTTTCATGACTTTCTACGCAATTAAGCAGCGTAAAGGAGAGGATTTCTTATGTTGCAATTAAGCTGCAAGTTTACAAGCCTTGTGCAGAAGTAATTTTTATGCTAAATATAAGAAGTAAAATTCTGTTATAACCCTTGATTAGTTTATTTTATTTCAGATTACTAATTCAGAAAACTATTCACGATTAACACACTATTTGCAAATAAAATCTTTGAAGTTGCCACGCTTACAAATTTTTGATAACAAAAAAACAATAAATGGATAAATATTGCACAAAAAACAATGATAGAAAAAAATAATGACAATTAAAAAACATAATTATTTGATATTTTGTACATTTACACTATTTTTTTTGTCAACATAAGTTTTCTAAAGAAGTGCTATCAAGTTTGGGCACTTTTGCCATACCGTATAAACAGTGAGTTAATTTATTTGCAAATATTTTTATTTGCAAATAGTGTGCGTATAAACGTAGTAATAGAAATGAAAATGTTTTATTGCTCTTTTCTAATAATTTTAACGGTTTATTTTCCATTAAATTTCATCTGGCAACTATGGCTACACACCAAATAAATGAAAACAAAACAAAATATCAAAAAATAACTATAATAATAAAGAGAAAATAAACTTGTGATAAAATGAGAGTGTCTCAATGAAATAGTGGTAAAAAAATGAGAGAATACTTGCAGTGGTGTGAGCAAACTCTATCAGCGAACGAAAGAACATAATAAGAAGAGTGGGAAAAAGTTAAGTAAAGGAAAAGTGTGTATATGTTGTGGAAGTCTGGTTAAAAATTAAATCTCAACAAAAATACAATTATGCACAGCCGTTAAGAGGATAAATGGAAAATGTATGTACATACTTGCGTATGCTTATGGAAGCAAGCATTGCCATACACATATTACATACAAACACTAACACTACCATGAATTTAATAAACTTTGCTACAACGTTGTATAATTTACCCTTACCCGAGATTATAGCCATTATGGTGCCAAAAGTAGGAATAAAAACAAAACGAAATAATTACGTTTATAAAAATTTATGTACTTTGTACACATACATATACTATACTATATATACATATGTACATACATATTAAATATATTTATATGTATTTAATGGTACTGGAGAGCACATATTTTCAATGTACGTAACACAAGTTTTTTGTTTTGTTTTTCGCCGTTGTTTGCTACGACTACTACTACACTGCCACCATGGTTGGTAATACTATTTTAATAGTTGTTATAATGGGTAAAAAGGAGTAGGGCGCCATATGTTTGTATTTACAATACACACGCATTATCAGCAGTATCAAACATTAAGAGTACACATCCACACACCTACAAAAAAGAAAATACAATTTGGCAATGTTATTACTCGTATCCTCATTAAAAAGGAATTGTAACCCAAATACATACATTCACACACACACACACATACACACACACATTTTTAAATTTATGTAGTATTTAAGCTAATAGTAACTGTGCACAGTGTGACAACAAGGAATATAAACAATCTAAATAAAAGTAAATATGTACATAAATAATTTCTAAACAACGAAAGTATCAAAATAAAATTTATTAACATAAAATGATAGATAGGTATCAGTAAAGAAGCACAGACGGGGCAGCAGTGAAGCTGAGGCAGTGAACTGCCTATAAAGTATAAAATTTATATTATTATTTATAATCTACGAAAATTAAAAAAAAAAAACAATGCAAATAAAATATTTAGGGAATAGTAAATAAACCTAATGCCCTTAATAGTACGTTTCCATATACGTAATTTAGGTCAAAACATTTGATTTGCCCAAATTAAGTAATTTGCGAAGTGATTTGCCATACATTTTTCATATGAGCAAATTATCTCAAATGACTTAATTTGTTACAAATTAAGTCGAATTTGTCAATGCAACACTACGCGGCTGCTATTATTACAAATGCAACTCTGGGTCATCATTGGTCATTATTGGTGACTTACAAATCCGAAAAAAGTGACATTTAAGTACGAATTAAAATGGCAGATTCTATTTGCTTATAAGAAGGAAAAAGTAATTAAAAAAAGAAAGTTATTGTCAATGTTGTTTTCCATTCTTATGTATATATTTTATTTATTTTGCTGTTCCAAATTATTACTAGACAAATTTTTGTGTTTCTTTTAGGTTATAAAAAAAATAAACAATTCAAACGTCAAATTGATTTCGAAAATTCGAACATAGAAGCACTTACAACACATAATGGAAACACTTCGACATGATTTTCTCAAATCAACTTGATTCGCTCATAATGGGAACGTACTATAAGATAATTATATCAGATAAAGTTCTTTGGAAAATTTCATCATGTTAGCCCAATTCACAGTATTGTGCAAATGGTCTTACATCGTAGCATGTGCAAAATGGTATAGTATATTGATACTCACCACTTAACAATTCTACGATGCAAGACCATTTGCACAAGTTTGTGAATTAGGCTATTGTATTTGAGTGAATATATCAAGTTGCGTATACGTTATGTACAATTATGGTGAGTTATGTGTAACGTATACGCAGTGGGTAGAGCATTTCTACTGATCAATTATATTTGATGAATAATAATAATTTGATAATATTTAAATATAATGAAAGCCCAATTCACAATCTTGTGCAAATGGTCTTGCATCCTTGCATGTGCAAAGTGGTATAGTTTATTGATACTCAGCACTAAGAATTGTTAAGTGGTGACTATCAATATGCTATACTATTTTGCACATGCAACGATGCAAGACCATTTGCACAATGTTGTGAATTAAGCTAATATTATTTTAATAATATTTAAATCAAACTATTATTTTTACGGTGTATAACAGCGTTTCGGTGTCGATAGGTAAAGAAATACTTGTCGTATTATAAGAATGAAATTAAACAATATGTGACCTTCTCCGAGAAAAGAGACCTAGTGTGTCAAAAAACGGGGTTGGACTTAAAAAGTGGATTCTGGTACCTAAAAGGGTGTAGAATAAGGTGAAATGAGTTAGATTTCTGATAAAAATTTGTTTACCCAATAAAAACGTACAAAACGAACTTGGGAAAATCGATAAAAATGAAAAAAGGGTTACCCCCTTATTCATAAAAAAATAAAATGAATTTGAAATCCGTTTTATGAAAATTTTTTATGAAAAATTTGAAATAAAATACATTTCAAATTCATTTAAAATTTTGTGAATATGGGGGGTGGGGGGGTAACATTTTATTTATTTTTTGATTTCTTGGTTTTAAATTGTTTTTGTTTTCTTTTTGGAGCTTGGGCTTTTTTCTTTGTTTCGTGATCTGGAACTTCGATTTTATTCCGTTTGACAATTTCAGTTTTTATTTTTTCGACGCTTTGACTTCAGCTTTCTTTTTCTCGTGATCCGGTGCTTCGATTTTTTTCTTGCTGGCAAGTTCACATTTACTTTTCGATTTTTTTTTCACTTTGCGTTCATTCGGTTTAGGAGCTACAAAATCCCGTTTCTGTGAATCAGTACATAAGACCCTGATATTCTCATATAAATACCATTTGCGATCTAACGGCAAACCGTTTATAAATGTTTTCGAGGGATAAATGTTGTCGATGAAATTCAAATTGGCTTAAATATACTAAATCTTGTTCTGATTTACTTAATTCTTGGAAAAATTGCCGGCTTTGTATAGCAAGATTTTCTGAAATTATCTTATTACATTCTTTCGAACAACATGCTTCGAATTTTTCTCCGTACATCAAATCGATGTTCATCGACTCTTGTATATCTTCAACGGATTTCTCCAATTCATGCAAAAAACTCTGATTTTTAGTTAGTCCCGAAGCATTAACACTGACTCATCATAAACCGAGTCTAGTCTTTTTAAATCAATATCAAAACTATCAGAAATATTCATTTTTATAAAAATTACTTCAAATTAATATCAGTTTAGTAACAAAATTACAAAAGAACCAAAATTTTTAAACAACTTTTGAGATATTGATAACACTCGTTATAAAGGGTGTTTTTTATTGAGGTATAGAACTTTAAGTTGGCATCACTTTTTTAACTGGCGGCCATTTTGTCAGCTGTCAAGTGATTAATATTTAGTTTGGTTTGCCATTTCATCATGAACAGGTTGACAAAAGAACAACGCTTGCAAATCGTGCAAATTTATTTCGAAAATAATGGTTCAGTTCGCGAAGTTTACCGCAAGCTCCGTCCATTTTATGGTCGACATAATCGTCCATCAGAGCAATTAATTCGGTTAACCATGGATCGTTTTCGCACTACGTTTACTCTATGTGATGATACGCATCCGCAGAGACGTCGAACAGTGCGCACCGAAGAAACAATTGCCGCTGTAGAGCAAAGTGTTGAAGAGGACCCGAATGAATCGATTCGCCACCGTGCACAGCAATTGGAGCCGACTAACCGACTATTTTGTTCCCGAATTGGATGGCATGAATGTGGATGAGTTGTGGTTCCAACAAGACGGCGCTACATGCCACACAGCGCACGTCACAATCGATTTATTGAAGGAAACATTCGATGAGCGCATAATTTCGCGGAATGGACCTGTCAATTGGCCACCAAGATCGTGTGATTTGACACCATTGGATTATTTTCTTTGGGGATATGTAAAGTCGCTCGTCTACGCCAACAAACCAGAAACGTTAGGGGACTTGGAAGCCAACATTCGTGGCGTTATTGCCAACATACGGCCCCATATGCTCGAAAAAGTGGTTGAAAATTGGACCTGTAGAATTGGCTTTATTCGAGCCAGCCGCGGCGGCCACATGCCGAAAATCATATTTAAACATTAATGGCATAAAATTATCCTTCCAATAAAGCCAAATTAATGGACATTAAGACGATTTTTTTGTGTTTTATTTCAATTCAAAGTTCTATACCTCTTAAAAAAACACCCTATACAGTTGAAAAAGACTGAAGCGTCACTTTATTCTTTTCCTTTCTTCTTACAATGTGTACAGAGAAGCAACAATAGCAAAGGTATTGTCACACTAAAAGCGAAAAAAAATACATCAAAACATAGGCATGACGTCACCAAAGTCGGCACCCAATCATAACTAACCATACAAAATTGCATCTCCCAACTGAAGTTGTGTTCAAAGTGATAATGAGTTATGAAACTTTAATTGTGTTTTTTTCAAAACTTCATTTTCACACACTAGGTCCCTTTTCTCGGAGAAGGTCACATATAAGTTTTCTTTTCGAAATAAATTGAGTCGACTTCAGAAAAAATAAAGTAAGAAATAATTGGTATTTTTTATTTTCAAATTATTGTAAACTAAGTTTAAAATTCGGCAACGCACTAATAATAACAAGTTATTGTTTTATTGATTCAATCAAATATATTTTTTTTAATCAAAAATACATTTCAATTGATTATTGAGAGGTTAGATCGATTATATGCTGATTTTACTGTTGCTAGTGCAGATCATCAGGGAACCTTCAACCTAAAATTTCTTAGAACAACGAAATATTAAGTTAAATTTCCATTTAAAGTTGAAACAATAACTCGATACTCAATGTTTCATACTTTCTTACTTTGCTATTGCTACATTGGCTAATTTTATTTACCTCAAATTGTAGTTGTAAGAAGAATGTAATTGATGAAAATTAAAAAAACAACAACAACAGCTATACATTGCTTTTGCAAAAATAGGGTGTTGCCATACAAGTGTTTTTGACCGGGTGCAGTGAAGATAAAAATTATTGTTTGTTATTTGCATGTATGTATATTGATATCTCGTTCCTTAATTTTTACTCAAATCTCAGAAAGCCTTGCGGCTCCACTGTGCAACATATTGTTGTGGTTTCATCCAATTCTCAGAAAAGGCACTACTATGTAAATTTTTTAAATAAATTTTTTTATACATGTTAAATTTATTTTGCTTACATAAACTCCATTGTGTGCAAGTACGAAAAGAACAATATATCGTCGGCTAATATGTATAATAATGAAGGGAGTTCTTTGAAGTAATTTAGCGATATAAAATGGCTTATGAATTAATATTTTTTCTTACTACTTTTAAATATACTCGTATATCTTAATACAAAACATTATGTTTGGAGTGCCATTAGCTGTCAAATATTAGAAGGATTAAAGGAAATTTATAAATATTTCCCTTAATCTTCTTTAAACCAGCATTTTGTATGGTAACACTGGTTTTAAATTTTTAAATTATACTCTGATATGACTTTGAATATGCGCCATTTATTTTTAACATCTTTCTGGAGCATTTCAGCTAACGATATTTACTCTCTTACATAATTTGCATGCTGCCATTAACTTGTGTAAATATTTGTGCGTATTATAGTTTCAATGGGAACAAAAATAAAAGATAAAGAAGGAACATTTTTCAGATGTTGTTAATTTTTTATAGGGCGTATATGAGTACTTTACGATTTTTATCGCTTATAGATGAGACTTAACAAATTCAAAAGCATTAAAAGTTGCTTTTTATACATTATCTTTTTAAATTTTTAAATCAATCTTTTAAACATAAGTTAAGTAGAAATGCTACTTTGGATTTCAGGAAAATAAATGACTTAAATAAATGAATTGATTGTTATTTACAATATCCTGTCCATAAACGATTTATATGAAAAGATCAAGAAAATATATTTCAGAACATCTTTAAATAATTGCAAAAGATGATTGGAGAATTTTATGTGTTAATTATATTAAATTACATTAAATAAATAAGGCCGAAAATACAGGCTTCTCAATCGTTACCAAGAATCATAAAGAAATTGATGATTTTTAGCAATCAGAGTTGGAGATGATAAAATCATCAGCCGTCAAATAATATAAATGCAAACTTTTGTAACCGTCATCAACCATTGCCGACAACGCATACTTGTAGCCGGAAACGACTAAAAGCACACAAATATGTGATTGATCGTCTTCAGGGCTTAAGATTAAAATGGAAAAAATATCTATACACAGAGAAATATATTCCTGCAATAAACAACTTTAATTGAAAATAAGACCAAAAGTCGATTAAAAATGTAATTGAGTCAATTAAACTTTTTAATTAATTAAATTTTTAAACAAAAGTTTAATTGACTTAAATGCATTTTTATTTAATTTTTGGTTTTAATTTGAATTAAACTTGTTCATTGCAGGAATATTTTTTCCTGTGTACTAATCAGTAATATGGCAACAATGACAGGAAAAAATACCGTAATGAATAATTTCAAATTCTTTGAAATTATTCTGGTATCTTTCCGCAGTTGAAATGTTGTCTTACCGTGTCAGTGTTGCCATATCACAGATTCTTTAGTATAGATATTTTATTTCCATTTTGCTGGAGAGCCTTCTAGACGATCAATCACATAGTTGTGTAAGTGCAATCATATTTTTTCCGGCTACAAGTAAGAGCTGCCAGCAATGGCTGATGAAAATTATAAAGCTTTACGCCTGGCCAATGATGTTGAAAACAAATTTTCTTATTTTATTGGTGTTTTCAATACAACTTGTCGATCGAAGTTTTCTTGTCGAAATCGTGGGCCAAGCTGTTAATGTTTTTATTTGATGGCTGGTTGTGTGGTCGTCTCCACTCTTGTTGAGAAAAACATGATTCTTGTCAATGACGGAGGAGTGTGCGCCCAGGAAGAAAATCTTACATTGCGGTTTATTGAACATGAACAAAACATCCGATGACAAAAATATATAAAAATGCAAATGATTTAATTTCTTTATTTATTTGTTTATAATTTTTATACTATAACTGTGTATTGTATCATGCACGTTATAAATTAAATAATCACTAGTTTCCCAACACAATAAAACATAGTTCTAACTGATATCACAAAAACCTAGTATTTTCCCAAAACCGTTAATTTTATTATTTCGACCTACATCTTCCCAGCACTGTTGCTATTTTTAATCAACTCATCCACCTATTGATGATAAATCATTTTATAATTTTTTAATAAAATACAAATTATTTTTACATCATTAAAAAAAAGAAGCATACGCTTATGAACAACCGTGTAACGCATACATACATAAAATAGCAACAAACACAACATGTTCATGTACTGTTTTTTTCTTCTTCTTCCTTTGTCTGTGTATGTATCTGTCAAAATTAATAAAATAGCACTTGTGAATAAAATGTGCTCAATTATTGCAACTGCAACAACAGCATGTATGTATTTATGTTAAAATAACAGTAAAAGGAAATCTAAAAAAGTCAAGCATTAACACACATACATACATATGTATGTCCACAGCACAATTTCCCACTACTACAACCTTAAAAAAAGCATTCCATTGCAAATTTGGCAAACATTTGATAAAAGACATCAAATGTTTTTTATTTTGTGCGCGAAACTAATTTCTAGAGGGCAAATAATAAGACAGCTGATTTTGAAAAACAAAATTTTTCGGCAAATATTTATGTATTTATTTGACTTTCTTGTACGCGTGCCATAAGATAATGTTTTTTTTTATGAGTTTCAAAACGTTAGTGCTGTAAAGACGCATGTTTTTGATATGTGTAAAAGAGGGTTAATACCAAAACAAAAAAAAAAAACTTCTCAATAAATTTATGTCAAATATTTATTCAAACAACTTGATTACATCTTAGAAAAACTTGATCACAATTTATATGTTTAAATGAGAAAATGCAGTTTATATCTAATTTGTTTATTTTTTTTAAATTTGTTTTTGGGATGAGCTGCTTTACACTTAAATTTTTTGTTTTTTGTAGTAAAAGTTGTTACTTTTTCAGTAATTAAAGAGTCTTAAATATTTCCAAGCAAATGTATGTGAATAAACCTAGTGTATTTTTTTCCATCAAAATATTTGCCCAGCAGACGATCAAGTGAGTTCATCAACCACATATAAAGCTGTGTGTACTTTTTTCGACTATAAAAATTTAAAATTTTTTTAAATATTTTTTGTTTATTGTAAAATGTCTTCAGCGAATAAAAGAAAACAAATGCAGGCTTTCCATGAACTTTCATTATTTTTAGAATATCTATGAAAATCAAAAACACATTTTTAAAATATTGTTTTTGTTTTCATATATGGGCATTGCTTCGAATAAAAGTAAATAATGAAAATATTATTAATGCAATAATGGAATAAGGCTTTTTTTATTAATGGAATAAAACTTACTAGAATAATCGAATAATACTCGTACTTATGTGAATAGTCGAATAAAATCTATTTGGTTAATCGAATAAATATTATTATAATAATCAAATATGTAAAACTTATATAAACATTCGTATTGCATTCGTATTGACTGCAGCCGGTTAAAACAATACTTGTGTAGCAACAGCCTATTTTTAAGGAATTTTTTAATTGGGCCTTATTTAATTTATTTTAGGCTTCATTATTTGATCTTGAGTTTGATTGGTCTTTATTTAATTTTTTGGCCTTTGTTTCATCTTGAGTTTGGGTTCATTGTGCTATTGCAATTTGGGCTTTATTTCATTTATATTCGGTGGTTTTTCATAAATTTAATATTGTGCCTTATTTAATTTTTTTGTGTTTAATTTATGTGGGCGTTATTTCCCTGTTCCTTATTTCATATCGGCAACTTAAATTAAGCAATATTTTCTGCATACTTTTAGGAGCTATAAGGAAACATATGCCTTTTATACGGGATTTATACGATGACCCTGCATTTTTATTGAATTCTCTTTTATGTTGCTACAAAGGTGCCTTTTGTCAATAAACTCTAGGAAAGTCAGGGTAAAAAGTCATAATGTAAATCCCGCATTAACGGCCTGTCCTGCGATGTCAGCAGAAATCGTTCGATCAAATACTTATTTTAAAAACAACAACAAATTTTCTAATGTTATTCTTGTTTGCAATGCAAGTTTTCGATCGAACGATTTCTGGTGACATGGTGGGACTGGCCGCAAGTTTTTGTAGTTAAACTTGACTTTAGCTAAAGAGAACTTTAAATTTTTTTTCCAATATTACTGTTCGATAAAATAAATAATATTATAATATTTATATTCTGGTAACACTGCACTGGATACCGCTACTTTTAGTGGTGAAAAATGTATGGTGGCAACGACTCACTTTTGTGTAATTGAAAACATAAGTAAGACGCACAAAAACATAAATCTAAAAAAAAATACCCAAGGCTTGCACACAAAATGCTCAACCACTGAAAGTACTGAGATCAAACTAAGGACCAAGCTCATAGATATATACATACATATGTAATAATTGTCTAAATTCCTAATTTCTTTTGTTACCATTAGGTTGCCAACTGTTTTGTATGTAGCCTGTTTACGTGTCCCCATTTTCCACAGAATTTTGTCCATAATGAAGCTCTGTAAATACCCATGTTTCCTTCTCATATGTCCTTAAAGTTTAACAGCTTTATTTATAAAAATTATTAAGGCTTAATAAAGGGCTTATAACAAAGATTTTCATAAAAAGGTTTTCTTATTAAGCCTTTATAAAGCATTAATAATTTTTATACATACATACATACATATATGTATGTAAATAAGGTATTTAAAATATTGCCATGTAATAGGATTGAGTACACATATTTTAATTTATTTTGTAGTGAAAAATAGTTTATCTTAATTAGTTGATTACACTTTGTTACACATGTCTGACTTCAGCAATACAAAATAAGTATTTGTTGGGAATACATACTTGCATTATATACATGCACACGCATGCACAAGTGTGTAATTAAGCATATGTATAATATATTTTTAGATATGCATGCACATATTTATGTATGTATGTATGTATGTATATTTGTGTGCATTTGCAGTATGTATGTATATGCAGCTCAACATCATGCAGACAGATGCATGTACAAAACAAACATTTTTTTTAAGCTGACATCAATATGCATTTGTGTGCTTGCATTTAAATAAATAATAAATAACATTTGTGTGTTAAAAAATAAAAAAATAAAAAATCTTCAAGAAAAGTGTCATGGCTGCTGGCTAAATGTGCTAGGATAATGTCTCACTTAACATACGAGTACAACTTTAGAAGAATGTGGCACGAATGCGATTTAAGTTTTTGTTGTTGTTTTGTTGATGTTTTAAAATACAGACATGAGTATAATAAAAAAACTGGTTAAGTGGGTGGTGAGCTGAAGCTGCCAATAGGCAGGCAAAGCAATGATGATGGTAAAGTATTTTATTTAGTTTTTACTATTCAGGTCCTAGAAACAAACAGTGGAGTAAAAGTATGAAAATATGTATGAGTTTTTTGTGCGAAGTTAAAAATACATATATTTATTCATATTTAGAACTAAAGTAGTAATCAGCAAGTTATATACTATTGAATAGTGTCATATACATAAATAAAAAATGGGAATAAATTTGCAGTTTTGATAAATTTCACATGGCTCTAGGGGAAATGCAATTGAGCTGAAGTCATAACTTTTGACTTTATTTTACTAAAATGGGTGGCGTCACAAGTTATTTAAATGGGATATTTGGTCTGTGTAAACGTGTGTGTGTATTTTCAATTTTTGATTTTAATTTAAAAATTTTGCTACATTGGAAATTTACCCTGAAAAAAAATCCCGTTAGAGTATGAGCTCCTCGTATAGCTTAGCAGATAACCGACTTGAAAACTGAGCTTACTGTTTTGCTAATATATATTACAAATTATATTTTTTGCGATTTAAAAAATTCCTTTTTGGGATACTAATGGCTCGATTATGGATGGCAACTGAGCTTTAGTTGCGTTGCCAAAGTGTTGTCATTACGTATGGCTACTGACAAATAACAGCTGTCAATTTTACTAACTGAAATGTTTATCCCTAATATACATAATTATTATTTTTTATATTTTCTTGAGATTAACTTAATTCTATATTAAATTGAATTATTATTTATATAAAATATTGTAAGCCTACTAACCATATATGGCCTGCATGGCACGGTAAGTTAATAATGGCAGTAATATTGGCAATCACACATTTTTAATTGCTGCATATTTTTTAAAGCGAAAATGTAGTAAGATTAAACAAATAAATTGGAAAGGCGAAAATATCATTTGAAGCTGAAAAAGACATAGTTAGTTGAAAAGTATTCAAAATAAAAACATTCATTCACAGTAGAGGCGGTAAATTCAAGGGATTTGAATGTCCTTTAAGTGCTTTCTAACAGTTACCACATTTTATATTTCTTTCGTTTCATCGAAAAATAATCACACTTCACGTCACTTTACTTCACTTCACTTCACTTCACTTCACTTCACTTCACTTCACTTCACTTCACTTCAATTCACTTCACTTCATCCCACTTCATTTCACTTCGCTTCACTCCACTTCACTTCACTTTACTTCACTTCGCTTCACTTCACTTCACTTCACTTCACTTCACTTCACTTCACTTCTTTATTATAAGAAATTTTTAGTACTTTTAGTTATTATATCGTGCCAAAAAAAGCTGAAGTGACATAATTTTCGAACTTACATATTTTTTTTTACATAAATCGACTATTTTCATAAAAAAAACGAGGCCCAAAATGTGTCGGGTAGGCTTTTTTTCTCGATTATGGGTCGATATTTTCAAGCTTTTGTTACATTATTTTCAATTATAATCGTATATCTGATAAGTTCGAAAAGTTTTTTTTCGAACAAAAATTTATTTTTGTTTTCAATCGATTAGGCTAAAGTTTTTAGTTTCCACTAAACCAAATTACATGTGATAATTTTAAAAGAACAAATTGCACTAAACAAAAATGTAATTATTAAGAACAACATGAGCAGAACGAAACAACATGCTGTTTTCGAAGGTCGCTACACCCTCAGCAACAGCTTTCTTGTGTATATGCTCCACTATGTGTGGTGTCAGTTAATACAGCAATCAGCATCATATAAAATTTTTTTCAGTGGAAATAGAATACGTGAATTACTTTGGTTTATCATATCACAAACTGTTGAAATATTTTTTGATAATGAAAGCTCAAACTTACCGTTACTAATTAACTACAGTGTTGTTATACATATGTGTGTTGATATTTTTTGGGACTTTTTTCAGTTCTGAGGCCAAATTACGGCATTCGATATCTTTTGAAATTTCCATACAAAAATAATTAAATTTGACTTAATAATGCAGAATAATAATGCATTTCGTATTTTATCTTGCATACAAATTTCATATAAATAGCTTTTACTATCACCTCCTGAGAGAAGAATATTTGTTCATGCCTTCATTGAGTTGTATGTAAATTGAAAACTTTAAACGTGTTTTCTGCAAAACTAGTTTTTTTGAGTTATGACACTTTTGAACTGGATGTGCGATATGTATATTTTCATACTCAAAAACCCCTCTTAAATGAATTCACTCTTTAAAAGTTTGTGATAGTTATAAAAGTTCTAGTGCAAGTGCAATAATCAGAGTTAAAAGGTTCTCTTTGTATTAATGTTTCAGTTAAAAAATAAAAAAAATAAACGAAAAAAAAACAAAAACAAAATTGAATACACATAATACAAACACCATCTCATAAACTTGCCAAAGTTGTGTGCAAAAAAGTGGGTGGTACATGTTGGTTTTTCCTGATGATGATGATGCTGACGATGATTCTGCTGTTCATTGTTGTTGTTTGTTAATGAAGAGTTCGTTTGTGCAGTTTCAATAAAAGTCATTGGTAGAAGAAAAAGTGGGGAAAATAGGTGAAGGTCGTATACAATATATGTACATACACACATAGTATATTAATGTCGTCTCGGAGGTTTTTACTTTATACAACAACAGCAATAAAAAAAAACAATTCTAGCAGCATCAAACTCATCTCCATCAACAACATCATCGTGCAGCAATAACATGGATGAATATTTTTCGTAACTCATGCACACTCACATACACACACACACACACACAATTGCGTTTTTGATTCTTTATATAGTATGCATACATACAGATAGACATACAGCCATACTTACAAAGCTGGTTAAATATTAAACAGAGTCGTGCATATTTAAGCACACACATGTGCGCACATTTAAAAGCACTCCAAGTAATGACAGTAACACGACGGCATAAAATTCAATAGAATGCTTGTTCTTCTAGACCAGTTTGTTATCTTTTTCTTCTTCTTCTAGCCAAATTATCTCTTCTTCTGTCTAGTTACTGGTTGCAGTTGTTGTTTGCAATTCATCAAATGTTGAATTTTATTTCCTGTTTGTATTTCTCTTTCTTTCTTATTTTATGCTAAGCTCGCTTATTTTCTGGTAATCTCTCTGGTTTTCTCTTTCACACATGTTCAGTTATGATTTTATAACAGATCAGAGATGGCAATTGAATATTTTTGTTGCCATAATAAAAATATGCACAGCATTTCGGAAAAGTAAATAATAAAAAGATTGACTTTTATTTAAATCTAATAGTGTTTTCACACTGACATAGTTTTAATAAAAGTTGGTTTAAACGTTAAAACCAACTGTTAAGACCTGGTTTTACCATACAAATTGTTGTTGTTAAATCTAACTTAAAACCATTTTTGAATTGCTTTTAAGTTGGTCTTATGAAATGCCACCTTGTTTTAGCTGTGCTAAATTCAGTTCTGCCAAGTTATAATAATGGAAGCAGCTGATAATGTGTATGCCAGTGAATAACGATAGATGTCGCTTGAAAGATTTTCAACTTAAAAATTGATGCAGCAGCAACAATAATCAAAAAATTATTGGAAAAAATAGTTTTTTGGATGGAAAACAACGAAAATATTTTCATTGGCCTCTGGGAAGTGAAAATAGATCGATCTGCCGATAAAAAAGTTTTATTTTTTATATACAAAAATTTGATTTGCAAGCACTTCTTCACTTTGTATTGCTACATGCGTAATTAATTTACAAAATATATAATAAAATGTTGTACAGTTTGTCAAATAAGTGTTATAAAAAGCAAAACACAAAAAAAGTACAACAAAAAATACACGCATTTCTGCAGGAAAAATTATTTTATTTTTGAGCGAAGTTATTAGACAGTCTGTGAGTTAAAACCTGAATTTAACAAACTTGCAGTGTGAATGCTGTTTATGGTTTTAACGTTAAAACCAGCTTAAAAGTCTAATTTAATTTTTCTTCTCTTCTTTAGAAACTCATATTAATTAATAAAAATATTTCATTCAATAAAAGAATTGAAATTACTGAACTTAAGCCTGACCAAAAATTATTTCTGATTAAAAATTCACTATAGTTCAATTAAAATCTAAAAATGTCTCAGTTAAAATCAGGTTTTAACTTTCAGTGTGAAAACACTATAATAAAACTTACTAGAATACTTACACAATATTTATTGGAGCTATGCTCTTTATGGCGCGATACTTAAGCTAGGACGTGATTTTCGTAATAAAAATAATCGACACTACTAGAGTTATAAATTTATGTTTGTTTTGATTTTTTTGTACTTAAAAGCAGAGTACGAAAATAAACGAAACAAAATGTTTGATTTTGTTTTGTTTCATTCTTTGAAGTGAGTGAAACAAAAACAAAACAAAAAACATTGAGAAGGATTGCTTCTGAGCACAAACCAGAGAACGAAGCCGATTGGCTGTAAGCCGGCTAACAGGCACCGCCGGCCATAAGCAATACATTAATCGGACGAAGTTAGAAAAGAAAATAATGGGAAATAAATACAAACGTTTTGAAATATTTGCGCATTTAATTGCACTGTTATTTAACACATGAAATTTGTTTTATATAATCAGCATAGCTTTAACCGGGCGTCCTAAGACACATCTCTTCCTTTATTTTTATATCCGAATGGAATCTATGCGAATAAACTAAAAAGATTTTATTATAAATATATGCATATGTATATTCGAATAAGAGTTATATAAAAGAGTAGAAAACAAGAAGCAACCTGAAAGCGATTATTTATAAAAGACAGTCAGAAATGTTTTTTTCCATACTATTAAGAGCTGTAACGGAACAGAATTAGTTTAGCCCTTACGCCACAAAGTTGGGAGTGAAGAAAAACGACATAGAAGGTGTACATGAAGTTTTCTCAAAATATACCCGATGGACTACTTTTGTGTTTGCACGAATATTTCCGACATATGTTTTGAAGGAAAATGAAAATGTTTGTGAACTTTCATGAATTAAGTTAAAAGTTAATATCACTTTATTGTATAAGTAAAAATACGTTTTGTGCCGAACACGCTTTTTGTGCTCCATACATATACTTTCCCAGCAAAAAATGTCAAAAAAGGTAATCGAGTTTGGAATTAAGCATTTTTGGTGGAAGCACTTCTCTACTGGATTACCAACTTAATGATTTTAACAAGGCGTGATACTAAAATAATCGATTCTTGAGAAGTAATTACTTTTTTCATTTAGAAACTTGTTCACGTAATCTATTTAATCTAAAAAAATCATTTTCTTCATTTAGCAACTTGTACATCACTTTTTTAAATTTTAGGTAATGTGATTTGTAAGCGAGTAATGAAATTTGGCAATCAGAAAAGTAAGTCATTATATGGCAAGTAGTTCTAATTGTAATGTGTAATTTTTTGCTGGGTTACTTCTGTGAATTGAAAATTTTGTTGTTTTGTTTATTTATTTTTGCTGTCGAGAGAAATAAGTCGATCGTTTAACGCTGACCAAGACGCTGCCGTAATATATTTAACTATTGACCCGCTGACACACTTACACAAGAAAAACAAGTAACTGAAGTGTTTTTGACACATATAAAAAATGAAATTAAATGATTTCTGTTATACTCAAACATGCATAATTAAACTTTATTTTATTTTATTTTAGTGTTTAATAAGTTTATATTAAAACATGTAAACTGCGGCTACGTCTGAGTTATGATGTTTTTTCTTAATAGTCACCTTTGAAATTTTCTTACAGCACCGTCTTTTATTATTATTAATTTCTTAATGATTCTTCGTACGTTTTTGTATGAAGAGTATGATGGAATCGCCAAACAGTGGTGTGTACAGCAAACCAATACTTTTTAAACTTAAAAATAGTTGATATGGAGTAAAATGTATGCTTAATATCTCAGAAACCATAATAAATTTCGTTGAACGCGATTTTGAATCAGATATAGAGTATTCAAAATATATTTGTATATTCTATACCAATTTTTTTGTTAAGAATGGTCAGTTGAGCAAAATTGTTCTGGGGCTACGATATGGCTTTAAAATTTTGCGTGTTAAGCACTAGCCTTTAAGGTTATTCTAACTTAGCTTTAAATTTATTGGTAGTTAAACTTGACTTTAGCTAAAAGCAACGATAAATATTACTTAATTTTTTTTAATATTACAATTCGATAAAATAAATTTTAAAATGTTTATATGTTGGTAACACTAAACTAAATACCGCTACTTTTATTTGAAAAAATGTGTAGTGGCAACGACTTACTTTTGTTTAACTGAAAGGATAATTCCCTACAAAAACATGAAAAATAAAATTGATAAAATAATACTAAGGGGTTTAACTAAAATTTTCGCTAGCTTAAAATACTGAGATTATGATAGAGGTCAAGTTAGCGTTTGGTACAATATTTATGTATCGCAATAATTTCCTAAGGATTTTGTTTTGTAATCATTAGGTTGCCAGATTCCCACCCCCCCCCCATTCTATCTATTTATAATAAAAACCTTAATATCCATATTTGCTTCCCATAACCTTTAATAAAGGGTAAATATACGTCTATGTTGTGCTTCCACATATTTTATTGTGAGTTCGGATGTTAAAACACATGCTACACTTGTTTAAGTTGAAATTTAGAAAATACAAATTAATAGTATGTGTTCTAGCATCCGAATTTAGAAGAAAACAATTTGGGAATGAAAATTGAAAATTCTCGTACTCTTTTCACTTGTTAATAGTCTTGTGAAAGCAAAACGAAATCGTCCATTTCCAAATTAAAAAAAAAAAATCAATGCAAATGTGATTAAAAACTATTAAAATTTTTAAATTAAAAAACGAAATAAAAATAATTATAATCCCCACAGCATTTATGAATAAATGTATAAAGAAAATTCATGTCGTGAGGCCAGTCAGTCTGGAGAACTTTCTATAATGTGGGAAGAATGAAGTCTTGCTAAATCGTTTTAAAACTATATACTTTTTTGATTGCCAAATGTTTCATTTATTTGTTGGCAAGAGTTTTAAAACAGTTTAACTGAAAATATCTAGACTTCTATCGGCTTGTAACTATTTAACTTTGGAATATAAAATTGAAAACCAAAAAGTTGGATTGCGCAAACTTTTCCATCCCTGTAACAAATTTAATTTTGAAACTCATTCATTTGCTGAAGTATGCTTTTTATTGCTTGATATAAATAAATGAAAAAATGCTTGCTATTACATATGTATATTACATCGGTTAGGATTTTGTTTTTAGCTGCATGTGCTTAATAGTCAAATTGAGTGTATAATATATACATATGTATATGTATAATATACCTATACATACTCATACATATATACACATACTAAGGGTTTTCACAATAGTGATGGTGCAAAATTTGCATTTTTGAAAATTTGTTGTGCGTAACCTTTTAATATAATTTTATTTCTGTGAAACACATTTAATTTGATTAAAATAATGTGGCAACTCAACACAAATTCTGGCAGCCCTGTCCTCAACTGTGAGTAACTTTGCTGCTATACGTTCAATAAATTGCTTTCAATTTTTTCACACATATGGTTTGTCAAAACTTGCTGAAATTTAATTTGATTAAAAACTTTATGTTCAAAATGCTGTAAAACAATTAAAAACTTTCGCCTCACATATTTTATTTCAGCAAAGAAACTTACTTATGTTTTAAATTTTTAACAAACACAAAAATTTTTTATTTAATTAGAAAATAAATAAATGAAATGAAAATGAAAAAAAAAATGAAAACAGCTGTTAATTTGAAAGAAAAATTGAATGAAGTGTTGCAAGAAAAATTGAAGTCCACCTGGTATTCAATTCCCAAATGTATGAGTGTGGTAGTAAAAAAGTGTGAATGTATTGAACTTTGAAACAAAAATTGAAGCAAAAATTTAACGTGTCGCCTCCAAGTAAGTCTTTATTTGCTTGATAACATAAAAAATACCCAGTATTACAAATAAATTACTAAATAATGAGGACCATTGTTTATTCTTGAAACTATCGTATAATACTATAATTTAATTTTATTTATTTAATGGTAATAATAGGTATTTTTATTTTTGATTATTAAAAACAACGACAGTATTTGAAGAAAATGATTTAGGACCATTGTTATGACTCGACGATAGAGTTCCGGATAGTTAATCTTATGGTGGCAACATTTTTGTGGATAGTGTGGACATTGATTGGTAAAAATACGTAGTGGCAACTTACTTTTGTTTGTTTGCCAAATTATAAACATAAAGAAAACAAAAAGAAAATTTATTATTTGACATATTGTCAGTTTTATTTTTATTATTTTATTTGCTGGTAGTCTAGCATGTCTTATTACGTATTTCATTGGCGCTTGAACCAAATCATCAGTAGACTTTAACCACAAATTTTAAACAGTCACAAACCTCTTACTTTATGCATAGACTTTCAAAAACTATATGAGAATTCATAAAATAATAATACTTTTGAAAATCACAAAAGAAAAAATAAGCTTAGTAAGTAGGCTTTGAAAGTGATACAAAACCCAGCAAATAATTTATATCTAGGTGAACTCATTTTATTTTTCTACATCCTTATACAATTAGAAATCCATTGGATAACAATAAAAGTATTTACAAGGCTAAATGAAAAATAAAACATTAATTGAACTTTAAAGAAAATTTATTATTTGACATATTGTCAGAAGTGTACATAAAATAATTGAAATTTATTTGCTGGTAGTCTAGCATGTCTATATACGTATTTCATTGGCGCTTGAACCAAATCATCAGTAGACTTTAACCACAAATTTTTAACAGTCTATGCATATAGTAAGAGGTTTGTGACTGTGTATTACGAATATTTTTTGTATGATTTTTGATTTTGTTCTTTTTTATATTTGTTTCGTATGTATGTGTTGAGGAATAAAACAATTTGATTTTGAATTTTATTTCAACATAAGGCAAAATTTTATTATAATTTGTATTGACTTTATTTGCGTTAAATCAAACTTGATTGTGCAAAGTACGATGTTAAAGTAAAGTTTTAACATTCAATTCATCATAATGTAGAAAGCAATAAAAGAATATTACATTTAAGGAACAAAAGCGTAACAGTTATGTACATATTTACTATTTATGTACTATGTAATATATGAAGCAAAATTACATATGTACATATGTATTTACAAACATCAATATACATACATACATGTAATAAATCAAAGTAATACGTTATGTACATAGCAAAGATTAACAAAATTATGAACCATAAAACAACAATAACAAAAATTCTTCTACGGCAATCAATTGCGACAAACAAATATGTATGTAAGTTAAATTTGTACAGACAATACAATGTCGATCAAAACTGGTACAATGTAATGTGTTCATCAACATCCCGCGCCGCCCTGAAACATGGTTTCAGAGTAAAGGTAGCTGAACTATCGCAGCAATAGGCCGCGTCATCTCACCATGTTGAGTTTTGAGTTTCACCACACGAACGTTTCCATCCGCTCCTTTATATGACTCGATCACCTTAGCCATAAGCCATTTTGCGGGGGGCAAACTCTTGTCCTTCACCACAACTAAGTTGCCTTCTGTCACATTTGGCTGCGCTTGTTTCCATTTGGGTCGCTGTTGCAGGGTAGTGAGGTATTCTTGATGCCATCGCCTCCAAAATCCCTGAAACATGTTTTGAACATTTTGCCAGTAGGCAAGCCTATTGGTGGGTACTTCAAATAGGTCACCTTCAGGTACAGTGGTGTACGGGCGACCAATTAAAAAATGGGCTGGAGACAAGTATCCAAATTCGGTGTCTGGAGCAGTACCAAGTGGCCTTGAGTTAACAACTGCCTCGATTTGAACCAGTAGGGTGTGCATCTGTTCAAATGTTAAAATTGCGCTCATGGTTACCCGTTTTAGGTGTAGCTTCACCGACCGTACCGCTGATTCCCATATACCACCCCAATGGGGCGCTACTGGTGGAATATAATTCCATTGTATTCCGTCTTCTGCTAAAGATGCGGAAACAATTTCATTATGAGATTGCGACATAATTACTTTGTGCATCTCGTTTAGTTGCCGAGAAGCACCAAGGAAATTTCTTCCGTTATCGCTGTAGATCTGGCGACATTTTCCCCTTCGGCCGATAAACCTACGTAAGGCAGCAATGAAACAGTCTGTACTCAAATCTGTAGCCAGTTCCAAGTGTATAGCTGAAGTAACGAGGCATACGAACAAGCATATATACCCTTTAGACCTACGTGCGTTTTTACCAGAAAATTGTTTCAAAATCAAAGGGCCTGCATAGTCACAGCCAGAATTTTCAAACGGGAAAGCTTGACGTACGCGAACGCGAGGCAAGTCAGCCATAAGCTGTTGCGTAATAAGATGACGTTGACGAAAACATCTTAAACATTTATGTGTCAAACTTCTGATCAAATTTCGAGCTCCTAAAATCCAATATGTCTGGCGTGCAATAACGAAAAGACTTGAGACACCAGGATGTAAATTTCGTTCATGTAAGTCTTCTAAAATAAGCTTTGTAATTCTGTTAGACTTTGGCAAGATGATGGGGTTTTTCGTAACAACGTCCAGTTCCGAGTTGCGCAAACGGCCACCAACGCGAATTAATCCATTTGCGTCAAAATGTGGATGAAGTTTCAGCAAACAAGACCTAGAGCTAATAGGGCGGCTATTTTGTAAGTGGACTCGATCATCGTTGAAATTGTTCTGGGCATATTTCAGCAGGACCAACTTAGCGCTTTGAATTTCTCCAAAACTAAGATTAGAAGCGCACTTTCGTTGGTGTTTAGTGGCATGAAAAAATTTGAGCATATAAGCTACAACCCGAACCAATTTTGTCCATTTTGATACGCGGCTTACAAGGACTTCAAGTGGGTTGTAGTTTTCAACAGAAATTACCAGGGTAGCGGTGCTTGGCTTCAGGGCAGCTAATGCTTCAGGGTCTGCAAATATATTAAAATTATTAGAACGATTTGCAACAGAATTATATTTTAAATCATCGCTTAGCCAGTCTGGGCCGTTCCACCAGAGCCGAAAACGCAAAAGTTGTGTTGCTGGCATTCCCCTAGAAGCACAGTCGGCAGGATTTTCTTTGGATGCAACATGCTCCCAGAATTTTCGTGGCAAAATGTCTAAAATTTCTGAGGTTCGATTGGCTTCAAACGTTTTTAATTTTAATGGCGGTTGTGAGAGCCAAGACAAAACGATAGTTGAGTCACACCAAGCTCGAACTGTGATTGATTCATGTGGCAAAGCGCTAATAATTCGTTTCAGTAGACGTGACAGCAAAAGAGCTCCACATAGCTCCAGGCGAGGCAACGACTTTTGTTTTATGGGAGCCACTCGCGTTTTTGAGGCAAGAAGTGTAACGTGTACAGCACCCGTACGATCGACAAATCTAGAATAAACTACGGCGGAGTAGGCTTGAGTGGATGCATCTGAAAAACCATGTATCTCCAACTTTGATGAGTCGTTAGGCACAAAACGAGATATGCTGAAATTTTCTAGAGACCGTAAATCTTCCCTATATTGTAACCACAAGTCTGCAATACCTTCTGGCAATATTTCATCCCATGACAGGTTAAGCGACCAAAGCTCTCTTAATAAAATTTTAAATCGGACAACAATCGGAGATAAAATTCCCATGGGGTCAAATATTCTAGACACATCAGAGAGCACTTGCCTTTTTGTAGGGGGCGTGTTAGTTGAAAGTTTAATTTTATAGCCAAGGTTATCAGTGGCAGGTTGCCAAAAAATTCCCAACACCTTTTTGATGTCTTTGTCGGGCGATTTGAGAAACGTAAGATCATGATTACTGACTGATATGCTCGGGCAATTTGAAATCCATTTTCTTAACTCTAGGCCTGCTTGTGACAACAGACTGATCAAATCATTACGTTTGGAAATGATTTCTTCTTCTGAAGCAGCGCCAGTGAGGACGTCATCAACGTAGAAATCTTCAAGCAGCACTTTTGACGCAACAGGAAAAGTAGATTTGTAATCATGAGCCAACTGTTCTAGGACACGAACTGAGAGGTACGGAGCACAGGCTGTACCATAGGTTACAGTACATAACTGGTAATGTTTTACTTCTTCCATGGGCGATTCTCTCCAAATGATGCGTTGATAGTTTTTGTGATTGTCAGCAATCCAAATCTGCCGAAACATCTTCACAATGTCGGCGGAAAAAACGTAGCGATGAAAACGAAATCGTAAACAGACTGAAAACAAGTCTCTTTGAATGCTTGGTCCAATATGTAGCGTACTGTTGAGCGAAATTCCATTGGAGTCTTGGAAAGAGCCATCAAATACCACGCGCAGTTTTTCACCAAGCACTGGGTGGTGGGGTAAGTAAAAAACTCTGCCGTCGTTGTTATTTATCTCATTTCGGCTAATTTGTCGCATGTGACCAAGATTTTTATACTCACGCATGAAGGTGTGGTACTGTTCACGAAGGCTAAGATTTCGTTGAAGTCGTCTTTCAACAGCGTAAAATCGTGACATGGCGCCATTAAGGGTATTTCCAAAGCAAGGCTCAGGCGTTTTAAATGGCAACTGGACCACATATTTACCGTCACTGCTACGAGAGTGAGTTGATTGAAAATGGGATTCAACAAAGACATCATCTGGCTCCATTCGTACTTGATATTCAGGCTCCTCTATCTCCCAAAAACTTCGTAGGCTTCGGTCGATATCTATCGTGGAAATAAGGGACATTGTGTGGTCACTAATCTGTGTTGTTTCTACACAAGTGACAACCCATCCAAAGATTGTTGAAATAGCAACAGTGTTTCCATTTGAATCTAATCGCCTATCGAATGTGAATATATTCCAGATGTGTTCCAGCCCAAACAAAATATCAATTTGAGACGAGAAATTGTAAAATGGATCCGCAAGAGACAGTTCCTTCAAATACTTTGCATTTCTGTTATCAAAGGACTGACTTGGAAGTGATGTCGTTATTTGCGACAGTATGTGAACTTTGGCATCTAATGTATGTTGTGAGACTCGGGATTGTACCATAATGTGACAAAATCCACGTGTGGTTTCCGCTTTGACAGATGAAATTCCGCTGACCAATATCTTGGAGGGAGACCGAGTAAGTCCTAAGCGTTGAGCACAAACTTCGGTTATGTAAGACAATTTTGAGGCGGAGTCTAATAGAGCACGGCATTGGATTAATTGTCCATAGCGATTCTTCACATAAATAAGAGCAGTAGGCATTATAAATTCATTGTTATTTATTCTGTTAGATATACGAGGTGCTAGAAGACATGATGATGAGACGGGATGTGCAACGTTCGCGACGGTAGACCAGAGACCAGCGCCAGCTGCAGATGTACTAGGTGCTTGTGATGGTAAGTCAGGAATGAATGAACTTGCAGCACCTGAGGCAGCTTGGGCCTCTGTAGACGTGTGTAAAAGAGAATGGTGACGTCGACGACACTCTTTGCATTTATGCTTCGACGGGCAATTCAAAACAGTATGACCACTTCTGAGACAATTAAAACATAAAGAGGCTTCTTTTACAAAATTACGACGCTCATTGGGAGTCATATGGAGAAACGATGGACATTTAAATATTGAGTGGTCTGTCAATTTACACTTTAAGCACGAATTTGATTTTGAACTTGTACTCACCAGGCATTTTGTATTATTATTGTGCAACTTATGTGGGTTACCGTGTTTCGACTGGGAAGTTGACTTTCGTTGACAAAGCTCCAATTCTTCACACCTGTTGTCCAAAAAATCAAAAAAATCAGCAATAGTTGGACATGGACAATCATGGCTGTCATGAATCCAACGGCGTTTTGATTCGGCATCAATCTTACCGAGCAACAAATAAATAAGCCAACAATCTCGCTCGTTTTTCCCAATAGCATCGAGACCTCGAATAATTTCATTGGCTTCGTCCGATATTTTTCTTAAAGTTGATGCATTTTCTGTAGACGTAAGAGGAAGAGCCATAAAGGCTTCGATAAATGAGCTGATTATATGTTTCGGGCGATCGTATCTATCGTTGAGTCGAATCCACGCTGTGCTATAAGCCACATCTGTTACAGGTATGTGTTGAATTAGGCGAGCAGCATCGTCTTTTAACAAAGATTTAAGATAATGAAATTTTTGGGTGTTCGACAGCGTGGCTTTGGAGTCCACTGTACTCCCGAACAAGTCCTTGAAACTGGGCCAATCCTTATATGAGCCAGTAAAGACAGGAATATTAATTCGTGGTAGATCGGTTTCTTTCGCAGGAGTAGTTGAAGAAAACTTCTCTAAAAAGGTTGCTTGTTGCTCTGCCAGCCTCTCAATAGCATCGCTATTATTGTTGCTTTCTACTGCCTTCGACACATATCTAGCTTTAAGTGCATATAGCTTACCTCTTGCAGCCAAATACTTGTCCTCGTAAATATCAAAGTCCACCTCAGGATCAACAAAGTTCTCTTGGTCTTTATATTGATGAAGCTCATCCGTGGATTTCACAAACCCCTGCCATACCTCTTCCAAACGCTCCAAGCGGCATACCACAATTTCAAAGGTACAGTCATCAGGTGGCCCTTCGGCAAACGACAGAATTCGCGTGAGTGAACCCTTTAAACGACCTCTAAAAACCACCAACGAGTTCATATCCACCAACGAGTTCATAGCCTTTGCCATTTTCCCACAAAAATTTGATTGATTTTAAAGGCCAAACTTTTATTTAATTTTATATTCTATAAAAAATCTAAGCTCATAAGTAACTTCTGGATAGACTGAGTAATCCGGTTCCAAGAAGGACCAATTCTTATGTTGAGGAATAAAACAATTTGATTTTGAATTTTATTTCAACATAAGGCAAAATTTTATTATAATTTGTATTGACTTTATTTGCGTTAAATCAAACTTGATTGTGCAAAGTACGATGTTAAAGTAAAGTTTTAACATTCAATTCATCATAATGTAGAAAGCAATAAAAGAATATTACATTTAAGGAACAAAAGCGTAACAGTTATGTACATATTTACTATTTATGTACTATGTAATATATGAAGCAAAATTACATATGTACATATGTATTTACAAACATCAATATACATACATACATGTAATAAATCAAAGTAATACGTTATGTACATAGCAAAGATTAACAAAATTATGAACCATAAAACAACAATAACAAAAATTCTTCTACGGCAATCAATTGCGACAAACAAATATGTATGTAAGTTAAATTTGTACAGACAATACAATGTCGATCAAAACTGGTACAATGTAATGTGTTCATCAACAGTATGTATTTAAAAAAAATCCGCTTTAATGTCTCTTCACTATAAAGGTTCAACGAGATCTTATTTATAAAAAGTCTTTTTTATCGAAAGTATATTTTGTGAAAATGACTTAAAAAATAAATAATTTTTTATGAAATATATTTTTTTTTATGTCTAAAGGAAGGATACTTTAGCAAATGTACTTTTATAAAAGGCACTCTTTTCAAAAATTACTTTTGATGACATATTACGAAAAGCACTTTTTATAAAAGAAACTTTTTATGAAAAATTCTTATTATGAAAAGAACTTTATTTAAAAGGTACATTTTATGAAAAGTACTTATAACAAAAGATACGTTTTTAGAGGTACTTTTAATAAAAAGTTCTTCTTATAAAAGCTAATATATTAATATTTAATATACTTTTGAAAAAGTATACTTTTTAAAAAAAGGTACCTTTTTCTATAAAAGGCACTATTTATGAAATGCCCTTTTTTAGAGGTACTTTTTGAAAAGTATTTTTTTTTTTTGAAAACTACTTATTTTAAAACCTAGTTTTCTCAAAAGTGTTTTTCAAAAAACAACCTTCAATTAAAATTATGATAAAATATTTTACAAAACATTTAACAAAAAAAAAAAAAAAAAAAAAAATTGAAATAAGATTAGCTGCATAAACACACACCCACGTGTAGTTTTATTATTTGCTCTTAAAAACAAGTGAATTTTTTCAATATCAAACATAAATAAAATACCATTAGCTAATATTGAAATATTCTAGAAGTTAATAGATTTTTTTTATGATTAGATAAATAAATAATGTGTACCCCAACCCTATTTAAGCAACAAGCAAATCATGTGAAAAATAAATTAACGAACCTCCCACATCTGCACGAACGTATGTACATATATATGTATGTATTTAATGTCAATAACAGCGATTAAATTAATTTGAAAATAAAGAAGAAAAACACATTAAATGAAGTAGGAAATTGGGAATAATATTTGCGACATAAAAAGTCGCATGAGTTGAATGTACGATAATGATGATTTATGTTGCCTGGAATTAACAACATTTTCACGGTTTTAAGGGATGGAAATGATCTGCTGCTGATTGGGCTATTAGAATTTTTGCGAAAATTCATATGAAAACTAAGGTTAATAGTTTAGCTGAAATTCATAATAAGTTAGAGAAATACTGTATTTAGGCATTCGTTTAGGTTTTATGTTTGAAGTTCTGTATTTAATGTGTGTAC
Source organism: Tachina grossa (assembly GCA_949987645.1). Taxonomy (NCBI): domain Eukaryota; kingdom Metazoa; phylum Arthropoda; class Insecta; order Diptera; family Tachinidae; genus Tachina; species Tachina grossa. The sequence continues at coordinate 222,183,234 of OX465274.1, forward strand.
ATGTGATATTTTTGAGTTGCACATATTTTTTTTTAATTACACAGGTCAATACGACTTCTAAGACCCCTGTTGTGTTACTCAATTTGTGTAGATATGATACTGAGGATCAATGCCTATAAAACCAGGCTGTCCTAACTGGCACCAGAGTGCCGAATATCAATGAATACATACACGCGAATACATTACTCACGGTGTTCTCTCAGTGGCCAGCCTTGCTATGAAATATATTTTTAGGAATTGACCATTTACTCGAGAACCGTTTCTGGGATTTCACAGAAGACTCGAGTATAAAATAACTTTAAAATTACGTGCTAATTAATATTTTTTACACTATAGTTTCGGAGATATTCAGAAAGTTTTATAAAAAAAATTATTGCTTGTTTGAAATTCGCTCGATTTAAGAGGACACAATTTTTAGAATAGGCCTGAACACAAATAATCATGTTTATTCCCAAAAATAACGACAAATAACATGATTAAAAGAGATATAATATAAACAAAAGGTGAAAAAAATAAAAATAAGCACGTTGCAAGTTTATTGCCAAATTACTCGTAAATAAATTGAAAAAAAAATCACCAATAAAAATACATTAAAAGGAAAATCTTGTGATTATTTAGAAATATATTTTTTTATTTTATTTTTTATTTACTTCAAATTGGCGCTGTCAATTATTCGAGTTAAAAATTGTTCGATTAAATGGTTCATGTATGGAAATAAGTAGTTTCCAAATTTTATTAAAATTGCTTAAATATTTAATGAAGTTATTAAAGTGTGTTTCAGATTACATTTCCATTGATTCATGATGCTTTTTTTTACTTATATACATAAATCTGTTTTATATTTAAGATGTCTATAATAATGATTTTTTTTAATTTCAATAAACAGCTTAATAAATAAAAAAATATATCGTTACCTTAATATAGAAAGGCGCTAACTCATTATTTTTTTGAAATCTAGATGTTTATATATTTCGATAGAAAATCATGTAATGTATCGAAAAATGAAAAATGTCGATTTCAAAAAAAAAAAAAAAAAAAAAAAATTAGTTAGGGCCATTCTATATTAAGGTATCGATATGTATGTATGCCAATAAATTATTATAACAACTACCCAAAAAAAATTGAAATTTTTATAAATGACAAATTACTACACACCCAACTTTCATTTAAAAACGAGACTAGAAATGCAAATAAAACCCTGAAGGAAATGTCGATGGTGAAAATGTACTAAGTCGCTTTTGACTTTGTCACCAGTACTACTCTACAATTATTCCCCATATAATACTTTGTGCTATAGACATTTAGCATGTGCTTGTCATTGAAATTCTACTAGTAACACTAAAACAATTGACTAGATAGTGAATTCATAGTTCTTATGGGAACATGGAGACATACCAACCAGAAATTTACTGGTACATTTCTATACCTTAATTTATGTATATTGACAAGTTGTTGCAAAATCCATCAGAAATATACCACATCTGTTTTCTCTCTTTATTTTATACTGACGAATAAAAGAGAAATTGTAGACAATGTAACTACTACTAGAGTTTTAGTGTTGACATAGAGACACTTGGCCCTAGTCTGACTGCAGGGAAATACACACTTGCGCATACACACACACACACACACACACAAAGAGCACAATAAATAAAAAATGCCAGCATAACAAACAGGAGAAGGTGTCAAGGGAGTTGGAGGGAGAGATCCGTTAAGGTGACGAAGGAAATGTGAAAATATTTAACATTGGCATGTTGAAACAAATAAAAAAAAAAACAAAAATAATAAACAAAAACTAACAACAAATTTAATTAGCAAAATCAATAAAATTCAGTGAAGGAATGAATTCTGCGTCTGTTGTTCATCCCAATTTCCTGTTCGTTCCGTTACCCAGTTGGCCACGTCTTTAAGACATCTTTGACGACGGGTACAAGACAATGGTAAGTCGTAGAAGACATGTGAAAGACAACTCCATACAAATCGTTGACGAAATTTTCATACAAATGGCGGCGAGGTCACACAAGACCAGATGAGCGACATTGTCGCTCAGATTGTCCTCAACAAGGCTTTATTGAAGACAAAACGTGTGACACTGTCGCTCAGATTGTCATCAACAAGGCTTTATTGAAGACATAACGTATGACACTGTCGCTCAGATGGTCCACAACAAAGTTTTATTGAAGAGAAAACGTGTGACATTGTCGTTCAGATAGTCATGAACGCCGATTTCTTTTAAATTGTCGATTAGAAAACTTAATCTACAGACGACATGTCGTACATGAATCGTCGAAGACAATGTCGTCTAGGACGATTTGGACAACTGGGTAATTTCACACACACACACACACAAAGAGAGAAATATTTCGGCAGTGACGATTTTTAGATACTTCTCATTTAAGTAAGATGCTATTGAAATGAAAGAAATTTAACAATTCAGTTTAATATTTGTTAATGCATTGATATTCCTACATTATTATTTTACTGATGCAATAAAATATTTTTTTTTTGTTAAAAATGGAGAATTTTTATGGTCTAGCAGGATGGACATTTTGGTATTCAGGTGGAATGGGCTCATTGTCATTCAAAATTAACTTGCCTAATTTTAATTATTTTTTTATAATTGCTAAATTTAATTTTAATATTATTAATATATGGTGTCCATTATGTAATATTATTATTTTTTTTTTACTATAAAAGAATTTCATTCTTAAAGTCTAATGAAAATAAATAAATAAATAAATAAAAAAATATTGTCAAAATATTGTCAAATACATTTAAATTGATTATTTAGGACCTAGCTGTGCATCCTATGCACATTTCACTGTTACTAATGCAGATAATCAGGGAACCTTTATGTGGAGATAATTATGTTAAACTTTAATATAAAAAAAAACGAGAAGTTCAACATACATATATGAAAGTTGAAACAAGAACACAATAATAACATTTTCCTACCAACCCCTCAATATGCAATTTCAATGTACTCGTATTATTAATAAAAATATTTTACTCAATAAGTAAAATAATAATTTGGAATTATTAGTTAACAAATATTAAACTTAATTGTAACATCAATTATTAACTTGAATGCACTCGCTCAAAAGATACATATCTTGCAATCACACGCATGACTATAAAAATACTAATCGGCTACACGTGCGTATATACACGGCTATTTTATTTATACACACATATAAAATATGTTTTCAAACAGCTAGACACATAAAACCACACATTTTCCATTCCATTTTATATACACAAATGTATGTACACATTGGCGAATTATGAATAAATATCCCGAGTATCATGCGTATATTCTTTTATCCATCTAAATATCCATAGCCTGATTGTAACCATACTCAAAATATAAGTATGGGAGAGAGTCAATGCGCTTGATATGAATATGTCTTTTTATTTTGATTCGCAGCATATTTTAGTTTTTGAATGTTGGAATCTGTGAGCGTACGGAATTGGTTGCGCTACAATTATGATTATACGCAGTTACTAAAATTAAGGCTATTTTCTGGAAAATGTAAAATTTGCTAACTTGTTCGGTACTGACTCAGAAATGCACTGTTGATAAGACGTACATATCGTTGCCTTAATATATGGCGATTTCTTTGGTGGCAAAAGTGTAACATTTTCTAACTTTTTACTAAAAATATACAATTTAGCGTTCTTTTAAAGAAAAAATTTAAGCTCGCAAGGGATGATAAAATAATTTCTAATAAAATGTATGTTTCAGAAAATCATTTTATTGCGAATTTTCATTGAAAATTTTAATAGTGTTACATTTTTTCCAGAATAGAAAATGCCAATTGAAAAACCCTAACTCATTTTTTTTTTGAAATCGAGATTTTTGCATTTTTCGATACGTTAGATGGATGTTCTTCTATCGGAATATACAAAAAACTCGACTCCAAAAAAAAAAAAAAAAAATTAGTTAGGTTCTTTTTATATTAAGGTAACGATACACTAATGTTTTATTTAAATGCGATTATATTTTTTAAATTTTTTATTAACATACATTTTTTTCATTAGATATCCGAATTCCAAGACCAAGGCTTTAATTAGCGATTGTAATAACATACAACATATTTATGCATGTATGTAAGTATATATGTAAGTACAAACTGATGGAACGATGGACATCGTCAAACTGATTCCCATAACATTGTATAGATAAGGACATTCATATCCACACACAAGCATACAATATACACTCATCCAAAATATACTTCCTTGTTTACATACACATGGTGAAGGGTATACGAATATAACAAAGTAAAAACAGCATTTAATAAACAAATTCCTTAAATTTATTTAATGTTATTACAAATTGGAAGCAATAAGGCCAGGCCTTTACTTGCTGGCAATAACAATAAAACTTTTGAAAGGATCCAAACAACTGAAGCACAACAAAAAAAAAAACAACAATGAAACAATAACGAAAAAAAAGGAATTGGAGGCATAAAAATACTCGTACATACACACATACTCGTATAACAAAAGTGAATGAAGAAAACAAAACAAGTTAACATTAAGAAGATGTAGAGCACTGTAACATTGAATGAACACATTAAACACACAGTGGGCTTAGGCAGTGCAAAATCATTTTACATGGAGAAATTGAAAATTATATATATTTTTTTTATTAAAGCAGAGTACTATATATTTTTGCTAGCTTTTTAATGAATTTTTGATATAATTTAAAAATAACTTTGTTGAGTAAAAAAAACAAGCCACGACGTTTTTCGGCTTCTTTTCCGAATTCACACGTATACAACACGAGCAATAAAAAAAACAACAACATCAGCACATGACCACGTTGAGTCAATCAACAAGCAAGGAAAACACCAACCCAAACAAATGAAATTAAATGACATTTTAAAATGCGCGGAATTGATAAATACAATATTCAAGTTAATGACAAATATTATTGAAATAAAAAATTTTATTCAATAATATGGTTTCATTGAAAATAATTCTTGTCTATTTTTTTCTGTATGGAGAAATTGAAAATTACAAGGCACATTTATTTTCAGGTAATATCAGGATTACAAGCACAATGAAAAAATACAACAATGAAAAAAACAACATGGCTTTTAGTTGATCCAAAATATCAAAAATAGAATTTGTTGTAAAATAATAATAATGAAAATTATTCACATAAATTTGAAAAAATTTCTTCACGGCAGCTATCACTAACAAAATTTGCAACGTTTAGGCACTTTTCACAATTTTTTAATAGTTTTTTCATATTTTTAAATTTGTTTCAAAAGAATTTTTTTAATAAAATATTTTTCACATTGAAAATTTTTTTACATTTTTTTTTTAATTTCTCTTTCGTAAACAATTTTTGAAGCTTCGAATGAACTATAATTTAAAGAAAAAAGTAGCACAGCTGCGTTTCCGCTACTACCTGGTGAATGTGCCTTGGAAAATAATATATATTTTTTTTACTAAAGCAGTTTACTATATATTTTTGTTAGCTTTTTAAGGACTTTTTAGCACTAAAGATGTGTTAAATACAGCAGATAAAATACTAAAATGGCGAAACATTGAATTATATAGATTACTCTACTGACTCAAATAAAGATTGCATACCTACGTTTCTCTAATTTTTATGCGTTTTTTTATAAATCAAATCCGAAAGCTCTTTAAAAATCACCTTTTATGCACACAAATATTTCTTGCCATCTATTTGTAGATCATGCCCACTGTGTTTTGCCATCCCCAATTGTACAAAAATTTTTCTTGCCAGTTTGAAAACTTTGCTATGTTTTTTGTAGTTGATTACAAAAGCCATAAAATTAGTGTATGTATTTAAATAAAATTGAATTTTTCTAAATTGTTATATGACTCTTGACTTACGGGTGTATGTATCAGAGAACTGCAATGAGTACCTGTTTTTATGATTTAAGATACTCGCTTAAAAACGAGTTGCGGTTTAGTTAATACAGCATATTGTTTTTGTATCTGCTCGGCATACTCGTAAGAATTTGTGTTTGAACATACGAGCCTATATAAATCATAATGCAGTTCATACACGTTGTCTGTTTAGTATTGTTTCCTAAATATTTTTTTCAACACTCGGCAATGGCATTCGTACATCTGATAAACAACACGAGAAATGTTTGTGTAGGAATTTTGAAGACACACACTTACATTATTAACTAGAGTTATAGTTCTCAGAGTTCATAAGTATTTACTCAGCATTCGTCAATCGTATTAATACTTCAAGCAACGTTGCCAGAAGGTTTGGGAAAAAATCAATTATTGCATATTTAAGTAAATATGTAGGGCTAAATTCATAATGAAATAAAATGTATTTAAAAGGAATTATAAGAAATTTTTTCATAGAACATTTTAATTAAAATATATTAAGAATGCGACAGGCTTATGATATTAACTGCCAGTTTATAGAAGCCATGTAAAAATTCTCGTGTATCTATTTATATTAAAAACAAAAACAAATTTGAGTGCTTTGTCTTTGTTTTCAATATAATTAGACAGACGATAATTTTTACATAGCTTCTATAAAATGGCAATAAAAGGAGCAACTTTTTATGTAACGTTAAAATCACAATTAAAAAAAAATCCACAAAATATTGCCTAAAATCATATTTGCTATTTTATAAACAGTAGGTTTGAAATAAATTTTGTTTTTTATTAAGTTCATTTTAAGTTTAAATTTGTGAGAAGTACACAATACGTTTTTATCTTTGATCTTAAAATAAATAATTTTGAAATATATAATAAAACAAGCACTAAACTAAACTAAATCATCAAAACGGCTAAAATCGTCAAACCTACAACAAATCATGAAATCTGGCAGCCGCGGCTGCAGTGAATGTTGAATAGTAATACACAAATATATATCAAATGAATATGTGTTGAATTGTATTGTTACGAGCTGATAGTAACACCAAAGTAGTGTTAGTTAAATACAAAGAAGTGACCTAATACGAAAATAGAAAAAACACGAAACTTTGCTCAGAGTGGATGTGCTATTATTGTTACTTTTTTCTGCGCTCTTACTTCTTTCTGTAATCAACGCAAGTACAAGTTAAAAAGTTATTGTGTACATTTTCATGCATGAAGCTCGGTGTATATGAATAACGAGCGAACAAAGCAACAAATCAATAAAAGCGAGTGCTGAAAAGTATTCGAGACTAAAAATCATATAGTAAACAGCTCGCGAGTGTTATGTATTGTTGCAGATCTCTGGTATGTATGTATATACATATGTTGAGTGTTGGCTGTCGAAGAAATTATAAGCCTTGAAATAAAACAAAATGCCCAAGAAGTTTAACTATCCATAGCAAATTGAACCTTTTTGGGGTATTTTGTTTGGAGAAGAGTTGGCATCACTGTTCAATAACAGGCATTCAAACAGAAAACTTTTTTGCAGCCTTTTTTCTCCCATAACTTCCTTTACTTTTGTTTGTGTTGTTGTTGTTGTTGTTTCTGCCATTAGACCATTTTTTTTGTATTGCTGCTGTGCTGTACGTTATTTTTTTATTTATTTTTACTTTTTATTTATGTTGGTTCTATAATATATATTTATTTGTGTTGGTGTTAGGAGGTGTGATGGAATTTAGGAACTACAGAGTTGTATGGAAATCGTAAAGCAAATTAGGTATGTACATATATGTATATGTATGTATGTGTGTACATATGTATGTATGTATGTATATTAATGGTTTTAATATATTTTATTTGCAACTGAATTAATTTAAAATTATTAATTCACGCTTAGAATAATTTTTTTCTATGTATGTATTTTTTAAGGTTTTCTTCTTGCATTAAAAAAGTATAATTGTGCTAATATTTTCTTCTCGAGTGCTATTGAGTATTTGTACATATGTATATCTGTGTGGTATTTGATTACTCGTGCATACAAAAGAATATTAATTTTTCATGATTCTTAGTATAAAATATTGATTTGTTTTCTTCTTGTTTTGTTGTTGTTTTGTTGTTGTGTTTGCTTTAGTATTTACAAGCAAAAATATAAGTAAAAAACACAAATAAATAAAAATTGTTTGCTTTAAAGTTAAGGAAAATGTTAATGAAACGTGCTGCACACAGCAGACGCACACAAACACACACATTCATGCACACACACTTATACACACACACCCGTACTTTACGCATTTTTTTTATAAATTTTATTTGCTTGCCAGAAATTTAATTAAATTCATTCAATAAAAAATTATGTTTGTATGTATGTTGTTAGAAAAACAGAAATATTTTACAAAATTCTTAGGCTTTTTCTTAGGAATTATGGATTATTGATTAGTTTGAGGCGTGTAATTCATGCAATATTCACATGTGTAAATGCGAGGTGCCTTAAAAGAAAATTTATGTTCGTTTTCGGTTTGGCTTTTGGTTTGATTAAAAGCGAGAGAGGCATCTACATAAGTATGTATGTATGTATGTATGTATATATCAGATACACACATACATACATATGTATGTGCATGTGTAGATATATATGTAAAAGCAAATGAATAATTATTCAAACAACTTGAAAATTTATTTCGCCTAAATGAAAGCCATTATGATATTGTAGCTTTAATTAAATTGAAAGCCTGATTTACGAAGTACATACATACCAGGGAAAGCCAATCGATACAAAAAATTTTGGATACTCCGGCACATATCGAACAATTTTTATGCTAGTGCGTGTTGATATGTACATATTCATTCTCATACTTGCGTATACTCTTGCGCACTTTATTTCATACTTGTATGTATCGATGCGCTTTCTTCGTTACATCCCGCATATCGACGCATATCTATCGACATACCCATGACTTGCAACACATTCGGTTTTTTAAATATTTTTTGATAAGTGTTGCCAGAAATACTAGTTTGTAGTTGTTGAGGTAATAACATTTTTTCAAACTATTTTAACATAAAATTCAATAAAAATGTTTTACTCACACACACACACTCCTCAGCCCTTAGTTCGAAAAGCACTATTAAAGATTTACGGGAGTAATTTGACCGCGGGTGTAGAAACACGCTCTATTTTAGATCTGAGCTAAGAGCCGAATTAGTGGAAGAAATTTGAACCATGGCATTCCTTACAATTTTAACAATTTTAGCACTTGTTTGTCGCCAATTTTCGCTATGAAACTGACTTTTTAGCCAAATCTTGGCTTTTTTACCATTTTACCGATTTTTAATCCATCTGCATATGTATTTTATGTTAGCGAATTTTCGCCATTTCGGCATTCCTTAGATCTTTAAGTATTTGTAAGTTATTTTAGGGATATTTATCGCAAATATTTTCTTTTTTTTCGCAATAAAAGTAATTGTTCCCAATTATTTGTTTTTTTTGGCAGTTTTAAAGATTTTCAACCATTATAAGACTATGATATATTTTATCTTTTTTATGTTACCAAGTGTTTGCTAATTTTCAACATGGTCGAAAATTTTTCCAAGTTTTTGACATTCGTTACAGTTTTGGTGTTTTTTTTTTAAAATAAATTTCAGACTTTTTTCAATTAAAAAATTATTCACGAATTTTCGCAACTTTTTGTAAGTGAGATTGTTTTTGATTTTTAAAATGTACTGAGTATTTTTGTTCACATTTTTTAAGGTTTGGACATTTTTTTTAAAATAATATTCGCATTTTTGCAAGTTTTCGCGATTAATATGAGGAACAAATTTTGGACTTATTGCTTTTTTGAGGTTTATATAATCAGCTTTAGGGGATTTTTTTATTGTTTTAATCCTTGCGAGTTTGCATAATTTTTGCAATATATAACTTTTTTAATAGAAATTTGCTAAAGAAACCCGCCTCGTATTTACACATTTTTTCATAAAATTGTTTGTATGAAAATTTTTTCATTTGTCAACAGGAGTTCTAGAAAACCAAATTAGATCAAAAATAAAATGCTTCAGAGATTCATGTTACGTGTCTTCTCTAGCGCTGCAATTAGCAAATAGAAAAAGTTTCGTGAAATAGATTTCATGAAAAAATGCATAATATAAATTAGGCATTTGTTAAATTCATACACACCGATTTATTTTATTTACTTACATATTTGGTAACATTGTTCATATAGTCATACTCGTCATTACATGCTTGTGCATACATGTATTGATACGAATATCTATAGCACATTTGTTTGATCGAACCCGCACCTATCGATATGCGCACTTATTTGTGTTGATAGCTATAGATATCTATGCCTGTATGTAAGCATGCTTGTTGATGCGAATATGCTATCATACTCATTGTCGTTGGAGTATCGATATGTATTGAGCAGCCAAAAAGTAACTTTTTGGCTTTCCCTGCTACATACATACAAATATCAAAGGCATATTGGAAATTAAAAAAACGGATAGAGTATTAATAACCTGTGCGTATTGGCATTGTAATGTATAAACTACAAACTTTGGATTTGAGATCATATTTCACCGATTCCCTTTAAATATCAGTTCATATTTAAATATAATTGGTGAAAAACCTAGCCTCTTAGTCTAAAATTTAAATGGTGTTGTTAAGGTTCAAATATTGCAAAATTCGCCCATTTACTATAACAATTCATTAGACACTCCTCTAATTTTGCTCTGATTCTTTTGAAAATTAACGAGAGTGCTGTTTTGAATATGTTAAATTGTATTTAAAACTTATTGTTGGAAAAATTAACCCTTCGATGTCATTTCGGTCAAACATACACATTGTAATCAAATCACAATATATTTTTTTTTTGTTAATGTAAAAAATATTTGGCAAAACCACTGCAAAAGTATTTAGTGAATGAAAATATTAACAACTCTATTCCTTGCCCAATCAAAAACTTTACATTTTCAAATTTTGCAAAATATTTTTGATTTTGCTAGTTTGGTCCCAAAGCATAGAAGGGTTAATGTTTTCAGCCATGAATTATTTTTAAATTAAATTTTAATTAGTAAAGATTTTCGAAATTTTGGCAAAAAATAATTTTTAAATGAGTGTCATTTTGAGACATGAATCGCAAGGGTTAATTAAAATAAAGTTTAGGACATAATTTAGAATATTTAAAGAAGGAAGTATTTAAAAGTTTTAATTGGTAAAGATTTCGGAAATTTCTGCAAAAATAACTTTGAAATGTCTGTGAAAAATAAGTGTCACTTTGAACAACATGACTCACAAGGGTTAATTAAAAAAAGTTAAGTATATAATTTAGAATAGTTATCAGGGTGCCCTTGTCGATTTTTAGAAAATGCGGCTTAGGATTGAAGAATTTTTCAATTAACTGCTGGTAAATGGATGAACTATGCAAAATTTGGACTCTGACATGCAAGGGGCACGGCTTAGAGATGCCGGACTTAGCTCAAATTTTCACCATTTTAATTTTTAATTTTTTTATACTAAATGTCATAATATTATAATATTTCGTCTGGGCTTTTCAGAAGTTCAATTTTCAGAGCGACACTAGTATACACACAAAGTAATTGTTCGGATCAGACTGAATAAACTAAAATTTTAATTTTAACGAACAGACTGAATAATTAAAAAAAAAATTTGAGCAATTAAAAATGTGTAGTGCAACAATAAATCTTCTTCTTATTATTTTTTTTCATTATAATAAAATCCTTCTATTCTAAATAGAAGGAGCGTTGTGGTGAGAAAAGTAAATAGGGAGACAATTTCGAATTTTCGAATTAATGTAACAGTTGAGAGTTGCAGTGCATGCAATACTTACATAGCGCTCATTTACTCAAAGAACGTCAAGCTAACTCAAAAATTAAATTTTTGAGTTAGCGATGCAGAATTAATCTTCATGTCGCTCTTCATATTGTGTTACAATTTCATACAGATATCTTGTTAACTCAACTCTTGAGAGATTTCTTTTTCCAGAATTTCAAACTCGTTTTCTGGCAAATTAGTTTTTTGAGTTATGACGTTGTTTGAGTTAATGAGTGATATGCAAAGAAAGGACCACACGAAAGTAAATTAATGCACAAGATTCCTTTTAATTTCTTAGCAGTAGCATCAAAATTTTCGAATAGTATTACTTTTCTTAGGACGACTTAAGCAACTATTCCTCCATGCCATATATTTCGAGAATATAGATTAAAATGTTTAAATATATTTTGTTAGTTACTGACAATTCTTCTTGTATATTGGGTTTTTTTAATTTTTCCCATTTTTCTTCAAATCGGGTTGGAATAAAAATTTTTGTAATACTGATCATTGTTCTATATAGTTAAACTCTATTTCTCAAAAAAGGAGCTAACAGTAGCACGAACAAAATAGTTAACAATTATGCAAAAGATTAATTTAAATAAAAGGTGGCATCATCACCTAAAGCGCAAAACGCCCTATCTGACAAAAAATTTAAAATCGTTTTTTTTTTAAAATAAATTCCGTGGTATTTTATCAGTATAAGAGCTAAAAAAAATACAAAATCTGCGCGAAAAAAATACGCATGAAACATCTCGATTTATTACATTTTAAGATTTTTTTTTTATATATGTTCAATTAAGCTATTTTTGTAATGCTTTAATTTAAGTGCTTATTTATTCTTATTTTTACCTTTAACGAAATATTGAAATAAAAAAATAAGAATATAAAGAGGCCTAACTAAAGCTTAAAAAATAGTTTCACAATGATTTGTCTGCTTCTGTAAAATTTTGAGAATGTTAAATAGAGCATTTTGCGTTTCAGGTAACGATATATGAATTTAGTTTTATAATTAAAAAAAAACTCTAGCAATTATAATTTCAAAATCATTTTTAGAAATGCAGTGCATGTTAGAAAAATTTTATTGAAAACTTATAAAAATAGCATGATTGCTATTTTTGTTATTTCATTTCTTTTTTTCGTTTTTTTTTTTAATTGCATACCCCTACCCCTTTATGGATTGCATTTCAATCAATCTTTAAAAATTGATGGATATTTTATTTTTCTTTATTTATTTGAAATTAATGATGATGTTTTACAATTTTTGTTTACACGCAGTTGTGTGGAAAAACACGTGTTAAAAATTTAATAGCAGATAAATTCACTGCCATGAAAAATGAGTAACACGGACAGGATTTTCAATAGATTGCTAATGATGAATTCTTGCTTAAAAATTTAAATATATATATATGCATGCACTATGTAAAGGGTGTTTTTTTAGAGGTATAGAACTTCGAATTGAAATAAAACACAAGAAAATCGTTTTAATGTCCATCAATTTGGCTTTATTGGAAGGATAATTTTATGCCATTAATGTTTAAATGATTTCGGGCATGTGGCCGCCGCGGCTGGCTCGAATAAAGCCAGTTCTACAGGTCCAATTTTCAACCACTTTTTCGAGCATATGGGGCCGTATGTTGGCAATAACGCCACGAATGTTGGCTTCCAAGCCCTCTAACGTTTCTGGTTTGTTGGCGTAGACGAGCGACTTCACATATCCCCAAAGAAAATAATCCAATGGTGTCAAATCACACGATCTTGGTGGCCAATTGACAGGTCCATTCCGCGAAATTATGCGCTCATCGAATGTTTCCTTCAATAAATCGATTGTGACGTGCGCTGTGTGGCATGTAGCGCCGTCTTGTTGGAACCACAACTCATCCACATTCATGCCATCCAATTCGGGAACAAAATAGTCGGTTATCATGGCTCTATACCGGTCTCCATTAACGGTAACTGACTCTCCAGCATTATTTCGGAAGAAGTATGGCCCAATGACTCCACCAGCCCATAGAGCACACCAAACAGTCAGTTTTTGTGGATGTAATGACGTCTCAAGGGTCTCATGTGGATTCTCTTCACTCCAAATGCGGCAATTTTGCTTGTTGACGTAGCCATTCAACCAAAAATGAGCCTCATCACTGAACAAAATTTTGCGATGAAAATCAGCATCGAGATCAATCTCATTTTCGGCCCATACACCAAAATCACGACGCATTGCATGGTCTCGCGGCTTTAATTCTTGCACAAGCTGGATCTTGTAAGGTCGCAAGCCAAGATCTTTGCGCAAAATCTTCCATAAAGTTGATGGACAAAGCTCCAATTGCTGTGCACGGTGGCGAATCGATTCATTCGGGTCCTCTTCAACACTTTGCTCTACAGCGGCAATTGTTTCTTCGGTGCGCACTGTTCGACGTCTCTGCGGATGCGTATTATCATATAGAGTAAACGTAGTGCGAAAACGATCCATGGTTAACCGAATTAATTGCTCTCATGGACGATTATGTCGACCATAAAATGGACGGAGCTTGCGGTAAATTTCGCGAACTGAACCATTATTTTCGAAATAAATTTGCACGATTTGCAAGCGTTGTTCTTTTGTCAACCTGTTCATGATGAAATGGCAAACCAAGCTAAATATTAATCACTTGACAGCTGACAAAATGGCCGCCAGTTAAAAAAGTCATGCCAACTTAAAGTTCTATACCTCAATAAAAAACACCCATTATGTATGTATGTATGTAATAAATTTCAATCATATCAATCAATCGCTTAAATTTATAGAAAACCTCTCAAATTTATGATAGTTAGCACTTAATATCTATTGAGGCATATGAAAACGGGTTATTAGATACTTATGAAGCGACATGGTCTTGGACATGGAAAAAATAATAACTTTGAATAATCCGTTCAAAAATACTTGCGTGGCAACACTCTATTCTTGCGAAAGCAATGAATAATTGTTGTTGTTTTTTTACATTTATTTTCATTACATACTTCTTACAACTACAGTTGTTGTTTTAAGAAATTTGAGGGTAAAAGTTCCCTGTCGATCAAGAGTAGCAACAGTGAAATAGGCAAAGGATCCAGCTAAACCCCTCAATAATCAATTTCAATGTATTTTTAATAAAAAAATATTTTATTGAATAAGTACAATAATAATTTGAAATTATATTAGGGCGTTAACAAATGTTAAACTTAAATTGTAACAATTCCCCAAAAAACTCTAACTTTACTTTACATACATACATATATAACTTATATTTTTTAAAGAAACAGATTGGCATTAGATATCAGACAAATCTAAAAGGATGATACCAGGGTTGGAAAAGTTACACTATTTTTGGTATACAAAAGTAACTAGATCAAACAAATGTTTTCTTTTTCTTTAGAAGTTAAACAAATTTTATGCCTTAGAAAGAAATACTTGAGATAAAATATTAGAAAAATTAAAATCCAGAGCTGGGGAATTTAAAAATTTTTTGGTAAAAAAAAATTAACTAAATAAAATTATTATTTTTTCTTTGTTAATTAAACATAGTTTATATTTTAAAATCAAAAATATAGTTCCATAGTTGGAAATCTGAAACTTTTTTTATTGTAAAAAAGTAACTAAATAAAAATTTTTTAAATTTTTAGATTTTTAATTGAACTATAGTGAATTTTTAATCAGAAATAATTTTTAGTCAGGCTTAAGTTCAGTAATTTCAATTCTTTTTATTGAATGAAATATTTTATTAATTAATGTGAGTTTCTAAAGAAGAGAAGAAAAATTAAATTAGACTTTTAAGCTGGGGGAAATACCGATATTTTTCTGTGCAGCAACGCACTTCATCAGCACCCTAGTCTATCTACTTGGGTAGAGATTGTTATTAACATCAGCTATTTAACGTAAATTCTAATGAAACGGAATGTGAGAAATTATTGTTGTGTACAATTATTGATTTACCTTTGGTAAATACATATGTAAGTATCACTATTTATTTCCCCTGTTTTTCCATTTTTTTTTTCATTTTTCTATTTAGGTTAGCACGAAGTTATATTACTCTACCTACGTATGTTTAACTATTCTTGCTTATCTTTTACGATCATCACATTAATTATTTTTACTTATTCGATGTACCGTCGGTACATACATATAAGTATTATAGCAGTGGATATTATGTTACTTTGTTGTTGCATTCTCCCGTTTACTTGGTTTTCGAACATTAGTGATTGCCAAGTGAACAGTGATTTTTTAATTTCCATTTTAGGAAGATCTGCACTGGATACTTATTTGATTCAGTTTTTGGTGTCAGTATCATTATGGTAAAGGCTGGAAAAGTCTTTAATTTATTGTATAGGGTGATTTTTTAAGAACTTTCGGATTTGATTTATAAAAAAACCAAATAAAATTTAGAGAAATGTATGAAATCTTTAATTCAGTCGATATATAAATCAATGTTTAAATATAATTATGTAAATTTCTGAAATGGTTCAAACGCTGGGTCCAATTTTGGCTTAATCTCTTCATCATATGGCCTGGTATCCAACGAATAAATTCTTCAATATTGTCTTCCAGTGCGTTAATGACTATGAGCCTTAACTCAATTGAGCCAATGTTACCTCATTCATTTTAAAAAGGCAAAATACTATTGTAAAAGAATTCTTAAGCTTAAATTGAATTTTGGTTTGGTTATGGCTATGGTATTATGTCTATGACACGTCTAACTTGAACTTAAAATAAAGAGTGCAAAATTAAATCTTTGAATGAAATTCTTTAGTCGAAAAATACCCATAGGTCACTTGCTATAAATTGTACTAGAACAAAATATAAACGATCCATTTTTCTTGTCACAAAACAAATGAGTATGTATGTACTTATGTATGTACGTATGCGTACTACAGTGCTGCATAAAAAGTCTTGAAATTTAAATGCTTCTTGTTTTTTAAATGTATTCTCGTGATAATACATACGTTTGTATACGCGCCCCTGCGTATGAAGAAGCAAGCATCACAAATTTTTACGTCACGAATTATTTTCTTTTTTACTCCTATACCTGCAATAACTGAAACAAATGTCTTGCCAACAGTATTGTTTAGCGTTTGTTTTAAATAGTAAAGCATTTGAAAAATCCCTCATGTCTTAAAAGTTCTTGTAAGTGGTCTTTTGCAGGGTTCTAATGCGTACTTCGGTGAAGGGTTTATAAATTTCGGCACAGCGAAATATAGCACTCTTAATTATTTTTATATAAGCTGTATACCCTCTCGCTTACAAAGATGCATTTGATAGCAGGGAATTTTTATATAAAAGACATGAGGTTTATGAGTCTGGCTTGCTGATTGTCAGCGAACTACCAAAAATCATGTAATCCCGTAGAAGCTTGGTAAGCGAGAGTATACTTCCTATCACTTACAAACATGCTTCTAATCATTGATAATTTTTACTAACATAGTTCATGCAATCGTCCTAATCAATCAGAAGGATTCGATAAAAATCAAAAATGATAAAATATATTAAAAATTTGCTTAGGTGTAATTATAATAAATACAGTTTTAAATGAAAATTTTATTTTTTATTGATTGTATTTAAAAAACTTTTTAATCCGAATATATAATTTTAAATCATTTCAAATGCTAAAATCTTTTTTCAAATTTCTTGCAGTCTCAACAACACAAATTTACAACAACAATCTAACCAAAGAAATCCATTAAGCGAAAATAAAAGCATACATACATACATTTAATGAAACATGAACTAGAAAATAATAAAATAAAGAAAAATATTAATAATGAATTCAAGTGTAACTTGTAAAATGTATGTTGTTACCTGTGTGTGTTCGGTGGGAATAGATGAAAGAGATCAACAGCAGCAGCAGCAGCAGCAGCAGAGGCAGCAGAAGCAGCAACATGAATACCAACAATGTTAATGGCCAAAACAAATTTTCAACAAAAACCATAACGCCCCCTCAATTAAAAAAAATACTAAACAACTAAGAAAAAAATAAATAAATAAAGAATAGTTTAATCCATTATAGAAAAAAAAATAACAGCAATTTTTTCATAAAAAACGTTTTTTTTTATTTTCGTTTCGATTTTATTTCTTTTATTCAAAAAAATACTATAAAAGCTGAAAAAAGATTTAAAAAAAAATTTTGTATACAAAACACGACGACATCTTTTTGTCGTAATGCTTGAACCAAACATTATATAGCCGGCCTTTATAATTATTGCCATACATATGTATTTTTAAATAAACAACCATTAACACAACATCAGCCGACAAAAACAAAAATAAATAAATAAAAAGATTTTTGTATGCTCCTGTTTAAGTTCTCATCAACTGCATTATTATCGCAACTAGGAAAAATTAATATTTATCTTCAACACACTCCCCTGCTTCATCGGCAAGAGTTGCTTGTCCAGCTTGATTGTTGTTGCATGCTGCTACGTTTGCGAACGTACGCCAACTTGAGGTTCAGCATGGTACGGCCTCGTCTGGAACTTGGTCTCCACAGACCGTAATATTTCGGCATCGCTTCAATAATGCAAAAAGGTAATTGAATATTTTCTAAAATTTATTAATTTTTATTTTTCGTTTTTTTATGCGATCGTTTAATATGTGCACTTTAATATATCAAATTATGTACTCAGACCTAGTTTTTGACTTCATATTTAAATGTTGTTTATCTTTAAGTACTTAAATCGTATATCCTGCGTATTTAATTTCAACTTAAGTTTTACAAACATATCGCTCCTTTAATCAAAGAGCGTCATAACTCAAAAATTCCATTTTTTGATGTAGAATTAATCCTCATATTGTGTATAAATTTCATACAAATATCTTCTTTACTCAACTCTTGAAAACAAAATAAAATTTTCATTTCCCATTAAGTTGTGTGTAAATTGAAAACTTTAAACTCGTTTTCTGACAAACTAGTTTGTTTGAGTTATGACGTTGTTTGAGTTAATGAGCGATATGTGCACATCCTTACCTTAATGTAGAAAGGACCTAACTCATTTTTTTAAATCGATTTTTTTTGCATATTTTAATAGAAAAATATCGTCACCTAAAATCCAAAAGGCCGTAAGTACACTTTTTACTATTTTACAGTAGAAGCAAAAAATCTTATAAATTTAAAACTATTTATTTGTTAGGTGCCAAATTAAATAATGAATAAAATCGGTATTTTGGAACATATGTGAGTACAATTTTAAGGAAAGATGTATTATGGCTAATGACATTATAATCAAAAAATTCTATTTTGAATTTTTTTGCTTGTTACGACCTTTTTGATTTTAGGTGAGGACATCTCGATTTAAAAAAAAATAATTAGTTAGGACCTTTCTGTATTAAGGTAACGTTATGCAGCATAATATGCCCTCAATTAGGAAATAGGAAAGTGGTCTAAGTCATGTGAATTTTGAATTTAATATTTAAATTAATCTTAAAAAACTTTAATGGATATTTAATAAATCCTTACTTAATATTATAAATGTGAAAGTTAGTTTGTTTATTTCGGTTCGGTTCGGTACCGGTTTTTTATGATTGTTACGAATTTTCAAACCGCTAAATCGATTTTGAAAATTCTCTCACGAATAGAAAGCTATATTACCAACATCAAACATTAACCGGTTTGGAACCGGTTCTTATATTTATTTAAGATTTTTCCGAAAAACACATTTGTCGGCTGGTTAGGGCAATTTACGTTTTGGGTTTAATTGTTTAACTAGTTTTAAAACCGATTCTTATTCTGTTTTTTAATTTTTTATCGGTTTTGATCGTTTTTAGGGTTCCGTACACCAAAGGTGAAAAGGAACCCTATTGTTTTCGCTACGCTGTCCGTCTGTGCGTCTGTCCGTCACACGGTATTTTCTCAGGAACCGTAAGAGCTACGGACCTGAAATTTGGACAGAGTATGTAGAACCTTGGCCGCTACAACAACAAATACATGGGAATTAAAAATTAAAGGGTGTTCCAAAACGAGCAACGAAAAATGTTAAAATCCCATGTAATTAATATACATACAATTGTATAAATATATCGCACATTCAGTTCAATAGTGACATAACTCAAAATATTAGTTTTTTGAGTTAATAATGCAGAATAATAATGCATTTTGTGTTTTATCGTGGATACAAATTTCATATAAATAGCTTTCACTATCACCTCCTGAGAGAATAATATTTGTTCATGCCTTCATTGAGTTGTATGTAAATTGAAAACTTTAAACGTGTTTTCTGCAAAACTAGTTTTTTTGAGTTATGAACTGGATGTGCGATATGCATTTTGAAACTTGAAATTTGTAAAATTAGTGTATTTTTATACAGACTACAACAATTAACACTAAAATTAAAAAAAAATTTAATTAAAGGGTGGTGGTCCATCAGTTAATGCAATTTTGACTATGTCATTTTGACAATTTGCTATATCTTGGAAACCGTAAGAGGCAAACACTTGAAATTTTCAAAAACAGTAAACTAAAAAAACCAAAAATTATAAAATCGCCAAACCAAAAAAAAAAAAAAAAAAAATCGCCAAAAATTAAAAAAAAATCGCCAAAACGAAAAAAATCGCCAAAATTAAAAAAAAAAAATTCTAACACTAAAATAAATCGCCAAATGGGGTTTTCACTATTTCAGACTTTTACCCGTTAAACAGCTGTTGTCTGGAAAGATTTTCATAACAATAACTTGGACACTTTTTCTTATTAGTGCTGCCATACTTTCAAAATAGTTAATGGAAAACTGTTATTAAACGCTAAAAAAAATTAAACCGTATTTAGCTACAATTTAGCCATTTCCAAAAAAAAAAACTAATGTTCTCGACATCCGGCTGGTGTCAGGAAATTTTCAATTTAACCAATGATTTATAGCTTAGCCTTGCTTAGATTATGGTCACATAATTCATTTTAGGGCTGTTTGGTTTTATGTTCCTCTAGCCACATAACGATTTTTATGAAACTTATTTTATGGCGAACAAAATGTAAAATATTTTTTTTATATACAAAATTATGCAACATTATTTGTCATTTTTATGGTTTTTGTAAAATATTTTCACTTAAGGTTTTTTTTATTAAATGTGTTTTTATTACTTAAAATCTTTTGTATAAAAAAATATTTATTGCTTAATTAAAATTTTTTATTAAATGAACTTAATTTTGAATGTTTTTTTTTTTTTTAAATAACAAAAAGGTCAAATAAACTACAACAAATAGTTATACATATTTTTTTTTTAAATTGTATGACTTAATAAAAAATGTCTAATAAAAGACCTTAAGGTTAAATATTAAAAAAATATATAATTATACGACATACTATATGATATAGCTTTTTATTTTGATATTTGTTTGTTTACTTGTTATGCCAAGACAATAACTTAAATGAAATTCTCAAACGTTTCATGGCGAAATGCGGCTTTAGAAATGAAGAAAAAAAAATTGCAAAAAGTCACTTCCAAATGAGATATTTCCTATTAACTATCAAAGTTAACTAAACGTTTCTTTTTAGAGAAATACATAAATTCGATTACACTTAAAAAAAGCTCTGCACCTTTTACATATGAAAGGCAGTTTAGCCCTATCGATTATTTAACATTGTAAATGTTTTCTTTTCTGCATTATTTATTCAAATTTGATTTCAGGATTCACAATGCAGAAATATAATGAAAAAAAAATAAGAAGAATAAAACATTTATGTTTTTGCATTTTTTAACTATAATTCGAATTTTTATAAATTTCATGCAAAAACAATGGGGCCTTGTCATGCCCCACAATGCACAATAAGAAATAGAATTCAGCATAAAAAAATATGCCACCACAAACTAATACAGACACACACACATGCATACATGCACATGCACATGTGTATACTAAACATTGGTCATGCTCATCACACACAGTGCGCCCTCGCTTTGTATAACCCTGAAGATTAAGACAATTGTTTGCTTATATATATATATATATATAGATAGATTTTTGAATTTTCAATAAACTATGTGTACATCAATATCTTCTAATTCCGAGCATTAAAAAATCATTAATCATCGTACGATAATGCAACCGATTCTCTGTAAGGAAAAAGTAAGGTCCAATGATCCCGCCAGACCAAAAAACGCTCCAAACGGTCACACGTTTAAGATGGAGAGGGTTACCAATAATAACTCTTGGGTTCACCGAGCAGAGGAGCAAGCCGTCTTAAAAAATTGGCGGAGGCGGCACAAAGTGCTGTCAATTTTTTTTTTTTATTGTTGTGTATATTGTTTTATTATATTTTGTTTACAGAAAAATTAGTGTTTGAAAAATTTTAACTAAAAATGTGTTTAGAAAACATATCCGTACCTTAATATAGAAAGGCCCTAACTCATAATTTTTTTGAAATCGAATGTTTTCTATATTTCCGTAGAGAACATCGAAAAATGCAAAAATCTTGATTTAAAAAAATAATGAGTTAGAGCCTTTCTATATTAAGGTAACGATATATGTACGTAAAAAGAAAACATAATATCATTTTGCAATAAAAAGATCAACATTAAGAAGTGCAATTGACTGTGTACATTTTAATGCTAAATATTTAGCCATTTTCGAACTAATCGGCTGCGATGCTGATGGATCGGCGGCAGCTTGAAGTTACATTGAAAATTTGCGGTGGGTTCTGAACCGGCTGTGAGCCGATCGGTTTGTTTTTTTACATGGCCTCCGAGGTGAAAATGAGACTCATCATTCCAGATGATTTTTCGATATAATTACGAATAAGTTTGATGCATTTCAAGAAGTCAATCAGCAAAGATATAACATTCCTGATGATCGGTAGGCGTGAGTTCCTAGGTAAGAGAAATTAAAAAACCTATATTTTTCTCACTACTATGGACTACAACAGCAATATTGTCAGTTGTTCTAGAGTCACATGCACGAGTACGGTTCTTCACTTCATAAATGTATCCTAACAGTAGGGGTGGAAAACTATCGATGTTTTTATTCTGCCATCGATTAATACTTGAAAACAATCGATATTTTTTCGTCACTATCGATACTAAATGATACACCACTAAAACCATAAAATCGAAATATATTGCTTTTCAGAAAGAAAAATAACTGAATTACGGGAAAATTTCTTTCGCTTTTATTAACAATTATTTTAGTTTCGTTATTTATTGAACTGACAAATAAAATTCTATTTTATTTTGCTTTGTTTTATTTAAAAATATTTTGTTTTGTATGTACATCATACGAGAACCATACAACTTCGATACTATCTCAATAGTATCGTCGATATATCGATAGTTTTTCTAACTTTCGATAGTCTTGAATCGATATATCGATAAGGTTTTGTAAACTATCGAGAGCTTTCGATAGTGAAACTATCGATAGCCAACAGCTCAAATTTTTTAACTAATTTCACAATTCCTGGCCGATAAGGTGCTTCACAGTGACCTTAAATTACTTTAGTTTTGCGAACTTTAACCGCGAAGTTTTGAACATTTTTTTAATGAATTTTAATCATTTCAATGCATTTTTAAATAGTATATCGTTCTAATTTAAATTAATGGCGTAGTTTTAACCAGCGATGTCAACTTGGTGCTTTTGGCACTATTTTTAGTGCTTTTTGAAGAATCAAAACGCCATGTTTTGAGCGTTAGTGCCAAACTAAGAAAAATCACTATATAGTGCTTTTAAGAAATTTGTGTATATCTTAAAATTACTTTAATTAAAAACTTAGTGTATTAATTTTTTCAGTGTAAAGCATATCTTTTTAGTTTGATATACAGATTTCATTAAACAGTGATAAGCTTACACAGAAAAAATTATTCCCAAAAAATTTTCAAACAAACGTGTGTTTTGAAATATAATTTAGTTTCAGTAAATATTTTTTACTGTTCCAGTAAATTATTTGTTCCAATTTTATTTTATGTAAAAAAAATGTATACACAGAAAAAACTAAATATCGTTTTCAGTAACCAAATTCATTGAATCAGTAAATTTTTTGTATGAATGCGGACCTACAAAGAAATTTGTAGATTCTGATAACAATTTTTTTAAAAATTTAACTGAAAAAAAATTTTTATATTTAGTTAACTTATTATGGCATTAGAGAAAAAAGTTAACTGAAACTCAAAATATTTTCAGTCAAATTTATTAATAGGAACAGAAAATCATTTTTGCAGATTTTGTTTTGTATTATTCAGCAAATTTTTTTTTTATAATTTACAAACACATTAACTAAAATTTTTCGTATTATCAGAAAATAAATTAACTGAATCAATAAAAATTCTTACATTTTTTTTAATTAGTAAAAGTTTTATTAAAAAAAAAAAATAACTGAATCAAATGAAAGCTTCAACTATTTTTTTTTTACTTTGAAAAATTGGCTTGTTTTTATGGTTAAGCATTTCGTTCCCGCTTTTGGAACTCGTCAGTAGACTTCAACCCAAAAAATTTTTGAATTTAGCTAACAAACTCCGTATATTTATAACAAGACTCTCTTAATACTATATTGAGAATCACAATATACAAACATAATAAGTTTGAAAACCGCAAACAAAAATCTTAAAATAAAAATAAAATGTTAAAATAAATCAGACAAATTTTTTTACAGTATATAAAAATAAATTTAACTGAAAAAGTGAAAAAAATAAGACAACTTTTTTTACAGTATATAAAAATAAATTTAACTGAAAATAACAAATTTAAATAAAAAAAAATAAATCTAAAAATTTTTTTTTTACAAATTTTACTTTATATAGATATTTTTCATTCTATACAGTTTTTTTATATAAAATAAAATTGGAACAAATAATTTACTGGAACAGTAAAAAATATTTACTGAAACTAAATTATATTTCAAAACACACGTTTGTTTGAAAATTTTTTGGGAATAATTTTTTCTGTGTAGAATGAAAATTATCTATATAAAGTAAAATTTGTAAAAAAAAAACTTTTAGATTTATTTTTTTTATATTTAAATTTGTTATTTTCAGTTAAATTTATTTTTATATACTGTAAAAAAATTTGTCTGAATTTTTTTAATTTTTTCAGTTAAATTTATTTTTATATACTGCAAAAAATTTTTCTGATTTTTTTAAATTATGTCAATATGGTATTAAGAGTCTTACTATAAACATACGGAGTTTGTTAGCTAAATTAAAAAATTTTTTGGGCTGAAGTCTACTGACGAGTTCCAAAAGCGGGAACGAAATGCTTAACCATAAAAACAAGCCAATTTTTGAAAGTAAAAAAAATAGTTGAACCTTTATTTGATTCAGTTATTTTTTTTTTAAATAAAACTTTTACTAATTTTTTTAAAAAATTTTTCTTAGAATTGTTATTGATTCAGTTAATTTATTTTCTGATAATACGAAAAACTTTAGTGTATGTTTTTGTAAATTATAAAAAAAATTTGCTGAATAATACAAAAAAAAATCTGGAAAAATGTTTTTCTGTTCCTATTAATAAATTTGACTGAAAATATTTTGAGTTTCAGTTAACTTTTTTCTCTAATGCCATAATAAGTTAACTAAAAATAAATTTTTTATCAGTTAATTTTTTACAAAATTGTTATCAGAATCTACAAATTTCTTTGTAGGTCCGCATTCACTCAAACAATTTACTGATTCAATGAATTTGGTTACTGAAAACGAAATTTAGTTTTTTCTGTGTAGAAAATATTAAACCTTATTAAACTTCACTTGTTTGGATCTGCACTCGTTTTTCACGTTAGTGCTTTTTACGCTTTTAAAATATTCTACGGGGTCTAAAATATATAACTGTAATAGTGTCGATTATTTTTGTTAAGAAAATCACGTCCTCCTGCACCGCGCAATAAATAGCATAGCTATAAAAATTATTACATAAATCGCTGAAATTGTGTAATATCTCCTATTTTTCTAATTTCGAAAAAGAATTTGAAAATTATGAATGCAATGCCACAAACATATTTTAAATACTTTTACACTTATGTATGTTTATTGGGTTATGCTCTTTTGCAAATAAGCACATCTAAATATATATGTAACAGCGCATAGAGAAAGGAACCTAAGGGTACAAAAGAATCAATTTTCACGTTTTTTTTTTTTTTTTTTTTTTTTTTGTTTTGATTGGACAACATCTGAGAGCATCGAATAAGACCGATCCCATGCTCCAAAAGTGTTCCCTCCCAGAGATATGTTCGTTTTATTCAGTGATGGTACGTTAAGGATACACGTATTTAAATCTTTAAAATGGCTCTCCTGAACAAAATAGGTTTTTACATTTAGGTCCCTTTCTCTATGCGCTGTCACATATACATACGGATGACTGCATTTGTTTTGCACGTTTTAGTCACTCTTTTTTAACAATTCTTTATTTTTTTTTGATGATGTCGTTGTTTTTATATTCCATTTACTGTGTTCAACTTATTTTATTTTTATCCTAGAATTTTTTGTCGTTTCTAAATACATTTTGCGGAAAATTTATGACTGGCATTAGAATATTAATATATTATTTTTGTTGTTGCTGTTATTTTTCTCAAAAACATTTTTTTTATTGCCTCAAAAATATTTCACATGTATGTATGTATGTATGTATATTTTAGTAAAACAACCACAAAATAAACACATTCTTTTATCAGAACATTGTGAGATTAATATTTTTTTTAATAAAATTTTCAAAAAAATAAAAATCAAGGTTAAACAAAAATGATGCTGAAATGTAAAAGTAAAAAATAAAATGACAAAAATTGTTACATTTAAATAAAATATTATAAAAACAATTCAATGCACAGTGGAGCCGGTATTGAGATAATAGAAAAAACATTTTTGCACCGACCAACTCGTATTAATACGAATGTGAATAGAAATAAATTCGGTAAAGTGCAACATTTCCGTATGGACACTACAGAAAGGTCTCAAGGCACTAACTCGTAATTTTTTTTTACTAAATTGAGTTTTTCAGTGATTGCAATACATTTCACACAAATACACTGCGTCACAAAAATGTATTACAATAGTGTAAAAATAGCAGTTGTTCTTTTCATTCTGGCGATTTTTTTTGGGTTTTCCCGATCTTTTTTGTAGCTTTGGCGGTTTTTTGTTTTGGTGATTTTTTCGGCTCTTGGTAACTTTTTTTCGGTTGTTTTTTAGCTTTGCCGATTTTTTCCGTTGTTTTTTAGTTTAAACGATATTTTGGTTTTTTTGCGAGTTTTTTTGTGGCGATTTTCTTGCAATGTATCAGATTATTTTATTTATGGTGACATTTTTCATGCAAGCGATTTTTTCATATAAGCGATTTTTCGTTTCGATATAGATTGATTTTTGTATTTTTCAGTTTTAGCGTTTTTTTTCATTCTGGTAATTTTTTATCGGTTTTTGGCGATTAATTTTGTTGCCTTGGCGCTTTATTTGTTGTGGAGTTTTTTTTTGGCTGTTAGCGATTTTTCGGTTGTTATTTAGGTTTGGCGATTTTTTCGGTTGTCTTTTAGTTTAAGCGATTTTTCAGTTTTTTGCGAGTTTTTTTGTGGCGATTTTCTTGCATTGTATCAGATTATTTTATTTATGGTGACATTTTTCATGCAAGCGATTTTTTCATATTAGCGATTTTTCGTTTCGATATAGATTGATTTTTGTATTTTTCAGTTTTAGCGTTTTTTTTCATTCTGGTAATTTTTTGTCGGTTTTTGGCAATTTTTTTGTGGCCTTGGCGCTTTATTTGTTGTGGTGTTTTTTTTTGGCTCTTAGCGATTTTTTCGGTTGTTTTTTAGTTTAAGCGATTTTTTGGTTTTTTCGACCTTTTTTGGTGATTTTCTTGCATTTTAGCAGATTATTTTATTTATGGTGACATTTTTCATGCAAGCGATTTTTTCATATAAGCGATTTTTCGTTTCGATATAGATTGATTTTTGTATTTTTCAGTTTTAGCGTTTTTTTCATTCTGGTACTGTTTTGTCGGTTTTTGGCGATTTGTGGCCTTGGCGCTTTATTTGTTGTGGTAATTTTTTTTTGACTCAGCGATTTTTCGGTCGTTTTTTAGGTTTGGCGATTTTTTCCGTTGTTTTTAGTTTAGTGATGATTTAGATTCTTGGGAGCTTTTTTTTTACTAATTTTCTTGCATTTTAGCAAATTATTGTATTTATGGTGACATATTTCATTCAAGCGATTTTTTCATATTGGTGATTTTTCGTTTCGACATTTATTGATTTTGGTATTTTTCAGTTTTAGCGTTTTTGAAAATTTCAAGATTTTCCCTTTAACGGTCTCCAAGATACAGCAAGTTGTCAAAATTACATTAACTGATAGAATACCATTTAATTTTGAGTTTTTACATTTCAGTGTTAATTCGTATAGTCTGCATAAAAATACACTAACTTTGAAAATTTCAAGTGTCTGTATCTAACATTAGGCCTTCAACATGTTTCGTTGCTCGCCTTAGAACAGCCTTTAATTTTTAACTGTTCTAAGTTTTACATATTTTGTGAAAATCTCAGAAACGTAGCTCTTACGGTTCTCGAGAAAACAGCCTGCGACCGACAGACGGCGAGGCGGGCATCGTAGCGAAAATAACAGGTTTGCTTTTCATTTTTGGTGTACGGAACCCTAAAACGAACGAAATTTAAAAATATGTATTTATATCCATTTGAACTAAATCTGTTGAAATATTTTGAAATTTCTATCGATATCGAATGCCGTAATTTGCTGCTGATTTTACTTTTTATTTGTCGTAGATTCAAATCTCATTGATATTTAATATGCAGATATTTTTGAATTGAATATTGTTTTAATTTTTTCTTTGGGCACAATCCAATTTTTCGCAAACAATCCCATTGTTCAAAGAATGTTACATTTGTTTTAAATATTTTTATTTCTTGATGGCAACAAAATTAAATAGTTTATTAGATAATTATTATATGTATATTTAAGAAAATAATTTGTTGAAATTATATTCACTAAAGAGCTGCTAAAAAGATGAAGTACCGTCGATTGATAAGAAAATGAGAAAAACTAAAATCTTTTGAACTCGTTACTTTGTCGTAAGGAATATACGAGGTTTGTTCAAAAGAAAAGGTGAAGTGTTTATTTATTCATCAATATCAATTTTGTTCCCTTCAAAGTAATTCCCCTCAGAGAAAATGCATTTATGCCGGCTCTTCTTCCAATCCTTGAAGCACTTCTGAAATGCGCTTTTCGTTATCTTTATCTCATCAGTTGTGGCAAAATCACGAACAAGCATTGATGTGTGAGCTGTTGCATGATTTTTTTCCACAATTTCGATCGTTTGAGCCGTTCATTCTTCACGCAAACGCTGCATAACTTTCTTGTAATGGGTGTTTTTTATTGAGGTATAGAACTTTAAGTTGGCATCACTTTTTTTAGCTGGCGGCCATTTTATCAGCTGTCAAGTGATTAATATTTAGTTTGGTTTGCCATTTCATCATGAACAGGTTGAAAAAAGAACAACACTTGCAAATCGTGCAAATTTATTTCGAAAATAATGGTTCAGTTCGCGAAGTTTACCGCAAGCTCCGTCCATTTTATGGTCGACATAATCGTCCATCAGAGCAATTAATTCGGTTAACCATGGATCGTTTTCGCACTACGTTTACTCTATGTGATAATACGCATCCGCAGAGACGTCGAACAGTGCGCACCGAAGAAACAATTGCCGCTGTAGAGCAAAGTGTTGAAGAGGACCCGAATGAATCGATTCGCCACCGTGCACAGCAATTGGAGCTTTGTCCATCAACTTTATGGAAGATTTTGCGCAAAGATCTTGGCTTGCGACCTTACAAGATCCAGCTTGTGCAAGAATTAAAGCCGCGAGACCATGCAATGCGTCGTGATTTTGGTGTATGGGCCGAAAATGGGATTGATCTCGATGCTGATTTTCATCGCAAAATTTTGTTCAGTGATGAGGCTCATTTTTGGTTGAATGGCTACGTCAACAAGCAAAATTGCCGCATTTGTAGTGAAGAGAATCCACAGAGACCCTTGAGACGCCATTACATCCACAAAAACTGACTGTTTGGTGTGCTCTATGGGCTGGTGGAGTCACTGGGCCATACTTCTTCCGAAATAATGCTGGAGAGTCAGTTACCGTTAATGGAGACCGGTATAGAGCCATGATAACCGACTATTTTGTTCCCGAATTGGATGGCATGAATGTGGATGAGTTGTGGTTCCAACAAGACGGCGCTACATGCCACACAGCGCACGTCACAATCGATTTATTGAAGGAAACATTCGATGAGCGCATAATTTCGCGGAATGGACCTGTCAATTGGCCACCAAGATCGTGTGATTTGACACCATTGGATTATTTTCTTTGGGGATATGTGAAGTCGCTCGTCTACGCCAACAAACCAGAAACGTTAGGGGACTTGGAAGCCAACATTCGTGGCGTTATTGCCAACATACGGCCCCATATGCTCGAAAAAGTGGTTGAAAATTGGACCTGTAGAATTGGCTTTATTCGAGCCAGCCGCGGCGGCCACATGCCCGAAATCATATTTAAACATTAATGGCATAAAATTATCCTTCCAATAAAGCCAAATTGATGGACATTAAAACGATTTTCTTGTGTTTTATTTCAATTCGAAGTTCTATACCTCTAAAAAAACACCCGTTATTATTCCTTAAGGCCGTGATACACTATCATACAAAGTCGTGCGATTTACGAAAATATACAACACTGGTGTGATGAATTTTTATTGTCTTTTGGGAATTTTCATAAACTCCATCATACCAGCGTTGTACTTTTTCGTAGATCGCACGACTTTGTATGATAGTGTATCACGGCCTTTATTAACCGTACGACTTCTTGGCAAGAACTCATGACGAACCACGCCATTGTAATTGAAGAAAACAGTGTGCAAAACTTTCACATTTGATCGAATTTGGTGTGTTTTTTTTCTGGGCCTTCTGTAATGCGTTTGTAGCACTTATGAACACTAATTTGAGACAAAGCGAACTCGCTGAATTCCACAGTCAATATTTCAAATGCCTTGGAACACTTTGTTCCATTTTTAACGCAAAATTTAATACATACATATGTATTCATGGTGTAATTATACAGGTGACTGCGTAGGGATTTGTTATACTAAAATACGGCAACCATAGCTGTGTAAAGAACCGAAGAAAGTCTAAAGCACAAAAATAATTGTACTAAAACCAAAACAAAATCGAAGTTTTTGACATTCGTCAGCTACAAAGCACATAGAGAAAAAATTATCAGCTGAAGTAGCGCTGCCACCTAGTTAGATACACCTTGATATGTATTATTTGATCCATTTTTTCAAAAGTCAAAAATCGAAGAACACACACAAACGTGACTTACCTTTTCAGTTGTCAACAAGAAATTGCTAATCCAAATTGGCTGATAACGCCAACATATGACTGACACATCGTCGTTCGCAAGTTATTGTGTTCTATACCGCAAAATATAAAAAATTTAGTTAAGATTGATTTTTAGGAAAACTTTTAGAGATCTGTCGATCTGTGTAATCAGTTTGTTCTTATTGTTTATAGTTTTCGATATACGAGACATTGACTTTGTGCTATACAACTCTTTAGTGACAAGCTTCGTAACCTATTGTGTTCTATATGCAAAAACTCTTGCACATCGAACAAAAACGTACCAAAAATACTAAATAAAAAAAACTATTTTTTATTTTGTTCTATATGAAAGACTAAATAAAGTTTGTACTAATTTGGATCTCTTTGCATTATTTGTTTTTGTTTTATTTATTTGTTGTGACTTCACATTGCACTTGGCAAATGAAATGAAACAAAAAAAAAACAATGAGAAACATTCAGTATGCAAGAGCCGTTAATTTTCAATTAGGTCCGGGTGTTTTCTTATTGATTATATCAATGAAATGTTATTGTTTCTAATTGTCAGTTCACACGGTTGTCATATGCACAAATTGTTCAATCTGTTGTTATGCGTTGCCAGACTTAAACCATTTGTTTGAAATTGTTAAATATTTATCGTTTGTGTTTGTGTTAAATGTAAAAAGTGAAAGTATAAATTATTATAGACCATAAAGAAGCAATTGCAATGATTTTGTCTGCATATATTTTATTATAAACTTTTTCTTTAAAATCAAGCGTGTGCAGTGTTGCCCATAAGGTGGAAGTACACACCACGCGTTACGCGGCAACGCTTTTTTGGCTTGTTAAACGTTTAACGCTATACAAATGGAAAGTTGTACAACACGCTTTTGAGTTTTTTTTTGTTGTAAAATTTAAAGCCTTTGCCGGCTATTTTTTGTCTTGCATTTTCGTTTTATTTTTCTTTAAATATTTAATGCATTTTTTATCCATTGTTTAATACAAAAATTAATTTCTTATCATTTTTGTGTATGTTAGCTTAAGAATCTGGTAACACTAGCTGTCATTTTGTATACCACGCATGAAAGTTGAAGAATGTTCAACTATTTGCGAGGTACGCGCGTCGCGAACTTCTCTATGTAACTTGCCTTATGATAACACACTATTTCAACTTTTTTGACAGCCGCATGTATCGCATTAGCGCATTGAACGCGAGTTATGTACTTCCACCTATAGAAAGAATTATCTTACAATGACGCCATTGTCAGATGCATGAACTTCGCACATCTGACAACATTAAAATGTCTGACAAATATCTGGCAATAATTTTACAATGTTTTCACACGATTGTAAGATGTCTGACAATATGTTGTCAGTTGCTAGTCTTGCAATGGACTGACAATGCTTTTTCTGGCAACGTCGTCTGACAAAAATTGCCAGTTCACACGGTTGTAAGAAATTTTTAGCACATTTTACTGGCAATATTGTAAGATCTGACAACAGTCTGTACATAGCTTAAGTAACTAGTCTTGTTTTGTTGTAAAATAACCTTCGCTTAGAAATGACTGATTTCTTCATATTTTCTTTGTTATCAGTTGCTCGGTTTTGCCGAAAGTTAATGTGCTGTGTCAAAATATAAAATTTCTGTTAAAAAAACGAAACATTTTACTAATCGTTAATCCTTCCTCCAAATACTGACGTGATGTACTGGCTCATGCTCAATATGCTTGCCCTTTCGTAATTCATTCACAACACTTGTGGAAGGATCGCAAAGGTGCTTGAAATGATAATACCCTGCAAAAAATTGTCTGACAATTTATCGAAACGTATTCGTCCTATGACGAATGAGTAGTGTATGATGAAAAAAGGATATATCATGTAAATGGTTATATATTCACCATTGTGGTGATGTATAGTCGTGATCTTTTGTCAATTTAATTGGGATTTGGTCTAGTATTATAGTAAAAGGCACTGAACAAGTTCGATGTGGTTGGGTCCAGGACCTGTCAAACAGTATAAACATAATGTTCGTTGTTCCCTCCAATGGCACCGCCAAGCCACCCTGCAACCAGTCCTGTAACTATTCTTATACATTAACCTAAGGTTAACTGGTATTTATACTTTTGAAATATGAGTGCCTCTGTGGTCGAGTGGGTAGTGTGCAAGCCTGTCATTCCAGAGGTTGGTTAGCACGAGTGCCAAAAAATATCTGTTTAAAAATAAATTATAATTGCATTTGTAACAATAAAAAGAAAGTTATAAGTTTTCATTGTTACTGTTAAGTGTCGGAACAGCGTTGCCATATTTTGTTCTCAAAAACCTTCAAGTCGAACACAAAAATCTTTTTTTTTTCATTAAAAATCTTTTTTTAGTGCTTTTATTCAATAAACATTCATATATTAATATGCATTGATTTAACTGAATTGAAATTCAAGAAAAATTCATTTTGTTTCAAATGAATTAACAAACGTAAAGGTAAATAAATAACACATAATATTTTCTGAATAGAACATGAATAAGATAAATATAATTCATACATTTGATGAAGGAAAGAAGAAAATATGTCAGTACCTTAGACAAAAGTACCTTAAATAATATACTAAAAGTACCAAATATCATATTCCTAAAAATCTTATTTTTAACAAAGAAATCTTTTAGTCTTGTTAAATCTTCACATATGGTAACGCAGTGTCGGAATGACATTTTTAAATAGTTTATATTAATCCACACCGATTAGGTCCCCATGTGATAGTTCAGTGACGAGTCACAACGTGCATACAAAGTATCAATTAACGCCATCCTAGGACATCCCCATGTACAAGTGACTGGTCTGCTTCATATGAAGTGGTAGAACTCGGACTTGGAACCGATCACGTGACTAGTCTTGTGTTAGTTTCATTTCCTGTAGGGAAATAACCAGGATATACTTAAAGTATTTAAAACAGAACACTTTTTTACATTTTGTTCTATATGCTATAAAACAATAAGAGTTTCGTAAATAAGTGCATATAGAACAAAGCGGTTTTTTTTAAACGCTTATTACTCTTATGGCCTATTTCCCACCTGCGAAAGAAAACGTTCGACTTACATTTTATATTGAAAACAACAATAAAATACGAAAATTTGTTTTTGTTTTCAATATAAATTGTAAGTCGAACGTTTTCTTTCGCAGTTGGGAAATAGGCCATTAAAATCTTTTCCAAAGACGAAATTTTTTTTTTACAGAAAAACTCAGAATCTCTAATAGTTTTCTTGATAAAAAGTTTGAGACAACTTTTTCGGTTCAGTTTTTTGTAACTAACAACTAAACTTTAACAGCGATTTCCCAAAAAACATTTTTGTCATATAGAACACAATAACTTGCGAACGACGACATGTCTACCAAACATAACAAAAAAAAAAAATCGATAATCGAATGTACACAGTCCGCGAAAATTCAAAATTCACCTTTTCTTTTGAACAAACCTCGTATTAGGTATTATTGTAAAACGTATTAAATATATTATACACATGTATACATATGTAAGTATGTCTATAATAATATAAACTGTGTTCCGTCTTCTTTTTAAATGTAATAATTATTTTTTTTTAATTTTTGGAAGACACTAAAACCAAAATATTCACTTTGAAGAAAGACATTACAAAGGTTTTTATTCTGAGCTCGTTAATTTTAATAATTACATTAATTATTAAATGAGAAAATACATGCCTGTGCAATACAAAGAGAAAGAAAGATAATCCCCCTTATTGTGAATGGCGTCGTCGACGTCACATCAAGACGACAGCAAATTTTGTCATTTGTATACTCTTTACCGGGAAAAATTGGATCTTATTGACAATCTCTCACTAATCTCGAAGAAGGCTTTGTAAATTAATGGAGCAGGTTAATAGTAGTAAATTTTTGTCGACAAAGAGTAGACAAGTGACAATTTATAGTGTCGTCTTGATGTGACGTCGACGACGCCATTCGCAATAAGGGGAAATATTGTGTGGCTTTCTATCCCAGTGTTGTCAGTTTAGGGGATTTGTCCCCAAATTGGGGATTTTTTTCGAGATTGGGGATGACAATTTCATGTTGGGGATCTGGGGATTTGTTGGGGATGATAACCAAAATTAAAGGGATTGTTTGGGATTTTTTTTTATAACTGATGGTAACAAGAATGATCTTTGAGCTAAGAAATGTGTGTCTGGCAAGTCTAAAAATGTGTGTTTCTATTCATAGTGAATTAATTCTATAGGTAATAAAGAAGAAATATCAAGGCAGATTAACCAATATAATGAACACTACCAAAACAAGAATACGTAACAAAATGAAATATGACTTGTTGGAAGCACTTCTTAGAACAAACACACTTTAAAAATAATTTCATTTGTTGTGACAAGTTAATCCTTCTGCTGAAATGCTAAAGCTTTTTAATACAAGTACTGTGTACAACAAAATTTCTGAGGCTGATAAATCGGAATATTTCGATTCAGAAATGATAAACTTTGGTTAAACGTTTTTTTATACTTGTGTATATTAAACTATGTGTTTTTTTTGCAAGTTTTAAAAGTATAAAATTAAATTAATATTAATGTAAATATAGCTATCGATATAAATGTTATTTTTGTCATCATTTTTTTTATAAAATTAAGAATTTTTATATTTTTTTCACAAAACAAAAAATTTTAGTAAGAAAACTCAATTTGGAGATTTTCGGGGATGACAAATCAAAAATTGGGGATAAGCTCTAGAAAAAAAAAACTGGCAACACTGTTCTATCCCTCTAAGCATTTTATCAGGTTTTAGGAGTTTATTTCAGTTTTCGCTTGATGTCTGCACTAAGAAAAAGTTGTAGCTTGAATTATTCCAACCAAATTTATGGGCAACACTGTATTTGATTATGGTGGAATTTTGGTTTTTCGCTGTAACCGTAAACAGTTGTTTGCTGTGTAATAGAGGCCTGCTTTAACAGTCTTGATATTTAAATACGTCTTGTTTTTTAAATGTATATATTCTCATGGGATGTACATATTACACTAAACTAATAATAAAAAATGATGGGGCATAACCATAGTCATAGAATAAAGCCGGTTCGTTTTAGAAACAACTTAAAATTAAAAACCTGTTCTTAAATATTTTTCTACTATAGTCAAAAACAAAGTGTATGTTAAGTTGAACCGACTTTAACTGGGTGCCACAGTAAATATTGGAAATTTTTCATATGATAGAAAACAAAATATCAACTCGCTCATCTCTCTCTCATCAGACATTGTGGAAAAAGAGTTGAGTTTAAGAACAAGATAAAATAAAACAACCGAACATAAAAATAAATTAACAAATAATTAATATACAGAAAATTAAAAAGGTGTTTGTATTTTATATTATTTTAATACAATAAACTGTTCAATGATTGGATTATAAATTGTTTATAGGAACAAAAGAAGCCAAGGCATAGAAAGTAATACAGACATACATACATACATACATACATACATATATATATGTTCTCTTTTATTTTAATGTGTTTTGTATTGAACTAAAGAGCCAGAGTCGATGCTAATCTAGTTAAAAACAACTTCAGCATGTTTTAACTTTAGAACCGACTTTTTCCTTTAAAGTGCAGTTTTTCTCGTCTATGGTAGGTCAAAAGTACATGTTTTAAAAAAGTCCATTCTAAAACTAAAAAAGTAGACTTTTTTGTTAACTATGGTTATGGCCCGATGTCGTTTAATAAGCGAAGCACTATAAATCAGGGATGGCAAAGTTGGTACAATTGTATCTTTTTTTTGGTACTGTTTAAAATCGGAAGGTACAATAGTACACCAATGACTAATTAAGTACATTTAAGGAATCTGCCCAGTTTCACTTTAGAACCATGTAACCAGCGTTACCATATGTGAAGATTTATCTTATTTTCGAAGTTTTTCGGAATGTTATCAAGACTAAAAGATTTCTTTGTGAAAAATAAGATTTTTAGGAATATAATGTTTGGTATTTTTAGTATATTATTTAATGTACTTTTGACTAAAGTAATGACATATTTTCTTCTTTCCTTCATCAAATGTATGAATTTTGTGCATACATATATATATCTTATACAGGTTCTTTTCAGTGAATATTTTGTGTTTTTTTTACCTTTACGTTTGTTAGTTCATTTGAAACAAAATACATTCAATGCATATTAATATAATTTGAGTAAAATCACAAAAAAAAGAAGGTTTTTTTGTTCGACTTGAAGGTTTTTGAGAAAAAAAATATGGCAACGCTGCATGCAACTCATACTATTCTCACTTGAAAACAGTCCTGTGAACGCAAAACGCAGCGAGAAAATCAATAATCAAATAATTTTTCTTCTAAATTCGGATGCTAGAGCAAATACTATTAACGTGTTTATTTTAAATTTCAACTTAAACAGGTGTAACCATATGCTTTAACATTTCAACTTACAAGCAAATTTGTGAAAACGATTCCGTAGTCAGAACAAAGTTGATCATTTCAATAAAAACAAATATAAATATGTAATTTGAACTAAAAAAAGCTTTTAGTACAATTAAGGTAAAAAAAGTAAAATTTTTTTGAAGTTGTTGGTACAATTTTAAAATTCTCAATGCCTTCCCTGCTTTAGATGTATTGATGTTCGTGTATATGAGTGTTTACTAACGATGTCGCGAATAATTCTTGTTCGTAACAAACAATCAAAAGAAATAGTGTTGATAAGTGTATGTTTGTTATTTTGCGTATTGTGCGTTTGAGTGTGTGTGTGTAAAATATAGATGGTAAGCTATTGTGTGTTTAAGGGTAATTTTTTAAAGCAAGCGCAGATCATACACACAACGTATGTGCGTATGTACATGCATGACGTTTGTATACGCGCCCCTGCGTATGAAGAAGCAACCATCACAAATTTTTCCGTCACGAAGTATTTTCTTCTTTACTCCTATACCTGCAATAACTGAATGAAATGTCTTGGGTCATATCGTCGCTGTTTTAAATAATCGACCTAACTGACATTTTTTGAAAAATGAGTTAAGTCCCCTACTAGACTTTATAAGTCATAATACATAATACATCAGAGAACAGATTGAATGCCTTATTTTGTTGTTTTGAATGCAATCACAAAAAACTTGCATATTGCTGTTAATCCACAACATTTGAAAACACCAACGCATCGCACAATCAAAATCAAAGATGAGTGCGTCGAATTTTATTGCGTGCATTGCTTGTTTTATATAAATGTTCACTGGTATTGTCAAAAGCAACGAATACTCAGTGAATGGTGCGAACTCTTTTTACTGTGATTGTACACAACGTAGTCTTTTTATTTTGTGCTTGTATAAAATTCTTACATTAGTATTAATAAAACACGATATAGATTTGAAATGCGTTTATGTAAAATTTTATATGAAATGGTTATTTGAAATACATTTTAGATCTATTTTATTTTTTCCAAATTTTAATTTTTATATTTTCTTTTTTTCTAACACTGTAAATATCGGCAACTATTTTTTCTAAAATCTCACCCACACGCTGCATT
This sequence comes from Tachina grossa, assembly GCA_949987645.1. Taxonomy (NCBI): domain Eukaryota; kingdom Metazoa; phylum Arthropoda; class Insecta; order Diptera; family Tachinidae; genus Tachina; species Tachina grossa. Next base: position 222,221,713 of record OX465274.1, read on the forward strand.
TTTTTATACCCTTTACCAAAAAATGGTAAAAGGGTATATATAGGTTTGTCATTCCGTTTGTAATTTCTAGAATATTAATAAGCGAGTCATAAAGTATATATATTCTGGATCATTATGCATAGGGAAGACGAATAAGCGATGCCCGTCTGTCCGTCTGTCCGCCTGTCTGTACGTAAAATCGGTTTTTCGAAGCTCCCAGAATAGCTAGAGACTTCGCTGTTGGACTGGTAGGTCAGAAATGGTCGAAATAAGTATTGAAAATTAGCAAAATCGAACACACGGTTTCAGAGCTGGGAGACTTAAACTTATTTTGCCATACAAAATAACTACCGAAAACTAGTTTTTAATAATATTTTATTAAATAAACTTATTTTATACTTTAGTATGAATAAAATTGGTATTTCTAACTAAAAAAATTAAAAAGACGTTTCCAGGGTTGGAAAACCTTAACTTTTTTTTGTTATGTAAAAGTAACTTACTAAAACAAATTTTTCCTTTTTTTCTATAAACTAAACATATGTAATGCTCTTAAAAGAAGGAGATTGATGTAAGAAATCAGAAAAACAAAAAGGATGATTCCAGGGTTGGAAAACCTACGATTTTTGTGATATATACAAATAACTACCGTAAACTAATTTTTTATTTATTTTTATTACATAAACTTATTTTATACTTCACCACGAATAAAATTGGTATTTCAAATAGAAAAAAATTAAAAAATTTAAAAAGACGTTTCCAGGGTTGGAAAACTTTAACTTTTTTTCTTATGCAAAAGTAAATTACTAAAACAAATTTTTCCTTTTCTTTATAAATCAAACATATCTTATATTCTTAAAAAAAAGGATTGGTGTAGGAAGTCAGAAAAATCAAAGTGGATAATTCCAGGGTTGGGAAACTGAAACTTTCTGTGATATAAAAAATTAGCTATCGAAAATTAATTTTATTTTTTTTATTAAATGAACTTATTTTATACTTTAGTACGACTAAGATTGGTATTTCAATTTAAAAAAGTTTCAAACACGTTTCCGGGGTTGGAAAATTTTAAGTTTTTTTTTTATAGAAAAGTAACTTACTAAAGCAAATTTCCCCTTTTTCTCTATAAATTAAACATATCTTATATTTTTAAAAGAAAAAAAAATTGGTGTAAGAAATCAGAAAAATCAAAAGGGATGATTCCAGGGCTGGGAAACTGAAACTCTTTGTGATATAAAAAATTAACTACCGAAAATTAATTTTTATTTTTTTATTAAATAAACTTATTTTATACTTCAGTACGAATAAAATCGGTATTTTAAATTAAAAATTAAACTTCAAAAAATTAAAAAGATGTTTCCAGGGTTGGAAAACTTTAACTTTTTTTATACAAAATAACTTACTAAAGCAAAATTTTCCTTTTTCTATATTAATTAAAGATATCTTATATTCTTAAAAGAAAGAGATTAGTATAGGAAATCAGAAAAATAAAAAAGTATGATTTCAGGGTTGGAAAACCCACAATTTTTGTGATATAAAAAATTAGCTACCGAAAACTAATTTTTATTTTTTTTATAAAATGAACTTATTTTATACTTCAGTACGAATGTATTTGGTATTTCAAAATAAAAAAGTTAAAAAAATTAAAAAGACGATTCCAGGGTTGGAAAACTTTAACTTTTTTTGTACAAAAGTAACTTACTAAAACAAATTTTTAATTTTTTACTATAAATTAAGCATATCTTAAATTCTTAAAAGAAAGAGATTGGTGTAAGAAATCAAAAAATCAAAAAGGATGATTTCAGGGTTGGGAAACTTACACTTTTTGTGATATATAAAAGTAACTAAGTCTAATTAATTTTTATCTTTCCCTTTATAAATTATATATATTTTACGTTTTGGAAAGATAAGTTTGGTATAGAAAATTATAAAAATAGAAACCACAGCTTCAGAGCTGGAAACTTTGAACTTTTTTTCTGGATATTAAAGTAACTAAATAAAACATTTTTTTTTGATTTCCTTTTTTCTTTTTTCACTTAACACACTATCTGCATTTTTTTAAGAACTACTATATTGATATAAGGAATCAGAAAAATTTAATATGATGATTCTAGGGTTTGAAAATTAATTTTTATTTTGTACATAAAATTAACTAGGTCAAATTATTTTTTTCTTTGTGTTTATACCTTATGTATGTGCTTATGTACATATATCTATACTACATAAACGCACTTTAGTAAAGGGTATATAAGATTCGGTACAGCCGAATATAGCACTCTTACTTGTTTTATTTATAACCATTAAAATCACGTAAAATAAACTTGTTATTTAGACGTGATATACAAAGGATCAGCGAATACTGAGTGAATGGTATGATAGAAATCCATTCATTCATGTTGCATCATTTCATTTCACTGCTTGTGTTATTAAGACATTGTAATAACAGAGTGCGTATGAGCAATCAACAAATCGCAACGAATTGTATCATAGCAATTACATTTGTAATTGTTGTCGAACAAATGCATGGCAAAAGCCATATTTTAAATTTTTAAAATAATAGTTAAAACAGTGACAATATCTTAAAAGTTCTTATAAGTGGTCTTTTGCAGGGTTCTATTGTGTACACATATTTGTTGTTGCACTTTTGAAATTAGTGAACAAAACAACTGTTTATGGTTATGACAGCACTAATAGTTAAAGCAAATACATTTATGTTTATGGCAATAGTTATGGCTATGGCCTTATGGTATGGCGCGTCTGATCGAACCTTACGTTCTGTAGTCCAATTATACCCAAGAGAAACGCACTATCAACATAAATTTTTTTTTTTGAAGAATCTTCATAACATAAACGTGATATAATCATTTTAGAATTCCAAGAAGAAATTTTAGGTTTAAATTATGCCAATAAGAGCAATTTGATTGCATAAATTTAGCTCTCGACCTTTGATGAACTTTCGAAAAATAGAGATAAATAAATATTAGAGGTATTCACTTCAGCTCTTGCAAACTGTGCAAAATCTATAATATGCATATACTTAATAATTAATGAAGAGCAATGTATTTATTTTGCCATGGAATGGCAAGCAAATGCAAAGTTATTTTGCATTCGTAGTTCAGTAAGATCATTTATTTCCATCCACTTTCTTTCCATATTGTAATTATATATGTACAATACATATGCACATATATATTTTTTCTCTTAAAATTGAAATTACGCGACATATTTGCGGTTGTTAACACAATTTAAACAAACGGCTTTAAATAAACTATCAAAATCTTTTTAAAAATCACTAAATTGCCAAATTGACCGTAAAAATTTGAAAGGAAATTTGTAAAAAAAATATATTCTTAATTTTGTTTGTATTAAAACTACAAACAAGATTTTGTAATTTCAACAAAATTACATGCCAACAAACAAACACTTTTGTTTTGTGTTTATTAGTTTTCAAATTAAAAAATTTACATTTACGCTCAAATGAAAATGTTTATTTTCAGGGTGTTTCCAATAAAATTGATGAATTTTAATCAATTTATAATGGCGAAGTAATTTTAATAATTAATAAACAAAAAACTAATTACATAATTATGTATGAGTGTGTTTTAATATTAGAGATGGGGAATATTTCAAGTGTGTTCTTTCGTGAGGAAACTTCTTTTTGAATCGTGTGTACACATCAGAGAAATTAATCAGGTACACACATTAAATAACAAAAACTACACGCTTTTTGTTGCTTTAAAATTTAATTTTTAATTAAAACTTAATATAAACTTTTATTTAAAATTTAAATTACTATAAATGCCGGGTGATATTGTTGAAGTTGTTGGAGTATGTGACTGAAAGTGATAAAATAAGAGCATATTTTCTCAAAATTTGACATTTGGCTTAACAATAAAACATTATCATCTGCTGTAGTGGTGTCACCATGTATAAGTTAACCTCATTATTAACTAAGACAAATTTAAAATTTAGTTTGTGAGAGTGTAAGCCTAAATATGATCTTATTTTCATCATCACCACTACCCTGTTCAATACCTGCTACAAGAGACACAGTGCCGAGTAACATAGAATCCGTCATACGTTATACGTCACCTTTTTCAATGAATACTTTTTTGCCAGTAGCCCAGTAGCATTTGAGCAGCTTCAATAAGTTTGGTCTCCATTTCATTAATTAAACTAATGTTTTTTTATTAATTTTTTTATTTCTTTTATTCTATTTTATACTTGCTCCCACAAAACACAAAAACCTAATTCGAAACAAGCAAAAAAGCAGCTAAAAGCTGTCAAATTACTCAACGTACCCTAAAAGCCAAGAGTTCCCCAATTTTTTTTACTTTGTATTGACGTAGACATACTGAATGTGACAAGGCTTGTAAGAAACCCTGTATTTCAACTTAGATGTCAGTTGAACAAATTGAATTTTAACGTATGACGGATTCTATATGACTCGACCTTTAATCATATGAGCAAGTGTAAATATCTGTGGATTGCTTTTAATATACATATAATTTGACTTAATTACAAAATTCATTTATTTGGCAGTGTCATCCATCAAAAAAAAGGTAACACGTGTGTGTTGCAAATATTTTGAGTTTCTTGTAGTTTTCTTTCTTTCAATTTATATACATACATATTTACTCTTCATAATATTTCATTAATTCTTATTTCAAGTTCTCTCTGTAATGTTGTTGTGTATGTTTTACATAATTTGCATGGGCTTGCCATTGCAAGAAGTTCTCCTTTTCGATTCCTAATCTCCGAATTTGAAGCGATATTAAGAAAAATTTAATAATATTTTCTTCAAGGAGAAAGTGCGCATATTTTCATGTAGAATTCAGTAAATAGCTAGTACTAATTTTTAGACCAAAATTAATTCATAAATTTCTTAAAAAAATCAACTTTTGGAAAAGCATATTGAGTATTTTCTAATAGTTTTATTTATTAAAACTATCAAGGCTTTATGAAGGGCTTATAAAACAGCTTTTCATACAAAATGTTTCTCATTAAGCTTGTACAAAGCCTTAATAATCTTCTATATAATTAATAGGCGAACATGTTTCTTGTAATCCCTTTTACGCTGATACCACTACACCGATTTTAAAAAGATTTATATGGTTTTAAAGGATTTTCTGTACAGATGTGCAGAATCTACATTTTATTGAAATCGGTTTAGTATTTTGGGAGCTATAAGCGTTTAAAGTTGCTACTACTACATGCAAACATATTACACACGCATTTATTAGCTTACAAGTAAAAAAGAAAAAACCCTGCAGTCAGACTGGGGCGAAGTGTCTCTATGTCAACACTAAAATTCTAGTAGTAGTTACATTGTCTACAATTTCTCTTCTATTCGTCAGTATAAAAGAAATAGAGAAAACAGATGTGGTGTATTTCTGGTGGATTTTGCAACAACTTGTCAATATAAATAAATTTGTATGTACGTAAGGTATGAAAACGCACTAGTAAATGTCTGGTTGGTAGGTATCCATGTTCCCATAGTCAATTGTTTTAGAGTAGATTTTCAATGACAAGCTCATGTTAAATGTCTATAGCATAAAGTATTGTATGGGGAATAATTGTAGAGTAGCACTGGTGACAAAGTCAAAAGCGACTCAGTACATTTTCACTATTCGCACTTTCTGCAGGGAAAACATGAGGGTGTGTGAGTGTGTGTTTGTGTGTGTGTGTGCGTGTGTTTGTAGTATTTCTCTTGATCTAACAATTTTTTTCTCTTATTTGTTGTTGTATGAAAGCCATAACAGAGAAACAAGTCGAGGCAAAATTATCGGCGTCGGCGGCGGCGGCGCAGTAGTTTTGCGACCAGCGGCGGCGCGCCGAGTGAATTTTCGGCGGCGCAAATAACTATATGAAAATGTAAAGAGAAAATAAAATTAAAACTGAAAATTGATTTTCAAAATTTTTTTTTCGGAATTTTGTCCTTTTGAGCAGACAAAATTTCGGCTGGTTTTGAGCCGATGCGAGCCGATACAATTGGCGGCGGCTTGATATACAAAAAAATAACCGGTCGAATTGTTTCTCTGAGCAGCGATGCCAACTTGGTGCTCTTGGCACTATTTTTAGTGCTTTTTGAAGACTCAAAACGCCAAGTTTTGAGCGTTAGTGCCAAACTAAGAAAAAGCACTAAGTAGCGCTTTTAAGAAATTTGAGCATTTCTTAAAATTACTTTAATAAAAACTTGGTGTATTTATTTTTTCAGTCTAAAGCATACCTTTTTCGTCTGATATATTTCATTAAAGATGATATTATTACAGAAATAGAGAACTGCTTAGGAAATATTAAACATTATTAAACTTTACTCGTTTGAATCTTCACTCCTTTTTCGCTTTTAAGTGCTTTTTTTTAATTTTGATGTGCTTTTAGAGCCAAAAAAGTTGGCATCACTGTCTCTGAGCCATAATACTTAAAGGAAGAGAATTGAATAAAGTGAACTAGCTTGGTTGAAGGGATTTTGTTTATGTTTTCTTAATATCAGGTATTATTTAATTATGCTTGCATATGTATGTAAGTTTGTATGTGGCTGTGTTTTAATGAATTTTTTATGACGTTTAGATATGTACATTTTCTTTGAATCTTAAATTATTTACATTTTGATTCTAGAATACGGACGAGTATGTCGTCCGTTTGGTATATCTAGTTTTTATAAATAAAGCTTTAAAACTATAAAGGAATTACAGATTTTTGTATGATTAAAATAAATATTTACTTGTTTTTCTGCAGGCCTCTAATTCATCCGGAAGTATTCTCTTCTTTACTTCTATACGTGCAATAACTGAAACAAATGCCTTGCAAGCAGAGTTGTTTAGCGTTTGCTTTAGAAGACTTCGCTGCAGTAAAGCATTTAAAAAATCCCTCATGTCTTGAAAGTTATTTTAAATTGTCTTTTTCAGAGGTCTTGTTAATACCAGGTGATCTCGTTTCAACCGATGATGATCAGCTGCTATTTTCTCTGGTGTCAAGTCAAGCAAAATGTTCAGAAATTTGAGTTCACCTAGATTGAATTCGCCTTGGGATCAATCTGAACGATTGAGACAAAAATGAACTATTTTGCACACTTGTATCGTATTCGTAAATAATATTTTTTTTGGTTGTTATAAGATTTGTAAAATTAAGTTCGTTTACAATTTGTCCATAATAGACTTTTAAACTAAATTTCTTTATTTTGTGAAAAGGGCATTTAGTTGTTGGATAAAGAAAGTTGAATTTGTGGGTGTGGTCTTATAAAATTTCTTTTTAATGACTTTTAAATATTTACTGTTAATAACTAATTTTGACTTTTCCAAAATAGTGGAATAAATTTTGATATTTTGTGGCAAAAAAAGTATTGGAAATTGTAAAACATACTCTGATTTCTTAATATTTCGCAAAAATCAAAGTTCGAATATATTTTATTTACGAAAATATTTACATACATATATACATTTATTTATATACTTACATATAATTATCTTAATTGCGAAAGTGTGCTTCTCTAATTAAGCATTTTGCTTGCCGTTTCTTTGCTTCATTTCTTGCTGTTTTTTTTCTTTGTCAGCCATAATATTTTTAACAGCGAGTTATTTTTGAGAATTTTTCTTATGATTGTAATTACGCTTATAAATCCAATTTTTAACAAATTCCTCTTGAAAATTAATTTATATAAAGATAAATAAACATATTTAAATGTACGTACCTCTTTGCATTGGCCACTAAAGGTAGAATTAGTAAAATTGTATCGTGATGTTGCGTGTCAGCTGACAAAAACCGTACCATATACAATGCATGTTACTAGTTATAAAATATGTGGTGGTAGCACTGCTAATGTAGGAATCTGCAGAAAACAGATTTTCTGTAGCGAATGTCAAAAACGCCGCAATTTAATGCCAGACAAAAAAAAATGTGCTGTGCAAACTGTTACATTTTCTATAACTTGTGCACAAAGTTGAACGATACGGCAAGCTGTAAAGTAGAATGATACGATTTTACTAATTCTACCTTAACTCTGTTCCCCCCTTAGACATTAGCCCAATTCACAATCTTGTGCAAATGGTCTTGCATCGTTGCATGTGCAAAATTGTGTAGTATATTGTACTCACCACTTAACAATTCTTAGTGGTGAGTATCAATATAATAAACCATTTTGCACATGCAACGATGCAAGACCATTTGCACAAGATTGTGAACTGGGCTATTGTCTTAGTTAACTTTTACATGCACATGTATGTATGTAAATAAATGTCTCTTCTATGGGTATAAAATATGTTTGTCGTAAGTTTTGACCAAGATAAGGAAAAGAAGAAGCACAAGCAAATTAAAAACAACGACAGACAACGACAGGTGGTCATAATCAATGATGAATAGTTTATCTTGTATCTCTCTATCCATTCAGTCTATTTTTATGTACTTTCGAACTAATATACACACTTTATTTATTTATTTTTCTTTTTTTTTTAGTACAAATTGGTATTTGATTTGTTGTTTTTGTTTATTTGATTTTGTACAAATTATATACTGTGGTATATTCAATAAATATACAAACATGTACAGTATGTCAAGAATAAATTTTCGCATTAAAAAAATAAACAAATGTTTTAATGTTATTTTATAAAAAAATACAAATTTTATAACAAAAATATTTTTTAGTTCATTAATTACAACACATAAAAAATAAAAATCAGATTCATCAAAACAATAAAAACAAAGATTCATTTAAAGAAATGTACCCCTTTTACACACGGAAAGTTTACTTTGCAAAGTCTTAATTCGGCTGGGAGAAAGACAGAAAGAGAGAGTATTCATGCCTTTGTCTTTCACACAGCTGAATTAAGACTTTGCAAAGTAAACTTTGCGTGTCTAAAAGGGGTATTATTAACTAGTTTTTTTTTATTAACAGAACCATTTTAATTAAAATTTTTTTTTTATTTTTCTCAATTACCATCTACATATGTGACTTTCATGAATAACAGCACATGTGCAAAAAATGTAATTTTTTCAGTGGGGCCAAAAAAGTTCTTTTTGATAATTATTAAAAAAAAATAGTAGAAGTTTAGTTGTTGTTTTAGAAAAAAAAATTATGTACATACATACATGTAAAATTCCTTAGAAATTTTAAAAAATAATATATTATATATATTCTAATAACCATCTGGCATCATTATTTACATATATATTTATATTACATATAAATAACAGGTTGTAATTCATTCGCGGAACACCTGAAGTATTCTAATCGAATTTGGTGAAATTTTATATGTATATAGGAAGTTTTTAGGAAAAAATCACTTATTCCTTTTTGAAATTGTTTACCACTTAACAGTTTTAAATTTGCAATGGACCCGACTATAGTTGTCTGTTGTGGTTTAAATTATTGATCAGTAGGACTTAATTATGTACATATGTACATATATATATATGTTATGTATTTGACTGTATTTACATAGTGGACTGTATGGATATTTCTAAGAGAAAACATCCAGAAATTATCAATTTTAAAGAGAAGTCGTCTCTTCATATGTTCAAGTAATTCACCACATTATTTTACACAAGAGAATTTAAAGAAATTAATTACAAGAGTAACACAATACTTTCGAAAGCCCGCGGCCCAGAGTACCTATGCACTTAATTAAACATAATTTCACTAAAAATGCAAATAGGTGTTTACAAGATAAAAAGAGCAATTTCTTATGGGCTTCTTTTAATTGTTGATTAAGATTTTTTTTTCGTCAATACTTTTATGCATTTATGACATAAATTTTATGTACTTATGTATGTATATACATACACAAGTTGATATGTAAATTATACATATGTATGTATGTAAATTTGTAGAGTTAAATGAAAATTTAGATATGTACCTGCTGTTTTAAAATCATACAAACGTTTTTGTTCTTTTATTTGTTTCAATTTAATTTGTGGGACTTAGCGGTTTCTACAACTTGAAATTGTACTTTTGTTTAGTATATAGTATGTATGTACACATGCATGTAAGTATTTATGTAATTCGTATTTACTTTAAGTAACGGTAAGCCCCCTGGAAATAAAGGTTACTGTAGGTATGTATTATCTTTTATGTACTTGGTGAACATTTGTATGTACATATGTAACGGGTGTTTTTTTAGAGGTATATAACTTCGAATTGAAATAAAACACAAGAAAATCGTTTTAATGTCCATCAATTTGGCTTTATTGGAAGGATAATTTTATGCCATTAATTTTTAAATATGATTTCGGGCATGTGGCCGCCGCGGCTGGCTCGAATAAAGCCAATTCTACAGGTCCAATTTTCAACCACTTCTTCGAGCATATGGGGCCGTATGTTGGCAATAACGCCACGAATGTTGGCTTCCAAGTCCCCTAACGTTTCTGGTTTGTTGGCGTAGACGAGCGACTTCACATATCCCAAAAGAAAATAATCCAATGGTGTCAAATCACACGATCTTGGTGGCCAATTGACAGGTCCATTCCGCGAAATTATGCGCTCATCGAATGTTTCCTTCAATAAATCGATTGTGACGTGCGCTGTGTGGCATGTAGCGCCGTCTTGTTGGAAACACAACTCATCCACATTCATGCCATCCAATTCGGGAACAAAATAGTCGGTTATCATTGCTCTATACCGGTCTCCATTAACGGTAACTGACTCTCCAGCATTATTTCGGAAGAAGTATGGCCCAATGACTCCACCAGCTCATAGAGCACACCAAACAGTCAGTTTTTGTGGATGTAATGGCGTCTCAAGGGTCTCATGTGGATTCTCTTCACTCCAAATGCGGCAATTTTGCTTGTTGACGTAGCCATTCAACCAAAAATGAGCCTCATCACTGAACAAAATTTTGCGATGAAAATCAGCATCGAGATCAATCTCATTTTCAGCCCATACACCAAAATCACGACGCATTGCATGGTCTCGCGGCTTTAATTCTTGCACAAGCTGGATCTTGTAAGGTCGCAAGCCAAGATCTTTGCGCAAAATCTTCCATAAAGTTGATGGACAAAGCTCCAATTGCTGTGCACGGTGGCGAATCGATTCATTCGGGTCCTCTTCAACACTTTGCTCTACAGCGGCAATTGTTTCTTCGGTGCGCACTGTTCGACGTCTCTGCGGATGCGTATTATCACATAGAGTAAACGTAGTGCGAAAACGATCCATGGTTAACCGAATTAATTGCTCTGATGGACGATTATGTCGACCATAAAATGGACGGAGCTTGCGGTAAACTTCGCGAACTTAACCATTATTTTCGAAATAAATTTGCACGATTTGCAAGCGTTGTTCTTTTGTCAACCTGTTCATGATGAAATGGCAAACCAAACTAAATATTAATCACTTGACAGCTGACAAAATGGCCGCCAGTTAAAAAAGTGTTTCCAACTTAAAGTTCTATACCTCAATAAAAAACACCCATTATGTAGGTACGTACTTATGTATGTACTTAGGTATTTAATAAAATTTTTAGTTATGTGTCAATTTGGCTCTATTTTCTTTGTTTTAGTTGCACAAATTTGTTTTAGGTTAGATTGCTATATTTTCGGGTTTACAATGTGAAATAACTTCTTGGGGATACGTGAAGATTAGAACTTTTTGAATTTAAGTTCACATGTTTTTGTATTTACCTTATACTTACATATGCGCATATGTATCTTTCTTTTTGTGATAATGATGATATTTTTGACCGCACTTTTATTTTATTTTTACAATATTTTTCCTTTGATTTTTTTATCAACTTAATTTTTACTTTCTTTTTATATTTTGATATGATTACATGTGTACATTTGTATGCATGTATGTATATATGTACATATGTACTAGAGTTGAGCGATATTTAAAAACCTGTTACTTTTTCACAGCGATTGAAAAATCACAAATCACAACTGTGACTGAATTTATCAAGTAACAGGTTTTGGAAATATAGTTCTTTCATACAAACTGTGATTGTTCTTGCATGCTTACTTTACAGTAAATAAAGCTACCACATTAATTTTTTTATACCTTCAGCTTTTGTCAAGAAAAAAATCGTCAAATCGTGTCAAATCATCTTTTCTGGCAACTATGTACAGCTCACATTTTTATATTTGCAATTTTATTGTCTCTCTGCCTGTTATACGACAATTCTCAATGTATGGATGGGGTTGATTGCTAATTGTTTATTCTTGTCGCTCTTCTTATTAGTATTTATCAAAACACCAATACTAATAAATACTTCTAAAGCAGAAGAGCTGAAATGTGTTAAATTGTGATCACAGTCACTGTTTGATTTCACTGTTGCTCTTCTTATTAGATTTTCTCAAAATAACAGAACTGCTACAAACAAAAACTGCTAAACTGTGATCACAGTCACAGTTTAAAAGAACAGCAATTTAGAAATCACGTTCACAAGGAGTAACATTATTAAAAAATCACGTTATCGCTCATCACTAATATGTACATACATAAATATTTATTTATGTTCTTTGGTTGCTAATTTCTTTATTTGGTTTTCTTAGTCCCAAATCACACTATGCAAGTCTTATTGCTAAGCTGATTCGTTTCAGGGAGAGAGAGACGAGGGGAACAGCAACGTTTCTTTTCCCCCCGTCTCCCTCCCCTAACAAACTAATCAGCTTAGCAATAAGACTTGCATAGCGTAAATTGGGACTTACTAACACTTTTATTTTCATACTGTTGAGTTTAAGTGATTTCTGAAGTAGTTTACCTCATATTCGATGACTTTGTTGAGATTTAAATGTTTTTTTTTTTCAATTTGTTGGTTCAGTTCACGGGGAGAAGGACCATGAATACAGTTGGGGGTAATTGCATTTAAATTCTCTTTTAGATCATAGATCTAAATGAGAATGCAATTATAATTGCTCAAGTAGAAACAATTATAATTGTCGGGTTGAGATAATGAAAAATGGGTTAGATTTCTATGTATTTGCTCACCTTTCATAGCGACATCATGATGAAGAAATTAAGCAAGTTGTGTTTTCAGCTATAAATACAATTCAATTTTCAATTTATTAGGGTTTTGGGTTCTTATAAGAATAGTTTTAATTTTACAAGTATTTAAACAGGGTTCAGTTAAGTTTCCAAGTTAGATAATAAGTAATTGACTTAGGCTTAGGTAAATATAACTAAGTTTGTAAGAAAGCAAGTGAACTTCACAAAAGTTGACTAATAAGTGATCTTGGAAGTGTTTAATAATTTTAAAATCGTAAGTCGATTAGCAAAGAAAATTACAATTAACTTCTCTTATATGAGTGCAGTGCTGCCAAATTATTATTTGATTTTCGATATTATATTACATTAATTATGTTAGAATTAATATAAAAATTATAATATATGTATGTTAGCATTATAATTTAAGTGTCCAAAGCTAGCTTGGACAAATTGTTTACCACTTAACAGTTTTAAATTTGCAATGGACCGAGTGGAGGTGCGTTGTAGCTTTTTATAAAGGGTGTTTTTTTATAGAGGTATCGAACTTTGAAATGGAATAAAACAAAGTTGACTTTTTTAAATTGACATGAAATTTACTTTATTCGAAAGATAATCTTCTGACATTATAATTTGAATATTACTGTTGGCGTATGATCGACACGGCTGGCTCGGACATAGTCTAATCTGGACGTCCAATTTTCGATTACTTTTTCCAACATTTGTGGCCATGTATTGGCAAAAATGCGGCGAGCGTTGTCCTTGAAGTTGTGAATCGTTTCGGGGATTTTCGGCGTAGACTAGCGACGTCACATATCTCTACAGAAAATAGTCTAGCGGCGTTAAATCACTCTATCTTGGAGGTCAATTCAAGGGTCCGAAACGTATGTAAAACTATGCGGCTACCAAACCTTCAATAAATTAATTGTAGCACGAGCTGTGTTACATGTTGCGCCCTCTTGTTGAAACCTTAGCTCTTACACATGATGGTTGTTCAATTTAATGAACGAAGAAGTCAGTAATCATGGCTCTATAGCGGCGGACAGGCTGATTCGGGGTTTCCTCTAGGCTTCGCTCTAAATCAGTAATGACTTCTTCTGTACGCACTGTACGATTTCTCTGTGGATGCGTATCATTATTTAGAGTAAACCTGGTACGGAAAAGTTCCATAGTTAATCGAATTAATTGCTCTGATAGATTATTATGTTGACCACAAAATGGATGTAGTGCGCGATACGTAAATATTTCGAACAGAACCATAATTTTCAAAATAAATTTCCACAATTTGGAAGCGTTGTTCAGGCGTCAAACTATTCATGTTGAAATGCCAAACCAAACCAAACATAAATCACTTGATAGCTGACAAAATGGCTGCCAGTTAAAAAAGTGTTGCCAATGTAAGGTTTCATACCTCTATATAAACAGAGTTTTCAACCGAAACAATTTTTTGGCATTTATGTCGTCGAAGTCTTAGAAATTGAATCGCGAATATTTTTTTCAATATATGCATAACTACGACTTACAGCTTGTTTTTTAGAATGCTACTCGTGGATAATAAGCGCTACTAACATATGGTTTTTTTTATAGAAATTTTATTAAATTTAATGTACGCCAACTGTAAAATTCTTTTTCATATATTATTTTGTAGACATAGATAGAACCCCAATTAAATGTGTTTAAATTTTAAATATAACATTTGTATTAGTATTGAGGAATATTTGACACTTAGAAAATGAGTAGCATTTGTTTTGGTTAAATTTTTTCTTTTTCACTGAATTTTATTTTATTTTGTGCGTCAAAAATTATAAATACAATATATAGGGTGTTTTTTTCAGGGGAATAGAACTTCGAATTGAAATAAAACACAAGAAAATCATTTTAATGTCCATCAATTTGGCTTTATTGGAAGGATAATTTTATGCCATTAATTTTTAAATATGATTTCGGGCATGTGGCCGCCGCGGCTGGCTCGAATAAAGCCAATTCTACAGGTCCAATTTTCAACCACTTTTTTGAGCATATGGGGCCGTATGTTGGCAATAACGCCACGAATGTTGGCTTCCAAGTCCCCTAACGTTTCTGGTTTGTTGGCATAGACGAGCGACTTCACATATCCCCAAAGAAAATAATCCAATGGTGTCAAATCACACGATCTTGGTGGCCAATTGACAGGTCCATTCCGCGAAATTATGCGCTCATCGAATGTTTCCTTCAATAAATCGATTCTGACGTGCGCTGTGTGGCATGTAGCGCCGTCTTGTTGGAACCACAACTCATCCACATTCATGCCATCCAATTCGGGAACAAAATAGTCGGTTAGTCGGCTCCAATTGCTGTGCACGGTGGCGAATCGATTCATTCGGGTCCTCTTCAACACTTTCCTCTACAGCGGCAATTGTTTCTTCGGTGCGCACTGTTCGACGTCTCTGCGGATGCGTATTATCACATAGAGTAAACGTAGTGCGAAAACGATCCATGGTTAACCGAATTAATTGCTCTGATGGACGATTATGTCAACCATAAAATGAACGGAGCTTGCGGTAAACTTCGCGAACTGAACCATTATTTTCGAAATAAATTTGCACGATTTGCAAGCGTTGTTCTTTTGTCAACCTGTTCATGATGAAATGGCAAACCAAACTAAATATTAATCACTTGACAGCTGACAAAATGGCCACCAGTTAAAAAAGTGATGCCAACTTAAAGTTCTATACCTCAATAAAAAACACCCTTTATAAAGAAATAAATTAAATAACAAAAATTAAAAATTTTAAGAACCCCCCCACGTACGAACCAAACGGCTGGACCGATTTTCTTTAAAGCAAAAGCGATAAGATGTTAGATCTAGTCACCTTTTAAACGAAAAAAAAAATAAATTAAAATCGGCCTAGCTGTATGGGAGTTACGGCGTCAAAGACACACAGATCCAACCGAATATGTCTGCAAAAGATTTGATATCTTCTAAGCAGCTGGACCGATTTTCTTTAAGGCAAAAGCGATAAGATGTTAGATGTAGTCACCTTTTAAACGAAAAAAAAAAAAAAATTAAAATCGGCCTAGCTGTATGGGAGTTACGGCGTCATAGACACACAGATCCAACCGAATATGTCTGTATAAGATTTGATATCTTCTAAGCAGCTGGACCGATTTTCTTCATACCTACTCGTTATATATAATACTCTCGATCAAGTCACCTTTCAATGAGAAAAAACTAAATCAAAATCAGTCTGACTGTTTTTTCAGCACGTGGATGCCTACACACACACAGACAAGACCCCATTTTGGCTGGGGGTTAAAAATATATATTTCAAAAATATATGTATTTTTTTTATTAATTTAAATACATAATTTTTTTTCAATGTGCATAATTATTCTTGACAGACTGTATGTAAATACGCCATAAATATTTTTTAGTGTAGATAGATGTCATATTAAATAAAAAAGTGGTGTGATAAATCTTGAAATCAAATTAAGATTTCAAATCAATTATAGAAAAGAAAATAAGTATACAGAGTTAAAAATAAATTAAAAAAAATATTTGTTGCATTCACAAACGTTTGTGTGTGTGTGTGTGTTAAATGTGTAATAACGAAAATACGATACTTGTTTACAAGTTCTTAATTAACTGCTATAATTAAACAAACACAAAAAAACTTTTCTTTTTAACAAAATTTAAAAAATATTAATATTTTATGCATAAATGAGTCATTTAAGTTTTTTTATTTACACACGTATGTAAATTTTTATGTATATCTAAATGTTGTATGAGCATACATAATTGTACTAAAAATAAAACATTATAATTTAAAAATACATGCATTTATTTTTTTTTATAAATGGCAATAATTTGCTAAAATAAAAATCATACTAATTAAAAAAATATACTTATGTATTTATATTTTTTATATGCATGAAAATAAACTCATGAAATGAAAATGATAATAAAAAATTTATTTTAACAAACATATAATTTTACATATAATTTCATGTCTGTTAGTCACTAAGCAGAAATGAATTAAAACAAAATTATTATCATGTTCATTATTTTGAAACAACATAAATATAAATAAATTTTTAACAATGCAGAATCTAAGTAGAAAAAAAATATAAAATAAACTAAACGAAACAAAGGCATTTTTACACAAAATTTAATAAAATAAATTAATCCGTAACCCTCTACACTTACATACTTGCACATCTCATCGTAAACAAATTCCATTATACAAATGTATATTAATAGGCAACATGCAAAACTAAAAACTAACATTAATTATAAATTTAATTTTGAAGACAAAACAAATAAAATTTTAAAATATTTTCATTACTTTTTCTTATTACATATTACACAAAAAAAAAAAAAAAAAAAACGAGTCATCTTCTGTGTCAAGAACGAGAAAAACAAATTGATTCTTAACGAATTTATTTAAATGTTTCATATAAATCATTTTATTATAAATTTTATTTTTAATCTTTTGAGATTTTCATTGTTTTGTTGTAATAGTTTTTTTTTTTCAATAATTTTTTCTTAAATTTTCAGTTGTATTTTCGTTAAATTTAAAAGGTTGTCATACATTAGGAAACTGTATTGAATTGAAATGCGTAGTACTCGTATATAAATTTCAAACTAATATATATATATAAGAATATGTTCATGAGGTAGATATGATGCCAGAAAGGTACTTTACATAAAAGTACTCCTCCAATAGTATTTTTTTTTAAAATACTCTTTATAGAAAGTACTTTTTTGAACATACTTTTTGTTTGTGATAGTTAAGACAGAAAGTAATTTTTATAAAAGGTACTGTTCAAATGGTACCTTTTATTACAGATATCTATTGTAAATGGTACTTTTTATAGAAAGAACTTTTTATAAAATTTAAATCTAACTTATACATACTTTTTCATGAAACGTGTATTATGAAAAGTTGTTTTACAGAAAAGTACTTTTTAGAAAGGCATTTTTTATAAAAGATACTTTTTATAAAAGGCACTTTTTATAATAAATCATATTTTTAAAGATAATTTTTATTTAAAATATTTTTTTGCAAAAGGTACTTATTATAAAAGAAACTTTTTTATAAAATATTTTTTTTTATAAGAGGTACTTTTTTTATAAAATATACTTTTTTATAAAAGATACTTTTTTCTAAAAAAGGTACTTTTTAGAAAAGGTAATTTTAAAGGTGCTTTTTCATAAAAAGTATTTTTTCTTATAAATGGAATTTTTTTTATGAAAAGTACTTCTTTATAGAACGTAACTCAAAAAAATACTTAATTATAGAAGGTACTACAGTGGAATCTCTCTTGAGCGGACACCGAAGGGACCATTGAAATGTGTCCGTACAAGGGGACTGTCCGCTCAAGAGAAAGCAATGCTTTGCTTATGAAGCTGTCGGGAGCTGTCAAAAGTGTCCGTCTAAAGGGGTTGTCCGCCTATAGGAAGTGTCCGTTAAGGGAGATTCCACTGTATTTTATATAAGAAACTTTTTTAAAAAAGCCACTTTTTATAACGAGTTTTTTTTTTTTTTATAAAAGGAATTTTTCGTAAAATGAACTTTTTATAAAAGGTACTTTTTAGAAAAAGTCCTTTTTTTAGACGGTATTTTTTTTATACAAGGCATATTTTTATAAAAGTTATTTTTTTATAATAGGTCCTTTTTTATAAAAGGTACTTTATAATAAAAGGTACTTTTTTGTAGAGGGTATCTTTTTATAAAAGGCACCTTTCTACAAAAGTTACTTTTTGATAAAAGATACTTTTTTTATAAAACATACTTTTTTGCTGCTGTTTTATAAAAGCTACTTTTTTACAAAATTTGCTTTTATTTGAAATGTACTTTTTTTTTATAAAAAGTTACTTCTTGGTAAAAGCTCTTTTTTAACAAAAGGTATTTCATTTTACAAGTTACATTTTATAAAAGGCATTTTTTATTAAAGGTCCTTTTTTATAAAAAGTACTTTTTTAAAGCTTCGTTTTATAAAAGCTATTTTTTACAAAAGGTACTTTTATATAAAATTTTTTTTTTTGTAAAATATCCTTTTATATAAAAGGAACTTTTTCGCAAAAAGTACCTTTGATACAAAATATACTTTTTTATAAAAGGAATTGTTTTATAAAAGGTATTTTTTTATAAAAGGTATTTTTTTATAAAAGGTATTTTTTTTTATTAATTGTACCTTTTAGTATAGATAGCTTTATATGGCACTTTTCATAGTATCTTTTAAAAAGGTACTTTTTTATAAAAGGTAGTTTTAACAAAAGGTACTATTTTTAAATGTAGTTTTTATGAAGGATACTTTTTACAGAATTTATTTTTTATTAAAAGTACTCTTTACAAAATTTACATTTTCATAAAGGCGCTTTTACTAAAAGATACTTTTTATAAAAGGTACTTTTTTATAAGATGGTCTTTATAAAATGTACTCTTTATAAAAGAACACTTTTTATGATGGTAGCTTTTGTAGAAAGTTCTTTAAAACAAAGTATTTTTCATAAGAGATACTTTTTATTAAAAGTACTTCTTTCAAAATGTACTTCTCATAAAAAAGATAAGTACATTTTGAAGAAAGTAATTTGGCCAGAAAAGAGTCTTTTAAATATTAACGGTCTAATTCATAAAAAATATTTTAGGTTTATTTGCAAAAGTTTTCATAGAAATATGTCAAATAAGCGCTTAATAAACCTGAAATATTTTTTATGAGTAAAGCAGTAAGTAAATAATGAAAACCAACAAAAATATGGCACTATTTTTCTAAAATTAACAATAATATAAACAATACAAAACAAAGAAGTACAGTTGTGCCTGATGTTAATGATGACTGTCGCCTCGCCTTTGCTCAAAATGCAAAACAATGCAATTGTTACATGATAGACAGATAGACGTACGACGAACACGATTCATGTCATGATACCACATTTTCTGAATTAATAAAGTATTTTAATAAAAAATATTTGGTGTTTGTTGGTGGGATTTGCTTTAAATAAAATATTGCTTGCAAACCATTTTTTTTTCGACTATAGACATGTAGTTTTTGCCTTCAGAAAAATAATATGATTTTAGTTTAGTATTTAAAAATTTCCCTATACATATTGACTCACTTGCCAACAACACAAATGAAAAAAAAAATAATAAAAGACAAAAATTAATATAAAAAGATATAATATGTACATACTCGTACAAACATACATATGTGTGTATTAGCAATTTTAGTTACATGTAGACTCGTGAGTGCGCCAAAGAGTTAATGTTGAAATTTTGAAAATAATTTGAATGCAGTTGTAGAACAAGCAGGGAAATAAATATTCCCTCTACACGATGACCACATCAATGAACACAAAGTGTGTGACGCCTCAAGTACCTCAAGCGTAAATCGGCGACAGTTTGAATTCAGAGATTTTTAACAGACACAACTACAGACAGCCTGCCAGTGGGACACAAGCAAGCGTTGGATAAAATGGGACAAAGAAAGGAAGGACTGACTGAAATCCGTTGTTTTTTTGGTTTATCCATCATTTAAAATATTTACGAAATAATTCGTTGTACCAAAGCAAAAAAATAAAATAAAACTTCGTAATGGCTGGTTGGGGATGATGAAATAGAAAAAATTTCTAATTTTTCTTTTAGTCATTCATTATTATATTTGCTTGATGTAAGATTTTAAGCATTATTTTTAATTTATTGTAGTGTAATCAGGTTGCTCAACACTTTTGTATTTACACAATAGAGAGCTGCGTAAACAGTCCTAAAATGTAAATACGTTTTGCTTTTTAAATATATTGTCGTAGCATGTATTATACTAAACCAATAATAAATGATGTCGTTTAACCAACTCACTTGACCTGAGATTCGTTAAAAAGAAATGCTCACTAAAGTGAAGAAATTTCGAAATATCGAATTCTTCGATATGTAGTTGTTTGCAAATCTAAGAAAATTCGAATGTTCGCTAAAATTTCGAGCTTCGAACTTCTTATGATAATTTTTTTAATGTGTGACTGTAGCCGAGTGGAAGTGTGCTAGCCTGTTAGTCTAGAGATACCAAGTTCGATGCCTGACAGCACTATAATTTAAAAAATAAAATAAGAACACACACCTACATATGTGCAAAAATTAAAAAAAAAAAAATAAATTAAATGAGTAAGTTAAAAAATAAATGAAATTACTTTTTACTTTTTCTGTTGCATTTTTGGGATATCGAAATTGTTTCGATATTCTCTCACTTTTGATATTGCTAGCGAGATTGCAATATCGAATGTCTTTTGGGACAAAACTGAGTGACAGGTGAACTTTTTTCGATTAATTTTTGGGTGTCACTCTCGATAGTTTTACACGATAAATGATTGAGATATGTATATTCAAAGTCGATATCAATAACGAAAGTCTTGGTCAACTGGGAATAAGCGAAGCACTTTGGATGTATTGAGGTACGTGTATATGACGCTTTTTAAGGCCGTGGTCGGCAACCTATACCAGTGTCCATCATCCCATTGCCCTAAAGGGCTCTGCTAATATTCTGCTTTGCATAAGTACACAGTAAAACTATTAACATTTATTGCTATAAAAAAGAGGAAGATATGTGGAAAATAGAGTTTTTATTTGGCTTAAATAAGTTTTTATTTCGCTTAAATACTTTTGTAGATGCTGAGTGTCTAGTATGTATCCAGAAATCGAAAAAAATAGTAGTTCATTCTTATAAAATTAACCCATAAAAATATTTTTCATATACCCAATTAAAAATTTACAAGAGCGATTTTTTTCAGTGGAGCGATTTTTTTAGTGCCAGTGTTGCCAGTTTAGGGTATTTTTTTTCACGATTGGGGATGAAAATTTCGTGTTGGGGATCTGGTTATTTGTTGGAGGTGATAACCAAATTTTAAGGGATTTTTTGGGGATTTTATTTTTATAAGCGATGGTACCAAAAATGCTTTTTGAGCTAAGAAATGTGCATCTGGCACACAAAGATCAAGGCAGATTAACCAACAATGAACACTACCAAAACAAAAATACGTAACAAAATGCTATATGACTTGTTGGAAGCACTTCTTAGAATAAGCACACACTTTAAAAATAATTCAATTTGTTGTGACAAATTTAATCCTTTTGCTGAAATGCTAAAGCCTTTTAATACAAGTATTCTGTAGTTTTTGAAATGGTAAACTTTGATGAAAAATTGTTTATAACTACTTGTGCATATTAAACAATGTCTAATTTTTTCTTTACAATTTATGAATAGCAATTAGCCGAGAGTTTTTCCCCTTTCCTATTCCTCCTATTATGAAATAAAATTTCCCTGGGAAAAAACTCCACGACTAAAAAGTAGGTATTATAAACATAAGTGAGAGGGAGAAAAAAATCCCCGAGAAATAAGTACGTAGTCTAAATATTGGGGAGAGTTTTCTCCCCAAACATTTTGAAGGGAACTAATGCAAAAGTTTAAAAATCAAATTAATAAATGTTATAAAACAATGGTATATTCGTTTATTTAGAACAAAATGTTTAAATAAGCACCGGAATGGTATATTTCTCTCTTGTTTTAGGCATTTTTATCCAAGCCCTGCTCACATCAACTTGAAATTGCACGCCGCCTTTCACATAGTTCACATAGCAAGTAAATGGAAGATTTGTTTTCCTCTAATATCAAGACCGATAAGAAAAACTATGAAATACTGAAGTATATTTATTTGACATAATGTCTTAAATATTTTCAAAAATTGGCTTGTTTTTATGATTAAGCAATTGTATGTATGCATTTCGCATTCCCGCATGTAGAACTCGTCAGTAGACTTAAAACAAAAAAAAAAAAACAAAAAACAAAAAAAAAAAATAGATGTTCAGTTGAACAAAGATGCTTGTTTTGTTAAGATTTTTGTTTGCAGTTTTCAAAGTTATTATATTTGTATATTGTGATTCTCATTATAGTATTAAGAGTCTTACTATAAACATACGGAGTTTGTTAAATAAATTCCGAAATTTTTTGGGTTGAAGTCTACTGACGAGTTCCACAAGCGGGAACGAAATGCATATAGACAATTGCTTAACCATAAAAACAAGCCAACTTTTTAAAAAGTATGAAATTTACAAATTCCTTTGTACATACAGTCATTGGAAATTTAATTCACTCGCATCTGTATATGGGCATTTTTAGCTCCACTTTCTCAGCTTTTAATTTAATTTTTTTTTTTAAAGCAAAAAAGGTGTTTATATTAACATACAATCTTATAGGCAATGAAAACTAAAATTTTTATTAAATTTCTATTGCTGAACTTTTGATTTATTGCAGAATAAAATGTAAACATTAAACAACTGATCCAGATTCCCCGGCTATTTAGAATATAGAGGAATATTTCCCGGGAACAAATTCCATAATTGGGCTGAATATAAATATTAATATAGCTATCGATATATATATGAATTTTATTGAATAAATATGTTATTTTTGTCATTATTTTTTAAATAAAATTAAAAATTCTCATTTTTTTCACAAAAGAAAAAATTTTAATCAAAAAAACTCAATTTTGAGATTTTCAGGGATGACAAATCAAAACTCGGGGATAAGCTCTAGAAAATAACTGGCAACACTGATTAGTGCTGTTCTACTTTTAAGCATTTTCTCTTCTTGGTGACCATTGAGCTATAGCGTTATATTTTACGATTGCAAGAGTTAAGGCTTCATTAGTCTTTACTTTCTGTTGCTGTTCTGTGCCGTTCCTTTCTGTATAAAATATTTTGCAATTACTTTGTCTATGAAAAAAAAATCAGCTGGCAACCTATAGAATTGATTACACTTGTACACAAAATATCACAGCACACTAATACATTCACACTTTTGGCTGTCACTTAACGTTGAATTCTATTTTCTACAGATTTGTCCGCAACAGAACAGAAAGAAAAAGTAAAAACTAACCACACATACAGATTTTCAACTCAACAGAAACAAAACAGCTGATTCAGAACAGAACAGCACGTACAAACTAAAGGCCCAACCATAATATGAATAAGCTGGCTTAAGCTAATGTCAGAATTGAACGATAAGTCTGTCAAATGCTTAAACAATTCAGATGTGACTTTTAGGTGGCCACAATGTACTTACATGCACTTCAGTATTCTTTAGCCACAGCTGCACATCTAGGTATTGTCAATAATTTTATATTAATTTTGTTTCTTCTCATAATTCATAAATGAATGCAATTCAATCAAACTAACTTGAAAGAATGTCCTAATCTATTAAAAATTCACATATAAATATATCCATCACCTTATTACTTGTTTTATTTGTTTTGCCTACTAAAAAGTACAACACTGAATATACATAAGTAAATACATTTGTATGTGTGTATATGTGTATTGTAAAACAACCCAGTAAAAAAAATGGAAGTCATTCTGAAGGAACCACATTTTCATTGCTTCCAAAAAATCGATATATTTAATTCGCCGATGGTTAGCAGAAAACCAAGTAGAAATTTATTTTAATCACACAAAACCTTGTAATTTTTCCAAAGTTTTAGTAAATACTCACCAAAATGTTCAAAAAATCGATTTTTTGAAAGAAATTTATGAACTAATTTTTGCCTAATATTTAGAAGTTATTTGCTTAAATTTACATGCAAACACTGTTAACACGAATTGTTAAAATATGTAACTTTTTTAAATTTTTTCTAGATGAAAATATTACCATAGAACACAAAAAAGGAAACTTTTCTTAAAATCCCTTCTAATTCGGTGACTAGGCATCGAAAAAGAGAACTTCTTGCAATGACAACCCTATGTAAAAATCATTAGATCGGATCGAAATTTTAACTACTTCCAGACTGCAAACTCTACATTTTCATGACTTCTTTGGAGTGCCTTTTTTTACTGGGAAACAATTAAAATAAAAGTTTTGCTTTATTTTCCGAGTTTAAAATAAGAAACAATAAAAAAATATTTAAAATCAATGAATATTTTCTGCTGCTGCTTGTTTTAGTTTAAAAAATGCACAAACAGTTGTTTCCTTACGGAATGTGCGTTCAGTTTGGCACTTTACTTAAGCAAATGACATTTAACGAAACTTGACGAAAAGTTTGTTAAGTACATTATAGTTTGCCACATGCGTTTTATATGGAACCGCACCGTTGCTTAAGCTAGCTTATTCATATTATATTTGGGCCTTAATTCTGCCTTTATACTATCACCACAAACCGGTGTTGCCAGTGAAATTTCGCCTCATTTCCCCGATTTGAAATTTTAAATCTCCAAAGGCAAAGTTAATTTCATGGTCAGAAGAAACACTCCAGTTTTGTTAATAAAGAGAGGCATCTTTTTTTGTTGGTACGTCAATGTAACGACGAGTAATGTTTTTGTAGAACATTTTCTTAAAATAATTTAAATATATGCTTGAGAGATAATTAGCATAAAATTAAGTTGTAATAATAATACATAGCTATGTGTTGTTTAAACATCACTGATGGTAGGGTGTAAGCTGAGACTGTTTCGTAGTTACGATTTTGATTATCATATTAAGCATCCTACACAGTCGTGCGATTTTTGAGAAAATAGAACTCTGGTATGATGAAGTCGATGAAAATTTTACAAAACACAATAACACTTCACCAGATCAGGGATGTATTTTTTGTGGGATAGCGAATCCTAGCCTTTTAGGCCTCAAAGTATCGCTCGTTGTATTAATATCAACCAGTTTTGTGCGTTATTGAGGTGTTTTTTAGAGGTATAGAACTTCGAATTGAAATAAAACACAAGAACATCGTTTTAATGTCCATCAATTTGGCTTTATTAGAAGGATAATTTTATGCCATTAATGTTTAAATATGATTTCGAGCATGTGGCCGCCGTGGCTGGCTCGAATAAAGCCAATTCTACAGGTCCAATTTTCAACCACTTTTTCGAGCATATGGGGCCGTATGTTGGCAATAACGCCACGAATGTTGGCTTCCAAGTCCCCTAACGTTTCTGGTTTGTTGGCGTAGACGAGCGACTTCACATATCCCCAAAGAAAATAATCCAATGGTGTCAAATCACACGATCTTGGTGGCCAATTGACAGGTCCATTCCGCGAAATTATGCGCTCATCGAATGTTTCCTTCAATAAATCGATTGTGACGTGCGCTGTGTGGGATGTAGCGCCGTCTTGTTGGAACCACAACTCATCCACATTCATGCCATCCAATTCGGGAACAAAATAGTCGGTTATCATGGCTCTATACCGGTCTCCATTAACGGTAACTGACTCTCCAGCATTATTTCGGAAGAAGTATGGCCCATAGAGCACACCAAACAGTCAGTTTTTGTCGATGTAATGGCGTCTCAAGGGTCTCATGTGGATTCTCTTCACTCCAAATGCGGCAATTTTGCTTGTTGACGTAGCCATTCAACCAAAAATGAGCCTCATCACTGAACAAAATTTTGCGATGAAAATCAGCATCGAGATCAATCTCATTTTCGGCCCATACACCAAAATCACGACGCATTGCATGGTCTCGCGGCTTTAATTCTTGCACAAGCTGGATCTTGTAAGGTCGCAAGTAAAGATCTTTGCGCAAAATCTTCCATAAAGTTGATGGACAAAGCTCCAATTGCTGTGCACGGTGGCGAATCGATTCATTCGGGTCCTCTTCAACACTTTGCTCTACAGCGGCAATTGTTTCTTCGGTGCGCACTGTTCGACGTCTCTGCGGATGCGTATTATCACATAGAGTAAACGTAGTGCGAAAACGATCCATGGTTAACCGAATTAATTGCTCTGATGGACGATTATGTCGACCATAAAATGGACGGAGCTTGCGGTAAACTTCGCGAACTGAACCATTATTTTCGAAATAAATTTGCACGATTTGCAAGCGTTGTTCTTTTGTCAACCTGTTCATGATGAAATGGCAAACCAAACTAAATATTAATCACTTGACAGCTGACAAAATGGCCGCCAGTTAAAAAAGTGATGCCAAACTAAAGTTCTATACCTCAATAAAAAACATCCATTATTATGTCTTTATTTAAAACCCCTTTATCATCACTTTTATATCATTTCTATTTCTATATTCTGTAAATAGAATA
The DNA here is from genome assembly GCA_949987645.1 of Tachina grossa. Lineage (NCBI taxonomy): Eukaryota > Metazoa > Arthropoda > Insecta > Diptera > Tachinidae > Tachina > Tachina grossa. Next base: position 222,248,641 of record OX465274.1, read on the forward strand.
ATTTACAAACCTGTTGCAAAAGCCAGACACTACATTTTTTTTTGATTTGAACTCCAGCAACTGTATTTAAGTGTTTTTATTTTGCCCATTTTCCAGATGGACTTGTAATGGCTAAATGTTTTACGTTTTTTTTTACTATTTCCAATAAATTTTGTAATGGGTGAGCAATATACAGAAGCAGCATCAGTTTCACGAAGTAAAGATTTTATTTATTATTCCATGTTGTTGTTTTATTATTCACAAATAAAATTTTGTTTTTGTTTATTAATTTTTGCAACTGAAAAACATACTTAAAACTCAATTGAATTATAAAATGTACTACTATATAGGAATATTCGTTTTCTCAATTTAGTGGCCGAAATGGTCGATTAAATAAAGTATTATTGGCTTTTTGGCCGTTTTTATAGCATTTCAGCGTAACATCAACTATTTTTTAAGCATTTTTAGCCTGTTCATCATGTCCACTTAAATCATTTTTTATGATGTTTATTGAAATGTTGTTGAAAAAAAAATATACAGAAATATTATTAAATAAGAAAACCAAAAACGAATCAAACAAATTTTCGATTGGGCTAAAGGAAAGCAAATGCTTAACTGAAAACAATTTCAGTTTGTTTACTTTTTTTCTTTTTTTCTTAAAATCTTTATTAAAGAACATAAAATTGTTTGTTGTTAAATAAATATTGGTATTAAAACAGCAATTAATTGTACAAATAATAAAAAACATACTAAAAAATGTATTTCATATAAATTTTATTATTCAATATTTCATAATTCATTCTGAATTATGCGTTTTCAAATGTTAAAAGTTTTATGAGTTTATTTGTTTATTTGTTTTTCTTAATTGATGGCCTAATACCTGATGAAATAAAATATGCTTAATAATTCTTATACAATATACGAATACATACATATGTATATTATAAATTTGTTGTTTAAACTGTTTAATTTCACTTCCTCTAGGAATCGAAATTCATAATATTTAATGTTTCCGGTTAAGCAGGAATTGTGAGCTTTTCTAAGCAAATAGTTGTGCTTAAAGTTTCATTAACGTAAGTGCTTTAAATAAATATTTATGTATATATTTTCCTAGCTATAAAGTAAAATATTAAATGAATCCTATCAACCAATCAGTATTTTAGTAAATATAGAAGTTTAAAATATGAGATTTCAATAAAAACCTGTCCCACCAAAATTGGTATAGGGCATATATGTAAATGTTTGCCATTTCGTATGTACGAGTAAAGTAAAGTATATATATTCAGGATCCTTATGCATAGGGCAGACGAATAAACGATGTCCGTTTGTCCGTCCGTCTGTCCGTCTGTCTGTACGTGAAATAGTTTTCCGAAGCTGCCAGTCTTGGAGTGGTGTGTCCGAAAGAGATTGGTACTCGTATTAAAAATCAGCAAAATCGAGAAGATGGTTTCAGAGCTGGAAAGCTTAAACTTGATTTTACCATATAAAAGTAAATAGCTAAAACTATTTTTTTTGTTAAATAAACTTATTTTATACTTCTGTACAAATAAAATTATTATTGAAAATAAAGGAAATAAAAATAAAATAGACGTTTCCAGGGTTGGAAAACTTTAACTTTTTTTATTATATAAAAGTAACCTACTAAAACTAATTTTTCTTTTTTCTCTATAAATTAAACATGCCATATATTCTTAAAAGAAAAAGATTGGTGCAAAAAATCAGTTAAATCTAAAAGAATAATTTCAGGGTTGGGAAAACTACACTTTTCGTGATATATACAAGTAACTAGGTCGAATTAATTTTTTTCTTTTTCTTTATAAATTAAATATATTTTATGTTTTAGAAAATAAGTTTGGTACAGAAAATGAGAAATATAAAAACCACTGCTGCAGAGCTGGAAAATTAGAACTTTTTTTTAAATATTAAAGTAACTAAATAAAACTAATTTTTCCATATTTCCTTGTTTTTCTTTCTTTGCTTAATATATTTTAGTATAAAGGATAAAAAAAATTTAAAAGGATAATTTCAAGGTTGGAAAATTTATTTTTTATTTTTTTTGTATATAAATGTAATTTATAGTTAAAGTATTGTATACATATACGATACGTTTAAGGTATTGTATACGTGCAACGTGTATGCAAGGTTTCTTGACTTAAAAACTGTATATTAACAGCCTTATTTATAAAACTTATTAAGGCTTTATAAAGGCTTTTTAAAACAAATTTTCATACAAAATTTTTCTTAAAAAGTCTTTATAAAGCCTTAATAATTTTTATAAATAATGCTGTAAGTTTTTAGTTCCAAACAATATTAGCGTGGGCCCGACCATTCTGGTAAAATTTTTTTGGTTTTCAGATTTTTTTAGTCTGGTCTCAAATCAAATCAAATTTCAGCTCCTTAGTGCAACTTTTAATTTTTAATTTTTATGGGCGCAGCCCCGCCCCTCTGACTAAATTTTCCGGGTTTTCAGGATTTTCTAGTTGTTTTCTCACCTACTCCTACTACTTGTGTATAAAATTTAATCTTATAAGCGCAACTTTTAACCTTAAATTTTTATGGGCGTAACCCTGCCCACTTTTCCAAACTCAAGATTTTTTCGGCCAGTGCTTATTATTCGTATCAAGTTTCGTTGCAAACCGATAATAAGACCTACATAAATAGTATATCTAAATATGCTGAGCCGTAGTACATGAAAATTAAGTAATTAAACTAAAAATGATTAATTAATTTTTAATTTAAATTGCTCTCTTTTTTAATAACAAATTTATAGCCTTGCATTATCGCAGTATATATGCCAAATTTCAATGAAATAGCTTCCATTAAGCGCCTTAGATTTGCTTTTATAATTCTGACCTTTATAGGCGTAGCCCCGCCCTCCTTTCTATAATTTTTTAGGTTTTCAGATTTTTTTAGTTGGTTGCTCACCTAGAGCTAATTCTGTAACGAATTTCAGCACACTAGCACAAATTTTGATTTTAATGGGCGTAGCCCCGCATCCCTGCTTAAAATATCCGTGTTTTTAGATTTTTCCAGTTCATTGACGAATCTGCAGGATGTATTACCTATTTATTAAACCAAAATGTAGAAGAAGTTAGAATAATTAAAGACTTTGTACATAAAATTATATACATATATATTTATTCAAAACTGTGGGTTTTATTGGGTTTAAATATATTGTAGTAAAAATAAATGAAGAAAACAGTAGTTTCAATTGATTCGGTAGGTTATTTTTTGTCAGTTAAAATAATTGAAAAAGCAGTAGTTTTTACAGTTTTTGGTAGTAGATTTATGTAAGCTAAAATAATTGAAAAACACAGTCGTTTTATTGTTTTGGTGAGTTATTTTTAATCTGTTAAAAAAAATGAAAAAACAGTAGTTTTAAATGATTTGTAGGTTTTTTTTTTGTAAGAAAAGAAAGAAAAAACATTCGTTTTTACTGAAATTGTGTGTTAAAAAATTAACTTTCAAAAATAACTGAAAAAATCATTTGGTTCAAATAAAATGTTAGTAATCCGGGTTTTAACTGAAAATACAATTGTTTTAAATGTTTTTTCATTTGAATTTACCTACATAATATTTTGAGTGTAGACAATTTTATAGAATCTAACATGATTGGAAACAGTTTAAATCTCAATAAATACATGTCATTAGTAATTAGTGGTTACGTTTTTTTTTGGGCCTATGGCACAAGAGAAATGCCAGATGTAAACTCAGTCTATGAGTGTTTACAAGCGATGACATCTTGTTCGTAACAAGGAATCAAAAGAAGTAGTGTTGATGCGTGTATGCTTGTTATTTTGCATATTGTACGTTTGAGTGTATGTGTAAGATGTAGATGCCCTATCGGAAATTTGGCTAACTTTAAACTAACTTTAAGCTAACTATTTCGCAACTAGTACCGACTGACACTTGGATTACCTTGCAATGTAATCAGCTGACTATTTTAACATTGCAATGTCCTAGGCGGTAGTCAATTGTCTCACTCTGCACTACTTTAAACTTGACTAACTTAAAGTTGACTTTTTTAAATCATCTGGTAGTCAGTAAATTTAAAATTTTTTTTCTGTGATTCGAACATGTAACATCACACGTTGTGTACTCAACGCTCTACCACTCGCCTAAGCTGCCATCTAAAATAGCAACAGCAAAATGTTAATATAAAACTGAAATGAGTTTTAAAGTAGCTGAGAATAAATTTCGATTTTCTAGTTCGATTACGTACTAGAGAGCTGCGTAAACAGTCTTGAAATGTAAAAACGTCATGATTTTTAAATGTATTCATTCACGTCGCATGTATTATACTAAACCAATAATAAATGCTGTCGTACTGTAAGCGAAGCACGATGGATGTATTGGTGTACGTGTATATCAGTGTTAACAAGCGAAAACGCCAAGACAGCAAAACAAAACAAACTCTCAAAAGAAGTACTGTTGATTAGTGTATGCTTGTTATTTTTCATATTGTACGTTTGAGTGTGTGTGTAATATGTAGATGGTAAGCTATTATGTGATTAACCGCATACAACTAATGTTAATGCATGTGTGTGCCTTTGCATGTGCGCAAAAAAATAAAACATCATACACACATACATACATGCATAGGGTTGCCAGACGGCCTGGAATAGCCTGGATTTTCCAGTTTTTTAGAGCCTCATCCAGTTACCAGCTAACATAGAATTTATCCAGTTAAAAATTATTTCTTAAATTTTGAAAAATAATTTCTTTATCAATTATATTTTTAATTAATTACACAGCGGAACAGTGGTTTTATTGCTTCATTTAAAATAGCCGAACCTTATGTATTTTTATCTGCTGATTACGATGGCATCATTAGTTTTTCCCCAGCAGCTCTAGTTTTAAAGATATAGTGACAATTAGCATATGCTTAATTTATGCCACTATTTATAATTCACTTAGTATATCACGAATGGTCCCCCAAAACTTGAAAATACTTTCTGGATTATTAAATTTCATTAAATTCTATTTGAGTAGATGAACATTGAGTATATCATGATATCGTACTCTTATTACATGGATGTTAAAAATCGTGTCTTTTTGGTTTAGTTCTCAAATTTCTTTTTATTTTAATTTTTGAAATTAAATTAACTGGTTCTTATGTATTTTTGTCCGCTGATTACGAATATAGTTTTATTATTTATCTATCACCTCTAGTCTCACAAAAAAAAGACTAAAATTTTTGCTCTCTCATGCCTTCCAAAAAATTTGTATTTTGTATCACATATCTGATCAGTGCAATTATTACTTATAATAATTGTTGTATTCACCAGTCCAGAAAAGTTTTGTTTTATTTGTAGTTATTATATCGAAATTTGCAGCTTTTACAAAAAAAAAACACAATTTTACGGAAAAATTTTAATTTTTAATGCAAAATTATTGGGCCTGATCACGAGTGTAGGATTTCGACTTCTACTACGACTATTTTGCACAAGACTAAAGAATATTGCTTTACAAACTCTTCGTATTCGAAATATGACACTCGTAATTAGGCTCACTAAAATAATCACAACTTATCAAAAAATAGAGGATACATTCAAAATCAGCGACGTCATATTATTATAAATAATATTTTTTGATGGCGTAAGAAAAGAAAAATTCGTGGTATTATTTTTTAAATATAATGCACAAATCTCTGAAACTCGAGGGTATAAGAATATAAGAATAATAATTAAAATTAACTAAAAATTAATAGCCATGGGCCTGTGGCAAAAATTAAATAAAAATATACTTAATAGTAACAAACCAAAAAAGTTTGTCTTAAGTAGAACAAAAAATAAGCAAATTAAGTAACATGTGTATAATTAGTAAAAGGAACAAAACGACAATGGTAAGACTGTTGTAAATATAGTGATGGTAAAATTGAGCTTACAATACAAAAAAGCTTTCAGCAAATTGAAATACGATGAATCAAAATAATTCACATATTCCATTTGCAATAAAATGCTAAGTATATAAAGCAGAAATCTACATCAACTGACACCACACAGTGGACCAAACACAAAAGAACGCTGATGATGAAGGTTTAGTGGCCTTCGAAAACGGCTGGCTGTTCCGTTCAACTATGTGTTGTCAGAATATTTACAACAGACTTTGGTGTTATTTGTTCATTAATAATTATCACATGTAATTTGGCTTAAAAAGCGATACGAACTTTAGCCCGTTCAAATCACAAATATAGAAATATAAGAAATCTTTTTTCATAATTAGCGGACAAAAATTCATAACGACTAGTTATTTAAGTAAAAAATATAATAAAAAAGTTTTATGGACTAAACTATGCTCCTCAATGTAAAGCTATCGAAATAAAGGAAATTGTTTTACAGATTAAAACTAATGACGGAATCGTAGTCAGGAGATAAAAATACATAAGGATCAGCTTTTCTTATTAAAACAAGGCAAAAATTTCTGTTTTCTGGTTGTGTTTTTATATCTTCTAAGGAAAAATTTTTAATACTAAATAAAAAGAAACAATAGTGCTTGCAAATGTACAACCAGTTGTAATTTTCCCTAATACTGATTAGTTCCTCTATTTTGTAATACATCACTGGCAATTTACAACCAAAACAATATTTTCAAAAAGCATCAACACTTTGCTTTTTAAGCTTATTTTTAAATTGTCCAGTTATTTTTTCAAAATCCATTTGAATTTTTTCCATTGTCCAGGTATTTGACTTTTGGTATCTGGCAACCCTATATATGCATGACGTTCGTACACGCTCTTATGTGTAGAAAGAAGCTAGTATCACAAATTCTTCCGTCACGAAGTGATTTCGCTGTAGTAAAGCATTTGGAAAATCCCTCATGTCTTGAAAGTTCTTCTAAGATATCGTATGCAGGAGACTATTACGTACTCAACTTAAGAATTAATTTTGGGTTTGTTCTGGATGACTTTGCAGCTAGCTTTTAGTCAGTCTAAGAAAAGTTAACTATAAGTTAACTATTTTTGTAGTCAACCACACATTCTCCGATAGGGTGGTAAGCTATTGTGTGTTTAAGGGTGATTTTTAATGCAAGCGCACATAACTTATGTCAATGCATGTGTGCGTTTGTATGTGCGCAGAAAAATAAAAGATCATACACACAACGTGTGTGCGTATGTACATGAATGACGTTTGTATACGAGCCCAGGCGTATGAAGGACCAAGCATCACAAATTCTTCCGTCACGAAGTATTTTCTTCTTTACTCCTATACCTCCAATAACTGAAACAAATTTCTTGCAAACATCGTTGTTTAGCGTTTGTTTTAGAAGATTTAAAAAAATCCCTCATGTCTAATACGTATGTCGGGAAAGGGTATATAAGATTCGACATGATTTGTTTTTTTTTTTTTTGCCACAAAACAAAAACTTCCTAAATCAAATAATAACAAAAAAAAAAAAACCAACCAATAGTTATCAAACTACTTAACATACGCTAAAAGTCAAAAGTTGCCCAGCTTTTGTACTTTGCGTAGACGGAGACGTATTGAAAGTGACAAAGGTCATGAGAAACGCTGCATTTCAACTTAGCTGACTTGATCTATATGACTCGGCCTTTACTTCTGGGAATATGTGTTTTCTTTCATCTATATTCTTTTGTTTTCCCAAATATGTTTTTCCTTGATTTCCAAATGAATTACGTATATTAATTTTATGTTGTATTTATGCTGCCATTAGCTGACGTTACGATATTTTATTAAATAATTTTAGTTGTTGTTGTATATTTTTAATTCTATATGTTTATTTTTACTCGTAGTGTTTTCAGTTTTGACAATAAAATAGTGCTTTCAGACTATTGTGTATCACTTTGGTTGTTGTCATTGCTGTAGTTTGTTGTTGTTGTTGTTGTTGTTGTTGTTGTTGTTGTTGTTGTTGTTGTTGTTGCATCTACTGAATTGTGTTTCAGTGGGCAAATAGCCAATTAAAAACTAAAACAAACATTATTTTATGTAATTTTGTTGTTGTCATTTTGTTTTTAACAAATGTGTTGTAGAGCTCATATACATTTTTTGGACATGACTATCATTGTGCCGAGCATTGAATGCAAAAACAGCATAAGAAAAACAAATATTAAATATTGGGTGGAGTTTTTAAAGAAGTAGTGAATTAGCCAGATATTAAAAACTAATCTCGACTTGCATTCTTGTACGAAATAGTGCAGCATGCTTCTGTCATACGAAAAACTTTTTATAATCAAGTTGGCTAAAGGAAATAGTTAAAATGAAAACAAGAATGTTCGAAGTCAGATAAGTAACTACATACATACATATGTATGTTTTCTATTTGAAATATTAAAGGGTATATTCGGCACAGCCGAATAATGAACACTTAAGTAGATCATAACTGACAGATTTGCTAAAATTTTCACTTGATCAATAGTGCGAGCTCTAATTTCGATAGTCAATAGTCATCCACAAAAGTTTTCGCGCTTGAGTGACAGTCAGCGGCCATATTAATTTTTGACTGATAGTAAGTACTAAAAAGTATCAGCCAAGAGCGACTTTTTGTAGCATAAACTGCAAGAGAATATACGAGTATATTTTTATGAAATGCAAGATTGTATAAGATTGTAAGACAAAATGGTACGAGGAGTTGTTAAATAATAAGAAAAAAATTCGAAAAATTCCTTATAAAAACAATTATTGTTATCAATAAAGCGCATCCAATTATAGTATTTTCCAATTGTTTTCTTGAATGACGTTTTGAGTGTCAAACAATCGTTTTTTAAAGAATTAAGTTTTTTGTTGTTGTTGTTGTTGTTTTAGTTCTAAATTTTTAAGTTTTTAATATTATTTTTAGCTTAGTTCTCATTGAAATTTTTTTATATTTACATATTTACGAAAATGATTTATGCAGACATTTATTATAGACGTGCGCTTTTAGATATCGTCAGCTGAAGTACTAAATGATGCAAAAAATGGAAGCTAAATTTTTTGAATGTAAACAGTATGAGAAATTTTTTATCTTTTATTGTTGTTGTATAAAATAACAAATAATAATGAAAAGAAAAACAAATTTTCACTATGAAATATGGGCACGTCAAATATTTCATTCGATTTGAATGTGGCTCCGTGCTTAATATTTCTAATAAACTAATATATACATTTTTATCAAATAAAATAATAATTAACATGACAATAGGTTTGTTCATTTACTAAAAATTATTACGAATTTGTAACAATTGTTACTGAAAAGTGTTCATAAACTCAAAAAGTTTGCAAGGAGAGAGCATCAAAAGAGACAAAAAAAAAAAAAATTGAGAGACTAAAAAATTCTTACAAATTATTGCTAGTAAAATTTTTACTTGCAAAAATTATCCAACCACCTGTTGTGTGTTTTGTTGTCAAATTAATTATTTCAAAAATATCTGAAAAAAGAAAACTGAAAAATGTGCATTTCTTTAATTAAAAAATATGTAGACGTATGTAAAAAGAAAGCATGTTTCCTTAATTTATTGTTTTTCTTTCATTAACGCTGCAGCCACATTTTCAATAAATCGCTTTCAATATCATCACACATACTGTGTGTCAAAATTTGTCCAAATTGATATCTGTGACACAAATTGATAAGCAATTTCATTTTTTAAATGCCACCGACGAAGACACAACTCAAATTTGTAGCTTCAATCAATTTGTGCTGTGATAAGCTGTTCAAATTGAAAATTTATTTGCCATAGAAATGGATAGGTGAATTTAAAAGCAATCTAGTTTTCAATTTAAAAAGTTTGATTGTGTTAGTAAAAAAAGTGTGAATGTATTGAAAATGGAATGAAATGGAAAGGCAAAAATTGAAGGTGTGGCCCCAAGTAAGACACATAAATTCAATTTTATTGTCAAAGAATTTTGTTTGCTTCCCATATCTGATCATAGATGGGAAGTCGCATTTTTGCATTTGTTAATGGAATAAAATTAAAAAACTATGGTAAGTGCATAGAAATATTAAAAAATACATGAAGCTCTGTAAAGTATTTCATATTAAATGTAAATTAAAAAAAAAATACAATTGAAAACATTATCAAAAAAAATACATCAGAAAAAGTGCAATTGTATCATGATTTCCATCTATGGTTATGATATGAATAAAATTGTCTTACAAGTTCTTAAGCAGCCCATACACGATTAAATTCAATTTTCAATTGAGTCGGTTGTTGTCCAAATCAAAGCGTGTATGGTTTTGTCAATTGATTAGTTTGGCAGTTGTCGAGTTGGTTGAAGAAAAATCAAAAGATTTTGATTTTTCATGTTGACTAGTAAATCTTTCAATTCGATTGTGCTGTGTGTGTTCGAGTCTCTTGATTTGCTGTCAAAATATATGTTTGTAGCTTTATTTTGTATAGAAAAAGTTATGTATTTTTAAAATTGTATTTAATTTCATTGAATTCTATATAAAAAATATTAAAATTAATGAATTAATGCAATAGAAGTTTTAAATTTTAAAAATTTTAATTGTGAAAATAAATTAAATTTGACAGTTGAATGAAAATCTTTCAATTCAGTTTATGAAGTGTGTGGCCAAGAATCAATTCAATTGAAAGACTCAATTCACAACTGAATTGAAAAGTGTATGGGGTGCATTATAAGTAAAGCGTTCACTTACTTTTTCGTATGTGGGAGAGTAAAGGCAGAATTAGTTTTTACTTTCTGTTCTGTTACGAATCAGCTGACTCTTTTCTTTTTTATAAAAATCTAATACAATTTGTTAGTTTTTCTGTTTCGTTCTGTTCTGTTTCGGTTCAACCTGTGAAAATCAAAAAATTGTTAAGTAATTGTAAGTGACAATAAATTAAATAAAAATATTTCGAAATAAATTGTGATTGTGCTTTTAGAATTTAAAAAATTTAATTTTTAAAAGCAACACATAAAATTATAAAGAAATTTAACAATGTACGATGCAAGACTCAACACTTTAGTGGAAAACTGCGACCCTTCTGGTCAGAAACAGCTGATAAGTTACTACAGAAAAAGTGAGTACTGAAATTTAGAAGCCGAACGGCACAGCACAGAACAGCAACAAAAAAAAAATTTCTGCTTTACTTCCTCGTTGCTAGTTTCTGCTGGGAAAGTAAATGAACAGACCTAATATTATAACCACTGCTGTCAGATATGGCGATTTCTCGCCAAACGTGGTGTTTTTTCAACTTGTTTGGCATGCAAATATTTGATTTGGCGACATGGCGATAAATAAATTTATTGGCTATTTTTCTAACAAAATTGAACTTAAACATTTTTGTAATTCATGTTGTTGAAGGAGTTGTTTCAAAAACAAATCCTACCAAAACATGTCTGCAAGAATTAAAAAATAATCTGATTTTGATGATTTTTCTTATATTAAATATAGTAATTAATGCGCTTGCAATTTGAATGAAAAAAATTCACATGAAATAATTTTTGGCGATTTTCTGCTAAATTTTTACACGATTATCGTTCCTTTTCACAATGTCTGATTAAGAGTTAAAGTGAACTTCAACTGACAGTTCTTCATACAAAACTCGCCGTTAAAGCCCCTGTTAGCTTTTAATTGTACATTGTGAAAAGGGCCGTATGTTATAAAAATTTATTTAAAAAAAAGTGGGATGTACAAACAAATTTATCGTCAAATATATATTAAGAAAAATTTAATGAAATTGATTTTGGCAATTTTTAAAATCAATAGGTCGTATGGATTTATTATAGGTCTGTGATATTCTTAAGATATCGTATAATATATGGTAAAGCATTATTGTGAATTGACGCTATTATGAAAAATTCCTTTGAATTAATAATTACAAAAACAGTTTCTCTTCTATGGTATTTGTAAGATAATAAAAAACATTAATTGGCCCTCTTGCAGTTTATTTGACTATATGCATTTGATCTAATACAGACATATATATTACCCCAGACTGCCACGCTACGCCAGCTGTCAGTATGCTGCTCAGTCAGTCTGGGGTCATGGGTTCAGTTGCCCCCAAGAAGACTCTCTCTGGTTTGTATCATTTTAACGGATGAAGGTCTTTTTCCAACTATGCTTGCTTACATTGAGTAACAATAAAATTTTGAAAAGAATTTGTGTGATTAATGACGGAACTATGAAGTAACAATTGCATTAAAATAATAGAATCCTCCTTTTCCTAAGTAGCACAGTGGGGCCAAATGCCCTTTTAGCACATAAATTTATATCTCCGCAACTACAATAGTGAGAGTGACTAGATGTTATATAGGTAGCTTTCAGAAAAAACTGTTGCATGTTTCAACAAAATCTTGGTGGTATAGGAGGAGACGGGGGTAGATGGGCACCCCCCATATAAAATTATTGTTATATATCTTTAGAACTAAAATAGTGGGGCATACTAAGTTTAATGGGGATAATTCTTAAAACAAGCTGCATGTTATATTAGCATAGACTATAATGTATATTAGAAAATTCTATGATATGTTCACATTAGAGACCTGCGTAAACACTCTTGAAATGTAAATACGTCTTGTTTTTTAAATGTATTGTTGTAGTAGAGCTGCAAAACTATCGATAGTACTATCGATAGTATCGATAGTTTTGTTGTAAATGAAATATCGATAGTTTTTTCCACTATCGATACTATCGGCAAAAAAAACAAGTAATTAAAAGAGTAAAAATAATCGAATTCAGTAAACAGTAGCCGGCAGCTTTGAAGCAAATTATCCGTAGTTGATTTATGCTTTTGTACAGCGATGGAAAAGTTGGTACAATTGTATAATTTTAGCGCTATTTGAATGCCAAAAGTACCGTAGCACCGCAATGACCCATTTAGCACTACTGGAATCTCTTTATATTATATTACATGCCAAAAATAGCATTAAAATATATTAACCCCCTTATGCAAAAAATAATGCGTGCTTGAAGTGTATATTAAAAAAAATTTCCATAGAAAAACCGGTTTTAACGTTCACTTATTTTTTTGCACAAGGGGGTTAATCTTTAGCTCGAAGGTATTAGAAAATTAAGTAAATCAAACGATGTTTTCCGGTACTTAAAGAATTGCTGGAGGAATGTTATTTATTCCAAATTCATCTGCAAATGTGGAAATTTTATTTTCCTACCAAGGAGAGAAGCCGACTATTTGCATCGATTGTGAACAATCGAATAAAAAAAAAGGTTATAAACGTAGTATATCGTAAATGTTACTTTTATATTCAGATCCCAGCAACTAATATTCTTTGTGCACCTTCTGGCGTTTTGTTAATTGATTTTTGGTTAATTAAAAAGTACAAGTATTAAAAAAATATAAATAAAGAATTAGGTACAATCGTACTGAAAAAATTAAATTTTTTTTTTGAAAGTTAGTACAATTTGTAAATATGACATCGCATCCCTGCTTCTGTATACATAAGTACTTAAATACATATGTATGTATATGAATTTATTTATAAATCCAAGTGTTATTCGACAAATAGTAGTCACAAGTATCTTAATAAATTCAACATCGTCGACACAAAGATAAATTTTGGTGGTACTGATATCGCGACGGCCGCCAATCGTCTCTTACGATAAAACTTTACAGTTATACCTAATTTACATGAAGCATTTTTTCATGAAATTAGTTGCATGAAAATTTTTTATTTGTCAATGGGAGGCCTGGATGAGCAACTCATATCAAAAAAGTTGTCAAAACTGCATCAGAGATTCATTCTACGCCCTTTTTCTTATGAAATTCTCTTTTATAGCGCAGCAATTAGCAAATAGAAAAAGTTGCATTCAACAAAATTCATGAAATTTCTTGAAAAAATGCTTAATGTAAATCAGGTATTAGTGTCTCAAAAGTTATCAACAATTTTCGCATTTTGATAATTCTAAACCATGGGTAGGCCCATAAAATTTTAAGTTCAATAAAAAAGTATATTTTCGATAATATGCCGCTTACGATAAAATCGAAAAAAGGCTTGATATATTTTTATATACTAATGAAAATGTTGAGGACTCTGGATTTTTTTTCGAGTCAAATGTAGTTTATGTGGCAACTTTTATAAAACTATTCGATACTATCGATAGTTTTACATGAAACTATCGAAACTATCGAGTGGAGCGACTATCGATAGTTTTGCAGCTCTACTAGACAACGTCCTAACCACAGAAGACACAGAAGTGAAGAAAGTGACAGGTAAAAAAAGTTCCAATCAGGTTTTTGTTAAAATTCATGGAAGAAAGAGAAAAGCATAGTGTATTTGATACTGTAGTGTATTACTACTTACCAATTAACACAGCTAATAAAAATGTATTGCACTAGAAAGACGTAGCAAAACAAAACCGACAACAAAATTTGAGGGAAAACTAGACAAACTGAAAAATACCCGTATCTTCCGTCTCGTGACACTTCTGTATATTTTGTGGTCCTAACTACTTCAGCCAGCATCACCCCCATTGCTTTTGTATATTAAGTATAAAAATTATTTATTCACTTTCTTTTATAACATGTTCATTTACAGTCTCATAAAAACTTCAAAAGAAATAAATTTGCTTACATAAATCAATACATTTATATGTAGATACATAGCGTTACCTTAACATAGAAAGGCCTTAACTCATTATTTTTTGAAATCGCGTTTTGTTTTGTATATATCAATAGAGGAACATCTAATGTATAGCAAAATGCAAAAATCTCGAATTAAAAAAAAAAAAAATAATGAGTTAGGGCCTTTCTATATTAAAATAATGATATATGTTTGTATGTCTGTATGTACGTCTGTACATATGAATTAAATTATTTCTAAATACTTTTATTATGTCTATATTCAAGATTCTTTTCTTTTACGATTGATTTATTGCTTTTGACAATAATTCTGCAATATATTTTGTCTTCTTTCTTTCGACATTTGATTTATAAAGTGCCAATATTTTTTTTAATGTATTGCAAATGACAAACACATTTATTTGATTTAATATTTTTCGACAAGCGTGTTTACGTCTGCTGCTTGCAAATAAAATATTGATTGAATAAAATCAAATAGTAGCGTTTAAACAAAAAAAAACAAAAAATTATGTATGTATGTATGAATGTTAATGTGTTCAAGTATTTGGGTTTTAATATAAACATTTTCAAATACTTGTAAGTTTTTTGGCGCCGTTTTATGATCTTATGTATAATTTAAGAGTTTCTCAAATAAAATTTATATCTCAAGTAACATGAGTTACGAACGTCGCTACAGGATATCGATGCTATGCAGGAAGCGTGGAGGAGCATTCTTGAAATGTAAATACTTCTTGCTTTTTAAAAGTATTGCCGTGGCCGGGCAGCTCATGGGATTTTGATGATTTTAGTTTGGTTTTTGGGAGTCTCCAATATGGTTTGTGTCCTTGCTAGAAATTTCGTGACTTGTGTGTAGGTACATGCATTACGTTTGTATACGCGCCCGTAGGATGTTTGCGTAAGAAGAAGCAAGCACCACAAATTCTTTCGTCACGAAGTATTTGCTTCTTTACTTCTATACCTGCAGTAATTGAAACAAATGTCTTGTAAACAATATTGTTCAGTGTTTGTTTCTAAAGACTTCGCTACAGTCAAGCATTTGAAAAATCCCTCATATCTGGAAAATTCTTTAAAATGGTCTTATGCAGGGCTCTAATATGTATAATCATCAAACCAAACACAGACAATAATAAAACTTCATATCAATGTTAAAAACATGGTTTTTAGAAAAAATCTTTACTAATAGTTTGTCTGTATTGAGTTGTGTGTAAGTAAATTTAAAATTCTAAACTCAGTTTTTGAAATTTTATTTTTGAGTTATGATGTTGTTCCAGTAAAAGAGCGATTGTACTCTACCAAATACAGACAATAATAAAACTTCAAATCAATGTTAAAAACATGGTTTTTAGAAAAAAATCTTCAATAATATTTTGTCTGTATTGAGTTGTGTGTAAATTGAAAACTTTAAACTCGTTTTTGTTAAAATTATTCTTTTTTTTTGAGTTATGATGTTGTTCCAGTACATGAGAAAAAAAATAGTTTGTGATTTTTCTTCATTCTTGCAAAGATTTTTTAAGTTTTAAAAAATAAGGTCAACAATAATGTTGAGTTAATTTTAAACATTTCATATCTGTGCGTTGTACGTGTCACAATATTTTGATTAACTCGAAATTTAATTTCCGGTTCCCTGGCGTATGAATGATTTTTTTTCGAAATAATTTAAATAGAAGTTCTTGTGCAATTTATTCGATTCTCTTTTTGTATATCGTTACCTTAATATAGAAAGGCCCTGACTCATTTTTTTTTAAATCGAACTTTAAGCATTTTTTAATACATTAGATGCTCCTCTCTTGAAGTAAACAAAAAACTCGATTTCCAAAAAATTATTAGGGCCCTTCCACATATATTAATTATTAAGGTAACGATTTGTATTTCTGCGGCTAAGAAATTCGCAATAATATTTTCATTTATTTTGACACATATTCATATTTTTTTGAAAAAAATTTTAAGAGGAAATTTTTTAAAAGTTAAAAGTACTTTATAAAACGTAAACTATGCCATTAATAAAAATGAAATGATATAATGCCTCAACATCGTATTGGAATTATTAAAATTAATTACAATAATTGTAAAAATTTCGCTGTCACAGTTTGCAAAACTAATTGCCTATTGCTCTAAATTCGCATAAACATTTCGATCGAATACTCTTATTTATATTGGAAACAAAAACAAATTTTATGACCTGTTTAGCTAAATGCGAACGAACGTTTCTATCGAACATTTATATTAAAAACAAAAAACTTTAATTTGTTTTTGTTTCCAATACTAATGTTCGATCGAAACGTTCGTTCGCATTTAGGCAAACAGGCCCTCAGTTTTTTGTTATTGTTTTTAATATAAATGTTTTAATATAAATGTTAATATTAAGACTCAAACTCGTGCATGTCGCTCAAGAAAAACAGAGAATATTGCTGTTTTAGCCCATAGTGTTGGGGAAGAAACAGGTTTATACATTACGCGTCGATGTCACTCTACAATTAACATTATACTTTATTTTGCATAAAGAATTAAGGTTGGGTCACACGATTGGCACAATGTACCAATTTTCGTTGGCTCACTGAAATAAATTCATAAGTAACAAGGTAAATTTGCCTTATTTATCAATTAATTGAAATATAATTACATAACTGCACTTCACTGCATTGGTAATAAAGCCATATACATAGACTTATTTAAGAATTAAGTAAGTAATAATGTCATTTTGGCTTATTACTTATTACTTTATTCCACGCATTCCTCAAAGATGTGAGTGAGTGTGAAAAGGGTATAACGTATCTGTCCTCACGCATAAAAAAATAGTTGTCGATATTTCAACTAGTGCAATTGTCTCTAGAGAAAATAGTGTTGACATATAGACATATTGTTCTAGGCTGACTAGAGGAAAGCGATGTCGTGAAAACTTCTAATCTGTAACAAACACTCAAAAGAAGTAGTGTTGATGCGTGTATGCTTGTTATTTTTCATATTGTACGTTTGAGTGTGTGTGTGTGTAATATGTAGATGGTAAGCTATTATGTGATTAACCGCATACAACTAATGTTAATGCATGTGTGTGCCTTTTGTTTTGTTTTTGTTTGTACACGCGCTCATGCGTAGAAAGAAGCAAGTATCACAAATTCTTCCGTCACGAAGTGTTTTCTTCTTTACTCTTGTACCTACAATACTCAAAAAAATTTCTTGCAAACAGTGTTGTTAACGCTTGTTTTATAAGATTTCGCTGTAGTAAAGCATTTGAAAAATCCCTCATGTCTTGAAAGTTCTTATAAGATGTCTTATGCAGGAGACTATTGTATACACTAACAGGCTGGGCTTGTGCATGTAACTGTTATAATTTTACCATGGTCTATGTCAACGACCCACAATCGATTTAAGACCTCGAAGACGAAATTTGAGAAGTTATCGAGGACATATAGCAGCAAACGAATACAATCCTGGAAGCATAGCCGTGGCGGTCATTTGTCTAATTTTGTTTTCCATTATTAATGGAACACCCTCCATCGTTAGTTTTTTTTTCATATAAAAATGAAATTTTGAAATTTTTCACAAAATTAGTTCTTTAGAACTTTTAATTTAGTGGTTTTAAAATGATTTCTTTTGATTGTAAAAAAACCACTTAAAAAAGACCTTTCAAGGTACCCATTTAAAATGACATTTTTTTTAATAAAAAAAACAACTCTTGGAAATTTATATTATTTTAAGATCTTTCTATAATTTATTTCGTGTTTTGTCTTATATATTCGCATTAAAAGTTTGTTTTTTAGAAAGTCTTTTATATACATATCCACATACATACATGTAAATATGTATATGTATAAGTAAGTATATAGTTTTCTGACTAGACGGATTATATGTTATATTTAATATATGTATAAAGGGTTTTGGAGCAAGAACGGGTTAATTTGGATAGTCTATGCCATTCATATTAATTTTGGTGTCATCTAAGGCCAAGTCAGAAAATTGGGAGCATTTCAAGTTGTTGCTGTTAGTTTGACAACAATCTTTCCTGCAGTTTCAGACTAATTCTATTGGATCATTTATTTATATAAGTTTTTTTTTATTGCCTGAAGTACCTTGTCTAATTGTGAAACCTATTGAGCTGATGGTCTTGGTCTTAAGTAGAACAAAAATAAGCAAATTAACTAACATGTGCATAATTAGTAAAGAAGAAACGACAATGGTAAGACTGTTGTAAATATAGAGATGGTAAAATTGAGCTTTCATTACAAAAAAGCTTTCAGCAAATTGAAATAAGATGAATCCAAACAATTCACATATTCCATTTGCAATAATGGATAAGTATATAAAGCAAAAATCTACATCAATTGAGTCCACCACACACAGTGGACAATACACAAAAAAGAACGCTGCTGATGAAGGTGGCCTTCGAAAACGGCTAGCTGTTCCGTTCAACTATTTGTTATCAGAATATTTACAACTAACTTTGGTGTTATTTATTCATTAATAATTATCACATGCTTACAAAGCTATACGAACTTTAGCCTGTTTATATCATAAATATAAAAATAGAACCCAAAGTAAAATTACACACAGAGTACACATGAATATAATTTCATGTCCTGCACATGAGAGTAGATATTACACATAGATTGGCAACACTGAATGATTATAATTCTGCATGAATGCCTCGTTTGCAATTGTGCTTTAGCAGCCATGTAATTGTTATTTTTAAAAACAAAAGAAATCTGTCTTTTACTCATTTATGTTTCCTTCTACTTAAAAAAATGCGTGTGTTTTTCGGTGTTGTAATTTTTTTGTAGTTCTGGTGGTACCTGGTACAATTCTGCAATGATAGATTCTATTTCATGTCTGCTTTTTGCGACTGCTTTTTTTTATCAATTTGTTTGTGGAAAATATGTTCACGACTCAGTTCTCTTTGATGATTAAAGTTGTCTTCAGCCATGTTCTAACAAAATTCTTGTCCTGACAAAATTTTTTTCACTGAAAGTTTTTTGCAGTACGATTAACTCATTGCGAAAAATGTGTCCCTAAAATCAAAGCTGACATATGAAAACAATATCTATAAGTTTTACAAGGTGGTATTACTGTAGCGATTGCTTAAATTTTCTTTATTTCTTCTATATAAAGGGTCCGCCAGCTAACTTTTTTTTTTTGAAAATGTTATAAAAAAAAAAACTACTGAAGCTTCAGCTGTGTGGCACGTAGCGCCGTCCTGTGGAAATTAAATGTTGCCAATATCCTCCTCTTCAATTTTTGTGAACAAAAATTCTTTCAACATGGACCGATAACGATCGCCATTGACTGTAACGGCCACTCCTTGCTCAATGGCCCAATTATGCCTC
The DNA here is from genome assembly GCA_949987645.1 of Tachina grossa. NCBI lineage: Eukaryota > Metazoa > Arthropoda > Insecta > Diptera > Tachinidae > Tachina > Tachina grossa. The sequence goes on from OX465274.1 coordinate 222,268,417, forward strand.
TGGACCAAAATCCGCACCAAACAATGATTCGTTTTGGGTGCGTCGGCTTTTCAATGTATGCGTGCGGGTTTTCTGTGCCCCAAATGTGACAATTTTGCTTGTTTACATACCCGCCAAGATCAAAATGAGCTTCATCTGAAAAGATGATTTTTTTTTGGCAAAATCGGCATCTTCTGTAAGTCGATCGCAGGCCCACTTAGCGAAGCGAAAACGCATTGGATGGTCAGTTGGCTCGTCCAGCGGAAGGATAAAACTAATTATCTGTCAAATCAGACATGAGCTAAGTGTTACCATTCACGAAATAAGCAATAGTTGAAAAAAAAATGTTAGATGGCGGACCCTTTATTATATTTTATAATATTATTTCTTATTTTTATTAACTATTTTTCAAAAAAAAAAAATAAAAAAAATGTCACACAATTTAATTTCACATATTATACGATGGGGCAACTCAATACAAACTTGTGTGAACAAAGTTAACCTATTGGCAAGTTTAACAAGTTTGTCCGGACAAAATATAAAATTAAACAAAATCAAGCTGAGAGTTGTTAGTAAAAAAATATTTTTTTCTCTCTCTCACAAGAAGAGAGACGTCAAACTAGACATAAAAAAATTTGTTCAGACAAAGCATTTGTTCCGACAACATGGGTGAATCCATCTTTAGTCTCCATCGGTGATGTGAAGCAAAACTTATGTTTTGTGCAGGGTGTTTTTTATTGAGGTATAGAACTTTAAGTTGGCATCACTTTTTTAACTGGCGGCCATTTTGTCAGCTGTCAAGTGATTAATATTTAGTTTGGTTTGCCATTTTATCATGAACAGGTTGACAAAAGAACAACGCTTGCAAATCGTGCAAATTTATTTCGAAAATAATGGTTTAGTTCGCGAAGTTTACCGCAAGCTCCGTCCATTTTGTGGTCGACATAATCGTCCATCAGAGCAATTAATTCGGTTAACCATGGATCGTTTTCGCACTAGGTTTACTCTATGTGATAATACGCATCCGCAGAGACGTCGAACAGTGCGCACCGAAGAAACAATTGCCGCTGTAGAGCAAAGTGTTGAAGAGGACCCGAATGAATCGATTCGCCACCGTGCACAGCAATTGGAGCCGACTAACCGACTATTTTGTTCCCGAATTGGATGGCATGAATGTGGATGAGTTGTGGTTCCAACAAGACGGCGCTACATGCCACACAGCGCACGTCACAATCGATTTATTGAAGGAAACATTCGATGAGCGCATAATTTCGCGGAATGGACCTGTCAATTGGCCACCAAGATCGTGTGATTTGACACCATTGGATTATTTTCTTTGGGGATATGTGAAGTCGCTCGTCTACGCCAATAAAGCAGAAACGTTAGGGGACTTGGAAGCCAACATTCGTGGCGTTATTGCCAACATACGGCCCCATATGCTCGAAAAAGTGGTTGAAAATTGGACCTGTAGAATTGGCTTTATTCGAGCCAGCCGCGGCGGCCACATGCCCGAAATCATTATTAAACATTAATGGCATAAAATTATCCTTCCAATAAAGCCAAATTGATGGACATTAAAATGATTTTCTTGTGTTTTATTCAATTCGAAGTTCTATACCTCTGAAAAAAACACCCTATATAAACTATTTCATGTGTATTGTATAGTGGAGGGCAGGGTCATGGACTACCAACATCGTGGAGACCCTTTCCTATCTTATTTTCTGAAACCCCCTGCGCACGGTGGTTCAAAATCAATTTTCATTGGCGAAAAACCTATATTTTTTCTTGAAATAGATTCTTATGTATTCAATTTTCAAAAACATACTTTGTTGTTGTATAAAGATGATTTGATTTTCATTATGAAGCTTGTCTTTAACAAAACAAAAAAATAAAAAAGTGCTAAAGCAAAGTTCCATTTTAACATTAAGGGCCATTATTACAACTTAAAGTTAGTTAAAAGTAGGATTTTATCGGACGTATAAAAAGGTTTCCATTATTGCAAATTGGGTTTAACTTATTAGGTAGAATAAACTTGCCCGTAATTTATCGCTCACTTTAGGTTCAAGTAAAATTTTGCAAACGATAAAGTTTTTATACGTCCGATAAAATCCTACTTTTCACTAACCTTAAGTTGTAATAATGGCCCTAAATGTATCAGCAACCACTCTAAGGATTTTAATGAAACTACAACTGAATAAAAGCTTTAAATGGTTTGGCCAATGAAAAAAGATATAAAGATGTAATAAAACAATAACTACACATGGCTTAGCCAGTTACATTTCAACCACAACCTTATTGGATAACCCTTTAAATTAATAATTATTATTTTTTTAATTTTAAAAATTTCGTACAAACAGATATATGTACGTACGTACATACTTAGCGTCCAACAAATTACGTCTTCTTTTGCGTTTTTACTTAATAATGTCCTCAGTCGTAATAAATATTATTTGTAGAATATGTGTGGGCGTATGTAAATGTCACTGTACTTGACCTATAAATTCCAAATATTTTTAGATACGTACATACATGTTTATATATATATACACTGATCCATATTTAGATAAATTTAAATAAACTTTTGCTAATATTTATGTATGTTTTTAAAGCTTTTTAGGGACAAATAAATATTTTATTACGAAATAAATATATAGTGGATTTTTTTCTTTTTAAATAAATATTTTTCTTAGATTTCAGCAGGCGTATAAATTTTAATTTCGATCATATTTTATATAAATGTTTAAAAAATCATAAATTTTTATTACTGTTTTTGCTTTAATACAACGAATGAGTGTTTTGCAATTAAATCATTAATGAGAATTTAAAGTAAAATATGAATTTAAACTTAAAAAAAAATATTTTAAAATTTACATATTTATTATAACTTTTAAATAGTCGGAAAATAATTTTAAATCATTAATTGCAGATAAAAAGCTAATATAAACATTTACATACATGCTTATGAATTGATTTGTATAGCTTTAATGTTAGATATGGGTAATTCCATGGAGACGGGTGTGACCCGTCTTTGTTATAATGCAAAAATATGAAACCTATAATTTAAAAAAAGAGTTAAGTTACCAAAATCTTAATCTTAAAAATATTTAATAATAGGTAGATAATGAAACATCTTTATTTCTGCTTCTAACGCCCATCAAAAAGATCAGTTTTTACAGAATTATTATTTTTTTAATATAGGGCCTGTGCCAAACGGTAGCAAAGTACTAGTGTAAGTAAATTTTTGACACTTCTGAGGTGAATAAAATTTCACTAGCCCTGGGGGCTAGTAGAAATTTTGACACAACAGGTAAATTTTTGACAAGCTGCAATAAAAAGCATGGTACCATAAAATTTAAATCCACCGCCGTCGCTTCGAGCCGTCGCCCAATACAAAGATTTTTACATCGTTTAAATTTAATTAGACTGTGAAAAATTCATAGTTTATTTAAGTTTGCGAAAAATGTTGCATCATATATATAATATTATATAATTTATTGCTACAAGAATATTGTTTTATACAAAAATGTCCTCTTAAAAATTTCTTGGTAGCCGGCGGGTTGTAGTCAGGCGAAGCAAAACCGCCGCCGCAGCAAAAAAGATATCATTTGCCACAGCAGACAAATTAAAATTTTTCCCCACAGGCAAATATTTTTTTACCATAGTACTTTTCTACCGTTTGACACACGTCCATATTCTTTAAAATCTTTTGTAGAACGGACACAATAACTTTTCAAACGTTTTTTGATTAAACTAGAAAAAACAAATTTTCCTTTAAAATTTTTTCCGAAAATTTATGAAAATAATTGATTTTTCAATGCCACCAGCCAGAATTTTTATTAATTTTTTTTTCGAAAATGTACCGGGCGTGACCAATTATCAAAACAATTGATTTTCAATTCAATGCCACCACCGGAATTTTGATTCGTGTACATATTGAAGGCACCAGAGAAGTTTCTTAATAGCAGCAATTATGTTTCGATGGACTATAAATAAGGTTACGTTTAACTTAAGTGACTGCAAATTTTAGATGCATTGAAGAAGCTTAAAATTTTACTAACATCCTTTTTCCTTTGTCTGCTCTTTGTTTTTCTTTTCCGACCACATTTTTTTGTTTTTTCCAGTGATAGTTTACAACATAATTTTCTTAGCATTTCTTCTTTTCTAGTTCCTTTCTCTATATACATCTCTCTCTCTCTCTCTCTCTCTCTCTCTTTAAAAGAAATGCATTTCATATATTCTTGTATTTTCTTGGAGTTTTTTCCTTTATTTACGTTTTACATTTTTGTAATTTTTTGTTAAATATGAATTCAGCGTTGGTGTGCCGGGTGTGACCAAATATTTGCCATAACTACTCGCCCGAACATTCTGTCTTATCGTAGTTTGCGTGTTTTGACTGCGCTTACAACACTTTTGTCCTAGATTCAAGAAAACCTTCTTTAATCTATTCCGAAAACGACGTAGTCGAAGTAGAAATAAGCCAACCACGATATTATTATGTTATTAATTGAGCTTATTTTTTTTATTTTTGGAAAGTATCAAGTACTTTATTATGTTCAGTAACAACTATTATTATTTAGCTTTTCAAATTTTCACTGTGACGGGTGTGACCAAAGTGTTTCTATCTGAATTAATGCACAAAACTCTGATTATAAGACCTACAAGGTCTCAAATTTGACAAAATGCGAACATGTTACAGGTTTTTTTGTTTAAGATGAAAAAGAGAATAATGGGAACCGTAATATTAAGACCCATGAATCAAGAAAATAAGATTGCGAACTCAGCCGCGCAAAAAAATTTTCCACTGCGCATCTATATACGTCAGTAAAAAGTGTGTGAGAGAGAACACATTCCACAAAACAATGTAAATATGTACTTTGTTTATAACAAAATTCTAAATCTACGTCACAGGCAGAAAATAAAATAACGGACCTGCGCAATGCATAATCTTGTTTTCTCTATTCATGATTAAGACCAAATGTCCAAACAGTGAGATTAGAGTGTGCTCAGTACAAACTAATTTCAAAGCATTATCAAATTTATAAATGTAAAAAAATTTGTATTTTTTTAATTGTCCATAAATGTCATCAGTTGTAAGATTTTTTATTAAAAATTACTAAATTATATTGTATCTCTTATGTAGGGCCATTTTGCATGGAATTGCCCATATGCTTTAAATTAATTCTTATTAAAACAATTAAATAAATTTATTTGATTATTTTATTTATATATAATTTTCTTTTTCTTTCTTTTTATTGTTAATTTGCAGATTTTTTCATTTATGTTGTTGTTGTTGTTGTCAGTCCTCTCAGGCACCACTTCCACCACCACTACCACCTCCACCAAAAAAATAAATTATTCGAAAAAAATTATAATAAGAGTTCACCACCAAACAAAATTCAGTTCACCACGATCACCAAGTATTAAATGAATTAACTAAAAGAAAAATTAATAGCAAAAATTTAATTCATCATATTTACATCATTTTCATCGAACGTCTCAAATATAATTGAACCTCAAAAAGATCAGAAAAAAATAAAAGAATCATCTCCGCCACCACCACCACCACCACCACAAAACATCATCATCAATATTTTTGTAGTTGTACTCCAAATTCATCAGATCAACTTTCATCATGGCCACCATCAATTCGGTAAGTAGATTTTTTTCTATTATCTATTATTTTTTAATGTATAATTTTTTACAATAACATTTATACTATACACACACATATATATTTTTGTAAATATCCCACACTTGTGCATTAAACACATTCGAGAAAGCCGGCTACCGGCTACAATTTGTCAAAAATACGTTACATGCGTGTATCTGAAAATGATTATTATAAGTACAACACGGCTACACGACTACACAACCACGGTCGTATCAATCGTCAAATTAGACTTATAACTATTAATATTGGCAGAAATGACCAAATATAGGGTTGCCAATATAATAAAAAAAATTAAATGAATGATTGCTTAAGATAATTGACTATTATTTAAGAGAAAGAATCTCAAAATGTATATAGAAAAAAAAACTGATATAAATACCTTCCAAATAAGTAATTTTTTTTAAATGTGAAATATATGCAAGTGGCATAACTGATATATGATATAATGTCAGCTGCTTATGATGTCGATGCCATTTTCAAATTAATTAAGTGGCTGCCACAGGGCAACAGCTGCAGGCAGCGGATACTACACACGATTTTACCGAAAATTTTCAGTCTGGTATAAGACCTATATATAATATAGGAGTACCTCCTGCAGTTCACATCTATGCTTGTTCTTTCTTTAAAAATTGTTTAATTAAATGCTTGTTTTTTGAGTTGGCGGTCACGTAGCAAAATATATGCTTTAAGGTTAAGACAACGGACGGACTTTTCAAGAACTAATCATATTTTTTCAGATATAAGAAATCAGCTTTAAATTGCATCATATTTTTGAAACGGAGAAAGTGATGCTTCTCTCCAACTGGTATCCCTTTTTTCTAGTAGAGACCGTTGCTTTAAAGCTACGCGAATCCTTAAAGTTGTATCTAAGATTTGCGCTAGCGCCTGCCTTTCTCGTCTTAACACTAGGTGAATTGAAGCATTTACCGCCGCCCATATGCGTACAAAGAAAGAACAATGTGACTGATCTACAATGAGTTCATAGATTGGAATTTTTGAACATTGTTATTGTGGACTGTGAGCAAGCACTCTTTCGAACCTTGAGTTTTACAATTTCGAACTGCTTAAGATTCTTAAGGCAGAGTCCCAGGGCGGGGTATCTCCAAATATTCGAAATTTCCGCCACCATGAGAACAGCACTGAACATGTGTCAGGTTAACCACATCTCAAATGAGGCATCCAAGAACCTTCTCCCAAAGAAGATCTTACCAATCTGGCGGTGCACCATCAGCACTGTTAAAGTTTCAATCCGACGTGCCATACCATAATGCCATAGCCATAACCATCGCCATAACCATACATACTCGTATATTTGCTTCACCTATTAGTCCTGTCATAACCATAAAAAGCTGTTTATGTTTTCACCTGTTTATTCATATCAAAAGAGCAACAACAACCAGCAAACAACTGTTTATGGTTACGGCGAAAAACCAAATTCAATTAAATTTAGGGTGTTTTATATGGTTATGGTTATAGCATAATTGAACTTAACTTATAGAATTAATTGAACTTTTACAATCTCGCACTGCTTCAGAGTCTTATGGCAGAGTTCTAGAGCGGTGTGTTAGCCAGACAAGAAGAGTTTTACTCAAAGCTAAAACACTCGGAAAGGCATCTCCTACTACCGGATATTTCCGTAAACATGAGAACACCACCTCAAAAGGTGTCGAGATGACAATGCAGCTCCTGTACAGGATTAAGCAGGCATACGTTTTCTGTATAATGTAAATAAATAAAAATCCTGTTGCGAGAGATCCCAAGACCAACTTGTGATCAGCTAAAACGGTCCCACAAGGTTGAAAATAATCATCGGTGATAGTAAGATGTCTGTCTCTACTGAGCTACAATCCAACCTAAATTAGAGCGTCAAGCGTTGCGTTAGCAGCAGGGTACGTAGTTTCAGTATATTTAAAAGCATAAAATATTATTTGAATGTACTGAAAATACAAATCCTGCTGGTAACGCAACGCTTACCATGAGCCGACGAAAATTGGTAAATTGTGCCAATAGTGTGATCCAAACTTAACTCATACAACTGTCAAATGTAATAGTATAGGTTGTCTATCGTTGCTTTATACAGTAATTTCGTCTTAATTGATTTTCCAAAAATGTGTGGTTTGTGATGAAATTAACCGGGTAAAGCATTTATGCGATTACTCTATTAATTTATGCACTAGATCATCAATAACGGCTAGATTAATTAGCCGGATATCAATTAAGGAGAAACTACTGTACTAAAATCGTGCATAGTTCTACTTAATTATAGAAGTTTAGGAATTGTCGTGTTATGAGACAAATTTTAACAATTCCCATAAAAAAAAATTACTAATTATTAAATTGACTGCACCAGGTCAAAAAATACTTGTGTGGCAACACTCTATTCTTAAATAGCTGTTGTTGTTATTTACATTTATTTTCTTTTTGCATACTTTTACAACTACAATTTGAAGCTGAAAAAAGTCAGCCAATGTAGTAATGGTAAAGAAAATAAAAAACATGTTGATTATTGAGTTCTTGTTTCAACTTTGTTATTTGTTTTAAGCTTCTCATTTGTTTAAATGAAAGTTTATAACATAATAACTCTAGTTGTTCTAAGAAGCTTTGGGTAAAGGTTCCCTGATGATCTGCATTAGCAACAGTGAAATGCGCATAGGATCCAGCTAAACCCCTCAATAATCAATTTCAATGTATTTTTAATAAAAAATATTTTACTTAATAAGTAAAATATTAATTTGGGATTATTAGTGCGTTAAAAAAAAAATTAAATGTAATATTTGTCATTGTACATTACCAGAACAGATTTTGAGCAACTTCATCGGAAAGACCACGTATTTAGCTCTTTAATTTCCAAGAATGTGTATGCTTGCAGTAGCACCTCAATAAAATCTTTACTTTCTCGTTTTAACCTTTTCTTATTAATGTTCGTACCTACTCATAATAATTTAGTTTTATTTACAAACAATATACATATGTATATTTTTTAAACAAAAATACATACACATGTACATATACAGGACTTTTTGTTTGCTGGATGTTTATCAGTATAAAAAATCATATAAAATGGAAAACAGCTGTTCGAAACATTGATGAGAGTTCAACATCTTCACATTATTTTTGATTGCATGGAAAAAGTACCAAAATTATTTAAATGTTATCAAATCATTATTTTATACTTACAAACATTGTAATGACTTTGACATTTAGTGAAATTACAATTTAAGCTTCATACCCGTATATACATATTTACATTACAACGTATTATAATTATAAAAAATATTTATATTTTTATTATCATTATAATTATTTTGATTATACGTACCTATTTTTATTTTTATTGTTATTATTTTTAAATAAAAATAGTTTTTTGTACGCTTGAATGTATGCTTGTACGCACATATGTATGTATATTTTACAAATTCATACATACATATGTACATATACATATGTGTATGTATTAGTCTCCTGCATAAGACATCTTATAAGAACATTCAAGACGAGGGATTTTTCAAATGTTTTACTACAGCGAAATCTTATAAAACAACGCTGTTTGCAAGAAATTTTTTTTTTGAGTATTGTAGGTATAAGAGTAAAGAAGAAAACACTTCGTGACGGAAGAATTTGTGATACTTGCTTCTTTCTACGCATGAGCGCGTGTACAAACGTCATGCATGTATGTGTGTATGATCTTTTATTTTTCTGCGCACATGCAAAGGCACACACATGCAATAACATTAGTTGTATGCGGTTAATCACATAATAGCCCTGCAGAAAGTGCGAATAGTGAAATTGTGGTGATTTACTAGTGACGCTGTCGGTAGCACTACTGACCAGGTGTACCCCATCCAATGGTATCATCTATTGACATTTAACATTAGCTTGTCATTGAAAATCCACCACTAGACTAAAGCACTACTGACTTAGTACCTATTTCGGGACCACATGGAGACATTGGCACCAAAGATTCACTAGTAAATTTTAGGGGCTATAGTCTACAATATTGATATATCCCTCTCGTTGTCAATAGTAAACTTATAGTGATTTTCTAGTGACATTGTCAATAGTGCTACTGACTAGGTGTACCCCAGCCAATGCAAATGCCTATTGACAAATAACATAGGGTTGTCATTCAAAATCTATCAGTAGACTTTAGCACTATTGAGAAGGTAGTTCTTCTACGACTATATGGAGATAGATATTTGAACCGAAGATTCACTCGTAGATTTTAGTGACCCTCGTCTGCATATATTTATTTAATATTATTGCACAACATAATAAAAAAGAAAAACAAACTATTGACGCGTTCATTGACAATATCACCAGAAATAAACTAGAACTGTCGTCTCTAACGTATCTCTACTCGCCCATAAAAGGAAAGTTGTCGACATTTTAACTAGTGCAATTGTCGCTGGAGAAAGAGTATTGACATAGAGACATATGGTTCTAAGTTGACTAGAGGGAGCTTACCATCTACATATTACACACACACTCAAACGTATAATATGAAAAATAACAAGCATACACTAATCAACAGTACTTCTTTTGAGTATTTGTTACAAACAAGCTGTCTTGCGACATCACTTGTTACAACTGATATACACATACACTAATACATCCATCGTGCTTCGCTCATAGTACGACAGCATTTATTATTGGTTTATTATAATACATGCGACGTGAATACATTTAAAAATCATAACGTTTTTACATTTCAAGACTGTTTACGCAGCTCTCTAGTATGTATGTATATTAACAAAAAATAAACACATACGATTGGCAAACTCTGGTTAGATTTTATAAAAAAAATTTTTTAGAAAACTGAATTTATTAAATATGCCATGTACGTATACAAATTACCCACTCAAAAGCTTAAATTATTAAAAGAAACAAAAGTACTAAATCAGGGCTGTTGTGCCACACTCTCATTCAATATACATACATCCCATCACTGTCTACAAATGTCACGTAACGTCGTAATGAAATTCTATTTTCTGCAGGTTCAGACGTTACATTTACGTGCCATTTCAGTCAGGTAAGCGTTTGCATAGCTTTTCATGCAACAGATTCGATCAGCTGACACATTTACATTTACAGTTCTACATTTACAGTCGGGCAATTCTGCCTTTACATTCCGGTTACATCTCTATAACCATTTCCATTACTTTTCAAAGAACAATATCGTTCAGCTGTTTCCTGACGTTGCAGTTACATTGCATTACCGTCAGCTAGCTGACCCTTAACACGCTTCACAAAATTAAGGTATTCAAACGTTAGTCACAGTGTTTTCACACTGAAAGTTACAACCTGTTTTTAACGTTAAAACCACAAACAGCTGATTTTGCTTTCACACTGCAAGTTTGTTAAATTCAGGTTTTAACTCACAGGCTGTCTAATAACTTTGCTCAAAATAAAATAAATCTTCTGCCGAAATGCATGTATTTGTTGTTTCATTTTTTCTGCTTTTTAATAACACTTGTTGGACATATTGTTCAACTGTTTTTGTTTGTATGAAAAACTTTTTATATTTTGTAAATAATTTTCTTTTTTTAATTATGGAACTTCTTATACAGAATGAACAAGTGCTTGGAAATATTGTTAATAATATAAAAATGCACAAATACATTATAAGATGAACCTTTTTTATAGGCAGATGAATGTAAGTCATATTGTCTATTTTCACTTTCCACAGTTCAATTTAAAATATTTTCGTTGTTTTCCTTCCAAAAAAATCTGTCTTTTCCTTAATTTTTTGATTATTGTTGCTGCTGTATCCATTTTTAAGTTGAAAATTTTTTAAGCGACATCTATCGTTATTCACTGACATAACATTATCAGCTGCTGTCGGTCATTTCAACTTGGCAGCACTGAATTTATCACAGCGAAAACAAGGTTGCATTTCATAAAGCCAACTTAAAACCAATTCAAAAATGGTTTTAAGTTGGTTTTAACAAAAACAATTTGTATGGTAAAACCAGGTTGTAACAGGTGCTTTCAACGTTAAAACCAACTTTTATTAAAACCATGTCAGTGTGAAAACACTATCATAAAGTTAGTATTGCCAAAATGTTTGAAATAGTTAAAATATATTTTTTTCAATTTCAAGTAAAATTTTGTAAAATGCAACGCTAAGCGTTGATAAATTTTATATGTATATTGTTTTTGTAATTTAATTTTTTTTTTGCATATAAATTTTGTCAACGATTGGTGTTACGCCCTAAATACATAACACCAACGCTTAAAAAAAATTACGCAAATTTTAAATAAATCTTAAATTTTAAGCTAAATTCGCTTAGTTTTGCGTGAATAGCGCAAAATCTTGATTACAGGCGTGACATTGTAAAGCGCATTGAAATCGGCATATAACTCTTATAAATTGGACACGTTTTTAGTCACAATAAAATTAAAATAAATGATTCACCACTAACTACTACAAGTAGAAAAATATTAACAATACAAAATTAATAGCCCAATTCACAATCTTGTGCAAATGGTCTTGCATCGTTGCATGTGCAAAATGGTATAGTATATTGATACTCACCACTAAGAATTGTTAAGTGGTGTGTAGAATATACTACACAATTTTCCACATGCAACGATTGAAGACCATTTGCACAAGATTGTGAATTGGACTAATATGTTTGAAATCATTCATTAATATTGTATTTTGTTGGCTTTTATATATGAATTTTAGATTTGAAAATACACGCATACAAACATATTAATAAATATTTATTTTTGCGCGTGCGAGTGATTTTTTGTAGTTGATACATAATTTTTATATCTTTATTGGTTATTTCATTAAAAAAAGCGATGTTGGTTGTGTTGTTTTTGCAGCAACTGCAGATTCATCATTCTCTCAAATAGTTTTTATTTATGGACCATTCTCATTTATTGTAGGAGGAACTATTTTCATTTTTAATAATTTGTCGCCAAAAACATGAAATAGTTTTAACAGAACTTAATAAGATTAATAAGACATTAATAAAATTAGTATTCATTTTAAATAAATTTAGCTTAAGAGAAAATAATTTATTTGTTTTTTAATTTAGTTTTGGGAGGGCAACTAATTTAAGGCGAAAAAATCGCCACACTTGCTGACTGCTCTTTAGGATTATAAAAGGATATATTACTACGTTTATACGTAGGGCTTATTTGCAAATAAAACTGTAAATTGTTGCGATATTATCGTTTTTATTGCGACTTACTAATTCAGAAAACTATTCACGATTAATGCAAATAAAATGCTTAAGGTTGCCATGCTTACAAATGTTTGATAATAAAAAACAATAAATGGATTAATATTGCACAAAAAACATTAATAGAAGCAAATAATGACAATTAAAACAAATAATTATTTGATATTTTGTTCGTTTACACTATTTTTTGTGTCAAAAAAAGTAACTTTTCTATAGAAGTGCTACCAAGTTTGTGTACTTTTCCTATGCCGTATAAACAGTGAGTTAATTTATTTGCGAATATTTTTATTTGCAAATAGTGCGTGTATAAACGTAGTATATATGTAGTTGCCTTTAGACGCTAAAATTTGCTTGACAACGTGCTTGAAGACGAAATGTTTACATTAGAATCGATCGTATGGAGAGCTGGAAAATACAGGGTCCGCCAGATAACTTTTTTCTTTTAAATGCTATAAAAAAAAACTACTGAAGCTTCGGCTGTGTGGCACGTAGCGCCGTCCTGTTGAAACCAAATGTTGCCAATATCCTCCTCTTCAATTTTTGTGAGCAAAAAGTCGTTCAACATGGCCCGATAACGATCGCCATTTACTGTAACGGCCACTCCTTGCTCAATGGCGCAATTATGCCTCTGGACCAAAATCCGCACCAAACAGTGACTCGTTTTGGGTGCGTCGACTTTTCAATGTATGCGTGCGGGTTTTCTGTGCCCCAAATGCGACAATTTTGCTTGTTTACATACCCGCCAAGATCAAAATGAGCTTCATCTGAAAAGATGATTTTTTTTTGGCAAAATCGGCATCTTCTGTAAGTCGATCGCAGGCCCACTTAGCGAAGCGAAAACGCATTGGATGGTCAGTTGGCTTGTTCAGCGGAAGGATAAAACTAATTATCTGTCAAATCAGACATGAGCTAAGTGTCACCATTCACGAAATAAGCACTAGTTTAAAAAAAACGTTAAATGGCGGACCCTTTATAATGTTAGAGGTTGATAAGTGCCTACGGGTACGAAAAAAACGGTATTTTACCCGTAACTCAAGATTTTTGGGGGTGTTTGGAAAATTTCAAATACTGATTGTTGTTATGCTCGAAAATACTTACGAGCAAAATAGTAACACGTCCCAGGAATTTTTTTTTTCAAAATGAATACGTCTTTAACAAAGTTTGTTTGTTTGTTTGTTTAGCACGTCTAGATGCGTTTCGTTGCCGCTTAGCAACTCATCAATATATTTTAACATACGAGTGCGGATCAATAGTCCGTGACTTTTTGAATGAAACACAGTTTTTTTTGCAAAACAAAAATTTATTTTTCAATACGTTTCCCCAGTTTTTGCATCTCATCCAAAAAATAGGATTTTTCGAGGTTCTTAAAATAGGCATTTGTTTGGTCAATAATTTCATCGTTGGAGCTAAATCTCTTTCCACCGAACCATTTCTTTAGGTTAGGAAATAGGAAGTAGTCACTAGGGGCTAATCATAGAATTTTGCCATTGAAACTGCACACGTGTGCACTCGTGCATTATCTTGGTGAAAAAGAACTTTTTTTCTTGGCAATATGGGGTCGTTTTCTTTTTAAATCTACATTAACTCCGTCTAATAAGTAGGTATAATATTCGCGGTATATTGTTTTTGCTTTTTGAAGGTAATCGATGTGGATTATCCCTCGTGCATCCCAAAGAAACTGTTGCCATCACCTTATTGGCCTTCTTTGCAGCAGGTTCACTCGGAGAAACCCATTGTTTGTATAGTAATGGATCCATGTTTCATCCACAACTCGAAACAATCCTTTGAAGTTGTCACATGTTTACGTTTATGGGCAATTGAGAGCAAACGCGGCACTTTATTAAACCCAACTGATCACTTAAAATCGAAACCACACTGCCATATGAAATGCCTATGACATCAACAATCTCACGCACTTTTACACTTCGATCGGCCAATACCATTTTATGGATATTTTTTTCCATATTTTCGGGTGTACTGACCTCATTTTTCCGACCAGAACGTTCAGCGTCATTTGTACTCATGTGCCCACAACGAAAGTCAGTAAAGCACTTTTTACCATTGAAATCGATGGTGCAGAGTCCCCATAGTATTTATAGAGCTTTTCCTTGGTTTGATTGGCGGTTTTTTTTTCGCTAAAAATAATGTTTAATGAGCACTCGGAATTCTTTTTTTTAATTTTTGGAAAAAATACACGAAGTTGTATGAGGAGTATGTTTTGAACAGCTGTTAAACGCAATGTAAATGACGACACTTGCTCAAAATTTGACAGTAGTCTATTAACAGGTGGTACTTGATGGGTGTTGTATTTCATATAACTACGAGAGAGGTTGGGAAAGTCACGGACGTACTGATCCGCCCTCGTACTACGAGTGTGCTTGTAGTTTTATAATCCTCAATAATTTACTCTCTCAAGTCTATAAGCGTCGGGTTTTTGTAAGCTTTTTTGACATGCAAACTTTTCTTAATGATACTTTTTTTTAATTCTTTCTGCATTGAGTCAATTGAATATACGTTTCTTTAAGGTGAGAGCAGTTGCCGTATGTCTTGGTTTAGGAATAAGTGATATAATTCAGAAAAGATAAAAACTTTAATAGCAAATGGCTAAAAATTCAAAATAAATCACAAACACACTTTTTATTAAATAATATATTTTTTTGTTAGATTGTTTGAATAGTCAACCTTCGATAATATGAAACTCAAGGTAGTAGAACAACAGTTCTCGCGAATTCTGGGAAAATTTTTGTAAATATAATTTCCAACATTCGGCCACCTCGGCTAGTTCAGAGACAGTTCATTTGTTAAGGTCAATTTTGATCACTTCTTGCAGCAACCGAGGCCACATGACAGTGGTAACATGGCATATGTTGTCTTCCCAGTCTTCAATCGTCTATGGCTTATCGGCATAGACCAGATATTTTAATCAGCCTCAGAAAAACAGTAATTCAGCGGTGTTCATTTAGCAAATTGGTTTTGATTGTGATCGTGCGATACCAGTTTTTACAAGAATTGAATTTTATAAGGCCGCAAACATGTACACTTCCGTAAAATCTTCCTTACAAAGTGGTGCGCCGGAAAAGTGGACCAATAGCGTGCAAGACTGTGGAACTTACATACTTCAGTCCATTTATAGTAAAATGGCATACCAAAATAAGTACAGTAGTTTCCACTTAACTGATCTCCGGTTACTTGATTTAGGCCCAATAATTGACTTCTCAATTAAGTGTCATTTAGCTAATTGCCACTTAAATTTAAGTTGCACTTAAATGCAGTTTCATTTTTTCAGCCGTAAAATTAAATGCTCACTAAAATACTATGAAAGTAAGCACGTTGTAAACAGCATATAAGATGATAATGATCGTCTAGACATTGCTTGAAACTTCTAGTGGTATTTGTGTGGAGTATAAAAAAGCGGTGACGCAACCAATGAGTAAGTTAGTTGCAGTTGTGAGTCAGTAGCGAACAAGTCAGTCACAGAATACACAGAAGTGAAGAAAGTGACAGGTAAAAAAAGCTCCAATCAGGTTTTTGTTAAAATTGATGGAAGAAAGAGAAAAGCATAGTGTATTTGATACTCTAGTGTATTACTACTTACCAATTAACACAGCTAATAAAAATCTATTGCACTAGAAAGACGTAGCAAAACAAAACCGACAACAAAATTTGAGGGAAAACAAACTGAAAAATACCCGTATCTTCCGTCTCGTGACACTTCTGTATGTTTTGTGAGTCAGTTGCGCACAAGTTAGTCAGTTGCGAGTGAACAAGTCAGTTGATAATTAAGCTGTGAATTAATAATAGTCTGCGATACAGTGGTAAGTTGATAGTTAAGAGCAGTCTGTGCTTTACTCGTGAGTGGAGTAAAGGAGAAATTATAGGACAGTCCATAGTGACAGCAAAGTCTGTCGTGGAATTGAGATTATTGTGGAGTCTATCGTGTCGACTGGAGTAAAGGGAACAGCGCAGCGAATAGACGTGTGTAAGGGTGTAAGTAAAGCCAGTGAGTCTTTATTGGTGTATCAACTGTGAGTGTCGGCAGAGTGCGTGCCGTGTGTGACAAGCGAGGAAGGCGTAGAGGTAACCAGTTGTGAATATTTGTGTGTAATTTATTAGTTTAAGTTGTATTAGTGTATTTAAGCTCTTGAGTAATTTAGTTTAAGTGTATTTGTAAATAAAACTTGTATCATTCTTAACCCTAATTACT
The DNA here is from genome assembly GCA_949987645.1 of Tachina grossa. NCBI lineage: Eukaryota > Metazoa > Arthropoda > Insecta > Diptera > Tachinidae > Tachina > Tachina grossa. The sequence goes on from OX465274.1 coordinate 222,285,464, forward strand.
ACACTCGGCTCTTGTATTCATTTGCAAATCTTCGGGTCCATGGAAAAGCGTTTTTATAGAGAGAAAAGCGTAACAATATGGTATGCTCGTAAAACTTAAATAGAATTTAAATACACAAGGTTGGGCATTTAAATGGCTCTCAACTTTGTACTGAACAAATGAATTCGGTACTTAAATGGCATTTAAAGATATGACACTTAATTGAGCAATCAATTATTGGACCTTACTATCTTAATTAATGCAAAAGGCATGCAATAAAAATAAAAATATTATTTGTACGATTAATATAAGTGAGGGCGTAATATCGCGAGTTGACTATATTTAACAAAACTAGTCGACATCAAAACATCTTTTTTTTCATCAAGTCAAAATTTGTTTTCCATTAAAAACATTTCATCGAATATGTCCCACTGTTAAGTAATTTACTTAACAGACATAAATCTTTATAGCATTTAGATTCATATTTGTTTAGCATAAATTTATAATACATACATATTTAATAAATATAATTATATGTATATATATGTACATCTTTATGTAGGGACAAATATACATAAATATATGAGTACATGTTTGTGTGTATGTCTATACAAGTTTATGTATTATGCCTGTTCAAAATGTTACTATTATTTTCTAAATTAATTCATGATCTCTTAAAAGCAATTTTTTTTTTAAATTCTCAAGCAAAATAATTTTTAGTAAAATTTGCCACATGGCCCGAGTTGTTGCTGTTTTTGAAATGAAACTGTATTGTGGAAGGGTGGGTGGCAGGCGGCAGAATATTTTAATGACAATTGCACCAGAAGCCGGAAATTCTCTAGTAAAAATAAAATACAATTTAAAGTTGTAAAATATATAGTATGTACATACATACATATACATATACCTTCCAGAGGCCTGCGTAAACAGTGTATGAGTGTTTTTAAGCGATGTCGCGAAGACTTTTTTCGTAACAAACACGCAAAAGAAGTGGTGTTGATGCGAGTATACTTGTTATTTTGTATATTGTACGTTTGAGTGTGTGTGTGTGTGCGTGTGTGTGTGTGTGTGTGTGTAAGATGTAGATGGTAAGCTAGTATGTGTTTTAGGGTGGTTTTTTTAAGCAAGCGCAAACAACTAATGTCAATGCATGTGTGCCTTTGTATGTGCGCAGAAAAATAAAAGATCATACACACAATGTGTGTGCGTATGTATATCCATGCATAACGTTTGTACATATACGCACCCGTGCGTATGAAGAAGCTAGCATCACAAATTCTTCCGTCACGAAGTATTTTCTTCTTTACTCCTATACCTGCAATAACTGAAACGAATGTTTTGCCAACAGTGTCGTTTAGCATTTGTTTTTAAAGACTTCGCTATAGTAAAGCATTTGAAAAATCCCTCATTACTAAAAAGTTCTTGTAAGTGGTCTTTTGCAGGGGTCTAATACCTACATACATACATATATATATATATATATATATATATATATTTAAATTTCACTATTTTGACAACGAAAAAAATGGCTTCATAATTTTGTCAATCAACAAAAAATTCTCAAATTTAAACACTTTGTATCTCTTAATGGTTTATTATTTTTTTCTTTTATAAAATTTTTTTATTATTAATAAGCATATTGTTTATTGCCGCTAATACTCAAATTGATCTCAAACACATGTTCCTTGAAACTATTTAGTGTATGTTTTCTTTTTTATATATTTTTTATTTTTTAATTATTGTTTGTGTGTGGTTGTTTTTCTTTATCGGTTATTTTTCACGTTTCGTCATAAAAATTTTACTATTAAACTTAGGAGATTTTTAAAAACACTGTAAAATGAGGGGGATATAAAGTTTTATATTTCCATTTAATAATTAAAATTGTTCAGTGCATCTTTTATACTATAGATAATATTACACTGTCCAAAAAATTGGACAAAATTACTAAAAGAAAGTGCAAAAGGGAAACAACTTCAAATGATTAAAACAAACAGTACAATTGGCAAAGTAATTATATTCAAATACTTTATCGAATGCCTTTGGCTTAATAGTTAAAGTTGGAATTTTATCAGAAAGATATATATATTTTGATTACTATAAGATCACATGAAGAATTTTTGTTTATTGTCCGTTTAGTGTTTCGTGTCTATTTAAAAGTGTTTTCACACTGACATGATTTTAATAAAAGTTGGTTTTAACGTTAAAACCAACTGTTAAAACCTGGCTTTACCATACAAATTGTTTAAATATTTGAATAATTTATTCGACCTTTTATGTTAATTATATATAAATTTTGTTAAAGCTATAGGTCTTTTGTAATCAATTTACAATTTTATTTATTTTATCCGATATTTCGCTTCAACTTTGTATAGCTTCTTCAGGAAAAAATAAATAAAATAAAACTGTAAATTGATTACAAAAGACCTATAGCTTTAATAATTTAATGTAATTCAGTGCTGCCAAGCTAAAATCACCGAAAGCAGCTGATAACGCTTATGCCAGTGAATAACAATAGATGTCGCTTGAAAGAATTTCAACTTAAAAATGGATGCAGCAGCAACAATAATCCAAAAATTATGGAACAAGAGAGTTTTTTCGAAGGAAAAAAGTGTAAAATTTTTGAGTTTTCCATACAAACAAGAACAGTTGTTGTACAGTTTGTCAAATAAGTGTTACTAGATATACCAAACGGACGACACACTCGTCCGTATTCTAGAATCAAAATGTAAATAATTTAAGATTCAAAGAAAATGTATCTAAACGTCATAAAAAATTCATTAAAACACAGCCACACACAAACTTACATACATATGCAAGCATAATTAAATAATACATGAAATTAAAAAAACATAAACGAAATCCCTTTAACCAAGTTAATTCAATTTATTCAATTCTCTTCCTTTAAGTATTATGGCTTTCATACAACAACAAATAAGAGAAAAAAATTGTTAGATCAAGAGAAATACTACCCAGCGGTAAAACTCAGAAGACTTTCTTGGTGCAGGCCTTATTAAAGGACTCTTTCGCATAAAATATACGATACACATTCCGCACTCGCTTCTTTGAGAAGAGAGAAGAGAAGGAGTAACATGTTTTGTTTTGTTTTTTTACCAAAACAAAAACAAAATCTATTAGTTTGAAGGCCTTCCAGATTCTCTGGCGAAGGAAGCAAGAACAGAAGGACTGCTCCGCAATGACAACGCGTGCAAAAAAGACATGAGTATGGAATGCAGCGAGCAGGCCTTCTACATCCAAAAGAATGCATACAGAGGCCTTCTAGAAGGCATCCCTACTCCTTCTAGTTCCCGCTGGGTACAAACACAACACACACACACACTCATGTTTTGGTTCTTTTTTTACTTGTAAGCTAATAAATGCGTGTGTAATATGTTTGTATGTAGTAGTAGCAACTTTAAACGCTTATAGCTCCCAAAATACTAAACCGATTTCAATAAAATATAGATTCTGCACATCTGTATAAAAAATCCTTTAAAACCATATATCTTTTTAAAATCGGTGCAGTGGTACCAGCGTAAAAGGGATTACAAAAAAAAATGTTCGCCTATTAATTATATAGATAGAATAGATAAAAAGCAGAAAAATACAAAAAACAAATGCATGCATTTCTGTAGGAGATTTATTTTATTTTTGAGAAAACTTATTAGATAGTCTGTGACTTAAAACCTGAATTTAACAAACTTGCAGTGTAAATGCAAAATTAGCTGTTTAATGGTTTTAATGTTAAAACCAGGTTTTAACTATCAGTGTGAAAACAATATAAGAAACTTGTCAGTAGATTTCAGGCAAAGAAACTTCTTATTTTTATAGAAGAGCTCTCAAAATGAGTTTTAGGTCATAAATGTTTAGCGAAAACAGTAATGAGGTTTATATACATGTATAGTAAAATATGGATTTGGAGTGGAGAAATCCAAGAAAAAATATACAGATAGTGTATGTTTATGTCGCTTGCGCTTAATAGGGACTATAAGTCATCGAATACACCAAAGCTTTCAATTCAATTCTAACACAATATATAATTGACAGTCTAAAAAGTCTACTGGAATTAATTCTCTACTTGTTTAAAAATTATGCTAAATAGTCCCACACGTTCGGGCTTGATTGCTTTAAAGCTGAATACCGAGCTGAGACTTATTAAAGAGTCATTGAAAAATTTTAGCCCCAATATATTTGTGGTATATTTTAGCCTGATTAAAGGTATTTATTTGGTATGTTTTACATAAGAGACAAAATAGACACCTACGGAAATGAGTTGGAGTATTCAAATATTCCACAAATACATATTATCACTAAAATGTTAGTATGAATAAGTACGAAATTAACTCTTCAATGGTTTTCAAGTATTGACCAATTTCTGCTGTTTCAAGCTTTAGGGCAATTTTCACAACTTTCCGTTAGCTAAAGGCAGGATTTTGTCTGCCCGATAAATGGCTTTGCATTATGAAAACTTCATTTATTATTTTTTTATCCATTAAATATTTCACAATGCACTCTAAAACGGAAATTATTTTATATTTTATAAATAAAAATTTTTTTATACAAAGTGAAGAAGTGCTTGGAAATAAAGTTATTATACATATATAAAAATGCACAAATACTTTATAAGATAACCTCTCTTTATAGGCAGATGGATGTCAGTCATATCGTCTGTTTTCACTTTCCAGAAGTCAATGAAAATATTTTCGTTGTTTTCCTTCAAAAAAAAAACTTTTTTCACAGTTTTTTGATTATTATTGCGGCTGTATCCATTTTTAAGTTGAAAATCGGTATCTATTCTTATTCACTGGCATAAGCGTTATCTGCTGCTTTCGGTGATTTTAGCTTGGCAGCACTAAATTTAATACAGCAAAAACAAGGTTGCATTTTTTAACAAAAAAAAAATTTGTTTTATTAAAACCATTGTCAGTGTGAAAACACTATCAGGGCTATCGTGAATAAAATTCCACTTGAAATTTTTCCGTGGAATTATTTCCAACTAATAGCAAGTAATAGGGAAAACAAAAAATTCTAATTGGAAAATGGAAAAATTTCACGTAGAATTTTATTCATGATAGCCCTGTATATCATGTACGAACGAATTAGACAATACCATTATGCATTCGAATCAGAAATTGCTTACGAATTATAAAATAAATAGCTCCCCAGGTCTTTGTTTATAAGTATAAAAAAAAGTTTTTAGCATTTGTTCGTCATCTGAAACACAAAATCAATAACTAACAAAACACTCAAAATCGCATATTTAAATAATTATTGAGTGTTACATCCAAGAAATTTGCCCTACAAATTTTCAAAGCTTTGTCAACTGAATTAAAAATGAAAATAAATAAATTTTTCTTCACTCACTTGAATAATTTTATATAGTTTTTTCTATCTCCCATAAAACTTAAAAAAAGTGCAGTTACGTGATTTTGTACTTCAGCTAACGATATGTAGATATTCATTTCGAATTGTAACTTAATTTTTTCTTCTTTTCTTGTTAGAAAATTCTTATTCAAAGCTAGTATCTTCGAAACAATAGGTTTGTTCAGTTACTCAAAATTATTAAAAAATTTTAACATTTTTTACTGGAAAGTGATCGTTAATTAAAAAAGTTTGTACAGAGAGAGCGTAAAAGAGAGAAAAAAAATTGAGAAACTAAAAAATTCTTAAAAATTATTACTTGCAAGAATTATCCAGACAGCTGTTCTGTGTTGAGTTTTCAAATTAATTATTTCAAAAATATATGAAAAAGGAAAACTGAAAAATGTGCATTTCTTTAATTCAAAAATATGTAAACGTATAAAAAAAGAAAGAACATTTTCTCAATTTATTGTTTTTCTTTCATTAAGCCACATAAATTCAATTCAAAGAATTTTGTTTGTTTTGCATATCTGGTCAGAAATGGGAAGTCGCATTTTTGTATTTGTTACTGGAATAAAATTAAAAAATTATAATAAATGCATAACCATATTAAAAAATACATGATACTCTGTAAAGTATTTCATATTAAATGTCAATTTAAAAAAAAACTGCAATTTAAAATATTATCAAACAATATACATCAGAAAAAGTACAATGGTATCATGATTTCCATCTATGGTTCTGATATGAATAAAATTTTCTTGCAAGTTTTACAAGTAAAACGCTCATTTACTTTTCATATTTGGGAGAGTAATTTTGTAAATATCTGCTTTACTCTCTCGTTGCTAGTTTCTGGTGGGAAAGTAAATGAACAGACCTAATGTAAATTTTCGACTTGATGATCCACACTGACATTAAAATTTGATTGGCATGTAAAGCATTCCAATAGACTGAAAGAAAAGACAATATAGAAATGAAAATGAACAATTCTTAAATTACTTGTTTCGCCATTTATTTTAAAAATTTCATAATTCATTATAAATAAGCACTAAAACAAAACAAACAAAAAATTTAAATAAATACATCTATATATATTTTTTCAAAATGCTTCTTTCATTTCAGTTGATATAAATTAAAATGCTTTAGTATTTTTACCTGCAAACTGAATTTTTCGTTATTGAATTATTTTTATATTCACATAAAGCAGAATATAAAACTAAAATTTTGGAATCTTATTGATTGATGGATTGAAGACAAGCAAAAAAATATATACAAACTTAAGTTAAATAAAAATATTGTTAAATTAATATTTTAAGTGCAATAACGACGAGTGCTTTTGTAGTTATTTATTATTTTTACACTTTAAAAATAGATAAAGTATTTAGAAAATTGCCAGCAGACTGTTATGCCAACAAAACCAATCCGTCCGCTGTGCCCTAAATCCATTTTAAACATACAGGAACACATGACGAAGATGAGCAGCCAAATAATTTTACATTAATGTAGTGCATTTTTACAATAAAAAATAAAATAGAAAAAATAACTCGTTCATACTCATTCTCATCATAAGGGTTCATATTATGTCTAGTACGGGTAAGAGTAGACTTTAAGTTGACTTAAAAAAATTTAATTCGCTGTTTATCGAACATCGATTATCAAATGTCAAATTGAGCGTTTTCTATCGAATAGTATTTTGCTCTGAATCCCTTACCTCATATTTGACGCTTATCTACTTTAGCGAAGAACTTTAGGACATTTAAATTTGTCAACGTATGATCATCGATTTGAAACATAATTATGCTTAGACCATAATAAGCAACATATCCCAAATCTTCGCAGTACTATGTTCAGACTTATACTATGTTCACACTTATGTTTTTAAACGTGTTTAACGCCTCATTCGTGTTTAAGAGCTTAAACACGACGATTTTGAGATGTTTTACCATACATTGACATGTTTTGTTAAACATCTCAAATGAAGTGTTTAAGATTAAAACACTTCCTTAAACACTCTAATGGAGTATGTTCAGCCCGTTTTTTGATAACTCTAGTAACTTTGTGTTGTTATTAAATGGCGTCACCTCAAAAATTATTTGGTAAACAAATAATTAGTTAAAAAATATTCAATTATTTAAAAAACATTTGTTGTTTGAAAATAATAATCCAATAAAAAAGCATAATTGTTCGTAATTTTTTACAAATACAATAATTTATTGACAAAACGTCAATCTTAAACATTTGAAATGTAATGCGAATGGTTATGTTTAGTTTTTTAAAACACTTGCCTTAAACACGTTTAAGACCATACGTGTAAACATGTTATTATGTTTTTAAACATGTTTAAGACGACTTTTCTAAAACCTAAACACAACCGTTCACATTATATTTGAGATGTTTAAGGTTGACGTTATTTCAATAAATTATTGTGTTTGTAGGAAATTTCGAACAATTATGTTTTATATTTGCTTTTTTATTTTTAAACAACTTTTTTTGTAAATAATTTAATTTTTTTTTGAGTAATTGTTGTGTATTAAATAATTTTTTTCACGTGCCTTCATTTAATAACAATACAAAGCTGCCAGAGTTATGAAAAACACCCTGAACATACCCCATTTGCGTGTTTAGCAAATTGTTTAAATTTGAAACACCGTTTTTGAGATGTTTAACAAAATAAGTAAATGTATGGCATTCGTGTTTAAACTCTTAAACATGAATGGGGCATTAAACGCGTAAGTGTGAACTTAGTATAAGTCTAATAATTGCTCAAATTTACGGTAAAATTAGATTTTCGTATAAAAATTTAAGAAATATAAAAAACTCTACATTTTCCAACCCTGAAAAAATAGTTTTGATTTTTCCTAATTTTTTAATACTAATTTAATTCTTTCTAAAATATAGAATATATTTAATTAACAAAGGTTAAATAATATTATTTTTTTTTATATAAAAAAGTTTAAATTATTCAGCTCTGCAGCTTTGCATTTTCTTTTCTTTTTTAGTTTTGATAATATGTACATAAAATATATTCAATTTATAAAGAAAAAGAAAAAAATTATTTGACCTAGTTTAAATTTTCCAACCATGAAATCATCCTTTTATATTTTTCTGATTTCTTATACCAATATATTTCTTTCTAAAATACCAAATATGTTTAATTTTTAGAGAAAAAGAAAAAATTAGTTCTAGTGGTTTATTTTATATACCAAAAAATTTAAAATTTTCCAACCCTGGAATCATTTTTATCATTAATACCAATTTAATTCTTACTGAAATAAAAATAGGTTTAGTTACCAAAATAAAAACTAGTTTCAGGTAGACAGTTTAATATGCAAAGAAAAAAATAAATTTTGCAGCCTTGAAGCTGTCTTTTTCAATATAAATTGGACCATTTCTGAGACACTTGTTCAAATCTATAGCTTTTCTGGAATCCTCGAAAAACCGCTTAGTGTTCGCCTTGGTTTGCATAGCGAAAACAAATCTGAAAAATTATTTAAATAGTGCAACCAGAGAAAAAACAGCTTAAAATCAATAAAAACCATATTAGCCCAATTCACAATCTTGTGTAAATGGTCTTACATCGTATCATGTGCAAAATGGTATAGTATATTAAAACTCATCACTTAACAATACTTAGTGGTGAGTATCAATAAATATACTATACCATTTTGCACATGCTACGATGCAAGACCATTTGCACAAGTTTGTGAATTCGGCTATTGAATTAATAAGAAACATTAACGATAGTCTAGTCATTTTGAAATTTCTTATTTCAATATGGAAAAATATTAATTTAAAGTATTAATTTATTAATTTTATTTATTTTTTAAGTATGTACATACCTCAATTCAATTCTATTATATTGAAAATTATTGAATTAATGTGACGCCTTCTTATTTTTAAGTTGCAGCTTTTCCCTGAGTCTGACATCAAAAAAATTCGCATTTTGTGCGGAACCTTTTTTTAACAATCGTGAAAAATTAAAAACGTATGTTTCGATATTTACGCTTTACAATTTTTGGTGAAGAGTATAAAAATGCAGCATCTCTCTGAAATTTTGTTTTGTGTTGTTTTGATTATATCGAGCCGTAACCGCCAAAAAAAAAGCTTAACCGACATATTTTTTGGATCTAGTTTTTTTTTTGACGAAAATATATTATTTACGATCAGAAACGATCGATTTTGGTCAAAAAATCAATTCCGAAAATTATGTCGCTTAAGCTTTTTTAACGGTTATGGCACGATATACATATGTATGTACATATATTTAGACTTATATTCTACTAAATTTTGCTCAATTTAAATCAATAAATAAGCTAATAAGCTTTTATTGCTACGTAAGGGTATAAAATGTTTGCTTCAATAGCAGGCTAGTTTATATTTTAATCGACAAATTTGTCGCTCATCTTTCTTTGCTAATGTTACTCCCAATAGAATTTCTATATACAGTAGTTTTTTAAATTTTTGTATAACAACTTGAATGAAAATAATGAAAATATCAAGTATTGCACTACTTAATTAAGTTAAAGGGTTGCAAATACTCGCAGCTGAGGATATGTATTTTTTGTTTATTGAACGTACTTGTAGTACTTCAGCAGGGTATAAAGCAAGACGTTTCTTTTTGGATCTTCGGTCAAAAATTTGAATTTAGCAGTAAAATTATTTCTGCTCTGTCGTTGTTTTTCTTATTACGACGGCATTGCTAAGTACAACTAAAATATGAATTTCAATACAGCTTTGCCATATTAAAATCATATTGCAATAAATAATTTACTTGTTGAAACCATTAAAAGAAACCCAAATTTTCGGTACTTTAATAAAAATGATTGAACTTGTTATAAAGGTACAACTTTGTTTAATTCTTTTTATTGTTTCTTAATCTTAGAGTATATACTGTGTAACAGCATAAAAGTTTTTTCGGATTTTAAACATTGTATGAAAGTATTTTTTGGGCCGCCTCTAGGATGATATTCATTCTGTCACTCTAGACTGAACTATCCTCTGTGCGAAAGTTTGTTCACCCTTTGCATAGCTGTTAAGTAATGATTAGCCTAGTAATTTGATTACTTTTTTTTTGAAGCGTGAAGTAATGATTAAACTACGATTATATTCAGTTTCGCACGATTAGTAATTGATTACGATTACTAATAATGGAAAAATAATCTGAATTACTTGAAATTACAAAAAATAATCAAAAAGAATCAAAAGTAATTAAAAAATAATCCGATTACTTTTAAAGATTACTTTTAATTATTTTTGATTATTTATTAATAATCAAAAGTAATCTTTGAAAGTAGTCGGATTATTTTTTGATTACTTTTGATTCTTTTGGCTTATTTGTTGTAATTTCTAGTAGTTCAGATTACTTTTCGATTATTAGTAATCGTAATCAATTGTTTATCAGAAATTCTTTTAAATTAAATTATATAATCAGTAGAATTATTTTTAAAATGTAATCTAATTGCTTCCTAATCGTAACCGAAATTTAACAGCTCTGGTTCTTTGAGAGTGTGTCGCCTTTTTAAACAGTAAAAAGCGTGTTTTTCATTCTGACTTTCTGTGCTCAGGTGATATTAGGCGGGTTTCTCCAATCTCTGTGCTGACTTTAATAAGGATAGTCATACAGAGCTTGATTTTAATTTAACGAACTATGGCACAAAAGATCCATCAAGTGTCGCAGTGCCGATAATTATTTTCTATTCTACTATCTCTCTAGAAATGACAACAATCTTCGTAGAAAGTTTTTTAATTTTGTTTTTAAACTTTTTGCCTCTCTTCTTTATTTACTCCACTTTATTTGCAATTGTTTTTCTTTTATAGAAATTTTCAGTATTTCAAAAATTTATAGTGTGCATAATTTTCAAATAATGCCATTTTTGTTTTGGCTTAATGTACGAGTAATAATGAAAAATTTTTTATTTTCGTCTTACATACATACATACTCGTACATATCTATTTATTCACAGATAGCTGCATGCTTAGAAATTCATTTAAATATTATCATTTCATTTCTTTATGCTCAAACGGTTTGCATTTTAGTTTTCATTTTCTTTAAATTAAATTATTATTTAGTTAATTTATCTGTAGCTGCTGCATTTTATTTAGTAAGTGCAGAAAATAATTTAAATTAAAATACAACGTTATAAAATTGTCTTTATGTTTTGTTTCAAATTCATATAAAGTACAAGACTATCTTAATATGTAGTAATAAAATGTATATGACTGAGCATTCTCATATATATTCATATGAATGTGTGTAAATATGTATGTATAAGGCTGCATTCCTTAACTAAAGCAAAACTTTGAAGCGAAAGTATAGATAATCTGCAACTATACATAATTAGAAGTAGTCAAACCGTTTTTATCAATTATCCAATAGTCCATACATTGTTTTACATCTACATTGTCGAACGAAAAATCTGTTTCGACTTACGTAAATGGAATAACATGCAATTTTCTTCCAGCCAGCATAAAAATCATATTGTAAAAACGAAGCACACTTCCTGGGAACACTTACTTCTAAAAGAATCATTTTCTTACAGCCTGTTTGTAGAACACGACTCGTCAATAAAAAGCGCTAACATGTTAACATTATCTATTTTTTGGGGGTTTAGAACACGAGTGTTGACGATTTTTATTAAAAAACGTAACAGATGTCAGTTTATTTGGGTTTGTGCAACACGATTTGACTCACAATAAACGTCAAAGTGGGCGATTAAAAAATTCTAGTCGTGTTCAAAAAAGTGCACCAAAATAAACAAAATAATGAGAATACATATGCAGTCACATAAATTTTACATACCTATTTTCAGAAAAATCATACGTTTTGTTCTTGAAATAACAGCAAAAATTTTAAAGCAAAATATATTTTTTTATTATACTTGTATTTTATTACAGCAAAACAAATTGAAAGTCCCAATCACAAAGAATAAATATAAATTTTTACAATGAATATACAAATAAAATTATTGGAAGTCCTCGTTAACAGTGACTGCTTTCCTTTAGCTTTTTTTTTACCAGTGTTTAAACATCGGGTACCAAGATTCCAGCTTTGCCAACCGCAGGATCCTTTGTAGAAATAATTTCCACGCGTATTAATACCGAGGTCTCTTTTGAGCGGTTTGATTAAAATTATCATCAATGACTTGCTTGCCCAAGATAACCAGATCAGACTTTTCAACAGTAAATTGCAATCCTTGCCACAAATCTTGACATGAATGCTGCAATCAGGGCCCATGGCCAATGTAGCACCAATCCTGAGACTGAGTTTGTCTAATGAAAACACCAACAGCTTCATTTGCCAACTCTTTTTCTATCATTTTCACAGTTTCTTCCACAGAGTGTTTAACACCAGCTTTTTCAGGATACGTGTGAATCCTTAGGTACCTTAATGGCATAATCCACTACACGTTTAACACCGACCAAAACGCGAGTATATTATTTGTATTTTCGAAAGAATAGAATTAAATTTAATTAAAAAAAACGAAGCTACAGAAGAGCCAAAAACAAAATAATTTTTAATTCATTTGTCAATTGTGTTTTCATTAATGCACATGAATAGGGTTGCAGTTTTTTTAAGCTAAAATAACAATTTCATATGAAAAAATTTAGACAAAAGCTTTTTTTAACATGTTGGCAACAGTAAGATTTAGTACATACTTGACATATGGGCGAATTAACGTAAGCTGCACGACAAAGTCGAGTCGCGTTATACAAACGCTTTTCATTACGTAATCGTCCATGAACTGGCTCGTCGTGAGTCGCCTTTGTCGCGTTCTACAAACAGGCTGTTAAAGTATTTTTTTATCAATTCCAAGAAAAAAAATAACATTTTTTATTTTATGTTAGAAAGTATAATTAAATTTCTTTGTAAGTGCATATAGTGCCATAACCTCCACAAAAGCTTAAGCGACCTAATTTCGAAATTAATTTTTTTACCAAAATCTGCAATCGTAAATAATAGTCCGAGCGGTTATGGCTCGATATGAGTGTACCAAATGGCAAACAGAAAACAAAAAGAACACTTGTTTAATAAAATTTATGTTTATACTTTGACATATTTTTGTTTTCAAACAGCAGACAACACAAGTAGAATCATCAAGCTATCAACAAGTAATTTTATTTTTATTCTGGCCTTTTTTTTCTTTAGTTTGTTTGTTTCATCAATGAAAAACAAGATCAGTGTCGAATTAATTGCTATTTTGTTAGATCGTTAAACCCCAATAAATAAATTTGTATTGGCAATTTTGCTGATTGGGAAACAAGCAATAAATGAAAGTGTTAAAATGTGTTAAAGAAAAATGACTTTTAATGATCTCTCTGATACGAGTGTAACACTCAAAAATAGTAATAAAAGAAATTAAGTAGAAAATTGAACTCAAAAAAAAAATAATAATAATTTTAAACTACATTTGTATTCAGGCAAATGGTCTTCAATTTTAATTATTTTAAAATATTGCAGTAATTTCTATAACAAAATCTTTCCACTGCACTCATGAAAGAGTTATTTCTGTGCTTAATACAATGTTAACGTTTTTTTAAATTTTATATTTATAAGAAATTCCACAGAAACTAATCTTATCTTTAAGTAAAAATGCAAGTACAATAAATATTTTAAGTCCCTGCTACTTGCAAAGTAAACCCACCTAATTCCTCCATATATTTGTGTACATTGAACAAGTTTTTTGTTACCGCGAGATTTGAGAAGAGAATGGAAAATAATGCTTAATCGTGTGTTGATTAAGCATTATTTCTTGTGGAACAAAACCATCACTCATACTCACTTGATAAAAAAAGTGGCTTACTGAAATTCGTTGTGGCGGTACAAGCTCACAAGCTGCATAAAGTTTTGGACGCCCAGTACAGCTCTCTATACCCGAAACAATTGAAAAATTTCACGTTATAGTGGGCGTTGGTTGGCCCATCGAAAATTGAAAAACGAGATAAATTGCGGAAAATTTAAAGCGATCGTGGAAGTCATAGATCTCTCACATAATTTAGTGACTTCAGTTTTGAATAATCAGTTGCATATTAAAAAAGCTTTCTGCAAGACCACAAACCCAATCGTACAACAATTTCTCAGGAGTTATTGACAAGATTTTGCACAACACACCAGAGACTAAACAACAGTCAAAGTAGACACTTGCGCTGTATCAACACAATAGGTAGTTGTCAAGATGCTAAGGAAGTCTCGGTCTGTGCATTTCTGGATGTTGGCCTTTGACAATACAGAGCACTCTGTCGTTGCATCTGCGGTTAGAAGGAAAGCAGCTGGGAATACCATATCCAAATGGATATGAGCCAAGCACTGCATTCCATATTAAAGTCTACGAGAACAAAGTTAATTTAACATTTTTGGCAATCATTTTGATCCATGTTAATTCAACATGATCTACAGTAATCTTCAAAGAAACTTTTTCCTTTTGAATTCACTCTACTTCATGTTGATTTAACATTCCATTACTTTTAAATTAAAATGAAGGATCATGTTGAATCAAAATTATTTCAAGTTGAAACAATATGAATTTAATTTAATGTAGTCATATTATTATATTAATTGTACACGCGACTGTGTGTTTTGGCGTTGCCTGCCAAGATTTGAACTCGAACTCACCACGTGGTTGTGAACGCGCTTATCGCTGTAGCCTTAACAACCTTAAACATTATTTAGATACACACTAAATAAATACCATTATGAATTAGATTTTTTTTTAGATTACTATAATTGATCATTTAAAATAAAATTTATTTGATATTAAAGCTATAGTTTAAAAACAAACACAAACTGCGAAGCTATTTAAGATTATCTGCAGGATTTGAACCTGCGACCCTCCGACTACAAGACTAATTCACTTACTACTCAGTCAGTTTCAGGAAGATTTCGCTTGTAGTCCGAATTTCGTCGGCTATTTACGACACCATCAAAACAAACAACAACAACAAAACAAGAACAATTCCCACAACTGAGCACAACAGTGCATTAAACATATGAACAAAACAATTAAACACCAACAACATATTAGCCCAATTCATAATCTTGTGCAAATGGTCTTGAACCGTAGCATGTGCAAAATGGTATATACATATACTATAGTGCTCGTATATTGATACTCACACTTAACAATTCTTAATGGGGAGTATCAATATAATTACTATACCATTTTGAACATGCTACGATGCAAGAACATTTGCACAAGATTGTGAATTGGGCTATGACCCTTATATCGCAAAAAGTCATAGAACTATATTTTTTTGGCGAAAGAGTAAAGAAAATGATATAAGATTTTTACAGTGGATAGATACAATATATACACATGTATGTATGTACATACATATATCGGATTGTTGCAAAACCTGAAAATTGCAAAATTTTTAATTGACTCCGTTTAGTGGAACAAGTACATACATATAAATAAACATATGTATTAAAAAATATACATATATAAGTGAATAAGCACATTTTTGCTTCCGCCATATTGCTGTTGATGGTCCTTAACTTGTGGTACCGAAATATTTATTCGTCATTGTAGTAATCGCACAAGAGCAGCAAGAAATGCATAAATGTCTTAAAGCAAATTTTGTAGCAGCTAATTAATTATAAAATATATTCTTTAATTTTTCTTTTTTTTTTTTTGTAACAGTAGCATCTTTCATTTATTGTTTTAAAACGTTTTTGTTTTGTTGTATTTTTCTTTTGGTAAATTTATTTTGAAAATGACAAATTGTTAAATACAAAACAATTAAAATTTTGTGTTAACAAAAATTCAATACACAATGATTTATAGGACACGTAATAATAATAATTACATTTTCATTTCTTTTCTTTTTGATTTGCATGTGAATTTTTAGGTTCCCAAAAGTATACATCTGCCATTGACAACAAATCTTTCGTCGGCTCCCCGTGTGCTTATGTGCAGTGCGTCGGTGGGCACAGAAGCTTCAGTAACATTACAACTGCGCGATGTTAATTCCAATGATTCAATACAATCAAATCAATCATCACCGGAAGCAGCCACTGCAGCAGCAGCAGCAATTATTACATCATCGACAAATACGCATCATACAGCCGGTACAGGAACTGCAGCCACAACGACGACCTCACTGGATAATGCATTAACCATTGGTTATCCCGATCCAGATATGTTGGCTGATGTTTTAGGTACTTTACAAACAGCGTGTAAGTTCAAAAGCTTACTTTAAAAAATTCAATTTATTTACAAATTTTAATGTGGAGTGTTTAGAAAAGTCTACTTAAATAAGGTTGTTTGTAATGTTATTATTTATTTAAAATTTAACTTGCCATAAAAGTTTTATATTCAGAATGTTTTTTGATGTGTAAACAATAAATACAACAAAACAATACAATCACAAATTTTGCTGAGATTCACACCGCGTTGTCAAATCGGTGTGAGCTACATATGTATGAATGTATTTGTGTGTTTGAAAGAAGCAATACAAACTTATTTAAAATATTGTAAATACATAGGACTTTGCTGGTTTTTGTTTGTTTTATTTAACTTGATAATTGCTTTATTAGGGTTCCGTACACCAAAGGTGAAAATGAACCGTAAGAGCTACGGACCTGAAATTTTTACACAGTGTTAAGACATTTGGCCGCTACAAGAACAAATGAGAGTTAAAAATTAAAGGGTGTTCCAAAACGAGCAACGAAAAATGTTAAAATCCCATGTAATATACATAGAATTGCATGTACATATATACACTTGAAATTTTAAAAGTTAGTGTATTTTTATACAGACTACAACAATTAACACTAAATTTAAAAAAAAATTAAATCAATGGGTGTTCCATCAGTTAATGCAATTTTGACTTTGTAATTTTGACAACTTGCTGTATCTTGGAAACCGTATGAGCAAAACTCTTGAAATTTTCAAAAACGGTAGAACTAAAAAATCAAAAAAATATAAAATCACCAAATCTAAAAAAATCGCCAATCAAATTAAAAAAAAGTTCTAGGACTAAAATAAATCGCGAAAAACCCGAAAAATCGCCAAAATGAAAAAAAACCTTAAACGAAAAAATCGCCAAATTGAAAAAATCGCCAAAATTAAAAAAATCGCCTAAATTAAAAAACCCCAAAAACAGGAAAAATCGCCAAAATGAAAAAAATCGCCAAAATGAAAAAAATTGCGAAAATTAAAAAAACCCAAAAAGAGAAAAAAAAACGCCAAAACGAAAAAAAGCGATAAAACTTAAAAAATCGTTTAAACTGAAAAAACTTAAAAAAGGAAGAAAGCTAAATCAAAAAAATGCTCAAAACCGAATGTGCGCGAGTCAAAGTCGCACTTTACTGAATTTATTTTAATTGCAATGCGTACACAACAACAAGAACAGCAACAACTAAACGATGAACAACAGGAATTAAAAATTAAAAAGTAAAAGTAAAGGCATTTACCATAGATGAGCACTGCAGTACCACTAAAGTTTCAGTAAAAATAATAAAAATTTTTTAACAAGTAAATTTTTACTGATTACTAAAATTTTTTTCTACAATTTTTATAAATTGCCTAAATGATTTCTTATATGATGAGGTGCATTGAATTTTCAGTAACCAGTAATGCCCGTATTCATAATGAAATTCTACCAAGTGGCTAAATGTTTTTCATACAAAAGTTTCAAAATTTTAATGAAAAAACTTTGCCACTTGCTACAATTTTATTATGATTACGGCCCTACGATTTTACTGGTAATGCAAATTAAATTTCATTAGCAGTAAAAATTTACTGAATTTTTTTAGTGATCAGTAAATTTACTGCTTACTGCAATTTTTAATGCAGTACATATACATACATATACTGCAGAGTGCCCATTTACTAACCAAATAAGTTTAATAAATCAAACAAAAACCAACAAATTCCTATGTATTTACAATATTGAAAGTTTTGATACTTTTAATTAATTAATTTAAAAAAAGATACTAAAAGCATAAGTACTTCCAACTGAAAAAAAAAAATTTTCATTACTGGATGTTTACACATCTCCCCTGTGATCGGACTCACATTACTTTTTTTTATAAAACCTGTGCTTTGTCATTCAATTTGACGTTGTTTGAAGTAGTAGCACGTTGACTACAAAACCAAACGTACTGGGTTCAATCCCTCTATCCAACAGTCATTAAATAACAACACCACGCATTTTTCTGATACGCACTAGTATCCCTTTGTGTCAATTGTTGTATTTACTGGTCACTGAACTATACCGACTTCAGCAGATACTAATCCTAATGTAACGTCAGAGCGCCCTTCTCCGTTGTGTAGCAGAATCATCAGCGAAGTAAAATAACCGATAAAATGGCTACTAACCACAACTTCAAAAATATTTAATACGCCTCATTTAACACCAGAGGCGCTGCAACACTGCATTATTAAAAACGTGCAAAAAGCAGAGTTGTAAAAGAATGAAGCTTTTCCGTATCTCTTCCTTCACCGCCTTAAAAAAAAATATCTTAGAGAAAACATTTATTTGAATTTTTCAGAGATATAATTCCAGGAAATACTTTTTACAGTCCTTTTCAGAATGTATGATTATTTTATTCTGAACAAGAAATTAACTAATCCTTGGGTTGTTTAACAGAAACCATTTAATCAACGGTTATTGATTTCCACTTCACCAATACGGCTCTTACTTAAGAAAAACATACCATAGAAAATATGGCAATTCTCTCTTTATTTGCTATAAGCATTTACATTGTCTCAAAATAATTACGAGATTACGAGCTAAATCTAGTTGCTTCTTATTAGAAGCAACAAAACAAAATGAGCTTTGTCAGTATATTTGTATGAAGTCTACTCAAAATCTAATTTTTTTGTTAATTTTTTACTACCCTTTACAACATATTTATATAAAAGGTGAGTGAAATTGCTGCTGTCTGGCAACACTTGTCAAAAACTATTTTAAAAAACTACGTGTTGCAAGTCATGGGTATTTCGTATTCTGAAGTATGTTTAATGATTCTGGCGAGGAGTTTGACCAGGAGTCATCAACTTTTTCGAAACTTCGGCATTAATATACAGATACTTATAGAATCCCTAATATTCTCCATTTATTCACAGTATTTTCTCTATGAATTTCTTTTCGCAGCTTTTAAAGCTTGCTTGTATGATTTTAACTTGTCAATATAGGGTTCCCACGTTTTAGTCTCGTAGCGAGAGTTGAATACTCTGCGTACCTCCTTTCGAACTCCATCGCAGGGTTTTCATAAGTAGTATTATATTTTTTTCTTCTTAAAAAGTTCCTCTAAAAATGCACTTTTTTAAAACATTTTAAACGATATTTATAAAAATGTACTTGATAAAAGATACTTTTTCAAAAGATATTTTTTGGAAAGATTCTTATTAAAATACTTTTTAGTAAGGTATTATCTTAAAATCGTTTCGTGCGTTGATCCCCTCCCCTAGAATTATTAAAAATTGCATTTAATTATTTATTTTATTATTACTCCTGAAAATCCGCAATCATAATACCCCCCTAGAAAATATGTATAGCTACGCCAATGAATGTACTCGTTTCAAAGGCTCTTGTTATCATTCTCAACTTAACTCAATTTAGTCTTCTGAGAGTCAAACCAACTTTTATATTGGCATCAGTGTTACCATATGTGAAGATTTATCTTATTTTTGAAGTTTTTAGACGTCTTAAAACGACAAAAAAAAATTTATCTAGAAATAAGATTTTTTAAAATTTTACTTTTGGTACTTTTAATATACTGTTGAGGGATTTTTTGACTAAACTACTTACAAATTTTCTGATTTGCTTCATAATGATCTTACACATATTCTATACAGTAAATATTTTGTGTTATTTGGCTTTACTTTTAATAGTTCACATAAAGCAAAATAAATTTTAACTCATTTTCATTCAATAAAATAATAAAAAAGATTTTTGGTAACAAAGAAAGATTTTTTTTGCTTCACTTGAATAGTTTTGAAAAATAAATATGGCAACACTGATTGGCATTGTTATTCACAACTTAAATAAGGGATGGGCTTGAATTTTTTCAGTGTAATAATAAACTCAAGTGAAAATTTATTATTATAGTTTTAAATAAAAATTAATTGTTTGAAGTCCTTTAAACAAGAATTTTTTAAAGCAAAAATCTTTTATTTTGTTTTTTATGTTGTAGCTCTTAAAAATACAAATTCCAGTGGTGAGAGTACAAAGCAAAATTCCTCCAAGCTAACAAATACCAGCGATATTTCTAATAGCAACTTAAATGGCACGATTAAGAGTCGTATAACAATTAGTAAACGATCCCCGAATATTAGCAAAAATTCTCAGAGTACCAGCAATAATAATAATAATATCATCAACAATAGCAACTGCCATAGCAGCAACAACAGCAACAACAACAACAACAACAACAATTGTATACGAGACATTTCCAAAACGACAACCACATCAGCGGTACAAACAATATCGACATCAACGAATACTACAACCGCTGTTAATAAAACAAATAGTTATATAAAGAATTGTCTAATACGTAGCAGCAGTTGCAGCAATACTACAAACATAACATCGCTGGCTCAGATAATGAGCAACAGTAGCAACACTAGCAGCAGTAATAACGGCCATAACAATAGCAGTAATAGCAATCAATACAATAGTAATTCAGTTGCCAGCTGCAACAGTATCAATAATAACCAAATAAATAATAGTCATACAACCGGCAGCAACAACAATAACAACAACAGCTGTAATAGCAATTTCAGTTCCAGCAGTAACGACAGCTGTTTTAGCTACAGCAGCAATAGCAGTAGTGGCAACTCAGCTGCGCGCAGTATAACATCGTTGAGTCACGGTAGCCGCAAAGTTCCTGGTCCATTAACAACAAATCCACCGAAAATATTAAAGAAGAGCCGTTCAAAAATATCATCACCCAGTCGTCACGGTCCACAACAGTGTCAGGTAAAGAAAAAACATAAGATATAAACTTAAGGCCTTATTTATAAAAAATATTAAAGCTTTATAAAGGGTTAATAAGAAAAATTTTGTATCAAAATCTTCTTTATAAAATCTTTACAAAGCCTTAATAATTTTTATAAATTTAAAAAAATTTAAAAATTTATTTTTTTGAAAAAGTTTCTTAACTACTTTTCTTAAATATATTTTTTAGAAAGAAAGTTTTTTAAAAAATACTTTTATAAATAGAAACTTACTTGTATTAGCAAAGATTTTGTAAATGCTCTTTGTTAAGAAATTATTAATTAATAACATATAATTTTTTTTTTTAAAAAGTCTTGGAAAAGTACTTAAAAAAAATAATAAACATTTTCCTTCAAGCTGCCTTAAAATCAGTATTTTTAAACTAGTACTTTTTCAAAAAGTACCTTTTAAAATTTTATAAAAAAAATTTTTTTAATTTTTTTTTTAAAGTACCTTTTCTTAAAGAAATACCTTTTGAAAAATTATCTTTTTAAAAAAAGTTCTTTGCATATTTTACTTTGTACTATTTTAAAAAGGTACTTTTTTTTAAAAAGGAAGGAAAGTGTTTTTTTTTCTGAAAAAGTACTTTTCCAATACTCTTTTTCCAAATGTACTTTTCGAGCAGGTACTTTTTTAAAAGATACTTTTCGAATTAAAGTAATACTTTTTTTTAAGAAATATGTTTCTTTTTTTAAATATCTTATGTGAAATGATACTTTTTTTAAAAGATGTCTTTCTATGAGATACTTTCTACAAAATATTCTTTTCAAATTGAAAAAAGTACTTCTTTAAAAGAAAACTAAATAAATGTTTCTTTTTTGAAAAGCAATTTTTTAAAAGGTTCTTATTGTAAAAAGGTACTTATCGGAAAGATACTTTTCAAAAAAGTACTTTTTCCTTTTAAAATTAAAAAAGTAAATTTTTTTAAAAGAAACTCAAAGAAATATGTTTCTATTTCGAAAAAGTACATTTTCGAAAGGTTCTCTTTTGAAAATATACTTTTTTCAAAAAACACTTTTCGATGAGATACTTGTTTTCAAAATATTATTTTGGAATGTAAAAGAATACTTAAAAAAGGAAATTAATTGAAGCTTTCATTTTTGAAAAAATACTTTTTGCAAAAATGCTTTACGAAAAGGTACATTCTCAAAACGTACTTTTTGCAAAGATACTTTACGAAAAGGTAATTTTTTCAAAAGTTACTTTTTTAAAAGGTACTTTTTTCAAAAGTTACTTTTTTAAAAGTTTTTTTTTCAATGTACTTTTTAAAGATATTTTTTGAAAAGGTACTTTTTCGAAAAAATAATTTTCGAAAGTCACTTAAAATAAAAGGCCAATTTTTAAATTAAAAAAAAAACAAAACTTTTCGTAAAAGAATATTTTGAAAAATTATTCATTCTAAAAAATTTTCTTAAAAGTATTTTTTTGAAAAAGTTACTTTTAGAAAAAAGTTTTTTATACAAAAATGTACTTGCATAAGACTTTACTTTTTGGTACTTTTTTCGAAGAGACGATATTCGAAAAAATACTTGTTTAAAATAAAACTTTTTAAAGAGTTACTTACGTTAAAATATTTCCTTTATTGAAAAGGTACTTTTGGAAGAAATATCTTTTGCACTCATTTTGGTCTCTTTTGCGTACTTCCAATTATAAACATTGTGTTATGTTCTAATATTTTGTTAACTCCGTTCTTAGCCTTTTTAATTTTGAACCCAAAATACGAACCGAATTAGATAAAATTAAATTATTACATACGAGTATGTCTGTTACAACGCTTTTAAGTTTCTAAAAAAAATCCTTGAAAAAAGTACGCTACCAAAAACGAATTTTGAAAATAATTTCAAACTATTGCGGCAGGATTATTTGAAAATTTTACTTGAACGCCAGCCACAAGCAGCTTTAAGTACCCATAGCACTGGTATATACAATTAAGTTTTAATAATAAAATGAAAAACCATTCAGACTAGGGATTGGTAAATATCTTCAAAAATCGATTTTCGAAACAAAATAATCTTTATTCATAAACATTCAAGTAAAGATTATAAAACATTAACAAACAAAAACAAAAGTTAACATATTTATGTACATACATTAAAAATAGACAACGTTAATTTAGCGAAATACATTAAATTCAGTAAGGTGCATACTCGTACATATGTTTATGCATATTAAACCCGTGTTTTTAAATTAAAATTATATGTAAACTTGCTTTAGTTTAACAATTTTTTATATTACATAAAATAAATTTCAAAGCGTTACAAATTATTATATGTAGTTAGTGTCAGAAATTATTTCTAATCACCTTTACTTGTTCTTGTTAACATTAACGTCAAAATAAGACACTTAAGTACTATTTTTCTCAGTAATTGTTTATTTTTAACAGACTCTTGCTATTTTTAGCCTTTAGAGAAAGTAAGTGTCGATATTGTCGTGGCATTGATGTCGACAAAAAGTTACGGAATAATGATGAATAAAATTAGTTATCAAACCAATCTTCTTCACTCAGATTAATACTTTAAAAAATTGCCAAAATTTTGATAATAATAAAAAATCGATTTTTATAGCCCAATAATCGATTTTAGTATAAAATCGGAGAAGTAAGATCGATTACAAAAAATCGGGTTTTTTAAACATAAAATCGGTTTTCGATTGGAATCGAAATCGATTTACCAATCCCTAATTCAGACGTACAAGTAACCCATAATTAAATGTTGTCTGGGTATCTTCAATTTACGTTGTCGTTCATACATGTGTAAATGAGTGATGATGATGGGGCCGTGATGGAGCATGAAAGGGGTTAAAAACATGTCCAATTAAAACATACATATTCTTACGTATTTCATTCAAATTGTTGTTATTATTTATTTTTTTAAATTTAGTTGTTACGCTTCATTTTTATATTTCTGTTTTAAATTTTTTGTTAGCAAAAGAAAAATGTAATTTTTTCATCTAATTTTATTTTATTTTTCTTTTCAGATTTGTAATAAAATTTTTGGAAATGCATCAGCTTTGGCCAAACACAAACTGACACACAGTGACGAACGAAAATATGTGTGTGCTATGTGCTCGAAGGCATTTAAGCGACAAGATCATCTGTAAGTTTTAGATTTCAAGTATTTCAATGTGAATGAATGTCTAGTTAGGAGGTTTCTGTATAAATTAATAAAAAACTATATAAATATACATATTTAAAGAGTTATTACTACTAATAATCTACAAGTAGCGCAAACAATTCGAATGCTTATATATTTTCTCTCAAGCAACTATGACTATAGCTGATTCCAACATACTTGCAAGAGCATCTCTACTTCGTTTATGCGGAAAACTGAAATACGCTAAAACTTTTTTTTTTATTATTTTTTAAAGACGTTTTTTATTTATTGTATCTTCAAATATGAACTAACAATAAGTATTCAAATCTTAATCTAAAGTATAATTATTAGGCCCAACCAATGTCGGACATAAACTAAGTGATAGTTATTAATAATACATAAGTAGTGATAAGCACAAAAAAAAATATTTTTAAGCAGCTGCATCTGGAGTGTTATTAGAGCCCTTGTATCTCTCTTTTTTAAGCGGATGTGTCCAGTAAAGTTCAATATGTTACGAGCAAGCGGATTAGGATGTGACTCGAGTTTTGTTAGGTATTTGCTTGCGTATTTTGCAATTTCTTCAGTCACTAGTCTCATATTTAATCACGATGTATATTTGAATTTTTGATGATCATGGAGCCGACGTTATCAAGCGTAAAATTTTGTTTTGCCTTCGTTAGATTTTCTTAACATTTGAAGCTGAAGCAGTGCCCCATAGCTGAATTCCGTAGCATCATATTGGCTTTAAAAGCGACTTGTATATTAAAAGTTTGCAGTCTATGTACCTGAGTTAATTTAAATTTCATTTGTGATAGCTTCGAATCAATGTGGTGTTTCCATGTAAGTCGTCGATCAAGGTGTATACCAAGATATTTCACATGTGAATGTTGAGGAAGAACTTGATTGTTAATCCGAATAGGGGAACAAGTAGCTCTTCGTAAGGTAAATGTTACTTGAACACACTTTTGTTCATTTACCTTGATTCTCCATAAGTTTAACCAAAGCTCCATCTGGCTAATGTGTTCCTGGAGTTTGCGGGATGCCTCATCAGGGTTTTCGTGCATACTAAGGCAGACTGTATCGTCGGCAAATGTGGAAGTATGGATACTACTGCTCACAGGCATATCACAAGTATAAATCAAATATAAAACTGGTCCCAGTATACTCCCCTGCGGCACACCGGATGAAATAGTTTCAGGCCTAATGTAACTTTTCAAAAGATTTAAAATGTTTATTGGTAAGTAAGTCTTCAATTTTAAAATTAGGCCTTCATGACACACTTTATCAAATGCCTGGGAAATATCAATAAACAGCGCAGAACAATACTTTTTTTCTTCAAAAGTTCTTCTTATAAATTGAACCAATCTATGAATTTGTTCAATGGTGCTATGCCAAATTGATGGTCTGGTATGCACCCACTACTAATTAGAATTGGGGACAATTTTGTTTTGAGCAGTTTTTCGAAAAGCTTTGACATTGTTCATAGTAGACTTATTGGCCTATATGACTCAGCCTTGGTTAGATTTTTGCCCGGCTTTGGAGTCATTTTAACCTTGGCAAGCTTCCAGCTGTGTGTATAATACTCCAGTCGTAAAATGGCATTAAAAATGAATAACAAGATTCTCACTGCAATACGAGGCAACTTCAACAGCATCTGGTTACTAATTCCATCAATACCCGGAGCTTTCTTCGGGTTGAGTTCGGTAATTAATTTTTGTAAATCACGCGTCTTTAACTTAATGTGTTGAGGGGGTAGAGCGACTTCACTCGGCAAATCAGCAACACCAGTACATATGTTTGGCGTAAAAACGGATTTTAAGTGCTCAGCAAATATGTTATCTTTTTCAGTATCGCTTCTTGCCCAATCACCGGTAGATGTGCGTAGAGGTGGCTTATACTCCACGGGTGTTTTAAGCTTTCTAGCAGCGCGCCACAAGGAGTAATTAGATGCTGGTGTGACATCAAGACCTTCCGGATAATTTTTAAGAGATGCAGTTTTTTCAGATGCAAGCAACTCTTGGAGTCGTTTAGTGCACTCTTTAAATCTGATTTTATTTTGGGGTGATCTGTGCTATTGCCATTCCCTTCTTTTTTCACGTACGAGACGTTCAATGTCTGTAGATGGGAGGTAGTGGCATGTTCAGCAGCCTGTTTAATATGTTTGTTAAGATTGGCAATGCTAGATTCAATATCATTGGGTGTTCTTAGCGTAATATTTTCCGTGCAATGACTACTGAAATATTTTTTGAACCCCAGCCAATTAACACGATTGATCATCTTCACATATGGGTCAGGTAAGTTACTTCTTAATGGCCTACAAATTGTAATAATCTTTGGTTAGTGATCAGACGAGAGATCAAGAGAAGCTTGAACCTGAATTAAATCCCTAGAAATATTTTTTATGACGCCAAAATCTATAACATCCGGAATTTTTTGTATGTCAGTAGGCCACTTGAAATGAGATCCAAGCCCATTTTTGAAATTGTGTTGAACAATGCTCGACCTCTGGGTGTAATAAGACGCGAACCCCAGAACGTATGTTTTGCATTGTAGTCGCCAGATGCTACAAAACAAGGTCCAAGAGATTTGTAGAAATTTTCGTATTGATCTTCAGTGATTGAAAATCTGGGAGGGGAGTAAATTGATGATATCACGAAGTTTGTACAAAAACTTTCAATGCCAATATGTTGTCAAGAATATAGTGCTTGAGTCTTGACTTTATTAGAATCGCTGATCTACCGCATGCTCTTCCTCTCGGGTCTTTTGAATCATATAAGGTGTAGCCATAAATTTTAAAAATGCTTCTCGAAGTCAAATGAGTCAGTCTCAGAGACTAGCATTACATCAATATTTTTTTCCGTGAGGAAGTGCTCAAGTTCATTTTTATGTTGGCGAATGCCGTTTGCGTTCCAGAAACATATTTTTAACGTGTTCATTTCTTGTTAATTAATGCATGAAGCAGTGTATTCTGCATTCGAAGCATTTCCTGCATCATGCTAGTCATATTTGTTGTAAAATTGTTTATAGTTTGCACCAGATTATCAATAGTAGCTTCAAGGCGATTGAAATTAAAGCTTGAATTTGTATTTGTTGAATTATTTGCCGGTGAAATATTTTGTGTGGGAATAGAACTAGCCCTAGCAGCATCTGCATACGATACACGGGAAGTAACTGGTTGACTCATTTGCGCAGAAGTGGCGGAGGAAGCGTTTGCTGTTTGAACTGGAACTAATTTAGGTTTTTGCACCATAGCCTGCTTGACGAAAGCGTACACAGGGCAACCTCTGTAGTTAGCGGTGTGGTTACCTCCACAATTACTGCATTTTTTTCTGCTTGATCTTTTGGTTTAGTACAACTAGCAGTACCATGCAATTCACCGCAAATAACACAACCTGTAGGTAATTTGCAGTAAGTTTTTGTGTGACCATATTCTTGGCAATTATGGCACTGTACGGGACTTGATCGCTTATGTGGCTCTTCAACTGTGATTTTTCGATATAAGAGGTGTTTTAGGTTATAAATTGGATGTGTCTCGTTTTTTTAAACTTTATATCATTCGGCTCCAGATCAACACGAAATAGAGGCTGGGAGATTTTCTCCGTATTGAATATATTAGTAACATTTTTTACCTTAAATCCTTGTATGATGATTGCATCTTTTACTTCTTCGGTATTAACATAAGAATCAATGCCCTTCAATACGATTTACATAGCTTTAGCACTCTTAAGCTGGTACGTATTTTCGAATTCTGTTTACTATTCTGCGGAAATCTTTTTCTTCGTATATTTGAATTTTAGTGTCATCAATTTTACCACGTTTTATTGAAATAAAGCTAAAACTAAAAATAAAAAGGCACATGCGTTTTAAGCGCCTGGACTCTCTCTCTCTCTCATAGTTATAGTCTGGGTATGCTTATACTCAGGCTATGGATATTTAATCATGTCACTCGGGATATTTAGTCATCATTTGCTACCTTACATATACATTTGTATATATAAAATAGAATGAAAAATGTGTATTTGTGTGTGGATGTTTGAAAATATGCTTTATGCGTGTGTGTGTGTGTGTGTGCGTGTGTGTGTGTAAACAAAAGTGCCCTGTATATACTGATGTGTAGACAATTAATAGTCAGAGTATTTCTACGTATGATGCGTATGATTGTAGCTCATATAGTCTATAAATTTTGGTGATAGTCGTTTGTGCTGCGTAGTATAATAACTGTGTATAAACATAGTTGCTAGTTATTTGAAGTTATGCGTATCGAGCTTAAAATCAATGCGTATGTTTGCATATCAGCGTTCATAGTTGTTTGACGGCCAATAATCACAGAGTACTTAAAGCGAGACTTTTGTTATTCTCTGGTGCAGACATATCGCTCTGGTTCCTCTAAAGAGAGTCAACTCTAAATTTTTCAATTTTCATTTTTTGCCAGAAATCGATGTCATATCTGTAAAATCTAACATAATTTTCTCTACTCTTTCGCCATAAAAAAATACACTTTTATCCCTCTTTTTAATATAAGATTATACGAAATTAAAAATAGCAATTGCCTCTACTGGAAATTTTTAAATTTTGAGTTGACGCTCTTTAGAAGAACAAGTATGATGTATTAAATTTAAAATGAATGTTTTTACTCTCAATAGAATTAAAAGAAATTAATCTGGCTTTTTCCGATGATTCAAACTATTTTTTGTAACATTAGCCATATTGAATTGAGAGTAACAGGATTTTATTTTTAGAAGTCCTCTCATCAATATATTTGATTTGACACCCACATCGTGATATTCTCCGTATTGGATTTAGAATAAAGCTTATTCATTGTTCATAATATTATCTAAAAACAATTTCATTTGATAGCAACATCTTATCACAATGGACCCAATTGGGTCTCCGAGTGGAGGTGCAGTGTAGCAGTACCCTTCCTAACCTAACATCATAAGTTTGCATAAAAAATAATTGTTCAAATCTCTTGAAGCATCGGACATGTTGGTTTTCAAAATCTTAAAATTATAAAAGATTGTGGCCAGAGAGAAACCCATGTTACCAATTTCTGAATAGCAAAAATCAATAATAATTATTTCTAAAATTTTATAATTAGAGCATTAAACTATTCCAATTAGTTTTTAGTCTTAAATTAAATAAAAATCAATTTTAATATATCTTCACAGAAATGGACATATGATGACACATAGAAATAAAAAACCATACGAATGTAAAGCTGATGGCTGTGGAAAATCATATTGCGATGCTCGTTCACTAAGAAGACATACAGAAAATCATCACGCCGGCATTATAACACCACACAATCAGCAACTCACAATATCCAACAACAATTCCAATTCAAATTTAAGTTTATCCCCAGCCACCGCAAATGGTAAGTGTCGCATGAGATGCTAATGACAGAGTATGTAATATTATATTTTCTAAACAGGAGACGCCAGTTCACCTGATGGTGCCACTTGTCTAGGAACATATCTTTCCAATGGCGGCACAGTAGTCGATGCGGCAACAGGTTTAGCTTTAACAGAAGAAGAATTGAAAGCTTTGAATGTACCCTTTAAGACAGGCGTAACTTTATTATCTCCCACATCGACCACATCCTCAATGTCCTCCTCCAGCAGCAGTATGTCGAACAGTACCGGAGCAACCATTACACTAACCGATAATAGTGGTAATTTAGATGGAGATGGTTTGACGCGCGAGCAGTTAGATTTAATTAGCAAGATAATGAGACAGACCAAACAAACGACAGCTCAAGTGACAGTTTCTTCCCCCACCAGTAGTCAATCATATAAAATAGATACAAACCCTCAAGCTGCGGCTCAAACACAAACACAAAATTCCCGACCCAGAACCTGGAATATGCAATTGGTGAGCATGAATTAAATGTTTTAAAGGAAAAAAATATATTTCTACATTTACACATTCCATTTACAATTTAGCTTAATTCCTCTCAAAATGTTGCAATTACCGTTGATGAAGTCAGTACGGATAATACCAATGATTCTTCCACTAAAACTCAATCAATTACCAAAGAGGAAGAAATTGAAATTGATATATCCAATGCCATTAATTCTAATCTGTTCAATTTGGTGAAAATTGATCAAAAACCCGTCGAGTGTAATTTATGCCATCGCAAATTTAAAAATGTACCCGCCCTCAATGGTCACATGCGTTTACATGGTGGTTATTTCAAAAAAGACCCCGAAACGAAGAAACACGAAAAGAAAGAGAATAGTGGCCCTCCCTTGCAAACGGCCAGTATAGGTGTGAGAGCCTTGATTGAAGAGAAGATAATTAATAAACGAAGTAAAGATTTAAATAAGGTGAGGAAATTTGTTTTTTTTATTTCCATTTAGATAAATAAACAAATATATTTTTTTGCATTTTATTTTTCATTAGGGTGCCTTTGTAGTCCCTGCACCGCCCTCAAATAGTACCCAAAATAATACTGCAACCATTCGTAGATCCATTAGCGATTTGGATAGTTTCCTTAATCCCAAGACACAAGCGAGCAGTACAACTGCAACAAATCAACAAAATTCCTTACAACAGCAACAGCAGCATCAACTACCAGCGATTGCAACTATTAAAAATAGTTCAAAGTCCAATATAAATGTCCAAGACATAAACTTGCCACAGAGTATCGAAATCTACAGTACGAAACAGCAACAGCAGCAACAGCATCAAAAGACAATGAACAATATTGGGGTAGGTACCACAGCCTTATCCTTAAATGCCGAACGTAGTGCAACGAAAACAACTACATCGACATCAGCAACGATCAATACAACGACAACACGAAGTACATCAACCGATCCAAAAGATTCGACTTTAATCGAACTGCTAAAACGGGGCACTCGCATAGCAGTCACCCAGAAACAGCCAAACAACAATACGCCTTTGGGTGGAGTTACCCGTCAAATAATAACAAACAAAAATAATTGTAGTGTCATCATACCTCCGGAAGTCCAGGTTGTATCAACAAAGGGAAAGCTCAAGAAAGATGACAACATACAAATGTCAAATTCCACCAATGTTACCCTGCCTGATGGCACTCCTCTTTCCCTGACTATAGCCCAAGGAGCGGATAGCAACAGCGAGGTGTATACGGTCACTTATACCAGCGATGGTTCTGGTCTGTTTGGTGAAAATGAAGTTTACAATGTTAGTGAAGCCGAGATGTTATTGCAAACGGTTGACACCATGCAATTGCTGAGTGGCACCGAAGGCAATTTAAAATCTGAACATTCCGAACAATTTGAGTTGATGGATGGTAAAATTAAACTGGAAATTGAGCAGCAAAGCTGTGTGGATCAACAACAACAACAACAACAACAACAACAACAACAACAGCAGCAGCAGCAACAACAACAACAACAACACCAGCATTCGGTGCAACAAAACTCAAATCAGTGTCAAACTACACAAACTCTACCAAACTTCCAACACTTTCATTCCAAAGAATTAATTATTCAAAATCCGGCTTTAATTAATCACCAGCAGATAAGAACCAATAGCTTGTCTTTACCTCAAGACATCAAAACTCAATTCGCTTCCAATCTCAATTCACCCATACATTCTCCTTTGGCCTATCCAACACCTCCCTCCAGTCATGAAAATGTTCAACAAACATCTCCTTACATAGAAGACAATCACAATTTCAGTGACACACAAAATATCTTCTTCAACGAATCTCTGATTTCTGCCAATAACGCCAGAGAAACTGAGGACGAGAAAATAATGAAATTGAAAAGTGTGCTAGAGGACAATTCATTTGACTCGAATATCAAGGTTGAAGATTTACTGAATGGCACAGATACCGATGCAGAATGTGATTTGCGTGAATTTGCAGAGGCAAGCCTCTCTTTTCTTGACGAAGATCAAGAGTTTCTAAATGATTCGCATAATGCCACTTCTCCACTCTCAGAATCGTTTTTCACCAGCGGCATAGGAACAGCCGAAGAAGTCAAAGAAGTTCTGCGTGAAGTGTTGACAGAAGATCAGTTGAACATGAATTGTGAAAATCAAGGTGAAAATATAATCGATTTGTATTATTTGCCCGGCCTAAGTTTGCAATCACAAATGATGCCCAACTCTGAAGATCCTTTACTATCTTCATCACCTCGTGATTTTGGCCAGCAACAGAAAATACAAAATCCTATGCAGTCACAACAGCAACAACAGGCTGTCCCTCAACAGGTGCAGCAGCAACAAATCCAACACATTCCTCAACAACAGCAACAACAACTTGTGCAATACGGAAATCAACAGCAACAGCAGCAGCAACAGCAACATCATTTACAGTCTCAGTTATGCTTAGACCCGAATGCACAAACAAACTCATCATCCACCTCAGAAATCAATCAGCTGATTCTGAATATACCTTCAAATATAATGCAGCAGAATTCCTGTAATCCAAACTCTTTAAATTCCTCCTCTACACCTACTGCAACTATACACTACAATGTACAAAATTTCTCACAAGTACAAAATCAATCCATTCAACATCAACAGCAGCAGCTGCAAACACAGCAACAACAACAACTACAACAACAACAACAGTCGCAATTCCTAACATCCGCTACCATAAACTCTCTAAACGAGGCCTTATTGCAGCCTATAATCTACACAAGTAGTACCACCGACGAAATGGAACTAAAATTAGACAACAACCCCAACTCAACTAACCCACAAATGCAAAATATTATTAGTCTCAACAAACCCATGGAGATTGTGAAGAACATATCAGCAAATCATGTAATGTTTTCCCAGCAAAGTCACTCCTCAACTTCCAATGCCTCCAACAATTCCTTACAGCCACTGTCGAATCAAACCAACTCGATATTGAAGAGACGTTTGAAAGGACATTCCTCCTTAGATGCCTCTTCAACACATTCTTATTCCAAATACCAAGCATTATTACCCTACAAGTCGAAACTGCGCAAACCTTCGCGTACCCACTTTACACCAGCTCCCATGCTGAATCCCGAACGTAAAGGACATGGCCTGTACTGTAATGTCTTGAAGCAACTGGGCTGTTCGCTGTTGACATTCGACAATTTCGATGACGATTTCGATGATCCCATAGGTTTGGTAGATTTCTCCGACGAATCGAAAGTCAATTTGGGTTCCGCTTACCAAGCTGCTATACCTGTATTTATTGAAAACGCTGCTGGCTCCACTGCTCTTGTAGATGAAACAATTGGCTGTGATCTCATGTGGGATCCGGAAATTCAAAAGGACGAAAAGATTTTGATGAGATTTATCGATTTAAGTAAATCATCAGCCGTCCCTCTGGGCAGTCATTCGGAAGAGGTTGCCTTGCAGGCCCTGTTGAAGGCGCAGGGCAATACCGCTACGGCTGTACTAACTTTATTACAAACTCAATCGAACTCATTCCAAATAAAGTGGTCGTCCGCGGAATTGGAGATATTCCTTAAGGGATTGGAAAAACATGGGAAGGAGTTTAGTAAAATATCTAAAGAGGTTAGTGATTTATAAGTGATTTATGATAGATTTACAATGTTGACGTCTTATATGTGTGTATATGCATGTTGGATTAGTCCTTATTTTTGGATAGTCACAATATTTAAGGCAGGATTCTTTTAAATTGTTGCTTTTAGCAAAAGTACTGTTGTGTAAAAATTTTCAGTCGTTGCCAGTCGGTCTTACATTTTACACTCTAGAAGCACACTGGGGCTAGTTGGAATGGTGGTTAAAATTAATAAAAATATTATTTTTGTATGGGAACATCCTCAAGGAGTGAAGAGAGGGGGTTTTTATATTCTAAGAGAAAAAAAATTGAAGAGAAAGAATAATTGTGGATCGGTCGTACATTTGGATCCTCCAGAAGTACCCGTCGTGGCCTTGTTAGAGCGGTAAGGAAAATTTTATAAGAATATTATTTTTGTATGGGCACACCCTTAAAGGTGGAGATAGGGGCTAGTATATTCTGGAAAAGTCTTGGGCAAGAAGATAAAACGAGGGTCGATCTTTCACCTTACCCTTTATAGGAACCCTGGGGCTAATTGGAACTGTGGGGAAAATTAATAAAAAAAATACTCCTTTTGTATGGGAGTCCCCCTAAGGAGGGAAGATAGGAAGTTGGTGTGTTTTGGAAAAATGTTGTGCAGAAAAAATTAATGTGGGTCGGTCATACATTTGCCTCCTCTAGGGATACGCTAAGCATTGTTAGGTGAGTGAAAAAAAAATTTATAAAAATATTATATTTGTATGGGAACATCCTCAAGGAGTGAAGATAGATGATTGGTATATTCTAAAAAAAAATGCTGACGAGAAATAATAAATGGGGTTGGTCTTACATTTTACCGTTATAAATGCGGTTCAGGGGCAGTTATGGGACTTTTCTTGGATTTTTACTCCCTTATCTCGAACTTTATATATGTGTATATGGTGCATTTTGGGCATTTTTTATAAAATGTCTTAAGTTAGGTTAGGTTGAAAAAGAGCGGCAAGAAATTTTGGGGTTTCACGTGCTGATTTTAATGAAACTTGGCTAGCAATTATTTTATTCTAGCGAACATAGAAAATTTTGTGGCACAATTATGCATCTTTGGCACTTTTAGATGTTTGATGGTTCAGTGGTACTCCCTAGGCAATTTTGGCCCTTTCAGCTCAAAATTCAACTCATTCCTTCAAACCTCGGAGTACACTTTTTGATTGAGTTTTCTCTGTTTTAAAAACTAGTTTTATTTTTGGAGATTTTGATTTAAACTGGTTTCCGAAATCTGCGCCAGAGTGGGGAAGCCAATAGTATTGTACCACTTGCTATCAAACTTTTTCAAAAGGAAACAGAACAAGTAAATAATGAACATAGAGCAGTATCGCTACTTCCAGAATTTAAAAAGCTCAAATATGTATATACAGAATTATTCAAGGAACTGTTTCTGTTCCACATTCCTCAGCATGTGTGGAAAGAATTTCTTCGTTCGACTAAAAATTTAAATATAAAAAATAAATAATAAATAAAGAAATAAACAATAAAATATGAAAAAAACCGCTTTATTTTCAATATAAATTTTTAGTTTAGAGTTTTCTTTCGATACCGTGAAACAGGCCATAGTAAAAGAAAAATTTGTTTTAAGTTGAATAAAAATAAGCAAATTAATAGACATGTGCATGATTAGTAAGGAACAAGGCTGTTGCAAACTAGTGATGTTAAAATTTGAGCTTTCATTACGTAAAAAGAATTCAACAAAATGGAGTACGATGATTTAAAACAATTCACATATTCCATTTGAATTGGAAAATATGTACTCGTATATATGTATATCGAGCTGAAGGTTACAAAAACTCACAATTGACAGAGTGGACCAAACACAAGAACAATGATGATGAAGGTGTGGTGGCCTTCAAAAAACAGTATGTTATGCTTAGGTTAGGTTATGTTCTGCTTCGTTCTGCTTGTGTTGGTCATAATGCAATTGGTTCCTTAAAAATTATGACAAAATAATTAAAAACAAAAAATAAGTAATTCCATTTATTTTCTTCATACAGCTCTTTCCACAATCTATATAATTAATAGGCGAACATGATTTTTGTAATCCCTTTTACGCCGGTACCACTGCACTGATCTTAAAAAGATTTATATGGTTTTAAAGGATTTTTCGTACAGATGAATCTATATTTTATTGAAATCGGTTCAGTATTTTGGGAGCTATAAGCGTTTAAAGTTGCTACTACTACATGCACACATATTATACACGCATTTATTAGCTTACAAGTAAAAAAGAAACAAAACATGAGAGTGTGTATGTGTGTGGGTATGTAGCAGTGATGGGAAATGAGATTTGCATTTCGGTATCAAAAAAAATTTTTTCGAGTATTTTTTTGGTCCCGAGAGTACCAAAAATTATTATTTTTTTTATTTTATGATTTGAACAAACTAAAGTTCGCATCGCTTTGAAAGCCAAATTACATGTGATAATTATTAATGAACAAATAACATCAAAGGTAGTTGTATATAAATATTCTGACAACACATAGTTGAACGGAAAAGCTAGCCGTTTTCGAAGGCCAATTAACCTTCATTATCAGCGTTCTTCTGTGTTTGGTCCACAGTGTGTGGTGCCACTTGATGTAGATTTCTGCGTTATATACGCAACTTTTTTGCAAATGGAATATGTGAATTGTTTTGATTCATCGTATTTCAATTTGCTGAAAGATTTTTTGTAACGAAAGCTCAATTTTACCATCTCTAAATTTACAACAGTTTTACCATTGTCGTTTGTTCTTTACTAATTATGCACATGTTAGTTAATTTGTTTATTTTTTGTTCTACTTAAGGCAAACTTTTTTGGTTTGTTACTATCAAGTATACTTATTTTATTTAATTTTTTAGTTAATTTAATTATTATTCTTCGAACTCCATTTGCTTCTAGATTTTATGATTTGAACAGGCTGAAGTTCGTATCGCTTTGTGAGCGATTTAAGTTTTATTAACAAAAAATTATATAAAACTTATTTACAAAGAAATAAAAAAAGAACACAAAGCGTATACATTAAGAGGGGGTAAATTTTTTTCAAAAGTTTCATAGCAAAAACGTAATCTGCTCGAAATTTTGAGAAAATTTTTCGATGAAACCATGGGTCTAAAATCAAACCCTATATCGCATCTCTCGACATGAAAATGTATTTCCTCTTCAAAAAAATTGTTTTAATTGAAACTCTTCCAATCCATTTTCGAATCATTATTATTTCTTCCACGGAAGTACTCCCTGCTTTTAATTTTTTCATGAGCTAGCTTATGTTTATCCACAATGATTAGTTCCCTATTTTACTCTTTAAAGCCAATGCCCATAAATAAGGCAGTAACCAAACAAGAAGCATCTCTATCGGAAATGCTAAATCTATCACACACTATGGCAAAAGTTTAAGATGTCGTACTTATTAGTACGAGTCTATGGTATTTTTTGTCTCGTATGTGATCTTGCAAATTTAAATTCCGATTGATTGTTGATCAACGATGCTCAGCACGCATTCCGGAATCGTATGTTTCCTGATGGTATGTTGGCCAATCACGAACTCTTTTAGGTTATAACGAATTAACTCGCAAATATAAATATGTATGTGTGTACATAGGTAAAAATTTTGAAGTTACAAGTTTTTAGACTTTAATAAATCTTTGGCCTGGATAAGACTTGATACTGCTGAAACATAAAGCATGTTCCTTTGTTTGTTTTCATGAGATTTTGGTAAGAGAAAATCGTTTCCACGTTTACAGAGGAGTGAGGTATGGACCAAATTCCGTAAGCTACTCTCAATTTATCAGGAAACATGTATTCATCTGACGCGTTTTTAGTTTTAGCCATTGTAGACCAGAAGCTGCATATATTTTCTGTTGTTAATGGCTTCAGTTCGTCCATATCAGCCAATGCTTTATATTGGTTGTTAATATTTTCAAAATTTTGCTTTTTGCTGGAAAACATTGTAATTAAAAGTGGTATAATGGTGTTGGTCTTACCAGATAAAACATTTTCAGGGGGAAACTTACTAAACCAATTTAAAATTTCATTGTAAAAATCCACTTTTGCCTTCAGGTCTTGACAGAATTTACTACAACATTTTTACAATTGCCTTTAAACTGATATAAAATAGTTGTTTTAACATGGTTCGTGATTACATATGTATAGGTCAACTTCTGTGCTACAAAAAATATCATTGAGCCAAATAGGTTTTCGTTTATATTTAATAGGGAAGGATTACACTTTTTTAAAATATCTTAACTATGTAATAAAGTTTCGTGCAATTTGTCAAAAAAGAATTTTAATTCTTGGCAAAATATATGCATACCGTGAGAGTATCAAATGTGTTGCGGGAGTACTACGGTACTTTTTCATGACAAATAGTATCAAAAAAAGTACGATCGTACCAACTTTCCCATCACTGGTATGTAGTATTTCTCTTGATCTAACAATTTTTTTCTCTCTCATTTGTTGTTGTATGATGATAAATGAGAAAACCAATTTCGTACCAAATAGCTTTTAAAATTGTACTTTTTCAACCCCAATAGTACTAAACTCGTTTTTTTTTTGTTTTTACTTTTTTTATTATATTTTTAGTACATGTCGCTCATTTACTCAAATAACGTCATAACTCAAAAAACTAGTTTGCCAGAACACAAATTTAAATTTTTCAATTTATACACGTCTTAATAAAAAATGAAAATTTTGTGTTTGTTTTTAAAAAAAGAACGATATGAAGATTAATCTGCATCATTAACTCCAAATAAAAATTTATTATTAGATTTAGAGACAGTGAAGAGGCAGTAAATACATATCGTTGGTCTCAAGCAAAAAGGTCCTAACACAAATAATTGTTATTTTACAGGTGGAAGGTAAAAACAGAAAAGAAACTAATATTATTTCTGTAATATTTTTGTACAACTTATTGTAAAAGCGTTATTTTTTAAACTTTTGCAATAATTTTTTTTAATAAGAAAGGTACGATACTACTAACATTTTCAGGAGCGAATTTTTTTAGCCAGGTTAGAAAAAATTTAACTTTATTTAGTTTCGCAAAAGGTTATATAGAACTGTCTAACATTTCTTTTAAAATCCGTAATTATACAACTTTTAATTTTATTTTTAGTTTTTCATTCCAAAGTAAATTTTAATCGTTTACATATGTATGTAGCATATCTAGCTTCATTTTATTTCATCACTTAAACGATTGATATGATATTAATATAGCAAGTTTTTATTTCTTATAAATTTTATAATAACGGGTGTTTTTTTAGAGGTATAGAACTTCGAATTGAAATAAAACACAAGAAAATCGTTTTAATGTCCATCAATTTGGCTTTATTGGAAGGATAATTTTATGCCATTAACGTTTAAATATGATTTCGGGCATGTGGCCGCCGCGGCTGGCTTGAATAAAGCCAATTCTACAGGTCCAATTTTCAACCACTTTTTCGAGCATATGGGGCCGTATGTTGGCAATAACGCCACGAATGTTGGCTTCCAAGTCCCCTAACGTTTCTGGTTTGTTGGCGTAGACGAGCGACTTCACATATCCCCAAAGAAAATAATCCAATGGTGTCAAAT
The DNA here is from genome assembly GCA_949987645.1 of Tachina grossa. Taxonomy (NCBI): domain Eukaryota; kingdom Metazoa; phylum Arthropoda; class Insecta; order Diptera; family Tachinidae; genus Tachina; species Tachina grossa. Next base: position 222,324,906 of record OX465274.1, read on the forward strand.
CACACAATCTTGGTGGCCAATTGACAGGTCCATTCCGCGAAACTATGCGCTCATCGAATGTTTCCTTCAATAAATCGATTGTGACGTGCGCTGTGTGGCATGTAGCGCCGTCTTGTTGGAACCACAACTCATCTACATTCATGCCATCCAATTCGGGAACAAAATAGTCGGTTATCATGGCTCTATACCGGTCTCCATTAACGGTAACTGACTCTCCAGCATTATTTCGGAAGAAGTATGGCCCAATGACTCCACCAGCCCATAGAGCACACCAAACAGTCAGTTTTTGTGGATGTAATGGCGTCTCAAGGGTCTCATGTGGATTCTCTTCACTCCAAATGCGGCAATTTTGCTTGTTGACGTAGCCATTCAACCAAAAATGAGCCTCATCACTGAACAAAATTTTGCGATGAAAATCAGCATCGAGATCAATCTCATTTTCGGCCCATACACCAAAATCACGACGCATTGCATGGTCTCGCGGCTTTAATTCTTGCACAAGCTGGATCTTGTAAGGTCGCAAGCAAAGATCTTTGCGCAAAATCTTCCATAAAGTTGATGGACAAAGCTCCAATTGCTGTGCACGGTGGCGAATCGATTCATTCGGGTCCTCTTCAACACTTTGCTCTACAGCGGCAATTGTTTCTTCGGTGCGCACTGTTCGACGTCTCTGCGGATGCGTATTATCACATAGAGTAAACGTAGTGCGAAAACGATCCATGGTTAACCGAATTAATTGCTCTGATGGACGATTATGTCGACCATAAAATGGACGGAGCTTGCGGTAAACTTCGCGAACTGAACCATTATTTTCGAAATAAATTTGCGCGATTTGCAAGCGTTGTTCTTTTGTCAACCTGTTCATGATAAAATGGCAAACCAAACTAAATATTAATCACTTGACAGCTGACAAAATGGCCGCCAGTTAAAAAAGTGATGCCAACTTAAAGTTCTATACCTCAATAAAAAACACCCATTAGATAAAATAAATGAAGACGATGCTTTCACATTGAAAACGAAACACCGGTGAAGTTAGATGTAGTTCTTAAAATTACTTTACAATTTAATTAAATTTAATTTAATTAATTTAAGCTCTTATTTTCACGTACATTCGTACAAGCATGCATTTGCTTATCATTGTTCTAATGATCGCGATTTATTTTTTGTGTGAAAAAACAAGGGATAATCTCGCGAATTTTTCAAATAGTACCAAATGAGCCACGGGGGTACCAACGTACTTTTTTGGTTTGAATTGTACCAAAAAAAGTACAATTGTACCAACTTTATCATCCCTGTATGAAAGCCATAATACTTAAAGGAAGAGATTTGAATAAATTGAATTAGCTTGGTTGAAGGGATTTTGTTTACATTTTTTTAATTTCATGTATTATTTAATTATGCTTGCATATGTATATAAGTTTGTGTGCGGCTGTGTTTTAATGAATTTTTTATGACGTTTAGATACATTTTCTTTGAATCTTAAATTATTTACATTTTTATTCTAGAATACGGACGAGTGTGTCGTCCGTTTGGTATATCTAGTGTACAATTAAAAGCTAACAAGAACTTTAACGGCAAGATTTGTATGAAGAACTTGTAGTTAAAATTCACTTTAACTCTTAATCATACATTGTGAAAAAGGACATTAGTCCCTTAGCCAATGATCTATAACCAATCCTTATAGTTAGTTTTTGGACAAAAATATGTATCGCTTCGGGGCAGCTCACTGTTGTAGTTTCGTCTCACCTAGTATGGTCTGACCTTTATATTCTTCTCCGTAGGGGTCTTTTTTATTTCTTTCGTAAAACTAGCGGATTAAAATATTATCGTTCTTGAATGAAAAAAAAACATATTAATAAATTTCAGCTCTGCTCAAAAACAACCGGAGAATGTGTCCAAATGTATTATTTTTGGAAAAAATTATGCGTGGACTACAAGGTTACCCACCTGAAAACAGAAATACCACCACAAAATCATGCCAATGATCCTAAACCTTATGTATGCGAAATACCAGATTGTTCAGCGGTAAGTAGCACAATTTTACAAACTATTTAAGCAATATTAATTAAAACATTTTGTGGCTTTTCTAACAACTAATAATTAAAATATTTTCTAAACTTAATTAAATTAAAAAAAACAAAATCCTAACACCTCCCAACTTTGTAGAGTTTTTCTTCTAAAGCTGCCCTACATGGACATACTCGCATTCATACTTATGGCCGCAATACCCACAATAATCAACACAGCAATAACCATGCAAATAATGCAACTGCAACAGCTGCTAATAGCAATGCAAATCCCTCGCAAAGCTCTGCTGCCAATAGCAATAATCATCCCATACATAACAATTCCCAAGCTAGTCATAACAACCCGGCGAATCCAAATCAAAAAGATACAAATGCCAATAAAGACAATACAGAATTCCCCTGCAAGGTGTGCGGCAAGTAAGATTCCCCCAACTCAAATTACTACCAAATAATACTCCTCCATTAAGCAGCAATTCAATTTGAATTTTGCTTTGTTATACGTTAAAGATACATAATTATTACTATTATTATTATTTTTTGTGAGTTTTTGGCTTTTGATTTCTTTTCTGTTTCGATTTATTTATGTTTGTTTTAAAACATTCCATTAAAAGAAAAAAGATAAGACTGCGTAAAGAAGCACGCTTGAATATTTTTATTTTTGTCAATCTTTAATTTTGATTAATTGAGTTAAACCATTATGATTTGCCTGTAGTTGAGTAACTAACGCCTTGTTTTTCATGATCCTCCCTGAAAGTACCCAGTTGTTGGTACTAAATAATTCCTTTTCCCATTTCAAGTATTTATTGTAACGCATACGAGTACGAAGTTGCTGATGTTGTTGTTTTTTTTTAGTTTAATTTTGAGTTGTTTTTTCCTTGTCTGTTTTTTTTATCATGTCTTAGGTAATTAATTCATCATATAATAATTGTTGTTTCTTTTTATTTATTTGTTGTTGTATTTTTTTCATATATTTATTATTATATGGATTTTTTTTTTCAAAAATAAAAACGTACGAAATCCACTTGAATTCTCAAACTAAAGCGAAGATTCACTGCTCATAGAAGTTTTTAAGCCAAGTCGTTGAATAAAATGCTCAACAATTTGAAACTTCTTCGTTCAGCCTCCAAAAAATATAATAGAATTAAAAAACAAAAAATAAAAGACAAAATGCCAATTAAAAAAAGCAAACTCTAGTCAGTCCATAACTATTTAATCGATCGATGTCTTACTTTAAATATAAAATATATTAGAAACTCATCATCAACTTGGAAGAATTGTAAGTGTTATGGCAAATTTTATAATTTTTTTTTTATTTTGTATTAATTTCTTATTTGATTTAATTTTTTTTTCTAAAATAATAAAACTTTCTTTTTAAATTCCCCTTATAATCTTTCTTAATTTCTTAATCGTACAAAACTTTGCCACACATATTTTATGTATATAGACATACTTTTTTTAATATAAAAAAAAATATTTCCTCTACTGAGAACTACTTTTTCTAAATTTAAGCTTTAACACCTTATGTCATGTAAATAAAATTTTAGGAAAGTTATGGAACCGGTATTGCATTTATAATTTTTCATAAAGTCTTTCTTTCTTGCTGAAATATGTTGCCTACTTAAAGGACACATACAATTCTAGCTTGAGATTTTTGGGACTATGATATCTGTGGCTATAAGGAACAAGTGGTTAAGACGACTTAAGCTAAAATTGTGATATTAACATTTCATTATGATTTGCTATTTGAAAAATTATCATATTAACGTAGCTTTTCACATGATGTATGATTAAGAGTTAACACGAACTTTAACTACAAGTTTTTTTCTTTATACAAAACTTGAAGTTAAAGTCCCTATTAGCATTTAATTGTATATTGTGAAAAGGGCCATGTGTAAATCAAAAAATTAATTCTGAAGAAATAATTAAAAAAAAAACTTATCTGTCTGTAGCTAATCTGCACATAATGCACTGAATTATAAAAAGTTAAGAAACAAAGCAGTTCGAATATAATAATAAATCACATAAAAAATTAATAACACCCCTTTTACACACGGAAAGTTTACTTTGCAAAGTCTTAATTCAGCTGTGTGAAAGACAGAGGTAAGAATACTTTCTCTTTCTGTCTTTCTCTCAGCTGAATTAAGACTTTGAAAAGTAAACTTTCCGTATGTAAAAGGGGTATAATATAAATAATCGAGCTTATCATGAACAGCAACGTAAAAGAAATTTAATAAATCAGTATTAGGAAATGCCAGCGGTTAAAAAGACCAAATCACTATTGGGAATAGCTATTAACGGAAATTTAGTTTTATTACACTGAGAGCAAAACCTTCATTTGATCAATGAATTTTCTCATTTATAACGATCTAACGTAAAAATTCATTGTACTAATAACACAGCATTTCAGGCTTATAATGAAAACTTTCAATAAGATAATGAAAAATTTCATTCATACAATGAAGAATTATTAATGATGCTACTTCATTAGTGTAGGAGAAGAATATTCACTCGAAATGTAAGTAGTAAATACATAGAAATGTTTAAATAAATATCGTTAAAAATAAACAAAATAATTGATTTTATGAGCCTTAAAAAGAAAATTACAAGGCTTGTAACCCCAGACATCGCAAAGGTATTATGCTCAAAATCAGTTGGTGAAAAAAATTGGAGGAATATACATACGACAGAGTTAAATACATAGTTAAGGTCTACCTACCTACATGAAATTTTCTACTAATTTTTAAACGGATTCCGACATTCACTGCATCTTATTTTTGTTATTTGAAGGTTGTTGTTCTTTTAGTATTCCGGTGAAAAGAAACTCTATTGTTTTCGCTACGATGTCTGTCCGTCCGTATGTCTGTCACAGGCTGTTTTCTTTAGAACCGTAAAAGCTACGGATTTGAAATTTTCACAAAATACATATGTAAAACCTTTATGACAGTTAAAAATTAAATTATGTTCTTAAACGAGCAACAAAAAATGTTGAAATCCTAATTTAACAAGTATTTATACAAAAACAACCCGACTGCGACCAACTTTGAGCCGTTAAATATCTTAAATGGTCATTCCAAATGAAAAGTCATGAGGGAAACCTAAAGATGATTTTAAAATACCTGTCGAATGATACAAATTTTGATATAGTTCGCCGAATTTTAATTTTTTCCGTATTTACAAAATGGCTGTTGTTAGCACATTTTTATGCAGACTACACCAATTAACACTAAAATTTAAAAAATCAAAATTAAAGGGTATTCTAAAAGTTAATTTAATTTTGGATGTGTAATTTTGACATATATAATATAATAAATCGCTAAAATGCAAAAAAAATCATCAAATAAAAAGAAACAAACAGAACCAAAAAATAGCAAACACGAAAAAAATCACCAAAACTAGAAAAAGCATCAAAATTAAACAAATCGTTAAAACTAAAAACCAACAAAAAGTAGCCAAAAACCCGCAAAAACTAAAAAAGCACCAAAATGAAACAAATCGTTAAAACTGAAGTACAACCAAAAAAATAGCCAAAACGAAAAAAAACACCAAAACTAGAAAGAGCACCAAAATTAAACAAATCGTTAAAACTAAAAAACAACAAAAAAATTGTCAAAACCCGAAAAAAAAATCGCTAAAACTAAAAAAAGAAACAAGCGCCATACGAAACCCTTCGTGTGCGAGACAAAGTCGCACTTTACCGAATTTATTTGTCCTTCAAATACATATTCACAATTGCGAATACCTACTTAATCATTCACAATTTTATCAACTGATTTTCCGAATAACTATTTCAACCTTATGGTATGTTTCCACCTACTTTAAATCAAGTAGGTTTAATTAAATCACGTCGAAGTGTTTCCACCGAACTTTGAACTTTTTTCAAATTTTCGTATTCAATTTGTGCAAGTACTTTATAAGGTGGGCGCAGCAGCTGTAATATAGATTTTATCCAGATATAGTTGACATTTAAAATTTATTAAATATTCCTTAAATTAATTTTTTTCAAAATTGTCAATCACTATTGATGGATGACCCAGGGATGGAGTTTGTAATTTTAAAAGCAAACGCAGGGTTGCATAGATAAATCCAGTTCGAAAAATAGTATTTTCGGAATGATTTAAAATAAATCAACTACTTTGAGTTGATTTATCCATATGCAAAATGTATGGTAAATCATGATTTGCTCAAATCACCATAATTTGTCTAAATCATGTCAATTGAAACATACTATTAGTTGGAAAATTTTTTCACTTTTCAAACAATTCATGGTTGCTGTTCATTATAATCCTGAAAGAGTTTAATTTCATTTTCGGATTAGCTAATTAGAGAAATAAACTATGTTTAATCTCGAACCCAAAAATTGGACCTGAGAGATATCGCAAGATCTTTTAAAGCTGTCAAAATTAGCAAAATTTCACAAAAATTATTGCAATGGAAATCCTTGAACTCCTTTTGGGACATGAATAATACTCTAAGATGTACTTTTTTCATTGAAAATTTTACGCACTTAAGTTGGTCCATTCACTAATGTATTTAAATAGCTATTTCGGCATTAAAGAGTTCTAAAATTTTTTTAATATGTGTATATATATTTTTTTTTAATAAAAAAAGGAGTTTTTCCTCAGTAGATCTTTAAAAATTGTTTTATTTAGGCTGTTTGAAAAAATATATTTTCTAGTAATGACTATTAAATATTAAGATTTTTTTGATATTTAATTAAACAATGTTTTATTGTAACCAATTATTTAGACATCAGACATAGATGAGTCTTCGTTGTCACTTACTGCAACAACCTTTTCTGGTGTTGTAATAACAATATTATTTCTCACTAGTCCTTTCGCGAGTTATTGCATACCATATGTGTGAAATTTTGTCTAAATTGGAAAAGTCACTCAGGTAGCTGACAATAATGGGTTAAAAAGAAGTTTAATCAAAAATCTAATTTTTCCCCAAGTTTTTTACACAACTTTTTTTTATATTTCCTTTTGCTTTTTAATTTTATTTAATCACAGTAACTTTCAGTTCTCTTCAAATAATTTTTTCTTTCTTATTTTTCGCTTAAAATGGAAATCAGTCTTCTCTCTCTGTCTCTTTTCATAAGATCACAAATATAAAAAATATTAAAAAAATAACTAAAACCTTTACACTATAGCAGAAAACGGTAAATATTTTATTAAAAAAAAAAACTAAAAAAATAGATAGCTGAGCATGATCGATCTGCTTTTCTATTCTTTCATCGAAAAGTGTGCATGTAACATGATGTCATGAGCTTCTAACTAAATGTCTTTATTAGTTATAATTCTCTTTCTTTATTTATATACATACATATGTAACTATATCGTAAAGCATAATAAAACCTTAACGCTTCAAAATATGTATAAATTTTATGTTTAATAGTCTTTATGCAATTAATTTTCTTACAAAATCAATAAATATATTTCAGAGTATTCAATAAAATTAAGAGCCGTAGTGCCCATATGAAGACCCATCGTGCAACCGATAATGAAACAACTGTACAAACTATTAATAATCAAAATCAAATAATACAACAACAACAACAACAACAGCAGCAGCAGCAGCAGCAGCAGCAACAACAGCAACAACCCCAACCATTATAAAAGAAATACATTTAAAAGAATATCAAAAAATTTCATTCATTTACATATATTAATTCTTTATAAGAAAACAAATTATTTTAATAATTTCCAACAAAAAAAAAAAGTTTTTAAAAATTAATGACAATCGCTCGAGTAAAGAAAAAGCAAAATTTTTACTTTATCTAAAATCTTTTTCATTTACACTCGTTTTAAATGATAAGAAAATTAATTTATAACGTATTTCGGAAAACTAGATTTTAATAAAAAAAAATTATTTTGACAACACAGGCCAACATTGTAAATGACGCATGGGATTTACTTTATATAAATTGTATTATAAGCACATTTATTTCAATAGTGTCGTAACTCAAAAAATGCATCTCTTTTTAGTTAATAATGTAGAATTAATCGTCATTTAGTAGAAATTTCATAGTAAATAGTTTATACTACCATCAACTGAGGGAAGAATATTTTTTCATATCTTCATTAAGTTGGTATGTAAATTGAAAAAAAAAAATGTAAAAACAAATTTAAACACGTTTTCTGCAAAACTATTTTTTTTTAGTTGTGACACTATTAAAGTAAATTAGCGATATGTATTTACCAAATCGACTCTAATATGGGATATAACGCGGTGCTATTTTTTTCGTTATTCAGCCCAATTTTTCTTTTTGATTTTGTGTATACAGTAGTTTCCACTTAATTGATCTTTTTCAATAGAAAGTTGCAATTGTGCTTGTGAATCAATAAACCGAATGTATCTCATTAATTCTGTGGCAAAAAGGAAAAAGTGCTTCAGTCGAGATAAGTAACCCTGGTCAAAATTTCAATTAATTTGTGTGATTTTTCAAGAAGTTATAGCACTATGACTTGCGACTTATGCATCTTTTTTAGACTTCTAATCTCATCTGGAATAATATATATATTAATTTAAATGTATTATTTACAGTAGCGGAGTTCGATGTTTGATGCAAATTGTCTTGCGTAAGTGCAAATGCAAAATATCGTAGCTTTTCTTTGGATTGTGTGTGTATTTTGGTGTTGGATTTGCATTTGCACTTACGCAACACAATTTGCATCAAACATCGAACTCCGCTAGTGTATAGAATGATGTTTGCTTAAGAAAATAAAAGTTAACAGAGAATATCCCAATTTATCTTTAAAAGAAATAAATTTCTGAAAATCGACTTGAAAGCTTAAAAGTGCTCTCCTGCAAAATAGTAAAATATGACTTAAGCACTTTTTCCGTATTGCCACAGAATTATACTGTGCTAGTTCAAAAGCGCAACAAGCGGGGGACTTGGTGGGTAAACCTAATTCGAGTACGCTGAATCCAGCTTATATCTTGTTTAAAAAATAATTAAGATTGAAAACTTGGTTAAAAGCAAAAAAATTTCCCAGTTTTCTACCATTCATTAATTTTTATATGTATTAAAAGAACATATTATGGATAAAAACGCGTTCTAAAGAAATTTTTGAAAAAAAAATTGCAAAAAAATGCTCCAGTTGAAAAAGATTGTCATATTTTCGACGAAAAAAATTTAAAAATGCATCAATACATATCTTTTCAATCGATGTATATCGATATAAAGGTTAACAAGTCCTGATTCACACACATCAGATTTACCTGATCAGTTGGTGTTAAATTTTCTTTTGAACCTGCATTTACGTTCCTACACACCGTCAAGTTTGTTTCATCAAGTCTCACCAATTTGTGTTGTAGTAGAGTATTACGAATGACAAAACAAAACGAAAAAGCAAACTTGACTAGTACGGTCAAGTCTGTACCACTCTCCATTCTGTTTTCCGCTCTCTCCTAAAAACTTAAGACTTGACGACTCAGACCTAAGGTGTGTGAATCAGGACTATAAGGTAAAAAAATCTAACCTTAAAAACGGTTAATGCCATTGGATTCAGCGTACTCAAATTACCTTTACCCACCGGGTCCCCGGTTACGTTACTGTATAGCAAAGTCGATAATTTTTCGCTTTACTTATTACAGCGATATGATTATCGTCATAAAATCTACTGAATTAGCAGTATGTTATTCGTGGTTCACAAACACATACATCTTTCGAATGTCTCGAATGGCAGCGTTCCAAATATCTTAGCCGTACATAAAGGTGGATCTTATAATAGCATTGAAGATTGAAATTTTTATACTCTTGCTTTCTGCAAACGATTATCAATATCCTCTCCCAAACGTACGTTTGTGGATACAATACTCCCAAGATAATAAAATTGGCCAACATCTTCTATTTCATTTGTTTTTCTAAACGACAATAAGCCCTAAATCTTATCGCGATTTAGTTTTCCCAAGACTTTCTCGAAGTCTATGAAACATGAGTGCGATTACACAGAATGTTTATGAGGCTGGTATCCAGCTTGTACATGCCTCAAAGCAGGTGTCACCCTATCGCCGATCCTGCTTGCAAAATTATTCGAGCAATTACCTTATTAATTACTCAATTACCTTATTAAGTGCGCCTGTTATTAGGATCTGAGGGCATGTACTTTTCCAGTATACTCATATATATAAATGGTATAAAATGTTTAATTTTGATATGTAAAATTCTTAAAAACTCAACAAAAAACTGCAAGACTCACTTCCGAAAAATAAGGCAGGGAATACGGAAAATTTTTAAAGACTGCGATTTATTCTGGGTACCAGAGTTAATTTCCACCAGCCATTCCAGAACACCACACACGAGAAGTTCTGTTTAACTATCTCTTAATTTATTTATAGATTTTACTTAAAATCGAAAACCAATAAGAGAGCAAATTTTTTGTGGGAATGCCTGCTCATTAGAAATAAAAAATACTGCACTACACAATTGTCAAAACACCTATGAAGAATATCGTCAAAATTTTATGTGAAAACGAAATAACACGTTTAGCAAGCTTTGAAATATTGTAAACAAAAAAATCAGCTGATGATTATCCTAACTAAAGCTACCACCTGTTTTAATGAGCCTTGGCCTGATCTAAACAAACTAAAAATCCCATGCATTGGTATATTAAAATTAACGTCCCAGAAAAAAAAACATGTTCGTGCTCCTGTGTTATTTATTTGCTATAGAAAATTAACTTAATTCTAGTCATTGTTGCCAAAATTTTTATTACACTTACAAAAGAATAAAATTAAATTTTAATTAAAATATTTCTTTTAATACGCAAGTGATAAAGAGTGAGATTAAAAATTCCTAAAAAAAAGAACACTCACACTCAAATTAAAAAAAAAACGAAAACAAAAACAACCCATACAAATATTAACAAGAACAGAGATGATTTTAACAACATTTATGTGTGTTGAGAAAATAAAATAATTATAATTTTCAATTAAATCCTACATCAAGTCAGCAAACTATTTAAATACTATTTAATGTTGTTAATGTTTGTATTTATTTTTAAGCAATAATAAAAAACAAATACAAATTAATTTTTATTAACAAACAGCAAATTTTATCAAAGAATTATAAATAAATAATTTTTATATTAAAAAAAACAAAAACTAATTACGCCAAAAAGACAACAAAACACAAAAACCAAAGAGAAAAATTTAATTTTAAATAATCAACCATCATATACCAAAGAAACTAATAATATGTTTGCTATTTTATTTTTATATTTATTTATTAATCACAAATATCTGTTATTTTTATTTTATTAAATTGCAAATGATTTTTTCCAATATTAATTAAATAACCCAGGTTCTAAAATGCTTGGAGGCAGTTGTTTATTAAAATTCGAAGAATATAAACTCAATTTTAATTCAAAACTGTTTTAAAATATTTGTATGTATCAGCTGTCACGTTTTCTCAAATGAGATTTTACTGAGTCCGTAATCGAACCCAAAAACTGTGTCTAATCTTCATGAAAGAAACAATTATGCACACTAATTTTATCATAAATTTTTACATACACTGAGTGCACTACACGGCTTTGAAAATTATTAAGGCTCAGTTAGCCGACTGTAATGTAATGTAACTGCAACGTAGGAAACAGCTGATCGATATTTTTATATGAAAAGTAGGTTACGTTACATTACATCTATATAACCATTTTCGATCAGCTGTTTCCTACTGTTGCAGTTGCATTACATTACTTACAGTCGGCTAACTGAGCCTTTAATCAGCGCAATTACGAACTTTCTCGGGGAATTTTTTCTCTTCCCAATCATTTATTGCCGCGCAAAAATCCTCATATTCTAAATAGCCAGGGAATACGCAATTACGGGAGAAGGAAAAATCTGAATCAGCTGTTTAAGGTTTATTTACATTTTATTCTGTACAACGCAAGAGTAATAGAAATTTAATAAAAAAATTTTATATTTTCATTGCCAATAAGATTTTGCAGATGCAAATCGATCATATTCCCAATGAATGATTGTCGGCCTTATGTTTAATCAAAAATTGGCATGAATTAGAATAAGTGACAAAATTGAACTACGTGTTTACGTGTTGACAAGTTTCGCTATACGATTTGACATTTACAATCCACCGCATAATGTAGTTTTAACACACTATTACATTCTAGCATGATTTTTAATGCAAAATTGTATGAAAAAACACGTTAAGGTCGTGTTCAATTTCGCCACTTATGCTAACTTCTTGCCAACTTTTGATTATAAATAGGGCCGTGTATTTACAAAGAAGGTGTATCATTTAAATTTTGTGTTTTAGTATTTTTTTTTTTCGAAGGCAGAAATACTTTATGTTTTGAATAACATATGTACATTTTTGCACATAACATATGTACATTTTGCACATTTTGTACATTAAAAGACAAGAAGAAAGTATAACATTGCATTGGTTATTTAGACTTTTTTGTTATAAATAAATGCTTATATCATTGATTTACAACTTTTATTGGTTCTTAAATTTTTACATTCCGTTCGAAATGTTTGAATAAAAAACTCCCAAAAAATTATACTTCTCTCTCTTATTTATAATACCTGCTTTCTGCCCGGGAATTTTTTTCCAGGGAATTCGTTATTCATAATACGGAAAATGGGAACAGGAAAAGCATTCTCTAGAAATTTTTATTCCTAATTGGGCTGAATATTACTTCTTAAAAAGCTGAAAAAATGGGCATTTCTCAGAGAAATTACACTTTTTGTCGCGTGCGATAGCAAGCAATTAACCTTGTATTTCTGAACAACGTGACTCAAATTTTCTTAAAATTTTACCTAATGTAGAGCTGCTGATGGCCTACACAAATATATAGAGAAGTAAAAAAAAACTTTTAGTTATAAGCATATTTGCTTGGTGTCGCACACTACAAAAAGTTGACATTCCTGTGGAAATGCCCATTTGCACGTGCTGGGCATTTTTTTATTTTGCCCCTATCACGGTTTTCAACTTTTAAAATGGTTTGGTTGGGATTGATAAATTTGTATTGCCGTTCTCCACTAAATTAACAGTTGACTTTTCAGTTGTGTTTTGGTACTGTCATTTACAACTGTGCGTAAGTTTGGTTGAGAAAAGCGTTGAGTATACACAACTTCTTTTTAGTAGTTGGGTCTGTAGTTGGGTTTTTCTAGTTACAGGTTGGTACGATATAAAAAGCAGAAAAAGTGGATAAATCGTAATTAGAAATATTTGTTATGTTTAATAACAAATTTTTTTAACAATTTCAGCATCGGCGGTAGAGCGGGCACATACAATGATTTCTTGAAATATGGTTTTAGGTGATCCAACAAATAACGAAACGTTTCTTTGTTCTTCGGGAATAACTAAAAACCTTCAAAAATTACGTTTTAAAGAATTCGTTCCCTATTTTGATTATTCCTTACCTTGCATTGGGTAGATCAAGAGGGTTGAAATCATCACGAATTTTTTTTCTGATAGGTAGCAGATCTACAGTTGCGACTTCGTTTTCGTCGTCATTAAATAAATATACACTTATTTGTGTCCATTTGGTATGATTTCTTTGAACTAAAACACTAATAAATTCAGTAAAGTGCGACTCTGACTCGCGCACGAAGGGTTCCGTACGAACACTAGATATGTAATTTAATACAAGCTTCATCCTATATAATATATGGTTTTGGCTTTTTTTTCGTTTTTGGGGTCTTTTCGGTTTTTTTGTTTTGGCGTTTTTTGCGTTTTTTCGGTTTTGGCTCTTTTTTTTAGTTTGGTCACTTTATTTTCTTGTTTTGGCGATTTTTTTTTATTTTTGGCGATTTTTTTCATTATTGCGATTTTTTTTATTTAAAATTTTTTTTTTGGTTTTGGCGACATTTTCGTGTTTTGGCGATTTTTTTCGATTTTTGACGTTTTTTTCATTTTGGCGTTTTTTTTCATTTTGGCGATTTTTTCGAATTTGGCGATTTATTTTAGTGTTAGAATTTTTTTTTAATTAAGGCGATTTTATTCGTTTTGGCGATTTTTTTTAATTTTTGGCGATTTTTTTTTTTTTTTTTTTTTTTTTGTCGATTTTATAGTTTTCGGTTTTTTTAGTTATGATAATTGTTGTAGTCTGTATAAAAATACACTAATTTTACAAATTTCAAGTTTCAATATACATATGTTCATACAATTGTATGTACATTACATGGGATTTTAACATTTTTCGTTGCTCGTTTTGGAACACCTTTTAATTTTTAATTCTTATGTATTTGTTGTTGTAGCGGCCAAGGTTCTACATACTGTGTCCAAATTTCAGGTCCGTAGCTCTTACGGTTCCTGAGAAAATACCGTGTGACCGACAGACGGACAGCGTGGCGAAAACAATAGTGTTCCTTTTCACCTTTGGTGTACGGAACCCTAAAAACGATGCTTTTTCTAAAACTTTGTGTTTGTTCTGTCAAATTTGATATTTCAAGTTGGCAACGCGATGACAATTTCATAATACTAAAACACAGTTTGGTCGTGTGTAAGTTTGGTCTACTCTTAGACGACCAAACTGAATTTAGTTGAGAACCGTGATAGAATTTTCTATTGACTACAGTCATGAATTATGGAAATTAATGGAAATAATCGTAAAACAAAAGTGTGTGCATATTTAGAGTGATTTCAGAACCAGTTGCTAGCATGGACCTGGGTAAACTTTCATATTTATTTTAGTTTTTATTATTTCTAATAAAAAAAAATCCAAACAAAACCTGTAAAAATTCTGCCACTTCTTTTAAAAAAAACTTTAAAAATATTATATAGAAAATAATTACTCACTCTCAACTAATAACTTAGTGCTCATTTTATTAGCTTTCATCTCTAAAAAAAACTTAGTTAAATTTTCCACTCTCCTCTATCGCTCTCTAAATATTTAAATATATTTATATAAAATAAAAACGTTAAGAAAAATAATTTATAATTGAAATGTAAAACAAAAATTAAAAAAAAAATTAAACTATTAGCAATTTTCTATGGTTGTATTGTAAACACAAACACACACGTACACATGATGCTCTTATTAGCAAAAATAATAATTTATTTAAATTAACTTAAAAAACAGTTAAAATAAAACAATTAAATTGTCAACAAATTTAAATGAATTTCTTTAAAGAAAATTTATTAAAATTAAAATTAACACTCTTAAAGTATTTATTTTTTAGAAAAATAATTATAATTTTCTTTCTTACTTTTACTTCTTACATAATTTTCCATCATTGCCTTCTTTAAAAAAAAAAAATTAAAATAAAAAAATAATTACTAAAAACTTAACAATTAACTTTAAAAAAATATATATGTAAAGAAGCAAAATAAAGTACTTTTAAATATACATAAGTAAAAAATCATAAAGAAAAAAAAATAAAACATTATTAAGTATTATATATTAAAAATTAATTAAAACCACCTTAAGAAATATTTATTTATTTCTACAACAAAAAAAAAAAAACAAATAAAAAAATAAATTAGCGTCTAAACGATTATTTTATTTGTAATAGCCAAATAAGCAAAACAAATACACAAATAATTAATAATTAAGTATCTTATAAAAAGTCTTTGTTGTTTATTTATTAAGTGAATGGTTGAGTGAGTGAGAGTGCTTCGTTTCTCTTCCTTCCTTTCTCTCTCTCTCTCTCTCTCTCTCACATACTCTACTTCCTTCAACTTTTCTATCTCTCTCTCTCTCTCACTCACCATATATTTAAGTGTAAAAGTGTTGTTAATAAAAGTGTTGTTAATTTTTCACTTCCGCATACACACATACATACTACATACATACATAAGCATATACAAACTTACGTAATTATTAATTTCTTTAAGAAAATTTCCACATAAACCAAAAACGAAAAAATTAGAAAAAACTTTTATGCAAAGGAAGAGGCAATTCTTATGATTATCATACAAAACAAAATAATCAGTTGAAAAATAGAGATTAACTCCTAAATTAATATGTTATGAGTATAATTTGAATCTTGAGTTATTTGTTTTTTTGTCTTACTTAATTGTTTTTTTTTAGCTTAAATTTATTATACTTATTATTTAATTAAAAAGATTTTTAAAAATAAACAAAAGCAATATTATTTAAAAATTTATTTGAATTAGTTTGTATTGTTTTCATTAACTTTTTTGTTTGGTTTGTTTTCCATTAGGCCGTTAAATAAAGGCTGAAGTACATTCATAGCTGTTGTAAAAATAATGCAGAAAAGAATTGACTTTTTATAAAAGTCTATTTCTCACAGTTCTGTAAGTGTTTATTCTTCCGTAAAACGAGTAAAATAATTTTTTTCTTCTCATATGATAAATTAATAGTTTGCTATTTTCAAACTCAAAAAAAAAGGAATTAACACGAAGAATTCTTATTTGCTGTTGTCTCAGCAATTGTATTATGCTTAAGAAACTCATCAGAAGACTTCAAGCAAAAAGTTATTTAAGAAAACCTAAAAAATTCCATATGCTTATAGAAAAGCTATGAAAAAGTTTCTGAGAATCACGTACCTAGGCGTAGTAAGCTTTAAAAGCCTCAAACAAAAATGTAAATTCACAATAAAGATTATTTATGTAATCTTAAATCTATTTTAATTTTTCTAAAACTTCAGTAATAACTGAATATTTTTACTTTTTTCAATGCCTTGCAAAATATATTTATTTATATATGTTATATATATTATTATATACATATATTTTCGTACATATGTAAATGTGCACAGCGGGACATATTCGAATTATTTTGAGAATAAATCAGTCATTCTTACATTTGAAAACTAAGCGATATATCGAAAAAAAATTTTAAAACTTTTCGTCTTATTTCTGCAATTAACTGTTACCAAATCTCTTTTATTTTTCAATACTGATTTCTCTAATTAATCTTGCTCCGCATTGGCGGACTTCATAATAGTAAAGCAGCCTATTTTACTTAATAAGTAAAATATTAATTTGGGATTATTAGTGCGTTTAAAAAATTTTAAACTTGAAAATAAAATAAGTTCCAATCAGAAAAAATTAAATAACTTCCAATTGTTAAAACCTTTAGCAGGCAGCACCCTGTTGATAAATACCATGGTGGAGAAAATTCTTGAAGCAGGGTCAAGGCTTCTTTCGTACGAAAGATAATTACGTTAACGCTTCAGTGTGGCTTTCTAAAGCGGTTACGTTTGAAAGAAGACGCTTTTTTATGTGCCCGGGATGAATTAAATTTAAATTTTAAAACAATCAGATGAGATAACTGCATAGCGGTAAGCTTTCGTTGGGCGTAATTAGGTAGATCATTTTTTTCAAAGTTTTGGTGTCCATTCCTGTTCTTTGCCAATGTTTTTATGTGATTTGGAGTATAATTTATTAAAATTAATGCTACCCAGCTAAAAAAAAAAATTATATATGGTCCATATATTTTTAATATATGAATGTATATAACTATATATGAATATGTATGAATCCATGTATGTAAATGTATGGGATTATAAATGGCAAAACTATTATATATGAACTAATATATGGACTAATATATGAAATGTATTATAACTAGGGAAAGGATTTTCATGCATTTAAAATCTCGTTTTATATACATAAAATATGCAGTAAAAATATAAAAATATGTATTTAAAACTAATAAAATATGCATTTATCAATTTTTTTTAACATTTAATAACATTAAAAACTTAAAAAATCACCTTCATTGCTTCCTTAACAAACATTTTGTCATTAAAAACTTAAAAAACATAAAAAACTCAGCTTCAATGCCTTCTTAATAAATATTTTGTCAAATCATATGTAATACAAAATAGAGTTCAGTCGAACTTTTATTTACGTATTTTTTTATTGTCGAAGATAAATCTTTGCAGATTTTTTCTGAAAAAAATTTATGTAATAAAAATTAATGTTCCACGTCAGCAGAAGTTATTGGTGCGTACTTAAATGCTGCTATTTCGTTTGTGGAATATTCAGTTTCTAAATTTTCGTTCTTAGAACTATAAACTATTGATCCAATTTGTTGCATATATTTTAAGTTCAAAATTTTTTTGTATAACTATTTCTAATTGATGTGTTAAAGTAGCTAAAGCCTCTAATTGGCCCATAGTGTGAACAAGAAAGCAATATGTACTATGTGTACCCAAATAGCAATTAGGCAGAAGGCTGTCGGATACTATATTTCTATTAATAAAATTAAAGAAATTTTAAAGTAAAAAAACTTGCACCCTTAAAACCAGTTTTTGTATGGAAATTTTAATATAACGTACTCTTCAAGCATACTTTAATTTTTGTATATGGGTGCAAGTTTTCTGACTTTAAAATTTCTTTAATTTTATTAATAGAAATTTAGTATCCGACAGCCTTCTGCCACGTTCCCCATCTGGTTACTATAGGTTGTATCCGTAACATATCACTTGATATTTTTCATTAAATGCTGAAACACCCAAATGTGCTTTCAAAAGTACTTTATATCCACACGAAATTAATGCGGAACCAGTAGAGAGCACTGAAAAAAATTCCACAAAAATTTTTGGGTTTAAAAGGGTTATTATCCCATGCTATTTCTTTTTTTAATTTTCAATGGTATTGGTATTCTTGACTTAACCCAAGGTATATCGAATAATATCACAAAAATACGATCGTAAATTTTTCTCGTTTTCCTATTTTTTTGTTCTTACACAGTCGTAAAAACTGCAGCTTTTAAATACTTTACAACTAACAAAAAAACCAAAATTAGATTTATAACATGAAAAAACTAAAAAATGTACTAAAAATATACATTTATAATAAAATATGCAAAAATATGTATTTATTATAAAACATGCAAAAATATGCACTAACAAATCGATGCCATTTTGTCACAAATTTGTTGATTCGCAAAGATATTTCACTTACGTTGATCTAAGACCAACGGCAGAAAACATGTATTTACATGAAAATCCTTTCCCTAATTATAACATATGAGCTCATATATGGAAATTTAATTATGAAGCTGTTCATATGTGGATCCATATATACAAATAAGATTTAATATATGGAGCCATATAAGAATGTATGCATACATGATATCTCACATAAGATTGTTTTCGCAATCAAAAAAGCTTAGTATCTTATCACTGATGAATTGGAAATCCATTAGAAAATACATATACAACGTTTAAAAAAGAAAAACTTTTGTTACAAAAAGAAACCATTCTTGTATGATTTTATACATTGTGGCCCCATTTAATATATCAAATAATCAAAAGGATAATCCAGTCATTATAGAAAATAACAAAATTCTCTAGATAAGAAACAAAGTTCATATTACTGCAAAAAATTATATTGAAAACTATTGTTAGACGCATTATTTTTTCTTTTATAATTAATTGCATTAGTTTTTAATCCGATTTATTAAATTAAATCTTATGTACGAATATGATTTTTGTGTTTTTTAAATAATTGATGCAACCTTTGACTTAAAATGATCAATGAAATGACTTTTAGTTCGTTTTTCATTATTTGTCCAAACAAATATTTCATAAAATACAACCTACCTGTTCAAAATCTAAAAAAAAGGAATTTTATTAATTTAATTTATTGCACAGCAGTGCGCTTTTGTGAATCAAGAGAGTATGAATATGAACTTTGCATACTGTAGAGGCAATATTTACACATGCATGTATGAAAATGTATGAGTATATATAATCATATATGCCCATATATTTTACGGATCCGAACCGTATATGGGATACCATATACATATGCTCCATACATATTTTTTTAGCTGGGTTTGAAAGAACCATTTTTTCATTAAAATTTTACTTTATTTAATTTTATTTATTGAATCTGTACTAAAATTCTTATTTACTCGTATTAACGAATGAAAGTTCGTAAAAATCATACGTTCAGTTAGTTATACGATCACGTATGCCATTATTTTATTTCGTACAGTACGTTCACGTATGTCATAGTCCCAAAAATGCAATATTAACGGCCCTTTTCACAATATACAATTAAAAGCTAACAGGGACTTTAACGGGAAGTTTTGTATGAAGAACTGTCAGTTAAAGTTCACGTTAACTCTTAATCATACATTGTGAAAAGGGACGTAAGTGAGGAGTTATACGTTTATGGGTATTTGGCCCCTGCTTTGTGTCTGACGAATGCCAGAAACTTTTTTTTGTTTTGATTATGGTACAATAAGTTTTGTGCTTCTGACGCTCTCCGCTTCTTTATACAGCTATGGTTTCTGTACTGTTGTACAGCAAATCCTTATGCAGTCACCTGATATATCTGCACCATGGGCCTAAATAATAAAATTATTATTTATTTAATTTTTTTTTTATATTTTACCAAGACAATCCTTATTTTATATTTGGAAAGCTGTTTGTTTCCTCGGAAAATAATATTACAACCTTGATAAACTCTATTAAAATTTAAAATAATAATAAGAAAACTTAATTAGTTGTTATAAATACCTAATCATAACATACATACCTTATCTCGATACTCTGCGTTGTGATTGTTTAATAAGTGTGTAAAATATGAGTGTAAAATAATAAATTTAATACTAATAAACTCTTTACTTTAAACAAACAAAAAAGCAAGCAAATTACATACGAGTTATATAAACAATGTCATTATACGTAAGTTTATGAACTTAATTTTACCAAAAAAAATAAAAAATTAATAATAATAAAAACAGAAGAGTGTAAAAAAAATTATTAAAAATAACTATTTATGCATAACAAAAAACTCTTTAATAAACTACTTTGAAAACGAATGATAATAGTTCTTAGACATATCAAGAAGAATAAAAAAAAAATATATATATATATATATATTATATTATATTATATTATATTATATTATATTATATTATATTATATTATATTATATTATATTATATTATATTATATTATATTATATTATATTATATTATATTATATTATATTATATTATATTATATTATATTATATTATATTATATTATATTATATTATATTATATTATATTATATTATATTATATTATATTATATTATATTATATTATATTATATTATATTATATTATATTATATTATATTATATTATATTATATTATATTATATTATATTATATTATATTATATTATATTATATTATATTATATTATATTATATTATATTATATTATATTATATTATATTATATTATATTATATTATATTATATTATATTATATTATATTATATTATATTATATTATATTATATTATATTATATTATATTATATTATATTATATTATATTATATTATATTATATTATATTATATTATATTATATTATATTATATTATATTATATTATATTATATTATATTATATTATATTATATTATATTATATTATATTATATTATATTATATTATATTATATTATATTATATTATATTATATTATATTATATTATATTATATTATATTATATTATATTATATTATATTATATTATATTATATTATATTATATTATATTATATTATATTATATTATATTATATTATATTATATTATATTATATTATATTATATTATATTATATTATATTATATTATATTATATTATATTATATTATATTATATTATATTATATTATATTATATTATATTATATTATATTATATTATATTATATTATATTATATTATATTATATTATATTATATTATATTATATTATATTATATTATATTATATTATATTATATTATATTATATTATATTATATTATATTATATTATATTATATTATATTATATTATATTATATTATATTATATTATATTATATTATATTATATTATATTATATTATATTATATTATATTATATTATATTATATTATATTATATTATATTATATTATATTATATTATATTATATTATATTATATTATATTATATTATATTATATTATATTATATTATATTATATTATATTATATTATATTATATTATATTATATTATATTATATCATATTATATTATATTATATTATATTATATTATATTATATTATATTATATCATATTATATTATATTATATTATATTATATTATATTATATTATATTATATTATATTATATTATATTATATTATATTATATTATATTATATTATATTATATTATATTATATTATATTATATTATATTATATTATATTATATTATATTATATTATATTATATTATATTATATTATATTATATTATATTATATTATATTATATTATATTATATTATATTATATTATATTATATTATATTATATTATATTATATTATATTATATTATATTATATTATATTATATTATATTATATTATATTATAGTATATTATATTATATTATACTAATTATTATGAAAACTACTTACATATATATAAAAAATATGCATTTTAATTTTAAATTAAATTACTTATAAAAGGTATACACATACATACATACATACATATGTACTTATGTATATCCAAGATAAATAGGAAACTAAAAATATATTCATACATTTATTTATAGGAAGGAACATAAATTGATGAATTCAAATCATCTACTTTAATTCTTCAAAATTGATACAAACTAAAATATAATAAATAAATCAATAAATAAGATCTTTAATATAAATCGAATGATTTTAAAGAAATTACTAAAACTCTCTCAAATTAAAAAAAAAAATAAACAAACAGTATTTTAATATATAATATTTTTAAGCATTAAAAAAATTGAGAAGAAATATTACTCATATGTACATCTTTTATATTATAAAATGAATGAAGGAGAGCAAAAAAAATAAGAAATTTCTAATAAAAACTAAACTGTCATATAAAAATCTGTTATTTTATAACATTGCCGAATGTTATAAAAACACTTGTTAAAACAAAGTAAGAAATAATAATATAAAAAATTAATAAAAAAAAATCTTTATGGTTGTAAACTGATGATCAAAAAGCAAACTGGAAAAAATGCATAACTTTAATTATAAATATAATAATGATGAATGTTTTTAATTAAACTTAAATTTAAGATATTAAACAAAATAATTAAAAAAATTAGCTTGATAAATTCCCCTTAGTCCCTTATTAAACCCTTCACCCCTTCCAAGGTAGTTTACATTTTAATTGTTCTGTCTTTCTTCAATAAAGTAGTGCTATTAGAAAAGTTTGATACAATCATTATAAATTATATCTTTATACTCCTCCTAAAAAAAGGATTTTTCATTGGATCAGTGCGTAGTCCCGCTAACCAACATCAAGGGTATTTTATACTATTTTTCCGTTTAAGTAGTTCTATAAAAGCTAAATATTCTGACAATACAAGCCACACCGGATTAAACAATTCATTAAAAAAAAATGAATTATAGAATTCATTCTGCGGAAACATTGAAATAATTCATTACTTTCCTATGACATCTTCTGTGTTAACAAAAATGAAATCTGAAATGCATTCTATGCACTACCTTTTTGTTTTTTAATTTATTATCTTTTGACCCATGACCTGAAAAACACAAAGTAATAGTGACGCCAATTCTTGAATCATCAAAAGCACTGTGTGCATATGAAAATAGGGTAAAAAAGGGTTAAAATTAAAAAAATTGTGGATAAAAAAGCACTAAGCTAAATATTCTCTGTTAATTGTGTCTCCACCTGACATGAAATTTTGTTGTAACTATCCGCATCGGGTGAAATTTTTACTATTCACGGAAGAGGACATTTCATTTTAAATTTTAACTTTTGTTTTCCATAAGTAATTTTTAACCACTTTTACAAAAAAAATTCTTTTTAACAATTGCTTATATTTTGGAGATTTGTTTTTATTATTTTCAGTTGCTAATCTGTCCTAATCGTATTTTCGATGGAGTAAGTTTTAATTTGGGTTACGTTGCCAGTTGACAAGGCCACAGAACTTCGGTTGACCTCCATGAATTGCGCAGAATAGTTTAGCAGAAAATTAAAAAAAAAATCTTATGTGAGGAAGATATCAGACAAAAGCCATGAAATACAAAAATAATAGAAAATTGCATTTATTTCCTCCATTTATGAGATATGTTTAAGCCTTTAAGTCAAGGTTTTGAAACGTATTGTGGAATATTTTAACACTTTAAATATTATCTGGATGGATTTGTTTTTGTTATTTTCCAAAATGGTGGCGAAAATCTTTCCCTAAAGTAGAATAAAGCGAACTCAAATATTTGAGTAGTGTGCTTACGTAATAGAATTTAGACAAAACTTTCAAAAACTTTTCAAAACTCTAAGACTTAATCTTGTACTTATTTACATTAGCATTTTAGGTATAATAGTTTGCCTTCAGCTGTATTGTGAAAACTCCTTCCTTCTAGACATATTTTTGTGGAACATTTTCACTCTTTAGCTCTTGTCCGTATGGGTCTTTGATTTGAAAAAAACGGCCCCCTTTAATTTTGAAAAAGGGCTAACCAAAAACGAAGCTCTTTATATGGGGCTATTATATTTTGAAATCAAATGAGTGCTTCAATTAATAGCCTAGTCCACGAAAACTATTTTTTGTTTGTTGTCGGCATCGTGAGCCAGACTGTAAATGTTTGAAAAAATACGTGTGGCACTCGGGGACTGCAGCGGTAAAGCTATTCCCAGTAAAAAAAAATGGAAGTCATTCTGAAGGAACCACATTTTTTAATTTGCCGATAGTTAGCAGAAAACCAAGTAAAAGTTTATTTTAATCACACAAAACCTTGTAGTTTTTCCATAGTTTTAGTAAATACTCACCAAAATGTTCAAAAAATCGATTTTTTGAAAGAAATTTATGAACTAATTTTGGCCTAAAATTTAGAAGTTATTTGCTTAAATTTACATGAAAACACTATTTCGCGTTTAAATTCGTATAAAAAGAAACGAATTGTTAAAATATGTAACTTTTTAAAGTTTTTCCTAGATGAAAATATTACCATAGAACACAAAAAATGACATTTTTCTTAAAATCGCTTCTAATTTGGTGACTAGGCATCGAAAAAGAGAACTTCTTGCAATGACAACCCTATGTAAAAATCATTAGATCGGATCGAAATTTGAACTACTTCCAGACTGCAAACTCTACATTTTCATGACTTCTTTGGAGTGTCTTTTTTTACTGGGTTGCTTAGCATTTTTTTATCAACTTATGCAAATTTATTTTTTTAAATAAAAAACCTACGAATTGTCTGTTTGTTTGTTTGTGTTTATCATTTTTTGTCAACCACAATTGCTTTTAAGTACGCCACATTGTGTTTTCTTACATGTAAAAATCTGTTCTGGCAATACTGTATGTTAATGAAAGCAATAGCATACTTTAGGGGTTAACATACACTGGGCGATTCAAATAAAAATAGTCTTGGGTTTTTATTTTCGTTACGGAATTTCTTGATTCGGTCGACACCCTCAAAGCCTGCGATAAAAGCTATGCAATAGCTTAAAACATTCTTTTTTTGTGTAGGGTATAAAGACATGAAAAAAATTACAAAATGATATTGTTCTAATTTTATAATTGCAGTCGAAAGCCTTAAGGTACGGTCACACTTGGCAAACATTTGCCCAAAAAAGCGTAACCACTCAATGTTTGTGAAAAACCATTTGATTCAGACAAGTGTTTCTTAAGTTAAATAGTTTCATAAACAACTAATAGACAACGTCATTGATTCCAACATTATTGGAAACTATTTAACTTAACAAACAAGTATCTGAATTGAAAGCTTTTTCATTAATATTTTGTGGTCACGTTTTTTGAGCAAATATTTGCCCAAGTGTGACCATCCCCTTAAACGCTAGTACTCTTTTTCGTTTTAATTATTTCTTATAATTGTAGTTATAATTATTAATTTTTTTAAAATAAATAAATAAATAATTTAAGAATTATTATGTATTATAATATTAATTTAGCCATCCTCATCTTTGATGCTCCTTTGACAAAATTCGGAATCAGCTATTTTGCGTATTTTAATTCAACGAATTATATTCAAAAACGAAAATTTTCTTAGAAAATTAAAAACAAAACACTAAACAATAAATAATGAAATTTTTTACCAACTACAACTACTATGTACAGTATAGAGAAAATGTTTTTTATTTAACTTTTTTAGACTTTTATTTAAATTTCTATATTTTCTTTATTAAAGAAGAAAATTGTTTATTTATTTAAAAAAAAAAATACTCACACGAAATCATAAATATTCCCTCCAATATGAAAAATATAAAGAAAATTTTAAATTATTATACATCTTTAAAGCAAAATAAATTTATAAAATATATTAACCAAATAATTGAAATTAAAAAAGAAACAAAAAAAAAAGGAAAAACAACATCATTGTATATTTCAAACATTTTTAGCATGTTAATTGTTTAATTGAATGTTCTTAAAACAATAAGTTCTTACATTCAACGTATTTAAATCAGAAAAAAAAAACGTTTAACAAATAAAATATAATTGAAAAGTAAACGAGAAATCCCTAATACTATTATTGAAATTCAAGCAAAAAATCTCTTTATATAAAATTACATATAAGTAAGAAAAACCTGTGTCAATTTCTTAAAAAAAAAACAATGAACTTTTAATTAAATAGGATAATAACGTTGTCCTTAAATTTAATTTCAAAACTCTAGCTTTTCTATTTCATTTATTATTATTTCAAATTATTTTCTTATTAATGTGAAAAAAGTGTAAAGTATTTTTGACGAAAATTCGAAATCCGTAAATAGTCCCACATAAAGAAAATTTTAATGACTTGTTGCTGCATGCACTCAAATACTTTTAATTCATATATTGACCATAATGTTTGTTTGCAAGTTGCGTGCATTAGACTGGTTTAACCCACTTTTTGTTAGAAGCCCATAACAAAATAATGTATGCGAAAAAGTTAAAAGGGTCCCAAAATTTCAGAAGCAGTAACTTAATGAAACCCTGTCGTCATACAACCTGAGAAACAAAGTGTCATAGTTGACCATCTCTGCCTTAGACAACATTTGTCAATGTTTCTTTGTAAATGTGCACCGATTTTTCAAGATGTTTGACTTTTTGGGAAGTAAACACAAGATACCGTTTCTGAAAGCTTAATTTGTGTGGTATGTTAACCTTTTTGCATACATTATTTTTATCAGCAGATCAATATTTCATCAGGTCATACAGATTTCTTTTAATTTTCTTCTTGGGTGGCACTGTGCAGGGATGTATGTTACCAATGTACTCCCCTCACAATTTTATGACATTGCATGCTGGAGTTTAGAAATACTGGCCATATAGCGAGCTGCACAAGACTCAATTTTGTAGGATTCGGTACGTCTCATCAGTGATCTAACTTTTATCATGAGAAGCTTAACAGCTCGATTGTGGTTGGCAGCCCATCTTTAGTTGAGTTGCCTGCTACAAAAATTGTATTACGTGTGGCAACTTACAACCAACAGCTGTTTATTTAAATTGCCAAATTACAATAATATTGCATACAACAAAGTTTTAGTTACTGCATACTTTTTAGAACAAACTAGTTTTAATATTTTACACTTCCATCTCTGCATCGAAAAATAATTCCCCTGAACTAATTAATTACAATTAATTTTTAAGCATTTTACTTAAAGAAAAAATTAGCACTTACTTTTTTATGTTTTGAGGCTTTTTTAAATTATTTTCAGTTACCAATCTGTCATAATCGTATTTTTGATAACTTTTAAGCAGCAGGAGAAAGTTGCCATACATTACACATTTTTTAATTTCATCTGCATTAACAGTTGGCAATGCTGCGAAAGTTATGTTGCCATCAATACATGATAGTCAGGTTAGACTTATGAAAGAGATCTATATGCTATTTGACATTCAGTATAGCTAGTTTAATAATCTGTAATTACATCACCAAAGCTCTGGGTGTCCGGTTTGCCATGCATACCTCAAATTGGACACCATTATGCCAATTTGAGGCTCAAAACACCTTTGTACCAAAAATTGGGAACTAGCAAAATAATTTTAGCTATATTGGCGATACATGTTGAAAGATGTTTCTGCTAAGAGCTATTCTATGTTAAAATGCTCTGTAGCGGCATCCTTCGGAATTTCTGACAAACTTATAAATTTACGAAAAATTTTCCCATTAAATTTTAATTTTCTTATTTACAAAAAAAAACTTTATTTCACAAAACTAAAAACAATACAAAACAAAAAAAAACTCATAATACTTGATATAATTCAGAATTGAATTGGAGTGTGATACTACATCGGTTGTGCGTGCTTTTAACTACTTGAAATATAATTTTCCTTTCCCAAATCAAAAAGAACATTTTTAAACTTTGTGAAAAAAAGCTTAAAAATAAAACGAAAAATATGAAACTTTCTTTGTTTACAAACTGCCTTCCATTATTATAAACTGTTAATTTTAAAATGTTAAACAATTTTTTATTTATACATTCATAAATGAACTTGAACAAAAAAAAACGTATTCAACATATTTTAGTTACTTGAAAAAAGAAATCAATACATATTTAAGCATTATATAATACATTGAGCAAAACATAATAAATAAAATTATAATTATGTATATGTTGTCTTTATTATTATTACCTAACTTATTTTAAAAAATATTAGCATGGAATAAAATCTAATTACAAAAGAAAAATGTGAATGTATTAAGTAACTAATAATGAATGTTTTTAAAATTAAATAAAAATCCCCATAAAAATATATGTAAAATTTTAATCGGAAAATCTAAATGAGAAAAGAAACTCTAAAAATAAGTCTACTTAATAACTTAGAAAGGAGTAAATTTATTTTTTAAAATCATTAACATCCTTTTTACTTTAAAACTACCTAGAGTAACCTTCTTTAGTAAAATAAAAATAAGTAAAAACAAAACTCCTCTACAAATATTTATACAGCTACTTTTGTTTCCTTACTTTCAATAACACCAATTTTTCGCGGACAAAACAAGAGGTTGTAGATTTTTATAAAAGAATCCTAATATTTTACAACTTTAAAGTTTTCTCAAACACGCAATCAACTAAAAATTCACACTATTTAATATTTAATTAACATTTCTTTTATAATAAATTATTTAAATTGGTGTTTGAAGTTGTAAAAATAAGGTTCGACCATAGAATTGAGCCTTTCAGAAAGAAGAGGAAGAAACTCCAATAATTTAAATGAAAATTTTGTCTCTTTTGAATCAATCGAATACCTAATAATACATTGAGATTTTTTAAAACATACACAAAACATTGAAAATTAAACAAAGCATATATAGTAATTTTTTTGAATGATTAATTATGGGAAAATATTATGTATGAGTATTTAGTAAGAAGGTAAAAATGTTCTTCTGTAAAATTTTAAATAAAGAAAAAAAAAACAAAAAAGAAAATCACATGAGTAGTTTAATTTAAATGCAGTTGATGAAAAGAAAAAGTATATCATTGCAATACTCATTTACCATTTATTGTACACTGCCTTGACTAAATAATGCACTACATACGTAGTGTTGGTAAACGATATAAGACTATGCTCAGTACTAATTTTACGAAGAAAAAGTAAATTCAACACTCATTACCTTTATTGGATACTGCCCTATCGACATCCCGCCATACTTGAGTAGTGCTGGTAAGCGATGTAATACTATACTCTGTACTATCTAATTTTAAATAGTCAAGACAGGGTCTATTGTGTCTCGGCTAATTTGGCAATTTTGTGTCTTGGCTTGGCAGAATTTGTCAGAAAATTATCCTATAGGACTTTGTTGGGAATTTTCTTAAAGGATTATATTTTTGCCAAAGATGCATTTTTAATGTGCAAGATAAATGCTGGGAAAATATCTATGCCAATAATATGAAATTTTTACACACATAAATGTATACAATAGTAGTCAATGTTATAGGAAAAAGCGCACCATATTAGTTTATTGTGCATATTCTTCATCAAAAATATTTCAACAGCGGGGAAATTTTAAAAAATTCTGATATTCGAAATATTTTCAAGGAGGAAGGACAGGAAATGCGTTGTATTTGCATGAGTTTATTCAACGTTTTCAGTTTTAGCTTATCTTTACAACTGCGAAAAATCCTTAGAACAAACTCTTAGAGAACGACCGACTAAAGACCTCCAACGAAAACGTCCGACGAAACTCCTGCAATACAAACCTCTAACGGCCTTATGTATAAGATCAAATTAGCATGAAGTTAGCATAAGTGGCGAAATTGATTTGCGTGTTAACGAGCTCCTCCATACAATTTGACATTAAAAATGGTCCCGTTACGTAATTTTAACCCGCTACTAAGACCTAGCGTGATTTTTAATGTGAAGTTTCATGGCAAAACTCTTTAAGATCATGTTAAATTTTGCCAATTATGCTAACTTCAGGCCAAATTTTGCTTATACATAAGGCCGTAAAAAAATACTGTGCCAAAAGGGAATTAATTTCATATATGGGAACTTAGCTTACTTCCGTGTAGATTTTATCTTTCTTGGAATTTTTTCGTTGAGCATTTTTCATTGCTGTGAAAAAAGCAGCGAAGTTTTTCAAGCATTCAAGGAAGTATGCATATCATTTCACTGTCAAAAATGTGTGATCAAAATATTTTTTTTTTTTTATGCATGTTTTTTTTATTTATTGTATCTTCAAATATGAACTAACAATAAGTATTCAAATCTTAAATCTATAAAAAAATTATTAGGCCCGACCAATGTCGGACATAAGCTTAGTGATAGTTATTAATAATACATAAGTAGTGATAAGCAACAAAAAGAAAAAAGTGTTTTCAAGCAGCTTCATCATCTAGAGTGTTGAATATTAGAGCCCGTGTATCTCTCTTTTTTAAGCGGATGTGGCCAGTAAAGTTCAAAATATTACGAGCAAGCGGATTAGGATGTGACCTGAGTTTTGTTAGATATTTGCCTGCGTATTTTACAATTTCTTCAGTCACTAGTGGCATATTCAAATCGCGATGTATATTTGAATTTTTGATGTACCATGGAGCCGATGTTATCATGCGTAAAATTTTATTTTGCCTTCGTTGAATTTTCTCTACATTTGAAGCTGAAGCAGTGCCGCATAGTTGAATTCCGTAACACCATATTGGCTTTAAAAGCGACTTGTATATTAAAAGTTTGCAGTCTAGGCTAAGTGTTGAATTTCTACCAATCAGCCAATGTACCTGAGTTAATTTAAGTTTCATTTGAGTTAACTTAGAGTCAATGTGATGTTTCCATGTAAGTCGTCGATCAAGGTGTAAACCAAGATATTTCACATGTGAATGTTGAGGAACAACTTGATTGTTAATCCGAATGGGGGAGCAAGTATCTCTTCTTAGGGTGAACGTTATATGGACACACTTTTGTTCATTGACTTTAATTCTCCATAAGTTTAACCAAAGCTCCATCTGGCTAATGTGTTCCTGGAGTTTGCGGGATGCCTCATCAGGGTTTTCGTGCATACTAAGGCAGGCTGTATCGTCGGCAAATGTGGAAGTATGGATACTACTGCTCACAGGCATATCGCAAGTATAAATCAAGTATAAAACTGGTCCCAGTATGCTCCCCTGTGGCACACCGGATGAAATAGTTTCAGGCCTACTCGCAAAGTCTCCTTCCACGACAGTGAACTTACGGGAAATAATGTAACTTTCCAAAATATTTAAAATGTTTATTGGTAAGTAAGTCTTCAATTTTAGAATTAGGCCTTCATGCCACACTTTATCAAATGCCTGGGAAACGTCAATAAAGAGCGCAGAACAATACTTTTTTCCTCAAAAGTTCTTCTTATAAATTGAACCAATCTGTGAGTTTGTTCAATGGTGCTATGCTGACTTCTAAAACCAAATTGATGGTTTGGTATGCACCCACTACTAATTAGAATTGGGGACAATTTTGTTTTGAGCAGTTTTTCGAAAAGCTTTGACATAGTTGATAGTAGACTTATTGGCCTATATGACTCAGCCTTGGTTAGATCTTAGCCCGGCTTTGGAATCATTTTAACCTTGGCAAGCTTCCAGCTGTGTGGATAATACTCCAGTCGTAAAATGGCATTAAATATGAATAATAGGATTCTCATTGCAATACGAGGCAAGTTCATAAGCATCTGGTTACTAATTCCATCAATACCCGGAGCTTTCTTCGGGTTGAGATCGGCAATTAATTTTTGTAAATCACGCGTCTTAAACTTTATGTGTTGAGGGGGTAGAGCGACTACATTCGGCAAATCAGCAAAACCAGTATATATGTTTGGCGTAAAAACGGATTTTAAGTGCTCAGCAAATATTTTACCTTTTTCAGTATCGCTTCTTGCCCAACTTCCGGTAGATGTGCGTAGAGGTGGCTTATACTCCACGGGTGTTTTAAGCTTTCTAGCAGCGCGCCACAAGGAGTAATTAGATGCTGGTGTGACATCAAGACCTTCCAGATAATTTTTAAGAGATGCAGTTTTTTCAGACGCAAGCAACTCTTGGAGTCGTTTAGTGCACTCTTTAAATCTGATTTTATTTTGTGGTGATCTGTGCTGTTGCCATTCCCTTCTAGCTCTTCTTTTTTCACGTACGTGACGTTCAATATCTGTAGAATAAATTTTATTAAACCCAGTCTGCGGATGGGAGATAATGGCATGTTCAGCAGCCTGTTTAATATTCTCGCTGAGATTGGCAATGTTAGATTCAATATCATCGGATGTTCTAAGCGTAATGTTTTCCGTACAATGACTACTGAGATATTTTTTGAACCCCAGCCAATTAACACGATTGATCATCTTCACATATGGGTCAGGTAAGTTACTTCTTAAGGGACTACAAATTGTAATGATCGTCGGAGAGTGATCGGACGAAAGATCAAGAGAAGCTTGAACTTGAATTAAATCCCTAGAGATATTTTTTATGACGCCAAAATCTATAACATCCGGAATTTTTTGTATGTCAGTAGGCCAATAAGTGGGCTCCCCACTCGAAATGACATCCAAACCCATTTTTGAAATAGTGTTGAACAATGCTCGACCTCTGGCATTTAGTATTTAAGAGAAGACTGGAGGTGGCTCAAAGCCAAAACATAAAGTAATTTTACGGCTCTACGAATCATATATCAAAGAAAATTTTCAGCTAATGGGCTGTTTTAGATAAAAAAAATTTTGATAAATGTTAAAAAAAAAATTAAGATTTACATAAAGATTTTAATTGAAATCAAACAATAAAAACTACACAAAAAACAACAAACAAATTTTGGATATAAAAAAAAACTATTTATAGAAGTGTTTTATTCTTCTCTGTTTTTGCAATACTTTAAGGAAAAAGCTATTAAGGGAAGACCTAGCAGCTTTTATCTACGAGCCTCGAAGCATTATTAGAGAAGATTAAGACGATATTAGCACCTTAATATATTGTAGTTAAATTAATTCGTCAAAGCGAACACAAAATTGTTTTCAATACTTAATGGAAATGCATTGGCTGTGCGCTAAATAATAAATTAGTAAAACTGCTAACTTATTCAAGAAAACTTAAAATATACCATAATTTCATCCCTAATTTTTACAGGAAAGCTCTTTTTGCATGTTTCTCTTATGTTTTAGTCTCTTAATAAATTGATTTAAAAAAAGAAGGCACTAAGGCAAACTGCGATATAAAAAAACAAAATTAAAACAAACCTTTCGCTTTCTACCATACCAGCCATGCTCAGTCACACACACGCACACACATATGCTCGCACAACTAAACATTCAACACAGATCCTTGGTTATATGAGTGTGTGTCATGAAGTTTGTAGTTCACGCCGCATGACGTTACTCAACATTGTCCTTATTGCAACGAAGGGGGAGACACAGACAACAACATGCTGCCAGGAATGCTTAAAGCATTTATGTCCATAGAGGAACGCAATATTTGGAACTTTTTGTAAAAAGTACTACTTATTGATGTTTAAAAGCAGTGTAGAAAATACATAAGATTATTTCAAAAATTCTAAAATAAAAAATATAAATATAAAAAATTCGGAAATTTATTAAACGTGCAGAAAATTGTTTGATAAAATTCTATCATAATACTGCATTTATCGAAATCTATATAGTTTACACTAAGCTTTTTTAGATATTTTTCAAGATTTCTTATCTAAAACAAAATTCTTTGTCTAAGATTTAATCCTAAACTGTAACCCAAAAAGTGAAGACTTAGCTCATTTACACACCTTAAATAGAAAATTTTGTAGTGCGTAGCCAATTCACATACCTTATATATAGATTAGATCACATCATCATAGATCATAGATCACACACCTTTCTCAGCAGACCGGAGCTAATTCACTCACCTTTTTAAAAAATTTTAGAATTTGAGTAGATTTCTCAAAAATATACTGACAATTTAGATTTCGTTTTGTATGAGGAATCTAGTAATAGGGCATTTATATTGTCTCGAAATCTAGTACTTACAAGTACTTACAAGATTTCGAGCTAAGTTTAGCTGCTTTTTACTGAATTTCCCACATGAAACGAAATCTAATTTGCCAGTAGATTTGTAGGAAATACACTCAAAATCTAATACTTTTATTTATTTTACTACCCTGTACAACATATATACATAAAATGTGAGTGAATTAGCTCTGGTTTCCTTAAAAAGGTGTGTGAATTTGCTACATTGCAGTTGTTTGGTTGTAATTTCGGAAAATTTTCAGTTAATGGTGTTTTGTTTTAAATAAAAATTGTTTATA
The DNA here is from genome assembly GCA_949987645.1 of Tachina grossa. Classification (NCBI taxonomy): domain Eukaryota; kingdom Metazoa; phylum Arthropoda; class Insecta; order Diptera; family Tachinidae; genus Tachina; species Tachina grossa. Next base: position 222,359,520 of record OX465274.1, read on the forward strand.
AATATCAAAATTTGGTGTAAATGGTATAGATTTTCATAAAGATTTTAGTTAAAATCTGCTAGATTTTGTGCCCTACAAAAAGCAACTAGACTTAGCTCGAAACCTCGTAAGTACTAGATCTTGTGACAATGTTGATGTTCTGTAAGCGACAATTTATGTATATAAAACATATTTGAATATGTGTATGTATTATAAAAAACACTCTCTTTAAGTTTTGTCACTTACGATTAAATCGAAAATTAGGCTGGATATAATTTCTTTCTGTTCAAAATGTTTTCATAAAATTCCGTCTAGAACACAATAAACAAGTTTAATGAAGCAATTTTGTAATACAAATACTCGTGTACCCAAAAGCTTTTCAGGAATAAAGTTCTCAATCAAAAAAGGACTTTTTTCCCAATTCATCCCTCCGCTCTCAGCAATCGCACATGTTTTAGTTAAATCGTCATTCAACGTATTTTGTGTTAGTGTAAGTTTAACATTAAATAATAAAGGAGTCATAATATTCAGTAACAAGGACTCTGCGAAACAGCTCACTTTAGTGATAATTTTGTGTGCGCGTTAAAAACGTGTTTGTTAAATTAATTTCTGAATTAAAATTATAGTTTTAAAGAAATTTAAAATAAACTCTTAGAAACTGCTTTTCACATGTGCAAAACTTATTAAGAACTTTATTGCAAAATTAAATTGTATTCAGGATTCTTAGTTTTTTTTTTTGGAATCAACCACTTCGTTTTATATGTTCGTCATAAACGTCGTGGCTGTGGTCGTGGTCGTCTCATATTATTTTATTTTACTTTTTTGTTTTTAGTTTAGTTTGGATAGTATTAGTGGCTTCTTTATTCCTTTTTGTGTGTGTGCTGCCGCCGCTGCCCAGCATTTGAAAACTAAAATAGTGTTCGAACATTTGTGCCGCAAACAAGACGACGCCAAGCCCTCTTCAATAGCCGGTTAAAAACGAAAAAATTTAAATAAAATCAAAAGAATTGCAGTAAATATAAGAAAACTTTTAAAACAGCAACTGCGAGTAACAAGGGGCGACCGACCGACAAATACTTAAAAAAAAAAACAAAATTTATATATTTTTCTGTGCGTGTTTTAAGGAACGGCTTCAAAATTAATTACTCAAAGTATCATCATAACGCTATGTCCTTATCGGCCATAGCCAAAGTAAGTAAAATATAAATAAAATTAAACGAAAAAGAACAATTATCGAGCATCTAGTTGAATTTTTTAATGGGAACGCCGCAGACAAGCGTTATTTTTAATGTTTTCTTGGAAAACGCTGACAAGAGTATGAGTTTTTTCTTGCTGTTTGGATTTGTTAGATTTAAACATAAATCATTTATTAGAACTACATACATATGTACGAGTATCTTTAAAGCGCATGTTCGTTAGTTACAACAAAAAAAATAATTAAATTTACTAAAATCTCATACTTTTTTTTTAAAAACTCTTCGCTCATTTATAGAGTTGCCAAGCTTTTTAGAAAAAAAAATACAAGAAATCTTTTTCCTAAGGAAGCCAAAATTTTTTTATGTATAATTAAAAAAAATGCAACATACAACAATTTTTTTTCCTGAAAAAACCAACATGTAATAATTTTTTAATTAAAAATCCTTCAAGAAATATTTAATTCTTAGACAAACACTAGCAGAGTGGAACAACATGCTGGTAATCATCAGTCTTCATGTGTTTGGTTCATTGTTGATGTCAATTTTAGTCCTTGATACATAATTTTCCATGTAAGTGGAATGTGAGGCTTGTTTTGAGTCCAACGGCATCCAATTTTACTTGTAGCTCTCTCTGCAACAAAGCTGTGAATATAGTATGAATTTCATTAGCAAATAATAATAATTTTGCATGAATGAAAAGAATTTTTAAAAGCCACTTAACTTAAAATATCGCTTTAAATGTATTCGTACTTGATGAACAAACGTAATAAACACATCATAGAGCGTAGATATGTTCCGAGAATACACTTTCAAGGTGGAAAAAATTTTGGATATCGGTTTTACATTCAATTCTTCTACTAATAACATTTAGAGTGATATAAGGAAGTTCTGAAAAAGAGGTACTTTTAAAGTTTTTGCCGACCAAATTGAACTTTTGCAAGTCTAATTGAGCTTTTTAAAAGCAATATGAAATTCTTGGAATTCAAATTGAAGCTTTATTTATATTGAAAAGAATTTACTGACGTATTCTAAAAAAAATCATTTTGGTTTGAAGTGTACGCTTAAGCTAAATATCCACACAAAATGATTTAAATCGCATTTACACCTTCACAAAATAAAGCAGATTTTGACTAAAATCTGTATGAAAATCTGTACCGTTTACGCCAAGTTTTTTTGACATTTATCAAGATTTGTTTATCCAAAACAAAACCCATTAACTGAAAAATGTCCAAAACTACAACCAATGAACTGTAATTGTAGTAAACTCACACACCTTTTTAAGCAGACCATAGTTAGCTCACTCATCTTTTTTATAAATGTGTTGTACAGGGTATTAAAAAAATGAATAAAAATATTAGATTTTAAGTAGATTTCCTAAAAATCTACTGACAAAATAGATTTCGTTTTGTATGCGAAATCTAGTAATTGTTGTTTCAATATCTATAAAGTTGGATGTTATAATGCATAAAAATATTTTATCTGTACAACTCCTTCTCACCCCTAATGTACAATAACAAAATAGTTTCAAGTTTTATAAAAAAAAAACTTGTATATCTAATTTTGACAAATGTTTAAGATAAAGAAGTAAAATTTGCAAATTTCGGGGCTTATTGAGAGATTTATGTCCTGGTTCATGTACATACGTGTTGGGACAGTCATGCCACGTATCGGTTGCAAGAGTACTTTATTTATTTTGTAAGACTAGGAGCATATACGACAATTTATAAATTTATGTGAGAGAATGATGAGATTAGTTTATCTCATCATTATCATATATTAAAAAACTTGCCGTCTAAGCTAAAACTCACATAAAAACGTACAACATTTTATTGATCAACTTGAAATACCTGTCACCACTTACTCTCTAACAAAAAAAAAAAAAAAAACAAAAAAAAACAGTAGCTTGCTCGTCAACTCACACTGCCCAGTTGACTGGACGTTGATTTTACTATTAATTATATAAATACTTATCGTTAGAAGCTCCTTCTCTGGAATAGCACTTTTTCTTATTTGTGCTAACTAAATAAATATTAATTATAATAATAATATTAATACTATTTTATAAGTATTTACTACTACGCCAAAATATTCCTCTGCGTGTACGTTGGAACACAAAATCGTAAAACCAATTAACAACAATATCTATCACTGCTGTAAAGTAATAATTAATAGCAGCTTTAACTCACAATATTTTGTTTCTACCATTTACCTCTTTTTTACAAAGTATATTTTCTGCCATTTTGGCAGTTTTCAGTAAAATAAACTTATTTTCTTCTTTTTTTCTTAGTACGTCAACCCTGATTAAGTCTCTTAATTTATTCACTTAAAAAGCAAAGAGCTGGTTTCATAACTGACCGACAAAAGCTTTCTATCATTCTTCCCTCTTATTTTCAAACCTCACCAAAAAAACTCCCAATTCTAGTGAAAACCCTCAATATTTTTGAAAGAAAATATTCTCTTCCTTGCTTTTTTTTTTTGTTGCTTATAATTTACCTTTTTATTCTTATGCTGAAGCGAATGTCCTTGAATGCGTTTAACGTTGACTTGAAATAGAAGCAAAATAAAAAAACAACTCAACACAATTTAATATTTCAAATACATATGTACCTAGTAAATTGTACTTTTTTAAACTTAAAGGAGTAAATGTTGTGTATGTGTGTAAATTTCAGTTTTGCTTTCCCTATTTTGTTGTCATTCACTGGGTGATGTTGTTGCCGTGGTAGGTTCAATGACCCGACCTTGGTGTTACACATCACACATGCAAACATACATATGTATATGAGATTATTACATGAATACCAGTGAGCAGAACCTCTATATGTTTAAATGTGTGTGTTTACTGTAAATTTTTCTCTTTGTTTATTTGTGGATTTTCTAGGTTCAATAACCTCTATGGGAAATCTTTTATGTCCCTATTCTTTGTTTTCCTTTCGTTTTCGCTGGCAACTAATGGTTCAATAAGTGAATGAACTTTGTGTTTTATTGCTCGTTAAAATTAGACTTTTATTACTTAACTGAATTTTGCTTGTATATATTTGATTTTCCTTGTTTACTTGCATAAATATGGATGTGTGGGTATGCACATCCTGGCAGATTAGAGTGTTTTCTTTAAAGCATAATTTAATGTTTAAAATGTTGGTACATTTTACAATGTTCGCACTTCCTGTACAGTATTTAACTTGTTTATTATCTGCATAATTTTTTAATATCCTTATTTCTATATTATTTTTCTATAAATAATTATCTAACTGATTTATTAATGAAAAATAAGAACTCACAAGACCGAGCTGGACCCGGTCCAGCTCTTATTCAAATAATTTACATCATATTTTGCCGATTTTTGAAAATCGAGTTTTCATCATATCGCACACTAAATCATAAACGGTCACAACTCAAAATTATTAAACTATTAAAATTTGGAACGATATTGAACACCGTAATTTGTCCCCCGGTTTTGTTTTTTCATAAAACTGTGCACTGAATAAATACTGAACGACCACAAACATGTCTTTTGCAACACAGTCTTCTGGAACAATATAGAATACCGTTACGTCAGTTTTTATGTTACATACATCCGACATTTGTAAATTATTAACATTTGGGATTTTTTAAGTTGTGACTGTTTATGATTTATTATGCGATATTTGGACGTTTTGAGGTTCTGTAAGTCGAGTCTGATTATTTTCCTGATGATGTCCGTGTGGATGTATAGCTGTATGTATGTACATATGTATGTAAGCATCTCATAAAGTAAAAACTGGTGAATGGACCGGAAGCCGATGTGACGCATTAGAAACATAGAAATAAAGTGTATTTGAAGTGCACATTAAAACAAAATTTTTGTAGAAAACTCGGTTTTAACGTACACTCAGTGTACGTTTGTACACTATACGTTTGAGGAAGAAACTGCCCATAGGGAGACTAAAAATCTGTTTTTCAGAAGAAAAAACTGTTCAAAATTTTTTTAAAAGTATTGTATTTTTTATTAGATTATTAACCATCATAATAACTCAACGTTAGCAAATATTCTACCTGATGCTCTTAGCTCACAGTTAAAAACTTTTCAATATCGCTTTTCCTGAAACATTGTCTCATTATTGCTTAGTCTTTCTAAGATTTATTGTAAAATATTAGATTACGTTTTCGAGTTGGGTGTCTGAAATAAGTAAAGCACTTTTTACCCAAAAATTATTATAAGTTTAATTAGTTTTAAATTGAAATTAACTTTTAGAAACACTTTGGTATACCAAATAAAAATAATTGTGTGTATAGAAAACAAAAAGAAAATTTCAAAACTTTTAAATTTCTTGTACTTGCTTACTTCTACGAAAAACAAATGGAATTTTTTTAGTTAGTTTTCTTATTATTGTTCGAACTTCATTTGTTTCTATATTTATGATTTCATTAGGCTAAAGTTCGAATAGTTTTGTAAGCCAAATTACATGTGATAATTATTAATGAGCAAATAACACCAAAGTTAATTGTAAATATTCTGACAAACACGTAGTAGAACGGAACAACTAGCTGTTTTCTAATGCCACTACACCTTCATCATCACAGTTCTTTGTGTTTTGTCAGTTGACTGTGTGTGGTGTCAGTTGATGTAGATTTAACAATTAACTTTGGTGTTATGTGTAATTTGGCTTACAAAGCGATAAGAACTTTAGCCTAATCAAATCATAAAGATAAAAGGAATTTAATATATTTGATTCTGTTTTGTTTATTTGTTAATTGTTTTTGATGAGAGTTTTTATACGATTACGACGAGAATGAGCGTCTGAAAGAGATTGTCACTAATATGAAGTGAATATCAAAAAACTGACAACTTTAAAGAAAAACTGATTTTTTAAAGAAAAATCTGCACGACTGCTAAACTTGTTCAAAAACTGCAAAAAAAAACACATAAATGTGCAGATTTGGCAATACTGCGTACACTTCAAGCGCACGTTATCTTTTTGCATATAGGGGGTTTTTTTATTCCCTTCTCCAATAACAAAAATTATGACATTTGATTTAACTATTCTAAACTCTAGTGTTGGATAACTTTATTATCGTCTCTATTATCGATGAATTTCCCGTTTAGGTTTATTGTGAATTTTTTATGTTTCTTGACTATGTAATTTAAAGCATACCTTCTGGCTTCGAGCTTTAATAAATCTGACTTGGGTTCCATAAGAAATCAGCTGATGTCCACAAACTCGTGCAATTTTTTTTAAAGAATTTTGTTTTTTCTTAGATAAAAAAAAATTACATTATTGATAAAAACACAACTTTAGTATCAGTTTAAATGAACCACTTTCAGCGATAAGATTAAAATAACAAGAAATAATAATAAAAAATAGACAAATAAGTTTAAAAACCGGTTAATTGTCGCAGAGAGAACACATTCTTATCAAAGCTTAATAATTTGTCTAAAGGAGTACATATTCTAATCTTTAATATAGACTAGAAATTCCAGATTTATTTTGCATAAATTATAATAAGTTTCTTATTTTTGATAATCTACATACATGTTGGCGAAAATTCAAACACATTTGAGAGGTGTGGTTCTGAGTAACAGGTTGTTGTTTTCCAAAGATCGTGTTTGTAGTTTAGTTGAAAAATATTATTTAAATATGTCTACTAACACTGTACTTTCTACTCCTGCTGCTGCTGCTGACGCTGGTTCGGATGTAAAGCCAATACTGTATTCGTATTGGCGGAGCTCTTGTTCATGGCGGGTGCGAATTGCTTTGAATCTGAAAGAAATTCCTTATGACATTAAGCCCATCAGTTTGATCAAATCGGGTGGTGAGCAGCATTGTAATGAATATCGCGAGGTGAATCCAATGGAACAAGTGCCAGCATTGCAAATTGGTGGGTGTTTGTTGCAAAGTAAAATATTATTATCTATAACGTACGAATATACTTACATATTTATAGATGGTCACACACTAATTGAATCGTTGGCCATTATGCATTATTTGGAGGAAACTCGTCCTCAGCGACCACTTTTGCCTCAGGATGTTCACAAACGCGCCAAGGTTCGTGAGATTTGTGAAATTATCTGTTCCGGCATTCAACCATTGCAAAATTTGATTGTTTTAATACATGTGGGAGAAGAGAAGAAAAAAGAATGGGCTCAGCACTGGATTACACGTGGCTTTAGGGCCGTCGAAAAGGTTTTATCGACTTCAGCTGGCAAATACTGTGTGGGTGATGAGATTTCAATGGCTGACTGCTGTCTGGTTCCTCAAGTTTTTAACGCTCGCAGGTAAGCAGAAAGTTTAATAGAAATTAGGTATTTATAAGTTTATTTTGTAAAAGACAAAAATAGAAGAATTACTTATATACATACATACATATTCGTATGTACGTATTATGCATAAATTTTTATTATATTAATATGTAGATATATATAGGCTTATTTTTAACCCCGACCAAAAAAAGGGGTGTTATAAGTTTGTAGTGTGTATCTGTGTGTCTGTACGAGTACACGTACGGACCAAACGGCTGGACCAATTTCGATTTAGTTTTTTCTGTTTGAAAGGTGTTTTAATAAAATCGGTCCAGCCGCTTAAAAGATATAACATCATTTCTCGAAATATTCGGGTTATTTTTAATTTTTGTTATATTTTTGTTTTAAATACTGCCATTTACATGTTAAAATTTTATTCAAAATTAAAAATTCATATTACACTGTAGAACAAAAAAAAAAAAAATTAACAAGTTTCCAACGACTGCTTCTGGTAAAATGAGTATACACAAAAACTATACGTTTGGTAACGTTTATAAATCTAAATTCTAATGATTATTCATAAACTTCAAAGTTTTATTATTTTCTAAAATATGTTTTAGACACGGCATTTTTCTTGATCAACTCTTCATTTTATGTAATATATAATACTTTCTCAACTCTCTCATACACAATAAAAATTTGAGCAACTAAGACTGATGTTTCTAAAAACTGACTTATTGTTGGTTAAGCATGTGTAGGATGCATTTCGTTGTTGCTAATTTAACTCATCAGTATAAATCTACTTATGAATTGCCTAAGCGGCAATCAAATGAATCTTGACAAGCAAATTTTTTAAGTTCGTATTCATATTGACACGTATTAAATAAAAATATAAAAATTACAATATTTATTATTTTCTCTTAAATGTATTTTGTTATCAACTTTCCAATTTTTAGGTTCCATGTTGATTTGCGCCCCTATCCGATTATTTTACGCATTGATCGCGAGTTGGAGAGCAATCCTGCTTTTCGTGCAGCCCATCCCTCCAACCAGCCAGATTGTCCACCGGAGTTGCCAAACAAATAGAATTTTCCGCAACCAACTGCAAAGCGAAGAAAGACGAAGAAATAAAATGTTTGCAGTTTTGAAACTATAAAAAAGGAATCAAGCAAAAACTTTTGAAAAATTCTCCCAAAATATATTCTTTCATTTAACCTAAAAAAATTAATAATTAAATTTAAAAACGAAAACAGCACATGATGTGATGATTGCAGTTGCAAACCGCATATTAGAACGTTTGATAAACGTAAATTGATTTAAAATTTATAAAAGTAAAATTGAATTCGAAATTTCAAAAATTTACAATATTTGGCTCTAATGTGACATAATAAAATTAACACGTAAAAATTATTTTCTTGGAAAATTTAGAATTACAAATTAAAGTTTATATTTATGTAGGTTTTAATAATTTGGAAAATTCTTATAATTAATAAAAAGACAACTTTAAATTAATATACAAATTTAAACTTACTAATTAATAAACACTGTACGAAAAGCAAAATTATATTCAGGGATTTTTTCTTAAAACAAAAAGAATTAATAAAGTTTCTTTTTTTAATAAAACACAATTTTACCGAAAACACACTAATTAAAGGTAAACAGTAAAAATAACAGCAAAATTATATAAAGAAGTAGCTGAAAGAAAAATAAAGTAAATTACAATTAACTATCAAAGGTACAAACAATTTCACTATAAAAAAAAAACTTAATTAAAAAGAAAACACTATTGAGGGCCCCAATTTCCTTCAAAATCGTTTTAATAATACAATTTTTTGCATAAATAATAAACAATAACTTTTAAATGTAGGAAGTAAAAAATCTTTAAACACACGTACGAGTATTTATTAGCAAAACTTTCATAAAATTTATTTGAAAAAATAAAAATCCACATAAATTAGAAATTTTTTAAATAAAGCAATTTCAATCAGACTTGGGGTGTACTAATTATATATCGTCAACAATTATGTAAATGAAAAGTTTTCAAAAGTTCCCGCCGAAAGTGTGGGAAACATACTGAACGATAAAATTTAATTAATTTATTTCACAATAATAACTGAATTTATAATGACAGCTACAATAAAATTAAATTGTAATTCGTGCTAGAGCAATTACGAATTGAATAGTTACATGAAGTGTAATTGGAAAAAAATTAATTAATATCAATCAAGTCTGGTTTAAAAATAAAAAAAAAATAACTAATAATTTTCAAAAAAAAGTATATTAAATAACTAAAGGGTCCGCCAGATAACTTTTGAAACTGCTATAAAAAAAAACTACTGACGCTTCGGCTGTGTGGCACGTAGCGCCGTCCTGTTGAAACCAAATGTTGCCTCCTTCAATTTTTGTGAACAAAAATTCGATAACGATCGCCATTGACTCTAACGGCCACTCCTTGCTCATTTTCGAAAAAAAAATGGCCCAATTATGCCTCTGGACCAAAATCCGCACCAAACAGTGACTCGTTTTGGGTGCGTCGGCTTTTCAATGTATGCGTGCGGGTTTTCTGTGCCCCAAATGCGACAATTTTGCTTGTTTTTTTGCCAAGATCAAAATGAGCTTCATTTGAAAAGGTGATTTTTTTTTTGGCAAAATCGGCATCTTCTGTAAGTCAATCGCAGGCCCACTTAGCGAAGCGAAAACGCATTGGATGGTCAGTTGGCTCGTTCAGCGGAAGGATAAAACTAATTATCTGTCAAATCAGCATGAGCTAAGTGTTACCATTCACGAAATAAGCACTAGTTGAAAAAAAAAACATTAGATCTCGGACCCTTTATCATGCACAAGTTTTAAATCGTAGAAACTTTGTTTATGGCGACACGAAATAAGGCCACATTGAAACAACAACTATTTACAAGTATGAATTACATAGGTTCGGCTGTTTAAATTTGTAACCAAAAAATTTGGTGAATTCATTCATAGGTCGTACATAAATTGTTGATTGTCGTAATTCGTACAAACGTTGTTGACAGTATCTATAAAAACATTTGTGGAATTCAAACAGTAGTATTAAGTGCCATAATGTTTTAAAATGTTTGTTTGAAAAACAAAATCAAAAACACTTATATTAAAAAAATTATTACACTTAAGACTACCGTTTGAATTTCCTAATTGTTTACAAACAAATGTTTAGATAGAAATTATCAAGAACGTTTATACGACCTACAAATCCCTCAATAATTTTTAAGTTGAGCAGTTAGAAAATTCGCAATATACCGGAAAAAGTCTTAAATATCATTTTCCAACCGTTTTTAGAAAAAAAATTATTGCAAATTTTACGACCTTAAATTCTTGAGTAATCTCTTCTAATAAATTTTCACTTTCCTTTTCATTCCACGTTCCTTTTCTTTACTATTTCCTTCTATTAAATAATTTTGTAAATTTTTTAATTTCATTAATTTTGCATCAATTTTGAAGTTTCATTAAGCTTAAAAGTGTATTTACCCAGTAAAAATTACAGTTTTGCTTTAAACAGGACTTTCCAATTGGAATCCTTATTTTTTATGTAAAACTGGGATTTTTCAAAGCATCAATTCAAAATCTCAAGTGAGTACCGAGCTCGCTGCGTAGTAAAATTCTGTGATAGACTTTTTTTGTACATAAAAAAGTGGGTGAATAAGAAATGGAATTGATAATTGTATCAATACCACAACCTTATAATTTTTCGATATTTGTCAAATTCAATGCAAACTGAACAAAAAACTATCAGGTGAAATAGCGCTATCAAAGGTATTCACGACAAAATTTGTGCTGTTGACAAAAAGCAAAGTATACGACAATTATTTTAAACAAATGATTTGATTAATTATGTCCAGGGGTGAGCTTCAATCTTCTATGACAAAACTTTATACAAAGCGTCCACAAATAAGAGGTTTCATTTCGATATGTAAAAATTAATATTTTTAAGCGGAATCATCAGATGTTTATTTAATTGTAAAAAGGAGGGTATACTATTAATAACGGAAAACAAAGCAGCCAAATTGTTATGCCAGTTTTTCGTTATACACAAGGCTGTAAGTTTAACTTGTCATCTGTGAAGTAGTTGAGTCATGACAACTGATAAAATGGCGGGCTATTCAAAATGAAACGTTTTATTGGAGTGGATGTCTAACCCTTTATCAGCCCGTGTTACAGATATGTTACAAAGCATTAAATCTCTATAGAAACTATTAATTAAATGTAATTATGAATTTTATTTCAGCTCAGTAAAGTTACAGTGCGCTTTTATTATCAATGTTGCCGTAATGCAATTTTTTTAAAGTTTATTAACGGCGATTTACTTCTTCAAATTTTGTGAATGTCAAAGTCAATTATTATTTTTATGCTACGAGCTCTTAAAATTTCTTAGATAAAATTGGTTTCACGATGTTGAGTCATAAAGGTCTAAATATTTTTTTATTGACCGAAGCATGTGCATTAGAGTGGCCGTTAATTGTATGGAGACTTTTTTTATTTCTTCTATTCTCACGCCCCCAAATCATTTCAGTTTTATGTAAAAAAAATACAAAATATTTCATACCGATAAGTTGAGTTTTAGGGGGTGCGTCCGGCCCTCAAAGTTGGCTTTCAAGCCCATTTTTTCAATGTAATTTTTTGCATATGACTCTCTTTTTGAAAAATCATTTTAGTTACAAGAATATGATATATGTCAATATTTAAGCTCTTCGAGTCAACAAAATTAATCTCACAGATAGTTTTTTGCTAAAATTAATATTTTAGAAAATAATGAGGAAAATAACCAACAAAATACTCATAATTTTATGTAACAAAATTATATCTATATGGAAATTTTTTATTTGAAGCATGTACAATAAGAGCTTGTACATATATATTAAATTATTTTATACATATATATATATAGTCAAAATAAAACGAAACAAACAAAAAAAATACACTGAATATATGGGCTTGAAGGCCAACTTTGAGGCCCGGACGTACCCTCTAAAACACAACTTATCGGTATGAAATTTTTTTGTATTTTTTTTTACATAAAACTGAACCGATTTGGGGGTGGGGTGAGTGAGAGTAGAAGAAATAAAAAATAAATAAAATTGCGTTGTCAATCGCCGAAATTTTATTGTGTACGGCAAATGACAACTAACAGCTGTTAATTTTAGTTGCCAAATTGAAATAATATTGGTAAAATTAAATTAAATTAACAACTCCTTTATTAAGGTTAAAGCAAAGACAAAAGATATTAGGTCCGTTTGTTTACGCCAAAATTTGTGCAATTTTGTGCAAATTTGTACTGGAGTTTACTGAAATGCCTTCGTTTACACACAAAAATTGCAAAAGATAGTGCCAATTGAGAGAGTAAATTGACAGTTGTTGACTGAGAGTCTGCAAATTTTTACTGGACAAATTTTTGCCAGTAAAATCCAGTAGACGAGAAAAACATATGATTCAATAAAATAAACAAAAGTAAGCAAAAATTTTTTTTAATAAAAACATTTAAAAGAACAAAAGTTGAACTAAAAGTTTAACAAAACAAATGTAAAAATTTTTATGTTCAAGATGAAACAAATTAAAGAATAATAATATCGTTAAATATATCAGTTTTCAAATTTAATTTAATTGTGTTATTAATTGCGTTCGCGTACTCAAAAGTTTTTACAAATTTTTACTGAACTTTACTAAATTGCGTTCGTTTACCCAAAATACAGTAAATGAGAACACAAATTGAGAGAGTGAAGTGACAGTTCTTGACTGAGTGTTTTGCAAATTTTTACTGCAGAAATTTGTCGTAGTAAAGTTTAGTAAGATGAAAACATATGATTCAAAATGTAAACAGATGAAAATTAATTAAACGAAAAGTGTACAAACTTGAGAAAAGGTTAAATAAAAATTGTGAAAGTCATTAAAAAATAATTTATTTATAAAGCATAATAATAATAGCTGTTAATATACATATTTTGTAACTTATTTTATTAAACCTTTTGTTTTGCAATTTATTTTAATTACTCAGAGTTGTAAAACTGTAAAGTATTTGGTTACTTAGTATCGCACTTGCTTTTAAGGTAATCAGTAACATTAACAAATAGTCATGTAATTTTTAGTAATTTAGCCAACAACAAAACAAGGAAACCCAAAAGAAATTAATTACAAATATTACATGAAATAAATTACAGAATCTATTCTTAGATTGTTCGTGTTATAAAAATATTGTATCGAGTACCAATAATTAAAAGAGTTGCATAGTCAAAAGGTTATATATTTTTCAACACTATGTGGAGTTAGAGTCAGCTGTTTCTTTAATCTTACTAATTTTTACTATTTTTCCGTTCGCGTACTTTTTTTGGCTACCGCTTTTTTTGAGAGTAAATTTTAAAAATTTCGCAGTAACTGCTCATTTACTGCATTTTACTGCAAAAGTAAACGAACACACTTATTTACTTTAGTTTTTTAGAGATGTAAGGTTTATGTACATGTGAATACTTATATCTTCATACTATTCAGGGTACCGAGTATCAGAAATCAAATATTGATGTATTTTCCTATGCCATTTACCCAGAAAAAAATAAAACTAAAAACCAAATACAAGCTTAAGCTTTCACTCAACTTCTATTTTAGAAATATGTATGTAACTATATATCGCTACAAATTTATAATTATAAAAATGTATGCATCAATTACCAAAAATATATATTTGATGGGTTTCAAAAACAACAAAAACATACAACAATATTATCAGCTGTTTTGATTAATCTGCAAATTTTTGCAATTTTTCCGTTCGCGTACTTTTTTGTGCAAGAGACATTCTTGAGAGTAAAATTTTCAAATAACACAAAATTTACTCAACTACTGGATTTTACTGGAAAAGTAAAAAAACGGACCTATTGTTAGTTAAGTCATTTTAAGCAATAACATTTACTCACAGTAGAGGCAGCAATTCTAAGGGATTTGAACTGTCCTTTAAGTGCCGCTTAATAGATAAAACATTTCGAACTTCCTTCTCTTTATCAAAAAATAATTCCACTGAACTAATCGTTTTTTTGATAATTTTTTAAGCAGTTTTTCTTAAGAATTTTCTTTTTATGTACAATTTGTGATATTTTGAAGCTTTCTTTACATTAATTCCAGTTGACAATCTGTCAAAACCGTTCTTTCTATCACTTTTAAGAAACTGAAGAAAGTAGCCATACATAATGATAATAATTTCGGTTGCGTTGTCAATTGACAAAGCAACTCAAGTTCCATAGTCATCTATAATCAAGCCATAAATGTTTGCACCATTTCATTTACATAAACGACCGTTATTTTATCAGGTCTTCTTTCGTACCGCGGAACTATTTGAAATTATAACTTTAATGCCCAAATTCACAGTCTATAGTTAACTAACGCATGTGATTTAACTAACGATTTTTCTTATCAATTTCATTGGTTAAATCATCTTCATTTGTTAACAAAAGACTGTGTATTTGGACCTTAGAAAATAACACTTTAACTGCATACAAAATTGTACTACAAAAATATTAATTTTCAACATCAGTTTAATTAAGAGAAATACATTATTAACTCAAGAAAAAAAGTAGAATTAACAAAAACAAAACATCAAATTTAGAATATTGATTGAAAAATAAACACAAAATTTAAATCTAATTAAATATGATATTCTAAAAACAAAAAATAAAGATAAAACAAAAAATAAATTGATTGGAATGATTAAATTTGATACGAAAAGTTAAAGAACAGACCGAAAAATGTAAACTAATTTTTTGCTTTTAAATAAAGAATTCTATGTGGAAAAAAATATTAACCAAACTATTTTAATTTTTCCCTTTAAATTGTACTGTGCAGCGAAGCCAAACTTTTTGCAAAAAACGGCTAAAGGTACGGTTTACCCAAAAAAGCGTAACTACTAAATGCTAATGAAAAATCTTTCAATTCAGACAAGAGTTTTTCAAGTTAAAAAGTAGTAGTTGGATTCTATGACATTATTTATTAGTTGTGTTCAAAACTGTTTAATTTGATAAACAAGTGTTTGGATCAAAACTTTTTTCATTATTGTTTGTTGGTTACGCTTTTTTTTGGGCAAATGTTTGAGAAGTGTGACCGTAGCTTAATATTGCTAGAGGAGGCGCCAAAGTATATTAATACCAAGTGGCCTTATCAGCACAGCTGATCCTCAGCTGACTTCACCCCGTCCATCAAACTTTATATAATCTTCACCCGAACTGTCAACATACAAACAAAAAATAATCCTGCAACAAATTTGTATGAACCTTGTTGTAATGATAAGGATACTTGGTATTAGTACACTTTGGAGAAGACCAGAAGGAAATATAAATATAATTTTTATTGTTTTTAATTCGTCCTTAGATTACTGAATGATTGTTGTCAAAAAAAAAAAAAAAAAAGTAAATTATTTTTTTCCTGTACAGGGTCGTTTTGGGTGGAATTGCCATCTGCCTAACATATTTACTCAGTAGTTGCTAAGATTTTTCCGAAACACCAGTCACTGTAAACTAGTGTAGTACATGATTCACAGCAATCTTGAAAACACTTCACATATTTCTTATAATCGAAATACAGACCCTTCACAATTGCACCAAGAAAAGAAATAAGCAAACAAATATTATTTGTAATTATTACTTTTTTATTATATTTTTGTTTATACTTTCTTATATAATTTGTTTTTTAAATATATATAATTCATTTTTTTATATTAATTTTTTTAATAATATATGTATTTATGTATGTATGTATGCATTTATGTATGTATGTATGCATTTATGTATGTATGTACTTTTTCTTTATTTGCATTAAATGTTTGTATGTTTAAGTTTATATGCAGATGTAATTTTTATTTTTAATGTATTAACAAGATACTTTATTTTCATTTCTTTAAACTGCCATTAACTGTCACACTTAACTTGACTGACAGTATAAGCTATGTATACATTTACCAATATTATTCAACACCAACATATGTTTCATTTACACACTTCATTTTATAATTTGGTTAATCCTTTTCTTAGCATACCGACAGGTATTTTTATTGCATTTGCAATTTCGAACATTTTCTTTGTTTTGGAATTTTTTCTTTTGTTGTCTTATGAAATATTGAATGGTAAAATGTTACTTGGTTTTTTTACTAAAATTTATTAAACTTTATTTTATTTTCATTTTATTTTTTAGTTTTTAGTTTGGGAAAAAAGTAATTTGTTGTAATTGTTGTGTGTTGTTTGAACATTAAAAAGATTTTGAGTTTTAAGTTACATTTTTTATAGGAAAGTAAAAGGAAATGCTTGAAAGATTTTTTTAATCATATATTTTTTTATTTGAATTATTTTAAGTTTTTTTAATGATATTAATAAATATTGAAATCTTGTTGCTAAACTACATGCTTCTTGTTGATTTTTGTTTGTCTCGTCAAAAAAGTATTTTTTAAATTTTATGAATTTAAAGTTTGGTTTATGGAATTTTTTTTTTCTTCTGCTAATAAAAGTTAAAGATGTTTTTCTTATATTTTTTTTAATAAAATTATATGGCATAATATTTTAACTAAATATTTGAATAAAAATTTATTTTAAGAAAATCGTTGATGTTTTTCTAAGAATTATTTTAATTATTATTTATTTAATTTCTTTTTTGATAATTATTTCGTTCGACTTTGGTTTAATTTTTAATAGTAGTATTGTTATATTTCACCAAGTCAAGACGGAATTTTGTTGCTTAATTATTAATTGTTTTACTCGTAAAAGTATAATATTTATTATTTGTTGCTGTCTTTAATATCTAAAAATTTTCTAAATACTTTTGTTGTTCTTGTTGTTCTTTATATGTCTATATTAGTATATAGTATATATTTATATAAACATATTTTCATATTTTTAATAATAAAATTTTACTGTAATAAAAATTTTTTTTGTTCTTTTTCTTATGAGTAATTTATTTTAAAATAACACCTCATGCTATCGTATTATTTCTTGTGTTTTGAAATCATTTTCATTTTTGTAATTTATTAATTTCCTTCAAAATTTATATTTTTTATAAGCAGTTGTTTCATGTTTTGTTTTTCTCGATATTATCACAGTCAAATCATAAAAGATTTTTTTTCTTTTTTAAATGAACTTTATGATTTAATTTTTTTTAATAGTTTAATTTGAAAATGTAACGCTTATTTCCCTCTACATTATGTTTTTGTTATATATGTTAAAACGTAATGAAAACAATGCTAAATTTTCTTTTTTTTTCTTTTATAAAGTTTATTACAATATTTTATTTTTGTATGGAAAATGTATCTAAGTTGTGATTTTGCATGAAAATTTGAAAAATTTGTTCTCATTTTTTGTTTAATGTATTCTAAGGTACACAGTAACATTTATTTATGCTTACACTAATTTATCATCTTTTAGTTTTCTGTTAATATTGTAAATATTTGATATTTATTTTTATATTTCTTTTACACTATGCTTAGATTTATTTTTTCTTTATAACTTTTAGGGTCATTATTACAACTTAAAGATAGTTAAAAGTAGGATTTTGTCGGACCTATAAAAACTTTATCATTTGCTAAATTTTACTTTAACCTAAAGTGAGCGATAAATTACAGGCAGGTTTACCTTACCTGGTAAGTTAAATCTAATTTCCAATAATGGAAAGCTTTTTATACTTCCGATAAAATCCTACTTTTAACTATCTTTAAGTTGTAATAATGGCCCTTAATGATTTGTATGAATATGTGGGACAATGTTAAATCCTTCATTTCCAGCGCAGAGTTTTGAGAGAGTGAACCTATTAATCTATTAGAGTTATTAACAGCGTTGTCAACTTTGAAATTTCAAATCGCACCAAAATCAGGGAAAAAACGCGCAATTTACAAAAAAACGCACCAAGCTTAGAATTTCTTTTTTTAGTTTAAAATTAAATTAATCTTGCATAAAAAGTATAATAAAATTTTTTTTGTGTTAAAAATTTAACACTTACATCCTCTTCATAATGTATGATTAAGAGTTAACGTGAACTTTAACTGACAGTTCTTCATACAAAACTTGCCGTTAAAGTCCCTGTTAGCTTTTAATTGTACATTGTGAAAAGGGCCGTTAAACAGGCTTTTACAGTTCAGGTTAAAAAACATATAAAAACTTTACAAATTTGTTTATATTCATTTCTATTATATAGATAAAAATATTTTTTTAATTTCATAAATTCAGTAAAAAACTTTTTAAAGAGATCACGATTAAAAGTAAGGATTCAAAACTAATAAAAGTTTAGTATTTATCATTTTAGTAAAAATATAACAATAAGAACAAAATGTCTTTTACAATATACATATGTACATAATTAAAAAACTTAATACAAAAAACTAAACAAATTTGTACATACATAGTATACATGTACTCTTAATTATGAAAGTGGTCTAAGTCATACGAATTTTCGACTCGATATAGTAAAATAAAGTTATATTAATCCAGACTAGTACAACTCTAAATTAAACGGTTGCATAATAAAATATTGTATTTATTTAATAATAATTTCAATACCGACCTTGAAGTTAACAAACTTAAGATTTTCTATTAATGTCTCTTTATTGACTAATTTGTAGCAAGATATATCTGATCTGCAAATATCCAATTTCTCTCCAATATACGATATAATCTGCTCCTCACTAACTGATGTCTTGAACGATAAAATGTGCACCCATTTTTTTCCGCAACTTCGAGACTAACATCCTCATTATTTCCATAAACACCGTTGGATCTCATATTTCTATCCAGTTGTTTGTAAATCAACGGTTCAATATCAATCGACTTACTATTATTTGGGCTGCTGTTTTCCGAGACCTACATAGAAACAGCTATATGCGAAAACTGCATATTAACATCACTAACATCAATAGCAACAATGTTTTCAGTTGTATTATTACAGGCATTACGTTGAGATATATTATTATTTGTTCATATGTAATCTACTAAATATCTCGACCAAAGAAATATATGACTTATACAACTTTCATAATTAAGGTCCATTACATAAGTATGTTCATTTGTACAAGATGATATATTTGTGCACATTAATTTTATAAATTCTGTTTAAAACTTTTTAAAAAGAGATCAAAAATCAATTTATTTAAATCAAATTAATAAATCATTATTGTTATTGGTAATTAACACTATCAGGAAGTTGGCAAGTTTCACAACAAGAATTTTCCGGTTTTAACCCATTGTTGTGTTGAATTCGCATTGGTGCCACCAAAAATTAAAAAACGCACCGAAATTAGAAAAAAGCGCACCACGCACCAACTAAGGATTTTTTCGCACAAAAAATTTCAAAAAGCACCCAAAATGGTGCAAAACGCACCAAGTTGACAACGCTGGTTATTAAGCTTTAAAATCGTTAAATTTACTCTCAGAAGAGGAAAAATATTTGTCCCATACACTGATTTTAAAAAGGAAATATGCCATCGAAGCTATTAAATTTGAATGTGTTACAAAAAACAATCTTTTGAAAAAAAAAATGTTTCTTCACTTTAGAACTTTTTCGCTTCAACTTTTTTTATCATCAATTTTACAACACAAAAAACAACATGTAGTTTGCTGTGCTGCAAAGCCAATCTGTCAGAAGATATCCAAGCAAATTTTGGCATTGTGGTTCAAATCAAGGCAAATTTAGTATCAGGTGACCTTATCAGCCCGGCTGATTATCAGCTGTTGATGCAAAATTGAGCTCAGAAATCTTTTGAAGGATTGGTTTTGTAGCATGGCAAACTACATGTTGTTTTTTGTGTTGTAAAATTGTTGTACTGATAAGGTCACCTGATACTGAATTCGCCTTGGTTCAAATTACTCAATTTGGCATCAACAGCTGATAATCAGCCGGGCGGAAAGGTCACCTGGGGGTCTACTCTGTAACTCGAAACAAAAGAAAATGCTTCCGAATTTGCATATAATTAAAAATTCGAAAGTATGTAATTTCTTTCGTTTCGAATTACAGAATGGACCTCCTGATACTGAATTCGCCTTGGCGACAGCATGTGATGTTATATTCATCTTGTAATATTCATCAACAAAGAGAGCATTACTTTTATCGTTCGGTCTCTCAATTTGCTCTGTTGAAAGTGACATTTATTGTAATGGCATCGTTGCTTAAACATTTATTTTAACAAATATGTTACAAGAAGGATAAAACCGCAGCAACAGTGATCCAGGCGTGACAAACAAAAATTGTCTGTTATATAACATTCAGGTATGTGATGAAAAACGATTAAGACACAAAAGCAATTTTAAAACGATAAAAGGTGTGATGAGTTGTCTATAGTCGTTTTGTCAATAATTTTAAAATTTGTTTTTAATGGTTTTTCCAAAACATTTTGATATACTTCTTTTCACAGCTCTATTATATGGTCTATATTTGATTTTCAAGTGTGCTTTTTCGAAGTCAGTTGTTTGAGATTGGCTCAAAAATGATACTCAAAATCGACCGGAATTCATCACACCTTTTCAAAACGATTGTTTTGAAATCGTTTTGAAAACGATCGTTTTCCATTACATACCTGATTATATTTATTTGACGTTAAGTCGAATTTATGTATTAATATAAAGAATTTGTGTTTGTTGTTTGTTAAGCATTTCTGGATGCATTTCGTTTCTGCTTAGGAATATCATCAGTAGATGTCAATAAAAATATTCCTGAAAAAATCTAAAAAAAAACTTCATTCATGTTTATAGAAATATGAAATCAGATTCAAAAACAAATGAAAATTTTTCTGTGAACTTGAAATTTTGTTGTTACTTTTTGTATTAAACAAGCATGTATGTAATTCTCAATAAAATTTAGAAAAATTTTCTATAAACATGAAGTTTTGTAACTTTTTTCAAGTATTTTTTGGTTAAACTCTGCTGATGAATTTTTAACCCGAAACCACATGCTTATGAGAAACTAAAATTTTCAAATTTGTCTATTATTAGTATAACAAGCTAAACTTTTATAAATAGCAACTTTTATAATTGTGTCAAAAATTTTTAACTCTAATTTCTCTCTTTAAACTCCCATAAGGTATTTTTACACAGCTGTAATTTTATTGAAATTTTATTTATATATAAAAACGAAATAAACTTTGAGTATTGAATTTATAAATTTGCAAAATATTTGTAACAGTGCAGCCTAGATAAACAAAACGAAATACTTTTTAACAACAATAATCTGTGAAATTCGAATTTTTTTTGGATTTTATTGTTTCGTATAGACTTTAGGAAAATAGCAAAGTTTTCCAGAATTATATTTCTGGTTGGATTTTTTTAATTTTGCCCTTTTATTTTTCTAAAAAAAAGAATTGAATATAAAACTGTTGTTGTTATTGTAAAGCTAAATTTTATTAAATATTTTCAGAGAATAAATCAATAGTTGTTGTTTGTTCTAATGTTTGTCACATACAACATATTTATCTACTTTTTGTTGTAGTTTTTTCATAAATATATAATATTTTAAGGATTTGAATTGCATTTAATAAATTTAAACTAGATTTCCATTAATATTATTTTTATTTTGTTTTATTACTTATAGCTAAGAGCTAATAATTTCTTTAAATATTTGTTTTATCTACTCAAAATAATTCATTTTTATTATTTTCTTTTCGAAATAATTAAATATCTCATATTAGAAATACGTTAATATAGAAATCAAAATGAATAAACTAATTTAAAGTAAAATAACAAGCACTAATCAAGAGCTGCTGGATGTATCGTATGTAAATATCGCACATAGTCGCATAACTCAAAAAACCAGTTTTGCAGAAAACGCGTTTTAAGTTTTCAATTTGCATACAACTCAATGGAGAAATGAAAAAAAAAATTCTTCTCTCAGGAGGGTATGGTACAAGCTATTTATATGAAATTTTTACACAAGATAAAATACGAAATGCCGCATCTTTCTGCATTATTAACTCAAAAAACTCATTTTTTGAGTTATGCCACTATTGAAGTAAATGTGCGATATGTATGTTGAATAACTTGTTTGAAATATTTCTATTTTCTTAATATCTTGGGGCCCAAATTGGTTGTAGGCTTACAATAATTGAAAAATAAAATAAAAATAAAAATACTAAAATATTAATTATGCTCATGTGAGACAAAGTTTTTAATGCTGGAATTTTGTAAACTGATGGTGATCTGGGAATCCAATTGATGTTTTAAAGAATCCCTATTTTTAATGGAAATCCCTAATTTCAATGGCTTAATTTTCAATAACCCTTATAGAATTCTCTCCAACTTTTATCCTTATGGATACTTATTTACCTCCTTAAAGGGTTAAAATGTTCTTTAAAATTATTTTCACTAAAATTTTTCCCAATACAGCAAAGTTCGAAATTAACATTTTGTATTTTTCATTTTATATTTTTTTGTGAACTTTGAACAGCTTCTCATATCTTTCATCAAATCTGAGCAATATGTACATAAGTATGTACATATATCAGAAGCATCAGGCTTAAAAGTACAAATCAAGACTTATTCAACATTAATAATATTCCAATAGACGATGTTGACATTTGCAATCATTTACAAATAGCTCGACAAACCTTTCGTTGATTGCCTTCACTTTCCCAGCACGTATAATTAAAAATATTTAACTCAAACGTAAAATGCATCCTTCTGCCTGGATGCCAAATATGGAATGCTGCACCTCGAGATATGCATAAAACACAAGTCTTTATAATCACAATTATTCCAGTTGTCGACATCGACGTCACTTTAACATAATACCAAAAAATTGGGGCTTGTGTACCCGTTGTCGTAAACAAGTGACTCCTTTTAACCGGTTTATGCTATTTTCCAGACCTTGGACAAAATTGTTCCCGAGAGCGAGTATACAATCCAATATCAAAATATTGGTATTGCCAGTGGAGACAGCTCATTTCCAGAATTAAGTCTCTTGAAAACGTGTGTAGTAAAATAATTTGTTTAGTAATAAGTTTAATAAAATAAAAAATTTTTCGATGAACCAGATATTTATAAGCGAATTATATCTCTCTCCACTAATACATTAATCAGCTTAGCAATAAGACTTCCATAGTGTAAACTAGGACTTATGAGCCACGATTTAACATACATAAAGGAGCAATCAGACGCGACATAACCATAGCCATAGAAAACAGCCGTTCAAACCAAACTAAAGGGCAACACTGTATTCGATTATAGGTGACTCGCCATAACGCCATAGCCATTACCATAGAAACCAATTGAATTTTGGTTTGGTTATGGCTATGGCATTATGACCATGTCACGTCTAATTGCACCTTCAGCAATATTGTTCCGTTATTCTGCCGGCGTTATTACTATATTGCGAACGTATTTATTGCTAATCTAGACGGA
The DNA here is from genome assembly GCA_949987645.1 of Tachina grossa. Lineage (NCBI taxonomy): Eukaryota > Metazoa > Arthropoda > Insecta > Diptera > Tachinidae > Tachina > Tachina grossa. The sequence goes on from OX465274.1 coordinate 222,383,279, forward strand.
GGGTGATAGCATGAAATTAAACCAGGCATGGGAGTTTTCAATTGCATCGAAGTTATTAATAAGATTTTCACGATAAGCTGTTATGATTAGAATAGTGTGAAAATTAAATTGAAATGAATTGAATACAAAAAACAATATTTTCTTGTGTTATTATTTAATTTAAAATAATAATTAGGACACACTTTTGTATGAAAATTAACAACACCATATAAATACATACATACTTACATATTGTATAGTTAGACTATTAGACAACGCATATGATGCGAGCTTGTGAATTGTTCAAATGTAAATTTGTTCCAAGTGATGGTCAAAACATTTATTCTGCCAATCTCAATACCCAAACCATAATACTTATCATAAATCAACCTAAGCTTTTAATCCAAACAGTACAGCATATTTAAATGAAATTTGTAAATAAAAACCTAATGAAAAATCGTATAAATAAATTGAGTAATTTTAGGAGCTCTTTTAAGTTGGGATATCATAATGGTGTCGTTAGCTCAATTTTAACTTAAGTTGACTTAAGCGTCTTTACTTTTTAGCCGCAGAACTAATCTCGCCCTCAGTTACGTGGATGAAAGAAAGGAGCTCTTGTTACTAGATGAAAATAAAGAAAATAAAATTTTTCCAAATAATAAAAACCTTCAAACGGGCCTACAACTAATTCAAGCCCTTTTCGTGATTTATTTTTTAGCTTCTTGAAATAATTAGAAGATAACAATTAATAAAAAATATATGTATGGAGATATAACTCATATTTTTGTTTATTATTTGACTACTTTTCTTTTGCTAATAACAAAGTGTTTTAAATGTATTTCTTGTTATTTTTATTATACATATGTATATTTGTTTTTATTTATTTATATTGAAAAGTATGAGTTTAACATAATTAATTTTAATTCCTTATCTTAATATTTTCTTTTTTTTCTTAGCAATATTAAAGAGGGAGTTAATTCTTTTTTTTTGTGTTTTCATTTTCTTTTGCTAAAATTTATACTAATAGACTCCATTTTGTTGTTAAATAACAGCAACTTGATTGAATTAATGAGTTTATGTTACATTTTTCCACTGTGAATTGTATGTATGTATTTATTTTTAGTTTTTGTAATTTAAATTGTTAATTTTTATTTATTTTTTAGTTTTATGCATGGGTAATTTATTTTTTGTAATGAATTGTTAATAATGTATTTTGTTTTTTTTGCTTAACGACTTTACTTGATTTATATGTATATGTATGTAATATATATTTTCCATGAATTTTTTTTATTAGTTTGTGTAACTCATATCAAAAAAAAACCAAGTTATGAAAATCCCTATAATCCCTATATTTATAGAAGGACCAAAAACTTTTACAAAAAGTTAGAGATATTTTTTCTGTTGATGGGCATTATGGTAAAATTAAAATTCTTTGGATTTGTGTTCAAAAAAAAGCCTTATTACAGCAGACATTCATAACCGGTACAGTTACAGAAATTGTGCGAAAGTCAAAATATTTCACATTTCAAATCCTTAAAAGGTTAATTTTTAGGCGACATTTTAAACCCTCTTCAATAAGCAAATATTTATTTGTTACTCCTAAAAGTAGGCGAAAATTTTTTAATGCTTATTTTGCCTTTTAAAGCTTTCTAATAGAATATCATTATGTGTGAAAGTGAATTCATTTCACTTAGTTGCTCCCTCAGAAGGTAAATACGGAAAATTATGGCGGAATGAAAGAAACCTCTTTTTAATTTTCAAGCCCGATTGAACTTACGACGAACTGTCATACTGCGCTCTCTTTTTGACATTTATGATCAAATCATCATAAAGATATCAACGCTTGAGCAACCCTAGAAAATTATCCAGACTTACTTTGAAAATTAGTTATCAATTCGCACAACTTATACACGACTTCCTGATTTTTATGGTGCACATCCGGGTTTGCTAATAAATAAAAGTGCCGCCTATGGCGCGTAACAAATTTGCAAGAGACCCTACTAACTGCATTACATACAGAAAAATACACCGTTTGGTAAGGTTCACATTCTGGTGGCATCATTGGATCTGATTTCTTCAAAAATGAAGCCGTAGCTCGAGTTACGGTCATTGCACAGAATCAATGATTTTTTATTTGCAAATATTTATGACATGGTTGCGGGCGAGATGTGGTTTCAACAGGATGGCGCTATGTACCAACTGTTGACTTATTAAAATAAAAATTCGGAAATAAGTTGATTTCGAGAAATGGGCCTGCAAGGTCGTGCAATTTGACCCCTCTCAATTATGTCCTGCGGGACAACGTGAAGTCACTGGCTTATGCTGATAAGCCAGCAGCAACTGAGCCCTGGGAGGCCAACATTGTGCGTCTTATTCATCGAAAAAGTTAGTTATGATCGAAATCATTTTAAATACTAATGTCATGTATTGGTCCTTCGAATAAAAAGATTGTTTCTATGAAAATTTAATAAAAAAAAACAAACTTTATAAGTAATTTCCGCGGAATTTGTTAAAATAATTTATTCCTTCGTTTCTAAATATACATGGAAAAAACTTGAAAGGGAGGAGAGTAGAATTCCGCTTTTTCTAAATCAGCTGTGTTATTTTACCGGAGAATCTTCAAGGTGAATTCAGTACAAAGTGCCCTTTCAACGCAGCTGATCGTCAGCATACTTTACCCCATCCGTCAAACTCCATATAAAATAGCATAAAATATTAAGGCAAACTGTCTCTTCAATTCTCTTTTATGACTGTCCGTTGTTTAGACACAGATCATTTTCCTATTGTTATAACAAAAGAGAATTGAAATAACTTTTCCGAAGGAGTAAAGTCTGTCTTTCATCAAACTGTCCAATAAAATCAGACTTGCGTCAAGAAAAACTGATGTATCTAAAACATAACTAAATGCAGAATTGTGTATTACTTTCTGTTGTGTTACAATTCATCTGACTCTTTTTTGTTTATAGAAATCTAATGCAACTCATTAGTTTTTCTGTTTCGTTCTATTCTGTTTCGGTTCAACCTGTCAAAATCAAAAAAATGTTAAGTAATTGTAAGTGACAGTATAAATTAAATAAAAATATTTTGAAATAAGTTGTGATTGTGTTTTTGAATTTCAAAAATTTAATTTTTAAAAGAAAAACATAAAATTATATTGAAACTTAACAATGGCCGGTGCAAAACTTATAAGTTTAGTGGAAAAGTGCGACCGTTTTGGTAAGAAACAGCTGATAAGTTACTACAGAAATTTAGAAGCAGCAGGCACAGCACAGAACAGCAACAGAAAGTAAAGACTAATAAAGCCTTAAGTCTACGTTCAGATACGTCAACTTTTGTTGATAAACTTTTAATTCAGCTTGTAGAAAAAAAGAGATATTTGTATTTCCTTATCCGTCTTTCTAACAGCTGAATTACAAGTTGATCAACAAAAGTTGTACCCCTTTTCCACACGCAAAATTTACTTTGCAAAGTCTTAATTCAGCTGGGTGAAAGACAGAGGTAGTAGTATAGTATCTTTCTGTCATTCTAACAGCTGAATTAAAAATTTGCAAAGTAAACTTTGCGTGTGGAAAAGGGGTGTTGACGTGTGTGAACCCGGACTTACCATAACAAGATAGTTTGCATTAAAGTGTATAAGACAAGCATACTTTTAGGAGCTCTTAATAGAATACTGCCTACCGAGCAAATCTTCTGACATTTTCACATTCGCACGATTTAAGTTTCTGTAACACACCTGAATAATTCAATAAATAAAAATAGTATGTTTTATTATAAATTTTGAAAATAAAATCGACTAAAACGAAGAAGAAACAAAAACAATAGCAAATTGAAAATCAAAAAAGAAAAAAAGAACAATAAAATTCTTAACAAGCAAAACATCATTTTTATTATTCTTATTATTGAGTTCCAGTTGATTTTTTATTTGTTGCTATTAAATCCTTTCGAAATTCACCTTTCTTTATTAATTATAAAGCTTATAATGTTAACGAACTTTATTTTATCTATAGTTCATATGATTTTATTTTTGCAAGAAAATCACATGATTGCATGAAAATAAAGTTCATACGTTTTAATTGGTTTTATTATTACATTTGTTCAACATTCACTTAATTACACATTTAATAACATTTATATATTAATTTAATTTTGTTTACTATAAATCGTTTGTGTTTGTTTTAATTTGTTGTTGTAGTTTTTGTTAATAATAGTTTTATACTTTTTATATTTCTTTGTTTCTTTTTATTTAAATACATATCACAGATCCAGTACTTTTTTTTAATTAAAAACATGATTTTTGTTTGTTTGTTGTGTGTTGGACTTTTCTTAGCGCAATTTTTAATTTAGTATTTCCTTTTTACTTTTTGAATGATCATGTGAATTATGTACAACAGATGTTTGAATTTATAAGGAGTACGATGAGAATTAAAGGAAAATTTGGAAAATAGTAAATGTACTATATGAAGTTTTATTTTGACTGTGAAAATGATGGCTAAGACGTGAATTGAATTGAATTGAATTTGTATAATTAACGATAATGGTTGGTTATGTTTTTCAGGTAAAGCTTGCCAATTTGATTGGTTAAATGAATGTTTAATGGTATGAGTGAATGTCGTTAGCTTTTGTTTTTTTTTTTTTTGAGGGAGGGGTGTTCAAATGATGGTTGAGAACACTGGTCCTTTACACTGGGTTTTAGTTATTATTAGTGCTTAACGCCACCGCCTCTATAAAATCCAATACGGTCGTGTTGGATACCATTATATGGATATGTTTTAAAAGAATGACTGACGTCCAAAATGGAACAACGTGCTACGTCGATGGACATTATTTTCAAGGATATTATTGCATGTTTCATAACGTCGCATTATAAAACATTGACAATGCATTCCCTTTCAAAACGCCGACGACAAGTATTAAAAACGCCACAAACAAACACTCAACGAATTGATTTCAAAGTCGATACTCATAGTTGCAATGTTTCACAACTTTGTATCTGTATACGATACAAATGCCGCATTCAAAAAGCATGCAAACATTGCATTGATATGTTTTGGAAGTCTGCCAATAATTGATGACTTTTCGAACAAAGTGACTTTGTTAAGTTTTCATTAACTCAATCTTGGTTGGTTTGAAGATTATGATTAGCTCTCAGAGAGCTTTACATTCCATTAAAGAGAACTTCGGAACCTAGAAAGTACTCAAGAAAAGCTTTTAAAAGCCATGCTCTAAGACTTAAATAATATAATAAAAGGATCAAACCAATATATGTATGTACATTTCGTCAGCTAAATAAAGATTTACTGCCGTATTCATAAAAAATATTTCAGGTTTATTACAGGCTTATTTGACAAATTTCCCACAGATATATGTACATATGTCAAATAAGACTTTAATAAACCTAAACTAATTTTTATGTATACGGCGGTAAGTCAATTTCAAGACTTATAGAGCCATCCGAAAATTATTTGAAAACAGTAAACAAGAAATGTTTCCTTCTTCGATTAAGATTAGGCGCAGAATTTTCGTTCGTATGCTTTTAATCGAATCATTTTTATTCGAATAATATTGGTTTTATAATTCTTATTTGAGTATATTTTACCCAGAATACTTTTAATCAATAAACATAAGTATGTATGTATGTATGTACATAATTAAGTTCAGCAAAATTTATTCGAAAAAAATTTAATTAAGGCCAAACCCACGATGTCGACAACGTTCGACTTGTCGCACACTTACATTTGAAACAACAAAATCTTAAAATTTGTTTTTGTTTTGAATGTAAGTGTGCGACAAGTCGAACGTTGTCGATATCGTGGGTCAGGCCATTCATTTTGAAACTTATATTTGTTAAAACGAAAAATGCTGTTATCCGTATAAAATTATGATATTAATCTCAATTAATATCAATTGTATAACTTTTAATCAAGTATGTTTTGCCGGGAATGCTTTCATCAATATACATATGTACATATGTAAATAGATACATAAATAAATTTAGTAAAAATTATTCGAATAAAAAAAGTCCGAGTTATTTTTTTTTTAATTATTTAATTAATTTTGCGAACTTAAAACAATCTTTTATTGAAATAAAATTATACGCATAATTTTTATTCGCATTGATATTAGTAGCTCAATTCTTACTCGAATAATACGAAATGTATAACTTGTATTCGAGCTTATTTCAGTCGGAATACTTTTATTAATATATGTATGTATGTAATGAAGCTCAAGAAAAATTATTCGCAGCGAAGGATGAGTTAAAAAAATATCCATTAAATTACAGATCACAAAATTAACAATCGTATTTTATTTAAAAGATGCATTTAGTAATAGTGAAGAAAATATCATTTTAAAGTACACTGAACAAAATGACTGATAACATTCAAAGATTGTGTTATGGAAAAATATGTTAACAGTTACAAAAAAATTTAACATGTTTTAAATTACATTTGATTGAATTTTATATTATAAATGTAAAGGAAAGATTATAGAGGAGAAGCAAAAAAATATAATTTTCTTCATAATATATATGCAATAATAATAATGCATTCAGATTTGGACATGACTGCTCAAAATGTAATTCGATTTATTATAACGACAACATAAAAAGCGGAACTATACGAGTGATTCGAGTCGGTTCCAGCTCGGCATCGTATTTATAAATGTAATACATTAATTCCTACTTAATTGATTTTAACAACTGCAAAAGTTTTTTTTTTCATTTACGCATTTAAATATTTTATGCGTTACTCTGTCAATGTATTCACTAATGCAAATAATGGAATCCAGTTTGGACAGAGTGATCAGTACACAGAAGCATCATACGAGAGAACTAAATGAAAATGTTATATATAAAAAAAAACACATACATACAATCAAAAAATTTACCAAAAATTAGCATATGGATAAAGAGAATATTTTGAACAATCACAGTGAGTGAAAAACACAATAGCAAGATTTCGAGTACAGTCGAAGATGGCAGTGTTGCCAACTTTTTTGGCTCTAAGAGCACATCAAAATTTAAGATCTAAAAAGCGTAAAAAGCACTTACGTGAAAAATTATTGAAGATCCAAACGAGTGAAATTTAATAATGTTTAATATTTTCTATTTAATGAAATATGTATGTATTACATAATTTACGCTAGTCTTCTGCATAAGACATCTTATAAGAACTTTCAAAACATGAGGGATTTTTCAAATGCTTTACTAAAGCGAAAACTTATAAAACAAACGTTAACAACACTGTTTGCAAGAAATTTGTTTGAGTATTGTAGGTATAAGAGCTTCTTTCTACGCATAAGCGCGTGTACAAACGTCATGCATGTATGTGTGTATGATCTTTTATTTTTCTGCGCACATGCAAAGCACACACATGCATTAACATTAGTTGTATGCGGTTAATCACATAATAGCTTACCATCTATATATTACACACACACTCAAACGTACAATATGAAAAATAACAAGCATACACTAATCAACAGTACTTCTTTTGAGTGTTTGTTACAAATAAGCTGTCTTGGCGATATCGCTTGTTAACACTGATATACCAATACATCCATCGTGCTTCGCTTATAGTACGACAGCATTTATTATTGGTTTAGTATAATACATGCGACGTGAATACATTTAAAAATCATGACGTATTTACATTTAAAGACCTTTTACGCAGGTCTCTAATTTACACTAAGCATTTTTTTCATGAAATTAGTTGCATAAAAATCTTTTATTTGTCAATAGGAGGCCTGGCAGAGCAACTTATATCAAAAAAGTTGTCAAACATGCATCAGAGATTCATTCTACGCCCTTTTTATATAACATTCTCTTTTATAGCTCTGCAATTAGCAAATAGAAAAAGTTGCGTGCAACAAAATTCATGAAATTTCATGAAAAAATGCTTAATGTATATATCAGACGAAAAAGGTATGCTTTGCAGTAAAAAAAATAAATACAGCAAGTTTTTATTAAAATAATTTTAAGAAATACACAAATTTCTTAAAAGCACTACTTAGTGATTTTTCTTAGTTTGGCCCTAACACTCAAAGTTTGGCGTTTTGAGTCTTCAAAAAGCACTAAAAAATAGTGCCAAAAGCACTGGCATCGCTGAAAGTTGGTTATAATAGGGGCTTTTAGCTTGAAAAATCCAATTTTAACAATGTAAAATCCATTTGTTTGAACAATCAAATTTAATATCAGTATTTCTTTGTTGGGGAAAAAATTTAAAAGAAAACAATTTAAATATTACTAAGGTCCATATTCATAGTCATTAGTTAGCTAATAGCAATAGTTTAACCAATAATATTTGATTCATAGCTTTTTGTTTACCATTTGTTAAACAGACGTTGGTTAACAAATAATTAGACAAGAGCTGATGTGTTGTAAACTTTATTAGTATTGTTTTTTTGTGAAAAAGTTTAGATACATTTCACACATATCTTGTCAAGCATATTCTTTGTATTTAGCTGTAATACATTCTTTTTTTATTTTCTATTATTTTTTTGGTTTCAATTTCAGCACTAATTTAATTACCCTTATTGCGAATGGCATCGTCGCCGTCACATCGAGACGACATCAATAATTGTCACTTGTCTTCTCTTTGTTGAAAAGAATTGACTACTATTAACTTGCTTCATTAATTTACAAAGCCTTAGAGGTTAGTAAGATATTGTCAATAAGAGCCAATTTTTGCCGATAAAGAGTAGACAAGTGACAATTTTTACTGTCGTCTCGATGTGACGTCGACGACGCAATTCACAATGAGGGGAAATATCTTGCACGGTAAAGTTAGACACTATTTTATCCATTTTTAAGAAATAACATAACAAAAACCTTATGCTATAGCAGAGCTGCCAATAGTGAAACTTAATATATAGTTTGATAGGGTTACCATTATTTGCTCATATTAAGAACTTTAGTTAAACAATGCACTGTGAATATGAAGCACTAGTTAAACAATAGTTATCGTTTTAGTTTACTAATAATTAACTAGTGACTGTAAATATGACGGCAAGAATCATTGTGATTTATTAAAAACATAATGATTCATTGTTCTCTTTAGTTTACTGTTCATTTGACACAAATGTCGTATTATTAATTAACTTTAGATTAGATTTGTGATTTATTGATGATGTCGTTGCGTACTAGAGGCCTGCGTAAAGTCTTGAAATGTAAAAACGTTATGATTTTTAAATGTCTTCACGTTGCATGTATTATACTAAACCAATAATAAATGCTGTCGTACTATAAGCGAAGCACGATGGATGTATTGGTGTATGTGTATACCAGTGTTAACAAGCGATGACGTCAAGACAGCTTGTCTGTAACAAACACTCAAAATAAGTACTATTGATTAGTGTATGCTTGTTATTTTTCATATTATACGTTTGAGTGTGTGTACAATATGTAGATGGTAAGCTATTATGTGATTAACCGCATACAACTAATGTTAATGCATGTGTGTGCCTTTGCATGTGCGCAGAAAAATAAAAGATCATACACACATACATGCATTACGTTTGTACACGCGCTTATGCGTAGAAAGAAGCTAGTATCACAAATTTTTCCGTCACGAAGTGTTTTCTTCTTTACTCTTATAGCTACAATACTCAAATAAATTTCTTGCAAACAGTGTTGTTAACGTTTGTTTTATAAGATTTCGCTGTAGCAAAGCATTTGAAAAATCCCTCATGTCTTAAAAGTTCTTATAAGATATCTTGTGCAGGAGACTATTGCGTACTCGTGATTCATTAAGGCAATAAATGAATCTTAAAAATAACATTTGATTCGATGTACTGTTCGAGTGGACTTGTGCAGATATTTAGTATCCTTCTTGTTTTCTTTTAGTTTTAGTTTAGTTTTTAACTTTTGAGAAGTGTATGTAGGTACTGGTGGAAAAAAGTAGTTATTTTTCTTTGAGTATGCAAATGAAGAAATTTAGTTGTTATGTTGTATGTAAGTATGTATGTATGTGTGTACGTTTCAGTTTAAGTGTATCTCTTATACGGAACCAGTGTCTCAAAATTAGTGGCGATTTAAGAAAACTAATGATGTTTTTGTTAAATGTGTTTTCGTTTAAGAACAAATTGGAATTTCTTTCTGAGGACCGGATAAAATGATGATGGATATACTTGCTATGAATTTTGTTGTTTTTTTTTCAACAAAATAAAAAGGTTGTTTTTTTTTCTTTTTAAAGAAATGAATAAATAATAATAAACAACGAAAGTAAAAGTTCATTAGTTAAAGATATTAGATAATGAAATAAAATGTGGTTTTGTTTCTGGTTTTGTTTTATTGTTAGACATTTTTGTTTTAACATTTGAAATGAAATTAAAATAAGTTTTAAGAAATATGTATTTAAGTTTCAAATATTTATGAATAATAAACATATATATGTAGGTGTATATGTATGTATATGTATGTATATGTATGTTTATATTATATAATGTAATCATGAAGTTTAGTTTATGATTATAATTTTTTTTCTGAAGACAAACAAGTAAAGAAGGAAAATACAATACAATTGAAAATTAATTAAAAATTTATAATGTTATTAATTCTTTCTTTCCTTGCTTTGCTTTTTCTTTTACTTTTAATATAATATAAATGATAAAAATATTATTTAAAGCATAGTTAATAATCAAGGCACACTAGCATATAAATTATTATTGAATTCTTTATAATTATAAATGTTTGTTAAATGTTTCTTTATAGTTGTTTTGTTTTCTGATTTAAAAAAATTATGATTTTCATTGAAAGAAACTTTGAAGGAAAAAAAATTAACAACAAGTATTGCACAATTTATATTTATTATTTTAAGTTTTTTTGTGTGTGTGTAGTTTTACAAAATAACAGTTTTATAAACGAAGGAAGAAAAGTTTAATGAAAACTTAAAAGCTAAAAAGTTTTTAATGTTTAACAAATACCCGTAACTTACATAATTATGAAAATATTAGTATTTAGTGTTTACAATTTTATTTTTATTTTGTTGTTTTCATACTAAAATGAACGTTTTCAGTGTTTGAATGAAATTTTTGAAAATATGAAAATTTGCAGTGAAATTTTATGTTTCGTTTGGTTAAATTTATTAAAGTGAGGAGCTTGACTTTTGTTTTTGTATTTAGAAAGTGTGAAATACAAAATACGCTGAATTGATGGCTTTTGAGTTGAGTGACTTTTTTTGAGTGGAGTGGAAGAAGGATGGTTTAAAAAGAGAAGCGCTGTTTGATAAAATTTGATGTAAATTAATGGTGAAGAGCATTTTTTGGCGTTTTGAGAGATTTTGTTATATATAAATAAAAAACACAGCTTGTTTGAATTTTTATGTTTATTAATTTGTAATATTTTTTTATTTATTTATTTAAAAGAAATTACAATTTTATTATTTTTAATTTAACAAAATATTTTAATTTTATTTTTTAATGTTTTTTTTAATTAAAAATGCACTTAATAATTAAACTAAAGTGATTTAAAAATAAATGAATAATTGTTGTTTTTTTTATAAAATTACATGACTATAAACATAAACGACTTTTTAAATAAAAAAAATTAAAGTCTCGAAATCGCTTACGAGCAAGGCCCATAGTGAAAGATTTTTATAAATTTGTTTATTAATGTGATGTCCAAAACATGGTGAATTGTATAATACAACAGAAATACAAAAACATTAACTAAATATATGTATGCATGTACTAATTTATTTAATTTGTAAAATGGAAGTGATTTGTCTTTTATTTTCTTGTTTCTCAGCGGAGGTGTATGTGTGGTAATGCAGAGTTTTGAAAACGTATGCAAAATATTTATAAAAAATTATTTATTAAAAACAAATTGCATTTGACTAAAAATATAAAAAAAGTTAAGAAAATAAAAACAAGATTTCTTTTACACAAACAGAAAATAAAATAAGAACTATTATGTGATGCTTCTACTTTTATAAAAAAAATCAATAACTTAAAATAATAGTATGTTAAAGTTCATATAAAATAAAGATTTAGGTAAGTAATAAAGTTTTAAAATGTCTAAAATTGTGGGAAATTTAAATTGTTTGGGTATACAAATCAGGCAAATTCCTTAAGAAAAATCAAAAAGGCATAAAAACTGGCATTTGAATGTCAATAAAACACAATCATTTAAAAAAGAATTAGCAAGAAAACTTACAAAAAAAAAGAACAAAATCAAACCATAATGAGAAGACTTGTATTAAGCGCGCTTTTAAAGCAGTTTACCACTTTTATACAAAAACCATTCTTACAAAAAAAGCCACTCAGCTCTTCTTTAACAACAACCATCAAAAATGCTGTAAAAAAATATTCTAAAAAAAAGAAAACAAATTTAACACAAATTTCATATAAAATAATAAAACATTTAACAAAAAATAAACAAACATTCAGTTCTCGGTAACGTTACAAAAATGGGAATTGAGGTATAAGAAAAAATAAATATTTTTATATAAAAAAACAGAGTATTGAAGAGAAAAATCATTAATAAAGAGTTGAAAATTTCACTAGCCTATAATTAATATTTTTTTTTTTTGTTATAATTACCTGGTTTCTTGTTGAAAACGTTCATTTTCTTTATATATTTATGTATTGACCTTATTATTATAAAAAAATAAACAAATTAATATTTAACGGTAACAAAAAAATTCCTGATTTTAAATGAAATTGAAATCCTTTAAAAGATAATTTTTTTCTATTAAAGGACTTTAAAATTCATTTCTTGTTTTTTTTTATTTTATACTAACACAATTATTTTGTATGGCTTTTAGATATAATTCTACATATATAATATTATTAACTTTTTTTTTTAAACAGAAAACAAACAACAAATAAAATTAAAACAGTTTTAAAGAAAAAGTAATTATTTATGCTATTCAAATTTGTTGAGGTATTTCAAAAATAAGAAAAAAAAATATAATACAAATTGTTTAAAAATGCAATCAATTGAAATTGACATTAAAAATGATGATGGTAAAACATAATAAAATATTCTCTTGATGCCTACACATAGTTTTATTTTACTAATTGTCCGAAAAATTTCTGTCAATTAGATTTTATATTTTTGAAATATTTTATTTTGGTTTTTTCCACATGCATTTTTAAAAAATAACATCCTTCCTTCAATAATTAATTGAAATGTAAAAAGCTAAAGGTGTTGGTTACAGATTTTCTAAACAACTTGCTGGTTGGCAATATATGAAATAAATCTTTTAGCACTTTTTTTTAAAGAAAAATTCTGATTTCATTGTTGCATAATTTTCGTTTGTTTATGCAATCTAAAACTCTTAAATCAGCTTTTAAATTGATCATATACATATGTACATGTAAATTTTATGGTGAATTCAAACATGTAATATGAATTCTTTTTTAAAAATGTCGAAAGGTTTCCAAAATTTCTAAAATCGCTACACAGCAATAATATTTCTCCAATTGACATCTTTAATAAAAAGAAAACTAAAAATTAATTATAAATTCAATAGAGTCAATTAAACTTTGAAACATAAAATTTAAAATGAGTTTGAAATGTATTTTATTTAAAATTTTTTATAACAAATTTTCTTAAAACACATTTCAAAAATATTTATTTTTATAAATATGTAACTAAGAGTTTAATTAAAAATTTAATTGATTTGGTTAAAAATTTACTTAAATATTTAATTAGTAAACACACAATTAAATCTTTAATTAGTTTTAATGTCTTTTTTTTCAATTAAAGGTTTGATTGCAGAATTTTTTTTTTAGTTAACGAAGTTGGAAAGCCATGAATTAAATTAAAAAAAAAATAAAAACTACTAGAGCAAATGTTTTGCGAACTTTGGCTATTGAAAATAAGTTTTATCAAGATATGTATGTACATGTAATTGTTTTTTTACAAAATGAGTCGAATAACAAAGAAACAAAATTTGTAATTCTCTTTAAAATCACCCCTATTCTGCGTTTCGATTACGTTCCCGCATTCAGTTACGCACGGATCGAAAAGAGGTATTCTGCCAAAAAACTGAATGGAAAGAAAAAGAAGAAAAGAGTATGTTTAAACCTGCTGCTGTGCTTTGAAACGGGTGAAATAGGAACAGTAAAACTAAGCAATTTTGCAAAATTTTTAGCAAAAAGTTAAATTTAGTGCAAAAAACAGTGATTTAACAATTAAAACAAATAATTATTAAATATTGTGAAAATTTTCATTAAATAAACTCTTGCAAATTTAAGTACAGAGAGTTAAAAAAAAAACGGGATAAGCAAGAGGTATTTGTGGCCAAAATTTTCCAGTCTGAAGAATACTGTCGCGCCGGAGGTGATATTTTAATTTTTTACACATAATTGTAACACAAAAATAAAATTTATTTGTTTAAATTTAATTAAATCCGTAGACAAAATCGTTTTTCGTTAAATAGGTATGTCAACTTTTTAGACTGTTTTACCTGTAATAAATTGAATAAAAATCGCATTTCAATACAGAAAAACAAAACAAAGTGTATAGCTCATTAATTAAATCTTTTGCATTTAATGCTTGCATTATTTTTTTAATTAATCACTTTTTGAAGCTAAACAATCAAAAATTTGAAAACGCTCCGCCACTAAAATAACAACTTACAAAAACGTAGTTACGATCGAAATGCAGAATACATAGAATCGAAAGAAAAATCGATGAACGGAACGCAGAATACCAAAGTTGCCAAACGGAGAAACTTTCGATTCGAATCGAAACGCAGAATAGGGGTGAATATTCGAAAAAAAACGAGATTCGTCTTTTCTATGTCAAACCTTTAAGTTCTTTGTCAAGATAAAATAATCCGGCAAGTGACGGAAATCGATTAAAAACCGAAATAAGTTGTGATGTGGTAAAATATATTTTTAATATCTTTTTTAATAACATTTGATAAATTTATTTATATTTAAAAAAGCACAATCTTTTTACAAACTTGGTAAATGATGCTCAAAATCATTCGAAATTTATTATACCTTTTAAACGCTTTAGGGTTTTCAAATCTTTCGATTTCCATCACAGACCTGAATAACTATTAACTTATTAAAAAAGTTCCTCGGCTACTTTTCTAACACTGAGTGAAAGTCAGTTAAAATAAAAAGGCAGCAGAAAATTACGGAACTTTTTTTCGAAATCGCCCTCATTTTGTCTTCAGCTTTCTACACAATTACATATCGTTACCTTAATTAATATAGAAAGACTGTAACTCATTATTTTTTTGAAATAGATTTTTTTTATATATTTCAATAAAATACCATCTAATGCATCAAAAAATTCAAAAATTTCGTTTTCAAAAAAAAAAATAATGAGTTAGGGCCTTTTTATATTAAGGTATCGGTATGTAAAGGGCCTAACTTTCTAACTAGATTTTTTTGAAATCTAGATTTTTGCACTTTTCGATTCATTAGATGTTTTTCTATCGATATATGTATGTACATATACAAAAAACTCGATTTCAAAAAGAAAAAATAATGAGTTAGGGATTTTCTATATTAAGGTAACAACATGTATGTATTTATGAATGTATATGCAGTTAAAAACCAGCTCCCAAATACTTTTTAAAAATTTTCAGCAGGATCTTGTTTTATAATTGAAAATGTGAGAACTTTTCCTTTTGCAAACATTGTTTTCATTCCGTGAAACACAGTGTGTTGAATAACAACAAAATCCCGACACAAGATGACAAAAAATTGTAATTATTAATTTTTATTGGCGAAAAATTCTCACAAGTTCTTAGAAAGTTAATAGACTGAAATTCTGAACTTAAACAATTTGTATTATATTTTTCTTTTAGCCTTTACTTATAGATTTTAAAATATTTAACAATTTTAACAGTGTCGCGCTATTGTTATTAATTATGTATATGTATACTCGTATTATACATATGTGTAAGTATGTATATGTATTTGTTTTTATGCATAATCATTTTTAACAAACTTAACAAACAAAATAAGGCAAACTATTTTGCCTTGCTTTCGTTTTTTTTATATATTCAAAAAATGAAACTCATAAAATTGATTTAACTACACAAAAAACATGTTTAAATATATGTATGTATTAACGTTTGTATTTTTTTTTTTCTTTAATTTTCTGCTTTCAATAAGGTTTTGTTGTTAGAAGGAGCAATTTTTTTTAAAATTATTTTTACATATTTTTTGTTTACTTTTTATTTTTAAATTTTCTTAGTATTTGTCAATTGTTTAACTCCTGTTTTATTAGTTTTTATTTGTTGTTTTCGTTTCTTCTTTTTCTCTTTTAGTTGAATCAATTAAGTAATAATTTAAGGGAAAAACTTGCTTAAGAATTTTTGTTTTCTTTAAAAACTGTTTTAGTAATTTTTTTTTCTTTGCTATTTTTATATTTTCAAAATTTTTGCTTTATTTGTTGTTGTTGTTATATTGAAATTATATATGGTTTAAAGAAAAGTTTTGGTTTTTAACTCTTTTGTTGTTGTATTTTCTATATATGTATAAATATACATATTTCTTTCGTTTTGTGTTTTTTTAAATTTTGTTAAATATTTTACTAAGTTTTCTTTCTTATGTTTTTTAAACTTTATGGAGTGAGAATGTCAATGTGTAAGTGAAGTGGAAAGAAAAATGTTTTTTGTTTATTTTTTATATATAATTTCTTTTCATTTGTTTGTTAGAGTTTTTTTTTTTAACTTAACACACTTTATAAATTTGTTGACCATGTATGTTTATATATGCACTTGTGTATTATGTTCGTGTGTGTGTGTGTGTGTGTGTGTGTGTGTGTGTGTGTGTGGGTGTATGTTGGGTGTTATTTAAATATTGTTTTATATATTTGTGTTTCTGTGAGAGTTCATGTAAACTTTGTTTTTAGTTTTTTTTTTCTCTTTGACTTTTTTTGCTTTAGTTCACAACAGTGGCTAATGGAATTTGTCGCGCTCTTTTTGTCTCCTCATCGTTGATTTTTTGTTCAATTAAAAATTGAGCTTTAGCAATCGCATTCGGTTGACCAGTTATTGTTACAATGCGATTTCTAGTGCCAGGTGCGAATATACCTTTCTTTGAAATTTGCACATTTGCGCCCGAAACATGTTGTATTTCAACTAAACTACGACCATTTGGACCTGGAATTATTTCATTTTTATAATAATGAATGTTATATTTTAATAAACTTTGTGTAAAAATATGTAATTTTGTTTAAATTATAATGTTACTATTATTATTATTATTATTATTAGAATTTGATTTTGAGCAGTTAATAAAATTTTTTAATTAATGTTTTCTTTTTCGCTTGTATAATTTAGTATTGAAATTGCATAGTTTTAACACAAAATGTAATGTAAGTGTAAAAAAAGCTTGTTGTCTCTTTTTGTTTTGTAAATTCTTTAAAAACAATTATTAATCTATAAACTATTTCTATTACTTAAATTGAGGTATGTATTTACAAATGCATAATTTTATTTAATTTTATTTTGAAAATTTATTTTAACTTTTTTATGTATTTTTTTTCACTTTACTTAACAAAGTTAATGTTAATTTTCTTTTTTCTTTTATACAGAAAAAATTATTAAGACCAATTGCACTAATGCCTCTTAAAGATAAAAGAAAAATGTTAAACATCAAACTTAAAAAAGGTGTTTTAAAAATATTAATGAAAGCCTTAAGAAGTACATAGTTGCAAACTATAACATTTTGAGAAAATACAATAACTACAAATATTATCAGGCATGTTCTGAAATAATAGTGATTTCAAACCTCGAACAATTTTGAAAACACGCATGTGACACTTTGTTGTTCTGATCACGGAATTTTTAATTTTTAGTTGGGATTCCCATTGTTGTAAATGACGACCGGATGCTTTTATAGTGTTGCCACAGTCATTTAGTACTTATTGTTGCCATTTTTACTAATTTTTAATTTTTGTATAATAAATATTAACCAATCGAACTTCTGTATACATTATTAAAATAAATTTTTAAATGTATTTGATTTAAGATTTTTAAATACAAAATTGTTTAAACAGATTACAAATTCATTTTATTTTTTTATGAATATAAGTCTCAATGTTTAATTTAGTTGAATAAATTTGTCATATATTATACGACTGGTAAACTTTGTTGATATGGCAACCGCAAACGTTGTTTTGATTAACAATATCAGTTGACTACTGAAATGGAAAAGTAAGTCACGAAGAATGCAAAAGCGTCCACAAAAAATATAGCGATTCCAAAATTTATAAGTTTTAGGCTTCTTCTGTGTAATTTTGTTACAAAACAAAGCATATTAAGTGTCTGTAATCGTTTTATTATCGAATTCAAAGCGAAATTATAAAAAAACCCGTCAATTGTTTTAATATCTTCAGGCCGTTAGCTGATCGGTTTCCAATCACATGATTTCACAGAACATGCCTGATGGATTATTGTACAACTTTGCTGTAAACTTTGCTCGAAAGATGTCTTTTTCTGAATTAGAACCCAGAATTTTTTCATGAAATCTCTAGAAATTTTTGTTTGCTAAGTCCCGCTTCACACATGTAAAATTTTGTTGATCAACTCGTATGTAATTCAGCTGTTAGAAAGACGGAGAAGGAAATACGAATATCACTTTTTTCTACGAGCTGAATTAAAATTGATCAACAAAAGTTGTCGTGGGAATAATAACAGAGTTGGAGAAATGAGTATCAAGAAATCCTTGAAGCCTCTTTTCAATTCAGGGCATACATGTATATTAATATCATTTAATATGAAATTAAATATGCACGGTAGTAATGAAAATTCATGACATCAATTCATTTACAACAGGTTATCGCTAAAAACAATGTTTTAAATACATATATCCTTCAATAAGATCACGCATTTCGTGGGAAAATTCCTCAAAGCGAAGTTGTACATAAAATGGTTAGGGAAAGAAAGCAAAGGAGTTCTTAAGTTTATCTTAAAAAATAATAAATATATGTATGTATGTATGTTAAAACTAAAACATAAAAAGGAACAGGAGGAATTGATGAAGATAATGATACACTATAACTTGCGATTAAGCTTTGGTCCAGAACAATTTTAAAATCAAAAATGTTTCCTAAAATTCCTCCTCCCCTCATTAATAATAATAAGGATGTGAAATACTTTATAAAAGGATCGAGCCTCAACTGCCAAAGCAATACCTTAAATCGATCATGGATAGTAAACAAACTTGGATCCGATTGCCAATTGCTGAATGTCATATTAGTTTGAACATTAAGTTTACTCCAAGCTTGCTATGACGTTGGAGATGTCGCCCTAATATCAACTGGACCCACATTCTACTACATATTTAGCAAAACAATACTTTCACAGAGAATGTGTGCCGTTGTTTCATCTTCTTAGAAGCACAGACGACACAGAACCAAATTACTTATCTACATAGAACAGTTTAACCACTTTGCTAAGAAACTGCAATTCACAGTAACACTTTGATTTACTGCCCACATAATCAATAATAGTTTTCGCCTAAGTATTTCTGCTATTAAGGCTCTCGTTGTATAAAGCAAGTATGTTATTAATAATAAAAAAAAAACTATAGTATATCGTTATCTTCAATAAAAACTATGTAAGTAATAAACAAAAAAAATCTAAATCTGAGTCATCGTTTATTATTATTTACATATTATCGTTCTCAACTCAAATCAGTTTGGTCATCTAAAAGTCAACCAACTTATTTTTTAATATTATGAATCACAATAAATTATTACTTGAGAATTATAAAATCAACCGTTATTTAACTTTTGAATGAATGGCAATGATTTAAGAGTTAGACAACCAAACTGAGTTGAGTTGATAACAGTATATCAAGTATTTTTCTACTTCCTTCTTAACAAACTGAAACATTAAAAACAAAACTATAACAGCCTTATTTATAAAAAATAATTAATGCTTTATAAAGGCTTAATAAATTTTTTTTTATCAAAATCTGTTTTATAAATCCTTTATAAATCCATAATAATTTTTATAATTAACGCTGTACACATTTGAAAATTTTTCTAAATTTTTTTCTATATTCTGTAAAATTGAAAAAATGTATTTACATGTTTTTGACATTAAAGCTAACGATATACATATGTATGTATGTGTGTAAGTGTGTATATAAAGCATTAGGTCCGTTTGTTTACCCCAAAATTTGTGCAAATTTGTACTGGATTTTACTGAAATACGTTCGTTTACACACAAAAATTGCAAAAGAGAGTGTGCCAATTGAGAGAGTAAATTGACAGTTGTTGACTGAGAGTCTGCAAATTTTTACTGGACAAATTTTTGCCAGTAAAATCCAGTAGACGAGAAAAACAAATGATTCAATTAAATAAACAAAAGTAAGCAAATACAAAGTATAGTTTTTTTTTAATAAAAACATTTAAAAGAAGAAAAGTTGAAGTAAAAGTTTAACAAAACAAATCTTAAAATTTTTATGTTCAAGATGAAACAAATTAAAGAATAATAATATCGTTAAATATATCAGTTTTCAAATTTAATTTAATTGTGTTATTTACTTTAGTTTTTTAGAGATGTAAGGTTTATGTATATGTGAATACTTATTTCTTCATACTATTCAGGGTACCGACCGAGTATCAGAAATCCAATATTGATGTATTTTCCTATGCCATTTACCCAGAAAAAAATAAAACTAAAAACCAAATACAAGCTAAAGCTTTCACACAAATTCTATTTTAGAAATATGTATGTATATATCACTTCAAATTTATAATTATAAAAATGTATGCATCAATTACCAAAAATATGTATTTGATGGCTTTCAAAAACAACAAAAACATACAACAATATTATCAGCTGTTTTGATTAATCTTGTACTTTTTTGTGCAAAAGACATTCTTGAGAGTAAAATGTTCAAATTACCCAAAATTTACTCAACTACTGGATTTTACTGGAAAAGTAAACAAACGGACCTATTGTTAACCTAAAATCAGGTTACACCGCAAAATCTTTTTAGAAAAACTTAGCGGCAATGGAATATCAAAATAAAAGAAATTTACGCAAATTTCTTAAAAATCCGACATGAACCGATAATGATTGCAAAAAAAAACTGCAGCTTCCAAGAAATACTGTAAACATTATAATATGATACAAGAAAATCTTAAGCAAAAAAAGCAAAGAAGTTATTAACAGAACCCAAAAGGAGGAGAGGCCAATCCAAAATGCAAATATGCGTAAATTGATAAATTTGATGCAAACATGCCATGGCTTGACGCTTGTGGTCTAAAGAGCACAACCTTTGACACCTAGAACATTTACATAAAAATAAATGTCTACAGAAATATTTGCTGCCTCTTAGTCCCAATTTACACTATGCAAGTCTTATTGCTAAGCTGATTCGTTTCAAGGAGAGAGAGACGAGGGGAACAGCAACGTTTCTGTTCCCCCCGTCTCTCTCCCCTAACAAACTATTGCTAAGCTGATTAGTTTGTTAGGGGAGAGAGACGGGGGGAACAGAAACGTTGCTGTTCCCCTCGTCTCTCTCTCCTTGAAACAAATCAGCTTAGCAATAAGACTTACATAGTGTGATTTGGGACTTACTAAACTTCACCACTCCTCACTAAGGCTTTGACCCGATTTGGGTCAGATTAAGTTAGCTTAGGTTTGACAGTTTGCTGAGAAGAAAATGTAAGTTTTCCGCTCACTTGAGTCCAAAACAAGGCATATTCGTCTTGTATATTTGTTAGTGTAAAATTTTCTGCTGTCAAAAAATTTCGGAATATGATTTGACACAAGAGAAATTAACAGCTGATCAACATGTGCTGAATCGAGATTTGCTAATTTTTGTAACATCATTACAAAGAGTGGTGCTAAGTAGTATGATGTGACCGACTATGGCCCATAGGCTAGGTATACATATTGAATGAATAAATGAAAATGAAATGAAAGTAGGCGTATTACTTTCAGCTTTGTAGCCAGTTGATTAGTTATTTTACTTCGCTGAGGATTAATTGCTACAAAAATCGACGAAGGAGGGCGCCGCGATATGCTTTAGCATAGACACTAATTTATATCAGAAAAATCTATGATGTTGCTGTGACTAGGTTTGGCCAAGATTTCAACTCAGGCTCTGAAAGACAGTCATATAGCAAGCCTTATAGAGCACGCTCTTCGCCTAATTTAGCTTCATGGTATTATTAAAAAGCTGCAATGGATTGGTATCGAAGAACCTTTCGGCCAATTGAACAATATTCAGATATTGCCAAAGGGAATTTAAATAAGAGTGGTGCAGTTGTTTTTGGGAACAACAAGCGATTTGGAGAAGTATACAGAAAATGAATTTTAATTTTTTCTTAAATATCAAAAAAAAAAAAAAAAATAATCGATTTGTGGTCCAAAATTATTCAATAGTGTTTGTTTTCCATTAAATAAATATTAAAATCTTTTCCCGATCAGATTTCATGTGAACAGTGCTCTATGTATATAATATATATATGTGTATTAATAATAACCCCTAAAATGTTTATATGTACGTATTTATGTCCATAGATAAATATGTGTAATATGTAAGTATGTACAACGTTAAAAAAATTGAAAATCAAAATAAAATCACTTTAAATATAAAGCTGCGCCCTCAATTTTTCATTTTTAAAAATATTTAATGAAAATAATAAATGGAATTTACATAAAAGTCTCGCTGGGATTTTGTAAGAGAAATAGGACTAGCCTTGAGAAAATTTTTAAGAAACGTTCACATTTTAAAATCGCAACTTTGAAAAAAATTCGAATATGGTAAACACAACTGAAATATACTACATACATGCTTAAAACAAAATGTGTGAATGTGCATACATTTTTAATGAAAAAAATGTGAAAGAAAAATTATGTAAAACATCACAGTTTCTTTTAAATGGAAGTTTGTATAATAGAAATGGTAGAGAACGTCGCTTTTGTGAACTTTTGTTTTGTTTTCTGTGAAAATTATATAATGAATTTGTTTTTCTTTTAAGGCGGCAAGAGCTTGACTAGATTAACAAAAAATAAGAAAAAGATAGAATCGAATGCAAATTAGCTAATAATATTAAGTTATGGTTGAAAGCGTTTCACGGTTAAATATATGACTGCAAAAAGGAAAAAATTATTTAATTTAGGGACACCAGGTATAAAAAAAATATGTATATGACTTCCGTTTATATTTTGCTGATGGAACATGAGGCCAGATCATAAGAAGGAATGTTTGGTTTATAAATGAATGTATAAGCATGTAAATAAAAGCTAAGAGCAGGAATGTCGTTTTGGAAGTATGAACACTGCATCATAGAAGATGAGTTTTCTTTTTTAAGGCACTTACATAGATTATTAAATTATTCAAACTTGGAATCAAAATAATAATAAAAAAACTGCCATCATAAACTTACGAACAAGCCATAAAATCAATATTAATAATAATATAATATAACGTAACAAATTAACAAATATAAAGACCTTAAAATATATGAATGTATGTATGTATGTATGTGTATAAATGTACGTAAATAGCAAAATATAGATGCTGCACCCGATAAAAGGTTTGAGAAAAATCATTTTTTTTAATCAAACAAACGTAGCAATGCAAGGCTTAGAAAACTTTGAACTTCTTAACTTGCATGGAACAAACAATTTGGGGGGGGGGGGGGGAAATAAGGGATAAACTATGTGGGATTTTTTGTTTTGTTTGTTTGTCTAACTGTTTAGTAGGGATAATAAAAACGTGGCCCACCTAAAATAGCGCCTACAATAACTTCGGGAATTTCCACATTTTTGGTATCCTTGGCACCTAAATCGCCCGGTGTGGGACTCTTACTGAGGCCGCCCAACGAATGAGCGGTAGCAGCACCCAACGTAGGTGCGCTTGTAGCGGTACCGGTAGCAGCAGTTAAGCCAAAGCTGTTGCTGTTCAATGACACAGGCGTGGCAGCTTGGGCGGCGGTACTTCCTAAATGGCGGAAATGATCGAATTGAGCTGCAGCAGCTGCAACGTCCAACTGTGTTTGGGTGGGACGTGAAGCGGCAGCGGCAGCAGCAGCTGCAGCCGCAGCTGTATATTGTTCCAAATTGACTTGGCCAACGGCACCGAAAACATTGCCTGCATTGGCGGCTGCATTAGCTGCAGCTGTTTGCTGATCCAACGCGGACACTCCTAAATAGTTGCCAAGTGTTGTGTGAGCACCATTGGTATGTTGCAAGCCGACACCCATACCAAGAACACCATACTTAGCCAAAACACCTAAGGCGGCGCATACTTCAGTGGTGGCTGTTTCCGAATAGCCCAAACTTCTCAAAGCGACCTGCAAGCAGAACAAGTTAGAAAAATTAATAATAATAGGATTTTCTTTGATAAATTAAAAAAAAACAAAGATTTCTATAAAATGTTACCGAGTTCAAAAATAGACACGGAATGAAGCTGAATTCATTTCCAAATTATTTTCTTCTAAATTCTAAATTTATTATCTTAAACAGGCGTAACATGTGTTTTAACATACGAACTCACAAGAAAACATGTGAAAATGATGTGGAAGCTAGAACATACACGAATTTTTTATTCTCATGAACAATAAATTGGCATCGCCACTTGTTTTAGAATAAAATAAACATCTGTTGCAAGTCGAACATGCTATTGTGAAGAGTGATAAAGAAACATTTCTGTTCCCCTCGTCTCTCTCTCTCTCTCACTCTCTTAAGGTGGAAGTACATAACACGCGTTCAATGCGCTAATGCGATACACGCGTCTGTCAAAAAAGTTGAAGTAGTGTGTTTTCACTACGCGCGTACCTCGCCAAAAGTTGAACATTCTTCAACTTTCACGCGTTGTATACAAAATGACAGCTAGTGTTGCCATATTCATAAACTAACATACACAAACATGATTAGAAATTCATTTTTTTTATTAAACAATGGATACAAAAATGCATTAAATGTTTAAAGAAAAATACAACGTAAATGCAAGACAAAAAAATAGCCAGCAAAGGCTTTAAATTTTACAACTAAAAAAGCTTCAAAAGCGTGTTGTGTAACCTTCCATTTGTGTAGCGTTGAACGTTTAACAAGCCAGAAAAGCGTTGCCGCGTAACGCGTGCTATGTACCTCCACCTTTAGCAATAAGACTTGCATAGTGTAAACTAGGACTCAAAGGAAGAAAAGAAATTATTGGAAGAAATAAAGATACGAAATTTGAGAGATGCATGTAAGTGAAAACATGTAGAACTGTTGGCAGTATGTACTATACCAATGCTGCCCACAGAGAGAAAACCGAGAGAAATGTATAAGCGTATGTGCATTCATTTGTACAAAAAGCCGATTGATGTTCGGCACACTGGCGCTTCTCTGGCCAGCAGTGTACTATACACATATGTATGTATATAAATAAATTCATGCATTAGCACTCCCTTTAAAAATAAAATCAAACACTTAAAAACTATTTGAAAAAACAAGAAAACAAAAAATTTGTAAAACAAAACACTCATAATTTTTGGGGAAAACCCCACGGGAATAAAAATCGACATTGCCATTTTTTTTTCTAACATGTGAGTTTTTTCACGTGGAAATAATTCACGATTGCAACTTTAGGGAAAAGAGAAATATTTCAAAGGAAAATATATTCACGATAGGGGTGATTATCCATGATGAGGGGAACAAAAAAAGAGAAAAATTTCTAGAAAAAAAAATATTCATGATAGCAATTTTCCGAAAAGGCAAACAACTTCTAGGGAACAATTTTCACGGATGAGGTTGATTATACAGCAATAACTTATTTTTTAAAACGATTTTAGACCTCCTATAACAGATGTAAGTGACGTGTTGTTTAAACAAAAGCTTTTATGCATTTAAAATGACTCTTATACTACGTTTATACGCACGGCTTATTTGCAAATAAAACTGTAAATTGTTGCCATATTATTGTTTTTATTGCGACTTACTACTAATTCAGAAAAATATTCACGATTAACGTACTATTCGCAAATTAAATGCTTGAGGTTGCCACTATTACAAATGTTTGTTAATAAATATCAATAAATTGATAAATATTGCACAAAAAACTTTGATACAAGAAAATAATGACATTAAAAATAAATTATTATTTGTTATTTTATACATTTACGCAATTTTTTTGTAAACATAAGTAATATTTCTGTAGAAGTGCTATCAATTTTTATACATTTACAATGCCGTATAAACAGTGAGTTAATTTATTTGCAAATATTTTTATTTGCAAATAGTGCGCGTATAAACGTAGTATTAGATATGTAATATCATCTTTAATGAAATTATGACAATGGGTAGCATGAAAAAAAAAGGATTTACTTTTTCAAAGCACTGTCGTCAGCGTTCATAAACGAGCTAGTTCAATTGAACTATTCACTTAAGTGGCTGTTGACATATTCATAGGCAGATTTTGTAAAAAATTTCGTTTCTAAACGTTTGAAATTTGTATGAAAAATATCGAAAATTCGTTTCAAAAAATATTTTTTCCATAAAAATTCCAGAACGAAAAAATCGTTTGTTTCGAATTTGCATTTAAGTAACGCACTTTCCCGAATTTTTAAAAAAAAAATTTATTTTTATTTTTCCACTCTGTTGTTGCTAGTTTTATGAGTACGTATCAAGTTTTTCTTACCTTAATATGTTCCAATAGTTGGGTGGCTAAAGCCAGATTGGGTGCTGGATTTGGTGAGCTCAAGTTCAATGACAAATTAATGCCTGTACCATTGACTAGCAAACCACCTGCTGCTGCGGCACCGCCAATTGCTGTGCCCAAAGTTGAATTCAATGAAGCGGTGCTCGAGTTAATGGCATTCTGGTTGGTAGCATAAGGCGAACCGGTAGGATTGAAATTGGCCACGGGACCACTGATATCAGCATACGAAACATTTAAACAAGTGCCCGATTGTGGATCCTCGACAATTTTCGATAAAATCATTTTGCAAGCATTTTTATTGTTGTCTTTGTCACCAATGATGGTAATGCAGCGCTCCTGCAATGAGATATCCTTGGGCTTTTGACTAATCTGTACATAAGAACCACTTTCCTCTTTGATTTGCTTAATAAAAGCTCCACCCTTGCCAATGATCATACCGGCCGTGGAGTTGGGCACCAGAATTTTAACTTGCTTATCACGTTCTTGGCTCTGTTTGCTTTCGGCATCTATAATCTTGGTATTCAAATCGGGCTTCTCACGGATTTTATCCATAATAAAATCTACTACATTCATAATGCCCTCCACGCTGCCCGTAATAAGGCAAACACGTTCGGAAGTACCTGCACAAAAAAATAAAATTAAAAATTTTAGGGTAGTATTGAATCCATTTTAAATATGTACAAACCTGGATAGAAGTCATGCGATTTGGACATTTTAACACGTGCACCGGTGTCCTTTTGTAATGAGGCTATGGTCTCGCCACCTTTGCCTATTATGGCGCCGGAGGCCACAGCTGGTACTAAGATCTTCATGTGATAGGAGTCGCCTAGAAAATAATTCAACGATAATTAAAATTTATTACCAAAACAAATTAAGTTCGGAACTTGTTTAATATTTTTTTTTTATATAGCTGTTGTTGTTTCTTTTTTTATTATTAGGCTCGAAAATTAAAAATAATAACATTTTACTTCTTGGTTATGTTATTTTTTTCAGTTGATTTGAGTCGATTTGATTTCAATGAGCGATGAAATTTTATGTTTGAAAATTAAATGCAAGTTGTATGTATGCAGTTACATTGAACATCACAAATGAAACTCTAGAATACGGATTTTTTTAATATCGAATGAAACATGAACTATGTATGTATGCAAATGAAGTTTTGTGATATATTTCGAAAACAATACAAAAAGAAAACTGAATAATTATGTTTATAATTTTGTCTTTTACCAACACAAAAAGAGCAGTAGCAAAAATATGACTTAAAGCTTTTGATATTATAGAATGTTGTTTAAAAAAAATCCCCTGATAATTGATGGTAAAATTAAACATTTAATAAGCATAACTATTAAACATTAGAGAAACTAAAAATGGACATTGAAAGCCATTATTACGAAATTTTTTTAATAATTCTTGATTTTCTTGTGAATTATTGCTTTTAATTTTACAGAAGAATAAGCTTCATTTTTTTCGCAAGCTTTCTTGCTGGAAGCAAACTTTTTATCAGATACAACTTGAAAGCTTTGATACTTAAGTTTTATAGCAAAATATTAAAAATCTTTTTGAATGCTTGCCTGACTAGTTTGTAATAAAAAAAAATTATTACTGAATTTACAACATGAAATTTTTTGCCCAATATGCGGCATGTACATAGAAGGAAATTTGATCAAAAAAATTCTATAATACCCTCTGATCTATCGCTTGTATTATAATTATAATTTTTTGCAATTAGCTTCATGGAATTTCCTAAAATAACTCAAGTTTAGTAAAACTCTTTTGAGTTTTTTTTTAAATCAAAATCCTCCTATAGCATTCTTTCTATCTTTATAGAAACAGAGAATTATTCATTAATTATAAATACAGAGAAAAGAAATCAAACATGCAATTCTTTTTTTACATTTCATATATGATTTTATACATAGAAAAAGGACCAGTTTTTAAATGCGAGATTAAATTTCATTTCATTCTTAAATCTAATCCAGCTACGTGCGATCTTTTACAGAAAAGCTTTGTGCTTTCACACCAACGAGAGCACAACAGCCAATCAGCCCTGGTTCACACACGTCAGGTTTGACTCGTCAAGTCTTGAGTTTTTGGGATAGAGAGGAAAAGAGAATGGAGAGGGGTACAGACTTAACCCGTACCAGTCAAGTTTGTTTTTTCGTTTTGTTTTGTCATTCGTAATACTCTACGACAACACAAATTGATGAAACAAATTTGAACGCAAATGCAGGTTCAAAAGAAAATTAAACATAAACTGATCAGGTACACTTGATGTGGGTGAACCAGGACTCAGATCGCAGCGACAACAAGAACAAATTGTAAGAGCTTCCAAAACTGTTTATATCAAATGCAAATGTTACAGTATGTGTGTTTAGACGTGGGTGACCTAACCTGTAAATTAGTTAGAGGTTTCCTTTTTTTAGTGGGAGTAGCAGAATTATATATATACTGAATACCAAAAAAAATTCCATATATATTGGCGTTTAAGCTATTTATGCTGGTTTTAGATAAATATTTCATATTTCTCACTGCACATTGATTGCGTTTTTTATAATAAAAGTCAGATGACAATATCAAATGATTTAAATTACAGCGCATTTTATTTATTGATTTATTTATAGTACATATTCTAAAAAGTAAATTTGCAGAATATGGCTGCACAAAAGACTAAGACCATATGTCCATGATGTTAATAACAGTATTCTTAAAAATGTTTTTGTGACTGACTGTACACGACCTATACCTTCACATAGGAAGTAGCAACGTGGTTGTTAAGGAAATTCCACAAAAGAACCGCAAGATTATACGGTAGTCCGTGGCAGATCAGTCAACCAGTGCGAGTGAGACGGAAAACTCTCGAAGGCCAATAAACAACAGTGGCCTGGTTGCATTTAAGAAATAATTGCCAAACGACGCGTGATGTTGACTCGCCCAGAGCTGCTTTACGACTGACAGCGCATTTTATTTCGATCTGGCAAATCATCTGATATCAGCTGTTATGACAAAAAATTCATCGCGTGCTGCAAGACGAATCCATATCAGCTGGTCTGAAGTGCCAATTTGACTATTTTCGCCGCTTGTAATTTAAATATCCCTCAGATGTCAACACACATTTACAGTACATTATTTTGACATCCCAAGTTTGACGTGTAACTGTGATAACGTCAAAATAATCGTTTTCATACAAACGTGTGGATTGTAGTCGTGGTCTCTGTGTTTAATGCTCCACATTGTCGGACGCAAAAAAGAAAAGTGCAGTAAGAAAGAAATTGTCAGCATATTGTTATGGCATATTGTATATATAATGGTAGGTACACACTTTTCGATATGTTCATGCAACCAGGCAAGATTTCATTGTTGGTCGCATAGTGTGTAGTCTTCTTTATGGTTTCATTTCTTGTTGCATTCGAGGTTTCAAAATTATAAAAATATTTTGATATTTTCAGATTGCGTTATTCCTTTTGTTTAATTTTATTTTTGCTGCCACAAAACACAAAAATCTAAATCAGAACATACCAAAAAAACCAACCAATATCTGTCAAACTAATCAACGTAGGCAAAAAGTTAAAAGTTGAACAAATTTTGTACATTGCGTTGACGGAAACGTACTGAATGTAACAGACCTCATAAGAAACCATGTATTTCAACTTAGCTGTCAGTTGAAAAAGGCGAAGTTTAACGTATGACGGATTCATTGTGCCCCCCCCCCCCCGGCCTTGACAGACACTTCACAGTTGTTCAAAGTCAATGTATATTCAACTATTTGGAATCTGATTCTTGTAAAATTGTTCTTTTGTACATAAAAAAAAGTTCTACTTGTTTTTTATATGCGTAACAAGTACTTGATACGTGTACTTGCTGCTTGTAAATACACTTTGCTTAAACTAAGATGTAAAAAACATGTCGTGTAAAACCAGTATTACCAAGTTTAAAGTCAATTTAATTTCTAATCTCGGACTCAGAACTGGCCCTAATTACACACATACATATGTACGCTGTATAAGCAAATTGATTTATAACCAATTTTTTAAAGTAAGAGAGAAAAATTAAAAATTTTATTTAAATAAAGAAAATAAAAATAAAACAACAAAACAATGAACTTTTATAATGACATTTATGAAACAATGAGAAAAGCTTACCATGATTATTATTATTGTTATTATTTTCAATTTCAACCTCTAATCCAGAACAAACAGACTCACCTAGAAATAGATAAAAGTATGGACAACGAAATGGAGCAGCATACATAATAAAGCAATGCCACGTTTTATTTGTTTATTTCATTTCATTTAGTTTTTTTTTTTCATTTTTTTATAAGCATAAGAAGAAAGAAAAAAGAGAAGAAAATAAAATTATTATTAGTTTATATGCTGCAAATGTAAAATTTTGCTTTCAACAAAATTAAAAAAAGAGAAGTTAACAGTAAAAATTTTAAATGAAAAGCTCTCACTGTAGGTCTGTATGTATGTATGTGAAGATAAGAAAATAAATGCAATAAAAAAAAGAACGATTAAAATTAATTTTCCCTTATGAAAAAAATATGAAAAAAAAAACTGTTCAAATATGAACTTTGTGACATTAAATGTGTTTAATTCTATCTGATTAACGTGTTAGATCCAAAGTTCTTTACACTCACACCTCCTACAAAAAAAAAATTATTTAGATTAAATTCAATTAACATTTGTGTCAACGGAGATGTCCCATTACGTAACAACCATCTACTCAATTTAATTCTAGTCATTTGCTTTGCCAACATGACAACAACATGAGAAATGTTAATGAACATTGCCAGCAACATTTTATTATGACGACATGACACCAATAACGAACGCATTTTGTTATGCACCTGATTAAATGTTACAGTTTCTGTACTGCACTCATTTACATACATGCATACGTTTCATTCTTACACAAACAATTGTAAACAGTCTAATACACTTGAAAAATAAAACAACACCACTATCTGATAGTTATTGTTTAGTAGTCGTATTTTAAAATATATAAAAAACTAAGAGAGAAATAAAATCAAAGGCGTACAACATAACTACAACTACAATCTATTAAATATTATTTATATCTTTTAAACGAGTCGCTTTTAGTAGAAAATTGTGTACATAAAGTAGTGATTCTCAACCACTGTGCCACGGCGAAATTCTAAAAGTGTGCCGCTAAATTTTAACAGCCTTATTTAAAAATATTATTAAGGCTTTATAAAGGCTTTTTAAGAAAAATTTTTTATGAGAATTTGTTTTAAAAGCCTCTTATAAAGCATTAATAAGTTTTATAAACAAAGGCTGTAGATATATAACCAGCAAAAAATTACACATTACCATTAGAACTACTTGCCATATAATGACTTACTTTTCTGATTGCCAATTTTCATTACTCGCTTACAAATCACATTACCTAAAATTTAAAAAAATGACGTGCAAGTTGCTAAATGAAGAGAATGATTTTTTTAAACAAAATAGATTACGTGAAATGATGACAAATAAAAAAAATGTAAGTACTTCTCAAGAATCGATTATTTTAGTCTCACGTCTTGTTAAAATCATTAAGTTGGTAATCCAGTAGGGAAGTGCTTCCACCAAAAATGCTTAATTCCAAACTCGACTACCTTTTTTGAAATTTTTTACTGGGTAATTATGTGCATATTATTACGAAAATATGCACGAACAATTAATCAATTAATTCACTTTTGGAATAAGATTTAAACATATTAACCTATCGTTAGTAAAATGTAAAATGTTTGTTCCCATAAAATTTTCCCCATGAAGGGAAATTTGATATTGGCAATTTCATGGGAACGTTTGTGCTCGCCATCAATGCGTAGTGAATGTAAAAACGGGAAAAAATTTGTAAAGCTTAAAATGAAATGAAAATTAAAAATTTTTTAATTTTTGCACTGAATAAAATATCAAAAATAAATTAAATTTAACATATAAGAGTTTTTTACAGATAAATTCAATTTTAAATCGGTTAAAATTATTTTTAACGCAAAATATACGCTTTCTACAGTTTAAAAATTAAGCAAAAAAATATAAATAAAAAAATAACTGTTATTTCGTAAGAAATAAATAAAAATCAAGAAATAACTGTTATTTTCTGAGGAATAAATAAAAATCTAGAAATAATGATTAAAAAGTAATTTTTAAAATAAAACTTATAACCGTTACGGTCTTTGGTATTAATACAGTTCGCCTGCAAAAATAAAATGAACAACCCCAAGGGAAAAGTGAATAAATCCCCTTGAAAAAAATATTATTGATGATAAAGGGAATCAAAAAAGGGTTTTGGGGAAAAATTATTCACAATTTGGGGAAAAGGGAAAATATTGCGAGGGAAAAACTGTTCACAATGCAATATTATTTGAGTGAATTCAGATTTTCAGCATAAACCAACATTAAAACTATAAAAAAAGATCTATATTGTTAAATGCAGCATTGTCATTTTACGACCAAATATAAATGAAATAATGGAAAAACATCAAGCTAAAATTTTGCATTAAAAGTATTCTTATTATTAGCTTAGCACATTTAAAATCATTAGCATAAACTATATTATGCAGTGTGTTAAAGTTAAGTAAATAATTTTTAAATTATCTGTGCCGCCAAATTTTGAAATCGTTAAAAGTGTGTCCCAACAAAAAAAGGTTGAGAATCACTTACGTAAATATGTATATGACACACATATGTATGTACGTAAATTTGCATTTGCATATACATATTTACATATATACTAGATTGTATACAACCTTGTGACATTTTGATTGTACATGGAAAATATTTATAGAACTTTGTTCCCCTGTAATTGCATAATTTTCGTCTAATCAAACAGGGGCTGTTGCGCTGCACCATGTTATTTGTCTCAAAGTTATCCACTTGCAAATAACTATTCATAAATAATTATTTCAAACTTTCAACATATTTCCTAAGGCCTTAAAAATACAGCTTTTATGAAATGTTTAAATAAAGCTCTTTAGAAGTTATATACATATATATTATCATGCTCAAAGAACCATTCTGTAAACTACGCTTTTGTCGTGTACATTTATAAATTCTTTTTATATGCATAGGATATCAATAATAGCGAAACTAAAATAGAACGAAAAAGTTTTCAATACATATAAAAAAAACTATAAAAATTATTTTACAACACATCTGCTGTGGGAAAATTTTTTAAGTAGGAATTTTATATACTCCACAAAAAAAAACTAAAAGTGTTTTTAAGCTCAACAAACCATTAACTAACTGCATGATAAATATAAATTTTGTAAAAATAAAGCTTGGTGTCAAAGCTTTAAAAAGCTTGTTTAAAAATTTTAATTATTTTAAATGAAAATTATTTGCTGGTGTATAAGCGTTGTCTATATATTTCATTGGTGCTTAGCCAAATCATCAATAGAGAATTCAAAAATAATAATATTTTTGAAAAACACAAAAGAAATATAAACGAAGTAGGCTCAGAAACTTTAACAAAACAATAATTTATATTCGATATGAACCCATATGGTTGAAGTCTACTGATGATTTGGCTAAGCAAATAGACAATGCTTAAACAACAGCAAATAAATTTAAATTAAAATAAACTTATGACAAAATGTCAAATCATAAATTTGTTTAAATTTAATTACTTTTTTATAATTAAATTAAAAATGTCTCAATGCCAAGACAACTACAAAAAAGTTCTCTATGCAAAAATGTATGATTTCTCAACGGGATTTTTGCTTAAAAAATATAATCATAAATCGAGCGATAACCGGTCCGTTTTTTTAGACCTTTTTTTCGACGAAAATCGATTATTTACGATCTCTAATAATCGATTTTGGTAAAAAAAAATCAATTTCGAAAATTATGCCACTTAAGCTTTCTTTGGCGGTTAAAAAAAGTTAAGTTAAAAAATTTACAAATTTTCCAATTTACATATATTTTGAAAAAGCCTCTAATTTTTGTTGTAGTAATTAACTCACAATCATGTTACATGGTTGTGAGAATTATGTTATATTTTATATATACATATATAAATGTCATATCAGATTAATGGCACAAAATTTCCCCAATTATTTTAAATCTTTTGTTCACTATTAAAATTTTTTTTAAGGTTTCCCCCTTAAGCATGAATAGCGAAAAATAGAAAATGTTTGGCAGGTAGGCAAAATTCTGCTAAGCCTAAAGCTTAAAGTTTCTAGTTCATTTGTTTCTTCTGTTTTTCTTTTCATGTTCGTGTAGCAAAAACGTTTGCTTTTTATCTATTTTTCTTGTTTTCTGTATCTCGTTTCCTCATACACAACTTTTAAAGTGTCCTTCAAATATATGTGCATACAAATGTATATATGTATACATACATATGTATATGTACATACGTGCATCAGTGTATTTATAATTTATTTACACTTATTTTTTTCTATTCTTTATATGTCATTTGACTTTAATTAGACGCTTTGTGTGAACTCAATTTTCGTGTTTAAAAAAAGCTCAAGGGAAACGAAAAAAAA
Organism: Tachina grossa; assembly: GCA_949987645.1. Lineage (NCBI taxonomy): Eukaryota > Metazoa > Arthropoda > Insecta > Diptera > Tachinidae > Tachina > Tachina grossa. The sequence continues at coordinate 222,418,335 of OX465274.1, forward strand.
TGAAAAAATCTTTTTTACAAATTTAATACGTATTATACATACTTACATACATACATATGTAAATAGAAGATGAGAGTGTGAGACATTGCTTTTCACATGCTTAGAATGAAAAAAAAAATTGCTTACAAGCAAAAATAATTTAAAGAAATTAAAAAAAACAAGATACACCATAAATACGTGTATATAGAACATACAACAAATTGAGTCTTTAGGAATGCAAATAGAATTTTAGAATATTTGCAAATGGAGCTAAAAAAAAACTACATGGAAAAAAATTTGGTAGGTTAAACTAACCAATTTTAACTGTCAAGATTACAGTTAATGTAAATTGTTGTAGGAATGTCTATTAAGCAAATTTTGTTAATATGATAGATAGAATTTGTTATTTTATTAATAGTGCAAGTTGTTGTGGCAATTTAGATGGACAAACTATTTTTCGGGTAGAAATAACTAGTATGAAATGGTTGGCGCAATTTTTTTTTAGTTCTTACAGTTTATCATGTAGAATGCATTGTTGCATTTCAAACGTCAACAACTCTGCTGCCGTAAATTATTTTTTTAAAGTCTTTGAATCGCAAATTTTTTTAATTACAAAATTACAATGAAAGTTAGTTAATCTAACCAATTTCAGTTGTTAATATTACTGCCAAGAAAAGTTTGTTTTGCAAATAATATGGAAAAAACTTATAGCATGGCAAATTTAATCTAATGTAATATAAACTCTTATTGCATTTGCTTTCTGTGGCAATATGCAATTAGCTTAATTACGCCCCTTTTCACAATGTATAATTAACTCTTAAACTTTAACTGACAGTTCTTCGTACAAAACTTGCCGTTAAGTCCCTGTTAGCTTCTAATCGTTTATTGTGAAAAGGGCCGTTAGACTTAAGCTATTTTGCTATATTTATTCCAGTTTGAATTTGAAGTGCTTAAGATATTACATATGAAAAGAAAGGTTCACACGAAAGTAGAACCATGCGTTAGAGCCTTTTAATTTCGTAGTAGTAGTGTTAAAACTTCAGAAAAACACTGCTGTGCTTGAGTCGATTTAAGCTACTATTCCATATTGCCACAGAAATAATGCCGGTATTCAACTCTCATATGAATTAAGGTTCAAAATGATTAAAAAATTAATTATTGAATAAGATAAATTTAATATTAAGATACAAGTGGGTCAATAAGTCCGAGAATTTCCTGCCGAACCTTCTAGGCGCCCAATTGTGGTCAATTTCAATCGTAAGAAGTTGGTTAACTGAATTCTGTTGTGGTCGTACAAGCACGGCCATTTGAGCTCTGTACACCCGAAACAATTGAAAAAATTCACGATATGTTGTTGCCCGGAGATTAAAAGTTAGAGATTGTGGACGCCAGAAGCATCTGACATGGCTCCGTGGTTTCAAATTTGAATGATCACACTTTTGTATGAGAAAGCTTTCCGCAAGATAGGTTGCCGCATTTCGCCGTCTTCATAACTGTGCAACGAAACACATAAGAGATCAAACATCAGTCAAAATAGGGTGAATCGGGTCCAAAGAAGCCCTGTGTGGGGTTTTTTTTAGCCAATACAGTCATGGCAATCGTTTTTTTAGAATGCAGGAGGTTTAATGCACATTGAGAATTTGAAAAAAAAAATTTCGCATTTATCAAAAGAAAAGGTAATTTTCCACCAGGACAAAAAACAAATCGCTGCCTCATATGTTCTATTCTCCGGATTCAGCCCAGAGTGACTATTTCTTGTTCCCAAGCCTGAAAAATGGTTGGGCGAAAATAAATTAGACTACAACGATGAAATTATCTGACAAACAAATACTTATTTTGATGACCTTGAAAAAATTTTATTTTTTGGAAGAGACAAAAAAAGATCTCAACGCAGACTACGTAGAAAATAAACATTTTTTTTCGAAAAGTCCGTGTATAATTCAAAAAGTCAAGGACTTATTAACCCTCCCTCGTATACAAAAAATTTGTTTTCAAAAACTAAATATCTTTTTACAAATACCTCAGACAATATTTAAAAGCTCATTCTATGTAATTAAGAAAGGCCATCAATCAAAGAGCCATAAAAATATAAATTTTTCTGCACTTTGTAAAATATATAGAAATATATTTTCTTTGCAAATTAAAAATAAATTAATAAATTGCTAGTAAACTAAAATTATTTATTGTCTCATTCGTAAACAAAATATTTTGTTTTATTAAGGACTTATAAAAAAATTTTTTTATGAAAAACTTTAATAAATAAAAAATATATGAATTAGGCCTATATATATATATATATATATATATATATATATATATATATATATATATATATATATATATATATATATATACATATAATTCAAGCAACTTTCCACAGTTTTACTTTAAGGAGAAATTTTTCATTTAATGGTTTCGAATTCTAATTCAAAAATGTCCAGCAAGACATAAAAAAATCAATTATATAATTCGTAATGAGTTTTTGAAAATTAACTAATAACTTCCTAAGAATCACATTAAATACGGTTTATTTTAAAAACAGATTAAAATTTTAAAATGTTTTGTTAATTATTTCGCTAAACATACTCATGTTTTTAGTCAAACCGATTTTAGCTGGGTGGCTACACCCAGAAAATGCAACCATTCCATGTGTAGCTAAATATATGAAAGTGGCATCTCTAATCAGCTGACTGACTCAAAATTCACAAATTTCACTTCAAAGAAAAATAAATTTATAAATAAATAAAATTACTTATACGAGTATGTACATATGTAAAAATAGACAAAGTTTAAAGTGTAAATATTTTTCTTAGCGATATGCACATATACAACGTATGTAAAAATAGTCAAAGTATTTTTGTACAAACAATTAATTTTTGTGTAACCCATTTTTGTTGTTGAAGGAAAAGGCAGACTCCAAAGAAAAACAACTTCTGTTTGTTTTGCCCCTGGTTTCCACAACCCATTAAATATGAATTAATTTTTTGAGTGATTTTCATAAAAATTTTCTAGACGAGTCGACTGCTTGGGTTGTGGAAACAGCGTGTTAATGTTTTTACGCTTGAAGTGTATTTTTCCCTGTCTATAGCAGACTAAAAATATATATAAGTTTAGCAAAAGTAGACTTTATTCACCATGGTTATGGACCATTATTTATACAGATGTACATATATATGAATGTATGTATGTATGTATGTACCATATAAGCTATGATGCTCGATGGTTGCAATGTTGCTGTCACAGAATGATTTTTAAATACGATACACTCGGTACCATATTAAAGGTATTCACGTCAACTCTTGCAACTGTGCAAAAATGCATAATTGCACTTTCTGACGTGAGCAACCTATTTTGTTTAGTTGTCTATAAAGCAACACAATATGTGCATAGATATATTGTGCTCGTATGTTTCTTAATTGTTAAAAGAAACGAAGAAAACAAAAAAGGTACTCACGTCAAAAGTTGCACTGTTGCAGAAAAGCAAAAGTGCAAAATTTTAAAAAAATATAACAACAACCACATAGAAAATTATCTTGCACAAATGATGCAAAATTGTCAGGGTCTGAGTAAGTGCAAGATTATCAGGGTAAATTTTGCAAAGTTGTGCAACTTTTTATGGCATTGCCAATCCAAAAAAATGGACAAAAAGTACTTATAAAATCAACCTTACACCAAATTACAACGCAGAAATTCCTAAATGTTTTTCTTTTAAATGAAAAAACAAGTCATTGAAAATATTTTCGATACATATAAATTAATTAAAAAATTATAAAATTAAAAAAATATTTTAAAATTCTTAGCTAGAAATTATAAAGAAATCTTCAAATTCGATTTTCAGATAACAAATACATTCATATTTTGCTATTTTCAAAAGACCTGTGGCTCAAATAGTTATTAGAATTTTGTTAAATAATACCAATATTATTAATATTGATATTTTTATTAGTGAATTGATTACAAAATTAATCAGCGAAGTTTCAACACTTCGTTTCAGCATTTAAACAAACATACAAGTACAATATATCTATGCACATATTGTGTTGCTTTATAGACAATTAAACAAAATGGGTTGCTCACGTCAAAAAGTGCAATTATGCATTTTTGCACAGTTGCAAGAGTTGACGTGAATACCTTTAAAGTGTTGTAACTTCGCTGATTAATTCTGTAATTAATTCACTAATAAAAATATCAATATTAATAATATTGGTATTATTTAACAAAATTCTGATAACAATTTGAGCCATAGGTCTTTCGAAAATAACAAAATTATGTATTTGTTATATTAAAATCGAATTTGAAGATTTCTTTATAATTTCTAGCTAAGACTTTTTAAAATTATTTAAATTTAATAGTTTTTTAATTCATTTATTTGTATCGAAAATATCTTTAACCTCTTGTTTTTTCATTTAAAAGAAAAACATTAAGGTATTTCTGCGTTGTAATTTGGTGTATGGTTGATTTTATAAGTACTTTTTGTCCATTTTTTTGGATTGGCAATGCTATAAAAAGTTGCACAACTTTGCGAAATTTACTCTGATAATCTTGCACTTACTCAGACCCTGACAATTTTGCATCATTTGTGCAAAATAATTTTCTATGTGGTTGTTGTTATATTTTTTGAAAATTTTGCAATTTTGCTTTTCTGCAACAGTGCAACTTTTGACGTGAATACCTTTATTAAAAAAATCTTAAACTTAAAATTTGCCTAAATCACAAACACTCACACTCTCTCACAATTATACAAAACAAAACACACACGAAGCGTATGATTAATATTGATTTGATTTTGTCACATGAGCGTATGAATAATGACAAATTAAAATACAAAATCCTTTGGAAGAGAAAAGCCTTCACACAAATGTTGCTGCTTAACAAAAATACATAAATAAGTAATAATAATGTTTAATTTTTATGCATAGTGCACATACACAATCATAGATTTTAAACTTAATAACTTTTTTCTGTTTTTTTTGTTTTGGTTTTTCAATAAAATGATGCTGAGGTAGTAAATGTTGATAATGATGATTTGCTTTGTTTAGCAGATGTTTTTGTTGATTGATGGTTGATGTTGGTGGTTTTGATTGAAGAAATAGAGAGAGAGAGAGAGAGAGACAGAGAGAGGGATATAATGTTGCGTACAATATATGTTTTTGGGTTTTCTTTTCTTACTTTTGCGTTTTCATTATTTTATTTTGTTTGATTTATTGTGTTTAACTCACCATAACACCAACAGGATTTAAAGGGAGATGTGGTACCAACAGCATGTTGGTGTTGATGTTGATGCTGATGATGCTGCGCATGTTGATGATGAGAATGAGGCGCTGTTTGTTGCTGTTGCTGCTGTTGAGTAGCAGCAGATGTAATCGTTGAGGATGAGGACGACGAGGAAGCTGTTGTGGGTGGTGATGAAGTCTTATTGGAACCGTTCGTATTATTGTTTGTGGTTGAAGTGGTATTTGAATTGTTATTGTTGTTGTTAAGATTATTGGCTGTCGTCGATGTTGTGGAGTTGATCGTATTTATACTATGTGTTGCTTTTTGCGGTTGCTCTGCATTTGTTGAGGAATTCATCTTTATGTTTAAATTTAGTAAATGCTGTGAGGTATTATAAATCTTATGTTCTAAATTGTTGGGGGATGTTCTTAAGGAATGTTGCTGGTGCAGAAATTTCTGTTGCTGTTGCTGTTGCTGTTGGTGGTGCTGCTGATGCTGCTGTTGCATTAAGTTCAATGGTGATGAAGATGTTGAATGTTGCTGTTGCTGCTGTTGATTATACATATGCTGCACCAATTGACTGGTAGGCGAAGACGATACTGATGAATCCCCTGAGGAGGATTGCGTTTGTGGTTTAAATAAAAAATCAAATTGTGGTGACATTTGTTGCGAATGATTTCTATTATTAATAAATTGTTGCTGCTGCTGCTGTGAATTTTCGAAGCTGTTTGGCAGTGTAAATTGAGACTGTTGCTGTTGCTGTTGCTGTTGAGAATGATGATGATTATGATGATGATAGTAACGCTGCTGCTGCTGTTGTTGTTGTTGTTGCCTTTGTGTATACAGATCCATATGCTCCAAAAACTGTTGTGCCATTGTTGAGCCTCCCATTAAATCGAATGCATTTGACATCAAACTCTCCGTTAACGTATTCATTTGAGACATTTCCTCAATTAATCAGCTCAGCTGCGCTCAGCTCAACTCAACTCAACTCAAGCCGGTAGTAGAAGTAAGTGATTTAATTTTATGAATAAAATTGTGTTTTTCTTTCAGTCTTAGATTTTGTTTCCTTAAATATATATAATAAATTTGTGGCTGGGACGTATTTATGCAAACTTGTTTGTTATCACTTGCTTCGCCTTTTAAATTTTCACTCCTGGGTAACTTTTGTTTATAAACATTGCTTATCAACATTTGTTGCTAAGAGGTAGTCAATTTAGTTTTTAAAAGCGTTAGATTTGATTTTTTATTTTGGATTTTGTATTTTGGCCAATTTTGTTTTAAAAAAATATATTGTTTTTTTTTTGTTTTATTTTTTTTTTATTTGAACATAAAAAAGAAAGATAATAAAAAAGAATTAGTTTAATTTTTATTTTTGAATAAGAGTTTGTTAAAGAAATTTTTCTGAGTGTAGCTTGAGAAAATGTTGAATCGATTTTTGTTTATAAACAATGTTGATGACAAGATTTCTCTTTTTTCTATTAGAAGTTAATGATGAAGTGTTTTTAAAGATTTTTCTGTAGATTATTTTTTTTATAAAATATAGTTAGAGAAGTGATGTTGACTCAATTTTAATATTTAAGATTTTATTTGTGGTGGTAAATATTTATCTTTTGGTGGTGGTGGTTGGTGGTAGTGGTGGTGGTGGTGGTGGTGGTGGTAAGTAGTAGTAGAGTGGTGTGGTGGATTTTTATCTGATTATTATTATTTAGGCGACAACAACAACAACAACAACAATATGAAATATATTTATAATATACATATGTATATATATTTATGTATATAGCAACAGCAGCAGCAAATTTGTATTTTTATTTGATATTTAAAAAGAATTTCTTGTTTTCTTTATTGTTGTTAAAAACGTCAGTGCTTGATGATGAGTTTTTAGTGTAAAACCCCCTCGGGTTTTAAATTTTCTGTTTGGTCTTTTCTTTTTGTATTGTTGATGAATTAATGATGACAACGTTTAGCTTTCTTTTGATATACAATTTTTGAGCGAGCGAGCATTATGATTATACATATGTATATCCCAATGTGTAAGTAATGTGAAGAGCAACGATGTGACGTAAATTAAAATATCAAATTGTCAATTAAATAATCAAAAAAGAAAAATTTTGCTAAGTAATTTAGATTTTTTTTTCTTATTCAATTGATGATACACCACACAACATCCATTTATATAGTTTAATACATAACTAGGCATGTATTTGTAAGTATTTTACATACATTTAGAATATGTTGATGAGCTGATTTTTGCATTTGAATGTAGATATGTATTCATGTATTTCGTTTAAATAAACATTTATCTTATACAACTTATTTAGTAGTAAACATTTACCGTTTGTGGCTCTTTTGTATTTTACAACAACACAAGCTCCTGTTCTTGCAGCCGGAAAGTATACTGCAAATTATATAATGTGTTTTCCAATTCGTTCGTTAAATAACGTAGTTGGTGTACTTTCTATTGATGACGGGCAGGGAATCCTGATGTTAAGCTAAAGATGGTATGTTTGTAGTTTAACGCTAAGCTTAAGCGAGAACTTTAGAGATCCTTAGTTGTTTGTATGTGGTTTATTTGTTTTATTTGTTTATTTTTAGCACAAGTTCATTTTTGCTTGGTTTTTTTTGGAGATTAGGAGATGATTTTATTTTTATTATTTTAAATATTTAAAGATGGTGATTTCTTGTATTTTAAAAGATGTTATCGATGAATATAAATAGACATACATATATATATATATATATATATTTTTTTTTTTATTAATATCACAACATTGTTTTTCGTTAATATAACAGTTTTTTGTTTAATCTTTTTTATATCACATTCAAGGTTTTATTTAGGATTTATATTTTATTAAATATTTTGTCTTCATGTATGTTTAATTAGTACAATTGTGGAAATATTTCTAGATTAAAAATAAATAAAAAAACGAACAAATAAATATTGTTGTTGAATTTATTTATTATAGTCTTAGTAGTATCAAAATTCTTTTCAAAAATAAAGTTTTTAAATTTGCAACGTACGCATATTTATATAAGTAAATTGTCTTGAGTAGTTCGTCTATAATCTGCGCAAAAAGTTTTGAAAATAAATCGCACAGACGATTTAATAGTGTTACAAAGCCATTAAAAACATGTTTTATTAATTATTTCAAGTTCAACATTTCTTAAGCGTAAAATGACACGTTTTCATTATTGAAAAACTTAAAAAACACGTCTTCACTTCTCAAATGTCATTTAAAATAGACAAGAAAATAAATACAAATGTATTTCACAAAGAGATAAAGTTATAAAATTTATTATACTTAAAACACTCTAAAACAATCTCAAAAAACTTTAATATGGGCCACTCCATCCATGCCCTCTCCTAACTAAAAAAATTAATAAAATTTAAAACCAATTTATTTTAAATTAATTATTTAAATGGTACACATTTAACACAATTTGTCTGGGTATCTTTTTGCGTTTTACTTTGAGCGCTCTTCTATTTAGACTACAACAAATCAACACTAATTTATTCTATATTCTCTAAAATTTATTTGAAACTCTTATTGCGGTACAGTCAACCTTTTAGTTTCAATGTTTAACTGTGTGAGTATGTAGATTTAAGCGTATTTAAGTATGTATTTAACATAAATTTTTATGATTGGAGGTTTTTTTTTGTTATTGTTTTTTGTTTTTGTGTCAATGGTATTGGACTAAATTATTAGATGACAATGCCATCATCACAATCACCCAGTATTTTAATTATAAGCTCTACGAAAACAAAAACACAAAACATTATTATTATTATATTGTTTGCTTCGATACAAATTTAGAATATATTTAAATATAATTACGTTAGTAATATTTAAAAATTATGAAATGTTGAAAAAAACTATTTCAGTGCTTTTCAGTGTTGCAGAGTAAATTAGCCGAATCAGCTTTGATTGATTTTTAATAAAAGTGTTGCCATAAATATGATTTTTATTTAATTGACTTCGCTTATGATATTTAAAAAATTCGTTAGAAATAATTAATTAAGACTTTTCAGCACACCACATTCTCTGTGTGAATTCAACACGAAATTACTCGTAATGGTAAATACGAAATTACACCTAATGGTAAATTCAACGAAATTACAATAATCAACCCTATTGTGAATACCAAGTGGTTTATTTTTTCCATCCAATTTTTATTCCCTCGAAGGCAAATATGTTATCGTATATCTTCCGTTAACTTGTTCTCCGCTGTCAGTTCTCAGTGAATGTTAAAAATGGGAAGCAGGTTTGTTTGTAGAGCTTAAAAATTAATTGAAAGTCAAATAAATTTAATTGAAATTTTCTTACATTTAAAATAGAAGGGACAAATATTCCCTGGGAATTATTTTCGACCAATAACTTAAAATAAAATAGGGAAATTTGTTTTTGATTTCAATATCATTGCTAGATAGTTTTCTGTCGACATGTCGACGTGGTACAGGCTGTAAAATGTATTATAATATAAAATATATGTATTAGTACCCCAAAACCGTGAATCTAAGAGCACAGATTGAGCAGGTGCTTTGCTTTTGTCACGAAGGACTAGACTTTTTCAAGACCCAAATTTCACATGGAAGAGAGTTAAATACCTAGACTTATACATAAAGTATTCTTTGAATATTATCATTAATTTCTTACGAGTATTAACTGAATTCATGAGCTTAATTATATGTGTAAAGCTATATCAGCTCAAAAGAGCTACCAAATGGTCACCACTAACTGCAGTGTTTTTCAAAATTCACTAAGAGAGCAGGATATGGCGCAAAAGGTCCACTATGTGTCGCAGTGGTCTTTGGAGCACATCTTTCCCTATTCTCTTATAAGAGACCAGAATTACATATATTAAACGCGCAAATTTTTGCTTTTTGAAGAACCTTGCCCTAAAAGCAAAATCAAACATTAGAAAAACTCGTTTACCTGACGAAACTTTGCATCACATCTTAAAGGGTTAATTTAATATTCAAGCAAATGTTGCTGCTGTATGTGGGTGTGTCTGTGAGTGTATTTGTGTACTTTAACTAAATACATTGATGAAATTTTGTCTGTTTTTGTTTTTGTATTTTTATTTTCAGCAACAGCTTTTTTTCTAACCTCTTTTTTTAGTCAAACTAAACTGATGAGAGGAGTATAGTAACAAGTGTGCACGTCTACATATACATATACGGATGAATATAGACGTAAATATGTATGTCCATATCGCCTATATCTTTCCTTCAACGTGTTGGTATCTACGACAAATTCTACACATGTATTTGTGAAGTAACATGCATTCATTTAATTTAATACATGTGTTGTTAGATCATCATCTGTTTTCTTATCTGGTCTTTTTGTGTGTGTTTTCTCCACTCTTTTTTTCTGCTTTAAAATAAAGTTAAATAGTAATTGAATTTGGTCATTTAGTCCGATAATGATGATGATAAAGATGCAGTAGCTGATGTTGATGCAATTGATATTAATCAAATTAGCTGGAACTGAATTGGGTCATAGCGATTTGAATTCGATAGTTGAGGTTTATGTATAATTAAAGAAAATGCAATAGTTTTAAATATCTACATATATTTCATAATAACAATAAAGATAGGACATGACATGCTAGCAATAACTTTTTGCTAATGCAATGCTATTTGATGAACTTCCTCTCATGTACAGATCATTTAACCTAAACAAAACTTACTCTAAAAATAATAATCACAATACTTATAAAGTTGTATACCAGATCTTGTGACTTTCTTTAATAAATTAATCGCCCCTATTGTGAATAGCAAGTGGAATTTTTGTTCCTATGAAATTTTTATCTCCCTCGAAGGGAAAATGCTATAGTGAGTCTAACGTTAAATTTTCTTTCCCCGCTATCAATTCTAGTGTTTGAAAAAAGGTAAGAAAATTTGTATAGCTTAAAATTTAATTGAAAATTATATAAATTTAAATTTCATAAGAGAGAAATACGAATTTGGGTTTCAAATAAAATGTTTTTAACTGAATTTTTAATTAATTAAGGGCGCAATGGGAATTACTGAATTGGGAATTACAGCGAATAATTGAAAAAAATCTTGAACATTAGTTACTGATGTTGTTCAAAAAATAACTATGTATTTATAAAATTTAATATTTAATTGAAAGAAATATATTGAAATTACCCTATAATTTCTTTCGACTGCAAAAATAAAGAGAAAATGGTATAGTATATTGATACTCACCACTAAGAATTGTTAAGTGGTGAGTATGAATATACTATACCATTTTGCACATGCAACGATGCAAGACTATTTGCACAAGATTGTGAATTGGGCTATTATGTTGATACTCACCACTTAACAATTCTTAGAGGTGAGTATCAATATAATATGCCATTTTACACCTGCTACGATGGAAGACCATTTGCACAATACTGTGAATTGGGCGATTATCTATAATAGGTATCAAAGAAAGGGGAAACATTTCAAGGGAAAAATTATTCACAATTGCAGTTTGTTGAAAAAGAGAAAATTTCCAGGAAAAAATTTTCACGATAAACGAAAAATTTGACAGCCACTGTCATAATAACATGGCCAACTGACGGCATTGACATTGATGTTGACGCGATTTTATTGGCAAGCAATGTTTCGCAACTTCGTATCTATACACGATATAAACACCGCATCCGAAAATTACATATTCAAGCTTTGTTTAAGAAGTCAGCCAGGATTATAACACTTTTTCAAATCAAAAATTTTATTATACAAAATTTTAAAAATTGAGCTTTCATTGTGAAAAAGTTTGCAGCAAGTTGTAATACCATGAATCAAAAGAATTCACATATTCCATTTGCACTGATGATGAAGGTAAAGCGGTCTTCGAAAACATCATGTTGTTCCGTTCTATTAGTGTTTGTCAGAATATTTATAATTAACTTTTGTGTTATTTGTTCCTTAAAAATTGTCACATTTAATTTTTCTTACAGAGCAATACGAACTTTAGCCTAATCGAATTATAAATATAGAAACAAATAAAGTTCGCACAATAATAATTAAGACTAACTGAAACATTTTACATTTTTTTTCCACAAATTTACACAAACAATTTTTATACTAAACGAAACATTTTAAAATATTTCTAAAATCGTTTTAAAAGTAAAAACGATCAGAAATGAAATTATCTAGTTCAATGTCGATTTGATAAAAAAAAACAATAAAATAAAAACGCAAAGTGTACAAAAAAAAGACATAGTACGAGTAATAAATAAATTTGTTAAAACAACAAAGGAAAAATATTTAATTACATACATACATACATATGTCTGTACATACATACATACAGACATATATACATATTGTATGGTGGAAAATACAACATATTTTTTAAGCTATTTTTAACGAAAGTCTAAAGGTAAATAAATTTTTAAAATATATAAGTATGTATAGTTTCGATGAACTTGAAAATATATCTAAATGTGAGACTAACTGCCAGTTTATAGAAGCCATGTAAAAATTCTCGGCTGTCTATTTATAATGAAAACAAAAACAAATTTTGAGTGCTTTGTTTTTGTTTTCAATATAAATACCTAGACGAGAATTTTCACATGGCTTCTATGAACTGGCAGTAAGCTTTTTTTATTTATTGCTTTTCGGTGCTGACTTGGAGGCTACAAACATAAAATAAATATAACCGTATATCACTCTTCGCCGTAAATCTGTAACTTTTGGATAAATGCAATAACTTTCTAAGTGTTGTTTTTAAACGTTGCAGGAACAACCATATCTTCGATTGCTAACAGTCGTTATTGTTAAAACCTTTTCGCATAAAGTATAAACCTTTTTGGTTCACATCCAGTCCAGACTTCAATTCACTAAAGAATTTTTTCCACTGCACCTAAAATATTTGAAAACAAAACTTTGAAACCCAAAAATTTGTGTATTTCTTATTATTAAATTTAAATTTTTTTGATATTCATTTAATTTTTAAGCATTGCAAATCTTCTTTACGTTTTTTACATTCACTGAGAACTGTCAGCGGGAGAAACATTTCACGGGAGATTCACGATAACATTTCTACCTTTTAGGAGGGGAATAGAAATGTCATGGGAACAAAACTTTCACTTATTATTCACAATAATGGTGAGTATGTATTGCAAGATAAGTTGAAGTTCAATTTTGTGGTGAGTACTTTTCCACTCTTTTATATTTATATATCAGTAAGTTAATACGATTGGAGTATTATTTATTTTGGGAATTTTTAGCTTGTTGCCTTAGAAAAGCACTGGTACAGTAGGCACGGAGTTCTAGCACATAACTGGTGACAGATAAATTTTAACTATGACGACCTTCTACCCTTCAATTGTTACAATTAGAAACTGAATTACATACATAGTGAAAAAAAACGTATTTCAGAAAAGTTTTGATGTTATGTATCCATTATAAAACCTTAAAAAGGCGCAATATAGAAAAAGGAAACAATTGTTTCGAAAATTTTACAAAATTTTTAAGATTTCTGTAATATTTATATTTTCAAATTTACATTTTTTATATACATACTCGTACATATATAGCACAATAAAATTATGTCTTATCAGACCGTTCTTATTGAAAAAATTTTTTTGTAATCCTTGCACCACTGTAAAATCTTATGCTAAAAAACCGCAGTTTTTTATTTATATATTTCTATAATACGAGTACACATATGTACTTCAACTTAACCTTGATAATTAAAGCAAACCTCTACATTGACGCCACTTCCAATACACAGACACTTATTAACATTGTAATTTTATGTAAAAGCAAAAAACAAAGTATATGCTGATTTTGCATTTTAAATTTAATTAACAAATCAACAAAAAAAAATTATATAATTAAATAATAATTGAAATTGTGCAAGAATTTTTAATTATAATACCTGAATGAAATAAGGGCTCGCTAATGTGTGAGCAGTAACACTTTAGCACCCATTGTGCATACAAACACAAACTTTCTTTCAACAGACTCAAATTTTTCAAATTAACATATTCAACTGACATTGAATTGTTAGAAAAAAATAAACACTTAACACTGAATTTCAAGGTTTTCTAATGGTTTTCCATGTTTGAAATCAAAAGCATTTTAATAGATTTTAATACGATGGCCAAAATAAGTTGTGACACTTTCAAATATTTTTAAATATCAATAAATTGCGTAATTTTTGATTAAAAAAAAATTATAGTTTTATTATTTTTAATTTGCTGACTTGTTAATATGCGAACAGATTATCTTCGCTCAAAAAAATCTTTATTGAAAAACAAAAGTTTTTTTAATAATTTACATAAAATACCGGTTTTTTATTGTAAATCAGACTCATGTCTTTGGTGTTAGTTTTTTTTATTATACCTGCTTAGACTCTTCTGTTTAGTTGTTTCATTCATCTACAACGAGTTATAAATGAAATAATCGTATTTAAAACTCAATTGAGTTAAGCTTTGATTAACCTTTGGGAAATGTTGTATGAGGAGTGAGGAACCGGACCCCTCTACCGTCGTCAATCCCTTGTCATACAATTGTTAATTACTCATACACAATTATTGTTCTGATAGAGAAAATAATATTTAAAATATATATACGCAGTAGAATAATACTAAGGTTGTCATTCGAACAAAATTTGAGGCATTCAAGGAATAAATTCTTTTTTTAGTTTTTTACAGACACATATGAACATACATATGTACATATATAAAAAATGTTCTATTTATAAAGATCAAATAGTTCTTTATAATGAGCAACTTTCAAACTTCCACTGTAGTCGAAACTGTTCATCGAATGTTTCTGTTGAGAATGTCACTCATTGTTATTGTTTACATTAGAGTATCAGCTGAGAGTAAAAGTATAATTCATGAAAAATTAAATTAAAATACATTTGCAGATTCAGTAAAAAAAACTACGACTATAGGCGATTCCAACACACGATCGTATCTTTACTTCATTTATGCTAAAAAAATTAAATACTCTACAACTATAAATAGTAAAGGATATGCATATTGTGCGTATTGAGTGTCTGTCACACTTATATGCTTATACTAAGAGCAGGGATACTTATACACATGCTATTCAGAGTATTTATTCATATTCCGCCGTATGCATTTGTGCGTATGAAATGGAATGGAATGAAAAGTGTACTTTTACTGTTTGAAAATATTAATCAGATAATAAAGAGGTACAATTTAGAATAAATAAACAACTGGTATTATTTTTTTTTTCTTGTAAAATTTGCAAACAAAAATTTTTAATTAACTGATATATGTATGTATTTTAATTTGTAAACTAATAAATTGGTTTCTAGTAAATCTCAGAAACGTTTTTATCACAATTGAGAATTATAGGATCGCGATTTCCATCCCTGTGATGCAATTAGTTGAACACTGTTGCCATTTTAGCTTTTCATCAATTCATATTTCTGACATCACTGATGCTTGCATTGAGTGCAAATCAAATATTCCTGTATATACTCATGTGTAGCTGGATAAATACTCACAGTATTTTTATACATGTTTGTATGATTGTAGCAGATACAAGGTGTAAATTTTATTTATAGTCCTTTTGTACTTGCTACGTAGTTTAAGAAACTTGCATGAGTCTCTATGCTCCACAAGGAGTTAAGAGGATAGAATAAGAAGCAGAAGGAGAAGAAGTATGAACACAGTCGTTGATTATTTATATATAGACGTATTCTGTTTAAACTTGTTGAGTATGTGGGCGTCTGAGTAAAGTTTCTATTTTTAAATGAACGTATTTATAATTTTTTGAGGGGCTTAAAACTATACTTATATCATTCTCTGGTCAGCATAGAAATATATGAAAACTTTTGCATTGTAGATATGTATATGTTTTAGAAAGATTTTAAATCCTATTGCTCTTTTCAGAATGTGCACTTTTTTGTCCCCTTCGTTTACAAGGATTATGGGTATGATTTATAATTTTTTGCTTATCTTTACATATGATCGTAAAACGAAATACAAATAATTAGATATTAACAAGAAAAATTCTAAAAAAAATATTAACAAATAATAAATGTTATTTTAGCAATTAATTTTATAAACCAAAAACAAAAACAAAACAGAAGCAGCAATAACAAAAATCTGATTGAATCATGTGTTTTTATACACATTTCGCTTAAAAGTAAATACATATATAAAATTGAAATTAGAAAAAAACCACATAAAATAGTTATTATTTAATAACTTATTTTTAATAAACACGCAATCGTATATTAACTTGTTCTACAGTTTTTTTAATTTTCATTAAAAAAAAACACACAATTCATTCAGCTGTTTTTTCTGTAATTCGTGTCACTGTGTCGTGTGTTGATGTTAAAACATCGCTGATGTGTTTTTTCTTTTTCTTCTAAAAACACGCAAGTAATGTTTTTTAAAGCCATGAAAATCAATACAAATCGTTTATTTTCATTTCATTATGAAAATTAAAAATTGTTTAAATAAATGAAAATCTTTATGGGTGAACGAAACACCCCATTGCCACCAAGTAAATCAAGTACAATTTAAATTATGCCGGGTTGTTTTTACAAATTTGAATGTGTGAGATTTGAAACAGCTTAGCACAGAATTATAAAATAGAAACGGCATGATTTAGTTCAAAGACTTGTAGCATAAAACAATCTGGCTTGCCCTGAGCTGCATTATAAAGCAGATTTTATTCCACTGCATTTCAAACTCATGGTAATGGGTGAAGGGCATTGGCGGCATTAATATTTATAATTAGTTTTTTTTTTTTTTTGTAGTTTTAAATGCTCAAAAAGTGTATTCTAAGCAAGTTTGTATTTGTATTTACCATGTTTTTGTCGTCTGCGGAATCTTCAGATGTTGGTCTCATCGCAATAGTTAAGTAAATACATTAGCCCAATTCACAGTCTTGTGCAAATGGTCCAAAATGGTATAATATATTGATACTCACCACTGAGAATTGTTAAGTGGTGAGCATCAATATACTAACAGTTTTGCACATGCTACGATGCAAGCCTTTTTGCACAGGATTGTGAATTGGGCCATTGTGTTTAGGTATATACGAGTACATACATATTTTTCACCACAATGTAACTTCAAATATTCACCTCTATCATGAATAAAATATGAAATTTTTGTTGCTATGAAATTTTTTAACCATGAAGGGAATTTGCTACCTCGAATTTCGTGATAACTTTTGTTTCCGCTATCAATGCGCATTGAATGAAAAAAGGGGAAGAAGATTTGTAAAGCTTAAAAATTAATTGAAAATCAACCATATTTAATTTGATAGTTAGAAATATACACTTTGGTTTTCAAATGAAATGTTTTTAATGTAAAGTTTTGTTTTTAAATATTTTAGGTGCAGTGGAAAAAATATAGAATTAAGTGTGTGTGAACCAAAAGGCTCATACTCTTTGCAAAAAGATGTTGCAGGGAATTACTGTTCTTAATCTTGCAATAAAAATAATTATTTATAACTTTTAATATATAATTGGGCGGTTAATATTGAAATTACGCGATGTATTAATTAATTTCGCCTGCAAAAATAAGCTGAACAAAACCAGAAGAAAAGTGAAAAAACCCATTTGAAAAGTATTATTCATGAATGGAATCAAAATAGAGAACACATTTCAAGGGAAAAACTATTCACGATGGCCATTTGTGGAAAAGTGAGTATATTTCGAGGGAAAAACTGTTCACGATAGGAGTGATTATAATAATTTATTAGACATTTAATTAGACATTTATTAGACATAATTAAATAAATTAGTTATATATTCGAAATTTTTTTTTTAATTTTTATATTCAGGTTAGCATGAACTATTCTTATGTATCTTTTACGATCATTATATAAATTAATGTCTAATTATGTATTCGATGTATCGTCGATGTATTTCTTGTAGTTTATATTATTAAAATTCATTCTACTTCAATTAAATACGATATATATATGTACATTAGGGTTGCCCTTATTTCTTTTTTTTTTATTTCTTCTACTCTCACCCCCAAATCAGTTGTTTTATGTAAAAAAAAAAATACAAAAAAACTTCATAACGATAAGTTGTGTTTTAGGGGGTGCGTCCGGCCCTCAAGCCCATTTATTCAATGCAATTTTTTTTTTAGTTTTATTTTGACTATATGTATGTATGTGTATGAAATAATTTAATATATATGTATAAGCTCTTATTGTACATGCTTATGGCATGTTTCTAAATTACAAGTAACTCAAAAATTTTGTTCATATGAGTACAAAATTTGACTTTGGGGTTTCATAAAACAAGTGTCAACTTTTTCTGAGTAAAATATTTTAAAATATTTTTTATTTTGTTGTTTCCACATAACAATTTCAATTGTATCTAATGTCAAATATAGACAATCAAAAATTAGTACTTGTGTGGAAATTAAAATAGGTTTTTATTCATTAAAGAAGAAATCGAATGTCCACACAATCGTCTAGTTGAACCATTATGGAACCTGTAAGCATAAATCCAAACATTCTTACATTATATTTCATAATTGTATGTATTTTCATCACAATTTTATTTTCAATTTTGTACACATAAATTTGTTCAAGGAAAGTAATAATAGGTTTGTTAGATTACCTGAAACTTTTTACTGAGCTTCGCTGTATTATATTGAATTTCGTTCGTTTGTGATTTGAGACTGAGTAATTGCAAGCTCTTACTGAATAAATGGTTGCAGCAAATAGCGGTTGCACTTTTCTTTTTTGTGAATTTTATTTCTAAGTAAATTCTTCAATCATTTTCTTGTATGATGTGTAGCATATTTAAAAAAAAAGAATATGCATCGGTTTTATGTATATGAAATATATTTTTTATATCTGTAATACATTTTTCCACATTTAAAATATATTGAAAGGTATTAGCCTCCTAACCACGATAAGGCATATTATTTTGGTTCATATATAAACTCCTGTGCTTTGAACAACATTTCAATGTAAAGTTTTTTATTCATTATTATCTTGGATCTAGCTGTATTCAAAGCAAGAAGATTGGGAGTATTTCCATTAAATGCGGCAAATTAGTAACCATCTGACGATATATGTATGTACATATCGTATATGATGGATGAAATCCATTCATGAAGCATGAAAGCTTTCTGACTTGTTTCAGCAAAATCTTAATGCTTTTATAATTGTGAAAAAATCATAACATACCGTAAATGAAAAAAAGTATGTCACTATCGATGTTATTAATTAAGAATCTATGATGCAGCCTTTTTAATATATCCAAACATTCTTTAATGCTTAATAGCAAAAATACTCATTATTTATTCAGTTACTCGATTTTGCTGGAAAAATAAACGAACTGATCTAATATTGCATTGTAATTTAAAAGCAACTGTTTTTTATTTTGCTCGATTTTCTCCTAGGGCTGCCATTAAGTAATGCTTCTAGT
Organism: Tachina grossa; assembly: GCA_949987645.1. NCBI lineage: Eukaryota > Metazoa > Arthropoda > Insecta > Diptera > Tachinidae > Tachina > Tachina grossa. Next base: position 222,437,927 of record OX465274.1, read on the forward strand.
ATGGAAAAAAATTAACTCAAATACCAAATTGTATACCATGGCAATAATGAAATTAAATATACAAAAAGTGATACCAAATACAACGTAAGCTAGGCAAGTGTACTATAAAAACTCATTTCGTTACGTACTCGCCTGTGTACCGCTTGCTTGCCTGAGAACTTACTTGTTATGTAGAAACAGGCCATTAAAATAAAAAATTTTCATATAAATATAATTTTGTTACATAAATTTGTTAGTATTTTCCTCATTATTTTCTAACACATTAATTTTAGCAAAAAACTTTCTTTGAGACTAATGTTGTTGACTTAAAGAGCTAAAATATTGCAATATATCATATGCAAAAAATTGCATTGAAAAATGGGCTTGAAGGCCAAAATTGAGGGCCGCACGCACCCCCTAAAACGCAACTTATCGGTATGAAATTTTTTTGTATTTTATTGAACCGATTTGGGGGGTGAGAGTAGAAGAAGTAAAAAAAAAAGTCTCCATACAATTAATGGCCACTCTAATGTACATATCGATGGTTTACTAACGCAACCTCGTAACTTAAAAACTACTACTTTTCAGGAGAGACAAAAAAATGATTTATAACAAGTATTTAAACATTTTTAATATATGTTTTTTTATAATCTAATTACTTGGATGATTTTTGTTAAATTTTCAATTAAATACTTGTAAATTTTCATTAAATACTTGTTATACATCATTTCTTCATATCACGAAGAATTCAAAATTTAAAATCATTCGAGTTTAGAAAAAATCTAGTTGAAAACAATCAAAATGGCCTGATTTTTCCTTATCCTTATAAAAATAAAGATATAAGCCCAATTCACAATCTTGTGCAAATGGTCTTGCATCGTTGCATGTGCAAAATAGTATAGCATGTTGATACTCACCACTAAGAATTGTTAAGTGGTGAGTTTTAATATACTATACCATTTTGCACATGCAACGATGCTAGACAATTTGCACAAGATTGTGAATTGGGCTATAGAAACTAAGCGCTCTAGATAAAGTTAATGTACTAAACGATTTCGCCCAAGGAACCTAAAAATTCCAAATGAGAGCCATTAAGCTAAAATAATAAAAAAGTTCGTTCTCTAACGGTTAAACCGTTATTCATTTGCAAGAACTTGCAACTCTATTGTGATTTGCAATCGATCGCTTTAGTTTGCCATTTCATAGTGAATGGAATAGATGGTAACAGTAAAACACTTGTGTGTTTATAGAAACGTAACAGATGTTTTTTTTTTACTTTCCTAGAAGAAAAATACCTTTTTCGAAAAGAGGAGGGATATTTTCATCAGGGTCTTTTGTTCTTTTAATTATATCTCATTTTGAGGAATTCAACTAACTACAACTTAAATTTTCCTTCTAAAGCTTTTTAATTAAGTGCAAATTTTTTTGTTTTGGCTTGATAAGAGAACGAACAAACCAGCAACAATAAAATTACTGACTACATTTGTATTTTTATATATGTACAAATAAATAAAATTTAACACACGCTTTAAAAAAATGCTATTGCGTACGGACGTAGATACATATGTATTTTTGTATATGTATAAAAAATACACTTGTGTAGAAATATACGAATGTTTATTTGCATTTGAATTATATTATCTTAAAAATAACAAAATCCACAAAGAAAGAATATACAACACAATAAGTAAAAGTCGCAATAATAACAATAAAAATAAGAGAATAAGAAAAATAGAAAAGAAAATGGCAACAATGTATTTTTAGTGTATGTACTTATTACTTTTTTTTACCACTAAATTGAATTTCAAGGCTAGGTTTTAATAGGTGTAGATTTCAGAAAAAAATAAATACATAAGCAAACAAGTGCAACGAAAGATGTGTGCGTTATTGCAATTTGAGAAGAAAAATTACACGTATGAAACTGAAAGTTGTTGAAAACTGAACTAAGAACCATACGATTTGTATACACTATAAAATTTCATCAAGAAGTAAATTTGAGATTAGAATTTCAGTTAAATCTTGTAACAAAAAAATTTTGCAATTTTCCCTTATATGTGACTTTATAATCCGACAAAATGTTTTGTTATAAAAATCTTATAAAAATATATTTTACATAGATTTTATTTTTTTTATATTTATATTTTTAATTCTTTTCATTGTTTAAATTTTATGGAATTTTCTTTATTTTGGAAAATTTACTTTTAGTAAAACTTAAGTTGATATTTGAGAACGTTTAATAACTTACACGTTCGCATTTCGTTAAAATTTGCTTACTTTTAGTCCAAAAAAAAAAATATATGAAAATTTCGAAGCTGGTTCGAGGCGTATCTTAAAATGTGATAAAAAATTAAACACCCGAAAATAATATATTTACGAAAATATATGCAAGACTATAATATTATTCTTATTATTAATATAGAACCGCGTGAGCTTGAGGAGTAAACTAAAAAAAAAGACAAGAGTCAACGCGTACCAAAACCGCACTAAAAAGCAGACGAGCAGCAGCCTCAACAGCGCAAAGAGTTAATTAAAATAAAAACGTAAGAAATACGCAAAAACAAAATAACAAAAACTCTCAAATCGTCAGCAACCGAAATAAAGTATTTTAAAATAAGTAGAAACAAACAAAAGCAATAAATATAACAACAATATACAAAATTGGCTCTATAGACTTCGTACAACAAAGCTTGTCAACCAACCAGCCAGCCGCTGCCACCAACTGATAGCAAAAAAAAAAAAAAAACTTTTTAAAAACTCAAATTGAGATACGTAAAAGTACACAAAACGGGCGAAACACCAGCACAAACAACTACCAACTAAGTAGTCTGAAATCTAGGTTTTCTTATTCTATTAGTTAGCTGCTAAAACAAACATCACCATGCATGGTGGTATGTATTACTGCCAGTGTTGCTACAAATCAAATAAGCTTCCTATCGTTACCTTAATATAGAAAGACCCTAACTCATTATTTTTTTGGCAATAGAGATTTTAGCATTTATCATCACATTAGACGTTATTCTATCGAAATATACAAAAAAAAAACTCGTTTTCAAAAAAAAATATGATTCTATATTAAGATAACTATATGTATTATTTATTTTATTTTTGAAATTTTTACCATTATTAAGAGCAACTTTCGGTTGCCGATCGAACGGTCATTTGGTGTTATGATGTTTATTCGCCAAAGAATATGGCTATTGTGAATTTCACTCATTGTGATTGTTGAAGATCGTTTATCAGCTGAGACTAGAATAAAGTTCGAAATACAACAGGACTTCTTCAGCATTTTATGCTTAATATTAGAAATTAAAATAAACTTGTGTACGTAGTTTTGTTTTTCATTTGTAAATAGAAGACCTGGGAAAGCATATTATATTTAAAAAAAAAAATTGCCAAAAATTGCAAGCTACGTCATTTTTAACCGACTTAAAAAAATGAGGTTAAAAATTCATCACAATTTTTTGTTTGGTGGGGGGGGGGGGTGTTACTTCATAACTCGGTATATTTTAGACCGATTGCAAAAATTAATTTTTTTGTCTGAGAGCATATAGCTTCCCATTGGTCACATTGCAAAAAGTGGGCGGGACACGCCCACAGATTTTTAAATTAAATTTTATGATATTCTACTTATTATTTTTTATTTATTATTGCTGCGAAACTAATAAAACACCTTTGGTTCTTGTAATTACACAATTTGAAAGTTGGAAAAATGGGCGGGTTACACCCATTAAAATTTATTATAATATTTCACGCGGTTCTACTTAACGAATTGTTACGAAACTGGCCACACATCTTGAGCTCTAAAATAGACACAATCTACCATTTAAAACAATGGGCGGAGTCACGCCCATTAAAATTAAATATTTTATTTTAGGTAGTTCTACTTTACCAATTTTTACAAGACTTAACACGCACCCTGAGCTCTGAAAAACACACAATCTTGCACTTAAAAAATAGGCGGAGGCACGCCCATTAAAATTTAATTTTATATTTCACGTACTTCTTCTTATCTTCTTCTATTAGATCTTTGCATTGATATTTCACTCTCTTTTATAGCGCTGCAATGTGCAAAAAGTTTCATGAACCTTTATGAAAAAACGCATAATGTAAGTTAGATATTGTTTTTTTTTTAACAAACTCAAACTGCGAAACTACTTTAGCTTGTCTAGAGAATCACCCAGAGTCACAGGCACAAGAAAAAAACACACAATACGAGAATTAAAATCAAATATCATCATGTCATGTTTTTATTGAATTTAAGTTGTTATTTTATTTCAAATTTTTTCTTTGAGAGAAATATTTGCATGAATGTTAAATGGTGCTGCAGGAGTACAAAAATATTTACCTATGTACATACAAATGTACATATACATATATGTATGTAAACTTATTCACAATAGAAAAAAATTGTGTTAAAATTTTTCATGAAACTTCTCAATTTTTAACATTCATAATGAATTGTGAATAGCTGAGTTTCGGAGTATGCATTTAAGTTTATGTCGCTGCTGGTGATGAAGTAATTACTGTTTGCCAATAGCTTGTAAAATATTTAATTTATTCATATTCATAATGCTAAGTGTAAATAAGTACGTACACGTAACGCACACAATTGCATGTTTTCGCCTCAAGCCTTATATGTGTATTGGTGTCAACAATGTATGTCTTTTGCAGGTCTTAAATAAATGTTTATGTTTAATTTTTATATACCTTTGTAAAAGATTAACATAAAATTGCTGTTGAAAAACGATAAATTTATGATACTTAAAGTTAAAATATATATATATATATATATATATATATATATATATATGCATGAAAAGATGTATAATTACGGATAATTAAATTAAAGAGAAATTATAATAAGTGAGAACGCACTTTCCGAGCAAGTCTTAAATAATTCCCATAAAATCCGGTTTTGTTGGAATTTTTAGCTGCAATTGTAAATATGCACGAAATTAACCCTTGAACGCATGTTAAGTTTTGGCTTATTTCTGAAGCTTAAGTTGAACTTCGACCTTTTGTGTACTCACACTTATTTTAGGGCGAAAATGTTTGTAGAATATTTCAAGCCGTTATGTTCCATAATCACCGCTATGGTGAATATATTTTCCCTCGAAATACATACTTCCCTCTTCCCTAAAGTTGCAGTTGTGAATTATTTCCACGTGAAAAAACTTGCATGCTCGAAAAAAATATGGCATCACCAATTTTTATTCCCGTGCGGGTTTCCCCAGAAATATTGGGTGTTTTTTCACAATCGTTTTGTTTGGGAATAAAAAATTTTTTGGAACTGAAAATGCATAATGTTATTTATATACTGCCAACTACTTACTAATCCTTTCTATTTTCACTTACATACATTAATTCCGATAAACACAGTGGGTTTGATGGATCTCTCAAATTTCATCTCTTTATTTTTTCCAACAAGTTTTTTCCTTTTTCTAATAACACTATTAGGAGCAAAATGCTATTCATTTTGCTGAATAATAACAATTTACTAAAGAAAACTATAAAAATATGTGTAAAAAAAATAAAATTACATCAATTCACTTTAACATTAATTCACAATAGCATGTGAATGGGAAAAAATGGGAAATGGGAAAAACTTATTCCCTAGAATTTATTCCCTTGAGATTCGCGATAAAAGTGAATATGTAAGAGCTGCATGCTTCCCTGGGACGATTTAACATGACAATGTCAAGCATTAAAGATAGAGCAATGATAGCCAAATTTTCAGAATTGCATTGAACGACAAGACCGTTACATTCACTATATTTTTAGGCGTTAAAAATACTTTAAGATTTTAAAGTTTTTAAGTTTTTATAGGAAAACTATAAAAACGTTCATTTCAGGTTTTTTTTTCGTTGGAAAAATGGAAAAATTTAATTTTTTTCCTGTGTTTGTTGTAAAAAGAATTATATTTTTCAAATTTTCCCAACAAAAAAAAAAACTTGAAATGAATACCTTTTATATGTTTTTAGTTATATTTAACCACTTTTGATGAAATTTTAGAAGCATAAAAACTTCGTCTTTTCAAGGTCATGCAAATACAATAGCTAGCTAGACTTTTGCTCTTTGATTCTTGTGAAGCCGTTGAAACCAATCTTAAATACAGCTAGCTCCAAGCAGCTGCTCCTTGATCATTGAGAGAATCTATATCGAACCAATTTACCGATTTAGACTGCATTTGACTTAAGGCAATTTTTCCAAAATTTTCCCTCAGCAATAGCTCTAGAACAATCTATTATAATCTTTCAGCAATCGAAGTTGTTTTTAGAGTTTAAGGGCTGATTATATTGTGAATTCGATCAGTTTGAAAGTTCAAATATATTTGAAAAAACAAATTTTTCATAACTCGCTTGTTTAAAAATCTGTGAATTTTGTTCTGATAAATTAAGCCATTCTTAAGTAATGAGAGGTTTACATACATATGTATGTATCAGTGAACTGTATGAGTTGATTCACTTTCGCTCTCCACTCACTTTTACAATGCTTTTGTTTAGTTTTTTAACATCAATATGTACTAATGATATTGCTTGCAGTGTTGCCTTTCTAACAACTGAATGTCTTTAACTCACTCTCTTTTTTTAAGTGTTGTCAGTAAACATAAATAAAAAATTCGCACTGTTGTTTGATTGTTTTGTATAGTAATCAAATAACTCACAAAAGCACGTTGACTAGATGAAGTCTAAAGTTTATAAAATATTGATTAAATATTTCCACACATAAATAAATAGCGTTAAGAAACTATTAAGAAGTGTTTTTAGAAAATTTAACAGAATGTATTCAGAAATAATAAAAAATTTCGAAAATGGAGTTTTTCGTGTAATAAAAAAAATTAAATAAAATGAAAAAATCTATCTCTTCATATTGTGTTAATTAATAGTTTTTCTCATATTAAAATAATTTATAAAAAAGAATGGGCCTAGCTATTTTATTGTGTAATATTACATAACACTATATATCGCTCATTTGCTTCAATAGTGGCATAACTCAAAAAATTAGTTTTTTGAGTTAATAATGCAGAAAGATGCGGCATTTTGTATTTTATCTTGTGTAAAAATTTCATATAAATAGCTTGTACCATCACCTCCTGAGAGAAGAATTTTTTTTCATTTCTCCATTGACTTGTATGCAAAATAAAAACTTAAAACGCGTTTTCTGCAAAACTGGTTTTTTTGAGTTGTGCTACTATTGAAGTAAATGAGCGATATGTCAGAAGTGGTTTAAGAAGTATTCAAAACAATCATACTGATTCATTGCTTTAGTGAGTCATATGAATGAATCTAAATTACAAGCAATGACAGGCATTTATTAACAACAGTCTCATTGATATGAATCATGCAATAGCATCATTCATTTTGTTAATGTTAAGTGCTAGCTCAATATTCATTTTAGAAAATGCAAAATTATGCCGTTTGAATCGTAATCATGCAGATCACTGGTATGTGTACACACATTCCCCCACGCAAAATCACACACACTCACGGACATACATACGTACAGTAAGAGACAAAGTATTAGAAATTCTTAAAATTTCAACTTGACAATTCCCTAAAACTATTACATGGCAACATACGTTTTATTATAACACTATGGCAGCTTCTTTTGAAAAGTACCGTTAATTTTTATTCTTATATTCATTTAACATTAAAGTCACGTGTTTAAACAAAACTTCAAATATTTAGAGAAAAAACGTATCAGTGGGTGTGTGTAATATAAAATAAAACATGTGAACTCATTTTCATCTAAAAATGTTTAACTATTTAGTGAAATTTACATGAAAGCAATGGGAAATATTTTACTTCGCTTCGTAGTCGGTGATTAGGAAGCATAAAAGAGAGAACTTCTTGCAATAACAAGCCAAATAAAAAATCATTAGAGATCATACAAATTTCCAGTTATTCCGGATGGCAAATTCTAGATTTTCATGACTTCTTCAGAATATCTTTTTTATAGTGGGATTCGATTTTTGGAAATTGAAAAATACATTTTACATAAAAATATCTTTACTCAATGAAAAGCCTGCAAATGTACGAACATACATATTTTTATTGCTTCAAAATAAATTTCTTTACATCTTTACTAAACTTTACACCATCTGGGTTTTCTCTCTCATATACACACATATACAACACATTGTACAAGTTTTTCTTAATCCAATTTCTTTCTAAATCTTGTAAGTGTGTTGTTTTGCACATGTCCTCAATGTATTGTTAAATGAATTAGAAAAGAAATTTAATTAATTAAATTACATCCAATTTGCATTCTGGCATCTGTTTATTTTCCTTAACACAAAAAAACAAGAATTAATATTTGCAAACAACTTCCTTGTTTACAGTCAAATATACTAAGTGCTGAAAGCTTTAAGCAACTTGGAAAAAAAAGCTCGAATTCTAATCTATACATATAATTTTTCTGTAAGCTTCCTTTTCACACAAGCAGCCAAAAAGAGAAACAACAAAATATCCACGTATGCAATAGAGAATCACATAATTCACTTTTATTGAATTAAATGCGTACATATTCTTGTTTTTCTTATTATTATTTTTTTATTTTTTTGCTGGCTAAATACAACATCTCTATCTCTTGGCATCGAGATGGTCATCAATATTGAAATTTATAGATACAGCAATAAAACAACAAAAACACATGATTAGGAAATATCTAATATAATAAGAAGAAGAAAAGACAGACAGACTGACTGTTTTAGGTTGGCATTCATTCATTCATGTACACAAAACTTATCATGTATGTATGTGCATTTAGCAAAAAAAAAAAGACGAATAAAAAACAGAAATATTTTGAATATAAACTAAATACCTACACCCAGATACTCATGCAAACACATAAATCTTGCCATACATACATATATCAATAGACCAAAATCTTTTGGTGCCATGTTGAACGAGTGGATGTTCCAATAATGTCAAACTATTTTGTAGGTACATTAAAGCGTACGTATGTATGTGTGCATGCATTCTTATGTGCGTGTTAATGTTTTGATATATTTTTGTAGGACAGTGTGTGCAATGACGAAAAGCTCCTACTGACACAGTACACACACACGCACAAACTGACGTATACATTGCCACATCAATTTGTTGCAAGTAGTTCATACGTTGGTTTGCTTGTTTATTATATGCCACTTTATGTTTGTATGTATACAACGAAACGCAGCGAAAGCAAGAGGCAACAACGCAATTGACCTAGATTTAAACAATACGGATTTTGTTGCTGTCGTAATTTTTGCCTTTTTTCAGCCATCAGTACTCTCTCTCTCTCTCTGTCTGTCTGTCTCTCTCTCTATGTCCCTCTCTCTGTCTATAATATTAAGGCTGCAAATTTTCATTGGCAAAGTATTATCATACTTGTCTGTTCCAATTCCAAAGTCCTGCGCACTTCCTTTTGAAAATTAACCCCGTCCAATAGGAAATTTTAAATTTGGTCTAGTCAAAAAAAAAAAATAATAATAAAGAGCATGAATAGAGAGAAATGAAAGTGTAGAGAGAGAAAGGAAATGGAAATCTAGATTTTATTGTATTTTTCTGCACACAAAATGTGATGGAATTCACAAAATTTCTTATATATTTTTATTTACATAAAACAAGAATTTTAACATGTGACTCCAGCCCTCAAAAAAAAATAACACTCAAACGGAAGCAGCATATTGGGAGCAAAGAGACTGACTTTTTTCGATAACGCGTGCCTGGTTCACAAGCTGCAGCAAAATGTCCTTGAGATACAAAAATAAAAAAGCTCAATGTGGATTATTTTTATCAACTACATACCAACACACACACACACACACACACACACACACACATGCATACATACATACATATATTTATATTTCATGAAAAACTGTGTATACTAAAAATATAAACTTAAGCGAAAGGCAAATCTTAATTAAAAGTTGTTTTCGCAAAAATAAAATCCTTTTAAATCATATTCGTCTTTGTATGACAACAAACACATATCAAAAGATATTCAAATCAATAATCAGAAAAGCTTAGAGGCAGCAAAATTAACAAGCAGCTGCCTGATTTGAAATTTTCATTTTTTATGGATTATGCTTTTGGGGGATTATTTTTTTTTCACTAAAGCAAATGCTTTACAAGCTAAATATATAAAAATTGTAAGCAAAAATTTTAAATTATAAAAACGATTTTACATTTTTCTTGAATTGTCAATATGCATGAAACTTACTAAATAAATGAAATCATAAGTCTTAAAAGTCCTTTAAATTTGCAATCGTTAGCATTGTTAGTACGCTCCTGTGAATATGCAATAGTTTTTTGCCACATAAAATTTACTTATGGCCTGTCCCACGATGTCACTAGAAATCGTTCGATCGAACACTTTTATTGAAAAGAACAACAAATTTTTTTAATTTTATTGTTGTTTGCAATACAATTTGTGGTGACATCGTGGGTGACATCGTGGGACAGGCCGTAAATAAATAAAATCATAAGCCAGGCTGATAAACAAACCCTTTAAATATGCAATCATTACCAGTAAAGCTAGTAAAGCTCATCTAAATATGCAATAGTTTTTACCATATAAAATCCACTTAATGATGAACCACCCCTTGAGCCTTAAAACCCCTTTAAATATGCAATCATTATCATTTTTATTTTAAATTGTTTTTTAAGCACCTATAAATATGCAATGGATTTTAAATAAACTACAGTTAACTATATGAAATTACAGGACCGGCTTTTAAATCTAACCTCCTGAAATATTTGCAAGTTATTCCTACCTGCTGCAAAGCAATCAACTTTTCCCTGTCCCTGAAAGAGTATCCATTACAATGCCTGAGATATTCCCCCTTATTGTGATTGGCGATTTTTCTACGAAAGTCCGGCATGTTGTACTACATTAAAGAAAAACTACAACAGTTAAATTTGAGCTCGTGTAGTAAAAATTGGGTTTGTCGCAACTCAACATAAACAAGTCTCCTGACATTTTTCAAAATATTCAAATACATATGTTTTTGTATGTAAATTGTCGCTTACGATAAAATTTTACAACCAGTATCTTAAAAGTGATCAACAATTTTGGTATTTTGATAATTCTAAGCTATGGGCAGGCCGATAAAATTTTAATTTCAATAAAAAAGTATATTTTCGATAAAATTTCGCTTACGATAAAATCGAAAAAAAAAGCTCGACATTATACCATGATGGTGAGTTTCTAATGTGCTGGTCAGGGATGGCAAAGTTGGTACAATTGTGCCATTTTTGGTACTATTTAAACTCGGAAAGTACATAAGTACACCAATGACGAATTAAGTACATTTAAGGAATCTCGCCAGTTTCTCCTTTTGAACCATGAAACTCATATTATTCTCACTTGAAAACAGTCCTGTGAAAGCAAAACGCAGCGAAAAAATCAACAAATTTGAACTTGTCCTTTTCCAAATCATTTATTTTTTTCAAAATTCGGATGATAGAGCAAATGCTATTTATTAACTTGTATATTTTAAATTTATGCTGTAACATCCCAATTTACAAGCAAATTTGTGTAGTCAGAATAAAGTTAATTATTTCAATAAAAATAAATAAAAATATGTAATTTGAACCAAAAATAATCGTTTAGTACAATAAAGGTCAAAAAAGTACAATTTTTGAAAGTTTTTGGTACAATTTCAAAATTCTCAATTCCTTCCCGGGTGCTGGTAGATTTTAATGTTACGTTTATTTTTTTTAAGTACCTCTCAATTTAGGTATATTCTGCTCTTTGTAAAGTGGTGAATAGTGTGGTAAACTTCCAATGGCAAACAAATTCCTGTGACAAATTATTCACAATAATGGAATACGAGTATTTTTCGAAGTTGCCATATGTTCATTTCAGCAAAATTTACGATAGTGATTTTGTGAACAAGGAACAAATTAATGTTTTCCTCTGCGAAAAAATATCAGTATCAGTATACATTTTTCACGATTTCTAATACAATTAATAAACATAAAAAAGAGAACTTTCCTTAAGGGCAAGCCTAAGTGAAAATAATTAAAAATAATCTCTATTTGATGCATTTTGTGACATGAAAATATTTGGATCTTATTGATTTATTTTATTTATCAATTTCTTATGTTATGTGGGTTATTGTTGATACCACGGACTGCGTTGCACCAGCAGAAAAATTGTCTCTGAGGACTTAATATGTGATGACGCTAGTTCATAATGAAACTCGACAGTGGTCTTCGTTTTAACATTATGTTGTTGAATGCATGATGCTTGCCATCGGCAAATACGTCTTGAACCAAGTCTGCCTGGGAAGTTTACTACAAATCCTCACTCACTGTAAGAGGATTGACGCAGCGTCCCATGAGTGGCGAGTTATAAGTAGAATATTGTGTCTGAGCGAGCACATCAGTGCAGCCTGTAAGACTAAATTTCCATAGCAGTTTTACTTGGGATGGGTGATCTCAAGGCATAAAAAAAACATTTAACATTTAACAGTTAACTATTCAATTCCCATTGTATAATTCTATCAAGTTCCTTAAAATATACAATACTTTAGTATAAACTTGTTAAATTTAAGTCTTTGTAAAACATTTATTTCTTTATAACGATTGTATATTAATTACTGATATTACCAAAAATATGTATAAAGGCATAAAAATTAATATAATAATTGTTAAAATAATTTATATCCAGTTGTTATGCAAAAAATAAAAACCTTAAATAATCCACTCTTCGCGTGTATTAAATTGTGCTTGCCCCAATTTATATGCAAATGCATTTGTCTTTTGAATGGCGCCTTAAAAAACACAATATTTTTTGTATAATATTTATATACCTATACATATGTGTTTGTACATAAATAAGTCGCCATTCGTTACTCTAGCTAAAACTCAAAAACGGCTTGACCGATTGGAATACAAACTCATTTCTATCAATTGTTGGCTATAATACAGGGTTAGTTTAAAAAGAAAAATAATAGGAGAAATCCTAAAGCAATAATAAAAAAATAATATAAAGTGATTAAAGTAAATTTTAATCGAAAATGGCGGTTCATTTAGCGATTGCCACGTAATGTTGGCGATTGTTCTCCGGAACCACTGGTACACGAATTCTGAAATTATTACAGCAAAATGTAGAATAGAAGAGTTTAGCATAGGTTCATGGGGCGGTAAACCTACTAATACCCACATAATATTTGCTATCGTTTCAGCAGAGATTTATTAAAGCAAGAGTTTTAAGGATTCCGTATACAAAAGGAAACCCAGAACTCTATTAAAGTTCGCCTTGCAGTCCGTCTTTCCTTCCATCTGCTGCCTAACAGAAAGCTGTTGGTTACGCTTTATCTGCTAAATGGTTAAACCGATTTGAATGATATATTAAAAACAAAGATAGACCTGCGTCTAAAAGAGCAAATATGTACATATGTATGTTACATATATATTTTTAAAAGTAGGATCAATTAGGGGCAGAGCGCACTATCTGCCCTGCGAAACTATCCAGCCGACTTTTATGAAATTCAAAACATAGATAGACCTGCGTTTAAAGGAACACAATTTTTAAGTTTTACAAATCTTCTTCCCGTTTTGAATATTCACTGAGAACTGACAGCAAGAGATTCACTATAGCATTTCTCTCTTCGAGGGGAATAAAAATTTCATGGGAACAAGCATTGCACTTGTTAACAGAGTTGCCATATGTGAAGATTTATCATGTTTTTTAAGTTTTTCGAGATGTGAAAAAGTCTAAAAGATTTCTTAGCTAAACATAAGGTTTTTTTAAAATATGATAAATGGGACTTTAGTTCGTTTTCACTAAACTACTTCCATATTTTTTATATAAAGATATACATACATATATATGTATATATATATATTTAAAAGTAGGACCAAGAGGGGGCAGGGTGCACTATCCACTCCCCGAAGCTATCCAGCCGACTCGAAACATGGATAAACTGGCGCATAAAAGAGCACATATGTTTAAAAAAATTAAGTAGGGCCGAGACAGTGCAGGGAACAATATTTACCCCCTGAAGCTATTTCACCGATTTTTATAAAATTTAAAATGCAGGTACATCGGCATATAAGAGGACACATAGGTTTTATAAATTTCCTAAAATAGGACCAAGGATGGGCAGGAGGGCAATTTATGCTTCTACGAAACTATCTAAACAATTTTTATGAAATTTAAAATGCACGTACATCTGCATTTAATAGGACACAAGGTTTAAAATATTTTTTATATAGGACCAAGTAGGGGCAGGAGGAAAATGTTTGCCTCTCCTAAACTAAGCAACGGATTTTTTTGAATTGTTAAACTTAGATAGACATGCGTTTAAGACCGCATACAGACTTCATATTTTAAGGAAGACAGCCTCACATGAATTCCAGCTTATACGAGTTTCGAGCATTTTGACGGGTTTTGTCATTTATCATGATTTTTATGTATTCAAAAGTCTTTGTAGCAATTTGAAAGACTAATTGAGCATCGAAAAATTTAAAAGCGATACGGAACCCTATACGCATGATTGCGACTCGCATATTGATAAATTTATTGAACACAGTAAATGTTATATTCTATTTTTACTTTTAGTCCAAAATTAATTCCGAGCGGGCTAGTAACTATACTGACTTCAAGAATAGGCTCTAAAAGGTTAAATATAATTAAGATTCAGTTATATACAACGTTGTTACACTTGTTACCTACTGTGGCAATCGAATAATGAGCATATATTACAAGTACTATGGCCGATTAAAGAAAAACTGTTTAAGTCTTCTTTAATATATTACCAAACAGTCGTAGTCGCATTTGAAATACGGCAACCACGATAAGGCAGAATATAAAACTATTACTGCCCGTCTAGCGGCCATCTGTCGAAGGTCTGCTGTAACTTGGAAAACAGAATAATTAGACACATTTAACATTTTCACAATGAATGCTTTAATGCGGAGTCCCAGGTGTGTGATTTCTAGAAAGTTTTTTTTTTCGAGTATGTATTTAAATTAAAGCGTTTTGTTTTGATTTGAATTTGCCACTTGAAAATATATTTGGAAAATATTTTTTATAATTTTTATTTTGCGATTTATTTGATTTTTTTTCCTTTGAAACTTACTGATAACAAAACTTTTAAACTCGTAAATATTTATTAGATTCCTTTTAATTTAGTAGATACATGTATTTTCAAATATTTCAAGCAAATTGTTTTCAGTGTTCTATTGTATATATAATTTTGTTTTTCTAAATCTGTATTTTTCGTTTTATTCTTTCTTATTGTGTTATTATTGTTATTGTATGTTGCTTTATTACAATTTAGGTCGTCTCGTTTCGTTTCTACGTATAAATTATTTTGGCTCCATATCAATTTAGGTCACGTTGCAGTAATCATACACTCACTAGTTTTAGTTGGTAGTCATAAAAGTATTTAATAGTTTTGCTTTCTGCTATATTTTGCTGCATTTATTTCGCGTATAGCTTTATAATATTTATTTATGTATATTTTTCAAAGTCTGATTATTCTTTTATTCACACAAAGCAAATTATTTGCATGAGCAGAGTTTTTACTTTTTGCTCCACATTTGCCAAATAAGTTCTTTATTTCCAGGGCTAATTTCTTTTGAATATGGCAAATGTGTGTAGAAAAACAGTATTTTTCCATCATTTGTTTTTTTTTTTTGCACTGATTGTAGTTTAAGATAATTTCTTCTTGTGTGTGTTCATTTTTATTTTTTTATTAACAAATCTTAGTAGAATGCTTCATAAAAATTTTGTAATTATAGCTGGAGAACATGTTTAGACTTTAACAAAACAGTTAGAAGAGAAGTAGGTATTTTGTAGATGAATTTTGTGTTTGAAAACATATTTTTTAATTAAAACTTTTACGATTTGAAGAAAAACGTATTTCAACTTCAAAACATTATCTTGGATGATAAAAAAAAACGAGATAAACTGTTGACATGAAATTTCAAAATAAAAAATAAAAACTTAGTAAGACTGTGTTCGGGTTTTCTGCAAAATAATATTTGAAACAATTTCATTATTAATACGAGTAAAATCTGAAATTAATAATATGTACATTTATACAAACGTACATACATACATATATGCATACATACAAACAAACAAACATACATGTATAAAACTGTAAACCGAACTAGAAAGCCATGACTTTTTAGATGGCGCAAACAATTTGATTCATAATCTCACTACAACAAATTTAATTGTTAAAATATTTATAACAATTCACCATTTTCAACACTACAGATATTTAACCCCATTGTGAATCATAAGTGCAATATTTGTTCCCATGAAATATTTATTCCCCTCAAAGAGTAATATGCTATCGTGAATATCCCTTGACATTAAAAAAACGGGAAGAAGATTTGCAAAGCCTAATCTAATAGACAAAATTTAAATTTAATAATAAAAATACACAAATTTTGGGTTTAGAATAAAATGTTTTTATTTTAAAGTTTTATTTTCAAATATTCTACGTGCAGTGGAAACAAACTCTTTAGTACTCCACCTTTATAAAATTTACTGAATTTGAACCAAAGAGGCAGATATTCTAGGCAAAAAAGTGTTGCAGGGAATCATTGTTAATAATCGTGAACATTGTTTACTCATTTTTTTTTAATATTTATTTATTAAAATTTAATTGGAAGAAAAAAATTGAAATTACTCAATTTATTACTTTAGTTTGCCTGCAAAAAATAAAGTGAAAAAAAACTAAGGGAATAGTGAAAAACTGCAATTGTAAAATATTATTAACGATAAGGAAAATCAAAAAGAGGGAAAAAATCCTAGGGAAAAATTATTCATGATTGTAGTTTTGGAAAAAGTGAAAATTTTCACAATAAGGGAGACCAAACATTTATCATAAACAAGTTTTCTATAGAAACTTCTTTTTACTGCCTCACAATATTTGGAATTATGCTGCTATAAGTTTTTCTATCCGCCGCACACAGGGACAAATTGAGAATTTAGTACGACAAAATTATTTACATTTTTAGATTTTTAATTGAACTATAGTGAATTTTTAATCAGAAATAATTTTTAGTCAGGCTTGAGTTCAGTACTTTCAATTCTTTTTATTGAATGAAATATTTTATTAATTAATGTGAGTTTCTAAAGAAGAGAATAAAAATTAAATTAGACTTTTAAGCTGGGGGAAATACCGATATTTTTCTGTGCAGCAACGCACTTCATCAGCACCCTAGTCTATCTACTTGGGTAGAGATTGTTATTAACATCAGCTATTTAACGTAAATTCTAATGAAACGGAATGTGAGAAATGATTGTTGTGTACAATTATTGATTTACCTTTGGTAAATACATATGTAAGTATCACTATTTATTTCCCCTGTTTTTCCATTTTTTCATTTTTCTATTTAGGTTAGCACGAAGTTATATTACTCTACCTACGTATGTTTAACTATTCTTGCTTATCTTTTACGATCATCACAATGAAATTACTGAACTCAAGCCTGACTAAAAATTATTTCTGATTCAAAATTATTTACTTCATATAGACTCAATAAATTTTAATAAAACTAGGTACCTCAAGGTTTTTAGAGTCGTTGATTACGAATATGATGTCAGTTTTAAAAAATTTAAAATTGCGGATCCAATAAGGCGGACAACTTTTGAAAAATTTATCGAATTCGCTTCAAATTCATTACACGGTGTTTTTTTTTTTGGCGTCGCTGATTACGAATCTTATGTTAGTTTTGAAAAATACAAAATGGCGGATCAAATATGGCGTACAATTTTTAAAAAATTTATCAAATTTGCTTAAAACTTATTGCACGGGAGTTAGGTGTACTACCTGAGGAAAATATGCTCTATTTATTGAAGGGGGAAACGGGTGATTTTTAACTTATGAGGAAAAGTCGTGGAACTGTTTGGAACTTTTTTTATAGCTCTAGTTTAAATAAATTTTTCAATATATTTCATAACAAAAATAGTATACTATATCTACACTACGTATAATTGTTGCTTCAATAATGACTGCAAATCAAATTAGATACTTGATGCTTAAAAATATATTTAAAAAACTTTTAAACTTTAAATTTACAAAAAAATGTCGAGTGTAGCAACAATAAACGCTATAGATGCTATTGACAGGTATAAGTGCATTTAACAGATAATAATACTTTGCACGCACGTACAGACTAATGTGATGCGTTAAAAAAATAAATATTTATAGGTTGATTGGGTACTGGCGTATAGAACATATTAAGTGCAATAGTGGTTACTTGTAACAAAATAAAAACATTCCCTTTTTGTCGTCCTAATTCGGTCATTTGTCCCTGTGTGCGCCGAATAGTTTTTATTACACAATTTTTTTTATAACCGAATAATTTTAATTTTCTGTACAAAATTTCTGTAATCGATCAATTTTCTGTGTGAAAGTTAGTTATCGATAAATTTTGTGAAAAAATGTGTCAAAAGTAAATTGTCTGTAAGTATAAAGTTTTTGTTTTCGAAAAATTGTCCGTAGGAAATTTCTGTCATAGATAAATTTTATTATACAAAATTTCTATGATCCATAAATTTAGTATAGAAAATTTCTGTGATCGATAAATTTTTTGAAGGAAATTTTTCACATCGATAAATTTCATAAAGGAAATTTCTGTCATAAAGAAAACTTCCAAGCAAGTTTTGGTCATCTCTAAAATTTTCAGGGAAAATTTCTGTTATTCATAAATTAAATGTACAAAATTTCTGTCATCAACAAATTTTCTTTGAAAAATATCTGTTATCGATAAATTTACATAGAAAATTTCTGTCATCGATAAATTCATGAAGAAAATTTTTGCCATCGCTAAAATTTCTATGGAAAATTTATATCATCCATAAATTTAAATTTCTGAATTCGATAAATTTTCTTTAAAAAAATTTTTTGTGATCCATAAATTTATATAAAAAATTTCTGTCATCGATAAATTTTCTTTTAAAAAGTATGTGATCGATAAATTCACTTAGCAAATTTTTGCCATCGATAAATTTTGTAAAGGAAATTTCTGTCATCGATAATTTCCATAAAAAAAAATCTGTCGTATATAAAATCTGAGACACTTTGTCTCGCCAAAATGTCTATCGAAAATTTCTGTCATAGCTAAATTATAGGTAGAAAATTTCTGTTATCGATCATTTTTCCTTAGAAAGTTCTTGTAATTTGTGAAGAAAATTTCTGTCATCGCTAAAATTTCTATGGGAAATTTTTGTCATCCATAAAGTTAGTGTACTTAAAAAATTTCTGTTATCGATAAATCTACATAGAAAATCTCTGTCATGGATAAATTTTCAGTAGAAAATTTCTGTCATCGATGAAATTTTTGTGGAAAATATCTGTCTTCAATAAGTTTACTTTAAAAAACTTCTGTGATCGATAAATTTTCTGTTACCGATTAATTTTCTGTAGAAAACTTGTGTCATCGATAAATATTTTGTAGAAAATTTCGGTCATGGATAAATTTTGTGCAGATAATTTTTGTGATAGATAAATTTTCAATAAAAAAATTTTATTCGATAAATTTATATTTAGTGAAAAATATATAGAACCATTTTTCGATTTTATCGTAAGCGAGATGTTATGGAAAATATACTTTTATGCTTCTGCCCATAGTTTAGAATTATTAAATTGCCAATATTTTTTATAGCTTTTAAGATACGAGCTGTAAAATGTTACAAATTATGTACAAAAACATATTGGAATATTTTAAAAAACCTTCTCCTGAAAAATTTAATATGTGCGCTTACGATTTAAATTGAAAATAAGACTCGATACTTGTATATACATATATATGCTATATATGTAATTAAATTTTTTTTAATCGTTCTTATCACGGTGTAATTATACAGGTGACTGCGTAAGGATTTGTTGCACAAAAATACGGCAACCATAGCTGTGTGAAGAACCGAAGAATGTTAAAAGCACAAAAATAATTGTACTATAACCAAAACAAAACGAAGTTTTTGATACTCTTCAGCTACAAAGCACATAGAGCCAAAAATTATCAGCTGAAGTAGCGCTGCCACCTAGTTAGATACACCTTGGTTCTTATATAACAAAAAATGCCTGTTATTTTTGACAATTTAAATTAAAACATCCAAAATTTATGGCCAGAAAATATACCAGTATACAGAAAAACATTCAATGGTGTTGGTTGGAAGATTACGTCAATTAAATTGTTACGCTTTATCAAACTCCACAATAAAAAATAAAATACACTTAATAGAAGAAACACTCTCTCTACATGTAAATGGATGTACATATGTATGTGTATGTATGTGTATGTATGTATGTATGTACATATACACTCACGTTCAAAAACAATTGAACACATGTTTGATTTCTTAATTTGTATTTTTTATTATTATTATTTTATGAAGTTTACCTTGACAAAATGCTTGTTAACCAAGTATTTTTTTTTTTTTTTTTTTGTATAAGAGTATATAAAAGCGAGTGGTTTCATGCTTGTGTGCGTAAACAGCTCTGAGTTGATTTTATTATTCTGTTAATATATGTACATATTTATGGATGGAAGTATGTATGTACATTTATAGATACGTGTGTATGCAGGTATGTACGTATCTAATGTTTTTTAATTTGAGTGTGTAGTGAAGAAGCTATTCAAGTTTGTTTATTGTTCTGGTTTTATTGTGAGAAAAGAATAAGACGATTTAGAAGAGTTTTAGAACAAATAAACAAGTGCTAGCATGTGGAAAACAGCACTAAAAACATAATATACGCATATAATAAATACAAAAACTTACGGAAAATAACAGTGACAAAAGGTTTGCCACTAGCGCTGCAATTTTATTGGTTTTCTATGAAAATAGCACTAAGTTGGCATTACTGAGTGTCATTCAAATGAAACGAGCATTAAGCACTAACTAATGCATCTCTAAGAGAGAATAACTCGACAAACTTGTGTCGTCCAAGAAGAGTTTATACTCAAATTACTTCATATTATTTTCAACTCTTTCACGGAGTAAAAAAAATATATAAATACGTATGTACATGTATACATATTTATATATGTATACATATCTACATATACACATCTTTAACTCTTCATAAACCATGTGGCAGTTATTTATTGGTGACTTATTTACTTTTATTGGATTTAATATTTTAAGTTGATTCAAGTCGCTTTGGCCTTTTTCGATAAATATTTTGTTTTTTTTTTTTTGCTTTCAAATTTTCTAATAAACTTTAAAGGCCTTATTCAGAAAAAAAATTATTTTGGTTTAAAAAACGTTGTCAAACAAATTTCCATCCAGAATTATTATTATTTTTTCTGAATCTGCCAGTCTGTTAGTATAATTTATTGGATTTAAAATTTACGAGTAATAAATAAAGTTTTCTTTCAAAACTCATTGTATGATATCCTTCATACGCCCCCATTCACTCATACGGATTTTTAATTGATATTAATCATACGTTTGGAAGCCTTTGAAAAAAGAACTTTCTAAAATAATTTTCTAATCGAAAAGCTTTCTATAAAATAAAATAAAAAATAAACTAATTTAAGTTTGGATAAATGTTGTACTGAAAATGTTTGTAAGCAATATTATTATTTTTTATATTATAAGACTTTGGGTCATCTACTTCATTTCTGCAACTTATGAGAAGTTATCGCATCGTGAAAAATTAAATAATTGTATTAGTTGTCCTATTTTACCCAGGGTTATTCATATAAAAACTTAAATAAATTTACAAAAATATCAAGAGCGTTGCTTTTTTACTCATACTGTGTTTTAAAGAATTTATGAACATTTTTTTACTCGAAAATTTCTCACATTATTTATAGAAACCAGACACTGATAAGTTTTATATGTATATATATTTTATGCGGTTTCTTTGTCCTATAAGGTATAAAAACATTTTCTATATTTAAACAAAACTTATTAACACGTAATTTGCTAAAAATATAATATATTTTTGCCATTCTATTACTAAATTACGATAAAGTTTAATTCATATTTAGGGAATTCACAATGAGTATCTTAAAATTTTAGCGTGGCAACATTGTGTAATCTTAAAATTATCATTCTGATTAGGAAGCACATAAGACACAGTACATTGAAGTATTAAAATAATGAAATTTTTTAATATTTAATATTTTTTATATCCTTTCATCAACTACAGCTGCACTGACAGTTTTAACTTAATTAGTTTAACATTTCCATATTGCCATATTGAAAATGACATGCTTTACAGACTTTTAAGTTTGACACTTGGTATTAAATTTGATTTACACACAAAGAAAAACAACAAACTCGCCAACCTACATTAAGGAATTAAAATGTAGACCTTGCAATATTAAGACATATTTTAAAACGTTATTAAGAACTCCGTAATTATATTTTCTTCTTAAAAATTCAAGCTTTTCTTTAATGCCTTAAAAATAGTATGAAGTTCTTAGTTACGTCATGTAATTTTTTATTTTTAATGATATGTATGTATATGTACATATACATATGTATATGCATGTACCCTGCAGTCAGACTGGGGCCAAGTGTCTCTATGTCAACACTAAAATTATAGTAGTAGTTACATTGTCTACAATTTCTCTTCTATTCGTCAGTATAAAAGAGAGAGAGAGAGAAAAAAACAGATGTGGTGTATTTCTGGTGGATTTTGCAACAACTTGTCAATATATATAAATTTGTATGTACGTAAGGTATAGAAATGTACCAGTAAATGTCTGGTTGGTATGTCTCCATGTTGCCATAGGAACTACGTAGTCAGTACCTAGTCAATTGTTATAGTGTTACTAGTAGATTTTCAATGACAAGCACATGCTAAATGTCTATAGCACAAAGTATTATATGGCGAATAATTGTAGAGTAGTACTGGTGACAAAGTCAAAAGCGACTCAGTACATTTTCACCACCGACATTTCCTTCAGGGACTGTTGACAAAGTCAAAAGCGACTCAGTACATTTTCACTATTAGCACTTTCTGCAGGGTAGATATAACATGTATATGTATTTGTGTGTATATGAGTATATAAACATATTACATCTTAATTGATGAGAATTCATTAATTTATTATTTTTAGAAACAATCACGAATCAGTGAATTGAATATTTATTTAACATTGAACACCAATTATTAGCTAGACTGATAGAAAAATAGACAAGTTATTTACATGTAATGGAAATGATTAATGTTTCATCTAACATTGACCTGAAGTAGAGACGATTAGTAATACGAAATGCAAATATTGGAAAATACATACATTTAATATTTGTTTCCATCTTTTTAAATTCATAATTAATTTTTAATTACTTTTTAAAATCCTGCAAGATTGCTTTGATAATTAAGCCAATTGTGATAATTAAAACTTTTTTACTTTTATTTATAATTTTGTATTTACAAATCTTAAGTTTTATATTAATAATTCCCTTTGATCTAAGAACGAATTTTCTGTATTGTTAACAACAACCCAATTAAATAAATGGGTCTTTAGCAAAACAACCTTGATTAACAAAAGTTCTTTTTTTCATAATTTTTTTTAGAACAACTAAAACATAAAACTATAAGTAAAAATAGGCATTGTACATTTGTTTATACGCCACAGTTTTGCACTCACAAGCACACACAAACACACACACACACATACACAAAAGACTTCTTAACCTCAAAACCTTCTATTTTAACCATCGTTTTTCCACTTGTTTTATAAAATAAGCACAAAGAATATAACAAACTACAGTAACTACCAAAGGGAGGCTTGAAAACAATTTAAATATAAATACATAGATGGATGATTATACATAATGGGAAAAAATATGGTCGAACAAATTAAAAAAAAAAAGAAAAACGCATAACAAAAAAAAAAAAAAAAAGAATAAGAAACAGCAACCTAAATAATATGTATTGTACAGCAAATAATGTAGCAATCTAGGATGTACACTGTAATACAAACCCAAGCACACACACACACACACACACACACAAATGTTTTAGAAAATTAGTAAGTAGGTTCTGTTGTTTGGGGTTATCACTTTGCACTAAGTATGATAATTCAGCATAAACTCGAACACACAATCACTGCAACCCATCCCCACTTAAGCAAAGCGAATAAATGGGTCATTCTATACATAAATATGCACATATACACATATACATACATATTTACATAACCATACATACATACATGTGTGTTGGTGTGTTTGGCACTAAGTAAAAAAATTGGAATAAAAGTCCTTCAATTTCAAGTGCCATTTTTGTTTTGGATGTCCCCCAAAAAATAGAAGAAGCAAAAAAACAGAAATAGCAACAATAACAAAAACTACAGATGATTGAGAACAACAACAGTAAATGCATGAGAGCGCAGTATGGGCTTGAGTGTGATGAGTATTTTTCCCACAAGAGATACATACATATGAACATGCATATGTAACTGCACTGCACTGCATTACCAACCACGGTGTAAGTTGATATGTGTGTGTATGTGTGTGTGTGTGTGTGTGTGTGTGTGTGTGTGTGTGTGTGTGTGTGTGTGTGTGTGTGTGTGTGTGTGTGTGTGTGTGTGTGTGTGTGTGTGTGTGTGTGTGTGTGTGTGTGTGTGTGTGTGTGTGTGTGTGCTATGCACGAAGCTTTTTGGTTATCATGACAAATAAAAGTCCTCAGGAAACAGCCAAAGGAAGTGTTTGATAAGAATTTTATATTACATATTTACATATGTATGTATGTATGTATGTATATAAATGTTCATTTTGTTTATTTTTAACGATATTTTTCTCCCACTATTTTGTAGTTGCAAAAATGAGAATAAATGTCCGTTAATAGCTATTCACAATAGTGATTTTGTAATAGATCGTTGAAAAATTGGGGTTGATACCGCTGACATAGCGTAATACTGATTTAGCAGGTTTGTTGTAAAAATTTATCTTACCAACAGCACTTTGCTGTTCATAATAAGCCTGAATGTATACAAATAAGTATTTGTGCATAGGTATGTATATTATTATTATAATATAATTCGATTCAATAAGAAAAACTTAAGAATTCGTACAAATTGACGATCTTCGGAAATATACTTTCGCAGATTCGAAAATTAATTTTTTGCACTATAAAAAACAAAAGTAGTCTTTCCTAAACCTAATCATCTAGTACCAAAGCTAATGTCAAATGCTTTTAATCGTTCCTATATTATTCCAATGGTTTTTTTTTTTTTGTAAGTATAAAGTATTAGAAATAAATATAATGTTTGTGATTTTATTTTACAAATGCATATGAAAATATATGCATGAAGACATAATAAATAAACTGAATAAAATTTTAAACAAACAAAAATTGCAACAACATTGACTACACATATATAGAGATATTTTTTGCTGCTCTTTTTGTTTTGTGATTATTTTTAATAATTAAATATATATAAAACACTATTTATATATAAAATTGAACATTTTTATTAAACATATTTGCATTGAATTTTAACGTTTAAGCGCAACTGCTGACAACTTCTTTATTAACATTAATATGTAGTAATACCAAGTTTTATAAATATAAAATTTGGCAACACTTGAATTTAACCGTTCTTTAACATATAAACCTGTGTATGTATCATATACGAATGAATTAGATAATACCATTTAATTTTGGACTCGGAAATTGTTTTCGACAAGTTTTGTTTTTCGCATGGAATTATGAGGGGGTTACGTGGATATGTGTATATAAAAACAACAATTTTTACGTCCCGTAACGTCAATACATCCTACATAATTTTACGTTTTTAACAATAATTACACAATATATTAAAAAATAATTTATGCCTTTACATACCATATAAGAAAATAATTCTTTATTTGCTTTTGATTTTTTTTTTAGTATTTCCAAAAATTGTTGTTAACATTTTTTAGTTTAATTATAAAATTTAAACTGGAATCATATTTTTATTAATCAAATAATACACATTTTTTTAAGGCAAGAGCACAGATAATTAAAAAACGCAACTTTAAATTTTTTATTTCTTATTTAAAAAAAATTAAGCGCACTTTAAATAAATTTATTGAAAGCCAACACAGATAAAATTAGAGACAGAGCGTTAGAGAAAAATAGTGTCAGAGAGTGTGGAAAAATTAAAAACAGCTCGAAAACGAAAAAATAAACTGTTTAAAATTTAAACTTTAAACCAAGGCGAATTCATAGCAGTTGGCAGATGATGAACAGCTGCTAGTTTCTGTGGTATCAAATCAAGCAAAACGTTGGTAAATTTTTTAAAATCAGCAAATTTTACCCTAACAAATATATGTACATACATATATCGCACTCGATCCTCTAAAGAGCGTCACCTTAAAATTTAGAAATTTTCAGTAGGGTCAAAACAAGTGTTTATTTTCATATCGAGCCCTAACCGCTAAAATAGCTTAAGTGACACATTTTTGGGACTTCGTTTTTTTGGACTATTTAAGATCGCAAATAATCGATTTTGTTAAAAAATTGAGGTTCGAAAATTTCACTTAAGCTATTTTGGCTGTTATGACACGATATGGTCTTATATCACAAATAGGGATAAAATTGTATTTTTTTAGGGAAAGAGTATAGAAAATCATGTAAGATTTTTACATCGTTTTCTTGCACACAGTGAAAATAGCCTAATTTTTAGTTGAACTTGAGTAACTAATACGATATGTTTTTCTCTACAGTGTTGCTGCAACAAGTTGAGTTCGCCTTATTGAATTCGCCTTGCTTTAAGTGAAACTGTTGTTTGAATGAATGAATGAATCCGTCATACATTATACTTCGCCTTTTTCAACTGACATTATCGCAAGGTTGGAGAAGGTTGGCACAATGAGTGCTTTATTGACGGAAGCATTTCAACAGCTTCAATAGGTTGATTCTCCATTTTATTTATTAAATTCAAATTTTTTTATTTATTTCGTTTATTTCTTTGGATTAATTTTATTTTTGCTGCGACAAAACACAAAAACCTAATTCAGAACATACCAAAAAAAAACCAACCAATATCTGTCAAACTACTCAACGTACGCAAAAAGTTAAAAGTTGACCAGTTTTTGTTTATTCCAATTTAGCTGTCAGTTGAAAAAGGCGAAGTTTAACGTATGACGGATTCATTGTGCCCCGGCCTTAAAGCACATGATTTGCATTGAATATTAGTTAAATGATTATTAAGAACTTAACGTGTTATTGCCAAAGAGATAGAGAGAGAGAAAGAGAGCGCGAGAGAGCGAGAGATAGAAAGAAAGAAAACTTTCTTATATAAAAATCACACACATACATATAATTGTATAAAATAAAATGAAATGAAATAAAAATAAAAAACGAGAGCTTTTCATATGATTACGATTGATTGAATGTATTGTTAAAAAATGATACGATTTTTTTTTTCAATAAAACAAAACGAATTAATTAAACACAAAAAGAGAGAGAAAAATGTAAACCATAAAGAGAATGATCTTTTTTTTTAAGAAAAACTTACCAGAACTGAAATGGGAGCGTTTGGTTTGTTCATTTTCGGGATCAGTATCGAGAGGTCTTTTTCTAGAATCGCCAATTTCAGGACTGGGGCAAGTTTCCATTGTAGCATCTTCCATTTTGATGTGAATTTTGAAGGTTTTTATTTATTCAAAGTACGAAAAAAACTTTTAATTAGCACACAAAGTTCCCTTTGAGGCGATTTGTTTTATTTTTGGTTAGATGTTTTTGTGTTTTGTGGTGGTTTGGTGGTGGTGGTGGTATTGGTGATTTTTTTGAGAGCTATTTTTTGGCGGATTTTGACAATGATTTATGTTGATTTGATGCTGATCCTCAATACATATAGAGATAGAGAGGAGTTAAATTATATTTTAAGAGAAAGTTTATCTGGGTTGATGAGCGTAAAAAGCATAAAACCAAAATTAATAAAAACACAACTACAATTATTTATATGTACTCGTATTGCAAAGATTATTTTTATACTTTTACATCAATCCTTGACGTTAACAATAATGTTGAATGGTTGTTGAAGAGATGACGTTTAGAGTTAGAAACTGACTTTATTCAATTTGTCGAGTAAAATAGCTTGAGTGCCTTACTTTTGTTTGTTTGCTTTGAATTTGATTTGCTTGAAATTTGATGTTCAAGCTAAGCTTAATAATGTTCTAGCTTAATGTCTGCTTCCTTGTAGTTGTCAAACGTTCTTTTATTCTCTATAATATAGTTGTCCTTAGTGCTTGTCTTTCATTTAATTTCCTTCAGCTTATGCCACTAATGGATTCCTTGGAATAGCTTTTGTAATTTTTTGGTGATTTCTTTCGCTGAGTAAAAGCAATGCAACACGTAACAACGATTAGATGATCGCAATGTTTTTTTTATTACTTTTTTTATTAGCTTAAAATCCTTTAGAGTTTGATGATGGCATTTGGTTGGTTGGTCGTGGCATGGCGGTGTTGGTGGATTTATTAATAGTTTTTTTTTAATTATTATTTTTGGTGATTTTTATAAGTTTTTGGTTTATTTTGAATGGTGCGATAATAATTAGATTATTTTTGAAACGAGTATATGGAAAAAGAAAAAAAGAAAAAAATATTTTATGAGAAAAATGCAGCAATATAAAAATACACACAATAATTAAACAAACATCAATATGTATGTATAATAATTTACAAAAAGACATAATGTAATTAAAAATATGTATATGTAAGTATACAGCATGTACGAGTTGTTTTAAAAATATGCATAAATTATTTTATCATATACAATAGTACGTTAAATCTTTTGATTTATTTGATGTCTGAAATGAATAAGTCGATTTAAATGTTTTTAAAATTATACCTATTTTAGTTTAAAAAAAAAAGTGCTAAGCTTTTTTCTATTCATATTTTCTTATAAAAATAAT
This sequence comes from Tachina grossa, assembly GCA_949987645.1. Taxonomy (NCBI): domain Eukaryota; kingdom Metazoa; phylum Arthropoda; class Insecta; order Diptera; family Tachinidae; genus Tachina; species Tachina grossa. The sequence continues at coordinate 222,466,735 of OX465274.1, forward strand.
CATAATCATGACATGGTAAAATATTTTTTTTTAATCTAAAACAAACAAAATTTATCTCGGCTGAGGTGGTGTGGTGGCAGGTGTTTTTATTATTCCTAAGAGATCAAAAAAATGAGAGCGAATAGTAGTATAGAGCGAGAGAGTTAACAATGTGGCCACATTACAAAATGGCTGACAACATCGAAAGCAATAAACACGTTTTAATGATGATATCAAAATGATATGTATGAATTTTTCGAATTAATTATTTACACATGAAAATGACTGTTTTTAAATGTATTAAAATTAAAATAGAAGTAAAACTGCTCATAAGAAACATATATACATATATGTACACTAATTTTATTAAAATACTAAGCCAGGCGCATATTTATATAAGGCAGATAGATTTGATGTCACAAAAAAAAAAATATAAAAAATGTGCGTTGTAACATTTTAGGGAGATTCAAATTGCCAGCGGCTAACACAAGTCATCTGGCCTGTCAAGACCACCTGGTATGAATTCGCCTTGATGCAAAGTTGTTATTAAAATTATTTTTTATTCCTCATAAATCTTTTTCGTATGATATAATTTTTACCAATTTGCCATAAAATAACTTTTAACGGAATGGACACTGTCAATATACATACATACTCATACATAATCATTATCGTGGTATTTATGAACATGGGTTTGTTTGTATTACAACGACTATTGATTGATGACTTGATTTATTTTTGGCATGCTTGATATCATATTTTGATATGTTTCGTATGTTTATTTATCAAGCACGAATGCAATTTAAGCGAGATTTTAATGACAGATAAACATATTTAACTTTTCTAAGCCACTCTTTCACACATTAATGTTATTTTTCCTTTCATTATTATCATTATTATTTTTATTTTGTTCAAACACATTGACATTATCTAACACAAATTGAAAAAAAAAATGTATTTGGATTCAGTGACGGTTAGCGAACCGAAAATAGTAATATTTATCGACATATTTATTCGTTTGCTGTTATGAAAATGTGATTCTGTAGTTTCTTTTTTACGATAGTGTACATATGTTTTTTACTCGTCATTTAATTGTATATCATGTGGCATCCCTGCATACAAAATTGCAAAATAAGCGAAAAGCACAAAGAAGAATTAAAGAAATATTAAATTCAATTAATATTGTTATTTTACTTTTTTACTTGAACCGACAGCGAATATCGTTAAAATATTTTACTTAATAGCAAAACCTATAAATTTTCGTTATATTTATTATGGCAAAACGTTTATCGTAATAAAAGTTACTGAATCCAGGTACTGAACTCATGAGTTGTTATTGTTTTCATAAACTCTATTAGATCATGGTTGTATTTTTCAAAAGTCCAACGATTATGTTTGAAGCTGCTAAATAAGAGCCACAACTGGCCATTTACGGTCCTTTTCACAATGTACAATTAAAAGCTAACAGGGACTTTAGCGGCAACTTTTGTATGAAGAACTGTCAGTTAAAGTTCATGTTAATTCTTAATTATACATTGTGAAAAGGGACGTTAAACTAATAATATTTTAATATAGAAATCAAATTCTTACTTGTGAGCACATGTTTCATTAGAAAAAATTCTTATGACTGTAGTAACACATAAAAATAAAGTACGAGTACTTTAGCATGTTGTTATCTTTTAATTTTTTATATTTGAACGTTTTGTTTACTCAAACTCATACAGACAGACCAAAAAAAAATGTATGTACACGACTGCGTTTTTATATGAATATGAGAATATGTTTAACATAAAATGAAATAAAATTCTTACGTTTTAACTCCCCTTAAAATAAATGTTCAACATATACAGCATATATGTATGTACATTTTTGAACTTTTTATGGTGTATAACACACAAAAACCACCAACTATTATCTCTGGAGAGTCAGAGAAACAGCAAAATAATATCATAATTTTAAACGAAAAGTCTCTATAAATTTAACGCTTCCTCCAAATTGTTTCGAAAGAAGACTTGGCACAAAAACCCAAAAAAAGAAAGACATTATCAGTAGATATTGTAGTTCAAATACACACATTGCCGAGATAACAAATGTACACACACGCACACACACACACACACATATATATAATATTTCCTTTCAATAAAACACCCCAAAACTATTTAAATATATTGTCAAGTGAAGAAATAGAGTTGCTCTTTCTTTTTAAAGTAATGGAATCCCAAGACAAAATATTTGAACTTCAAATTGCAATAGAGAAAAAAATTATAAAAGGGGGTTGCTTGGTTGCCCTGTTAATCGAAATCAAAGAAACCGCAGAGGAATTAAAAAATTAGGAATTAATTTTATTCACTGGCAACACCGGAACTTGTTCTACAGCTGCAGCGGAGTATTTTCTAGAGAGTCGTTTGTTAAACCAGTGATTTTTATTCAAAATTTCCACATACACTTATCCCTCGATTTATACGATACTTTTTTACACGATTTCACTTTTACAGGATTATTTTGGTTTTCGTGTAAATTGAGAGGTTTATGAAATACCTCGATTTATACGATTTTTTATGTGTTTTGAGTAAACGCTTCTGATATTTTAAAAACTAAGTTGAAATAAATACATACATAATTTCTTAATAAAATCAATTTTTTACGCGATTCTGCCTTTATTTTCGATTTACACGACTTTTCATACCAAAATTTCAAATTTCGACTTACACGACTTTCTCAGGAACGTATCTATCGTGTAAGTCGTGGGATAGGTGTACATATACATATGTATGTATACTAACAAAACAATTCCAATGCGGGTGTTCAATTAATTTTTTTTTTCTATTTTCCTTAACTAAGAAACATTTATGTGCTGGTGTGACTTTGTCACCCCATAACAACTTCAAATTTCAAAACATTTTCAAATACATTGAAACCCGCATTTAACTTATGCTTTAGTTAACATATGGTGTTGAAAAAAAAAACATTTTCATACATAAATTATTTTGAGTAAATCGCATAAAATTTTTTTGAGTGAAGAGAAGAGTGTTTTCTAAGGTTTTTTCTTTAATTTATATATTTATTCAAAACAGAAAAACTAAACAATTGGGTATGGACACTAGAGGGGCGTTTAGTTTTAGGGTTAAATTTATGTACATATGTATGTATGTATCTATGTATTTCAATAATAATTTATTCAAAAGTGATTTCCTTTTTATTTTACACAATGAAATCAATTTCAGGGCAATTTAGAATTTCAAATGAACAGCAAACGATTATATTAAAATATAGACTTAAAAGCCTTGTTTATAACGCCTCAATAAGTTTTATAAAGAAGGCTGTTAATATTTTATAGATTTTAAAATAAATCCTATATTGCAAAAATTTTTTTTTATAATTTATGAATGGAAATTTTAACTAAACTTTTTGTGATTAATTACAATAGCGATTCCAGTACCTGGATTCAGTAACTTTTATTACGATTACTGTAGTGCTATAATAAATATAACGAAAACTTAATGACTTTACTATTCTGTAACATATTTTAACGTTATTCGCTGTCACTTGAGGTAAAAAAAAAATTAAATCAAAAGTTTAAATTCATTTATCTTCTTTGTGTTTTCCCTTATTTTGACATTTCATAAGCAGGGATGCCACATGTTATAAAATTAAATGCTGAGAAAAACACAGTTGTACATTAAAGTAAACAATATATTACAGAATGTCTTACAAAAAATAATATGTATGTGACCTTCTCCGAGAAAAGGGACCTATAGTGTGTGAATATTAAGTTTTGAGTAAAACACATTTAAAAAATAAAATTTTAATGTTTTTTTTTCATTTTTATCGATTTTTCCAAGTTCCCATTTTCTTGACACAGTAGGTACCTTTTCTCGAAGAAGGTCACATATTCGTGATAGTATTAATCAATATACAAAACAAATTATTAAAATAAGTATGATAAATGCGAAAATCCTTGATTCATGAATAAAATCTTGATTTTTTTTAAGATCGCATTTAAGATTGTAATCTTGAATAAAATCTCATTTTAAGATCGAATTCAAGATTTTTTCGTAATAAAAATCTTAAATCAAGATTACGTTCTTGCTTTTAAGAATTCATTCTATAAATTAAGAATTTATGCTTAAATTTGAGAACGTCAATCTAACTGACCAAATTTCAAAATTGAAGTATTAATATTTCTGCAATCCAAATTCAAGAATTTTTTGCTTAAATTTAGATCGTAATTTTTCTCTTAGTTTAGGGAATTCACAATGAGTATATGACAATTCTAATGTGGCAACATTGTGCCGTCTTAAAAGTTTAATTGTGAGCAGGCAACGATATAAAACGCACTATATTGAAGTATTAAAATAACAAAATTGTCTAAATTAGAAATTATTGTTGAATAAATTTATCAAAATAACTTTTCTATTACAAAACGCAAAAAATACAAATATTTTTTCATCAACTACTGCTGCGCTGATAGTTTTAATTTGTTTAGTTTAACACATTACCATGTTGCCATATTAAAAAATGACATGCTTTTTATACTTTTAAATTTGCCACTTGGCAATAAATTTGATTTACACAAAAACAAAAACAACAAACTTGCCAGCCGATATTTAAGTATTAAAATTGAAACATTGCAATATTAAGACATATTTTAAAACGCCTAACTGAATGAATTTGACCTTGTGATTTTACTTTTTTATTTCAACAGACAGCGAAGCGTTACGATAATGGTATCAAAAGTTATTGAATCCAGGTACAGGTGCAGATTAATTTAATTTTATTTAATTTATTCATTCATCGGTTTTCACTAATGCCAATACAATAAATATAAATAGCTTTGGTTTTCAATACATCAAGAGTTTCTTTCCACGTTGGTGATTGTGCAAATTTAGCGAGCGAACTTTTAAAATACATAAATTAAATTTTTTTACAGGCACACAATTTTCTTTAAAAAAAGTACATGGCAGCACAAAAGAATGTGGCAGCACTGGTGTCACCTGTCAAAAGTTCTTTACATATTTATATTTGTAGCTCTTTGTTTTTTTTAATTTTATTTGAAATGTTTTTTTATGATAATAATAAAAAATTGTAATGACTACTTTTCCCTTGTTATAAATAAAAAATTTAGCTGCCGATATATCGAAAGCTATTGTTATTGTTATTGTTGAAAAAGGCGATGTTTATTTAACGCATGATGAATTCTATGTGATTCGGCCTTTCCCAGTTGACCAAGACTCGTTATTGATATCGATTTCGAATATGTATATCTCGAACATTTATCGTGTAAAACTATCGAGAGTAAGACTAAAAAATGAATGGGAAAAAGTTCACCAGTTTCAAAAAAACATTCGATCTCGAAGTTTCGCTAGCAATATCAAAAGTGAGAGAAAATCAAATTAATTTCGATATTTCAAAAAGGCAGCAGAAAGAGTAAAAAGTAATTTAATTTTTTTTTTTTATATATTTATTTTAACTTATTTTATTTATTTTTTTAAATATCTTAACTTGCGCTGCCCCCATTTTAACAGAGTAGCACACATAACATTAGGCTATCGTGGCAAATTTTTTTTTCTGTTCAAATATTGCACATTAGTATGTGTTTTTTTTTACTTGCTGTGCTGTCATGGTTTGAACTTGGTACCTCTAGACTAACAGACTATCACACAACCCCTCAGCTACCACCACACATTCGAAAAATTATCGAGAGAAGTTCGAAGCCTTAGCGAACATTCGAATTTTTTTTAGATTTGCGAACAAATATCTAACAATTTTTTTTAGAAATTTCTTCGCTTTAGTGAGCATTCGTTTTTATCGAATCTCAGATCAAGTGGGTTACTACTTCTGTATTTCGCATACGAACTATACGTAAACTTTAAAATTATTATTAAAAGTTATTCCCATGGGCAAGGCGAATTGAGGTTAACTGTACCGCTAAAACAGGTACAACAAAACAAAAAACAACATGCACTTCGTGGTGCTTCAATTAAACCCATCGGCCAGAAAAAACACGTTGCCTAAAATAACAATATTTGTAAATTATTTTACTATCCAAATCTATCAATAATGTTTGTAATATAATTTTAATATCTAATATATCTATCGCAATTCGCCTATGAACAGCTGATTATCATCAGGGCTGGCGAGTTTAACTGATTCTCAATTTTCCTTGTGTCCATGTGCGGTGTTTCGAGGTACTTTATTTCCAGAGCGATAATTTTTAATATAGTGGATCTTATTAAAATTTTACTATTAAACAATTAATTAAAAAGCTACTGCTTTTTCTCATTTAAAAAATGTTGTTGTGTTGTTGTTTTTTTTAATTCTCGCTGGCAACAGACACTAACAACAATTTTAATAATAATGAAAAAAGTTTATTATTATTTTTATTTTTAATAATGAAACAAATGGCCTTGACCGTTAAATACAAAAAAAAAATTGCTGGTGTAGCAGCAGTATACAACAGCCCAGCAAATTTATAAATAAAATATCAAAGCAAAATGTTTTTCTTTTTTTTATAAAAAAAAAAGTGTATTATATTTATGTATATGTATGCTCTTGTAAATAAAATGTATGGCACATTTGAATAATGCATATAATACCCAGGTACTCTTGAAATTCTTGGGCCAGAAAAAAAAGAATCGTTGATGAAAATCTGGCATTCAATTGTATTGAAATGTAAGTGTTTGAATTCAGGCGGAAACTTTTATTATATGCATACAAATTAAATTTAAATATGTAAATCAAACGTATATAATGTACTTACATATGTAACACAGCACTTCCTCGCAAAACCAATATTATACTTTAGGGTCAAAGGGTACCTTTTTAGGAATTTTTTTTTTAAGTTAAAAGTAGACAAAAATTATACTATGACTTTTTATCAGAAATTTGTTGCATGAACCAGAAGAAAGACATTTTTTTAAATGTTTCCCATATTTTTTTAATCCTTCTTATTATTTTTAGCATTATTTTTACATATTATTTCAAACCGGATTTACCTCCCAAGTTTTTTTGATTTGGCCACCCTGGTGATAAACTTACAAATTCACTCTCAATCAGAGATGGGAAATGATATTTGCATTTCTATATAAAAAAAAATTAACCCGAAAGTACCACAAATCTTTATTTGTTTCTATTCAAATTTTGTTAACAAAAAATTATATAAAATTTACAAACATATACAAGAAACGCGCCAAAAACATAACCCTTCTTGGCAGTCGGGTAAAAAAGGAACACAAACCATATAAATATGTACATATATACAGATGTTAAAGTTACAACAAGAACCGGGGTCTAATCGTCGCTTTCTACAACGAGCTAATTGGATCAAGTCTTTTCAGCTTGAGATTATGACATTCCATATCGAACTACATATATTATTGCATTGTTCGATAGCTAATGCCATAATCTCAAACTGAAAAAAATGATCGAATCAGCTCGTTATCGAAAGGGACGATTGGACCCTCATAAAAGGCCTGCTGACAAATCAGCTGATTTTCTGATATTCAGTGATGCCAAGTTTTATTTTATTTTCAATGCTAGCGATGCTGTGTAACACGCGTGTCATGTAATTTTAAATGTGTATAATATATGAAATGCTTGGAATGAGCTGACCCAAAAACGTCTGGTGTGGACTTATCTTATAGTGTATCATTATTATAATTAATATGTATGTCTGCATAATACGTAGTATGCATGTATTTGAAATATTTTATCAACATATTGGCAGACGAAAAATACTTAAATGATATAAATTAATGAAAATTAATTTGTAGGTGTCATAAGTATGTTTGTATCTATGTACATATTTACGCCCAACTAAGAAAAAAAATTTGTGATGAAATTAAATGTTAGCATTTTCTAAAATAGGAGAAAACATTTTTTGGCAAAGCTTATGCTTGCTTGCGATAGCACGTTTTCTTTTTTATTTCGTTCTTTTTGCGTTATAGAATTTTTGTAAAAGACAAGAAAACAAATTAATACAAAAAAAAAGTTATATAAATAAAAAGTGAAAAATACATACAATACAATACATACATACAAGCATGTAAGTATGATTTCAAACATACATACTAGCACTTTTACATACATACTACATGCATACATATGAATGTATGTATGTATATAGTTCCACCTATACAAACTAAGAAATATAAGTACCCTAAAGGAAATGTCGGTGGTGAAAATGTACTGATTAGCTTTTGACTTTGTCACCAGTACTACTCTACAATTATTCCCCATACAATACTTTGTGCTATAGACATTTAAGGTACCAACAGACGACATGTTTTTCACATTGTATGTGCCAGAATTTACATATATAAAAGAAAACATGTCGTGTGTTACCTTTAAAACATTGCTTGTGTAAAAAACATGACAAAAAACATAAGACATTATTTGAAATATATCGTGCTCTATTTTCTTATGTTAAACATACAGCTCCAAATGTCTATGTCATGCGAACAAATTCGTCGGCGGTTGATTATGTGCACTATCATTAGCCGTCTGAATGAAATATTTTGCAAGACAAATTAATTATATATATTTTTTTTTTAATTTAACGTTGTTGTTTTATTAAAATAAGTCCAAAAATGTAGATTTTTAGATACAACCTCAACGTCTTGTTTAAAAAAGAAAAAATTAAAAAAAGGAAATTTGCGTCGCCAGTACTACAGCGACGGAACCAAAAATATTTCGACGGCTGCAAACCATTTATAAAACAAACTACGTGGATATTTATGTACTGAAAAAGAAGAAGTGATACTACATGTACGTTTGTGACCAAAAATTATAAACCTTAATCAATATTGACAAGCATAAAGAAAAACATACGAGTGGAAAACTTAAAAAACACATGTAAAAAACATGTCGTCTGTTGGTACCTTTAGCATGTGCTTGTCATTGTCATTGTCTACTAGTAACACTAAAACAATTGACTAGGTACTGACTACGTAGTTCCTATGGCAACATGGAGACATACCAACCAGACATTTACTGGTACATTTCTATACCTTACGTACATACAAATTTATATATATTGACAAGTTGTTGCAAAATCCACCAGAAATACACCACATCTGTTTTCTCTCTCTCTCTCTCTCTCTCTCTCTCTCTTTTATACTGACGAATAGAAGAGAAATTGTAGACAATGTAACTACTACTATAATTTTTGTGTTGACATAGAGACACTTGTCCCCAGCCTGACTGCAGGGTATATACTTACATTCAATGTATGTACATATGTATGCACATACTTAGTTTTTAGATTGGCTCATATGAAAAGACCTTGAAAAATTATTCTTCAAACCAAAACAAATGTTTGGGAGGAAGAGCAATTCAGCGCACACAAAAGCCCCCAACAAAAAGTGTAAGAGAGAGAGAGAGAGAACACGACTTTAATTGCGAAAATCATTATAAATAATAAATGATAATAATATATTTTTCATTTGCAGAAAAAATTGCATAAAAAACATTGAAAAAGTGTATGTATATGCATGTACGAGTACGTTTGCAGTTTTTGCATAGACATTAATTAAATTTTAACAAAATATATCTGCTCTCACACAAAAAAAAATTCTAATACTCGTAGCCATCAACTCTGGTGTATGCATTTTCATAATTAAATGAATAAAATATTTTTATGTTGTTAAAAATAACCAGGGAAATAAATATAGACATAAATACCTATTTAAGATTTTTAATTAAATCAAAACATTTGCTGTAACTAAAGTATGTGCTTATTTTTAATTTTCAATAAACAAAAAATTTTTTTTATTAAATAAAGAATATTAAAAAGAAATTATATCAAAGTTATGATAGATAATCCACAAGTAGGCAACATAAATATGTATGTATGTATATATGTAAGTAGAAAGGCTGCACTTATTGATGTTATTATAAACCCTAAAGTATGCTAAACTTTTAAGTGCACATTATTAGCACACAATTACACATTATGCTTCAGCACAATTACAACAAAAAGACAGGAATGACTACAACAGACTTGCCATTTTAGCGTTTTTTGAGCTAGATCTGGCACTGTTTTTTAAAGTGGGGTTAGTTAAAAATTTTGTTAAGGCACTAGACAAGGATAGTAGATCCTTTGCTTATTGAAAATATTAAATATTAAAATATTTATTTATAAATCTTTCAACTCAAAAAATTTCTGAAAGCGTTTTTAATGGTCCGCAAACACGAAAACTACTACTACTACTGCCTCGAATTCATTTCGGCAAATTATTTGTAATTTTCTAAGAAAAAAAATAGAAGTTTAAATTACGAAGAAATTATTCGAGATTTGCTTGAAAGCTATTAAAAAATCGGTAAATATTGAGGGCCGAATTCATAAAAAATACTTTGGTTTTATAAAAGGTATAAATATATAAACCTCTTATAAAACAGAAATATTTTTTATGAATAAGGCAGACATAATATGTATAATGAGTTTTAAATGTACATATTTTGTTTCCAATTTTGCTTACAAAAGTTTCTTAATATACATTTAATTTTTTTTAATGAATATAAGCTTAATTAAATAAAAAAAAATTAATCAATGCTAATTTTATTTTATTTGGACTTCTTTCCGGAAGACCTAGATTTCGTAAACGACGATTATGGTGAACGCTTTAATCAAGAACTCAAGACCATGGAGCAACGTTATGAGGGAGTGTGGAATGAAAATGTGAAGGGAAATTTTATTCGGTTCCTTATAACAATCATACCCAGAAAACCATAGAAGGCAAAACAAAAGTCAAAATAATTTTCAGATCATACGAGCACTTTCTTAAAAATTTTTATAAAAAATATAACTACGTATGTATTTGTCAATTTTATTTATTAAAGAATATATTGCATGTTAGTTAGATGAACCTTAAAAAAAAATTTGTTTTCAAAACTGGTTACTTTCACATTATTGGAAATAAAATAAAATAAAAAAATAAAAATAAAATAAAATAAAAAAAATAAAATAAATAAATAAAATATTTACCCATCGATTTTCATGTATTATGGTCACATTTTATTTCTATTGTATACAGCTTTATGCAGAAAAAATTCCAAAAAAAAAACCTTATCCATAGAATCTGAAATGCTGATGATATTTAAAGTCGGGCGAACATAGCGCATCAAAAAAAATATAGCGAATATCAAAAGTCAGAAAATGTTTTCCATTTGTTGTAGTGCAAAAAAGATACGAGTATATTAGTGTATTAATTTTGGTTATTACCTCGAAAATACAAAAAAAAAATTAATTAACATGCCGCTCACTGTCTTAATATGAGCACGCCCATTCAAGGGCTGGCAGCTCTGACTTAAGCAGTTAAGTCTCAGTTAGCCGACTGTAATGGAATGTAACTGCAACGGTAGGAAACAGCTGATCGATATTGTTATGTGTGTTTTGGAAGTCAGCCTTATATTTCTTAATGTAAACCAGTGCTGCCACTTTACAGATTTCCCTCCCCCCCCCCTAGAACTTCGTTCAAATTTATGAAAAATGTTAAGTCCCCTAACATACAGGGAAACATTTGCCGCAAAACTGTTGAGTTTGTTGATGAACGGGGAAAGAGTAATGGAAAAGGGTACTTTGTTTCATATAGATGCAGTACTTGTTGAGTACGTCATTATCAGCTCATTTTCATGAGAAATATATGAGAAAATGTATTAAGCTGCAAAACAAAAACTTCACAGTCTGAACACGAGGGCACTTTCAAAAAAGAGAAATCAAAAATGTTTCGCACCAAATGTTTCACTGCATGGACGAGGACTAAGCAGCATTGATTACTTAGTATAAAAAATGTGTCATGTAATCCATATTAAATAGCCCTTGAAACTATACTACAGTTTCTTACGTGTTGCAAATTCCAAGCGAAACAACTGCCATGCATGAAAACTTATAATGTTGTAGATACATTTCATATGTTTTTGGCAAAATGAGCAGAGTGCAACGTTTGCAACATTTTTTCAGGAACAATTCGTGCCAATTTTTTATATGCATGTATATGGACAGTATTTAAAGTGTAATCTTTTAGAGAGTATCTATCATGTTTTGGGTGTAAATCTGATGGCTAAAATTCTTTATGGGTGAATTTAGAGGGCAAATATTTAAATTTGGAGGATTTCTAGGAGATTGCTCTATTTTTCTGAATGTAATGTGACTTGTAGCGCTTGTAGCTAGATTTTAAAATCATCAATTGAAAAACATTCAAGATTTATATTAAAAATTTTACGATTTCATACTAATTTCATCTGGCAGCCTTGCATACAAAATTTTACAAACTAATATTACATTTCAAACTTTTTTATATTTCTCAATCAATTGAAATTTTCTTGTTTATTTATAATTAGAAACCAAAGAATTCCACTTGGCAACAGCAAAGTATTTAGCAAGCTTTTTAATAACAATATTTGTTTTAATTTTTTTTTAATTTCTTATTCATAAAAAATAATTTTGTTTTATAAAGTAAATTTTGTACGGAGCAGCTTTCTTATAAGAATCTTATAGATTAAAAATATTTTTTAAGAAGCAGACATTTAATTTCATTTTAAAGATTTAATGCCGTGTTCATAAAAAATATTTTAGGTTTATTAGACAAATTTGCCACAGAAATTAAACCAAAAACATTAATAGAAGCAAATAATGACAATGAAAACAAATAATTATTTCATATTTCGTACATTTACACAATTTTTTTTTTTTTTTTTTTTTTTTTTTTTTTTTTTTTTTGTCAACATAAGTAAGTTTTCTATAGAAGTGCTACCAAGTTTGTGTACTTTTGCTATGCCGTATAAACGGTGAGTTAATTTATTTGCAAATAGTGCGTGTATAAACGTAGTACAGTGACGGACTATATTTTTGGAACAGTAAGCAATTTCAAATAAAACAACAGATTTCTAAAGAAAACAAATAGTATAAATTTTTATTTTCTAATATTTTGTTAATATGCTTGTATGTACTTTATTTTATAAGTACAGAAAAATAAAAATCAGTTCAACATATTTTAAGAAAAACAATTGTATAGAAATATTATTGGCACATCTTCAAAATGTTAATTCTTATAAGATGAAAAAAAAATTAATTCAGTATTTAGTAGCGTATCCTCTTGCTTAATTACTTCACCCAATCTACAAATTTTTTAGTTACAGCGGAGCTGATATTTTTCCATTCTTGTGAGAGAGTCTGTTTTAGCTGGGTTTTATTAGAAATGTTGCGCTTTCTTATGCGTTTTTCCAATTCCTCCCAAAGATGCTTGATCGGATTAAGGTCGGGGGATTGTGGTTCGTTCGGCAAAACATGGCGGATCTTGTAAGCTATCCACATACGCACATCATAAGCCGTATGTTTGGGATCGTTGTCATGTTGGAAAATATAATTTCTTGACAACCCTAGATTTTCCACAGATTTCTTAACATTTTCTTTTAAAATATTGAGATATAGAGGAATAAAATTCCGCGACAAATTTTTCCCTGGGAACAATTTCAACTAATAGGAAGTAATAGAGAAAAAATTCTAATTGGAAAAGCGAGAAATATTTCGCGTACTTTTACTCATAATTGCCCTGATAATGTTTTATCCACAATCTGATCAATAAACACAAGCTCTCCAAGTCCCGATGAAGCCATGCATCCCCAAACCATTACTCCCCACCACCATGCTTAACTTATCATAGACGGTGTTTGGTTTTCGCCAAACCGAAAGTTTTCCATCTGACGGAAAGATATTAAATTTACTTTCATCAAAAAATAAAACATTGAGGGCAATTATGAATAAAATTCCGCGAGAAATTTTTCCCGGGGAACAATTCCAACTTATGGCAAGTAATAGGGAAAACAAAAAATTCTAATTGGAAAAGGGAGAAATTTCTCACGGAATTTTATTCATAATTGCCCTGATTATTCCAAGAGTCTTCTCCCTTGCTTCTAAATTCCTGAGTATAACTTATACCCTGTTTTCACAAGTCAACCAGGCGACTCGTCTAGAAAATTTATACGAAAATCACTCAAAAAACTTAGTGCTTTTCATATAAATTTTCTACTCAAGTCGACCGTTCGTGTTGTGGAAACAGAGGGTAATTCTTTTTTTTCTATTCACTTCACTTATAAGAGGCTTTCTTCTTGCTATTCTAGATTTATACCTAGCACGACGTAATGTTCTGCGTATAGTTTTTGCGTGAATTTCTTTTCCAAATTCTTCTTTAACTTCAGAAGCAAGCCGAATAGACGTTCGAGTAGATTTTCGGATTCGGATTGAACTCGCGGCCGACCAGTATGTTTTTTGCTAGATGAATTGGTTGAACCAGCAAAACGTTTTATGTAACTTCTTATAGTATATCGGCTACGGCTCATAATTTTTCCGATTTCTGTATAAGATTTCTATTACCTATGCAAATGCAAAATAAGTTTTCGTTCGACTACGGTCGTTTCTTTATTTTTTGGGCACATTTTAAAAAATTTATTACAATTCTACTCTTACAACTCATACAATCTATATTTAGTTACTAAAACGGCTTCATTTAAAACATAGCGAAACTTTTCAGATCTTTACAAGTTTAATTGATGCCATATCGAACGAATCTTAAAACTATTACCACCATTTTGTATGTTGTACCAATAATTTTGCCCGTCCCAAAATTAAAATTAAATTAAAAATTAATTTATTAAAAATTAAAAATTTTACTTAATTGATTTTCTTAAAATGTTTATTTTGTATTTTTCTGTTCCTATATAGTTAAGTACATGAATGTTAACAATACATTCATGTAAAATGAAAGCCAATGCTATTTGTTTTCTTTAGAATTCTGTTGTTTTATTTAAAATTGCTTACTGTGCCAAAAATATAGTCCGTCACTGTATATTCAGACTAGTTTTACTACGTCTTAATATGATGAAAAAAACCACTTGGAATGTTGTAATCGGACTTATTAGTTACAATTAATGCATAACAATACTACAAACTACATATATTCTAATTAGAACTATCAAATTCAAAAAATAAGCTTACAGGTAGGCAGGTTTGTAAGTGATAACTTTTTTACTTTCTGGCCCACAATTAATTTTTTTAACTTGTTTTTAATCTACTATGTGTAAAGTTTACTTTTTTTAAATTTCTATTTTATTTAATAGTAAATAAAATCAATAGAGAACATTGTAAAAACGAGAATAGATAAAGCAAGTCATATGGACATACATACATATGTATCTATATGTATGTATGTATTGTACGTATGTATGTATGTATGTGTATATTTACACATGCAGGGTATGATCTCATTGAAAAATAGAACTAAAGAATTTCAAAACCACACTAAATTCAATACAGAGCCAGCGACAATCGAATCGAACTTTACATTATTTCTAAATAGAGAAACCTGTTTTCTCCAACATTTTTGTAGAATAAATAATCTTACTTAATTATATAACAAATATTCAAGTTAGAAAAATAACACATGGCAAAGAAACAAAAAAAAAACTTAAAAATTCAATATGATGAGCGTATGTGGTGTATGTGGTGTATGTGATGAGTGTTTATATGTTGTATCGCATATTAGTTGAAATTGACTTGAACTAAAACTAAATGTGTAGTTTTTTGATTTGAAATAATTTCTTCAAGTTTTTATTTTCATAAACTGAGTTAAACTCACTTTTTTGACTTGCTTTTCGTATCTGACACAAGACACTCAAAAAAATCTCTACCAAAAAACAAACTGGTTTCTTCCAAAAAGTTTTTAAGAACGCTGTTTTTTTCTATTACGTTTTAATTAATATATTTTTTTTTATTGGTAGTTATTATTATTTTATAGATTCATTTTCCAGCAGTTTCACTTTTTTTTAACTATTTATTTGAAAATAATTTGAAATTCTCGTTTCTATTCAGCTTTTTTGATTTTCATGATGAATAAAATAAAAGCTTATTTTTTTTTAATTTTATAAATTTTTAACAAAATATAAACACACGCATACACACACATATGAACCCATACATGTACTATAAAAAAAAATATATCTAAGTATGTATATTCAATTTAGGCACACTCATCCAATTAAATCAAGTTTAATTTTATTTCGTAATAACGCGGGTAATCACGTTTTTTCTATGGCATATTTTTTTTTAAACTTCTAGAAGTAGTTGTTTAACATACTTATAAAGGAGAATTACTTTTAAATTCTTTAAAATGGCAGAAAATAATTAATAAAAATTAAAAAAAATAATTTTTATACATATACAATATAGAATATAGTATATTTATATATACATATGTACATATATGTATATGCGTTTTGTCCCGTGACACAATATTACGTTATAGCATAAGAATTAAAAAAAAATTTAAAAAAAATATGTATATAATTTCATTACTTTGTGATTTTTTGTATCTTTAAGATTAAAGCGCGTTTTCAACTGAAGGTATTTTATTATTCTTCGTTCTGCGTACGCACACTCAAAAGATAGAAATAAGCACGTTTTGCTTATAGATTTTGTTTAAAACTTTTTTCTTTTTGTAATGTGAATATAACACTTTCTTACTGAGACTATCGCATATATCGCTTGCTCCGTTGTTTTCAATGTGAAAAACACAACTGATATGAGAATGTTTTTAATCAACACGAACAAGTTGAAAACGGAATAGTGAGTGGAATTGAAATATTATTTTGCAGTTGTTGTATAAATGTGGTGGTTTTTCGCTGTTTACTGCATTGGACGTTTTCAGTGTTGCCAGATGCATAGATTTTGTTAAATAACCACATTTATATAACTCTTACATATCTAGGAGGGTGAGGGGTTAACACCGAGGCCAACAACATTCTTCAATTGGAATTAAACGCAACAACGAAGGAGTTTCTTCGGTTTTTGGCGATTTTTTTTCGGTTTCTGACAATTTTTTCGGTTTTTGACGATTTTTTTAGTTTTGGTATTTTTTTGTTTAAAATTTTGTTGTTTTTTTTTAAATTTTATTTCTGGCAATTTTTTTTAATTTTGGGGTTTTTTTAGTTTTGGCGATTTTTTTGTTCGTTTGTTTCTTTGCGATTTTTCCGGTTTTTCGGTTTTTGGCATTTTTTTTAATACATATTTTTAGTTCTAGCGATTTTTGTAATTCTGGCGTTTTTTTATTTTTGGCGATTTTTTTAGTTTTCGGTCATTATTTTACTTTTGGTGATTTTTTGTTTCTTATTTCTGTTAAGAGTTATTTTTAATTTTTGTCGATTTTTTGTTTTTTTTTTTTTTGTTTTTTTTTAACATATTTTTAGTTTTAACGATTTTTTTAACTTTGGCGGTTTTTCTTAGTTTTGTCGATGTTTTTACTTTTGGTGTTTTTTTGTTTATTGTTTCATTTTGGCGATTTTTCCGGATTTTGACAATTTATTTTTCCAATACATATTGAGGTTCTAACGATTTTTTATGTTGGAGCTTTTTTTTTGCGATTTTTTAGTTTTTTGGCGACCTTTTTGCTTTTGGTGTTTTTTTTTGTTTCTTTCTGAAGTTTTTTTGATTTTTGGCGATTTTCTTTGTTTTTTTTAATACATATTTTCAGTTTTAGCGATTTGTCGGTTTTTCTTAGTTTTTGGCGATTTTTTGCTTTTGGTGTTTTTTATTGTTTCTTTTTGCGATTTTTTTTGTTTTGTTTTTTTTTCAATACATATTCTAAGTTTTAGCGATTTATTTAATTTGAGCGGTTTTCCTTAGTTTTGGCAATTTTGTTTACTTTTGGTGTTTTTTATTGTTTCTTTTTGACGATGTTTCTCAATTTTGTAGATTTTCTTTTTTTTTGGCGATTTTTTTAATTTTTTTTTTGTTACATTAGTTTTGATGATTTTTTTAAATTTTAGCGATTTTTTATTTTTGGCGATTTTTCATTTTGGCGCTTTTTCATTCCGATGTTTTTTTTTTAATTTTGTAATTTTTTATTTTTGCATAAAAAATTTCAAAAGTTTGCCTCTTTGGGAAATTGTCAATATTACATAGGCAAAATTACATTAACTGATAGAACACCCATTGATTTTTATTTTTATTTTTTAAATTAAGTATTACTTGGTGTAGTCTGCATAAAAATATACTAGCTTTGAAAATTTCAATTGTGTATATATTATTGTCTGTATATTATGTATTGTCCAAAAAATTTATCATTGCTCGCTTTAGAATACCCTTTAATTTTTAACAGTCATGCATTTGTTGTTGTAGCAGCCAAAGTTTTACATATTCTGTGAAAATTACAGATCCGTAGCTCGAGAAATCAGCCAATGACACACAGATAGACAGACTGAGAGACGGACGGGCGGACATCGTAGCGAAAATAATAAGGTTCCTTTTCACCTATGGTGTACGGAGCCCTAAAAACCATCTAATAGCTGTCAAAATTCTCGACGTACGTTATATCGTGCCATAACCGCCATAAAAGATTAAGCAACATAATTCTCATATTAAATTTGTTGACCAAAATCGATTATTTGCCGTCGTAAATAGTTGATTTAAAAAAAAAGAAGTAAAAAAATATTTCGCTTGAGCTATTTTAGAGGTTATAGCTCGATATATGGCAATCATATCGCATTTCTGCTTAAGAAACTCATCAGTAGACTTCAACCAAGTATATATATATTTTTGTATTATTTCATGCTAATTTTTCACTTCAGTCTGGATCACACTATCGGCAAAATGTACCGATTTTTGTCGGCTCACTGCAATAAAGTCATAAGTAATAAGCCAAATTGGCATTATTACTCAATTAATTCTGGTATGGCTTTATTAAAAATGCATTGTGGTGCAATTATATATTTCAATTAGTTGCGAAATAAGGCAAATTTAGCTCACTACTTTACTACTTTATTTCAGTGAACCGACAAAAATCGGTATATTGTGCTGATAATGCGAGCCAGGCTTTAAAGTTACATATTAACTAAAATTAAAATCTGGCCTAAACATGTGTGCTTTTATATTGTCAGCTTTTTCCCACTTTAATACGTTTTCTAGCCCAACTTAAATGGCAACAGTGTTTGCTGCCGAAAGAGAGAGCCACCAGAAAAGGGCAAAGTGAATACAGTGGGGCAGCACGGGCAAGACGCTTGACTCATATAAAGCGGCTATTACATGGTACGACTTGGTCTGCCAACATGGTCTGATGGCGTACCATCAGACTCGTGTAATAGTGCAAAATGCGTGTCTGTCAAATTGGTTGGATGGTTTTCAAAAAATTTTGATATTTTGTGTTTGTCATCTAACCATCATACTCGTTTTATAGCAATTCTGTCAAACTCAGCGTAAATTTCATTGTTGTTTTCGTAAGCGAATAGTAAACATGGCATTCTTAGAGCGCGCATTTTTAAAAGAGTTCATTGAAATATATGAAAGTTTGCCAGAATTGCGGCAGGTAAAAAGTGAAGTATACCACAATAAAGTTCTTAAGCAGAAGGGTTATGACAAACTTCTTGAAAAATTAAAAACAGTTGAACCCGAAGCAACAATTGAAGTTGTTAAAAAAAAATTAATAATTTGCGTACCTCTCATAGACGTGAGATGAAAAAAATTAAACAAAAAACTAACAATTCGTCAATTACCAAAGCAGCAACTAACTCACGCGCCATAATAGACATAAACCTCACCATACAGTGTTTGCTTTTATACTGATGTTTGACGACTTGGTATGATAGTCTAATAGCAAAACTCTCTCTCTCATCAGACCATGTTGGCAGACCAAGTCGTACCATGTAATAGCCGCTTAATGTGAATTAGACAATTAAAGAATCCTAGTTAGAACAAACAGTATTGTCAGATTAGTTTATTTATCCCCAGATTGGAGATTTTCTTTTCATAATTTTGGGATTTCTTGCTATTCTGCGTTTTATTTGATCAGTTGCTAAGTTGTTAAGAGTGAAAAATCTTTAAATGTGATAGCAGAAATATTGAAAATTATCGTGTTTCGCGTACTTCGACTTCGACTAAAATATTTTGGTCCTAAATTAAAGGAAAAAAAATAATTCGGTGTTCTTTAATCTATTACAAAAACGTCATAATTGAACGCCCACTACGATAAGGAGGATTGTCCCTCCGATTTGTGTTCCAAAACCAGATTTTCCAGCAGTGAACTTAATCACCCTTATCAGGAATAAAAGGCCAAAAATAGTGAATAAAAAATTAGCAAATAGTACACTGAAACAACAACAACGCAAAAATTGGCGATTACAATTTTAGGGAAAGGGAACACATTTCAAGTAAATATTTATTCGCGATAAGTGCGAATTACTTGAACTCATATAAATAGTTACGACAGGATTTACTTTTTGCAAGAAATGGTAAAAAACTTCAAATTAAAATTTTTACTAAGAGGGCAGAAGAAATTCTGAATTAAAACTTTCTGAAATTGGTGAAATGTATAAGAACATGTATTTGTATGTATGTATATCAGAAGTGCAAATAAAGCGAATTGCAGTACAAACACAACATAATTTTTTTTAGAATTTTAGAGTCTACAAATTGTGAATTTCAAAATATAATTCGAAAAAATCTGAGAGTTCTGAGAATGATATACGATAAAATGATACCAAGTTATTTGAGCAGTGTATGCAATATTATGTTCAAGGCGAATTGATACCAGTTGGTCTCGATTTGAAACTCTGCATATTCGCCTTGTATATTTGTTAGTGAAAAATTTACTGCTGTCAGAAAGTTTACGAACATTTTGCTTTGATTTGACACAAGAGAAATTAACAGCTGATCTTATATATTTTTTAGTAATGAGTTCTGAGCGAAGAGGGTGTAATTACTTATTTTTATGTATAATTAAGAGGAAGTGAAGCATTTGGAATGACAGCAATACTTTCCACCACAATATCGTTAGAGTCAGTAGAGTGTTAATTTAAGAATTATGGTTAAAATTTTACTGCCAAGGGCAAGAACACACGACTAATTACTCGAAAGTTATTTACTTATATGGTATTCCGCTCTCTATAACTAATTAAATAATATAATCCAGCACAATCGTTAGTCGATCAATTCTATGCAATCGGTCTAATAAGAAGACGCAGAACCTATGACTTTAGGTTAAGATATAATTTCTTTTAAGTGAACACTTGGAAAGTGATATTAGATACCTTATACATAACATATGTATTTTAATACGTACGCCCCAACCCACGTGAGCCCACACAATATTTTAGTACTTTTTATTAATACTAATTTAATGTTATGTAAAACGTAATTGCTAACACTGTCCACAAAATTGTATGCATAGGAATGTATTTGTGTGTACATGACCACCTAACACAATTGTCTATATTTTACGGATACAGATACCTACATACACATGTACATATGTATATACCCTACAGTCAGGCTGGGGCCAAGTGTCTCTATGTCAACACTAAAATTATAGTAGTAGTTATATTGTCTACAATTTCTCTTCTATTCGTCAGTATAAAAGAAATAGAGAACACAGATGTGGTGTATTTCTGGTGGATTTTGCAACAACTTGTCAATATACATAAATTTTGTATGTACGTAAGGTATAGAAATGTACCAGTAAATGTCTGGTTGGTATGTCTTCATGTTCCCATAAGAACAATGAATTCACTACCTAGTCAATTGTTTTAGTGTTACTAGTAGATTTTCAATGACAAGCACATGCTAAATGTCTATAGCAAAAAGTATTGTATGGGGAATAATTGTAGTGTAGTACTGGTGACAAAGTCAAAAGCGAATCAGTACATTTTCAACATCGGCATTTCCTTCAGGGTACTTACAAATAAATGTATGTGAAGTTATTCAAATGAAATGTATCTACGAGATACAATTTTTTTTTTTTTTTTTGTAATCAAATAAAATTCAATGTTTTAATAACATGAATGAGAACAGAAGAAATCAGCAAAACAGAGAGAGAATAAGAGAACATTTTTTGTACTAATTTTATATGAGATTTAATTTAAGTGATGCCAATTGAACTTTTAAGGCAGTGATGCATTTCGAGTTTTTTGGTTTAGGATCAAATTAACGATTTAAAAGGGTCAAATTACCTTTGATAGGTTAAACAAAATTTTATATATGTATTTGATTACTATATTTTTATTTCAATGATAATAAAAAATATTAGCGACAAAAATTAAAATTTTTATTTTTGGTTAAAGTAAAATACTCGTATGTATGTAAATAAAAAATTTTTTTTCCTTAATATAAATTAAATTTTAATTAAAAAACATATGTACATACATACACATTCATGGCTATCATGAATAAAATTCCGCGTGAAATTTCTCCCTTTTCCAATTATAATTTTTTGTTTTCCCTATTACTTGCTATTAGTTGGAATTTTTCCACGGGGAAAATTTCACGCGGAATTTTATTCATGATACCTCTGATTTATATAATCAGGGGAATCATGAATGTAATCAGGGCAATCATGAATAAAATTCAGCGTCAATTCTAACTAATAGCAAGTAATAGGGAAAACAAAAAATTCTAATTGGTAAAGGGAGAAATTTCACGTGGAATTATATTCATGATAGCCCTGAATAAATATATTTAATTCAATAAAAATCGCTAAGTTCTTAGTCCGACATTATGAAAATATATTTATCATAACAATTATTAGCATTAGATGTCATTATATATTTCGATTATATTAAAGATGATACAGTATTTACATGAAATAATATTACAAACGATAAATTAATTCAATAGCGTCATTTGTGGCAAATGTTCTACATATATTGTTTAGGAGTTTATGTCAACTGTCGCTATTTTCAGAACATATTAGACCATATTCGCATGCCATTTGTTGACGGCCTGGTACTGCAAATCACCAAATTTTTAAGAAGGTCCATGGGGAGTTTATTCCTAAGCAATATGTACATACTTTAAAGAATTTTTATTGGGAACGCGGCACGTTTGGTACCATAAAATAAGTCCCAAATGAAATAACTCCCAATGAAATAACTCTTAACCAAAATTAAATAAGTCCCAATCAGGTTTCTAGCATAGCCGACCTTCGTTCGGCCGGACTTAAAGATTTTCTCCACCTCGATAGTTCCCGATACGGCGCGGCCTACTAAATGTTTCTTGCATAGGCGGGCCTGCGGCCGGAGTTACAGCAATAAAATTGTAAAAAGCAAAGGGTGGCGTTGGCTGAAGTAGTTAGCACGTTGACTACAAATCAATCAATCCCTGTATCCGAAAGGCATTAAATAACATCACGAATTTTTCTGATGTAGATTAATGTCCCTTTGTATCAGTTGTTGTAGGAAAGTTCAAGTGACGAAGGCATAGTCACTGGTCACTGAACTATACCGAATTCAGCAGATGCTAATCCTAATGTAATATCAGAGCGGCCTCCTTCGTTGGTATTTTGTAGCAGAATTATCGACGAAGTAAAATAACCAATAAAATGGCTACTAACCACAGCTTTAAAAATTTAATACTCCTCATTTGACACCAGAGGCGCTGCAACTCTGCATTATTAAAATAAAACGTGCAAAACGCAGAATTTAAAAAAAGAATGAAGCTTTCCTCTGTCTTTTCCTTCACCACCTGTCTTCTCTATAATATCCCTTTCCTAAAGAAAGTAGCACATATTGGTAGTAGTAGGCATTAAAAAAATATATATATACATATATTCCGTTGAGTGTTTCTTCAAAAAATTGCACTGATTATTTTAACATTGAAATTGCCATAAGCTGCTGCTGGAGATTCATTAAAAAGATTAATTAATTATAAGTTTTATATAATAAATAGTTTACAGAAATATTGATGATTTGGAAAGGTCAACTTGATTAACAAAGAAATCATTTTGCTTTGTAGAGTTCAATTTGATTTGCAAAAAGTTTGCAATTTGGACTGCAAGAACTGTAGTTACATATTTTTATTTGTGTAATCCCACAAATTCTCCATAGAATTTATATGAGGATCCTGTTGTGGTGGCGTTACCATGACATTAGGGACATTGTACATTAGCCAATATCAATCAGACTCTATAAGTTTTGTGCTTATTATCATTGTCCATATAAAAGCACCAACATTGGCAACATTGTTTAATTTAGTTGTTTTTTTTTTTTTCTTAAATTATATTCTACTGCTGATTGAACACACATACAAAAACAAAAAAAAGTTTATAAAATAAAATTATTTATGCACATTTTTTCCTCATCTTTGGTAGGGTGAAAAAATAGGAAAATAATTCTTATCAGTATGTACAAATATACATATATGTATGTATGTATGTATGTATGTATGTACGAGTATGTTTGTATTGTACTTAGGCACAAACTACAAATAAAAGGAATGAGCTAAATTTTGTTTTACATGTATGTATGTATTTAGATTCATTTGTTTTAATCACTTGGTGGGTTCTATTTCATTTCTTGCTTGCTTTTGGTTTCCCTTTTGGGTATTTATTTATTATTAAGATTTTTAATTCTATTTTATTTTAGTTGCTTCATATTTGGGAGCAATTCAAAAGAAGCTGATAAGAAGAAGTTATAAAAATGTGTTTTTAAATATATTTTTTTTACTTTATGTAGTTGTCGTATTGTATTATGTGTGTTAATGCATGTTAATGTATGTATGTATGTACGTATTTATGTATAAAGAAGCTTAAGAAAACTATTAGAGCTTAGTGAACTTATTCACAAAACATACATATGTTTGTTTTATGAAAGGTTTATAAACGAATTTTTTATTTACCTACAAATATTTTTTTAACATTTTTGAAACCATGCTGTTAGTGAGTTTAAGGTGTTTGTATCTCTATTTTCTCTTTTTTTTATTTGCCATTAATTTTTTTTAATTTTGGGAAGTTTTTACTAGGGATGCCTAGCGGGAAATCCCGAACCTGGAAATCCCGGGATTTTCGGGATTTGGCAAATCCCGAATCCCGGGATTTGTACAATTCAATCCCGGGATTTCATTTTCGGGATTTCTCAGCAATTTTTGTATAAAAACTTTATAAATTCAAATTTTCGTTGATTTTAAGGTATTTTTTATAATATATAAAAATCCCATACAGTTTTATACGTACAGTTTTAACAAGTTAGTGGCTATTCGTGACATATTTCTTATAAATTAACAACAATAGCAAAATAAATAAGCTAGTTTCTTACAGCTATTTTCATCAAAGGTGCTACAATATATGTACATTTTAGAATTATTTTGAAAAACAGAAACATATCATCTTTGGAAGGGAAATAACATTTGACAAATTTATTCCGTCTTATTCTATATTATGAGGGCAATTATAATTCAAATTCCACGAGAAATTTTTCGCGGGGAATAATTTCAAACAGTAGCAAATAAATAATAGGGAAAACAAAAAAATCTAATTGGAAAAGGGAGAAATTTCTTGCCGAAATTTATTCATAATTGCAGTCTGTATGTCCACTCCTCAACGCTAAAAAAATTAGCACTTATCTACTTGTCGGTAACAATTGAGTACTATTGACACCTCCTTACAATTGGAGTAGAATACAATATAAGGCAAGTGAAAACTTTTTGTTGTCGGGTTGACGTAAAAGCGAGAAATATTTACAGAATGATGCGGAGTATTTTGTCTAAAAAACTACATACACATGTTTTTTACATTGCAGTTCAAAATTATTTTGTTTTTTATTTAGACCGTTTATGTCGTTTTTGATACAAACCTTAGATCAAACCCATTTAAATTACATGGATTTGATAAATAGTTTTAGTCAAAAACGACCGACTGAATGAGTTCGACTCAATTATAGTTGTATTCGAGTTGCAGAGTAGAAGGTTAGGACACTAATAAACCATACTCCTCTTAGCGAACGTATGAATACATACATACATATGTATCTGTTGAACTTGTAGAAAAAAACTTACGTATGAATTTAAAATTTTTCAGTAGAGCAAAAATGCTGTTCAAGTGCTCAGGCAAACTTTTAATGTATTTATGTGCCTATAAAAATGTGATCTTTAGACGTAATTAATCGGATTTGATTAGAATAGTGTATACATTTCTTTTAATTTTTCGACATGTTCAGCCTTATTATCGTTGTCATAGTCGTAACGAAATCATAAAAAATTAGATAATACTTGGTATACATACATATGTAACAACCGTTATACTTGTTGTTGATCAATCGCAATTAAAAAACGTTAGTAGATATATTTTTAACAAAACAATATTGTTTTTGCAACTTATTTGTATGAAAGTGAATCTAAATATTTTCGTAAGTCAACTTAAACGGTAGTATATTCGATTTGGTTTAGATAATATAAAAAACATTTATATTGAAAACAAAAACAAGTTTTCATATTTAGTTATTGTTTTCACTATAAATTCTCTAACATCAAATGTGATTAATTAACTTAATAACAAAAATTAAAAATTTTAAAAACCCCCGACTTTTTTCAGAAAAGATGTTATATCTTCTAAACGGCTGGACCAATTTTCTTCAAACATAGCTAAGAACCCTCTCGATCAAGTCATCTTTCAAACAGGAAAATGAAAATCGGTCCAGCCGTTTGGCCTGTACGTGGACACGGACAGACACACAGATACATAGACACACAGGCACACACTAAAAACTTATAATACCCCTTTTTTTAGTTGGGGGTTAAAAATAGATGAGAAAAATTCTTTTGATTTTTATTTCATACTCGTATTAGAAAATTGTTTACTTAAAAGACAATTGTGCAATGAGAAATTATGAACATAAAACCTTTTAAAATGCATTAAATTGCTATTAAAGTAATATTTATTTAAAAAAAATAATTTATTTTACGAAAAATATTTAGATCCCGAAAACTCGAAAATCCCGTGATCCCGAAAAATCTCGGGATCCCGAAAATCCCGAAAATCCCGGGATTACAAAATCCCGAATTCCGGTATTTCCAAAAATCGATCCCGATTGGCATCCCTAGTTTTTACCCATAGTGATTATTCCCGAGTTGGACTGTTTCTATCAGTTTTTAAATTTTTGATAAATTTTGAAACCTTTCTGAATCTGCAGCAATATTTAGCGATTTTTCCCCATATGTAGTTACTATTTACCGATTTCCAATAATTTTTCTCCATAGTGATTTTTTGGATTCCGTACAACAAAGGTGTTGTCGCTACGATGACCGTCCGTCTGTCCGTCACAGGCTGTTTTCTCGTGAACCGTAAAGCTACGGACAAGAAATCTTTCACAGAATATGTAAAACTTCTCGACAATTTCAAAACGCTTAATCTAAAAAATCCCAAAACACAAAATAACGCCAAACCTAAAAAACGTTAAAACTAAAATAAATCGCAAAAAACCAAAAAAATCGACAAAAACGAAAAAAGCGCAAAAAAGACAAAACTAAAAAATTGTCCAAAACCGAAAAAAATATCTTAAATTTTTTTTAAATTTTATATCAGGTAACATATTCGATTATGTAGGATTAAGTTCGTATAGTATTACATACTATACTGTAGTGTACTGTATTGTACTTTGACAGTACAGAACCGAGTGCAAGTGAAATTCGAGAAGAATTTCACTAATTTCCCACTGATAGATATATTTTACATAAATATGTATTACATTTGAAGTTTATAGAATATTGAAATGATTAGAGTTTTTTTTTCATGAAATTAGTATTAATTTATAATTTTTTTCGTCTTATTTTTCTTCCAAGCTATTTTTAAATTTTTTAAATGTTTTCCCAATTCCGTTAAATTGTGAGCCACAGTGATTTTCTTCGTTCCTACACAGAAATTTTTAGCATATATATATATATATATATTTTTTTTTTTTTGTGTGAAAATGAATTATTGAAAGTTTAAGAGATTTTTAAACAAATTTGCAGTTTTTTAATTATTTTTTCTGTTGTCATTTTTGAGCCGTAGTGATTTTTCATTTCATTATTGCTATATTTTCGAATATGAATAATTTTGCACCCATATTGATTTTCTTTTTGGCTTATAGATACATCATTGTCTTTAATTATTTTTAATAACATTAATGTTTTTGTTACGCCTTAAAATTTTTAGTTTTATTTTGTTATTTCTTCGAAATTGAGAAAATTTTTTATCAATTTGTTTTCTTTTTTAAATGACAACTTTTTAAGAATCCGCTATTATTTGAAGTTAAAAAAAAATTTTAAATAACTAAGCAGTTTTTCTCTAGTTTTTGAAACACTATTTTTTCTTTTGAGTCACTAATAGCTCATAGTGATTTTTAGGGTTATTGCTACTTTTAAGGTTAAGGAAATTATTTTAGATTGCAAATATTTTTATTTTTATTTTCCGTCATTTTTATTAGGTTTAAGAGAGTTTTAATGAAATCTGAATCTTGTTTAATGAATCTAAAGGAATTTTTTAGAGAATTTTCTTTGTCCATGTTTGCCTATAATTTCAAGTTTGAGGGATTTTTGAGAAATTTTTAAATCTTTTTTTACTATTTTTTAATTTTTCAAAAATGTTTGTAATTTTTTCGTTTCAAGTTATATTCTACTAGTTTTGGCACTTTTGGCGATTTTTAAGTGCTTTAGAAGGGTTTTCTAGATTTTTAAGACGTTTGCTTAAATTTTAATAGTTTTTTGGAATATGGAGTTTGTATGTATTATGTAGTCATGGAGATTTTTGTATATTTTCTTTTAAACTATTTCCCTTTTTTTATTATTTATTTTTATTATGTAATTATTTTATTTTCGGTCATTTGCGCTCCATTGTGATTTTTGGACTTATTTCTGTTCTAAGATATTTTTAATGATTTCTGAAACTTTCTTGCATAAAAATCAAATTTAAGCGAATTTTTCCCGTTTTAAGCAATTTAAAAAAAATTTTTTGTTTGTACAAAAAAAAAATCTTTTAAGTATTTTATCCTAGTTTTTACACTTTTTTAGTTTTTAAAAACATTTTACTAGTTTTCTGGCGGTATTTTATAGTCTTGGAAATTTTTATGTACATACATATTTCGGTATTTGTGACCCATAGTGATTTTGAGCTTATTTATTTTTTTGTTCGAAGATATTTTTAATGATATCTAAAGCTTTCTTGGAATTTGAGTGATTTTAAACAATTTAGAAGTTTTTGGTCTTTTAGTTTTTCTTTGTGATTTCTCCTTCTAAGTAATTTATTCCCGTTTTGACACCTTTAACGATTTTTAAGTACGTTTAAAAGATTTTCAAAATTGAAAAATTGAATTTCAACTTTATATATATTTTTGAAAAAAAAAAACGATTTTCGGCCATTTGCGCTTCATAGTGATTTTTAGACTCATTCCTGTTCTAAGACATTTTTAACTATAATTGAAGCTTTCTTGAAATTTGATTTTGCTTCTAAGATTTTGAGTAGTTTTTTCTATTTTTGACACTTTGAGTGATTTTGAACAATTTTCAAGATTTATAGTTTATGGACCGAATTTTGTATTGTTAGAGATTTTTATACCCTTTATTTTAAACAACTTCGCTATTTTGTATTTAAAAATAATAATAATAATTTTCGGTCACTTGTGACCCATAATGATTTTTAGTCTTATTATTTTTCTAAGAAATTTTTAATGAAATCTTAAATTTTTCTTGAATCTAAAGCAATTCTTAACGACTTTTTCCCCTCACCTTTGAGTAATTTTTAACAAACTTCGAATTTTTGAATTTTTCTAAAGCTTTTGTTTTTATTCCTTTTGAGTATTTTTTTTTTGTCTTGGCACTTATGCCAACTTTCTATTTCGTCTTTTTTTTAATCAAAATTATAATAGTTTCTGGTCCGCATTTTGTAGGCCTAGAGACTTCTAACACATTTTTTTCATATTTGTTTATTCTTGCCCGAATACCATGTTTTATCTCTTATTAGCATTTTCATCATTTCTGCATTCCTGGGCGGAAAACGAATTTATAATCCTAAACCCTTAAACTATAATATACTATTATACATACTACCACATACCTATAATGACGTTGTAAAGTTTTGTTGTGTGCTTATCTTTAGAGTAAAAAGATATATGTAAGTACATATAAAAGTCGTAAAACTATGCTTTAAGAAGATACAGAAGATTTTCCACATTTTCTTATTTGATTATTTTGTAAAAGAGTATGTATGTATGTATAGCTGTATTAGTGAGTGTTTTGTTTATTTTCCCAAACTATTGCAAATATACATATGTACGTACTTTTATTACATTTTCAGTACTTTTTCAAATTTCCCTTTTCACTGCCACTCTTTTTTCCAATTTACAAAATATCGGTCAATAGTAACAGTTTTTCTTTTTTTTCGTAATAACGAAAACAATGAAAACGTAAAAAAACAAAACCGAAAAAATGCATGCAGCACACATACATCTTGGTGCATATTGACATTTTTCTATTTTATTGACACAACTTCTTATTCAACAAAGAAGAATATGTGTTTATATATGTTTTTATGTTTATATGTGCAGGGAAAAAGAAATATTTAGTTTAAAAGTACTTTTTTGTTTGGTGTGAATGTTGAAGTGGAAGAAATAGTTATAAGTACACTTGGGAAATGTAGGTTAAATATTTGTAAAAGAAAAAACAACAATCTGCAAAAGAAGGCTTTGTAAATTCGCCTACTGCTGCTAAAAACAACTTTATTCGTTCCTTTTTTATAAAGACAAACCTTTATGATTTGTCTAAGTCATTTTTATGTTTGTATAACAAGTTCATGCGAATAAAATAATGCATCTTCATTTTGCATTTATGAAAAATGTTGAATGTATGAATTTATATCATATGCATACATAAGTACATACATATACATGCATATAAAAATTATAGAAAAACTCTCACAGTCTGTGTCTTCAATGCATATTTTTTTGCAGTTTTGACAGCCCGTATTAATGACACGTACACACACATTTCATATCTATGAATTCAATATGGTTTACTTGCATTTTGCTTCAATAGTCAAAATATATTCAATATTTTCATCACATTTATCATCTTATACACGTACAAGCAAGCATTCGTATGCATTTGTAACAGCATAAATTTTCATTATTTTTCTTCAGCTAAAACAAATTTGTGTATTTTAGAGATAGATACTTTTTTATATTGATATACATACATACTTACATAGTATGCACATATGCAAGTATTCTCATATAGTTGCGAACATGAAAATAGCAGTACCACTACATTTTCAAAGATTTAAGTTATACCTGAGAACACTTTTTTAATGCAAGATTGCGTCTTTTTAAGAGCTCAACGTGTGTGCCAAGTTTCATAAAAATTGGTTAAGTACAAGCACGAGAAGTATGATACTAAAATTTAATAGGCGTGGCCCCAGCCACTTTTGCAAGATTGTCTCTTTTTAAGAGCTCAGGGTGTGTGCCAAGTTTGTTAAAAATTGGTGAAGTACAAGCACGTGAAATATAATATTAAAATTTAATAGGCGTGGCCCCACCCACTTTTTTGAATGCAAGATTGTGCTTTTTTAGCTTAGCGTGTGTGCAAAGTTTATTTAAAATCGGTCAAATAGCAGCATGTGAAATATAATATTAAGTTTTAGTAGGCGTGCCTCTGCCCATTTTTTCAACTTGAAGATTGTGTCGTTACGACAGCTAAATGTTCTGGGTAAGTTTTATGGCAATCGAATAAGCGAAAAATATCGTAAAATCAAATTGAAAAATTAGTGAGCGTGTTCCCGCCCACTTTTTTTAAAATCAGACCAAATGGAAGCAATACCTTCCCAGAAAAAAAATAATTTTTGCAAACGGTCTAAATCCTTTTAGATAACTCTATACTTATTAAGTAACACAACAAAAAAAAATAGAGACAAAATTTTTGATCCGCCGTGCTTAACAGTTTTGACAGTATACAGTAGTTAACATATTGGATGACGAATTTTCATATAGAATAGTTGTAGTGCACAAAATATTTCACCACTTGCTTGCAGCGCAGTCGATATGATTTGTAGCAAACTTCAAACGGTTATCTCTATGTGTTTTTGAAGCAGTGGCTTTCTTCTTATATTTCCCGCAAGGAAATTAGCATCTAAATTCTAGAAGTGCACTTCTGATCGTCATATCGCTAACTTTTAAATTTAGTTTCGTTTTTCTTTCCTTGGCTAATTTAAGATGATTACGATATTTCGATCGTCCTGGCGTGTAGATTTTCTTTTGCTTTCTGCTATCTTTATATTTGATTGCATTTGATATCATTTCTGAAGAGCACGAGAGAAAACTTTGAATCTCTAAATATTTTTCTTCTTTCCTCAATTATAAAATTAATTTTCTTTACCAAAAATTATCGGATAAATATATATTTAACATTAATAAATATACAGCAAATTAATATTTTTTAACTTACTTTCACTATATTCTTCAAAAATATTTATTTTCATAAATAAAAATTTAAAGAAAAAATAACTCAGTCGCTTATCACTGTTATTTCGATGTTAACATAAAAAATGCTTTAAAAATATAATTTACCGTTATTTTCAGAGTTACCAAACGTATACCAAAAATGATTTATCACAAACAATTAAAAGACTTGCCAGATAAAATTTTCATGTTCTATTTCAATGTTCGCAACTGTAAGTTTGTATGTATGTAAATATATATGTGTGCATTTTGAGACAAATATTAACGATAGAAAAGAAAACAAACGAAAAATTTCAATTCATATTTGTAGATTGCAGATTTTATTTGTAAATGTAACAAAAACAGAAAAGCATTTATTATTTAATAATAAATAATTCAAAAATAAAACAAAACAAAAACAAAAACACAACACAAAAATATTTCTTTTTCTTATTCATTTATTATTTAATGCCAAGCCAGACTCACAAAAATAATGTAAATAATCATCCTTGTAATTGTAAAGACAATGAATGATCATCTTCGTTGTCGTACACAATCAATGTCAAACACCGTTTGTTATAATATTTAAACAGGTACAAATTTTACACTTGGTTATTATATGAATTATACATATATTTTTTGTTTGTCTTTTAATGGAAAGTGATTTATTTCTTTTAATTTGTTAACAGTTGTTATCTGTTGCTGTTTCAAAAATTTGTTGTGTCGGCTTATGAATCATACACATATTTATTGACATAGATTTAATGGATCTAACACTGGAATTGAAATTTTTTTAATGTTTTTCAATATTTAATTAGTATAATGATTAATTGACAATATAATGTTTTCTTATAAATGCACATAAAAAGCTCTATCTACGACATTATGATATCAAAATTACAGCAGCATCTTTACTTTCAGCAAAATTAAACTATGACAAATAAAATTTTAAAATTTTAAGACAATTGAAACCTCTTACACAAACTCTAGTTTAAAAACTAGTCCTGTCAAAAGTGTAGCCTTTAAAAAAAGTTCTTTTAAAAAATTACTTTTCAAAAACACTTCTTGAAAGTGTCCTTTAAGAAATATCATAATTTTTATATAAGTGCTTGTGAAAAATAGTACATTTTCAAACAAGTACCTACTTAAAGAAAAAACTCAGCTTTTAAAATAAATTCAGTAAAGTGCGACTCTGACTCGCGCACGAAGGGTTCCGTACGAACACTAGATATGTAATTTAATACAAACTTCATCCTATATAATATATAGTTTTGGCATTTTTTTTTTTCGTTTTTTCGGTTTTTTTTGTTTTGGCGTTTTTTCGGTTTTGGCGATTTTTTTAAGTTTTTACACTTTATTTTCTCGTTTTGGCGATTTTTTTCGATTTTTGGCGATTTTTTCTAATTTGGCGATCTATTTTAGTGTTAGAATTTTTTTTTTTAATTTTGGCGATTTTTTTCGTTTTGGCGATTTTTTTTTTAATTTTTGGCGATTTTTTTTTTTTTGGTTTGGCGATTTTATAAGTTTCGGTTTTTTTAGTTTTATCGTTTTTGAAAATTTCAAGTGTTTGCCTCTTACGGTTTCCAAGATATAGCAAGTTGTCAAAATTACATAATCAAAATTGCATTAACTGATGAACCACCTTTTAATTTAAATTTTTTAAATTTTAGTGTTAATTTTTGTAGTCTGTATAAAAATACACTAATTTTACAAATTTCAAGTTTCAATATACATATGTTCATACAATTGTATGTATATTACATGGGATTTTAAAATTTTTCGTTGCTCGTTTTGGAACACCCTTTAATTTTTAATTCTCATGTATTTGTTGTTGTAGCGTCCAAGGTTCTACATACTCTGTCAGGTTCGTAGCTCTTACGGTTCCTGAGAAAATACCGTGTGACGGACAGACGGACAACGTAGCGAAAACAATAGGGTTCCTTTTTACCTTTGGTGTACGGAACCCTAAAAAGTAAGTTTTAAGTTTCTTTAAAAAAAATATATAGATTTTCAGTCGAATTTTTAAGCTATTTTTTTAATATTTTTTGTGAAATTTTATATGTACTTTTTATAAAAAGTATGTTATTTTTAAATATCTCTTACAAAAAATTCATTAAAAAAAAAACGTAAAAAGTACCTTTTAGAAAAAACTCAACTTTTAAAAAAAGTAAGTTTTAATAGTTTCTTTAAAAAAATATATAGATTTTCAATCGAATTTTTAAGCTATTTTTTGAATATTTTTTGTGAAATTTTATATGTACGAATTTTTAAGCTCTTCTTTTTTTAAACATTTTTGTGAAATTTTATATGTAATACCAAAAAAAGTACTTTTGCAGAATGTAAATTTTCCAAATTTTCTAAAAAATATTTTTTTTAAATACCTTTTTTCAAAGGTACTTTTTAAAAAAGTATTTTTTTAAAGAACATTTATTAAAAGTTACTTTCTTAAAAGACTTTGAAAACACTTTTTCCCAATAGGAACTTTTTTTAGAAATTAATTTATCAAAGGCACTTTTCAAAAATAATTTGAAGAAACTACTAAAATTTCCTTTCTTAACCCCCGACTAAAAAAAGGGGTGTTATAAGTTTGTAGTGTGTATCTGTGTGTCTGTACAAGTACACGTACAGACCAAATGGCTGGACCGATTTTGATTTAGTTTTTTCTGTTTGAAGGGTGACTTGATCGAGAAGGTTCTTAGCTATGTTTTAATAAAATCGGCCCAGCCGCCTAGAAGATATCACATCTTTTCTAGAAATATTCGGTGGTTTTTAAAATTTTTAATTTTTGTTATTTAAAAGAACTTTTTTCTAAAATAAAATTTACCTCAGCTAAAGTCTAATTTAAAAAAATCACATTAAGGGCCATTATTATGACTTGACAATAAAGTTTCGGATAGTTAATCGTAACTTTAGCAAAACTGAACTATAAATTGACCTTTAAAATTTGTGCATTATTACAGCTGTTCGATAAAATATATAATACAATCTTTGTTTGGTGGCAACATTTATGTTGATACTGTGATGCTGTTTGTTTGTTAAAAATACTTGTTGGCAACTTACTTTTGTTTATTTGTGAAATTGCTAGCATAGTGAAACCATTTTTGTCAATTCTTTTGTTTTTTTTTATTATTATGTGTTTTGTGTTGCATTGTTTTTGTTTTATGCCATATGACCAAATAAATTTGGATGTAATTTATAAAGTAGAAACTGTGGCAACTGATGAAAATGTGGCAACTTCAAATAACTGTACCTCACGATAAAAATTACAGGTATAATCAACTTGTCTTTAACTGAAAACTAGGAAACGATTTGTTTTTCATGGCGAACTGTAGTACAGATAGTTTTTATAAACTGTTCTTTTTACAAAAAACTTCCTTTTAGAAAAAATACCCTTTAGAAAAAAGTATTTTTTTTTAGGAAAAAAGTACCTATTAAGAAAAAAAATACCTTTTAGAATATATACATATGTATATTAGTGTCCTGCACAAGACCATTTATAAGACCTTTCAAGACATGAGAGATTTTTCAAATGTTTTACTTTAGCGAAATATTCTAAAACAAACACTAAACAACACTGTTGGCAAGACAAACAACTGAAACAAATGTCTTGCCAACAGTGTTGTTTAGGGTTTGTTTTAGAATATTTCGCTAAAGTAAAGCATTTGAAAAATCTCTCATGTCTTGAAAGGTCCTATAAATGGTCTTGTGCAGGACACTAATATACATATATATTCTAAAAGGTATTTTTTTTTTTCTTAATAGGTACTTTTTTTCCTAAAAAAAAAAAAATACTTTTTTCTAAAGGGTATTTTTTCTAAAAGGTACTTTTTGTAAAAAGAACAGTTTATAAAAACTATCTGTACTACAGTTCGCCATGAAAAACAAAACTTTTCCTAATTTTCAATTGAACCTGTTGTCTTTCTTGGCTTTTTTATAGAAACAAATTACTGGATATATTAAATATTGTAATCTTAATTGCAATGTAAATATTTTTTAACCTCTTTTTTATAACAAAACCAACAGAACAACAAACAGAAATCAAGCGATAAACTTTTGCATGGAATTATCAAAACAAACAACTTTAAGAAAACTTTCAAATATAATGTCATCAAGGATACATACTCGCACAAAAAAAAACTAGTTGTCCTTGTTTATTGTTATTCGTAAGAAAAACTAGAAAACATTGAAATAAACGAATGAGAATGTGATGTGAGGAGTCAACAGATTTGGCACTCCACTGAGAATTATTTATGAGGAAGTTTTAGTTCCTATTGAAATTCAATGGTAGATTATTGAAATTATCAACTGTATTTGTCATCCAGGGGGTCTACTCTGTAATTAGAAACGACAGGAATATGCTTTCGAATTTGCATGCTATTAACATACAAATTCGAAAGAATTTTCTTTCGTTTCGAGTTACATAGTAGACATTCCAGTTAAAAATTTCGGTTAATAGAAATTAATGAAGAGCGGCTAACTACATACGTATATGTATGTATGTATGTATATACATATGTATGTATGTACCTAAAATATCTGTTTAAAATATTTTACAGTGTTTTGTACTTTTATTGTATTTATATTTTCCGTTTCCTTTTCTGTGAAAGAACGGAACTAAAGCTACAAAGCCATTTGTATATTGATTTTTTTTTATCACGCACCAAAGTACCACAAAGCGTTTGATGATTTCTTCCACATATATTATATACATAGATTTTAACAAGGTCACAATACATCTCTTGCAAAAAAAAAAAATAACACATTTTTTAAGTTTTTATCAACATTGGAATGAATGCATTTACAATTGAGCTGCATTTATTTTTTTTCTTTTTTCAAAATATTTTCCTTTATTTGTATTTGTAGTTTTTCCTTGAAATTATGCAAAACAGCGATGAAAAAGGAAAGACCTTCTTCATTTGGATTTTGCACAGTTTTCGTTGCATTGTTAAGGACATTTCCATATTTAAGCTTTTCAATGCTCTCACGTATTCTCTGTCCGGGGGCGAAATAAAGCTTTTTAAAGCTTTTTGCTTATGTATTAGACTTAAGCATGGCTATTAATTAAATAACATGGGATTTTTTCTTTATTAAAGGAGAGTCTTGCTTACTTTGTTTTTACAATCACTGACTTTTTAGCGGCCATACTTCTTTATTATTTTGTTTGTGGTTGAACAAAAATTAAAAACAAATACATACTCAATTTGTTGATAAAGGTCGAATAATAATGAACTAAGCCACTTTTAATAAGCATTAACATTTTAAAAAGTGATTTTTATAAAGTACCCTTGTGCAAAAAGTATGATAGATAGTTTTACAAAAGATGATTTTTTACCTGAAATACCTTTTTCCAAACGAACACCTTCAAAATAAATAGCTGTAAACCAAGTATCTTGTTTAAAAAAGTACCTTTTTAGAAAAGCAACTTTTTAGGAGAAGTACCCTTTAACAAAAAGTACCTTTTTAAAAAAGTACCCTTCCAGAAAAAGTACCTTCCCAGAAAATGTACCATTTTAGAAAAAGTAACTTTTTAGAAAAAGTACCTTTTAAGCAAAAGTACCTTTTTAGAAAAAGTATCTTAGAAAAAGCACGTTTAAAAAAAGTACGAGTACCGTTTTAGGAAAAGTACATTTTTGATAAAAAGTACCTTTTCAGAAAAATTACCTTTATAGAAAAAGTACATTTATAGGAAAAGTACCTTTATAGAAAAAGTACTTTTTAGTAAAAGTACCTTTTTAGAAACAGTACTTTTTTAAACAAAAAGTACCTTTTTAGAAACAGTACCATTTTAGAAAAATAATCCCCCTTATTGGGAATGGCAACGTCGACGTCACATTAAGACGACAGTAAAAATTGTCACTTGGCTACTCTTTGTCGACAACAATTGACTACTATTAACATGCTAGATTAATTTACAAAGTCTCGGCAATTAGTAAGAGATTTTCAAAAGAGTCAATTGTTGCCGATAAAGACTAGACAAGTGACAATATCTACTGTCGTCTTGATGTGACGTCGACGTTGCCATTCCCAATAAGGGGGATTATTTTTCTAAAATGGTACTGTTTCTAAAAATGTACTTTTTTTAAAAAAGTACTGTTTCTAAAAAGGTATTTTTACTAAAAAGTACTTTTTCTATAAAGGTACTTTTTCTATAAATGTACTTTTTCTATAAAGGTAATTTTTTTGAAAAGGTACTTTTTATTAAAAATGTACTTTTCCTAAAACGGTACTCGTACTTTTTTTAAACGTCGACGACGCCATTCACAATAAGACGGAATATTTTTATAAAAATTACTTTTATAGAAAAATTACCTTTATAGAAAAAGTACTTTAGCTTAAACAAAGGCTTTAATAAAAACTACAAACATAACGAGAAATGTTCTCATTAACGTTATTAAATTGTTGTAATATTATTACTTTTCTTTTATGCGCAGTGCCAAATTAATAAAACAAAATTTGGTCTTTTTAGCATTAAAATTCATGCCAAATTCATAGAATGCATTTCTTCTATTTCTTACAAAGATTTTATCTGGAATTTGTTGCATTATTCGATTTCATCATAAACTCTGAACGATCATAGAGTTTTATTTACAAAATCAATGCTGTTTACGATACTATGGCAACTTTGTTTGAAAATGAGAGCCTAATAAGATATGCTAGGAACACAACGGGGACGAACGACGAATTTTTCGGTGCGAACTTTCGTCATAAAAAATAAAACACATTTGTTCATATGAAAATGTACACAACACCGCCGTAGAACGAATATCGTCGTGCGAGACGAACTCTGAGATAAATTTATTTCTATTTTGTACGGACGAAAAAACAATTTCCTCTCACTGTTTTTACATACACAATAAACAGTGTGACCAGATTTTAAAATAAAATTAAGCCAAATCACGTTTGTCTTTAATATATTTTTAGAGAATACGCAATTTGGATTAAAAAAGACTAAAAAAGCTAAATCCGTTTTTAAAAGAGCTAAAAAAAAGAAGCTAAGAGCTTAATAAAAATGTTAAAGCTAAATTTAGCCCACAATTAGCTAATATGGTCACACTGACAATAACCAACTTTATAATCAGGGATGATAAATGAGAAAACCAATTTGGTACCAATTAGCTTTTTAAAATGTACTTTTTCGAACCCAATAGTACTAAAATCGGTATTTTTGGTATTTTTAACTTTTTTTATTATATTTTTGGTACATGTCGCTCATTTACTCAAATAACGCCATAACTCAAAAAAACTATTTTGCCAGATCACAAATTTCAAGTTTTCAATTTACACACGTCTTAATGAAAAATGAAAATTTTGTGTTTGTTTAAAAAAAGAACTATATGAGGATTAATCTGCATCATTACCTGAAACTTTATTAGACTTAGAGACAGTGCAACAGGCAGTAAATACATATCGTTGGTCTCAAGTAAAAAGGCCCGAACTCAAATAATTGCTATTTTACAGGAGAAGGTAAAAACACAATAGAAACTGTAATATTCTTTCTGTAATATTTTTGTACAACTGATTGTAAAAGCGTTAGTTTTCAAATGATTTTAAATATGTATATTGGAATCACTGAAAAACTCAATTTCGTAAAAAAAAAATATGAGTTAAAGCCTCTCAATAAGTCCTTTGTTTGTATTAGACTTTCAAGTCTTCGTTTTGATTATGAAAATACTCTTTCCACATTCGCTGATTAGTGGAGAATTGACAAATTCTCCTTATAACTTTTGAAAGCTCATTAGCTCATCCAATTAATTTTTTAAAGCTCGAAACTCGTTATTTATAGTATTATAATTTTTATTTTCTTTTGGGAATATTTTTTTATAAGAGAGATACTATACTACTAACATATTCGGGAGTGAATTTTGTTAGCCAGGTTAAAATTTCGTCATGAAAATTAACTTTATTTAGTTTTGCAAAAGGTTCTATAACATTTCTTTTAAAATCCGGTTGTTTAACATTTCTTTTAAAATCCGTAACTATACAACTTTTAATTTTATTTCTAGATATATAAAGTTTTTCATTTCAAAGTAAATTTTAATCGAAATTATAAATAATTTTATTCGTTTACATATGTACTTATGTAGCATACCTAGCTTCATTTCATTTCATCACTTAAACGATTGATATGAAAATAATATAGCAAGTTTTTTATTTCTTACAAATTTTATATTAATACAATAGATAAAATAAATGAAGACGGGCGCTATCATATTGAAAACGAAACACCAGTGAAGTTAAATGTAGTTCTTTATAATAAACCAATCAAGAGTAATGCACATCTAACAAGGTAGTCGCTCTCAACAACAAATCAAATTCGCCACTTTTCTCTCAAATTGATTATACTTTAAATGATCGCGATTAATTATTTTAGTGAAAATAAAACAAGGGATAGTCTCTCGCAAATTTTTCAAATAGTACCAAATGAGTCACGGCGGTACCAACATACTTTTAGGGTTTGAATAGTACCAAAAAAAGTACAATTGTACCAACTTTATCACCCCTGTTTATAATATATTAGAGAGGAATTCGCTGAGTAAATTCATCGTTGTTGTGTTTCACACGACGAATTTACGCAGCGAACTCATATCTACGAATTCGTCGATGTGGACGAAATTCGTCGTTCGTCCCAATTGTGTTCCTAGCATTAAGGCGAATTAATATTAAGTGGCGGCAACTGTTCAGAAACTGTTCAGTCACATTGTTGTAAGAAATCGTTGAAAGAAATAGAAGAAATGCATTCTATGAATTTGGCAATGAATTTTAATGTAAAAAGATCAATTTAAGTTTTATTAATTTGGCACTGCGTATTAAAGAAAAGGAATAATATTACAACAATTCAATAACGTTAATGAGAACATGTCTCGTCATGTTTGACGTTTTTATTAAAGCCTTTGTTGAAGCTTAAGTCAATTTCTATGTCATCATTTTGTTAACATTAGCAATTCAAAAATATGTATAAAAAATTATTTCCATTATGCCTAAACAAAAGCCTCGACTTTTATTAACTTTTCATTTCGTTTGGATATAATTATGCGTTCCTTCCTTCTATTCTACATAATTTTCCTACAAAAGTTAAACAATTAACATACTTTGGAAATAAGGTCATTTCATTACATTCCAATAAACGACACACATACATACATACTTGCACACGTACACACATATGCATGCAGATATGAATATACATACACAACAAAAACCCTCGTACATCAGCACCAATACAATAGCATGAAATAACCCCACTAAGTTTTTGTAAATTACACAAAAATTATTTCAATATATGTATTCGCATAAATGCACACACATTTGCAAAAATTTATTATGAATGTCTAAAGGGTCAGTTAGCCCACTGTAATGTAAAGTAACTGCAACAGTAGAAAACAGCTGATCGATATTTCTATGTGAAAAGTAATGAAAATGGTTATAGAGATGTAATGTAACGTAGCATATTTTTCATATAAAAATATCGATCAGCTGTTTTCTACGTTACAGTTACATTACATTACAGTCGGCTAACTGAGCCTTAAGGCTGAGTTTACATTTGGCATTTCTTGTGTGTAATTTGCCCAAAAAAGCGTAACCAACTAATTACTAATGAAACAGTTTGATTCAGACATGTATTTATTGATTTAAACAGTTTGCAATCACGCTGGATTCTATAAAATTATCTATTAGTTATGTATAAAACTATTTAACTTAATAAATACATGTCTGAATCTAAAAGTTTTTCATTAGTAATTAATGGTTACGCTTTTTTTACGCTTGTGTGGCACATGGCAAACAGTTGGAAACTCGGCCTAATGCATTAAACACATTCACCACAGCAAGCTACCGACTACCAAATGTCAAGGATACAATACACATGTTTATATGAGAATGATTCTTTTGAAGACAGCAAGGCAACATGGCGACAGGTTGTTGTCTATGCTGATTTTGTCGTTGTAGTCCAATTAAACTAATTTCTATTTCTTTGGCTCAATGAGAAAATTCAGTGTTGCCAGTATAAAACAAAATGTTGAATGAATGATTTTGTGCAATTATTTCATATTATAAAGCAGAAACAATATCCAAAAATTGATATTAATAATAAATTTATTCGTTTTTGTACTTTTACGTGAAATAAGTACATTTTAAAAGAGTAACTAATTTTTATAAATGCAAAATATATAAAAGTGGCAATACTGGACCATGTATTTGTACTTTAATATCAGCTGCAGATGGTGCTGCTGCCGTCTCCAAAATAATTAAGTAGCCGGCTACGAAGCGACAAATGCTGCTAGCGGCATTTGAAGTCGTGTGTTCGTGTAGCCTGCTGTGGTGAATGTGTTTAATGCATAAACTGTTCCTAAAATCGGAGAAAGGAGAATTTATTATTAGCAGTGGTTTCCTAGAATTAAATTACAAAAATTATTTCAACAAAATCTATCTCAACCGTCCAGAAATATGAAAATTCTCGACATGATGGACTTAAATTGGGTAATTAGAGTAATAAGACTTTTTTAATGAACTTTTTTAATTTCACGCCTTTTAACTGAACGGGCAGCACTGCTGCTGTTAAAAGGCAACTGTCAGCTGACACAAGTCAAAATTTGAATAAGCTGCTTCATTTAGTTCGTGTTTGATACCAGACTACAGCGATATTTGAGATTAATTGCTTCTTAAATATACATGGAAATTTATTATTGAGGGGTTTTTCACTAGTTCTTAATGCAGATCACCAAGCAGCTTTTACCCAAAAATTACTTTAAAAACCTAAAGATATTAGGCCTTATGCAAAAACGTTTGTTAAAGCTAAAGTATGTGTTAAAACCGGTCTTGCCATACAAAATTCGTTTGTTAAACCAACTTTAAGTTTAATAATCGTTTTTGCATAAGGGGGATTATGTTAAGCTTTAATTTCAAGAAATGAGAAGTTGAACTAATATCGCAGTTGAAACAATAACTCAAGAAGCCATATGTTTTTTTATTTTCTTACTTTACCATTACTACCAGTGTTGCCATATACCTTTGAGGAAAAAACTGCCAACATCGAACAAAAAAACTGTTTTTCAGAATAAAAAACTGTACAAAAAAATTATAATAGTATTATACTTCTTTTTAATACATTAAAAGAGGATGACATCGTTGCACTAGGCAGTTTATATACTGGTAAACATGATAAAGCTGCATGTGTCTGGGCACCTTGGTTTAATATACTGCAATTGAAAAAAATAACTGAAAAGTAAGAAAGCAAAAGCAAAAAACTAAAAACTGATAATTTTAAAGAAAAACTGATTTTTTTAATAAAAAAAAAACTGTCGTGAAGTTTTAACAGCAAAAAAAACAGATAAATCTGCACATTTGGCAACGCTGATTACTACAAAGTCTGACTTTATTTCAGCTTGAATTGTACTTGAAAGAAATAATAATTAAAAATACCCTGTCCGAGAATGTGTAGTTGAC
The DNA here is from genome assembly GCA_949987645.1 of Tachina grossa. Taxonomy (NCBI): domain Eukaryota; kingdom Metazoa; phylum Arthropoda; class Insecta; order Diptera; family Tachinidae; genus Tachina; species Tachina grossa. Next base: position 222,510,373 of record OX465274.1, read on the forward strand.
TACAAAAATAGTTAACTTACGCATTAAATACATTCACCACAGCAAGCTACCGACTACCAAATGTCAAGGATAGAATACACATGTTTATATGAGAATGATTCTTTTGAAGACAGCAAGGCAACTGGGCGACAGGTTGTTATCTATGCTGATTTTGTCGTTGTAGTCCAATTAAACTAATTTCTATTTCTTTGGATACAGTGAGAAAATTCAGTATTGCCAGTATAATACAAAATGTTGAATGAATGATTTTGTACAATTATTTCATATTAATTAATAGAAACAATATCCAAAAAATTATGTAAAGCATAAATTGATTCATTTTTATACTTTTACGTCATATAAGTTCATTTCGAAAGAGTAATTTAATTTTGTTAAATGCGAAATATTTTAAGGTGGTAATACTGAACTATGTAGTATTCATACTAACATAGTGTCCACACCTGATGAATTTATATCATGATGAATGTCAAATTGATATCATGATGAAAATTCATCACGTATAGACTCAATTGATTAATATTATGTCAGCGTTATGATATAATCATCAGAGCTCACGGGCTGATAAATTCATCTTGATATCAAATATCATTTTATGTGTTACTGTGCATTTAGCGTTTATTTATTAAACAATTTTCGTTTAAAAAATGCGACACAACAATTATTTGTGACCAAAAAATAAACAACACGCAAATTAGTATTTTTCAAATATTTGTTTGATTCATCATGATATAAAATCATCAACGTCTACCCCTTTGTGCTGATATTAATGAAAAAATTACAGTTGCTCTGCCAGCGTTATATTACAAGTTATGATATAAAATCATCAGGTGTGGACACTATGTTAAATATGAGGTGCAGATGGTGCTTCTGCCGTCTCCAAAATAATTAAGTAGCTGGCTACGAGGCGACAAATGCTGCTAGCGGCATTATAAGTCGTGTGTTCGTGTAGCCTGCTTGTGCTGAATGTGGTTAATGCTTTATAGTTAACTTTTCTTATACTGACTAAAAGTTAACTGCAATTTCATCCAGAACAAACCCAAAACTAATTTTTTAGTTGAGTACGTAATCGAATTTGATGAGAGCCAACAAATTTATTTTTAGCACCTTGAAACTCATTTCAATTTTACACTAACATTTTGCTGTTGTTATTTTAGATGGTACCTTAGCTGAGTGATAGCGCGTTGAAAATAAAACGTGGTATGATACGTGTTCGAACCACAGAAAAAATAATATACTGACTACCAGGTGATTTAAAAAAAATCAACTTTAAGTTAGCTGAAAGTAATGCTGAGTGAGACAATTGACTACCGCCTAGGACATCGCAATGTTAAAATAGTCAGCTGATTACATTAAAAGTAATCCAAGTGTCAGTCAGTATTAGTTGCGAAATAGTTAGCTTAAAGCTAGTTTAAAGTTAACGTAATTTTCGACAGGGTAAATGTAAAAACAACTACAGCTATACATTACTTTCGCAAGAATATGGTGTTGCCAAACAAGTGGTTTTGTCGGCTGATGTCAAGTTAGCAAATACATAGTGTTTTTTTTTGGTAACTATATATACAACTATAAATACAATTTCAATAAAGTTGATTTCATTTATTCATTTCTTATTTTCTGATTTTCATTTATTATTTTCATTCATTATAAATTCTCCAAGTGTTGTCTATATAATCTGAAAGAAAAAATAAAAAAAATTAATAAACAAAAAAGTTATTAAACTTTTACACCCCTTGGTTTCTTTTGGCCCACCCTGTACATCAACCGCACATTTGGAAAAGTCGCAAACTTCTTATCTTATGCACCATTTGAGAATTTACAATTAATAAAATAAGCATAGTAGGCATTGAAACTTATACAAAACCCAGCAAATAATTTGTATTCGATGAGTCTATTTTAATTTTTTTACACCTTTATAAAGGGTGTTTTTTATTGAGGTATAGAACTTTAAGTTGGCATCACTTTTTTAACTGGCGGCCATTTTGTCAGCTGTCAAGTGATTAATATTTAGTTTGGTTTGCCATTTCATCATGAACAGGTTGACAAAAGAACAACGCTTGCAAATCGTGCAAATTTATTTCGAAAATAACGGTTCAGTTCGCGAAGTTTACCGCAAGCTCCGTCCATTTTATGGTCGACATAATCGTCCATCAGAGCAATTAATTCGGTTAACCATGGATCGTTTTCGCACTACGTTTACTCTATGTGATAATACGCATCCGCAGAGACGTCGAACAGTGCGCACCGAAGAAACAATTGCCGCTGTAGAGCAAAGTGTTGAAGAGGACCCGAATGAATCGATTCGCCACCGTGCACGGTATAGAGCCATGATAACCGACTATTTTGTTCCCGAATTGGATGGCATGAATGTGGATGAGTTGTGGTTCCAACAAGACGGCGCTACATGCCACACAGCGCACGTCACAATCGATTTATTGAAGGAAACATTCGATGAGCGCATAATTTCGCGGAATGGACCTGTCAATTGGCCACCAAGATCGTGTGATTTGACACCATTGGATTATTTTCTTTCGGGATATGTGAAGTCGCTCGTCTACGCCAACAAACCAGAAACGTTAGGGGACTTGGAAGCCAACATTCGTGGCATTATTGCCAACATACGACCGCATATGCTCGAAAAAGGGGTTGAAAATTGGACCTGTAGAATTGGCTTTATTCGAACCAGCCGCGGCGGCCACATGCCCGAAATCATATTTAAGCATTAATGGCATAAAATTATCCTTCCAATAAAGCCAAATTGATGGACATTAAAACGATTTTCTTGTGTTTTATTTCAATTTGAAGTTCTATACCTCTAAAAAAAACACCCTATACAATATGTCATATAATAAATTTTTTAAATCTCTGAATAATGTCAGAAAATTTTCGGGCTTCTTAAAGGCTGATATTCACTACCCTACACCAACGCGCGACTTAAGAAAAGATACAACACTGATCTAATGAATAAATAAACTCCATTGTACCAGGGTTTTATTTTCTAAAAAGTCGCACTATTGTAAGGGATAGTGAGTAGCAGCCTTAAGTGCTGTTCAGACTATTATAGTTTGTGTTAATAAATGTTAAAAATTCAAATAATACGTGCAAATGTGATAGTGTGAATGCAAATAATACGATAAAAATTTCACATCCCACAGTCTGGTACTCTATTCGAAATTGTGAAAAAGTTGTGAAAAGTAGAGATGTGCAAATGTCGTGATTGTATCGTGTCACGCGTGAGTCACGCGTGATTCGTGAAAATTTTCAAAATCATTCGTGCGTGAAAGTGCGTGAGTAAAATATTTTTCTGCGTGCGTCCGAAAACACTCACGTGCACATCTCTAGTGAAAAGTACTAAATGTAGCCCACCTCACAGATTCATTTTGCATGGAAAAACATGCTGCCAGATAGATTTTAAGTGTTTTTCTCAATAAGAACCAGAGTACTACTTTTGCGAATTTATTTCGCAAATATTTCATACCAAATATTTTTACGTGTAGTTTGACAGCATTTCGCACGAAATTGTTAACAGAGTACCAGGATTTAAACCGGCTACAAATTGTTAATAAATATGTTTGTCATAATGAAATATATTTCATGAAAACCATGTCTAAAAGTTATCGAAACTTTTTTTATTTTTCTTTTCTTTCTCTTAACTAAATCACTTAGTTTAATCGTCGAATATTTTCAAAGTCCGGCACGTCCACAGCCTGCATAGAGCTATTCTGCCGCCGCAAGTCAACCATTAATGTCGGCATGTTAATTCTGAACAGCTGTTTGCTTTCTACTTGTGTGTTTCAAATTTATTTGAGGTGTGAACATAAAATGTCATCTAACGTAAATTTTTTACATTCAAAACAAATGTCATATTTATGATTTTAATAGGCTAAAGTTCGTATCGCTTTTTAAGCCAAATTACATGTGATAATTATTAATGAACAAATAACACCAAAGTTAGTTGTAAATATTCTGACAACACATAGTTAAACGGATCAACTATCCTTTTTTCGAAGGCCACTAAACCTTCATCATCAGCGTTCTTTTGTGTTTTGTCCACTGTATGAGGTGTCAATTGATGTAGATTTCTGCTTTATATACTAAGCCATTATTGCTAATGGAATATGTGAATTATTTTGCTTCATCTTATTTCAAATTGCTGAAAGCTTTTTTTTTTTGTAATGAAAGCTCAATTTTACCATCTCTAAATTTACAACAGTCTTACCATTGTCGTTTGTTATTTACTAATTATGCACATGTTATATAATTTTTTGGTTTGTTAATATTAAGTATGTAAATGTCGTTATATTTCTTTCTTGCAAAATGTGATGAAACCTTTTATACTTGTATAATTTATGCAAGCTAGTAAGTGTTAACATAGGTGTAGAAAGCCCTAGAATGGCTTTTGCCCTGTAATTCCTGTAATTATCTATTTTAATATTACACATGAAAATCGACCCAGTTCACGCCGGGCAGAAAAAATTGTTAGCTCCGAAAAATAGTATTATTTATAATGTAAATGTTTGTTGGGTTATTGAAAAACAGTAGCTGTAAGAGCTGTAAACATTGCATTTGTATCAAAATATTTTTTAAATGAAAATTTCCATTAACCACTGCATGAAATAATACAAATTTAAACAAATCCTGCTTTTAACCAGTCAGTCGTTTTCTACATGATTTTGTCCTTATGCATACATACAAACATAATATTTTTTAAAAACTTTTTTGGTGTCCTTTGTTATATGTATGTACTTATATATTATTTTCAACAATTTTTGCTTTGGTGTCCTTTGTTATATGTATGTATGTAAAAACGCTTTTTGTCCAGGAAACGAACCAAAGGACACCAGCAACACCGGCAGCTTGGGGGGAACAAAATGTATAAAAATATATTGTTTGCATGGCTGGCATTGTTTATTTTTGTCGAACATTTAAATGGAAGCAAACATTGTTGTTTTTTTTTTGTGTTAAAAAAATAATATTACACAGTTTAAAAAAAACATTTTTACAATATTAAACAAAAACATTTTCTTTACACGCAAAAAGTGGGCGGATTTTACTCGTATATGTATATATTTCTGTTAGCATTTCACTCTTTTTTTTTTCATTTTTTTTTAATTACAAAGAAAGCAAAAGTTTTTACGTCGCTTAGTGGACAGATATAAATTGAAAAGTTTTTCTTTGAAATATTTATTGAAGCGAAATTTCGTGGACGATTAAAATTTTGAGCATTAAATGTAATATTTAATGTTTTAGATGAATAAAACGGAACTGGAAGTAATAATTTTACATTTAAATGAGAGAATAATAATGATAATTTCTGAAAAAGAGTAACTGCCAGTTTATATAAGCCATGTAAAAATTCTCGGCTGTCTATTTATAATGAAAACAAAAACAAATTTTGATTGCTTTGTTTTTGTTTTCAATATAAATAGGCAAACGAGAATTTTCAAATGGCTTCTATGAACTGGCAGTTAAACTTTAGGTACATAAAGACGTAAAATATAATAAATACTTGTAAAGATAGTTTTTCCGCACAGTCTTGAGTTTGTAGGAGAGAAGGGAAAAAGCTTCCATAATCTTCTGCAAACCAAAGACTTTGTGAAGCAAACTTATCGTGTTGAAAATCCGTCAAATAGGTCCCAGCAAAAAAAAAATTTGAGATGTCGTAGCGGATAGTACCTTTTTAATGGCTTACAAGGTAATGAGTGGTACTTATTTATCTTATTATTTTATAAGTATAATAATGACTTCCCCGTAATGAATAAGAGAAGCAGTTATTTATTTCTTTATGTGAATGTACTTATTTTAGTACTTTCCAGTCATAAATGAAATGTGTATGGACCAAAATATATTCATTTTGAAAATTAACTTTGAAAATAATAAGAAGATTCGTAGTTAATTTTTAACAAATTAACTTTAATTTTAATTTCAACTGAATTTAATGATGAAATTCGGCGCTGCATTGATGAGATAAGCGAAGCTTTATTGCAAAATGTCGTTCAGAGTTTTGTGATAAGAGCGGACGTCTGCCGACGTGCTAGAAGTGGACATTTGCCCGACATTATATTCCATTATTGATTCCCATAGTTCTGCCCTACATTGGTAATCAATAAAACTGGATTTGTCAAAAAAAAAAATTGTGTTTTATGATAATTTGCTTCCTAACCCTAAATTTGCCCACTCTTTACAATGCGTTTTTAATTCAAGGTATTAGTTTCGATACATTTGACAGCTGTGATTAGGGAGTAGATTTCCATAAGACCGAAAGGTGAAAATTCCCAGATAATAACACCGTTCCTCTACCAGTACAAAAAAAAACCTGAGACAGCATTATCTCATAAAACAGTATTACCTACTGTTGGCATCTCTCCACTATCAGGTTTCACAACCAGGAGGTCTACTGTGTAATTCGAAACGAAAGAAATTGCTTTCGAAATTGTATGCTTATAACATGTAAATTCGAAAGCATTTTCTTTCGTTTCGAATTACACAGTAGACCTCCAGGGTTGTCGGATGAGGCGATTTGAAAGCTTGTTTGGCAATCCAATTTTCGATTAGGCGATTTATAACGGTAATGCCACACAACGAAAAATATCGGAAATGACAAACGTTGCCACTAGTTCCCACTGTTATTTTTGCCATATTTGTCACAAAATGCCACAGCGTGTACTCGGCCTAAGTTAACTGGCGATTTTATTGTATGTATTTGATTGAAAGACGACTGATGAGTAGACCTAATTGCACCGGTGAAATTAAGAAATATGAAAGCCTTTGAAAATTGCCTAGTGCAGGCACAGATATGTGCTCGGCCACACAAAATGGTTACAAGTGAGAAACGCTTTCACTGTGGGAAAGCATTTGCATATCAAGAAAAAGTCTTCTATTTTTGGCTGTATCTAGTAACAAATATTAACTGCTTCTTATTCCAAGGTTGCGTTTAGAAAATCGTTGATATCCGGCCACTTGTTACAATGCTTAAGGGTTACTAGAAGATTAATATACACACCGATGTTTAGAATAAATATTTAATATCATCAAGCAAAATACTTATAAAAAAATGACATTAATAACAATAAAACGTCAATATCAATCCAATGAAGGTCATCTTCATTTGAATCTCATTAATAACAAGTTTAAACGTGACGGGATTTATCATTATTTTAGTATTTTATTTCTTCTTAACAATGTTTTAAGCTCATAAAATATACAAACTAAAATTTCTAACACAAAACGTAGCTAAGAATAATTCAATAATTATGCATACTTAACTTCAAACATGTTGTATATAGTCAGCTGAAAAGTAAAACCGCGTAACTAGCAAAACAAAAATCAAAATATTTTTTATTTTTTTTAGTATTCCATGGAAACACATGTTCATACAAACTAGTGAACCTTTATCATAAAAATCATCCGAATTAAAAATGAAAATAGAGAAATTTTACTTGAGTCAATTGAATAATTTTATTCATAAGTTTAGTTACATGAAATTTGCATTTCAGCTAATGATATAACTAGAGGGGAAAAAAAGCAACAAATTACCGGTTCCACACAAAACAAATTAAATTTATACATTTAAAAGCACACACGTCCGAACATCTAAAAAGTGTTAGAAAATCTATATGTAAAATTTCAAATGAATTCAATTAGCAAATCTTTATTTCTGAAATGCACATTAATTCGAAGAAGTATCGCTTTTTTTAAATAATAATAAACCAGTTACTAAAAATATTTTTATTATTTTCTATATACTTATATCGTATGTACATATACATATATTTAAGTATATATCAGCAGTATATACACTGCTTTTCATTAGAATAAGGCCACTACTGTGTCATACATTTTATAAGCAGTATGCTTCTTTTTCATTACAAAAAGAAAACAATTATTATTGTAGCAAAATAAGGAATGCCTTAACTATACAATAAAAAGAGGATAAAAACTTTTTGAGAAAACCGTTATAAATTTTTTTCACATTTTAAGTGATAGTGAAAAAAATTAATGTATTAATATGTTTCATTAGAATAAGGCCAGTTGCATTTTTACATGAGAGAAGTGAGGTTCGACGCGCAAAATACAGTAAAAATTTTTTAGGAGTTGTTTACAATTTTTTAAGGAATAATGGGTAGAAAACCATCATTGTCTACAACGGAAAGAGCTAAAATAGAAGTTTATAAGGAAGAAGGCTATTCCAGTGGCGCTATAGCTGCAAAAATTGGTAGGAGCAAAACTGTTGTTAATAATTTTCTCCAAAATAAAAGAAGCTATGGAAAAAACATGAAAGGTCGCACTTACCGTGCGACATCACTGCGAGAGCGGCGTTCATTACTAAGAAAAGCATCCAATTCAGCTGCATCTGTAAGCAAGATACGCTCTAAAATTGGTGTAAAATGGCGCTAAAATGACGGCGGAGTCGTACAAATGTATTTTGGAATCAGCATTTCCACACTTCAATGAACTGTTTGGACCGATATCCTGGACTTACCAGCATGACAACGCTCCCATACACACCGCCAGACCAGTGAAATCATGGATTCAGGCACAAAATGTCAGCGTCATACAGTGGCCACCATATTTACCACACCTTAAGTCGAAAACGTTTGGGGCTGGATGACTAGAAAAGTATATGAAAATGGAAGGCAATTTGAGGACAAAAATTCATTGATGGAAGCTATCAAGCAAGCCTGGAGTAAAATTTCGTTGGACTATCTTAAGTCCTTATATGATTCCCTTCCAAGCAGAATATTTGAGGTAATTGCCAACAAGGGAGGATGCAAAAAGTATTTAAGAGTACACCTTTTCATTTTATATCAAAATAAAAAATTTAAAAAAATTTAAAAAAAATTTAAGTTCTATTTTTACTTATTTATCCATGTGGCCTTATTCTAATGAAACATAAAAAATAAAGGATTCTGGTTTGTTTATTTTTAAAAACACAAATAAAAAGTTACTTTAATTTTCTCAAATCTTCTTTGAGTGTTTCGGATTTTAGTAGAGCATGCTCTTTAATACAACAACAAAAAAATAAATTAATAACAGAATTTATTAACATATTAATTAAAACAAAATCTTGTTTAGTTTAATAATAACAAAAATTAAAAATTTTAAAAACCCCCGACTTTTTTCAGAAAAGATGTTATATCTTCTAAACGGCTGGACCGATTTTTTTCAAACATAGCTAAGAACCCTCTCGATCAAGTCATCTTTCAAACAGAAAAAACTAAATGAAAATCGGTCCAGCCGTTTGGCCTGTACGTGGACACAGACAGACACACAGATACACAGATACACAGGCACACACTACAAACTTATAACATATAAAAACAGACTATTTTAAGAATAGAGACATAAATATTCGTTAAAAATCCTGGCCTTATTCTAATGAAAAGCAGTGTATGTATATAAATCTAAAGGTTTCAACAACACAAAGAACAACTAAAAAAAATCATCATTCAAAAAATATTCAAATGCATAATTAATCGCACAAATGCGAAGGCACTCACTCACGCCCTGGCAAACAAACTTAAGTTATGTATAAGTGTCATTATAGTATCTATTTAGTATTTAAATTTTATATATAGTTAGTATGAGATTTTAAAAATAAAACCAATGAAAGAACAAAACAAAAAATACACCTATTAAAATTAAACAGAAAAAAAACATCAAGGAAACATTTTATTTAACAAACATATGAATAATAAATAAAAATTCTCTCAGACTAATTTACAAAATGGAAATTTTACATTTTTTAAATTTAAGAGTATGTTGCTGAATTTATCGCATCTTTGTTTAAGCAGATTACTTGCACACAAAAGAAGAAGTCTGGCAATAACGAACTGAAGTGACTGAAGTACCTATTACACCTTGCAATGAACTATAGGAAATTTCCCCTTTTATTTTGGTAGTATTAAAAAACTTAATATTGAAAATGTATTTAATTATTTTTGTTCTAATATACCTAAAACAAGTGGCTTTACCGTTACGTAATATGTTTTCCATGCTTTTTCTAAATGAGTTACCAAGTAGGGTCTGTATTAGGGTTGCCAGACGGCCTGCATTGCCCAGTCTTCTACAGTTAGCAGCTTAAATAAAATTTGTCCAGTTAAGAAAAGAATTTCTTTAACTTAGCAAAATAATTTTTTTAATTATATTTCTTTTAATTAATTAATACTCGTATAATCAGGGCTATCATGAATAAAATTCCAATTAGAATTTTTTGTTTTCCCTATTACTTGCTATTAGTTGGAAATAATTCCACAGAAAAATTCACGTGGAATTTTATTCACGACAGCCCTGAATATTTTCTATAAAACTTTTTTTTATAATAAACAGAATGAAAAAATATGTAGCTTACTTATACAATTGTAATTGGTAAAAATACTTTTAAAAAAAAATTATAATTTGGTGGAGACAAATCAGGATTTCGAGACATTGCACAGCATATCTACGAAGATTTCTATAGTTAATTTTTAAGCTACTAGTTACAATTGTGGATGCACAAAGAAGCTTTTCAGTTTACAAAATTATTTTAACAGATAATAATAGATTTTTTGCTTTGAAACTTTTAATAATAAAGGGTGGGCAAATTTGAGGTAAGGAGGTAAATTGGATGTCAAACGATGAAAAGTCAAGAATTGAGCTGTCATCCTTTAACATTTGTTTAGTAAAAATAATACACTCTTGAACAAACAATTTTAATTGTGAAATTTAGGAATTTTAATTTGAAAGATCGGGTTTATGTGAACAAAGCAGAAACAACTGACGCTGTGGTAGATGAAAATTGGCGCTGCATTGGCGAGATAAGCGAAGCTTTATTACAAAATGTGGTTAAACATTTTGTGAAAAGAGCGGACGTCTGCCGACGTGCTAAAGATGGATATTTGCCCGACATCATATTCCATTATTAATTCCCATAGTTCCACATTGGTATCAATAAAACTGAATTTGTAAACAAACACTGTGTTTTTAACCTTATATTTGCCTACCCTTTGCAAATTAATTGATTTCGTTTTTTTTAGGTCATTAAAATTATCCGAGCCCTGCCCCCGTATTCTGTAACTCTCTAAAGCTAAATCTCTATCGCTGAAAATCTAAAAATTCGATTTATCGATTTTTGGCTACGAATGCAACTTTCAAACTTATATTGCTAAATCAAAAATTTATTGCGTCGAAATTTTAGTGTTTAATGTCGTCGCTAAAAATTTTTAATCTTCTATTTGTTCAACATTTTAGCGATAGAATTTAGCTTTAGCTTTAGCGAGTTACAGAATACGGGGGCTGCTAATCAATTGTAATCGTCCCCTAACACTGATTAGTATGTAATTCTATTTTGCCAATTACTGGCAATTTGCTTTGTTGAAATATAAGTGCATTTTTAAATTGTCCAGTTATTTTTTTTTTTAATCCAGGTGTGTTTTTTTTCATGTCCAGTTATTTGACTTTTTGTATCTGGCAACCCCATTCTGTATGCAGTGAGTACAATGCGAAGTTCTCAGCAATAAAGGCTCAGTTAGCCCACTGTAATGGAATGTAACTGTAACGGAAGGAAACAGCTAATTGATATTGTTATGTGAAAAGTAATGAAAATGATTATAGAGATGCAACCGGAATGTAAGAATCCGTATATTACTTTTCACATAACAATATCGATCAGCTGTTTCCTATCGTTGCACTTAAATTCCATTGCAGTCGGATAACTGAACTTTAATAGTTTATAAATTCTAAAATTTAATAAATGAAAGATAATGTCCAAAATGAGTTGTTTTTTTTTATAACAAAATTTTGGTGAATTCGTTATATTGGGTCGATTAAATCGAAATAACTGAAATGAACTTAAAATAAACTAATAGAACTATCGTGTCTGTCATGACTTTCACATCCGTGTGAAAGTGAATCTTTTCCGCATATTTTGGTGTCCTGACATTCACTTCCGAATAATTTTTTCGTTTTACTTTCGACTGCACCAAGCAACGTGAAAGTAAATAGAATCGCCTATTTTCCACAATAAAATTAATTTAATTTAAACAAAATCTTTTTTAAAATTAGGCTTGATATCTCATCTACCTAATTCGGAAACTTAAACCAATATATATTTGGCTTTAATACAAAGAAAAGGGGATATGAAAAACATTCCCAAATGAGCAACCAATTTTGCAAAAATATTCGGAAGTATGCAGACACCAAATCTTCTTTTTTGCGATTCGGAAATTTTCATTCTAATTGAAAACGTTCGAAAGTCATGACAGACAGGTATGAATTCCTTTTCATTTGAACTTCCGAAAAAAATTATAGAAAAAGATAGCTTTAACACCATCACAGTTCTCTAGGACAATCAATGATTTTCCGAATTTAAAATATTTCGGATGCAAATATTTGCAATTTGCTTTTGAAAAAGCTTGTTTTTTTCTAGGAGCGTGAGAAAAAAAATTAGTATAAAAAGAATTTTTTTTTTAATTCTTTCAACAATTTTCATTTACGAGTACTATCACTTTGTCAAGTGTTTTGTGTGTGATTCCAAATAACGATTGAGTGTAGTAAAGATTTTCATACTAAAAATTTTGTTTTGAAAATTTACAAAAATTAATATAATGTCGAAGGTGAGTGTGTTATTAACATTAGTCAAAAGTTGTCACGCGTGAGAGGACGTGAGCGATAAATTTTTTTATTCGTAAGATTGAATTGATATAAATAAACCTTAAGAGCGGCCACCAAGAGAAATGTATTCGCGTATGTGTATTAATTTGTATGAGAAGCTTGGCGTCTACTCTTTAATTCGAAATGAATGAAAGGAAATCCTTTCGAATTAACATGCTATAAGCCCAATAATTCGAAAACGTTTTCTTTCGTTTCGAATTACACCGGGGGTCTGATTGATGTTCGGTACACTTTGGTCGACTATTGTTAAAAAATCATTTAAATCGGTCCTGCAGTTTGGCTGTATGAAATTAATTATGGCTACAAAATGGGTAAAATTTCCTATGTACAGTGCGATGAAGACAAATAGTCGACCCAGAATAATTTTTCTCCACCGACCACTCTTAAAAAAATTAGTTAGGTATGGATCATATATATATTTCGAATACTCTCTTTCTGAGTCAAAAACGAGTTTCACGAAATTTATTATGGTTTTTGTGATATTAAGCATTCATTTTGCTGCATATCCACTAGTTTCGATTTAATAAGTATTGTTTTGCTGTACACGCCGTTTTTTGTAGATTGCGTCAAATTATCCATACAAAAATGTACAAAGTAAAGTTAACTCTTGTTTTGCTTCATTTCTATAAGAAATGAATAATAAAAAGGAAGGTGCCGTAAGAAAAATTAAACGGCGACTGTTAAGCAAAAACATCGTCATCCAGACGCAGCTGCCGATTTACATGTTTTAATAGAAACTTTCTAAACACTAAAATAAAATAAAAGAAACTATAATTATGCATGTTTGAGTGTAACAAAAATCATTTTTGTTTAAATGAAAGTTTATAACATAATAACTCTAGTTGTTCTAAGAAACTTTGGGTAAAGGTTCCCTGATGATCTGCATTAGCAACAGTGAAATGCGCATAGGATCCACCTAAACCCCTCAATAATAAATTTCAATATATTTTTAATAAAAAAAAATATTTTACTTAATAAGTAAAATATTAATTTGGGATTATTAGTCCGTTTAAAAAATTTTTTAAACTTAAAAATCATTTAATTTCATTCTTTATATTAAATACACTTCAATAACTCGTTTTTCTTATGTAAGTGTGTAAGCGGATCGATAATTAAATAAATTACGGCGGCGGCTTCTTGTTCGGCGTTAAACGATCCAAAAATAAACATAACCACAAAATTATCAACTCACAGCTGTGACACAGCAGTTAAGTATACGTATGGAGCACACAAAGCTACTTTTTGAAAATAAATTAAGAAAAGTGGTGTATGCCGCACAAAACGTATTTTCACTTTTGCAAGAAAGTAATATTAAGTTCTAACTTCATTGATGAAAGTTCACAAAAATTTAAATTTTTCTTCAAAACAAGTGTTGGAAGCAGTGGTGCAAATACAAAAGAAAGTCATCGGATATATTTTGAGAAAAGTTCATGTAAACCTGCTTTGTCACTTTTTCTCCACTCCTACTTTGTGACATATGGGCTAAACCTATTCTGAGACGACGAAATGTGTTAATGCATAGAGGAAAAAAATGCAATCTTAGAACACGTTTGTATGTTGCAAAACTCAATTTTAAATATTTCCGTCGTAGCAATGTTTAGCTTTTTTTATTACCCTCAAGACCTTCTAATAAATTAGAAAACTGTGTGTAACTAATGTGTACGCCAACGCGTATACACTAATATTGAAATCTTCTATGCCCGCACTCGGATAAATATCTTTGACAAGCACTTGCAATTACTGAATGTATATGTACTTTTTCCACTCAGACCGAACGGTCAATTTGTGTCGACGACAAAAGCATAAAAATTGTTACTAAAGTTAAAAATAAATGCGCAAGGTGTCTGAATATTAAAAATAAATACTAATGCAGTAACAAATAAAATACATCTGAGTACAATAAAGGGTTTTTCAATAACACAGTACAGTCTGTGGCGATTAGAAAAAACAACAAATATTATAATCTGAGTGTTTGTTTTTCAATATTCCCTTTACGCTCCTTTGTGTTTCTGTTTTAAAGAAAATTTAAAATAAGAAAAAAGATTTTTAATTATCAAAAAGCGAAAGTTGAAAATAGAATTTCGGTCGCATAGTTTCGAATTGAACATATAATTCGCGCTAGACCTTTGGATAAAGCTTTGCACGGCGCAGCTATATGATGATAAAGTATACACAGCCCTGTACAAACAGATCTATATATGTATATCTGGCAGCACTGCAATGTAGGACACATACATTTAGCGTTGCCATAATATTTTTTGGAAAACTTTAAAATAAAAAAACTGATTTTCATGTGAAAAAAGTGCTCATAAAAAATTATTTAGTATTTTGTATATTTTTTGGGGAAGGGGGTGTTAAGCATACATACGTATATATATACCTGATATATTTTTATATAATGACTTGCTAATGTTTGTCAAGTTGTTACGTTTTACCATCTCAAAAAATATATGTTTCTACAAATTTATTAAGTTTTTAATTAATTGAAATGGAAGGGTATTAGTTGCACTATGGGATATTTCGCATTAAATTACACAGGGAAATTCTTTTTTTCCGAATCAACCTAAAGAAGTAAATAAATCCAAAATTCAATAAATACGGTAACTAAAATGTTTGCTTTAGTTTTCTAACATTTTATTTTATTTGAAGGGCAAAATGATTTATTTATTTAAATACACTTGCTTAGCCAAAAGAAAATGTTGTTTTTTTCTGTGAATTACTGAAATTTTGTTAAGAGAGTTCTGAAAAAATGTATATGGCTTCAAATTCTATCGAGTCTATCCTTTAATTTGGTATATATTTCGTCGTGTTTTATCTCATCCTATAAGGGATGGAATTATTTCAATGAAGAAACTTGTTCTTCTTTTCCAATAAGGCAAAGCAAATTAATATTAATAAAGGAAGTGCTACGTCCGTATGAACCCAACTTGCAAGCAATAAGACCAAATTCCATAAAGAAAAACACAAATTTCGTGTGAATTCGCTCTTGCTGTTTGACAAATTACTAATAAACATTCACTATTATATTAAACAAAATAAGTAAAACTATGGCTTCAGATATCGGAACTAATATAACAAACTTGAGATGAAGTAAAAATTAAAAACTGCACAATTTATTGAAAAACTTACTTTTTAAGCAAAAAACTGCAAAACTGCTCTATGCTTAAAAAAAACTGCTAAAATCAGATAAAACTGCAGATGTGGCAACGCTGCGTACATTATATCAAGGAAAATTAAATTTACAGGTGGCGTCTAATCTACAACATTACAACAATAAAAAAAAAACGTTGGCCTGAGATGTCAAAAATATTAACAAGGCGACTTAACGTAAAATAATAAAAAAAAGTCCATTCCATAACATACATATATTAAAATATAAAAAAAATAAAAAACTATTTTAAAAATTCAAAGTTTTAACAAATATACGGCGAAATTATTTGTCTGGAAAATCCATTTAAAATTCAATTAACGGCCCTTTACGCAATGTACAATTAAAAGCTAACAGGGACTTTAACGGCAAGTTTTGTATGAAGAACTTGCAGTTAAAGTTCACGTTAACTCTTAATCATATATTGTGAAAAGGCATGTAAGTGTTAGGCATCATTTCAGAAACTGAGGAAGAATATATCGAAACCATAACTCAACCCCCCTTCCCGCCACCCCTGTAGCGTTACGTAATGTGTGAAAAGCCTCTAACTCAAATCATTGTAACTGTACAGGAGAAGGTAAAAACAACTGTTGTACAACTGCTTGTAAAAGTGTTATTTTTTTAAACTATTGCAATAAATTTTTGTTACGAGGTGTATTTGTGTGCAATGTATTGGAATGCAACTCTGCAGAAAAAACATGTAGTTATATTTATTCGTTAACATAGCGTCTATTACCTCGTTTATACGCAAATATTATTTGCAAATAAAACTATTTGCCAAATACTGAACTCACCGTTTATACGTAGATAGAAACCATTGCTATCTGTGAATGATATTGCCACACATTGTTAAATTTGTATTACATTTTTTACAAAACAAAAATAATTGGCAATATTTTATACCTTATTTGCAAATAGTGCGTTATTTGCAAATAGTTTTCGAGAGTTATTAACTTACAATAAAAAAGTTATACGGCAACGCTTTCCAGTTTTATTTGCAAATAAGAAGTGCGTATAAACGGGATATATACCTGATATAATATCAAATATATTTCTAATTATCAGCAAATGTCAAATTTCATAGCAGAGCGAATTATATTACATGTGGAGTGCAATATTAGTATTATATTAATATTATATCAGATATTATAATATTGTTTTCATAATATATATTTAGAAAACAATATTATGATATCAAGTGTCAAAAAACACAAACATACATAGATACGTGAAGAGAATTTTGTGTATTAAAGTAAAAATTAATATTTTTTGATAACAAAAAAAAAATGCGGAAATGTTTTAATTGTGCATTAAGGAAATACCAAAATTTTTATGAAACACACATTACTATTACAATAAACGAAGATGTTTACTACACGGCTGCCTGATATTTATGAAATATTATGATATTTACAAGAGTACGTTTTCCCCTACATAGATATTAATATTAATATTAATATATTTTTCTTCTAATTCTGCCGACGTTCTCTCTCATATTGTATCAGAGTTAATATCAGGTATAGACGCTATGTAATGTAAAATTTCCTGCTGTCAAAAATGTAAGAATTTTCTGCTGGATTTGACACTAAAGAAATTAGCAGCTGATTATCATCTGCTGAAATGAGGTCACCTGGTATGAATTCGCCCTGCCTTAAGAATTCCGCACAATTTTTTTTTTAACTGTTTTACGAGTGTCACCTATAAGTGCATTCGCCTTGAACTATACTACATTCCAGCGAAATTTTCACAATGTGACGTTAATAGAAAATATAATGAGAAATTCTTTAATATTGCACAAATATCTTATTTCATTTCAACAGCAGCAACATTTCCTTATTGGAAAACTCTTTCTGTTAAACAAAACATTTAAATTAGGACAAATCCCTCACGAAACAACAACAATAGAGGTAAATAAAATATTTACATACACAATGCAACAAGGAAAGTGAGCCAAGGGGAGGGAGGAGAGAAGCATAAGAACAACATTTGGCAGTAATGACTTTGTATGCAATCGTTAAATCCACACAAGTAAAGAACAAACTAAGAAAAAAATTGCATATAATTTGATATGGAACGAAAATAACAATGACACACTTAACGCAGCAACATAAAGACGACTGAAGCAGCAACATATAAATATTTTCCATGTAGTAGCACGCGTCAGCTATAAATACCAACATACTTGGCAACAATTTTTTTAAAGGAGAACCCAACAACAAAAATACTCGCAACAAACAAGAAATGTAAAACGTGTCTTGGCAGAAGTAAACAAATGTTGCATGCAACTTACCATAAGTGTAGCATGAGCAATTATAATTACAACATGTGTACGTAATAGAGATAACAAAAAGAAATTATGTACTAGAGAATTCTATTGTACAAATTTTTGTACTATTTCAGGATGAAAAGAAATTATGTACGCGTATATACAGTGCTGCCACATCATATTATATGTAGCTACAATAAAATTAAGATATTCTTGTAGCAAAACTTTTAGATTTATTGTTTAAGCGCAATTTTCATTATTTAATTTTTTTTAAACTGTTTATTAAGCAATGAAAAATATGTATGTATGTCTTTGGCACCAAGAAAACAGCAAATTGTTATCAACTGCCGTGCTGTGATGCCACCTTCTAAAATTAATACGTCTCATTTACAAACGTATTTCATACGGTAGGTTTAATTTTCCGTAGAAAATGTTCGAAATGCATGAATCGTGTTGCAAAAAACTCTCAGTAAAAAAATTTTATTCGGAAACAATGGTTGAATCCAGATTTAAAGTCTTCCAGCTGGAAATAGCAATCAGAAGAACTTTTAATTTAAACTTCAAAAATCTGTATAAATGACCGGCTTACTTACTATTTTAGTAATCAAGTATGTTCTGAGACTCGCATTTGAGTTGCAAACCGCCAATATTGTTTGCACATGTTGTGTAAGTCATGCGTTTTGCTTGATTGGGTGTTCGTTGAAATTGTCAGTATATAAATAAACATTGTAAGGACCAAATTAATAAAACATTTTATAATATACATTTTTTAATACTTATTTTACCAAACAAATGCTATTTTTGAATAAAATCAAGATCAAATTTATTTAATTCAAGTTAGTTACAACAACTATTGCGCACAAACCAGAGATGCATTTATTCCCCAACTTTTTTTTACTTTCCTCTTTATTATTCTCATCTTATGAGTGACTATAATAATAATAATAACTTAATAATATCTCAATTATAGGAAATAGAAGAGAAATTTTATTTATTATAACAGACCATATCGCTCTTTTATTTGAACACTGTCATAACTCAAGAAATTCGATTTTTCTGTAAATAATGCACAATTAATCCTTACATCTTTATTCACAGTATATTAAACTTTTAAGAAAAGAATAAAATTTTCTTTTTTTATTATTTCTACCTGATGACTGTTGTTTATGATTTCGATTCGACTTCGACAATATGTCGAACAGTAATAGATCCTATTAAGTTATGTGTACATTGCAAACTTTAAGCTCGTTTCAAGTAAATGAGTCATATCGTGCCATAACCTCAAAAATAACTTAAGCGACATAATTTTGAAACTTCAATTTTTGACCAGAATCGGTTTTTTCGTCAAAAAAACGAGGTCCCAAAAATGTGTCGCTTAAGCTATTTTAGCTGTTATGACTCGATATACTTAAGTATATTTGACAAATATCTTTAAACTATTAATAAAAACAAATAAACTTTATCAATTTGTTTTCGCATACCTGTCAAAGTTAATCTGAGCACGTTGTTTGTCAAAGTAAGCTGGATAATGTTTAAGATATTTAAGATGATCGCACCACATATATCATATAGGATTGGAGTCACTGGTTACAATTCTGAAATAAAAATTTTATAGATTGCAATAAAAATGTTTTTAAATATACATATGTATTTAATATAAAATATTTAAATATTTAACGTCCCTTTTCACAATGTATGATTAAGAGTTAACTTGAACTTTAACTGACAGTTCTTCATACAAAACTTGTAGTTAAAGTCCCTGTTAGTTTTTAATTGGACATTGTGAAAATATGAAAAAAAATTAAATTCAATTCCGCAAATGACAGATTTCCGGAATTTGTCTAATTCCCGGGAAAAGGGAATTCTAATTTCTAATTACAACACGTTCACTAGCCAAAATAAATAATCTGGGAAAATTCATAGTTTTATTAACACTTAGAATTTCCGAAATATAATTTCCGAATCTATAGCAACAACAGTAGGCATTCATTGCTTGAGTGTGAAATTTAAGACAACCAAACCCCTAAGCATCAGGTTAACTATTTTCTTAAATAATTTAATATATGTAAATCTGCACCGTTGTCAAAACTTAACCCAAAACAACACAGGTTAATATAGTTAGATTATTTAATTAGCTTGTTAAGCTCAGTAAAAGGTGCTAAAAAAAATTCTTACAACCAGCTGACAACAAATTGTCAAACATCTAACAATGGTGTGAACTTATATATTTCGTTGCCACTGTAAGATTTTTTATAGTTAAAAAAAGGAAAGTAAAAAAATATGCACCTCTATTGTGAATAACAAGTGGAATTTGTGTTGGCATGAAATTTTTATTGCTCTTGAATCTTAAAATTGTATTGAAAATCAAACAGCTTTAAGTTTAATAAAAAGAAATACACAAATGAAATGTTTTTAAGTATAAAGTTTTGTTTTAAATATTCTAGAAGCAGTGGAAGGAAATGCTCAGTATACTGAATGTGAACCAAAGAGCTTCATACTCTTTGCAAAAATGTGTTGCAGGGATTTATAAGCAATAATTGAGGACATGTTGTCCTCAAAATAACAATTTATAACCTTTCAATATTGAAGTGGCAGGAAAATATTTATATTACACGAAGTATAATTCATTTCGCTTGAAAAAATAAGGGAAAAGTGAAAAAATTTCCCATGAAAAATATTATTTATGATAAAGGGAATCAAAAAAAGGCAAAATAATTTATAGGTACCATTTTATATATAATATAGTTATGGCTATGGCGAGTCACCTATAATCAAACACAGTGTTTTCCATTAGATTCGTTCGAACAGCTGTTTTGTATGGTTATGGTTATGACACGTCTAATTTAAGCTTCAGATATTCCAAGTCCAGAAATTTTTCTTCTAAGCTAACTAAATGCTGGGATATAATTGATTCGGAGTACCCTACACGGATCACCAGCGCTACTAGCAGGTTCCTTGTTATAAGTATGTACTAAAGTCCTGCGCAAGTCCACTTATAAGAAGTTTTAAGACATGTGCTTGCTTTAAAAAATCACCCTTAAATACATAATAGCTTACCATCTACATCTTACACACTCACTCAAACGTACAATACGCAAAATAACAATCATACACGCATCAACACTACTTCTTTTGAGTGTTTTTTACGAACAAGAAGTTTTCGCGACATCGCTTTTAAACACTCATATACACGTACATCAATACATCCATCGTGCTTCGCTTATTAAACGACAGCATTTATTATTAGTTTAGCATAACATGTCCATGCCACAATACATTTAAAAAACAAGACGTATTTACATTTCAAGACTGTTTACGCAGGTCTCTAGTATGTACTCGTATGTATGGACGCAAGTATTAGAAGATTGCTTAAATTAAATTGAATAAGTTCATATAGCGCATTTGCTGCAAGAACGTTATAACTGAACAAATTCTATTTTAACGTTTTTTTTTGCATTATGATACATTTATTCACATACCATTTTCCATTCTAAATAGAAATCAACTTAGTACTTTATACCTTAAAAAAAAAAGCAATGTGAGTCCGATCACAGAGGAGATGTGTAAACATCTAGTAATGAAAATTTTTTTTTAAGTTAGAAGTACTTATGCTTTTAGTATCTTTTTTTAAATTAATTAATTAAAAGTATCAAAACTTTCAATATTGTAAATACATATGAATTTGTTGGTTTTTGTTTGTTTTAATAAATTTATTTGGTTAGTAAATGGGCACACTGCAGTATATGTATGTATATGTACTGCATTAAAAATTGCAGTAAGCAGTAAATTTACTGATTACTAAAAAAATTCAGTAAATTTTTACTGCTAATGAAATTTAATTTGCATTACCAGTAAAATCGTAGGGCCGTAATCATAATAAAATTGTAGCAAGTGGCAAAGTTTTTTCATTCAAATTTTGAAACTTTTGTATGAAAAACATTTAGCCACTTGGTAGAATTTCTGAAAATTCAATGCACCTCATCATATAACAAATCATTTAGGCAAGTTATAAAAATTGTACAAAAAAATTTTAGTGATCAGTAAAAATTTACTTGTTAAACATTTTTTATTGTTTTTACTGAAACTTTAGTGTTACTGCAGTGCTCATCTATGGTAAATGCCTTTACTTTTACTTTTTAATTTTTAATTCCTGTTGTTCATCGTTTAGTTGTTGCTGTTCTTGTTATTGTGTACGCATTGCAATTAAAATAAATTCAGTAAAGTGCGACTTTGACTCGCGCACATTCGGTTTTGATAATTTTTTTTTTTTGAATTAGCTTTCTTCCTTTTTTAAGTTTTTTCAGTTTAAACGATTTTATTTAGTTTTATCGCTTTTTTTCTCGTTTTGGCGTTTTTTTCTCTTTTTGGGTTTTTTTTAATTTTCGCAATTTTTTTCATTTTGACGATTTTTTCATTTTGGCGATTTTTTCTGTTTTTTGGGGTTTTTTTTCATTTTGGTGATTTATTTCTGTTTTTGGGGTTTTTTTATTTAGGCGAGTTTTTCATGTTGGCGATTTTTTTTGTTTAAGGATTTTTTTTTCATTTTGGCGATTTTTCCGGTTTTTCTCGATTTATTTTAGTCCTAGAGATTTTTTTTAATTTGGTGGTTTTTTTCGTTTTGGCGATTTTTTTTGTTTTTGGCGATTTTTTATATTTGGCGATTTTATATTTCTTTGATTTTTTAGTTTTACCGTTTTTGAAAATTTCAAGAGTTTTGCTCTTACGGTTTCCAAGATACAGCAAGTTGTCAAAATTACAAAGTCAAAATTGCATTAACTGGGATTTTAACATTTTTCGTTGCTCGTTTTGGAACACCCTTTAGTTTTTAACTCTCGTGTATTTGTTGTTGTAGTGGCCAAATGTCTACACATTGTGTCCAAATTTCAAATCCGTAGCTCTTACGGTTCATTTTCACCTTTGGTGTACGGAAATATACAGAAAAATAACCGGCGGCGGCGCACCGTCGGCTTCGAGCCGGTCGACTTCTTTCTCTGCTTGGTATTGCTTCTTTCAAACACTAATACACTCATACATAGCTCACACCGATTTGACAATGCAAAGAAATCTCAGCAAAGAAATCAAAGTCAAAAGATTTTTACCCCCCCGCGTATAGATGTTTGCACATCAAAAAGTACCATTTTTCGTACTAAATAGCGCAATTTGTAAAAAGCACTCAACATCTCGCTTGTAAAATGTCATACATACCGCATTAAGTGCGTCTGCTTTGTAAGGTGGTTTAAAATTTATTTTATTTTTAGTATTTCATAAGTATACATACATATATTTATTTATTTATTTGTTGGAACATTTGATTACAACTCAGAAAATAAGAAAACCAGGGAAAAACCACTTACATATTTGTGTTTTTATTTTTAAGTTGTTGTTCTCTATTTTTAAATTACAACTAAATGTTTCACGTAAAAATAAAACTGCCTACGAAAAGCATTTTCTTTTTTTTTCTCTCAAAAAATACTTGTTTGCAGTTGCTGCTGCCTAATTGAGGGTGTGCCTGCCTGCCTGCTTGCCGTACAAAGAAAAATGAAAATCCACTTGTGCGAACACGAATGTGTCCAATAGAGAGAATTGCTAAAATAATTAACAAAAACAACAACATTTATTCTAACAGCAGCAAAACACACGATGACAGTTTTATAGACCTAGCCAAGTACAATTTTTTTTTTAATTCTTAGTTTTTTTTGTCTGATTTATTGATTCTTAAAATAACACTATAAACGATTAAACTTGTTACTGAGGAGACACTTCAGCATTAAAAAAATAAGAAAAGTCTTGAAGCATTATTGACTAATCAAAGAGGTGTTAAGATTAGGATAAATTGAAACTGTGTTAAATGGAGAGTGGTTTTTCATCCCTATTTTGTAATTCTCGCTCGTTTTTGGGAAAATCCTTATGTAACTCTGAAAGTTTTGATTTCAAGTCTAATACATAGAAGTACCTGGAATTAATAGGCAGTTCAGTTCATTCGAACTTGGTTGGTTGCCAAGACCCCCAATTTCTGAAAGCCTACACTGTTATAAGTTATGAGTATGAGATCTGTTGTAAAAGTGAGCCGTAGAGAAGCTCTGATTATAAATGCGCATCATACCTCATTGGATCTGCCCACAGTACATATGCAGGTAAATACCTAGATCTAAGTTCTCTTAAAAGTGCTTATTTATAACAACAAATATCTAATGGTTCTACTAAAAGTAAAGACTTTGTTAACAACGTTTTTGAAAGAATTTGTCCTGTTCTAACTTTTTTATATACTCGTACATCATCTTGTTATTCCATCACTAGTTCGGAAGATATATGTAGATTTACTGTTACCATTGTTTTTGCGTCTGCCGCCAATATGGCGCCGCCAAAAAATTTCAACCGACTTTCATCTCTTGTATCATTGTTGTCTATGATGCTGCTCCAGCTGGTATTTTGATTTCTTAAGAATGTTAGTCGAATCAGTGTTACCATTTTCTTTCTAATTGTAGAAAATTGGAACAAACAAATATTTTTTTTTCATATAATAAAATTATCATGGAATTATTGAAAAATATTTTTCAGTAAGCAATTTTACAACGAAATTGATGGCGTTCACTTCGGAATAGCAGTGTAAAAATACGTTGTTCGTATAATGATAGTAGAAGGATTTTGTGGGGCTATTCATTCCGTTTTGTTCCGGTAGAACTGGGGAACATAGAACACATTCTGGTTATCAGGACTTGGACTTTCATACAAATGCCAGTTTTTTTGGTTACAGATCAAAAGGTTTTGAGTAATTATCTATCCGAATCATAAAATTTTAAGTAATTTGGCATAGATTTGTAGTTGGATATTTTTGCATATTTTGGTAGCAAGTGTACATTTTTACATATTTTCGCAATAAAAGCATATTTTTGCATTTTAACCATTTTTAATGCAAATTTCAAAATTAAAAAAGACTAAAAAAATATAACAATTAACTCTACATATCCTGATATCTTGCTTTTTGTTAAAAAAAAAGTATATATGTATGTTGTAAATTTTGCGATTCTGAACAAAGTTTGTTTTAATGCTTTATTTACATGTTTTTCTTACCTAACTGACATAGAAAAGACCTGGTTGGTACTTGCAGAAACCACCAGGCTCTCTAGGATTAAGTAAAGTCTATATAAGTGATTTATTTTTATTAGAAATAAAGAAATTTTATTGCCAAATTATATTTAATATTAATGCATAAATTGTTCACAAACGATTAATTTTTGAACTGTGCATTTTTGGCATCGAACCTTTGTACGAGAACTGCTTAATCAAATGTCAAATCATTGCTTTTTGGGCTGGCAATATCAAAACAATTTCAACTTTAATTAGTTGTAATTCGTGATACCCGAATAGAGCTAAAGTTCAATTGTTTCAGTTTCATTTCTATTTATCGGGGTTATTTTTTGTATTTTTCATATAGTCGTATGTACGTTTGTACTTCCCTTTGTTGTAAACATTTAACCAAAATTTTCAACATTTTCGTTATCTGTAAAATCTCAAAAATACGAGTATTAAATGTCTACAAAATTGTTTTTCTACTAAGTAAATAGTGTCGGCGTTTTTAAGTATATATTTAAAGCTTTATTCCAAGAAATGTATATGTTGAATAAATAGTATGTTATTTCAACATTTTAATAACGTTAATGTTCTAGTGAAAATTTCCAAAATAAAATTTAGTAAAAAGTTTTCATTTATCTTGGAAATACTAGCAATAAATACCATAACATATTGAGATTACATATGTATGTATAACTATTTTGATAGCATTTACAATTGCAATATGCATACAAATGAAATTATTTCTAATAAAATAGTTTACTTAATAAAGAAAACAAACGGTGTAAATGTAAAAGGCACAAAGATTGATACAGACCTGCACCACTGGTACTAGACTGAATACATCAAAGTTTATTATCTATTAAATATCATAGAGATTAGATTAGGTGTCATTATTACAACTTGGCAATAAAGTTCATTTCAGTTAATCCCAAGTTTAGCAAAACTGAACTCCACAGAAAAAATTAATTTTTCAACTCAAACACAAAATTCTCTGAATCAAATATTAATTTGTTTAATTTAGGTCTTACAAAGAAATTTGTGAATTCAAATGCGAAAATTTTTTTATAATTTGTTTGAAAAAAAAACTCTGATTTTTTCTATCAACATATTGAAACAAATTTTTTCTGAAATTAAAAAAGCAAATCAAACGACTAACGTATCTGTATATTATGCCATTTCCATATTTGAACTGAAATCGCCTCTAAACAATCTTGTTACAAATCTTACATTATATTGATTGTATGAATTATAACTTTTCTCTATACCAGAGTCCGGCAGAGAGAATTTGTTATTTAAGTGTATAAAGTTACCTATAAATAATTCTTCTAATTTTTTGAAATATCGATATATAAACAAACAATTTTTTAATAGGAAAACAAGACACCTTTTAGAGAATATTATGACCTTTAATTTTTTTCATAATAATAATAAAATTCTTGCATTGTGGCAACATTGCTGTGGATTCCGATTACTTTTGATTGTTGAAAATACGAATTAGTTTTTACTTTCTGTGCTGTTACGAATCAGCTGACTCTCTTTTGTTCATTGAAATCTAGTACAAGTCGTTAGTTTTTCTGTTTCGTTCTGTTCTGTTACGGTTCAACCTGTGAAAATCAAAAAATGTTTAAGTAATTGTAAGTGACAGCTTAAATTAAATAAAAATATTTTGAAATAAATTGTGATTGTACTTTTAGAATTAGAAAAAAATTAAACTTTATTGAAACTTAACAGTGGACGATACAAAACTCATCGCTTTAGTGGAAAACTGCGACCCTTCTGGTCAGAAACAGCTGATTAGTAACTGCAGAATAAGTAAGTACTCAAATTTAGAAGCATAACGGCACAGCACAGAACAGCAACAGAAACTAAAGACTAATGAAGTCTTTAGGCTCAGTTAGCCGACTGTAATGTAGTGTAACTGCAACAGTAGGAAACAGCTGGTCGATATTCTTATGTAAAAAGTAATGAAAATGGTTATAGAGATGTAACATGATCAGAATATACGAATCTGTACATTACTGCTCATATAAAAATATCGATCAGCCGTTTCCTACGTTGCAGTTACATTCCATTACAGTCGGCTATCTGAGCCTTTAGTCCCGGTTCATACACTCCAACTTTTGTTGATCAACTCTTAATTCAGCTGTAAAAAGACGGAGAAGGAAATACAAATATCTCTGTTTTTTTCTTACAGCTGAATTGCGAGTTGATCAACAAAAGTTGAAGTGTGTGAACCGGGACTTAGTTGCAACTACTTGCTCTTGTTTATTTGCTGAATTAAAAACATAACGGCGGTATTCGATATTTGAATAATATGGTGCAAATGCACAAGAAAAACAGCGATGATTACCAACTTCCAAATCACCACATTGGAAATTCTGCATAGGCGATTTTAGAATGATGTGAACTGAACATTTCGAGTGCACACCACCCAGCGAAGCCGCGGCGAACATTTGCATGAAGTTATATTCCATAGATTTAAAGATTAATTGTAGATTTTGAATGTTATCTTAACGGTATGAAATTGAAGCACAACTGCGGCAATACTGTTTGGAATAGCTTTCCATTGTTGTATCAAATTGTAATTTGCTGCTGCTTGTACATATCAATGGTTTACTAACGCAACCTCGTAACTTAAAAACTACTACTTTTCAGGAGAGACAAAAAATGATTTATAACAAGTATTTAAACATTTTTAATATATGTTTTTTATAATCTAATTACTTGTATGATTTTTGTTAAATTTTCAATTAAATACTTGTAAATTTTCATTAAATACTTGTTATAAATCATTTTTTGTCTCTCCTAAAAAGTAGTAGTTTTTAAGTTACGGGGTTGCGTTAGTGAACCATCGATATGTAATTCTTTCTGCTCGTTCACTATTATTGTTATTATTATTAGACCAAGAATTCACCTGTATAAATCCCTTGTTCGTCAGCGTAGTGCTTGTTTTCTTTTCTAATTTTTTTCTATAATTTTTTTTCAATTTTCATTTGTAAAGAAATTAAAAATGAAAAAGCTAAGAAAAACAATGAGAAACTTGGTCAAGTGAGAAGAACCTTGTGACATTAATTTAGTTTATTTCTTTTTCTGTCATTGTTAATGCACATAAATACATACATTTGTATGTACATATGTATCTTATGCATTTGTTAGTTTTCTTGGCTTAATAGTGGCAAGTTTGTAATATGTACCTAAGGTACATATATAGTAAGTAGCTTGTATGTACAATTTCCTAAGTATAACAAGTCGTAATAGTAGTGCTAAAAGCTCTAGTGGCTGTTGAAAAGATGGTTGCTGGTGATAATCTTAATAAAAAACAGCAGCAGTAGTAGGAGTAGAAGTAGCAGCAGTTGTTATTATAGTCGTTTCTACATCACCACTCGAGTTATTTGATGATGATACTGATGTACTTGTACTATTTTTGTGTTTATACATACATGCATACGTATGGATGTATGTATGTACATACATATGTATGTGTGTTTTTGTTATTTTCGTAGATATACCATCGTTTTGTTTTTATTTTTTTGCTTTTTGTATAATAAATAACCTTATGTGTATAGGTATCTTTTTTGCTATAGAAAAGGATTTTGAAAAATGTCACTATAGTGTCATATAACCATATATGTATACGTATGTATGTAATTACCCTCTAGTCAACCTAGAACCATATGTCTCTATGTCAATACTGTTTCTCCAGCGACAATTGCACTAGTTAAAATGTCAACAACTTTCCTTTTATGCGTGAGTAGAGATACGCTAGAGACGACAGTTCTAGTGTATTTCTGGTGATATTGTCAATGAACGCGTCAATAGTTTGTTTTTCTTTTTTATTAACCCCCGACTAAAAAAAGGGGTGTTATAAGTTTGTAGTGTGTGTCTGTGTATCTGTGTATCTGTGTATCTGTGTGTCTGTCCGTGTAAACGTACAGGCCAAACGGCTGGACCGATTTTCATTTAGTTTTTTCTGTTTGAAAGATGATTTGATCGAGAGGGTTCTTAGCTATGTTTGAAGAAAATCGGTCCAGCCGTTTAGAAGATATAACATCTTTTCTGAAAAAAGTCGGGGATTTTTAAAATTTTAAATTTTTGTTATTATGTTGTGCAATAATATTAAATAAATATATGTAGACAAAGGTCTTCCGTTCAAATAACTCAATATGGTCGTAAAATAACTACCTTCTCAATAGTGCTAAAGTCTACTGATAGATTTTGAATGACAACCCTATGTTATTTAACAAATAGGCATTTGCATTGGCTAGGGTACACCTAGTCAGTAGCACTATTGACAATGTCACTAGAAAATCACTATAAGTTTACTATTGACAACGAGAGAATATATCGATATTGTAGACTAGAGCCCCTAAAATTTACTAGTAAATATTTGGTGCCAATGTCTCCATGTGGTCCCGAAAGAACTACTAAGTCAGTAGTGCTATAGTCTAGTGGTGGATTTTCAATGACAAGCTAATGTTAAATGTCAATAGATGATACCATTGGCTGGGGTACACATGGACACTAGTGCTGCTGACAACGTCACTAGTAACTCACCACAATTTCACTATTCGCACTTTCTGCAGGGTATAGTACATACATATATACATATATAATATAGCAAATGTATGTACATATCGTTCATTTACTTCAATAATGGCACAACTCAAAAAAACCAGTTTTGCAGAAAACGCGTTTTAAGTTTTCAATTTGCATAGGTACAACTCAATGGAGAAATGAAAAAAAATTCTTCTCTCAGTAGGTGATAGTAAAAGCTATTTATATGAAATTTTTACACAAGATAAAATACGAAATGCCGCATCTTTCTGCATTATTAACTCAAAGAACTAATTTTTTGAGTTATGCCACTATTGAAGTAAATGAGCGATATGTAGCTAAATATACTACACAAAAAGCTCGAGGAAATGTAACATGTACATTAGGGAGATAACTTTTTAACAATTTTTTAAAATATCAAAATTGGCACAGTCCGATAGAGCATAAAAACTATAAGGGAACGTACATATATTTAATTTTTCGCTAAGTTCAAAAAAGTTCACACACCAGCCGTGATGGAGATTTTTAGGGTTCCGTACACCAAAGGTGAAAAGGAACCCTATTGTTTTCGCTACGCTGTCCGTCTGTTCATCTGTCCGTCACACGCTATTTTCTCAGGAACCGTAAAAGCTACGGATCTGAAACAGAGTATGTAGAACCTTGGCCGCTACAACAACAAATACATGAGAGTTAAAAATTAAAGGGTGTTCCAAAACGAGCACCGAAAAATTTGAAAATCCCATGTAATATACATACAATTGTATGTGCATGTGTATATTGACACTTGAAATTTGTAAAATTAGTGTATTTTTATACACACTACAACAATAAATACTAAAATTTTAAAAAACTTAAATTAAAGGGTGTTCTATCAGTTAATGCAATTTTGACTATGTAATTTTGACAACGTGCTGTATCTTGGAAACCGTAAGAGGCAAACTCTTGAAATTTTGAAAAACAGTAAAACTAAAAATCCCAAAATTATAAAATCGCCAAACCGAAAAAATTCGCCAAAAATTAAAAAAATCGCCAAAACGATAAAAATTGCCAAAATTAAAAAAAAAATCTAACACTAAAATAAATCGCCAATTTCGAAAAAAATGCCGAATTAAAAAAACGCCAAAATGAAAAAAACGCCAAAAACCGGAAAAAATCGCCAAAACGTGAAAATGGCGCCAAAACTAAAAAAAATTGTTTATATGAAAAAAAAAATCGCAAAAATGAAATAAATCGCCAAAATTTAAAAAGAAATCGCCAAAATTAAAAACGCCAAAAACCGAAAAAAATCGCCAAAACGAGAAAAAGTGTCAAAACTAAAAAAGCGCATAAGCTTAAAAAAGATAGCCAAAACAGAAAAAAGCAAAAGGCGCCAAAACTACAAAAACACTCAAAACCGAAAAAAAGACCAAAAACTATATATTATATAGGCTAAAGTTTGTATTGAATTACATATCTAGTGTATGTACGGAACCCTTCGTGCGCGAGTCAGAATTGCACTTTACTGAATTTATTTTCTTTTTGGTTAAGAAAAATTAATAATATGTTTGTTGAAAACAAAAAATAAATAAAAAAAATACCATATAAAATTATGAATATTCAATATTTCATTAAGAAGGCCTCAAAATAATTTTAGATTATGTAAAATAATATTTTTGTTAGTTCAAGTCCGTGCTTTAAGTGCTTCGAAACACCAATTGGTGCCTGAACTGTTTTGAGAAAAATTACAAAAGATAATTTTCATGGTTACTATGACATGGTTGACCTCATGGTACTATGCCAAAAAATTGGTTATACTCCTAATGTACATATCTATTACTATTTCAAACGTGCCTCCAAAAAACACCGGAAAATAAAAAATTATCTTCTTCTTATACACACTTTCCTTCCTTATTTTAACCCTTTTTCTAAATATTTAGATATATCGGTTCAAAATAGCAAAACAGCAAACACATCTTTATAAGTACATATGTATATACATATCAACACTCCTCGATACTTGAATAGGACCTAGGCTAATATAATAAGGTGAATTTATTTTGATATAAAATGCAACGCTGTTGAAAAAACATTTTTACCTATATGTTAGTGTAAAATTTCTTATTGCCTAAAAAGATTTATGAACGTTTGACACCAGAGAAATTAGCACCTTGTAATTATAATCTGTGGTCACCAGCTGGTATGAATTCGTCTTGAATACGACACCCACATAATTCTTGCTTAAATTTGTGTACAAGCAGGGTTGCTAAATATGTAGATTTATCGGTTTTTAGCAGTTTCTTTAACTATTGAGCAGTCGTGCAGTTTTTTGTTTAAAATATCAGTTTTTTTTATGTATTTCTGGATTTATTGTAGAAATTAGGCTTCTTGGTGTTAATGCAGCTTGACTATAATCAAAAAAAAAAAAAAATATATATATATATATCACACAAGGCTCTAAGCAAAAGAGCCCATTGTGATTTGAACCAAAAGAGCACTAAGTAATAAAGATTTCAAGCCTGATTAAATAGCATGCATTTAATTGAGATTTTTTATGCTTATGTTTATGATAAAAATTTTAAAATTACTTTGCAATTACACGTTTAACTTGACCACATCAAAAACGTATTTCATTTTACTATTAATTATTCTTTATTACACTGATTACAATATAATATTTAATTTATTTATAATTGTTAAAGCTAAATTGTAGTGCAATTTAATTTATTTTTAAGCAACAACAAAATCGCTAAAAAAATATTTATTAACAAAAAAAAATGAATAAGCATTGAAATGATTCATTTTATATAATGGAGTATGATGAAATTGATGTAAATAAAAAAGTTATATACAAAAAAAAAAAAAAAAGAATTAACAACACACAGTTAAGTTAATTAAAAGCAAAGTTATTGTAGAGACTCTGTAAAAGTAATAAAAAATATTTTATATACAAAATTTATTTAGATTTTTTCCTGTTGCAATTAACAAAACCCTACAGTATGGCCAAACTTAAAAGCATAATTCGTATGAGGAATACGTAAATCCTAAATTAGCAACTAATGCATTAAATAATTGGCTTATTAAGTTTTCTTCACTGACTGAGACTAAAACCCAGTGTGAGGACAACGAAGATATACTTTTATTAGGCTTCAAGGCAGCATTAAGACAGAATTAGCCAATCGTCCACGCCTATTAACTAAACAACTGATCGCTTTTGATACTTGAAAACAATGAAAACGCGTAACGAAATTTACTCTTGAAGTCATACTACCCCATACATATTTGTAAACAAAATTAAACTTTACAGTTAGCATCACTGTTGCGAACAGCTGATTGTATATTTGCACTCCTCGTTTGCTTTAATTTTCTTATACATTATGAACACGTTCAGAAAGCTTAAACCAATAAATAAAATCTTTTGCTATTTTTGTTATTTTACAAGAAATGAAACTAATTGAACATAAATACACAAAGTCATTGTACAATGTGTTTGACATAGTACCTAGTACTCTGGTCGAAGTTGTGAAAAATTGTCAGCAAAATTTATTATTTCGCGTGAAAAATTTGACATGTACTAAATGTAGTTCAACCCGCAGTTTTTCTTATAAATTTCTCACTTTTATTGTTTGAAAGTATGCAACATTGTTAAAATTCCGTGCGAAAAAAGTACTGCTCATATTCTAGGCGAATTCAGTATCAGTTGACCTTATAACTACAACAATACAAAACCAATCTGTCAGAAGATTCCTAAGCAAATTTTGACATTTTGGTTCAAATTGCTCGATTCGGCATCAACAGCTGATAATCAGCCGGGGCGGAAAATGTCACCTGATACTCAATTCGCCTTGCTCATGTTGCTTCGCAGCTGTAACTAAAATGATGCCAGATTCATTTAAAATAAATAATTTTTGATTATATATTCGGAAGTTACAGGAATGGGGGCCTACAAGGTTAATCACTTTCAAAAAAGTTCCAGCAAAGCCAAAAATTGATTAATGCTGAGAAATAAATTTTAAAACTTGATGAAAATTTAAATATAAGCAAAATTTTATATTAAATTCATTGTACGTTTAATTATATAAAACAATTTATTATTTCTAACATCTTGCAATAATTATTTTTATTTATTTAATTGCAAAACAACTATGAGAGAGCTAAGCAAAATAATGAAAAGAAATTTTAGAAAATTTGCAATATCAATGATAAAATCAATTGAAATTTCAACACAATCATACATATGTATGTATGTATGTATGTATGTATGTACATACCTATGTACATATGTATTTATCTACACTCGAACAATAAATTCTAATTAATTTTAAATAAACTTGCACAACAAATAATTAGTATATGTATATTTTACTTAAAAAAAGTAATTAATAAGAAATAATGAACAGTTTGCAACTTAACGATTCGCTTTATATTTAGGCCGGGTTTCCACCTGTTTGCTATGTGCCACACAAGCGTAAAAAAAGCGTAACCACTAATTACTAATGAAAAACAGTTTGATTCAGGCACGTATTTATTAAGTTAAACGGTTTCATACATAACTAATAGATAATTTTATAGAATACAACATGATTGGAAACTGTTTAAATCAATAAATATATGCCTGAATCAAACAGTTTTTCATTAGTAATTAGTTGGTTACGCTTTTTTGGGCAAATGACACACAAGAAATGCCAAGTGTAAACTCAGCCTTAGAATATACGAAATAAATATGTGCCCTTAATTATGAAAGTGGTCTAAGTCATGTGCATTTTTGCTTCAAAATATCAAATAAATCTTCAATAAATATTTAATAAATTTCAAATAAATTTATATTAATCGAGACTAGTACAAATTACACTAAATCAAAATGTTTCATAAGATATAAATATTTTTCGATTTGTTCACATGTAATCTACTAAATATCTCGACTAAAGATAACTATATATACCTTAGACCACTTTCATAATTAAGGGCACATACATATGTATGTAGGTGTATGTGAGATAAGATTCTTTACACAATAATAAAAATTCTTATAAACATTTTTAGCACGACACAATAAAAATAAATATACTAATAAAAAACATTAGAGCAACTGATCATCAGCTGATTTTAGAACAGCGCACAAGCTCCATATGGAAAAAAAGAGCACATTTCTTTATACATAAAATTGGAGATTGAAGTATTAAACATATTCACTCCAGCAGGCTACCGACTACGCGACTACAAATGCCGCCAGCAACAAGTGTAGCCATGCAGCGTGAAACTTAATTATTTTGAAAGCGGCAACGACATCATAAGCAACTGATATTAAAATATACTACTTATAATACCTCACATTTATAAGAATAAAATTAATTATTTAAAATGTTCTCATATTTCGTATAAGTATAAAATTTAATCAATGTATACCTTTATATGAGTTTTTAAATTTTCTTTCTGTTAAATAATATTCAATAATTTCGAGCTATAATTTGCTTTACATTTTGTATTATATTGGCAGCACTGCTTTTGCTCATAGTAATTTTTATATACACACATGTATTCTATTTTTGACAGGTTGTTCTCGGTAGCCTGCTGTGGTGAATTTGTTTAATATGTACTTGAAGGTTCAATCAGACGTGTCATACCACAATGTCATAGCAATAACCATTGCCATAAACATAAATATATTTGATTCACAAATGACTGCTTTGTTTAGTTTAAATGAATTAATTAAATTAAAAAATATTGCCTAATTTGATTAAGCTTAAGATCTCTTGATTTTATATTGAAAAATTGTTTGTTTATTTTCTTGAAGAAGCCAAGCCACACAAAAGGAGTGGAGAAATATCGAAAAAGACGTCTAGATATTACAAGAATTATTAAATTGAAAAATTATATTTGTATTGGTGTTTCGAAAGTTTACTTTCGAACTTTTAAAACAATTTTTAAATTCAATATCTGCCAGAAATCTGTACAAAGTCTTTAAGAACAAAGTCAGATACGAACGAAATTTCTGATTCAGATAATGTCGGAATAATTTGCCCATTATATATTAGGTTAATTTGGGTTATAAAGGGAGACCTAGTTGGATCCATTGTGATTGCCTTCTGGTGGTACCCGTTAATAAAAATTTTAACCCCTATTTGTACCAAAAAGAGGCCCAATTAACTGTCATTAAGCCACTGAATTCCCAAGGTGAAGCCCCTGATATCCTCCAGTTTACACTTACCGATATCACTAATGCTCTCATGGAAGGATCTGCTCAGTCATCTAATCCTATGGCGTTGCGGCTCCGGGCTAGATAATATATTCAATGGTTTCTGGTTCCTCTTTATCCTGGCACATCCTACAGAAATCAGGAAATGCTGGTTCTTACTCTGACCGAGCAGTAACCAGTCAACAGGCCTATCAAGACTCGCATCACCTTCCTATTTACATCCAGTATCAGCTCGGAGCCCTCGAGACTCTACAATCATCCCTATTTCGCCATGAAAGGTTGGTCGTGGCAATTACTCTGTTCTCTGTCTGCCACACATTCCCTCATCTAACGCCGACCCGATTTTTGTCAGCTCATCGGCAACGTCACTTCCTTCAGCATTGCTGTAGCCAGGAATCCAACATAGTCTGACACTATATTTGTCCATAAACAATTTGAGGGCTTTCCTACAGTCACTAACAATGCATTGTTATCACTAAAACTGAATTTGTCAAACAAAAAAAAGGATGCCTTTAAGCCAATTTACTTCCTAACCTTAAATTTGCTCACTCTTTATTATCATGGGAGAAAATTTTTAAAATTTAATGTTTCACTATAAATGTAACAACCCTTCCTGCCTCCGCAGCTGTTCACTACTAAATATTTAAAAACAAAGCTAACAAAACTCGTATTTACACAAAAATAATACCTACATATACACCCAGAAAAAAGATTGGTTGGAAAACTGTTAGTCCAATAAAATATCATTTGCATTTACTATATTTCAGTTCACGCAATCAATTTTCTGTTAATCCAAAAAACAATCCATGTTCATTGCCATAAGCGCATAATTGTAACAAAGATATGATTGTGACATTACTTAAATTGATTGCATCAACCGAGCGTATGCTTTTGTCATGACTAATTAACTGATTGGTTAACCCAACCGAATAAAATATTACAAATTGGATTTTACTACCAACTTTTGGTATTAGCAACTAAAAAATTGTCGTTCTATATTAAAATTAAAATAAAAACTTTCAATCAGTTGCTGCAACTAACTAGAGGTTGAGTTTACTATCATAGTTTATAGCAGCAAATTAAAAAATTAACTTTTGTGACTTTCAAAGATATTATGATTTGTGAATTCTCAAATGGTTTTTGAAAGTCTGTGCATAAGATAACAGGTTTGTGGCTTTTCAAAATGTGTGGTTGAAGAAATGTATATAGACATGCTTCAACATTAGGAAATAAATTTCAATTAAAATAAACTTATGACAATATGTCAAATAATAAATTTCTTAAATTGTGTATTTTTATTTGCGTATATTGTTTATTTTTATTTCAGCAAGGAAGGCTAATTTTTCTTTTACAGGTACCAATTATGATATTGTTTTAATTATATTAACCAAATTTTCGGTAGCAAGAATAACATTTATTTCAGTATGGAATGTCAACCAATTTTTTCTGTTGCTACAACTATTGGGTTGAGGGTTATAATTAAAATATAGTGGTACCACAAGAAAATTTCAGTCGCTATAGCAGAATTCTATGATAGTTGCTGCAACCGCCAAAATTCAATTGGCAACAAATTCGGTTGTCACAACGAATCTGTTTTCTCTGTGTATCTATATATATCATATCTACATACACACATAAAAACAGGGTGGCCGTTATTTTTTATTTTTGATGTGTAAACATCTATACGCTAGGGGGTAAAAATCTTTTGACTTTGATTTCTTTGCTGAGATTTCTTTGCATTGTCAAATCGGTGTGAGCTATGTATGAGTGTATTAGTGTTTGAAAGAAGCAATACCAAGCAGAGAAACAAGTCGACCGGCTCGAAGCCGACGGTGCGCCGCCACCGGTTATTTTTCTGTATATTTCCGTACACCAAAGGTGAAAATGAACCGTAAGAGCTACGGACTTGAAATTTGGACACAATGTGTAGACATTTGGCCACTACAACAACAAATACATGAGAGTTAAAAACTAAACTGTGTTCCAAAACGAGCAACGAAAAATGGTAAAATCCCATGTAATATACATACAATTGTATGTACATATATACACTTGAAATTTTAAAAGTTAGTGTATTTTTATACAGACTACAACAATTAACACTGAATTTAAAAAAAAAAATTAAATCAATCAATCAATCCATCAGTTAATGCAATTTTGACTTTGTAATTTTGACAACTTGCTGTATCTTGGAAACCGTAAGAGCAAAACTCTTGAAATTTTCAAAAACGGTAAAACTAAAAAATCAAAAAAATATAAAATCGCCAAATATAAAAAATCGCCAAAAACAAAAACAAATCGCCAAAACGAACAAAACCACCAAATTAAAAAAAATCTCTAGGACTAAAATATATCGCGAAAAACCGGAAAAATCGCCAAAATGAAAAAAAAATCCTTAAACAAAAAAATCGCCAAAATGAAAAAATCGCCTAAATAAAAAAACCCCAAAAACAGAAATAAATCACCAAAATGAAAAAAACCCCAAAAAAACAGAAAAAATCGCCAAAATGAAAAAATCGTCAAAATGAAAAAAATTGCGAAAATTAAAAAAAACCCAAAAAGAGAAAAAAACGCCAAAACGAG
Organism: Tachina grossa; assembly: GCA_949987645.1. NCBI lineage: Eukaryota > Metazoa > Arthropoda > Insecta > Diptera > Tachinidae > Tachina > Tachina grossa. The sequence goes on from OX465274.1 coordinate 222,548,818, forward strand.
AAAAAAAGCGATGAAACTGAATAAAATCGTTTAAACTGAAAAAACTTAAAAAAGGAAGAAAGCTAAATCAAAAAAAAAAAAAAAAAAAAATTATCAAAACCGAATGTGCGCGAGTCAAAGTCGCACTTTACTGAATTTATTTTAATTGCAATGCGTACACAATAACAAGAACAGCAATAACTAAACGATGAACAACAGGAATTAACAATTAAAAAGTAAAAGTAAAAGTAAAGGCATTTACCATAGATGAGCACTGCAGTAACACTAAAGTTTCAGTAAAAACAATAAAAAATGTTTAACAAGTACATTTTTACTGATCACTAAAATTTTTTTGTACAATTTTTATAACTTGCCTAAATGATTTGTTATATGATGAGGTGCATTGAATTTTCAGTAATCAGTAATGCCCGTATTCATAATGAAATTCTACCAAGTGGCTAAATGTTTTTCATACAAAAGTTTGAAAATTTGAATGAAAAAACTTTGCCACTTGCTACAATTTTATTATGATTACGGCCCTGCGATTTTACTGTTAATGCAAATTAAATTTCATTAGCAGTAAAAATTTACTGAATTTTTTTAGTAATCAGTAAATTTACTGCTTACTGCAATTTTTAATGCAGTACATATACATACATACACTGCAGTTTGCCCATTTACTTACCAAATAAGTTTAATAAAACAAACAAAAACCAACAAATTCATATGTATTTACAATATTGAAAGTTTTGATACTTTTAATTAATTAATTTAAAAAAAGATACTAAAAGCATAAGTACTTCCAACTTAAAAAAAAAATCATTACCAGATGTTTACACATCTCCTCTGTGATCGGACTCACATTGCTTTTTTTTTATTTCATCTACTCTCACCCCCCAAATCGGTTCAATTTTATGAAAAAAAAAAAATACAAAAAAATTTCATACCGATAAGTTGTGTTTTAGGGGGTGCGTCCGGCCCTCAAAGTTGGCCCTCAAGCCCATATATTCAATGCAATTTTTTTTTTTAGTTTTATTTTGTTTATATGTATATGTATGAAATAATTTAATATATACATATAAGCTCTTATTGTACAAGCTTAAAATAAAAAATTTCCATATAAATATAATTTTGTTACATAAAATTTTTGGTATTTTGTTGGTTATTTTCCTCATTATTTTCTAGAATATTAATTTTATCAAAAAACTTTCTTTGAGACTAATGTTGTTGACTTGAAGATCTAAAATATTGCCATATGTCATATTCTTGTAAAATGATTTTTTAAAAAGATAGTCATATGCAAACAATTACATTGAAAAATGGGCTTGAAGGCCAACTTTGAAATTTTTACACAATATGAAGAACGATATGTAATCCATTTTTTTGAGTTATGACGTTCTTTGAGTAAATGAGCGATATGTAATGTATACATGCATTCAAACAACTTGACTTTGTCGTCTATAAAACTGAAGAAAAAAAACCAAAAACCACATCCGAGTCTAATGATGTGGACACCTCTTTTTGGAGAGAAGACAACAAATACAACAGTGGATTTTTTCTTTTACCTTCAACCATAACACCTGCATAACCTATAAAATCCGATCAACAGAAACATAAAAAAAATAATGTAAAATTACAGCATTTGTGCAACCTCTTTATTACCATAAATATACTTACAAAAGCGGCAGCAGCAGCAACATCATTTACAAAATATTGCAACTCAAATGTATCGAAACAAAAAACTAAAGAGACGAAAACGACAGACCGTCCGACGAACACTGCAAAAAGAAAATCTAGTTGATGATGAATACATAATTTTATTTTTATTTTTCTTTTTCCATTGCAGTTAGTTCAACATGATGATACAACTGGGTATACTTCAAATACATTGTAGGGGCGTAATAAGAGACAATGAAAAACACATTAATTTTTTTTCATATTTTATTTTTCATGTTGTTTGGTTTTCTTGTTGCCCTATTGTAATTCATCATATTTTTTAATTAAAAAAAAAGTGCAATGTTTGCAGTCTTGGCCTTTGAATTTTTAATTTTTATTATCTGAGCTATTTTGGCATTCGCTTCAAAAACATACACAGATATGTACATACCTATAAAAAATAAGACTGCAGAAAATCACATTGGCATACAAGAAATAAAACAATAACGAAAAAAAATATACTTACATAGATCCAAAACTATTTCAACTACTCCAGCAACAAAGAACACAGCAACAGCAGAGACAATAAAAAGTAGTGTAATACTATACACAAAACCATAAAAAAAACTTTACATACACGATGGTGATAAGAGTAAAGGCCGGGGCACAATGAATCCGTCATACGTTATACTTCGCCTTTTTCAACTGACATTATCGCAACGACGGAGAAGGTTGGCACAATCAATACTCTATTGACGGAAGCATTTGAACAGCTTCAATAGATTGATTCTCCATTTTATTTATTAAATTCAAATTTTTTTATTTATCTTGGGGGCCACACGTTAAATTTTTGACTTTCAATTCCAATCACTTTTCAACACACTCACACTTTTTTCACTAACACAATCAAACTTTTTAAATTGAAAACTGGATTGATTTCAAATTCACCTATCCATTTAAATGGCAATTTAATTTTCAATTTGAACGGCTGGTCACAGCGCACATTGATTGAAGCTACAAATTTGAGTTGTTTCTTCGTCGGTGGCATTTAAGAAATGAAATTGATTATTAATTTGTATCACAACTATCAATTTTAAGGAATTTTGACACACAATATGTGTAATGAAATTGAAAGCCATTTATTGAACGTGTGGCTGCAACGTATTTCGTTTATTTCTTTTGATTAATTTTATTTTTGCTGCGAAAAAAACACATAAACCTAATTCAGAACATACCAAAAAAAAACCAACCAATACATATCTGTCAAACTACTCAACGTATGCAAAAAGTTAAAAGTTGACCAGTTTTTGTACTTTGCGTTGACACGTACTGAATGTAACATCCCTCATAAGAAAACATGCAATTCAACTTAGCTGTCAGTTAAAAAAGGCGAAGTTTAACGCATGACGGATTCATTGTGCCCCGGCCTTAATATATAATAATGATGATGATGACAATGATGGTTGCTTTAATTTAAATGCGCCACTTAGGGATTCGTTTTTCTGAATGAATGAATAAATTAGTTTGACTTACTGATTGACTCAATAACAAAGCACAAAGCAAGAAATGTTTTAATAAACTATACATATTTATATCTTTGGCAGGAATATATTGCAGACAAGCTTTTAAGCTTTGCTGAACTTATTCTAGTAAGAATTGTATGGAAATTATTGAAATAAAAAAATTATTGAAATTAAAAAAAAACTATCATACAAAGTGGCGTGCAACATAGAATAAGAATATCCTTATTGGCCACCTCTGGATCTACACATGTCTTTGCTAGATCTCAGATCAAAGCTATTGTTTCAAGCTATTTAAAACTAAGAAATTTCTTTCGTATTTGTTTGTAGCTTAGCTTATTCTAATATTAGGGAGAACGATTTACAGGCATTGTGCTAAGGGAGTCCGCTTCACTGGAAATAACCAAAACCCAATTTTTTCCAGTTATCCGATTTTTTCTCTAAAATTTAGTTCGGATTACTGAAATTTATTACAGTTAAGCGAACTGCTTAAAGCCTGGTACGGAGTTCATACGGAATTTCAGGTTCTCATACAAACTGTATGTAAAAAAAAAATTACGGAAATTCAGGTTGGTAAATTTCGTAAAGGAATTTCCATTTGCTTGTACGGAGTTTCAAAAGAAAAATACACGGAATTTTTTTTATTTATTGCCTATCTTAGGGATGTTATAAATATAAGTGGAGACTTTTTTCCATGATATAAATATAGAAGGTACTTCCATTCTCTCTTTGTTTTTAAAAATAAGTATTTTTGAAGTTTGTTTTTTGAGAGAAATAAAGAAAAATGTTCCCATATAGTAAAAAATTTAAGTCTTCCCCTAGAAATTTTTTTACAAAAATATGTAATTTTCTTAACAAAAATTTGGGAATATATAAAGTTATATACATAACTACATATCTGTGAAGTTAATAAAGAGATTATGTAATAACTTATCTCATATTTTTAAGTTTTCTGCTTAATACAAATCTTTTAACTATATTTTCATCTAAATTTGGCGCTGAGAAACCAAATTGATTGATGATTTGGATTATTTGACAACGAATTTTCATTAAGTTTAACAAATAGTAATTGATATTGCATTCTGTTTAATTTACATAATAAGTTTCTTGCTGACTGCAACATCCCTTTCTAAAAAAATTGGTGTAATAATCGGTCAGATCATTTAGCAAGTCTATTTCACAGATCTTATAGGCTCTTAGGCACTGTTGGCGAACACCAGCAAATGCAGGGAATTTAAAATATGCTGCTTCTTATTTTTTGCTTATGCCCTAATTAAGTACGAAGATTTATGACGTTTTTTTGTTTTAAAATAATTTTCTTGTTTTTGAATTGTCTAAATTATTTTCTTCTAAATGGTTGTTGTCTTTGATAATGAAAAATTAAAATATTATTACCATGTTTTTAAAACATAAAAATAAAATGAAATTATTATACAAAAGTTTGAAAAATAAAGGAAAAAAATATGTGTTGGATATAATGTTTGAAACAAAATCATAAAGCAAATACACGAACCTTCTAGCATGGACAATAACTAATAATTGTTTTAAGGATTCTGCTTCTTTTTTTTTCGTCCATAGACAAGACGATACAACCGTCAAACACAATTTGGACATTAACTGCCGTATTCAGAAAAAATTATTTTGATTTACGAAAGGTTTACAAAACAAATTTTGTATGGAAATTTGTTTATTAAACTTTTTGTAAACCTAAATTATTTTTTCTGAATAAGGCTTTAATTGTTTAATTTATACATTCTGTATTTTATAAAAACAATTTTTAAATAATTTTTGAATAAAATTTTCCAAAAAAACAGGAAATAGAGGGGAAATATTAAATTAATACGGTAGCACGATTTTACCGGAAACTTCACAATACTTATACTTGTCAGATGGTGAATGTCAAGAAAAATTGAGAGAATGGAAGTACCTTCTATATTTATATCATGCTTTTTTCTGTCAACTGAAACCAAAATTAATGTTCAAATTAATTTTTAGTGTTTTTGTGTGTTTTAAATTGAAAAATAAATGCATTTTGTGTGTATGCAAACATAATTCTCCACAAAAGCCTACACAATTATTTTTCCATGTAGAAATAAATGTAAATTAACAAACGTGAAATTCCGTAAGAACTCCGTACCGGGCTTAAAATCAAAAATGTCTTGCATTGACAATATAATAGAAAAAATACAATAAAGTACGTGAGAGCGAAAAGGACAAATACATTTTACCATTTAATTTTTTAACGGACAAAACATGCACAATTTTTTCAGCGTTAAGTTATGCAATCGATTTCTAATAAATAAATTTTTCATTGTTTTTGTTTATTTTTTCAATAAAGCAAAGTAAGTTTCATACAAAACGTAGTTTTGTTTTTGGTTTTGTTTTTGGTTTTCAGTAATACGATATTTTCAATAAAGCGATGTTTCGCTAAAGCGAAGTGAATAAGACTAGCTGCGTTTAAAATCAGTGTGGGGATTTGTATCGCTTTCAGTAATCCGGATTTTTTCAGTAAAGCGTGTTGCGCTAAAGCGGCTGTACTTACTGACTAATTCCTTTTCTCCCAAGAAAATAATTTTAGTTTTAATTTTTGAAATTGCATAATTTGAAATATGCAATTATGCAAGGTCATTCTTTATATAAAGTAAAAGTTTACTCAACCAATCGCCACCTAACCGAAGCACACAATTTAATCTCAGCAGCATACATATAAATATTTTTGCTCTTCCCACACAATCTGCCATATTTGTAGTTCACAAAATCAGCAAAACTCTTTTGCCACCGAGTCAATTGAAACAATAGAAAGACGACATACATTTCAATTGTTTTTTTTCTTCTTCCTTCATTGCTGCTGTATTTATAAAATTACATAAAATTAGCTAATGACAAACGTCACACCGCCACCAACAACAGCAACATAATTATCACCATCATTGTCATCAGCGGCTTGATGATATGTCGACCGTTCATTTCTTTTACACGATTTTGACCGACTTTTATTGCTGACTTTTTATTTTTCTATAAAAATTGGTTTATGACTTTTCACAACTTGCCTGCAGCAGCTGGAGTATAAAATTTGACAGACAGACATGAATACATACTGCATAAGTTTATAGATGGATGGACAGTTATCAAGCTTTTCAAATACGATATGTACATGAATGAGCATGAATGAATGAATAGAGATAAAAAGCAGAATAATGAATACGAGTAAATAGTCAGTTTAATAGTTAAAATGTTTGCAATTATGTTTATTATTTATTCACTTGCTGTTGTTGAACGCGTATGTATAAACAGAGTTGCAAAAGAATTAATTATTAATCAAAACCTTAAGGTACATACATACATATATCTGTGGCAAAAAGGAAAAAAGTGCTTAAGTCGAGTTAAGCTGATTTTGAGTTAATGTTACCTCCGTAATCTGCATATTCGAAAGTACCCCTGGTTAAAATTTCAATTAATTTGTGTGATTTTTCAGGAAGTAATAGCACTATGACTTGCGACTTATATTTTTTAGACTTCAAATCTCATTTGGAATAATAGCTTAAATTAATTTATACTTTGGTATATTCCAACATAAATGTATTATACCTGATTTACATTAAGCATTTTTTCATGAAATTTCATGAATTTTGTTGCACGCAACTTTTTCTATTTGCTAATTGCAGCGCTATAAAAGAGAATTTTGTATAAAATAGGGCGTAAAATGAATCCCTGATACATTTTTAACAACTTTTTTGATACGAGTTGGTCCTCCAGGCCTCCTATTGACAAATAAAAAATGTTCATGCAACTAATTTCATGAAAAAAATGCTTAATGTAAATTAGGTATTACTTATAATGTGTTGAACGATGTTTACTTAAAAAAATAAGGCTTAATTTAACGGTAAAAGAATTAAATTTCTTAAAATCGACTTGAAAGCTTAACTTACCGTTTACACATGCAAGTACAAGTAACTCAATACATAGACATATTTTTACTAATACAATCATAATGCTACAAGTTGTAGGCTCACTGGCAAGAGATTTTCATTACAAGTAATTTTTTCACTTGCATGTAGGAGAATTGTCAAAAATAAAAACAGTGTTACCCTTTAAGGATTTTATTTTCATTTTAATGGATGGATAGCTTACATGGAATAATTTTTAAAATGTTATTATTTCAACTTATATACAGAAAAAATAAAACAAAAAGTAAGAACATGTAATCAAATATGACTTATTATTGATTTGCAATGTAAATTTATCATTTATTTTGGTACAAAGTTGATCACTAAATTCGTTTCCCTGTAATGTTCCTATACCAAAAATTTGGCAGTCCGCACATTAAAATCTAATATAGACAAAAAAAAAGTACAAACAACGAACAGAAGAAAGAGAAAAACGAAATTTTCAAATATTTATAGTAACATATAGAAAAATGAAAATAAACTTGCCCTTGACTGTGTAAACAATCAAGCAAGTTGCGACTGTTTTTATTATTTCATTCAATGTATTGGTTGTTAATACGTACACGCAACTTGTAACAAGTTACCTGCATGTGTAAATGAAGCGTAAAAGTGCTGTCCTGCAAAACAGTAAAATATGACTTAAGAACTTTTTCCTTATTGGCACAGAATAAGTACATATTATTATTTTATTCAAAATTTCGCTGCAACTTTGTGTAGTTTCTTCAAGAAATTTAATAAAATATTATAATTAATTATTTTTTATTTAAAAAAAAAAACTGGACCTTAAGGGGCAAATAATAAAATAAAAAAGGTCGAAAATTTAGACTGAATCGAATCATAAGTACATTTGTTTTACTTTCTATTTAATTTAAATTTTTTATTTCAAGTGTATGCCCGACAATTGGTCCTAAGTTGGAAAATAATGGACGGTGCCAAAAGCATTAACATTTCAGATTATATTTCCTGTATTTCTACCCAGCCGATATCAATGAAAATTTTCACAAATAGGCAGTGCCACGCCCACGAGAATTTTACTTAATATTTCGCAAATTTCAACACGAACGATTCCTACAAAACTTTGCATACAACTAAGGCTTTTGCAATAACATAATCTTTCTTTTAGAAAGATATTTCATGAGGTTTTGCCCCAAGTGATTTCTATGAAATTTCGCACATCCATTATGCTGTTGTAATGATATAATCTAACTTTTATAAAATATGGGCCGGCCCACGCTGATTAAGCTTTAACATAATGTTTCGTATTCTTCTATTTAACTGATTCTTATAGAATTTTTACATGGTTTTGTTCAACAATTCTTATAAGACTATATACATACACTCACCGGGTACCCGCTATGATATAATTTTGGGATAAAAAAAAGTTATCTTGGAAATACCAACAGTGCTGCCAGATTTTGTTTTCAGCTGCATATTTATAAAAATTGGGGGTATTGGGAGGTGATATTTTAAAATCAATATTTTTTATACCCTTTGCCAAAAAATGGTAAAAGAGTATATATAGGTTTGTCATTCCGTTTGTAATTTCCAGAATATTAATAAGCGAGCCATAAAATATATATATTCTGGATCCTTATGCATAGGGAAGACGAGTAAGCGATGTCCGTCTGTCCGTCTGTCTGTACGTGAAATCGGTTTTCCGAAGCTCCCAGAAAAGCTAGAGAGCTAGAGACTTCGTTCTTGGACTGGTGGGTCAGAAATGGTCGAAATAAGATTGGTATTGAAAATCAGCAAAATCGAGCAGACGGTTTCAGAGCTGGAAGACTTAAACTTCATTTTGCCATACAAAATAACAACCGAAAACTAGTTTTTAATAATTTTTTATTAAATAAACTTATTTTATACTTCAGTATGAATAAAATTGGTATTTCTAACTAAAAAAATTTAAAAAAAAATTTAAAAAATTAAAAAGACATTTCCAGGGTTGGAATACCTTAACTTTTTTTCTTATACAAAAGTAACTTACTAAAACAGATTTTTCCTTTTTCTCTATAAATTAAAGATATCTTATATTCTTAAAAGAAATAGATTGGTGTGAGAAATCAGAAAAATTAAAAAGGATGTTTCCAGGGTTGGGAAGCTTATTCTTTTTGTGATATAAAAAATTATTTACCGAAAACTAATTTTAATTTTTTTTAAATAAATAATATTATTTTATACTTCAGTTCGAATAAAATTGGTATTTCAATTTAAAAAATTTTAAAACATGTTTCCAGGCTTTGGAAAACCTTACCTTTTTTATAGAAAAGTAACTTACTAAAGCGAATTTTCCCTTTTTCTCTATAAATTAAAGATATCTTATATTCTTAAAGGAAAGAGATTAGTATAAGAAATCAGAAAAATCAAAAAATTTGATTTCAGGGTTGGAAACCCCACACTTTTTGTGATATAAAAAATTAGCTACCGAAAACTAATTTTTATTTTTATAAAATAAACTTATTTTATTATTCAGTACGAATGAATTTGGTATTTCAAAATAAAAAAAATTGAAAAAATTAAAATGACTTTTCCAGGGTTGGAAAACCTTATTTTTTATACAAAAGTAACTTACTAAAGCAAATTTTTTCTTTTTTACTATAAATTAAACATATCTTATATTCTTAAAAAAAATATGGTGTAAGAAATAAAAAAAACAAAAAGGAGGATTCCAAGGTTGGGAAGCTTACACTCTTTGTGATATAAAAAATTAACTGCCGAAAACTAATTTTTATCTATATTTATTAAATAAACTTATTTTATGCTTGATACCGAATAAAATTGGAATTTAAAATAAAAAAAACAATTAAAAAAATTAAAAAGACGATTCCAGGGTTGGAAAACTTTAACTTTTTTTGTACAAAAGTAACTTACTAAAACAAATTTTTCCTTTTTTTATAAATTAAACATTTACTAAATTCTTAAAAGAAAGATATTGGTGTAAGAAAATCAAAAAGGATGAGTTCACGGTTGGGACACTTACACTTTTTTGATATATAAAAGTAACTATGTAAGTGTAATTAATTTTTATCTTTTCCTTTATAAATTATATATATTTTACGTTTTGGAAAGAAAAATTTGGTATAGAAAATTATAAAAATAAAAACCACAGCTCCAGAGCTGGAAACTATGATTTTTTTTCTGGACATTAAAGTATCTAAATAAAACATTTTTTTTAATTTCCTTTTTTTCGTCTAACACACTTTCTATATTTTTTAAGAACTACTAGATTGGTATAAGTAATCAGAAAAATCTAAAATTATGGTTCTAGGGTTTGAAAATTATTATTTTTTTCTTTGTACATAAAAGTAACTATGTGTTTATGTATGTAAGTATCTCTATACTACATAAATGCACTTTGGTAAAGGGTATATAAGATTCGGCACAGGCGAATATAGCACTCTTACTTGTTAAAACTGGCAAACTTCTGGCAGAAGTCCAACCAGCAACTTTTAGAGTGCTAGGCAATCATTCAATACACACACACACACAGAGCAATATCTTTACAATATTATAGATATAGTTTCGCACTGTGTTAAAGACTTTATTCTTTTTAACTACTGAACTATACTATTGCACTTATACAGTTGGATGTCGGCAAATGTATTTGCAACGTTTACACTCACAGATCTAATTGTTGTTTATGCATAACTATATATGATTTATTATTATAAATAAATCAATTTATAATTAATATTAGATATATATGTACATATCGTTAGCTTAATAAAGAAAGGACCTTGCCCATTATTTTTTTTTGTCAAGATTTTTGCATTTTTAGATACATTAGATGTTCTTTTATCGAAAAATACAAAAAAAAATCGATTTCAAAAAAATAATGAACTAGGGCGTTTCAATATTAAGGTAACGATATTTTTGTAACTTATATGCAGGGTGGCGCAAAAATAGTCACCCGATGTTTTTGAATGATTTATTTTAATAAATGAAAAACAGTATGCGCCAATACTCTATCCTGTTGGAGTCACATGTTCTCCAGTTATAAATCGTACAGTTGAGGAAAGATAAAGTCCTTGAGCATGGCTCTGTAGCGATCGCCATTAACAGTAGCTGTTTGGAACGTGGCGTTTTCGAAAAAGTAATGCGTATCGTAGCATAGAGTTTACCAGCTTGTTAATTATACGTAAAATTTAGAGTTGTTATTAAGAAAAAATCTCGTGTGTGGGTTTTTTGAGGATGCCTGCTGAAATGTAAAACAGACGACGTAACGAACAAAAAAATTCAAAATCGCATTTTTTAATAATTATTGCCCATATATTCCATGCAAATTCTTTTTTTTTATTTATTTTTTAGTTTTACTTTGACTATATGTATATGTATGAAATAATTTAATATATATAAGCTCTTATTGTACATGCTTAAAATGAAAAATTTCCATATAATTTTGTTACATACAATTTTTGGTATTTTGTTGGTTATTTTCCTCATTATTCTCTAAAATATTAATTTTTTTTGCCATATGTATATTCTTGTAAAATGATTTTTTAAAAAGATAGTCATATGCAAAAAATTACATTGAAAAATGGGCTTGAAGGCCAACTTTGAGGGCCGGACGCACCCCCTAAAACGCAACTTATCGGTATGAAATTTTTTTGTATTTTTTTTTTACATAAAACTGAACCGATTTGGGGGGTGAGAGTAGAAGAAATCAAGAAAAAAGTCTCCATACAATTAACGGCCACTCTAATGTACATACATATATGTGACCTTCTCCGAGAAAAGGAGAAAGTTTGGAGAAAAACGTGTTTAAAGTTTCATAACGCATTATCACTTTGAACACACCTTCAGTTGACTCGAGTCACATCCTAATCCGCTTGCTCGTAATATTTTGAACTTTACTGGACACATCCGCTTAAAAAAGAGAGCTACACGGGCTCTAATATTCAACACTCTAGATGATGAAGCTGCTTGAAAACACTTTTTTCTTTTTGTTGCTTATCACTACTTATGTAAAGGGTGTTTTTTATTGAGGTATAGAACTTTAAGTTGGCATCACTTTTTTAACTGGCGGCCATTTTGTCAGCTGTCAAGTGATTAATATTTAGTTTGGTTTGCCATTTCATCATGAACAGGTTGACAAAAGAACAACGCTTGCAAATCGTGCAAACTTATTTCGAAAATAATGGTTCAGTTCGCGAAGTTTACCGCAAGCTCCGTCCATTTTATGGTCGACATAATCGTCCATCAGAGCAATTAATTCGGTTAACCATGGATCGTTTTCGCACTACGTTTACTCTATCATCCGTAGAGACGTCGAACAGTGCGCACCGAAGAAACAATTGCCGCTGTAGAGCAAAGTGTTGAAGAGGACCCGAATGAATCGATTCGCCACCGTGCACAGCAATTGGAGCCGACTAACCGACTATTTTGTTCCCGAATTGGATGGCATGAATGTGGATGAGTTGTGGTTCCAACAAGACGGCGCTACATACCACACAGCGCACGTCACAATCGATTTATTGAAGGAAACATTCGATGAGCGCATAATTTCGCGGAATGGACCTGTCAATTGGCCACCAAGATCGTGTGATTTGACACCATTGGATTATTTTCTTTGGGTATATGTGAAGTCGCTCGTCTACGCCAACAAACCAGAAACGTTAGGGGACTTGCAAGCCAACATTCGTGCCGTTATTGCCAACATACGGCCCCATATGCTCGAAAAAGTGGTTGAAAATTGGACCTGTAGAATTGGCTTTATTCGAGCAAGCCGCGGCGGCCACATACCCGAAATCATATTTAAACATTAATGGCATAAAATTATCCTTCCAATAAAGCCAAATTGATGGACATTAAAACGATTTTCTTGTGTTTTATTCAATTCGAAGTTCTATACCTCTGAAAAAAACACCCTATATTATTAATAATTATCACTAAGCTTATGTCCGACATTGGTCGGGCCTAATAATTTTTTTTATAGATTTAAGATTTGAATACTTATTGTTAGTTCATATTTGAAGATACAATAAATAAAAAACATGCATTTAAAAAAAAAAAAAAAAAAAAAAAAAAAAAAAACCTTCAGTTGGGAAATGCGATTTGGTATGGTTACTTATGAGTTAGAAATCTAACTCATTTCATCTTATTCTACACCCTTTTAGGTACCAGAATCCAGTGATGCCAACTTAGCCCTTTTAGGACTGGATTTAGCCCGTTTTCAATCAGTCAAAACGCGAAAAAATTTTTAGCCCCAAACTAAAAAAGGCGCAAACCTAGCACTTTTTACAATAATCTTTCAGCCCTTTTGCCCCTTTTTAGTTTTTGCTCGATATGGCTACATTTAAGCTTTTGCGAACTTTTTCTTCCTTTAATCTAGCAAAATAAAATGAGTAAAAAGTCGATATTGCTTTACCAATTTAGAAAAGAAGAATAATATAGAGTAATCTTTTATTTTTTCCAAATTTTTTATGCCTTGAAAGTTATTCAGTACAGCCTAAAACAGATGATGTATGTTTTTCGAAGAGCGAGAAATCGAAATTTTATTTAATAACGGCCAATTTGAAATGTATCTACTTATGTAAACATACATACATATGTATATATATTTCTATAATATAAATGTATGTATATGCTAACTATTTAAACTACATGTACAATATTGAAGCTCTAAAGCTATGTATGTGTTGATCTCATGATAGTTATTTATATTCTAATAAATACTTTACAAAAATTGATTTGATGTTTTTATTTTCAACAGAAATATTTTAATACTAGCCCCTTTTCGCGCTTTTTCGAAAAATTTTACTATTTATTTTTATTTTTGAATGTTTTTTCAATTTAGCCCTTTCTAGCCCTTTTTTCAAAAACTTTTACGCGTTTTGAGTCTCAAAAGTTGGCATCACTGGCAGAATCCACTCTTAAGTTGAAACCCATTTTTTGACACACTAGGTCCCTTTTCTCGGAGAAGGTCACATATATGTATTTACTATAAAAATGTTTAGATAAGTATTTCTGTTGCTTTGAAATCAATTGTTCTTTTAATTTCTTTAAGGCCGTGATTCACTATTCTACACAATCGTGCAACTTTATCGAAAATACAACCCTGGTGTGATGGACTTTATGAAAATTTTTAAAAGACAGCCTCCGAAAAATCTATAAACCGTCTTTATAAATTTTTAGTGGCAGAGATTTAGCTTTAGCGAGTTACAGAATACGGTTCAGGTTTGTATTTTTTCTTAAGTCATGCGATATTGTGTGATAGTGAGTCCCAGCCTTTAATAAGTATATTTAGGTCACTACTCTTAAGGTACGGTCACACTTGGCAAACATTTGCCCAAAAAAGCGAATTACTCAACGTTTGTGAAAACAAGTGTTTCTTAATTTAAACAGTTTCATAAACAACTAATAGACAACGTCATTGATTCTAACATTATTGGAAACTATTTAACTTAACAAACACGTATCTGAATTTTTTTTTTTAATTTTTTTTTATTTGCAATCTATTTACAAATGTAATAATAAGCAAATTTAATAAACATATTAACAATAAGTAACAGTAGCGTTAAATTCCATTGAATTTAACAATTTAAAATTTAACAATTTCAAAGAATTCTATTATCTATACATTTACAGAGCTAATACAGCTTAGGATTTAAAGGGGAGATCTAATATGTGTGTTCGTTTTAACCGTCTTACTTCATCACTGTCGTCTAAAAGCGTTATTGCAAGAATATTTTGATGGGCGCTTAGTCTTTTTAAATAATATGTGCTATAGTTTTTGATTTCATCCGTGATATTTGGAATATTGAGATCATTATGAATTGAAGTGTTTTTTATATACCAAGAAGCACCTATTATAAATCTAAGGGTTTTTGACTGATATTTCTGAATTATATCAATGTTGGAGTAGGAAGCGGTTCCCCATAATTGTATACCGTATGTCCATATAGGTTTCAATATGGTCTTATATAATAGTAATTTGATATTTATGTTTAATTCCGATCTTTGTTTTAATTTTTAGTTGTTTTATTTTTATTTTTATATGTGTTTTCCAAGTTAATCGTCGATCAATATTAAGACCTAAATATTTGACTTCATTTGACTTGGGTATTAATTACATCACCATTTAAGTTGACAGCAGGGCAGTCACCGTTTTTAAGTGTAAATGTGACATGGGTGGATTTTTCTGCATTCACTTTAATGTTCCACTTTTTTAGCCAGTTACTAACTAAGTCAAGCTGCGTTTGAATAATATTCGATGCTATGATTGCGGATTCGTTGGGTGCTAGTATAGCGGTATCATCAGCATATGTTGCAAATACTGCATACTACTGTTTGTCTGCATATCGGAAGTAAATAATGTGTACAGAGTTGGACCCAGTACGCTTCCTTGTGGTACACCAGCCTTAATGAGTCCGATTTCTGAATCTTCGTCGTTGATGTTGACATAAAAGCTACGATCACTAAGATAAGATTTGAGCAGGAAGTAAAATGGAGCTGGCAGCAAATTTTTTAATTTACATATATAGAAGACCATTATGCCATACTCTGTCAAATGCTTGTTTTACATCAAGAAATACTGCTGAACAGTAGTGTTTATTTTCAAGAGAGTCGCTTATTGCTTTTACAACTCTATGGCACTGCTCGGGAGTCCCATGTTTATTACGAAAACCAAATTGATGATCGGGTATAATTTGTAGAGATTCCAATATAGGCATTAACCTTTTTTTGAAAAAGTCTTTCGAATAATTTCGATAAAACTGGTAGTAAACTGATAGGTCTGTAAGATTCAATGGAGTTTTCAGGCTTGTTAGGCTTTGGTATCATTATAATTTTAGCGTGTTTCCATTGAGTTGGGAAATATGACAGTCGCAAAACTGCATTAAACACAACTGTGAGGAAAATTCTAGCCTTTTTAGGTAAATTTTTAAGAGTTTTAGCGTCTATATTGTCATAACCTGGAGATTTTTTTGAATTAAGTTTACTAATTTCTTCTTCGATTTCCCGATATCTGAAGGGCTTGATTGGTTTACTCATTTGACACGCAACTTCTAAAAAATTATTGACTGCAGCATATTCTTCTGCTGTACAGATGGAAAATTTGGTAAATGTATTTTCAAGATGAGACTTAAAAACGGCCGCTTTACTAACGTCAGATCTACACCAAATGCCGTTTGAGTTCTTTATTGGAACATTTCGTTTTTGAGCGCGTTTCAGATATTTCGTGGCTCTCCAAAGATTATACTCATTAGTGTGTTTTGGACTTAATTTATCTAAATATCTACCAATAGACTCATTTTTCAAATCTTTCAGTTTTTTTTTTCAAAATATTAGCCGAACGATTAAAATTTGTTTTGTCTGAAGGTAATCTCGTTTTTTTTCCAAATTTTACGTAGCCTTCTTTTAGTAGCAATAAGTTGCCTTATTTCAAAAGATAACTGAAAATTAGAGATGTGACTGTTAGCTGGGGGAGTTGATACAAACGAAGCTTCATGAATTAGTTTTGAAAAATTTTCAATTGCCATGTCAATTTCGTATCCGGTTTTTAACGATAAATTTAAATCAATTTCTGCTTCAATAAATTGTTGGAAACAGTTGAGGTCAGTGGTTGGAGAAATAAGCTTGGTATTTTTGATTCGTTTTTTACAAACAGTTGAAAAGTTTACAATAATTGGACTGTGGTCAGAACTTAAATCGTCACTAGATACAATATCAAGCGAGATAGAAGGAATCCCTTTATAAACAAAGAAATCTAAAAGATCAGGTATTTTGTTAGTGTCAGCTGGCCAGTAAGTGGGAGCTACTGTCGATAACGAACTGTAATTGTTTTTGGTTATGCATTTAAAAAGTTCTTTACCTTTTGGGTTAATTAAACGTGATCCCCACCATGTGTGTTTGGCGTTGTAATCTCTATTGACTAGGAATCTATTGCCAATGCTTTTAAAAAAGTTTTCATATTGATCACATTTAATAGTGTATCTTGGCGGGGAATAAACAGAATATATGGACACACTACAATTGTTGCAAATTATTTTAACTCCGGGAGCTTGCATATATACTTCAGTTATTATTTCTAATATTTCATATTTAATAGTAGATTTTATGACGATAGCTGCTCTAGCATGAGCCCTGTCATTTGGTTGATTTGCTGTTACTAAGTCGAATCCTCTTATCCGAAAGAGGGATTTACTGGTAAGGTGTGTTTCCGAAACTAATAAAATATCAATAAAATAGTTTTTTATGAATATTTCTATTTCATTTACATGATTCAAAATGCCATTAGCATTCCATTCAGCAATTATGACATCTATTTGCATAGTTTTGTCATTAACATAGACATCATATTCATCAAAGTATTGGTTAAATCTATTTGTTTTTCTAGCATCGACTCAATTTTTTGAAGGACATTATTTACTCCATCATTTGTACCTCTGACGGCTTGCGCATATGTTAACTGACCACTATTCTGAGAAGCAGCAGGGATATTATGGCTAAAGTTGTAGTTTTCATTTATCACATTTCTTGCACTTATATTTCTGCGTTTAGTGACCAGTTTTTGATAAACTATACAGCCTCTGTAGTTCGCAATGAACACATTGCGGTGGAGTATTAGTCGACTTAGTACATTCATTGGTGGGGTGTTCTAGTCCACATTTAACACATGTATACGGTTTCCTGCAATATGACTTGGTGTGTCCGAATTGTTGGCATCTAAAACACTGAACAATATCGTTGAATTTTTTTGGAGCTTCTATAACTACAGTGGCGTTACCAAGTGTCTTTATATTATAAATTTCATTATTGTTAGACTTAGGATCTAAGTCAACGAAAAACATTGGCAGTGAGTTCTTTGTTATACGGCTTTTTATATTTCTTAAGCTATGTACAGACGATTGTCAGATCTTACAATATTGCCAGTAAAATGTGCTAAAAATTTCTTACAACCGTGTGAACTGTCAATTTTTGTCAGACGCCGTTGCCAGAAAAAGCATAGTCAGTCCATTGCAAGACTAGCAACTGACAACAAATTGTCAGACATCTTACAATCGTGGGAACACATTGTAAAATTATTGCCAGATATTTGTCAGACATTTTAATATTGTCAGATGTGCGAAGTTCATGCATCTGACAATGGCGTCATTGTAAGATAATTCTTTCTATGGGCAACATTGCACACGCTTGATTTTAAAGAAAAAGTTTATAATAAAATATATGCAGACAAAATCATTGCAATTGCTTCTTTATGGTACATAATAATTTATACTTTCACTTTTTACATTTAAAACAAACACAAACGATAAATATTTAAGAATTTCTAACAAATGCTTTAAGTCTGGCAACGCATAACAACAGATCTAACAATTTGTGCATATGACAACTGTGTGAACTGACAATTTTTCTACTGACGATTTTGTCAGACGAATTTATTGTCATACAACCGTCTGGCAACAAATTGTGAGATTTTCTGACAACCGTGTGAACTGACAAGAAATATTGTGCTGGCAATTTTCGATTGCCAGTACATTGCCAGATCTGACAATATTGTAAGATCTGACAATCGTCTGTACATAGCTTTACACTTCTTACTTGGTGTCCTAACAATATCAAATTAGCTTTTACATCATCAGTTGGTGTAGTATGGTGCAGACCCTTTATAACTGCTGTGAAAGCTCGTTCTTGTTTCAGTTGATAAGTGTGAAATATTATATGTTGTTATCGTCGAAGTATTTAGTTATTTTTCGGTAAGAGTCAACTGTCTTAACGTTTAAACGAACCTGTCCGTCACTGTACGACTTATAATAAAATGCATTGTGTTCAACTATTTTGCTTAATTTATTAACCATTTTATCAATATTAGCGACATTTGGAATTAGAATTGGTGGAGGTTTTGGTTGTTGAGATTCCTGAGGTGATGTAACTTCATTATCGTTTTCATTATTATTAGAAGCAAGAGCTGAAAATCGGTTAGATGTAGATGGACCTGTTTCTAGCTGCTGTCGTTTCGGTTGGTTCATTTGTGGAGATTGAGAATTTGCTCTCTTAAAATTTTTTATAGGCACATACTGCCAGTTAAACTCTACATCAGAACTACTATCACTTAGATTCGCATTACAATCATCATTATTATTATTAACATTGCCAGTATGATTTAGGTTTTTAGTTTGTTGTTTTTGATTTTTAACTTCACTGCTTGGCATGTTTATGCATGCAGTATAGTCTTGTTGTTGTCAACAAGAATCTTTAACTGGTCAACGCACATAAAATGTACGTTGTTATTATTGCTTATCACTTGTAATTTTATATATTTTTTTTTATTTGTAAAAACTGTAAAATTTATTACTTTTATATTGTTCTTTGTTTTTAATTTTTGTTCTTAACAATTTGTTTTTGTAACAATTGTACGCTAGCTCGCATCAAAAAACGTCTTTTAGTGATCGCACTTAGATCAAGACTACGTATCTGAATTGAAAGCTTTTTCATTAATATTTTGTGGTCACGTTTTTTGAGCAAATATTTGCCCAAGTGTGACTATCACCTTCTTTAAGATTTTAAGCTTCACAACTCAAAATTCTTTTGATTAAATAATTTCAAATTAAATGTTTGTATTTCAAATAAAAATTATTTTTAATTAGTTTAATTATTTTTGTTCGAACTTCATTTGTTTCTCTGTTTATGATTCGATGAGGCTAAACGAAGGTCGTATCGATTTGTAAGCCAAATTATATGTGATCATTTTTAAGGAACAAATTGCACTAATATTAAATTATTATGCCAAACCCTAGCAGATCGGCACAATATGCTTTTTTCCAAGGCCGTCACACCTTCATCATCAGCGTTCTTGTGTTTGGTACACTGTGTGTGGTATACATACATACATATTTTTCAATGCAAATGGAATACGTGAATTGTTTAGAATCATCGTGCTATAATTGAAAGCTTTTTATGTAATGAAAGCTCCAATTTTAACATCACTTATTTACAATAGTCTTATTCTTTACTAATCATACACATGTCTATTAATCTGCTTGTTTTTGTAATACTTAACCCTGCGTTTACACATGCAAGTAACTTACATGCAAGCTCTGTATACGTATTATCAATGAAAATTTCATACAAATGCCCGACTGTCTTGCAACTTGCATGTTTGCCTTTTATTGCAGAGTTGTCCATAACATAAAAAAGGTTAATTTTGCGGGAATCAGATAGTATTGAACTTATTAATTCGTGTTATTTTAATGTTATTTATGTCTAAAAAATTCATTAACCGCTTGATTTATGAGTATTTAAGAAAATATATAGTGGAGAGCAGTGGTGAGTACATGTTTGTATCTTCTGCATTTGAAGGCGCATAAAAATAGTAATAATGAAGCGATTTAATTTTAGTTTTTTGAATTATATGTATTATTTAGTTGCTAACATAAATGCTTTTGAAACAAAACAAAAAACTACACATTCAAAGAAAAAACCAAATAAAATTAAAATAACTCACATGTACTCACTTTTGCACCTTCAGGCAACATTTAAAATATGATGTATTTTTAGTAAAGGGTGTTTTTTTAGAGGTATAGAACTTCGAATTGAAATAAAACACAAGAAAATCGTTTTAATGTCCATCAATTTGGCTTTATTGGAAGGATAATTTTATGCCATTAATGTTTAAATATGATTTCGGGCATGTGGCCGCCGCGGCACAATTTTCAACCACTTTTTCGAGCATATGGGGCCGTATGTTGGCAATAACGCCACGAATGTTCGCTTCCAAGTCCCCTAACGTTTCTGGTTTGTTGGCGTAGACGAGCGACTTCACATATCCCCAAAGAAAATAATCCAATGGTGTCAAATCACACGATCTTGGTGGCCAATTGACAGGTCCATTCCGCGAAATTATGCGCTCATCGAATGTTTCCTTCAATAAATCGATTGTGACGTGCGCTGTGTGGCATGTAGCGCCGTCTTGTTGGAACCACAACTCATCCACATTCATGCCATCCAATTCGGGAACAAAATAGTCGGTTATCATGGCTCTATACCGGTCTCCATTAACGAATCGATTCATTCGGGTCCTCTTCAACACTTTGCTCTACAGCGGCAATTGTTTCTTCGGTGCGCACTGTTCGACGTCTCTGCGGATGCGTATTATCACATAGAGTAAACGTAGTGCGAAAACGATCCATGGTTAACCGAATGAATTGCTCTGATGGACGATTATGTCGACCATAAAATGGACGGAGCTTGCGGTAAACTTCGCGAACTGAACCATTATTTTCGAAATAAATTTGCACGATTTGCAAGCGTTGTTCTTTTGTCAACCTGTTCATGATGAAATGACAAACCAAACTAAATATTAATCACTTGACAGCTGACAAAATGGCCACCAGTTAAAAAAGTGATGCCAACTTAAAGTTCTATACCTCAATAAAAAACACCCATTACTTGATCCATAGCCCTTTATTTTGGAATGCCCTATTTATGCATTTGGGCATACTTTTGATAAATTTTTGGATAATTTCGCCTGGAATTTTCTGCCACTCCAGCTGCACACATTGCCACAGCTCGATTTAGATAGATGGGGCCGTTCGATATTGTGCCGACCATATTTTCACAATTGACCACAAATTCTCAATTGGATTGAGGTCGGTACTTTGTGGAGGCCACTGCATCAATTGAAAATTTTTCCCTTAATTCTTAATTCCTTAAAATTCCTTAACGATTTTCGAGGTTTTTTCGGGTCTCCATTCTGTTGCAACATAACATCTTTCTCAGGGTATGCGATCACGTCTAGAAAATCGGGAGTATGGGTCTGCAATATATTCAAATAGTCTTCTTATCTCATAATGCTATAAATTTTTTGCAATGGACCAATTTGCCACCATGTAAAACAATCCCACACCATGATGAACAACCGCACAGCATGATATTGGTGTACCTGCTGTCGGCGTCACTAATACTCTTTACTATCCGACTGATATCAGTTAAATTTGAACATATCTGACCATGTTACGCGCTTTCAGTCATCGACAGTCCAATTTTTGTGTTGCCTGGTAGGACACTATTCAAAGACACCATATTATAGAAACGGTTAAGTAGGGCGGAGGCAACATCATGGTGCGGGATTGTTTTAGATGGTGTTATATTGGTCCATTGCGAAAAGTTTATTACATCATAAGAAAATAAGACTATTTGAATATATTCCAGACGCATATTCTCGATTCTCTAGACGTGATCATACATCCCGAGAAAGGGATGTATGAATCCTCGTATTTCAAGAGGATGGAGAACCAAAACAAACCTCAAAAATCTTAAGGAATGGCTGACAAGGAAAAATATATATATTGGTACAATCGCCTCCGCAAAGTACCGACCTCAATCCAATTGAGAATTTGTGATCAAATGTGAAAATATGGTCGGCACAATATCGAACGGACCCATCTATCTAAATCGAGCTGTGGCAATGTGTGCAGCTGGAGTGGCAGAAAATTCCAGGCGAAATTATCCAAAAATTTATCAAAAGTATGCTCAAATGCATAAATAGGGCATTCCAAAATAAAGGGCTATGGATCAAGTACTAAAAATACATCATATTTTAAATGTTGCCTGAAGGTGCAAAAGTGAGTACATGTGAGTTATTTTAATTTTATTTGGTTTTTTCTTTGAATGTGTAGTTTTTTGTTTTGTTTCAAAAGCATTTATGTTAGCAACTAAATAATAAATCTAATTCAAAAAACTAAAATTAAATCGCTTCATTATTACTATTTTTATGCGCCTTCAAATGCAGAAGATACAAACATGTGCTCACCACTGGTCCCCACTGTATATTAAATTAGCTTTTAAATGTATTTAAAATTAGTAAAAACTCATATAACATTACACTGAAATACAGTTAATTTCTACTAAAGTATTGATAGGGCAACATTGTTAGCTAACTTTCCACTTACTTGCTGCAAGTGAAACAAGTCACTGTCTTGTATAATTCCTTGGCAGTTGAGTTGGAAGTAGACTGCAAGTGCCGAAAGTGTAGTTGTGTTAGTAAAAGGGTTTGAGTGGATTGAGTTTTTCGAACTTGCACTTGCACGTGTAAACCCTAGGTAAGACAAACTTCTTTCGTTTATTATTTTAAGTATATTTGTTTAATTCTTGCCACAATTCTATAGCTATTAATTTTAGTTATTTTTGCTCGAACTTAATTTGATTTAATAAAAAAATAATAATACTTTCTGACATATTCACCTTTTCACGAATATTAGTTCCCTTTGCTTATTTTTTTTTTTTTTTTTTTTTTTTTTTTTGTTTTTCTTACTTTAGTCACAATTTAACAGTAGAGCTTATTTCACGTTGAACTAACTGGCTGACAGATTAACTGTAGAAGACAAACAGAGAGAATATTTTTCAATTTGTTGCAGTTTTTTTTCAAATGTACTTGGAACAGCAAAAAGCTTTTTATCGTTTTTATTGCTGTTGGACAGAATACAGAATAATGATGACAATGCACCAGCAGTTGTTTTTGTTTATATGCTTGGTGTTGTTGTTGTTGTTGTTGTAGATTTAAATTAGTTTGTTGTTGTTGTTGTTGTAGATTTAAATTAGTTTGTTATTGTTTTAGTTGCATCTGTGCTTATTGAGATGATAAATAAACACTCTCACACACAAACATACTTCAACACTTACAGTAATCTACTGTTGTTGTTTTTTTTTTGGGGAAAAGATTTATTATTGAAATTGTTTTTGTTTTTTAAATGATGAAATTATTTTATTTCCGTTTTGTTTTATTTCAGAAAAAGACTTTCTTGCTGCTCTTTTCGAACCTTTTACTAGTGATTGTTGTTGAATTTTGAATGCAAGGCTGGGGACTAAAGCGTGAAAGACATAATAAATGTTAATTTAATTATGTAAAAATATGTGATCACACGTTAAATTTTCTATCTACAGAAATTTAAATAAATATGTATGCATGCATGCATGCATCAGTGATGCCAATTTAGCCATTTTCTGGCTAAATTTAGCAATTTTTCATCCCATTTAGCCGGAAGAAAAGTGAGTTTAGCTATTAGCTATTTTTTTGGCCATTTTTATTTTAATCTAGCTATTTTTTAGCTATTTTTCCAAACATGAAATTTGTTTGTGGTTTTTCATAAAAAATTTAAAGTCGCAATAAAGAACTACCAAAAAAAAATACAACAGAGTAATATGTTATTGTCTAAAAAGCGCTTGTTGAAAGAGATGGCTCACTTGGTAACAATAAGATTTGTTACTGCATTCTTATAATCGTTGCAATGTTGTTATAAGTTGTCAGGTCTAATTTTTAGTTTATGATATCAATCAAACAAGGGTAATTTTTTTACACGAGTGAAAATAAAAAATAAATTAAAGTTTAAATGAAAGTTTAAATAACAAAAATTAAAAATTTTAAAAACCCCCCGACTTTTTTTCAGAAAAGATGTTATATCTTCTAAACGGCGGGACCGATTTTCTTCAAACATAGCTAAGAACCCTCTCGATCAAGTCATCTTTCAAACAGAAAAAACTAAATGAAAATCGGTCCAGCCGTTTGGCATGTACACAGAAAAAAATAGACAAGAATTATTTTCAATAAAACCATGTTAATGAATAAAATTTTTAATTTCAATAATATTTGTCATTAACTTGAATATTGTACTTATCAATTCCGCGCATTTTAAAATATCATTTAATTCAGAGCTGCCCACAGAGAGAAAACCGATAGAAATGTATAAGCGTATGTGTATTCATTTGTATAAAAGGCCGACTGATGTTCGGCACTCTAGCGCTTCTCTGGGCAGCCTGGATTTAATTTCATTTGTTTGTGTTGGTGTTTTCCTTGCTTGTCGATTGACTCAACGTGGTCATGTGCTGATGTTGTTGTTTTTTTTTTTTTTTTTTTGTTTGCTCGAGTTATATACGTGTGAATTCCGACAAGAAACCGAAAAACATCCTGGCTTGTTTTTTTACTCAACAAAGTTATTTTTAGATTATATCAACGCAATGCGCACATGTAATTAACAACACAACACAATAACAATTATCACTGAAAGTAAAATTTCACTCAACAACTTTTTCCTTGATTCATTAAATTTCTTTTTTGAAAAATTACAAATTATTAATAAGATATTTTATTAATTCAAATATTTGTATTATTGAAAAAAATAATACTATTCGTTTACAATTTTTGTTATTGATATAGCGGATTTCTTTATCACAGGAAATTCGAAAATTAAAATGATTGAATACCGGGATTTTTGTTATCAAAAATGAAACTTATTTTTTTCTGTGTACGTGGATATGGACAGACACACAGATACACAGACACACACTACAAACTTATAACACCCCTTTTTTTAATCGGGGGTTGAAAATAGAAAATGAATAAAAAGTTTCAACAAAAATACAAATGAATAGGAGGCGTACTGCAAGTATTGCAAGTTTTCACTATATGCACAGTTTCTTAATTACCTGAAGAAAAATAATTTTATTTATAACTTTAATTTATTGTTTTTATTTACTTAAAAAAGTTCCTCATTTGCTTTAAAAAAAATAAAATATCGTCACCTAAAATCCAAAAGGCCGTAAGTACACTTTTTACTATTTTACAGGAGAAGCAAGAAACTTCATAAATTTAATACTATTTACATATATGTAAGCTGCCAAATTGAAAAATGAATAAAATCGGTGTTTTTGTTAATCACATCATAATCAATCAAAAAGTCTATTTTGAATTTTTTTGTTCTTACGGCCTTTTGGATTTTATGTGACGATATGAAATACCTTCTTGTTTTTGCTAATATTCATGATTTTTGCATTCGTTTTCGCTTAGCCATTTTTTAGCCATTTTTTTTTGTCTACATTTAGCCATTTTTGGTGAAGTAATTCTGGCATCACTGGTATGCATGCATGTATGTTTGACCATGCATGTGTATGTACTACATAATTGTACATAAGTATGTATACATACACACATACATACATACATACGTATGTAAATTAAATTAGAAAAGCATTTATTTAATTATGTTATAGATAGATATCCGTTATAGTTTACATTTTAAATCTTTTATTATTGCTTAACAATGATTTTTATTTCTTTTTGCTGAAATGCTTTGAGATTTGTGTTTTTTTATGAAAACGTATTGTACACAGAGAAGTGAAATGACGACAGCGACGACTGTTCAGTGCCAAAGTTTGGTACGTACTTGTCATAGAAAAATTATACACTCTGCTGGCTTTTTTTCTGTTGTTTTTTTCTGTGTTCTGTAGAAGACTTCAGATTTTCATTCCCATTTGAACTTTCCTTACCTCAAGGTGGCATGCAGAAAAGCATTATTTCAACTTGCACTGACTTTCTCTGAGTTGCAAAAGTGCAAAAGTTTTGCAACCACTGTCACTTACAAAGAGAACATTTCTGCAGCTTAATTTTCTCCAACAATGTTGCCAATGTAATGAACTTCATAGTCGGGGACACTAAAAAGCACAGGCTTTCTAATGTGTTTGTAACAGTGTGCTGTCAGTAGGGTGATCGATTATTCGACTTTTCCCAGAAACCGGTTTTCGAATAGTTCGAATATTTGAAATTATGAAAAACCCGGTTTCGGTTTTTATAATTCAGGAAAAACCGGTCAACCGGTTTTTTTAAGTAAGAAAATTTTTATACAAAAGTTTTGATTTTCAATTGCTTTATTGAAAAAAATAGTTAACAGTTCATGTAAATACTATAAAACAATACAAAAATTAAAGGTGAAACATAAAAATTAACTCCATATACTTACTATGTATAATATACAGTTGAGGAATAAACTCTACATATAACCATCATTTTTAGGGTTTGTGGAAACTTGGGAAGAAATTCAAAAAATTAAATATGCCAATATTTAGATTTATACAAAAAATAAAAAAATATTATAATAACACCTACAGTAGCAAAAATATTGAAAATACATAGGAAAAAAGTCTACATACAGGCATAAAATATATGAAAAAATACGTGCAAAATGTTTGATGTCGTCAACTTGTTTGAAAATTTTGTGATTTCCGGTACCAAGCCGTCAACAAATGGCATCCAAATATGGTCTAGTATGTTGTTGTTATTATAATTATTTTTTAATTTTTCATTTTTTGTATAAACATATTTATTAGCACTCTAAATATTGGGATAATTATTCTATTGAATTTCTTCCCAAGTTTCCTCAAACCCGAAAAATGATGGGTGTATGCAGAGTTTATTCCTTAATGGTACACCCAGAAAAAAGATTGGTTGGAAAACTGTTAGTCCAATAAAATATCATTTGCATTTACTATATTTCAGTTCACGCTATCAATTTTCTGTTAATCCAAAAAACAATCCATGTTCATTGCCATAAGGGCATAATTGTAACAAAGATATGATTGTGGCATTACTTAAATTGATTGCATCAACCGAGCGTATGCTTTTGTCATGACTAATTAACTGATTGGTTAACCCAACCGAATAAAATATTACAAATTGGATTTTACTACCAACTTTTGGTATTAGCAACTAAAAAATTGTCGTTCTATATTAAAATTAAAATAAAAACTTTCAATCAGTTGCTGCAACTTTTGTGACTTTCAAAGATATTATGATTTGTGAATTCTCAAATGGTTTTTGAAAGTCTGTGCATAAGATAACAGGTTTGTGGCTTTTCAAAATGTGTGGTTGAAGAAATGTATATAGACATGCTTCACCATTAGGAAATAAATTTCAATTAAAATAAACTTATGACAATATGTCAAATAATAAATTTCTTAAATTGTGTATTTTTATTTGCGTATATTGTTTATTTTTATTTCAGCAAGGAAGGCCAATTTTTCTTTTACAGGTACCAATTATGATATTGTTTTAATTATATTAACCAAATTTTCGGTAGCAAGAATAACATTTATTTCAGTATGGAATGTCAACCAATTTTTTCTGTTGCTGCAACTATTGGGTTGAGGGTTATAATTAAAATATAGTGGTACCACAAGAAAATTTCAGCCGCTATAGCAGAATTCTATGATAGTTGCTGCAACCGCCAAAATTCAATTGGCAACAAATTCGGTTGTCACAACGAATCTGTTTTCTCTGTGTACATCATATATACATACGAATGTATGGACAAGGTGGATATCTACCTATATATAAAATATGAAGCAAAATGGCAACAAAACTAAAAAACACTTTTTGCAACTGTATTTTGACATCTATTGCACACCATACGGCCAATTTAATTCGCCTCTGCAATTACCTCATAAAATAATTTCTTTTAAATTCCATGTTTTAGTAAATCTTACCATGCTCAAAAAAAGCTTAGAGCTTTTACACTAAAAAAAAAACTACTTACGAAAATCAACAAAACACGCAAAATGTACAAATCGAAAAGTATTCGACTCAGCCGGTTTTTAAATTGTAAAAAACCCGGACTATTCGACATTCGAAAAATCAACATTTTGAAAAAACCGATAGCTGTATTGTAAAAAAAACCGGATTTTAAAATCGGTTGGAAAACCGAGTCTATCACCCTAGCTGTCAGGCTCTTCACAAAATTTCAGCTACATTTACATTGTATGGGGCGTTATGGGCAGGGATTTTTAGGAATTCTGGCATGATGATCCCATTTTTGCTTATTTAAGATCTACTTACATCATGTAGAAATTAAACATGTAAAACATGTTAAATATCCTAAATGGCCATTCGAAATGAAAAACCATAAGAGAAACCTAAAGATGATTTTAAAATATGTACCTGCCGAATGATACCCATACAAAATGGCGTCTTGACGCCATATTGAGTTTTGGCTACTGTCACATCTTTAGTGACACTCCCAGGATTACGACAAATTGATTGATGTAAGATCCACGCTTTCGGCTTATATAGGGCCGCAAAGGACACACATACATATACATATGTACATACATACATATATAGGTTGATAATTATTTGCGTCGCTCAGTAAAAAAGAACACCGAAATTGTTGAACTCTTCAAAGCTCAATACAAACCTGCATGATTTTGTTCGGAAAATTTTAAGGAGAACAAAAAAAAAAACGGCAGTATGGAAACTATGAATAACAAAAGGTCCAGTTTTTTTATATGCGTGTATAAATTTTTTATAAATAAAAAAATATTTTTTATGAACGATACCTGTAATGTTTTTCCTTCTATTTTATTTTGCGATATACTGCGCAAAATTACTCAAATAAAAACTCTAGGTAGGCATTACCTAAAGCTCTAGCTCTCTTAGCAACAAAATATTTCGAAAGAAAATTCCCCATTTTCTCTTTGTTTGCATTACTTACAGTGATATACTTTGTACTTAAAATTTGAGCTGCATTTCCTTCAATTTAAAATAAATCCATTAAAGGTATTTTTATATGGCATACATATAAAACTACAGAACAATGCTAACGATTAAAATTAATTTATTTAAATAAATTAAAGTCTATGTACCTATTATACTCGTATATTCACATTTGCATTGTAGGTGCATGTCCGTACATTATGTACCCCAATTATATAGAATAGACACAATATTCATATATAAAACTAAACAAAATTCCCTAATGTTTTCATATTATTCTATGCATGTACTCACATAGATATTCGATTTCACATACATGCTTACAAATACCCAACAAACACAATGTCAAGTGCCTATCTTAATTTGTGCATACATACAAATAGTTTTCGAGTAAAGACCCCTCTAGGCAGCCTAGGACAATATGTCTCTATGTCAATACTCTTTCTCTAGCGAAAATTGCACTTGTTAAAATGTCGACAACTTTCCTTTTATGCGCGAGTAGATATACGTTAGAGACAACAGTTCTTGTGTATTTCTGGTGACATTTTCAATGGATGCGTCATAGTTTGTTTTTCTTTTTTATTAGGCTGTGCAATAATATTAAATAAATATATACATATGTAGACGAGGGTCACTAAAATCTGCTAATGAATATTTGGGTCAAATATCTCCATATGGTCGTGAGAGAACCTCCTAGTCAATAGTGCTAAAGTGTACGGTAGATTTTCAATGACAGCCCTATTTTATATGTCCATAGGCGATTACACTGGCTGGGTCACCTGGTCAGTAGAACTTTTGACAATGTCACTAGCAAATCACTACAATTTAACTATTGACATCGAGCGGGAAATATCAATTGGAGACTAGTACCCCTAAAATTTACTAGTGAATCTTTGGTGCCAATGTCTCCGTGTGGTCGCAAAAGATCTAGCTAGTCAGTAGTGATTGAAAACGTAAGAAATTGTAGCATAGGTTTAGGGGCTAGCTAATGTTGTTTGCATGCAGCGTTGCCAAATGTGCAGATTTATCAGTTTTTCGCAGTTTTTTGAACTGATGAGCAGTCATGCAGTTTTATGTTTAAAAACTAAGTATTAATTAAAGGGCTGCGTAAATAGTTCTAAAAGTTTTGTATTCTATTTCACACTACTGCTAAACAGTCTGTTTTAGTGCAAACATAAATAACAAAACAAAACTAACAAAACATGACTCTCACTAAAATCAATCAAACATCATTCGAATAGTTTTTCTCTGCAGTTTTGTTAGTGCTTGTGTTCTCAAAACAAGTAGAACATCAAAACGAAACGCGAGAATGAAACAAAACAACACTAAATCATAGCAGAAACAACGAGTGCACTAGAACCACGGTTGCCAGAAATGCAGATTTATCTGGATTTTGCAGATTTTTGCCCTCCAAAAAGACGAAATGCAGATTTGAAGATTTTTGGCACAAAAATGCAGATTTTTCAACTCCAATTTTAGTGCATTTTTTTACATTTTTCCTAATGCTGCTACTACTTTTTGGATCTTTTATGTATGAAGCACTCATAGTTTAGACAGTTACAGTTTTCGAACTCAGAAGACTTTATTAAAGAAAAAGAAGAAGTAACTTTGGCAAGTTTCTGGAAACGAATATCTGATATAAAACGAGCTCATTCTGATTACGATTTTGCGGACCTAAGTTTATTCAAAATGTAATGTTTTTATCACATTGATTTGAAAATTTCGAAAGATTTTTCAGTCAAGTAAATTTGAATATAACAACATTCAAATCCTTTGGATATTTATGCATTTTTCACATATCTGATTTATTTTCTCATTCATTTTATATTATTTGCACATAACTATGAAGAATTTTTATTTGTTTGTTGGTTATATGCATTTTGTTTCTTCTAAGGAAAGAGTGTTTTCCACACGTAAAGCTTACTTTGCAAAGTCTTGAGTTTGTAGGATTACATGGAAAATATGCGTTCAACATAAGTAGATATAACAGGAGCGTATTTAAATACGAGTATTTCAGATGGGGACAAATTTTCAATATATTCATCGGTTTCGGTTTTATTGAAATATATATAATTTTTAATTATGATTAAGGTCTTCAGACCTGTGTTTCTGTTCAAAACTTTGTTGAATTTATCAATGAATACATTTTGGTTTGTATTTTCAATACTTTCTTTCACACGTTCTATAACAGCTAAACTTTCACTAATAGGAAGTCCTTTAGTTTCCAGTCGGGTGATGCTTGAGCAGAGGCATTCAAAATTATGTTTTATATAAACTAAATCAGATTTCATTGACGCTTTTTGAAACAATAATTTTGCATTGCGTATAGACTCTGCCTCATCGTCATCAAGTTTATCTAAAACGACACAAATTTCTTTGAAATTTTCAGAATAATATGTCTGAGCAACGATCTTCGCCATGAGATTCGCCGTCCGCAACCATTTACAATAAAAAGAAAAGACACAGAACAAAATTGGTAAACATTCTATCTCTGTTGCGCTACCGTAAAATACTTTGTTATGCCTGAACATGGACATCGCCCGTGTTCACCACAACAAAGAAGTTGATGAATTTTTCACAGTTGCTCTGCCCGCGTCATGTTCATGTCATGTCCAAGTTGATGGCTCGTGAAGACGTAGGGTAACGAAAGGTATTTTTGAATCGAATATCTGCAAGCAAACAATCATATGCCTATATGGCGGTAATAGTTTCGGATCGACTTTGTGGTAGAAGTTATAGAAAAGTAAAGAAAAAAATTAATAACATGCAGACATACATGTGCAAGAAGAGGAAAGAAATATATTTCATGTGAATTTCTTTTACACCAGTTTGAGTTATATGTTATGTCGTTATATATTAATCGCGTTGCCAGAGTGAAAAATAAGCTTTTTTATGCAAGGTGATCCAAAATAAGTATTTTTCTACAAAAAAATTAAAATATGCAAAAAAAAATGCCCTGCTTATAATCATATACTTTTGGCCAAAAACTGTTTTAAGTTAGATGGAATATCACTATTAAAATAATATTTCCAATCCACAAATGGTAATTTTGTCCATTGTGTTTCATAAACATCTAGCGGTATGTTAGGATTCATAAAAATCTTTAAAATATCGTTAAAAACAACAAATTTAATTAGTGCTTTTTATGGGAATTGTTAAAATTTAAGTTTAAAATTTTTTAAACGCACTAATAATAACAAATTAATATTTTACTTATTAAGTAAAATATTTTTTTATTAAAAATACATTGAAATTGATTATTGAGGGGTTTAGCTGGATCCTATGCGCATTTCACTGTTGTTGTTACATACTCTTACAAATACAATTTGAAGCTGAAAAAAGTCAGCCAGTGTATTAATGGTAAAGTAAGAAAATAAAAAAAACATGTTGATTATTGAGTTGTAACATATTGTAACATATATGTAACATATATGTAACATATTATGTAGGCTAAAGGTGCAATCAGACGTGACATAACCATAGACATAGAAAACAGCCGTTCGAACCAAACTTATGAGCAACACTGCATTTGATTATAGGTGACTCGCCATAACGCCATAGCCATTACCATAGAAACCAATTGAATTTTGGTTTGTTATGGCTATGGTATTATGGCCATGTCACGTCTAATTGCACCTTAAAGTTTGTATAGTATTGGATATGTATCTAGTGCCCGTACCACTGAGAAAGCGACGAAGGAAGTTGTGCACGTGTGTACGAATTTTTTCCTGGTTTTTTGTTTAGTTATTTTGAGCACACCGAACAAAATTAAAGTTCAAATTTAATAAATTTGTACAGCAAAAAAAAAAACATTTAAATAATTATGGAACCTAAGAAATATTTCGTGATAAAAAAAGTTTTTCGCAATATGCAATGCATTTTATGTTATGAAACATTTAAAAATAATAGGGAATATAGTTTACAAAGGCATTTTAATAGTATCCACAGCGCTGTGAATAAATTTAATTTGGAATTTATACACTACATTGTTGAATGGATTATTAGATTTTTACTTTTTACTTAAGTTTTTATTAAATTGGTTATTTAAAAAAAATTCAAACAATAAATTACCACATCATGTGTTTTAAATTACAAAACTTTTCTTCAAGTGTAAGATTATTTTACTCTCATTTTTCTCACCAATACAAACATATTTCATTTTGAGGGACAATGCACTAAATCAGGGCTATTCAACCTGTGGTACGCATACCACTTGGGGTACGCGAAGCTTTCCCAGGTGGTACGCGAAATCTTCGAAAATTTGAGCATTTTTTTTTTCATTAACCAGATAATAAAATCTAAATGCAATGCCAGCCATCTCATTAAATTCTGACATATATAAAATGAATTAGAAATACAGTCTTCTTATGTTTTTATTACCTTTGAATAATTAATTTGTTATGTTTAATTTCCTTATTTCATTTTATTTTTATTAGTTGGATATTAAAGTACTGAAATCGCCAAGATACATAAAAATTATGTATTTAATTTTATTTATTCTTGTAATGTTTTTAATAATTTTAATTTATTTTTAATTTTGTTGTTTTTTATTATTAATAAATGAAATGGATTAAATATTTTAAAATTGTTTGGTTATTTATTGAGCCCATATTTGTTTATACAAATAAAATTTTTTTATTGGTACGCAAATTGCAACCAGAAAGGTTGAACAGCTCTGCACTAAATCATATCAAGAAAAAGTGGCACCAGAGCGGTGAACTTCTATCGGGTTCTTATACAAATGATTACACATACGCTTATACATTTCTCTCGGTTTTCTCTCTGTGGGCAGCTCTGACATAAAGGAATACATACTCTCGTTGGCCAGCATTGCACTACTATACACCAAATTAAACAGCTTTAATTTATGTGTTAAATCTGCATTATTCAGCCATGTCACAGAGCTCAATTCTATCCGTATTTTGGTGCTTTAGAAAACGAAAAAAAATTTCGGAATGAAATCACTTTTAATTTCATGGACGGAATTAACATTTTCTGCATGTTAAAGTACAAAAATTTTTTAAAATTTATTTTATAATAAAGAATATAATTTTTCATTTATTTATTCGAAGCTGGATTACAATTATTTAGTTTTTATTTATTTATTATGTAAATTTCTCAAGTCATTACAAAAATAAAATCAACAGAGCAAAATGTACGGAATTGATTTCTTTGGTATTGCCATACCATTTTTGTATGTACATACTTTATCAAAATCTTCATATTGGCAGCACAAAAAACAAAGAAATACAAGGCAGAATTAAAATATGCATACAAAAAAATTTAAAACGCATAAACATATGCCACATTATGATTTAATAAAAAATTATACTGCCACACTTGTAACATAAAAACTATTGCGACAATTTTTTTCGGATTGATGAAAACGATCGGAATCTGAAGCACCAAAACGAAATTCGAACGGAATGGTTAATACGGGATCAAAACCATTCCGAACGGAATCTGTGACACGGCTGACTATATGGATTGGAATCAAAGAACGCGGCAGCTAGAGATATTAAAAATGTCCAAATCTGCCCTCGAAAAATGTAACAAATCTTTTAGGCAGTTATTATCTCAATCTGAAATCTATGGCAAATAACATACCAAATGAGTCGCATTTTCAATTTAACATCGAAATCATTCGTTTGCTGGGTATTAAGTTTTACGTATACAAACGGGAGAAAAATAGAAAAATAGAAAATATGCATATGCATAATGTATGAGCATTAGTAATAAATGTTTAAATTTTCAAACGAATTGAACGAAAGCATTTAAATACGTAATGCTGAATACATATTATGGCATTTTGTGACATCACAATAGTGTGCACTAGTTAAAACTTTTGTCATTTACGATATTTTTCGTTGCATGGCATTGCGTTGCCAACAAAAAACCTAATAATGTGAAGGGCAGGCAGTGCACACAAAATTACAACAAAATAAATGCCAAATGTGTACTAAACATAACTGTTTGTATGTATGTATGTATGCATGTATATGCATGTAATTTTGTGATTTTTGTGAATAGAACAGGCATGGAAAATGCAGTCCTATTGCAATTTTCCCCAGTCGTTTTTCTATTTACAAAGTATGGCTCGCAATGTGAATTAATTCTGTTATCATTATTTATAGTAGAGTGATCGATTATTCGACTTTTTCCAGAAACCGGTTTTCGAATAGTTCGAATATTTGAAATTATGAAAAACCCGGTTTCGGTTTTTATAATTCAGGAAAAACCGGTCAACCGGTTTTTTTAAGTAAGAAAATTTTTATACAAAAGTTTTGATTTTCAATTGCTTTATTGAAAAGAGTTAAGGTAAAACATAAAAATTAACACCATATACTTACTATGTATAATATACAGTTGAGGAATAAGCTCTACATACAACCATCATTTTTAGGGTTTGTGGAAACTTGGGAAGAAATTCAAAAAATTAAATATGCCAATATTTAGATTTACACAAAAAATTAAAAAAAAATTATAATAACACCTACAGTAGCAAAAATATTGAAAATACATAGGAAAAAAGTCTACATACAGGCATAAAATATATGAAAAAATACGTGCAAAATGTTTGATGTCGTCAACTTGTTTGAAAATTTTGTGATTTCCGGTACCAAGCCGTCAACAAATGGCATCCAAATATGGTCTAGTATGTTGTTGTTATTATAATTATTTTTTAATTTTTCATTTTTTGTATAAACATATTCATTAGCCCTCTAAATATTGGGATAATTATTTTTTTTAATTTCTTCCCAAGTTTCCTCAAACCCGAAAAATGATGGGTGTATGCAGAGTTTATTCCTTAATGGTATACATACGAATGTATGGACAAGGTGGATATCTACCTATATATAAATTATGAAGCAAAATGGCAACAAAACTAAAAAACACTTTTTGCAACTGTATTTTGGCATCCATTGCACACCATACGGCCAATTTAATTCGCCTCTGCTATTACCTCATAAAATAATTTCTTTTAAATTCCATGTTTTAGTAAATCTTGCCATGCTCAAAAAAAGCTTAGAGCTTTTACACTAAAAAAACTACTTACGAAAATCAACAAAACACGCAAAATGTACAAATCAAAAAGTATTCGACTCAGGCGGTTTTTAAATTGTAAAAAACCCGGACTATTCGACATTCGAAAAATCAACATTTTGGAAAAAACCGATAGCCGTATTGTAAAAAAACCGGGTTTTAAAACCGGTTGGAAAACCGAGTCGATCACCCTAGTACATATACATATTATACATATATGTACATACACAGAAATGTATGTATGTATGTATAGGGATATATGTGTGCATATGTGCGTACATGTGTGTGTGTTTGCGCGTGCGCTCATATTTTTCATTTATTAGGGCACTGGGTTTTTCCCAATCCGTTACATATTTTGGTAAGGAATGCAAGAAATGTATAAATACATAGTACATATGTATGTATGTACAAATGTACATATATGCATCTAAATTATTTATTCTCCTTGGTACAGGCATAAAACCATACATACAATGCATTAAATACATACATACATATATATGTACATATGTACCTCGTAATTTAAATATGAACATGCAGAAGAAAGAAAAGCTTTCAATTCTGTGATTCTGTAATATTTTTCTTTGCATTTTGCATTCTCTATTTTTTTTTTTTTTGTGAGTGGGTTGCACAAAGATTTGTGTTCTATATTAAAGCAGGAAAAGAAAATCTTTTAGTTCCTTTTGTAACGAACGAAACAACTGAATTTAGAGCTGAAGCAATAATTTTCTTTTACATGCATACATGGGCTCATTGGCTATTGTAGTTTGTCTACACAGACAGAAAAATTATAAATCAGAGTAATAAAAACTAATAAAACCAATTGTAAATATGTACGCCTATGTACATACATACTTACAAAGTGATCACGGTTCGATACTCGTTCTCGTTTATTAAAAAATAATTTAAAATTTTTTAAACTTTAAGCTAACTAAAAAATATTAATAAATAATAAGCTAAATCATAATTAACTAAAAATAACACTTTCTTTTTATTTTTTTTATTTGGCACAAGCTATCTCATAATGACCTAATTTCATGGTTAGTTCAAAACTGGTGCACTCGTCCTGCGGCCATTCAAAGCTAAATCTGATCACTTTTAACATGCAGAATGAGTGCTAATTTTAACCCCCTCTGACAGCGTTGTCAACTTTTAAATTTCAAAAAGCACTGAAACCAGGAAAAAAAGCGTAATTTATAAAAAATATAGAAATCGGTTGAGCTTGCATTTTATCCCTAAAACTTCAAATATGAAGCATCCGATACACATTTTGATTCTATGAGAATCAGTGAGTTCTAAAATCAATTTGGTGAAACCTTTTTAAGTTATTATAAA
This sequence comes from Tachina grossa, assembly GCA_949987645.1. Classification (NCBI taxonomy): domain Eukaryota; kingdom Metazoa; phylum Arthropoda; class Insecta; order Diptera; family Tachinidae; genus Tachina; species Tachina grossa. Next base: position 222,586,554 of record OX465274.1, read on the forward strand.
AAATTTAATTTTTTTCGTCAACAAAGAAACAAATCACATGTAATTAGTCAAATTAGCAGCAATTAGCAAGTCTTTTTGACTTTCTGATTAGATTTTGAACTCGATAGGAGTAGCAGTTAATTTATTTTAAAATCAAGACTTTCAAAATTTAATTTTTATTAAACCATGCTGTGGAAACATTCTTTCACAGCAAACGCAATATTAATAACAAAGTTAACAAATTTAAAAATTTTAACCAAGTTATATAAACTTAAATTATTTGTACTATTTTTTTAGAAAATAGGAACAAAGTAGGTTATAAATATGTAACCTAAAACGGCAGCTCTATTAGCAACACAATTTTCTCGTTTCAGACCGCTTTTATACAAAGCCTAGTGTAAGGACAACTTTTTACGTATTTTAGACTTAAATAAAGTAATAAAGGTAAAAACGTGATCAACTTCTGCGTTTAAACATTAAAGTTTGATGGGAATGCAATTTCGATAATGCCTCAAACGAGTTTATATCAAATAAATCGTAATAAGACTTTATTTCTGCCCAAAACTCGATAGCGAACTTAAGTGAATTAATCTCTTTTTACTGTATATACTAGAAAATATTTCGTTATTAGACTATACTTGCTTTATGTCTGCTGCAAAACACTGTTTCCAATAATTCTGCTTAAAATGTGAAAGTTTGAGAATAAAATGCACGTATTTCTTCAACCAAGTTTTGTACAATCTTATTAGAATATTTTGAAATGTTTGATTTAACTTCAGTGCTTATGTTTTTTAAATGTTAGACTTCTACAAAAAAAATATATATATTATATAAGGAAAATTCTTTTCTTTTTGAATTTTGGGTTTAGTGCCACCGCCAAGAAATAAAAAGCACCAAAAATTAGTTTAAAAAAGCACCGAGCACTAACTTCAAAATTTTTCGCTTCGAAAATTTCAAAAAGCACTAAAAACGGTGCGAAAAGCACCGAGTTGACAACGCTGCCCTCTGACTAATTTTTGTCTCATAATTCAATAGCTCTGAGATAACTCAAATTCCCACTGGGTATAGTAAGATACATATGTACATTTGTATATGTACTTATGTATCTTTTAAATCTATCAGAATCAGTGCTACCAGATTCAGATAAAAAAAAAATAAAAATTAGTTTGGGTATTAGGAAATTCGTTGAGGAGTTTTTATATATTGAGGGTGAATATGTTTGTATTGTTTTAAATTTATATTTAAAGATATTACTATATCGCACATTATTTCGTTGACGAAGAAAATATTATATGATTTTTACAGTGCAAAGATTTTATTACTCTAATCAACTCTAATTGTTCCTTTTTCATGTCTAAAAACGACAGGAGTCGTTTTACATTTGTTGATTTCGACTACAATTCCTAAATTTTGGTCATTAGCTTACAAATATTGAATGTATTTCTTAATCTTAAACAAAAAGAGGAAGATAAAAAAGACTGATTGTCTTACTTTAATGGTAGCATTGAACTAGTATAGGTTCAGAAGATCAATGCTTTTTATATAGCAATAAACTTAAAGACAAACTAAGATTCCAACCTAAATTAGAGCGTCAAACATACACATCCTGCTGCTAACGCAACGCACATATTGAATTACTTGAATCATTAGCACATGGGGAATACATATAATATTTTTCATTTCTCAGCTAACTGTAACCTAGCCTGGCATACTTGAATCTTTAATAAAAACTAATACCAACTTTAAATATTTTTTACTTCTTCAGAAGTGGTAAATATTCTCAACTCAGCAATCAAATAATTTTGTTTTTCACTTTCAGCATAAAATTCGTAAAATCCATAGAAGTATTATATATCATAAGGGAAAATACGACTAATTATATTTCAATTAAAATTGTTATATGTTAACTGTCTTATTCATAACAAATTATTTTGTTCTATAAGGAAAATTTTGTATTAAAAACTGTTTTATAAACCTCTTAAAAAACGAAATAACTTTTTATGAATAAAGCCCGTTCATATATCTATCGTTTAATTTAAATTTTATAAAACAAACTCACTCGTATTAGGCTTTAAAACTTTAGTAAATTTTAATTGCTATACATATAACTTTTAGGAAAATATGTGTGATAAAAATGTTCAATTCGAGTTGAAAAAAATCTGGTATTCAACAACCGAGTTTTTATGTTTGAGTTTATTTCCATATAAAAATTTTAAACCAAAATATGTAAAAGTCACGTGTACTTTGCACAGAATTCAGTTTAAGTCTAGTACAGAAAATTAATTAAAAAAATATAGATCTTTGGAAGGTCCAGTAAAAGTTATAATTATAAGGTAAATCTTCCAATTAATACAGCTTTTGAAATTACATTTCAGTAGATGATAAATATGTTTAAAAAATTGTTTTTATAAAATACCATTTTGGAGAAAGAGAACAATTAACTCGACCAAATGTCGGATATACAGGAAATCTTTAGTAACTATAAAAAACAATTTTTATTTAACTATTTTCGGTATTTACTACTAATTACGACAACTAAAACAGGCTTTCTTATGACACCCATATTATTATACTAAATCAAACATTTACGAAAATGGTCCATAACTCTGTAAATATGTGTTTCCGAAGATTTTTGTACATAACTTTTTTTATTATAATTCAATTTTCTATCACATAAGGTAGTTCCCCTTATCGTGGTTGGCGTATTTTGACTCTTACTACGACGTTTTTGTAATAGTACAATCCACTCAATTCGCTTTGAAAAAAGTATACTTATGTATACACGTATATTCAAATTACAAGCGGCGAAAATAGTTGAGACTACTTAATACGAATTCGCCTTGGTTGGGACATCTAATACTCCTCATTATCGAGATTGGCGTATTTCGACTTCGACTAAAATGATTTTGTTAAAGATTAAAGAGCACGGCAACATTTTTTCTTTAATCTATGCCGAAACTGTCGTAGTCGAAGTCGAAATACGCCAACCCCGATAAGGCTCAGTAATTTTTCTCTATTTCAAGGGACTTCACCAAAGTAGATTTTTAACAAATATGTAAGGGCGCAGTAATAAAATTATGATTATGTTTATATTTTTTCTGTAAGTTTATTGAAAACTTTATTTTTCGACATAATTTTTTGTTTACGAAAATCAAAGATCTCGATTATTTAAAAAGATTCACATATGCCATACGGCCATAAAATTTAAACCTTCTGGCATCACTACCAACATATTGTTTTCATTCTGTTTTTTTTTTTGTTCTTAATTTTTTTTTTCTCTTTCATAGGCAATTGAAAAAAATCCATAAGATGAACACACTTTCCTAATAGATTTGTGTTTTTTTTTTTGCATAAATACTATTTAGAATGTTATGCTTCTTACTTATTTTGGTATGTTATTAAACTTCTTTTCACTATAACTACACATTTCCTACCTTTTTAGTTGCGGAATTTAGTTTTTAATCACTTTATTTAAAATATTTAATAATACTTAACACGAGCACAATAAATGAAAACAACCAACCACTTTGCTTGAGAAGAGTTTGTTGGAATTTTCATTCTTTAAAATTAAATGATGCTGCCAGACCAAATTATTTGCTAAGAAAGCTTTTGGGTAAAAAGTTGTCATGGTTGTAATAAAAGCATTCTAATTTGTTGTACATACATATATTGTTTGCATGTGGACAGTTCGGATTAGAGATGGGCGCATGTCGTGTTTATTTCGTCACACGATCACGCGCGACTCTACACGAATTGTTCGTGTTCAAAAAATCTGATTTCGTGCGTGTTCGGTTCATTTCGTTTTGAGCAAATTTTACACGAAAAACACAAAACGATTTTAGATTTAAAATATGTATGAATGAATTTCCCGTAGAGAAAAAATTCACTATTTTGTATCGTCAAACACACATATCGTTGATATTGCATGGACATTTGAAGCTTATGGCCTATTTCCCACCTGCGAAAGAAAACGTTCGACTTACATTTTATATTGAAAACAAAAAAAATTTTTCGTATTTTATTGTTGTTTTCAATATAAATTGTAAGTCGAACGTTTTCTTTCGCAGGTGGGAAATAGGCCATTAAAGTTCTGTACGCAGTATCGTGTTGACGAAATTTCTTGCGTGCGTGCTTCGTATGTGTTGAGCGTCTTGGTATTCGTGTTCCGTGTCGTATTGGAAAAATTCGACACGCGCCCATATCTAGTGTTATATCTGTGGTAGAAAATCAATAAGCTGTTTGAAAAATAAGCAATAACAAAGGAAAGCGCAGTATTCACACAAGCATCGTGTACTCGTAAATAAAGGTCTCAGTTTACACGTGCATGCATTGCACGATAAATTAATCTGCCTTATCGTGGTTGGCGTACTTCAAATACGACTACGACTATTTGGTAATAGATTAAAGAAGACTTCAACCGGTTTTTCTTTAATCTATTACCAAACAGTCGTAAACGGGTTTGAAATACGCCAACCACGATAAAACAGAATATCATCTTGTATGTATATCGTCACTGTTTTAACTAACCGACCTAACTGACATTTTTTTGAAAAATTAGTTAGTCCTCTACTAGACTTTATAAGTCATAATACACATTGTCTACAATTTTCATGACTGTAAGCATTACTTTTATGCGCTATAAGTAAAAAGATTTCTGACGCAGCCATAATAATGAATGTATAAAGCAACCATAAAAGCTGCTCTCCTGTTAAATTTTTAAAATGTTAGGTCAGTTAGTTAAAACAGCGACGATATAAGGCAAGTGCAACCCAATTATCAAATTAAATACGTATGACAGCTCAATGTATAAGCTTCTGCTGTGAGTATCAACGCATATCATACTTAATGTGCCTTGGTGAGTACCTCATCCCTCCATTTTTGTGACGCATACAGAGAAAATATCATTAATATTCCCTATTATCATGGTTGGCGATTTTGTGGTGAAAATTAGGCGTTTTGTACTAGATTAGCTTGTTTTCTTTAATCAACTCCAAATGGACGAATTTGAAGTCGAAAACCACCAACTACGATAAGGAACATTATTATATAACGCAGGTCGTGATGCATTTTGACCGCCAATACTACGCTTAATGCTAAATTCAAAAATCAAATTTCGATCAACTTCTTAATTTCGATTTTCAAAATCGATTAAACTGCCCTCGATAGACCTACATAAATAAAACCACTAAATTTGCGAATTGTTTTTTTTTGGAATTTTATTTAAACAGAACATTTAATATAAAAGGAATTATTTGTTTAAAAATTTACTCAATATAATTACAAACTGTGTAACAGAAAGACTAATCCCCTGTTTCCACGACACGGACGGTTGACTTGAGTAGAATATTTATATAAAAAGTGCTAATTATTTTTTTTTAGCGATTTTCATACAAATTGTCTAGCAGAGTCGTCTGCCTGACTTGTGGTAACAGGGTATAACACAAAAAAATTATGCAAACCATAGAAAAAAATTAGCTATACATACGTACTATTTTATATACTGTTTTCCTACAGGCCGTGGTTTACTATACTTATGTAAACTTAGAATTTGCGAAACAGATTTTCACACAAAATTGCATACAAAAAGTCGATTGGAATCGAATTTGACTTTCCATTCATATTCTGAAAATCACATTTCATGCAAGTGATTAGAAGCTACGAAAAATATATTATATGCATATATGTATGTAATTTTGTGGTTTAAAACGAAGGAACGTGATTTTCGGAACAGGGGGTCTACTCTGTAATTCGAAAAGGAAAGGAATGCTTTCAACTTTGCATTTAGTTAACATTCAAATAAGAAAATATTTTCTCTCGTTTCGAATTACATAGTAGACCTACCGTTCTGTAAATCGATTCGGTTTCAAATCGCACGACTTTAGAAAACTAACTATAATAGTTCATATTCATATTATATGAACGATTTTTCAAACTTTTTTTTAATTTTTCTATCACATGATGTCTCAACTATCATATCTGAAAGAAAATTATTAATTTTGGAAATCGTATGATTTCAAATCGATTCGATTTACAGAACATGACATTTTTTCTGTAATCTAGTACCAAATTGTTATAGTCGAATTCGAAATACGACACTCGTAATTAGGCTCAATATTAAATATAATTACATAAATACAAGAAACAATCACACTTGCTGAAGTAGACTTATAAAATCATTATGGTAAATTTAAAAACAAAATAATCGAGACAACAAAATAATATAAAATAAAATAAACGTCGTGTTCCTGAATCTTCCCACCACCACTTAAACCACATGATTCGCAGAAAACTAAATATCAAATAAAAATTACTGATGCACTACAAGAGCACCAGCATCGTAATTTACTACGAACGCACATATAATGTGAAGCAGTGATATATTTCCGAAAAAAGCTTTCACCATATCGAGCCATAACCGTCAAAAAAAGCTTAACCGAAATATTTTTAGAACTTCGTTTTTTTACGAAAATTTATTATTTGCAATAAAAATGAAGTTCGAAAATTATGCCGCTTAAAAACTCTTTTGGTGGTTATGGCACGATATACATAGTGGAGTGGAGTGATGAATTTACAAAAAGATCCGGCGCTGAGAGCTTAAAAAATTAATAACCTAAAATATGAGAGAGAGCCAAGCTCTATTACTGTAAATTCAAAATATTTAAAATCTAAACGTCGAGATAGATTGTAAATTTAGTAAATTTAAAATATCAGTTCAATTATTTGAGATGAAATCAACTGTGTCTTTGCAAAATAAATGCCAACGAATCCATGGGGCACAGGCTTATTACCTCATCAAATTTCTGACTAGATAAACGTTTAAGGAATGTCAAAGTAGTTTTGAAAACTGCTGAAACATTATGTGGATCCCACTGCAGCAAATGATGTAAATTTAACTGTAAGTATGCAAATTTATCTTCTGTATATGTATGTTACATTTATATTAGTGATTTTTAAAATTACCTCGCCAGTATTTTGGGTCTGCAGACCAGAACATTGCATTAAATTAGTGCGATGTACAACCAGGCCGGTGTTTTGTTGCAACTGCGCTTTACGATCTCTGGCTACTGCCGGTATAGCATGTGCAATAGGCAAATTTCTTATTACCACTATTTGCATGTCCTCGCCCAAGGCAGTGTGTGAGGACCCAAACTCTGGCAATACGCCCAACCAATCGTTCTCCGTAAATATAAACTTGTCAAGTGGATCTAAGATGGACTTAAGATTACGATAGGAAGGCAAGGTTAAAATACCAGACGGATGATTGTCTGCTAATTTTTCACAATTATCAATTCTTTCTAAAAGCACTCGGAAAATATGCAAAACTGGCTGATTGTCCAGTACCCCTTGGCCCAGGCCACGCTCATCATCTCGAGTTAATCGGCGATCCTGCATGATTTCTACTTCACCTTCGGCTAGAGAAGAGCCTCCCAAAGGTTGGCCAGAAACAATCGTTAAGCGTAAAATATCGTCTTCTATATAAATAGCGGATGGTATGGGATAGTAATTTCCCTGCAAGGGAATCTTCGTAAATCTTTGCCGTTTAATAACCTGCAAACCATTGAGATCAGTATAAAATATTTCACCACTGCGTATGCGTGTCTGAAAACGCATAATTATTTCCGTATCATCCATATCAGAAATGTCAACATTGTTGCGTATTTCGGGTGCCTCGTCATCACGCAGTATCGCATGATGTACACCAAATGTTAAACCGACACTAACCGAGGACTCTAAAGGTCCTTCGGTAACAAGTATCACAGGTTTTTGCTCATTAGTGATGAGAGATGCAAAACCATTCGGTAGGAAGAGGTAAGCACCAGAACGTTCACCCTTGTGACGGATGCCATATTTAAAGAATTGCACTCTCACTGGTGTATAGGGTTCGGATGCCTTTATTTGTATCGATTTCATCATACCTTCCGTGCTGAAAGCCACTGTTGGTCCTGATCCAACTTTCAGAGAAATTTCTCTGTGCTTACTAAAATTTACTTCCTTGGGATAATCACCCAGCTGTGTGGTAATTGGATTATCAGTAAATATTAAATTCGATGCAAAGTTTATGTAGCTGAAAGAAATATGTAAAACAAAATATTATTATCTTAAGATTCAGTTAATGAGTGAAAGCGAAAAACTATTCGGCCTGGTTACTGTTGGCGTATTTCGACTACACGTTGTACTAGATTTAAGGCTCAGTTAGCCGACTGTAATGTAATGTAACTGCAACAGTAAGAAACAGCTGATCAATTTTGTTATGTGAAAAGTAATGAAAATGGTTATAGAGATTTAATGCAACGTAACCTACTTTTCATATAAAAACATCAATCAGCTGTTTTCTACGTTACAGTTACATTACATTACAGTCGGCTAACTGAGCCTTTAAGAACACCGCAATCGTTTTCTTTAATCGAAATACGCCAACCGTAATCAGTAATGATTAATTAAAACATGTACATACATATGTGTATATGCATATTGTTAGCTTAAATTAATACCTAATAACGTTTCCCCTGTAGAAAGTTATTTATTTTACTCCATATTTTCGAAAATCGAGTTTTCATTATACGTATTTCGACGTTATGAGATCCTGCGTGTTGGTGCCGTCTAAAGTTTACTTTACAAAACTCTAATTCAGCTGGGAGAAAGACTGATGACCTAATTCACTAAGAAGATTTAGGATGTTTTTGTTTGAAAATAAAAGTATTTCTTGTTCTTGAATTCTCTAAAATATTTTCTTCAAAATGGTTGTTGTCTTTGATAACGAAAAATTAAAATATTATTACCATAGTTTTAAAACATAAAAATTGAATTAGTAGGACATTTACACCTGCATAAAATCTAACATATTTTAATTAAAAGCTTTACGAAAATCTATTCCGTTTACACCATGTTTTTTTGACATTTATCAAGATTTTTTATCCAAAACAAAACCCATTAACCGAAAAATTCCAAGAACTAGCAGCAAACATTTGCAATGTAGCCAATTCACACACCTTTTTAAGCAGACCGTAGCTAATTCAATCATCTTTTATAGAAATATGTTGTACAGGGTAGTAAAAATAAAATAAAAATATTAGATTTTGAGTAGATAGTCACAAACTAGACTTTGTTTTGTATGGGAAATCGAGTAAAAAGCAGTTAGATTTAGGTCGAAAGCTCGCAAGCACTAGATTTCGAGGTAATGTAAATGCCCTACAATAGTTTGAAAAATATATGAAAAAAAAAATGTGTTGGAAATAATGTTTGGAACAAATACACGAACCTTCTAGCATAGACAATAAATAATAATTGTTTTAAAGAATCACAACTGCGGCTTTTGTTCGTGCATAGGCAAGACAATAATATCGTCGACCAGAATTAGAGCATTAATAAAATCATTATGTCGTAACCGCCTTGACATAAATTAATAGATAGCCAAAATGACAGCATAAAGGACGTAAGCGACATAAATATCCGTTATATTGGGAATATGAAATAAACTAAATCTGAGCTGCCCAAAGTAGCACCAGAGTACCAAATAATAATCGGCTTCTTATACAAATGAATACACATACCCGAATACATTTCCCTCTTGCAATATACAGCTAAAGCATAACAATACTTGCATACTCATTTTCACGGTAATACCTAGACTTCAACCAAAGATATTTAATAAAAACCTCCCCCTGTACAATTTGGTTTTGGCGGTTATGGATCGATGTGTTATAAAAACAGTATGTTATGATTTTCGACTATTGGACATTAATCTAGAGACGTTAAGCAGTCCCCTACAATATTTTTTTCTCTCTTTAAAAATCATTGCATCTATGTAACATAGAGTATCTTGGTGTCTTCCTTCCTTCCTTCTCTTTAGCGTGAGTTTTTCACTTTAAATTTCGAAAATAATCGTTATTTGCGATTTCTGCTATATATAATGTATTTAACTCCTGTACCATATTGAACTTTATTTATTTATTAATACATATTCTACAAAGTAAATTCGCATGGATTTTAATTTCGTATTTATAATCAATTCCATGAAAGTTAAAAACTTTCAAATTTCTGCTTTTTCCGAAAGACCAATTGTCTGTGATTAATTATTTTATCTAATTTTTCGACCTTTTTATATATTTAATTAAACTATTTTTTGAGCTTTAGATCTTCTTTTCTTTGTGTTTTTTTTTTTTTTTTTTTTTTATTAGTTCAATATTTCGTTAACCTTCGGTTATCTTCTTCAGAATAATTATTGTTTTTGGTTTTTGTGATATTTAATATTTTCTTTTTTCTTTTTTTATCACAAAAACCAAAAACAATATATGCACATATGTATATCCTGAAGAAGTTAACCGAAGGTTAGGAAGGAAACAACCCAATCTACTCGTATCATAAGCATTCGACACAGCATACATTTTATTCTATTTCATATTATCACTAATCCATAAATAATATAGAGATGTACATATGTATGTTTGTAATTGACTTTGCTTTAAGACCCAAAAAATATATACAAATGAAAAAAAAATTTAGCTGCTAGTCGAATTACTCCTTTTTTTCAAGTTGAGTCAATTCAAATCACATAAATTTACCAAAGAGCACCCACAAATAATTTAGCTTTTGTTATTGTGTATACTCACCTTGGTTTTACAGTCTCTGGAGATTCAACTTTGACAATATAGGTTGACAATCCCAGCGGTGGAACTTTCGCTTTAAAAATCAATCTATACTTTGTGGTAGAGGCTTGCGGTGTAATTGTATTTGTATATGTATGCTTATGCCAAGTCCAAACAGGACTTATTTGTATATCAACAGGATTTCTATTGAAATCAACAACACTAACGTAGGGAGAAGCTACATAAAAATCAATAGTCTCCTCGCGCCATTGAGACAACGAATTGTGAAAAACCAAATGCTTTTGCGGCAATTCTTGGCCCAAAATAATAGTAGTACGACTATCATCTGGCCCCGGCCAACGGGAATCATCCACAAAGAAATAATTGAAATTACTATCAGCATTGTATATCTACAAAAATAAAAAATAAAAAATACTAAATCGATTAAACTAGCAAAAAAGAAATTAAAACACATACCGAAGGTTTTGTCAATAACTTATATACAGCCTGCTGCATAACAAATCTACACGATTTTATGGCATCCATCATACGCCTGTTGTAGTCTTCGACAACATGTGTCTTTGCTGTACCGGTTATGCCATCATGATGTTGAAATAGAGATAGTTGCCTCCTGGCATCTTCTAACATTTCATCGAATTTATTGCTGGTATCCCAATTATGCCAGGAGCTCAACATTTCGGCGGACCGCACGTAATGCATTAATACGCGATCCAAACGCTTGTGGTATGGCCTTGAGGTATAATAACCACTCCAATAGTTATCATTGCGATCAGCATATGTAAAGAAATCTCCACTTAACGAAGGAAAGTCACGATGTTTTTCTTTTTGTTCCTTATGTACCGCATCAAAATACTCCTGCAGCGTGCCGAACTTTGCCTCGACAAAATATTTACGTTCAGCATTTATGTGACTGAAGAGATTTTCGTAATTCACTCGTTGTACTTCCCACTCGGTACTTTGACTGTAACGGAAATCATCGCCAAGAGGAAATAGCACCACATTGGTGCGATAGAGTTCAGCTTTCTTCTTCCATTGATCTATAAGCAGTTCAGCTCTAAAAAAAATATTTATGTAAATTAAAACAGAAAATTCTTTTTAAAATTTATGCATGCACACCTTTGTGCCACATTGTGATCATCTATCGTTTGCGGGGGAACTCTCCAAGGACACATGAGTCCGAAATTTGGAACTCTTTTAAAATCGAATTGACAACATATCTTCGGATCTGGACCGCAAGAGTGTGGAATGTCATACGAATAAAACGGCATCATATGTGTGAATAAGTCCGTACTACCTGTATCATCTTGTATAGGAAATAAAGAAATGTATATACATATGTATGTAATGATATTTAAATTATGTAACATAAAAAATAAAAAGCAATTCTCTTACCCCACAATTGGCGCCAATAAAATTCTAAATTACGCTTTAAAGCCAATTCTTTTTTTACTGAATAATGAGTTCTTTGTATAAGAGCATTGTGAAAGCCAGATTTTTTTAATATATAGGGCATTGATGCGCTATGACCAAAGGGATCAATCGACCAAGAAGATGTGGGCGTAACATTTAAGTATTTCTTTAACCAATATTGGCCTTCCGTAAGCTGCAGTAAGATATTATGCCAGTGAGAATTAGCCTCGTCTGGCATTACCCAACCTCCAGAGACAAATTCCAGCTGACCATTTTCAACTAGTCTGTAAATAAACTTATTTGAATTATTGAAAAATTCAGACATATTACATTTTCGTCATTTTTACTTTTTTATTTCCTTTTTGTTAGAAACTCCCAGGTCATCATAAAATCGTGAAAAATATGAAATTTCAGCCCATATAAACTTCATTTCAGGATTTTCACGCAAATGTCTCAAAGCATTGGATAATATATGTTTAGTTTCATGATTATAATATTCATCAAATGTTTTGATCCAACCTGGATCATTGTGCGAGTGGGGAACCACAAAAACTTTAAGCTTATGGTGATCGTTGTATTGTAAGGGATCATATTTAATGTTCCAACCTTGTTTCCAAACGCCTCCGTCAATATTATCAAACTTCATCTTGCCATACAAGTCAAGCATCTATAAAAGCAATGGATTTTGCATATGAGCTTATAAAATTTCTTCTGTAATTCATACTTTATATTTAAAAATAATAATAAAACTATAATGAAATCTTAATTTATTGAAAATGAAGATACCTGTACATTTGGCTGCGGAACTTGCTGCGGATCAAAATCACACGTATCATCTTTGTTGTCTTTTATCACATTTTCTTCAATATTTGCCACATCACTATTGTCCAATTCCGCCGGAGCCACAAAATGGTCTGTATGTTGTTGTGTCTTTTTACTAAAATTATTTTCTAATCTGTTCGATTCTTTATATGAATTACTTTCATGTTTTTGCTTTACAGGTTCAACAGCATCGAGATTCATAAAATTTGGGTTTACATCCTCCGTCGGTGCAGCATAATTGATTAAAATATATACAACCAAGAATATTACCATAAAAACGGCGCATAGCATCAAAGTAAATCGTCTGCGTATTAACATTTTTTTCATGCAATTATTTTTTGTCTTATGCAGTTTTCTTTAAAATAACTTAACAATAGTAACAATTATTATTATTTTATTATTAGGCAGTGGATTTTATTCCAGTTAGATATTTCCCATCTTTTTAACAAAAAATTTTGTTTGAGTACTCTACAGCTGGAATAGAAAGAGAATATACTTTCATTCTCTCTTTGTTTACATGTGGTTGTTGCTGTTGTAATATTTGTTGTAGAATCGCGGGTACCTGATTGATGTCCCTTGATATAAATCAAGGCATATCAATCAGGTACACCATACACGCAAGCCACATCAATCAGGTACCCGCGATTCTACAACAAATATTACAACAGCAATAACCACATGTACTTTGTTGGTATAAATTACCTTCTTACTTTTCAAAACAGGGTAGCATCGTCAGATTGCATGTTTTTTATAGGAAATGTCAAACACCATACAAAAATGAATATTCGAAAGGTGTTTATGTATACTCAAATAAAAGCATGATTTTAGGCTTATACCTACACAATCCAAATTTGACATTTAGATTGGTATAATGACATTAGTCACCTGGTGTAGTGCTGCCACCTAATAAATGCGCCTTGGGTACACGAATCATGCATATTGCTCATCCGCTGTTTTTTTGTTTACAAGTTTATAACGAAGAATTGGTTTGACAATTACTTTTGTGCCTTGTTTGATGCATACAAATTTTTGACAATTACTTTGTAAATCTATGTGAGAAGCACAGAGTTGCCACAGAGTTTTTCCTAATGCATGTACCTGTAGTAAATGTGCCTTGATATAAATCATGATATAAATATAGAAGGTACTTCCATTCTCTCTTTGTTTTTAAAAATTAGTATTTTTGAAGTTTGTTTTTTGAGAGAAATAAAGAAAAATGATCCCATATAGTAAAACATTTAAGTCTTCCCCTAGAATTTTTTTACAAAAATGTGTAATTCTCTTTAAAAAAAATTACAAATAATTAAAGTGATATACATAACTACACATCTGTTAATTTTAAAAAGTGGTTATGTAATAAATTATCTCATATTTTTATGATTTCTGCTTCATACAAATCTTTTAACTATATTTTCATCTAAATTTGGCGTTGGGAAACCAAATCTATTGATATTTTTGATTAGTTGACATTGAATTTTCAGTAAGTTTGTCAAATATTGATTGATATTGAATTTGTTTAAACTACATAATTCGTTTCTTGTTGATTGTAGCATCTTTTTCTAAAATATTGAAAAAATCTTTTGGCAAGTCTATTTCACAGATATTATAAGCTCTTAGCCACTTTTGACGAGCACCAGGAAATAAATTGAATTAAAAAAATGCTGCACTCATATTTTTACTTATGCCCTAATTCAGTGAGAAGATTAAGGACGTTTTGGTTTGAAAATACTTTTGAGTTCTTATCTTTGAATTCTCTAAATTACATTCTTCAAGAATGGTTGCTGTTTTTGATAATGAAAAATAAAAATATTATTACCATGTTTTTAAAACATAAAAATTAAATTAATGTATTATACAATAGTTTGAAAAATATATGAAAAAATATGTGTTGGATATTATGTTTAGAACAAAATCATAAAGCAAATAATAATAATAATAATATTTTAATTTTTCATTATGAAAGACAACAACCATTTTTGAAGAAAATATTTTAGAGAATTCAAAAACAAGTAAATTATTTTCAAACAAAAAAGCGTCCTAAATCTTCTTACTAAATTAGCGCATAAGTAAAGAAATAAGAGTGCAAAATTTTTTAAATTCCCTTCATTTCTTGGTATTCACCACCAGTGACTAAGCGCCTATAAGATCTGTGAAATAGACTTGCCAAAAGATTTGATCGGTTATTAAACCAATTTTTTTAGAAAAGGATGTTACAATCAACAAGAAACATATTTGGGGTATTCAAACGTTAGTGTTAAAGTCATAACGTCATAATGTTCTGAACTTTTAAACTAGTTTAAAATACGACTGCTGTGAGCAACCCCTCATATTTTAGTGTGTTAGTTGAAACATAAACAATATGATACAAAACAAATGAGAAGAAATATTACAAAAATTAAATAATATTTGGTACGAATATGCAAAACTATGAGAAAATTATTTAACGGATTCTATCTGTTTCCGAAAATTATTTGCGAATTTTCGCAATATGTAAAACAAAATTTTTTCGAGCTTTTGACCTTTTAAAATTTTAAGGCTTTGGAATTTATTTGCAAATTTTCTTAAGTTTTGCGATCAGGTAATTTTTGATAAAACTTATTGCTCTTGTGTGTAATTTCAACAAATTAGGATTGAATCAAGCCACATCATTGTTTGATTGAAGTATTTTTGTTGTTGCAGTTTTTGCATTTTTTTACACATTTGGCGACTTTTATTTTATATCACACTTTGCTATCATTTTGGTATTAGCAAGTTTATGCAAATTTTAATTTTCGCGAATTTTTCCGATGTTTTTGAATTTCTTATATCTTTAGGTATTTATGTGTAATTTTAGGGCTTGTGTATAATTTTGCAATTTTTCGCCAATTTTCGCTATTTTTGCGATTAAAGTGATTTTTAGCCAAATCTTGCTTTTTTACCATTTTACCGATTTTCAATACATCTATCTATTTGTGCGAATTTTCATCATGTTGTCAATTTTCTGCGATTTTTGGAATTTCTTAGATCTTTAGGTATTTGTAAGTAATTTTGGAGCTTGCTTGCAATCTTACAATTTGTTACGTATTTTTGCAATAAAAGTGATTGCTCCCAATTCTTTGTTTTTTAACAGTTTTAAACTTTTTTTTTAATAAGTATCAGACTTTAATATATTTTTGATGTTATCAAGTTCTGGCGAATTATCGTAATTTTTGCGAAATTTAAAAAGTTTTTTGCATTCCTTACAATTTAAGAATTTTTTTTAAATAAATTTTAGGTTTTTTTTCAATTAAAAAACTATTCGCGAATTTTCGCAAATTTTTGCACGTGAGATAATTTTTCATTCATAAAATCTACTGGGTTTGCTCGTTTATAGTTTTTGAGGCTTTGGAAATTTTTTGAAGATATTCGCATTTTTGCAAGTTTTCGCGATTTATATGCTGTAAGTCTATACTCGAGTTATTACTTTTTTTTTGCGGTCTATATAATCAGCTTTGGGAGATTGTTTCCATTATTTTATTCCCTTGCGAATTTTTATATTTTTTGCAATATATAATGATTTGAGTAGAAATTTGCTAAAGAAAAATGCCACGTATTTAAACGTAAATGGACATTTTGTCGAAAACGAAAAATAAAAAGCAAAATAATTAGTTTTGACAGTAACAAATACATAGAGTGAAGAATTGTATTAATATAGTACTCCTTTTATATAAAAGAAAATAAAAATAATTTTAAACTGGTTTAAAATGTTAGGACTTTATGACACTTAGAACAACCTTGTGAATACCCCAATTATGTAGATTAAACAGAATGCAATATCAATTAATATTTGTTAAACTTAATGAAAATTCGTTGTCAAATAATCCAAATCATCAATCAATTTGGCTTTTCAATGGCAAATTTAGATGAAAATATAGTTAAAAGATTTGTATTAAGTAGAAAACTTAAAAATATGAGATAAGTTATTACATAAATCACTTTTTAAACTACACAGATATGTAATTATGTATATAGTTTTATTTATTCCCAAATTTTTGTTAAGATAATTACACATTTTTGTAAAAAATTTCTAGGGGAAGACTCAAATTTTTTGCTATATGGGAACATTTTTATTTATTTCTCTCAAAAAATAAACTTCAAAAATAACCGCGAAGCGCCAGCTGTTTTGCTTGTTTTCGTGATGTGATCTGCCAAATGGTGTTTATGTTTTACCAAAACACGCGCACAGTGCCTATTAAAACTGTACTAAAACAAACATGCTTTGCAAAGCGATGAGAAGACGCAAGTATATGTATATTGTTTTCCTCTCTTGTCAATCACAAAACAGCAATAAAAATCACTGTTGTTTTATTTTTTTTACATTTGTGTGGCACAATGAATCCGTCATGCGTTAGACTACGCCTTTTTCAACTGACAGCCAAGTTGAAATACATGGTTTCTTATGAGGTCTGTTACATTCAGTACGTGTCCGTCAACGCAAAGTGCAAAATTTCGTCAACTTTTAACTTTTTGTGTACGTTGAGTAGATTGACAGATATTGGTTGGTTTTATTGTTATGTTCTTCTGATATA
This sequence comes from Tachina grossa, assembly GCA_949987645.1. Taxonomy (NCBI): domain Eukaryota; kingdom Metazoa; phylum Arthropoda; class Insecta; order Diptera; family Tachinidae; genus Tachina; species Tachina grossa. The sequence goes on from OX465274.1 coordinate 222,603,919, forward strand.
GATTTTTGTGTTTTGTTGTAGAAAAAATAAAATTAAACCAAAGAAATAACGAAATAAAAACAAAAAAAGTTGAATTTAATAAAATGGAGAATCGACCTATTGAAGCTGTTCAAATGCTTCCGTCAATAAAGTACACATTGTGCCAACCTTCTCCGTTTTTGCGTTAATGTCAGTTGAAAAAGGCGAAGTTTAACATATGACGGATTCATTGTGCCCCGGCCTTAAGGTCGATTCTCCATTTTATTTATTAAATTCAACTTTTTTTGTTTTTATTTCGTTTATTTCTTTGGTTTAATTTTATTTTTTCTACAACAAAACACAAAAATCTATATCAGAAGAACATAACAATAAAACCAACCAATATCTGCCAATCTACTCAACGTACACAAAAAGTTAAAAGTTGACGAAATTTTGCATTTTGCGTTGACGGACACGTGCTGAATGTAAGGCTGAGTTTACATCTGGCATTTCTTGTGTGTCATTTGTCCAAAAAAGCGTAACCAACTAATTACTAAGGAAAAACTGTTTGATTCAGACACATATGTATTTATTGATTTAAACAGTTTGCAATCATGCTAGATTCTATAAAATTGTCTGTTAGTTATGTATGAAACTATTTAACTTCATAAATACATGTCTGATTCCAAAAGTTTTTCATTAGTAATTAGTGGTTACGCTTTTTTTACGCTTATGTGGCACATGTCACACAGATGGAAACCCGGCCTAACATTTTTGTAGCTTAAGCTTAAACATAGTTTGACAACTGTATGTATTGTATACATTAACAGGCTGGGCTTGTGCATGTACCTGTTATAAATGTATCATGATACAGAGGATAAAAATGTGCTATCATGATGAAATATTATGTTAGGTGTAGACCATATGTTATATACCCGATCGGCTCTTGGTTTTTAGACAGTTCTTATCATAAAGCAACAAAAAAAATTGTTGTTTTATTTGTTGTACATTTTACCCCTTTTAGACACGCAAAGTTTAATTTGCAGTCTTAATTCAGATGTGTGGAAGACAGAGGAAAGAATACTATCTGTTTCTGTCTTCCTCACAGCTGAATTAAGATTAAGGTGTTAATACTTTGCGTATTAACATTTGTTATTAACAGAATACTTTAATAATGTACTGTATATGTGGTATAAAAAACGTATGGCCACCTCAACTTTTGCTTACGTTCCTTGCTTACACATCCAAAGTAGATTGATAGCTCCAAAAATAATTAAATTTGGGAATGTGTATTGTATAATTAGTGCAAAATAATTTAAAAAAATGGAATAAAAATGAAAGTGCAACAATTTTTGGGATTTTGCAGATGCCAACAGTCTTTGCTACGATCTGCAACAATTTACAGGGCTTATGGCAGTTCAACTAAACAATCTAGAAAAGAAACATTTATCGAACGTGTATCTGCTGGTCCGGGATTACATGATTTTTTCAACGTTAAACCCAAATTTAACATAGCTTTAAAAAATCTACCGCCACACAAGGAGCAATCAATACCTTACTTGCCTATTGAAAGCTACCAGGGGCAAGGGCGAAAAGTGCACTTTGAGGTTTATGGCTGTCAGATGAATACCAATGACACTGAGGTGGTATGGTCTATATTGCAGTCAAATGGCTATACCAAATCACAAGATGTGAAAGATGCTGATGTTATAATGATAGTAACTTGCGCAGTGAGAGAAGGAGCGGAGACTAAGATTTGGAACCGTTTAAATCATTTAAAAGTCATGAAAGAAAAGAGATCTGCCAAAAAGGGCCCTTTGCAAATTACTGTCTTGGGATGTATGGCTGAAAGGCTGAAGCAAAAATTATTAGAAAAAGAGAAATGTGTAGATGTTGTGGCTGGACCCGATAGTTATAAAGATTTGCCGAGGTTATTGGCTATATCAAGGCATTACAAACAATCTGCTATAAATGTTATTTTAAGTTTAGACGAAACATACGGCGATGTTATGCCAGTGAGACTAAATACAGATTCGCCTACAGCTTATGTATCTATCATGAGAGGCTGTGATAATATGTGCACTTATTGCATAGTGCCTTTTACCAGAGGTAGAGAACGTTCCCGTGACATGGATTCAATAAAAAGCGAAGTTTTGAATCTAAGGGAAAATGGTGTGAAAGAAGTTACTTTACTGGGGCAAAATGTTAACAGCTATAGAGATTTTTCAAAAGAATCAGATGCGAATGTGTCTATAGTTGCAGGCTTTAAAACTGTTTACAAACCTAAAAAAGGTGGCCTTCCATTTTCTGTGTTGCTACAAGAAATCGCTGAAACTATTCCTGATATACGTATTCGTTTTACATCCCCACATCCTAAGGATTTCTCCGAAGATGTGTTAAGAGTTATTAGAGATTATCCCAATGTTTGTAAAAATTTACACTTGCCAGCCCAATCGGGCAGTAATAGTGTTCTAGAGCGAATGCGTCGCGGTTATACCAGGGAAGCATACTTACAGTTGGTGGATACAATACGAACATATTTGCCTGAAGTGGGATTGTCCAGTGATTTTATCTGTGGCTTCTGTGGAGAAACTGATGAGGAATTCCAAGACACTGTTACACTAATTGAACAAGTGCGTTATAATGTTGCTTTTCTATTTGCCTATAGTGTGAGAGAGAAAACTACTGCTCATCGACGATATGTCGATGATGTACCCCAATTCGTGAAAAGTGAAAGACTGCAGAAAATGATAAAAGCCTTTCGCGACAGCGCCACAGAATTACATAAAATGTATATAGGACGCAAAGAGTTAATTCTAATTGAAGGGGTAAGCAAACGATCAAATAATTGCGTGTTTGGTAGAAATGATGCCAATATAAAAGTAATTGTACCTGTTAAAAACTTACCACTGAATTCGCTTAAAAATAAAATGGAATCTAAGGAAATTTCTCCGGGGGATTTTGTGGCGGTTGCTATTGAAGAAACCAATTCTCAGGTCTTAAAAGGGACCCCATTATATATAACGAATTTACAACAATTTTATGCACGCATATAATAAAAGATTTTCGTTAAAATGAAAACAATTTTATTCTTCCATACTTTCATTTTCTTGACTATTTTTCTGCTCACCGACGCGTGTATGGAATTTAGTCATGATTTTACGATAAAAATCAAATATTAAACCACTAGCTGCACGACACATTAAATGGGCGTCATTGAAATGTGCCATTTTGAAGCATCCCGTACTGTGAACTGTCACTAGGTCCCGTTCCAATGAATCAAATACGAAGGTAAAGCTGGCACGAAAATCTTTAGCTTGATATTGATCGGGATCCAAAAGCATGAGACCATCCTTATCTATCACGCAGTGAACGGCGGCAACCGTGAATTTCATAGGCACACCACCAATAACTAACGCCATGCAGGCTGCATTTATGGCACATGCATCCAACTGGAAAAAAATATAGGAAAACTGGTTATTACTGTATTGTGTTTGTATGTATGGCAAAAAATTTTTAAAAAGAGACGGGAGGTTCATATTCGAAATTTTATTTTACAAGTAGATATGATTTTAGTATCAGTAAAAAAAAAATATTCTCAAACCCTATGCACTTCAAATTGGAGGTAGTTAACTTATACATAAATATTTTTGGATAAAAAGATACGAAACTTACACCCCCTCTGTCATCCAGTTCCTGCAGCTGAACAGAAATCATTGTCCTAGGATGAAGCGCTGACAGCAATGCTGATTCACAAGCATCCTTGATAACGGCTTCACGAATTTTATCACGGATTGTGGGCAATCCGGATTTAGGCCGGTAGACACATTCAACATAAGCCTTTTCAATTTTCAAATTTTGTAATTTTACTTCAACCGGCCCCAGCATTGATGCCAAAACACATGTGCCACCTTGGGCAAACAAAGCCGAACCGTCAGCCCGCGTTAAAGGATTTAACTCGCAATTCATTGACCGTAGTTTGACATCTTCCAAATTATTGTCGTCGGCCAACATTTTTGTTACCATTTTATTTAAATCTTATTGATTTTTATGATAAATAAATAAAAATAAAACGCGGCCAAATTTTAGTTTATGTGAACACTCTCTCTGAAACGATACCACGAAAATAAGAACATGTACATTTGCAAAAGATGCCACACTTTGAGAATGAAAAAACCGAGTATATATTTTATAATTCAAGAGAAAGTTATACATCACTAATAATAGTGCTTTTTAGCTGTCATCAAAAATTCCAATTGACTAAAAATCCATAAATATTCCTCCAGACGTACATATTTTAAATCATGACGGATCCCTGGTCGGTCCATAGCACAAACGAAGATACACAAGAAAAAAGTTCAAGTATAGAGACCAAAGATACTGACACACAGTATAAAAGTGTTGCTTTTGAATACGACTGCCCACACTTGGGATTTGAGGACAGTTTCATTCAAGATACCAATTCCAACCAATTAGTGCCAGAAAGTGATACAAGCACTTTAAAAGAGACTGAACATCAACCCCTTCCGGACTCGGAAAAGTATTTGCAGAATTTAGGTAATTACTCCACACACAAAAATGTACTTGCTTTGAAACTTGCATGGATATGTAAGTATGTACACACTAGTGATGTAACGAATGTCAATTTTTGATATTCCCAAATATTTGAAACGATATTCGCGAATACGAATATTATATGCAATATGAAATATTAAAACATTGTTATGACAAAGGACTTCACACTCTTGTTGGCGTACTTTAAAGTTAATTAAAAGTACCCACAATTTTAATGATCGTCATTAAATAATATTTGAAAATGATACAAAGCACAAATTTCTATAAAAAATTGTATTTGTACAAACTAAAATTTTTAGTCATTTATTTAAATTTCGTTTAGGATTTATGCATTTATACCCTTTTCACACTCACTCACATCTTTGAGGAATGCGTGGAATATGTTGAAAATTGAAAAAACCTGTTCACATTACAACATCTTTCATCTGTCATGTATTATAATACTATTTTTACGAATGTGAGCTACTAAAAATTAAATAATAAAATGCAATTTAAAAATTCAGTAGAAATTGATTTAATTGCTGGCTCCTGAGGAGCAGAAACAAATAATGCTACAATGTGCAGAATTAGTTGAAATTATGCCAGCGGACAATGATAATGAAAAAATATTACAAACTTTATCCGCAAAGATTTCGCGTAGACATTTGCAACTACTTTTATGTAATTTATTTCGATTTGGAAAATATATAACAGATTTTATTATATGCATACATATACATACATATGTATGTATATAATAAAATCTTAGAGTAATTACGGATCTTTTTTTGAGAAGGATATTCCAAAATGTAGCCTTGAATGTATGTAAATATGTCCATGCATATGGAAATATACATACATACAAACATACATGCATATGTATATATTTTTATAGTATGTATGCATGTATGTATATAGTTGCATACATTTTTTCTAGTGATGACACTAAAATAATCGAAAGATGTTGAACGGAACAAAGTGAGATAGGAACATCTTTTAAAGATGTTGAACGTTCAGCCCTGTATAATTCTTATGGGAAGATGTTATCATCTTGCCAAATTGATGAAAGATGTGAGTAAGTGTGAAAAGGCTATTATTTATTTAATTTCTTTGAAAAATATTCGTATTCGTATGCGCCTGAAAATTGCCGAATATTCGACAATTCGAATATTCGTGCATCACTAGTACATACATAAATATGTATGTATATATCGTCGGCCAAGACGTATAATGTCATAATTAAATGGTAATTTTCAATAAATGTAAAAAAGTTTGATATAATGACAAGCATTAATATGTCATAAATGTGCATAATTTTCAAAATTTTGTAGTTTGATAAAACGCGTCAGAGTAGCAACAAAATACTCTAGCATTGATTTCTTAACGTTTTACGTTTTAGGTAACGATTTGCAAACACATATTGCTCATTTACTTCAATAGGGTCATAACTCAAAAGACGCATTTTTTTAATTAATAATGCAAAATAATTAGGCATTTCGTATTATATCTTGTGTAAAATTTTCATATAAATAGCTTCTACGTACTACGTAGTACCTCGTGAGAGAAAAATAATTTTTCATATCTTCATTGAGTTGTATGTAAATTAAAAACTTTAAACGCGTTTCCTGCAAAACTAATTTTTTTAAGTTGTGACACTATTGAAGAAAATGAGCGATATCTATGTATGTACATATCGTTACCTTAATATAGAAAGGCCATAACTCATTTTTCTTGGAAATCGAGTTTTTTGTATATTTGAATAGAACATTCGATACATTAGATGCAAAAATATCGATTTCGAAAAAATAATGAGTTAGGGCCTTTCTATATTAAGGTAACGATATGTATATTGAACTAATATTTTTAATGACAGAACATAAACTGGAAAAACTGAAAAAAAGCTCAAAACTTGTCGACGCTTTATCGGAGAAGCGTAGCGATTGTCTGCGCTCTATGTTGCAGGACAATTCAAGCAGTGTTTGTAGTAATGATATGTTGCTAGATTTTGAAACAAGTGTAACAAATACTGATTCAGCTGTACAAAACCTATATAGGCAAATACAACCCGTTCAACCGGTTACGGTTGGTGAAACTGTGCAAATCGTAAAATACGACCAACTGGAAGAGCAACGCTTAGAGGCTGAAACCTACGAGGAACAGAACAATTTACCAGCAAGTCGTTAGATTTTGTAGTGTCTGCCAATAAAAATGAATTCGGCATTTGGCGAAGTTTTTATGTTTCTTACAAACTTAGCGTGGAAGAGTCGCTTAACAATTCCAGTTCTAGTTACTACTGCATTTCTAATCATGGATATTCGCTTACAAGTTGAAATAAATATACAGTCGGGTCAAGTGGTACGTATTATACAAATAAACAGTTAATTTTTCCACTTAACATATATGTACATATTTTTAGGCAGCTGCCGAATTGAACCGCCTTGACGATGACGATGATGAGTATATCGGGAATGACGACGAAAATGAAGATTACAACTACGAAGAGTATACTACAGACTCTAGTGCTGAATCGGATGATGAAGATGATTATGAATATATGTAATGCTAATCCAGGGTAACACAAGTTTCTAACACAATTTGAATTCTTCCACATTTTCTTTAATCCAAACATCATCTTTTCTTGGATTTGTTATGAACAATTTAAAAAAAAAAAACTAATATTGTTTTTACTGATACACTTATGTATGTAAGTTCATACACATGACATTATATTTCCATAAAAAATACCAAAACAACGTAAAAATTTACATATAGAGTTTTATCAATTCGTCACTTACAGCTGAAGGTGTTAAAATACCTAAATCTGTAAATAGTAGTGTTATATAGGCAGGAGGTGTGTAGTCAACCAATGGATGAACTTTGGAAACATCGCTTAAATGTTTTCGAGAGTACTAATTGAAAAAAACAAAAATTAAAAAGAAAATATTATACGGGTATTTTCAAAGTATGTACCTTATATTCATCCGGTAAATCTCTTTGATTAAGTGGATAAAGTCGAGTAAATTTAAAGCTTTCAGACAAAACGTAAAACGGTTTTTTCATTTCTCTAGCACATAGCCCCATTGTAAAGGTACCAATTCGATTGATGATACCACCACTTTCAACTACGGCTTCAGCTCCTACCATAACAAAATCTACGGATTCCATAACGTAGCCTACGGCAGAGTCTAGAATCAAGGTACAATCTATACCAGCTCTTTCCAGGTCCGCTATCATTTGTTGCCTAGAAGCAAGGAAGTTATTTACAATATCTTCGGCACATTTATCTCCCAAGATATAAAAATTTTTCTTACCCCGAATTATCTGGACCGCCGTGCGTTACATAAACGTGAAACTGTTTATTTCCTTTTGCTGCTGTCAATAAAGCCTTCAGTACTACACGAGATCTGGAATGTGTCAGTAAGCGGCAACCATCAGTAATAAATTTCTGAGCTTGCTGAGCAATAACGTTGCGAGAATTTAACAATTTATTTAAAAATATTTTGCCACGATGTAGCATGATTTCACGACATTCCTCCATGCCACGATCATCCAAGCTTAAAGTGATGAAGCGACAAAATAATTCTCCTCCTGATACTACTGCAGCTATGGATAGATCAGTATTACGCATAGCAGCTACAGCTTCCTGCATAGTATTTTGAAGAATGTGAATTGTGCCAACTGGGAATATTACAAATTATTTTTTATTATTTGCTTTACTACATATAAATTAAACATTGTCTTACATTGTTTCTTTTCTAGTATCATCAAGAGCGTTTTTATAGCTGCAATGCCCGATGACAAATCCTTGTCATCATCCAGCACTTTTAGGAAATATCTGACCACATCTAAATAAAAAACATTTAAGGATGTTAACTAATAAATTAAGAAATATTTACCAAAGTCTTCATTTTTATGTGACGACGGAGGCATTATTTTTAACACAGGCTAATTAATATATTTGTGGTTTTTAATAATACTTCAATTTCGTAAATTAACCAAAGATTGGCTTGATACGCAAATTTTATCTCGCAGCTGTTTGGGAAGAAAAACGTGTTGCCATCAAGGTAATTTTTTTTTATCAGTGAGGCTGATTACAGAGTGGCCGCTAGAAGCGAAGCGATGATAGAAGCCATAATATTTTGTGCTATACCATGCTATAAGATGTCAGAGTGAACGCTATATTGAACAAAGCGATTTTTCGGTATCCACTTCCATTACGTCAAGATTTTTTAACACACAAGTTTCTTATATTTTGTTTAATTTAATTTTTATTTGATTTTAATCAGGGTTACCGATGACATCTTTCAAAAAGTGGCACCAAATAGGGGATTTATCAAAAAAAAAGGGCAAAATTAACAAAAAACGAGAAAACTACACTAAACTTTATATTTTTAATGTACTAGAAACCATTACACAACCTGCTTTGTAGCACACACTCGCATCTCGCTTCGCTCGCACTCTGACATCATTTGAGCGATCACATAAGAAACCACATGCGGTGGTTTGTAGCACATTGTAGCGCCATCTTATAGTATAGCTTCTAGCGGCCACTCTGTCATCAGCCTAATGGTTTCTAGCACTTTGTAGCTTCTTCCCTTTTGTTTCTGTCGTGGCATTTTCTTGTTTTCTTTTCTTTGTGAAATTTTGATTATTTAATAAACTTTTGTGTATTAAAATCAAATAAAAATTAAATTAAATAAAATATAAGAAACTTGTGTGTTAAAAAATCTTGACGTAATGGAAGTGGATACCGAAAAATCGCTTTGTTCAATATAGCGTTCACTCTGACATCTTATAGCATGGTATAGCACAAAATATTATGGCTTCTATCATCGCTTCGCTTCTAGCGGCCACTCTGTAATCAGCCTTACACAACCTGCTTTGTAGCACACACTCGCATCTCGCTTCGCTCGCACTCTGACACCATTTGAGCGATCACATAAGAAACCACAGGCGGTGGTTTGTAGCACATTGTAGCGCCATCTTATAGTATAGCTTCTAGCGGCCACTCTGTCATCAGCCTAATGGTTTCTAGCACTTTGTAGCTTCTTCCCTTTTGTTTCTGTCGTGGCATTTTCTTGTTTTCTTTTCTTTGTGAAATTTTGATTATTTAATAAACTTTTGTGTATTAAAATCAAATAAAAATTAAATTAAACAAAATATAAGAAACTTGTGTGTTAAAAAATCTTGACGTAATGGAAGTGGATACCGAAAAATCGCTTTGTTCAATATAGCGTTCACTCTGACATCTTATAGCATGGTATAGCACAAAATATTATGGCTTCTATCATCGCTTCGCTTCTAGCGGCCACTCTGTAATCAGCCTTACACAACCTGCTTTGTAGCACACACTCGCATCTCGCTTCGCTCGCACTCTGACACCATTTGAGCGATCACATAAGAAACCACAGGCGGTGGTTTGTAGCACATTGTAGCGCCATCTTATAGTATAGCTTCTAGCGGCCACTCTGTCATCAGCCTGAGAAAATAATAGCTGAAAGCAAATAGCAAAAGTTGCATAAAATTTGTTTTTATGCAATTTTAATTTTCTTCACGCTGATAACCCAACTTTCATATATGTATACATTAAAGGGTTGCATTTGTATACTCGTTTGTATAGCCAAAACAAATATACCATGGTATGTACCATATAATTGTAGTGTGAGCGACAGAACTAGTATAAGAGTTATTGTGTGTGCGTGCTTTTCCAAATTAAAATACAATTTGAAAACAAATAACAATTGCTTATTGTATTGCTGCTGAGCAACTGTTTGATCTGTTTTTGCTCAAAAAATACTGTTACGAAAATGGCCGTCGACAAGATTAAGCAGCATTACACAAAAATATTCCAACAGGGTTAATGTAAGTGTTACGCGAAAATATTCCTACAGGGTCAATGTAACGAATAATCTAGAATAGTAGCAAACAACTAAATAAGCGTGCGTAACACGTAAACAAGCAAAAGCAACAACAACAAGAAGCGTCTGCTTATTAAAGCGGCTATTACGTGGTACGACTTGGTCTGCCAACATGGTCTGATGGCGTACCATCAGACTCGTGTAAGAGTGCAAAATGCGTGTCTGTCAAATTGGTTGGATGGTTTTCAAAAAATTTTGATATTTTGTGTTTGTCATCTAACCATCATACTCGTTTAACCCGCCAATGGTGACGCAAACTTGACTTTGATCAATGGTGACGCCGGTCTCACGCACCGGAATTTTCAACTGAAGATGTTTGCAAATTTGTTATTAATATTTCATGTTTCTTTTTTTTAATTTATGCTCTTTGAGAATAAAGCAAATATATTTAATCAATTTAAGCTCTTTTATTTCAATATTAACAATAAAAAAATTGTTTTACTAGAGCATTAAGATCAACAGCGATTTTATTAATACATTTTTCAAAATTAAGAAAAAAAAAAAAAATCACATATTTATAGAGATAATGTTTTTTAGTCTTTCGACATTAGGAACTTTTACAAAATAAATAAAAAAATATAAAAAATAAGAAAAATATATATGTACATACTTGGTTATTTTATTCGCATACACGGTGACACACGGTCTCATGTACCGGGTTAGTAAAAAAAATACACAAAGTGTGCTCACGGAGCAGTTTTGTCATTGACTAATATTAGGAGATGTTCAATGAGGCAGCTACTCGATATGCAACCAAAAATAATAACAGGGAATAATGTTATTCGAATTTTTTAACACATCCGGTCTCACAGACCAATAGGACACCAATAACGGGTTAATAGCAATTCTGTCAAACTCAGCGTAAATTTCATTGTTGTTTTCGTAAGCGAATAGTAAACATGGCATTCTTAGAGCGCGCATTTTTAAAAGAGTTCATTGAAATATATGAAAGTTTGCCAGAATTGTGGCAGGTAAAAAGTGAAGTATACCACAATAAAGTTCTTAAGCAGAAGGGTTATGACAAACTTCTTGAAAAATTAAAAACAGTTGAACCCGAAGCAACAATTGAAGTTGTTAAAAAAAAATTAATAATTTGCGTACCTCTTGAAAAAAATTAAACAATTCGTCAATTACCAAAGCAGCAACTAACTCACGCGCCATAATAGACATAAACCTCACCATACAGTGTTTGCTTTTATATTGATGTTTGACGACTTGGTATGATAGTCTAATAGCAAAACTCTCTCTCTCATCAGACCATGTTGGCAGACCAAGTCGTACCATGTAATAGCCGCTTAAGAAGATTCACATATTTACACACATACATACATGCTAATTCAAATGGATAAGTAAAAGATAAACAACCACCGTGTGTTGCTTAGTTAATGATGTACACACGTACGCATATACACATGTATGTACATAGTTACCACATGAACTTAATTAGGCAGCATATAAGATGATAATGATCGTCTAGACATTGCTTGAAACTTCTGGTGGTATTTGTGTGGAGTATAAAAAGCGGTGACGCAGCCAATGAGTTAGTTAGTTGCAGTTGTGAGTCAGTTACGAACAAGTCAGTCGCGAGCAAGTCAGTCATTTGCAAGTAAACAAGTCAGTTGATAATTAAGTTGTGAATTAATAATAGTCTGTCGTGGAATTGAGATTATTGTGGAGTCTATCGTGTCGACTGGAGTAAAGGGAACAGCGCAGCGAATAGACGTGTATAAGGGTGTAAGTAAAGCCAGTGAGTCTTTATTGGTGTATCAACTGTGAGTGTCGGCAGAGTGAGTGCCGTGTGTGACAAGCAGCAGACAAAAGGTATTGGTGTATCAACTGTGAGTGACGGCAGAGAGTCTCGTAAGTGACGGCAGCAGTAATTTATTAGTTTAAGTTGTATTAGTGTATTTAAGCTCTTGAGTAATTTAGTATAAGTCTATTTGTAAATAAAACTTGTATCATTCTTAACCCTAATTACTACACTCGGCTCTTGTATTCATTTGCAAATCTTCGGATCTACGGAAAAGCGTTTTTATAAAGAGAAAAACGTAACAATACATATTGTAATACAAATATATGAAAAAACCACTATTGAAACAAATACATGATGTGCAGATGTATGTGCGGACGTTCGTTATGTTATTTTGTGGCGCAGCCAAAGTATAGAGAGAGAAAGAGACAATTTTGCTCTGAGAGTAATTACAAATGCATGTGTTTCATGTACATGTATCATTTACTTACATATGTATGTGCAATTTTGCTTTCATTCATTCATTCATCAGCCAATTACATTTTTTCTCAACACATCATAAGGCACTTATGGTAAAAGCAGTTTTATGTATCTTATTTGCCTTAGAAAAACAAAAAAAAAAAAATAAATGTGTTGTTTTCATTTGCTCATTGCCCAACCATACAATAATTGCTTAAAAAATCAACATTTACAACTAGTAACAGAAAACGATAAATAACATATTTGTTCATACCAGAACCAAAAAACGCAAAACTAGTGCAAACAGATGTATCTGTGCAATGCTATAGCATACATACATATGTGTAAGCACCTCGTCGGGTTGGTTATTGGTTTGATGCAGACTTACTGCCTTATTCATAAAAAATATTTCAGGTTTATTAAGCTCTTATTTGACGTATTTCTATGGGAAATTTGTCAAATAAACCTGCAATAAACCTAAAATATTTTTTATGAATAAGGCAGTTAATGTATTTTAAATATACTGTGCCGCAAACCAATAACCAGCCGACGAGCAGCTATTGCTTGAATAACCTATACCATATGCCTAGTAACTGCAAAAGTTTGCAAAAAATTTTGTTCTCATCGGCGTTTTGCTGTAATACTTTCATCGTAATTATATAACACTGGGTCTTCACCAGGGAAGGAAAATGACTTCTTGGATTTTGTACCAACTATGAAAATAAAATGTACTTTTTAGACCATGACGATACCAATTTTTAATATTTAATAATAATAACAGAAACGCAAAAAATGAGTATATAAATTCAATTTACAATAAAAAACAGAAACTTAACACAAATGTGTATAAATATTCTGTATACAATAAAAAATAACACAGAAATATTAAATTTTACATTCATAAAGGTACATTCGTAGATTCGACTATTATATTAGAGATTAAAATAAAACACAAAAAAAAAAATTAAAGTGATATTTTTAAATTGTAGCAAGTAACTCGCGGTGGTACCACGGTACCAACAACGTCAAAAATGTACCATAAAAAGTACAATTGTACCATGATTTCCATCCGTGGTCTTCACGTAGCAATATCGATTGCGGCAATTGTCAAATTTGATTGCGTCCATGAAATTTCCTACGTGTAGACAGCGATTGCCATAAGTGTCAATTCATTACGCAATGATTGCTCTGCTGATTGCTCGAGCAATTATTTGCCAAGCAAACTGCTGTCATTTTTGTTGCATGTTTCTTTAATTTGTGCAAAAACAGCGAATTCAAGCAAAATATAAAAAGACATCATCCGAAAACATAATATAAGAAAAAATAAACATAAATTTTTCGTATTTTTGCATTGGAAATATATATTTTAGGCAATACCTGCCATATGAATGTATAAGATTTGTGTAAAAAACTGCCATACGTTTTCTCCGCCTCAAGCAAGAAGCAAAAAAAAGTAAAATTGTTCTGCCGACGTTATTGCTTATTCTCAGCAATGAAATTGCTACGTGAAGACCCAGTGTAAAAACTGTAAACAATGTAATGAGTACATTTTTCGTTTGTGTTATTAAATTTTCTGCCGCTATAGGTTTTTGTGCTATTTTATTACACATAATTTTATATTACGCCAAAAATTATTGAATTAAAATAATTATAAGTTTAAAATTTTTAAACGCACTAATAATCCCAAATTAATATTTTACTTAAGTAAAATATTTTTTTTTATTAAAAATACATTGAAATTGATTATTGAGGATCCACCTAAACCCCTAATAATCAATTTCAATGTATTTTTAATAAAAAAAAAATATTTTACTTAATAAGTAAAATATTAATTTGAGATTATTAGTGCGTTTAAAAATTTTAAACTTAAATTGTAACAATTCCCATAAAAAACACTAAAATAATTATATTTGTGCATAAAATTTTAATATAGCGATAATTTTGGACCAGCTGGGATTTGTTCGCACGTATTTAACGAGTTTTTGAATATTTTAATTTTCCCCGGCTTTTACATGCTTGCAAACACTTAGCTGATGACTTGGACACCCTAACACAGCTGTTCCAACAGCTGAAAAAAGAATCATTGACGTGTGAGAGTTTTTGCTTTAGTACTGAAAATTAAAAGTTTTGGTGTAAAACTAGTGAAAAAAAAAACAAATTTCTTAACCCAATTGAAGAATTTAATTATTTCCTTAAAATGTTCTAAATTTTAAGTAAACTATTAAAAATAAAAAGCTACAAAGTGCTCTAGCAAGAAAAATCATGTTTAGAATCGAGTCCTATATAACTCCTCTTATTCTGAACTATTTGACGAAATATGTCAAAAATATAAGACCTCAAGATTTTCAAGTTTCTTTATGGGAAGGAGAAGTAACTTTTCACAATTTGGACTTACGGTTAGATGTGCTACAACAAGAATTAGATTTGCCCTTTCAGTTTTTATCGGGTCATATACACGAGTTAGTCATCGCGGTGCCATGGACAAAGATTACCTCAGAACCTATACGTATTTCTATAAATACCATTGAATTTGTATTGAAATCGAATCGTGAAGACAATAGTGATACTAAAACACCCACAGGTGGAAGTTCACCACACCATCAGTCTGCACTGGAGATAACTAGTGGGAACAATAAACACAATGAACGTGAGGATACTTCATCGATGGGTTCCAGCCTAGCGACGAAAATTATTAATAATATAAATGTTCAATGTCAGAACATTATTTTAAAGTACATTGAGGAAGATATTGTGGTGTCCATGAATGTCCAACATCTCAGCTATGGGCCGGCAAACGAGCAATGGCATTTGGCCATGGTAGATGTTAATCTCAATAAAGTGCTTATGAGAAAATTAATAAATGTGTCCGATTTAACAATATGCCTGGATAAACGTAATGATGCGGGACATATTGACGTTTGTCAAGAGCCGGTTATGTATCGGTATGTTTGAAAAATTTTGTATAGTAATCTAAAGTAAATTTTCATTTATACTTTTTTGTTTTATAGATGCACTCTCGAATGTAGAGTCTTACGCAAATACAATTGCCAAACGATGGCCAACAGCAGTACAACACGTATTGGAGTTTTTACTCAAAATCTAGATTTAAACATTTCCTCTATGCAAATCCCCTTGCTAATGCGTCTGGTGAAATTCATAACAGAAATAGTGCCGGTAAAGACTAACCCTTCGGACTCATCGAGTGCCACGCAAGATGATCAAACTAATGCTGATATATCTGCAAATAATGCATATAACGGTAGCACGTACTTATCGTGGGCATGGAATTTATTACCCAGCTTTAATCTTATTGATGATGAGAAAGATGAGGTCATAATAGATGATCCTATAGGGCATACAAAAGATATTGGCATTTATGTGGAAGAGTTGAATTTGACGCTTAAAAATTCTGAATTTATAAATGATGCCATATTGGGTGGTATAAAGCGTATACGATATACGCCCATTGTTCGTTTAACAGTTGGTGGCTTGTACTGGGAGCGGGTGATATCGAAAGAACTAGATTGGTCAAATACTAAATTGGGAATTTCCAGTGTTTATGTAGAGTCTTTAGGGACTTATCGCACAGAAGATCAAGCGAATGGCTGCGCTATAATTGATACAGCGCCGGTAAGTGTGATAAAAATAATTTTTTAATATGTATATTTCTATAATAAGTTAATAAATTTCATAATTGTTTTAAACTTTCTTTATTTTAAAACATTTTCCTTGCTTTCAGTTCAACAACATTCGTTCCTTTACAGACAAGTCCTTATTTGACGAAAAATGCATGATTGCTGACAAGGGCTGGGGTGTTACCAACTACGACGATTACATGACACGCATAACAGATGACTATCTGTTCTACAGAAGTCCAATATTTGCTTTTGACGTTGTATCATATCGTTCCTGCCATATTATCAACCAGGAGCATGTTAACGCAGGAGCAACATCACAATCAAGTACTGGACTGGAGGGAGACCTTATTGATTTGCATAAACAATATCGTGTTTTATCGTCTGGCATTACTTTTCGTTATAACCAAACATTTCTGCAGGTTAAAAATGTTATTAAAACTATAATAGACTCATACGACTCAATAGCATATTCATCAAATTCAGACAAAACAGAAATCAATACTGCAAGTACGTCAAACATACAAAAAGTCATAATTCAACAGGATGAAAAGAGTTTTCTCGAAGTGGGGGAGTCTGAGGAAACAAAAACTTATGCTATGGGTAAAACAAATGTACATTTTGTAGACGGATCCCCTAAGTTACATCCTCCTTTGGTGGAAGATTACGATGCTTTGATGCAAGGAGTTCCTTTATGTAAATACAAAGTTGAACTGAAGCGTATGCGTATAGAAGCTTATGCTAAAACTGAACCGGAGTCAACTGGGCGCATGTATAGAAAATTGCCAAATGCTGCTAAAAATTGCTTACCCCATATGTTATTGTATTTTGATAAAGTAGAAGGAACTCTAGCGACTCCTTTAAATCCCGATAAATTAGTTCACACAACTTGTCAATTGCCGGACAAGCCGCAAGAGTTACTAAATGCTTGTTACGATAATTATGATTTAGCCGTTAAAGACTTTTCTATGAGCCTTATAACACCAGCAACTGATAATGTAATGCGTTTATTATCTATACCCAAAGTACAGTTGACTTATGGCATTTTAATTCAACCACATTATTGGAAAACTGATGAAGTTCCTGTTAAAAAACTTGATTTACAATGTGATGTTATTAAATTAGAATTTACCAAAAGAGAACTGATACTTGGAATCCAACTGATACAGGCAGCTTTGTGCTATGAACCCCAAGTAGTCATTAAAATGTCGGAGGTATTAAATCAATCTCTAGTTTTATCTGATTCTGTGTCCTTGAGCTCGGTACTTTCCAAGCTTCTGGTTAAGCAACGCTACTACCACACATTTGGTATATGGAACTTAACTCTATCGGCTTTACATTCAGATGTAGTAATGGGTAGAAAAACTTCACAAACGTTTCGCCATAATGTGCTAAATACTCAAAACAAAATTCATAACAATCAAAATAAATGGTTTGAAATTCAGTTGCAATATCCCAATTTGGACTGTAAGGACCAGCTTTTATCGCAAACGGGGAAAAACTCTAAAAAGGAGGCAAAATGTCAAATTGAAATGGCAATTGGCATTTGGTTAGAGAAATTCACTTTAAATGCGGATAAAAATCTTTTAGAATTTTCATCCTTTGTTGCACAAGAAGAAGAAAATAAATTGTCGGCAGGTGAGTTCTATTGAAAACTGCAATAAAATAAAAAATCATTAAATATATATATTTTTTTTTATTATATTCCTTAAGAATATTCAACAGAGTCCGAATTACAAACACAAAATCTGCAAAATCCGGCTGTGCCGACAAATCCAGTGCCCAGTTCCGCACCATCGACTTCCATAACATATGCAGGCAATAATGCAATGCCGCACATTTTTGCACGCAAATCCTCACGCCACTCCAGCTCTGCCAGGAAAATATCCCAACCAGAGGAGACCATACACTTTAGCTCAGAAAAGGATGAACGCATTGAACTCACTGTAACTGATCCTTTTATAGTTGATATACAAGACACCACAACAGCCGAAAGTGACGAAGATAAAATAAAAAGATACTTCAAACTATTCAATAGCATTATAATATATCTAGAGATTGCACAAAGTCAATTGGATGTAACAGATAACAGCTTAACAAACGAAAATGATGATGTTGTAAGCACGACATATAGCCGCTGTAGATTACCCAAAATCCTGCTGAAATCTACCTTTGCCGAATACATAACACGCTCCAGTTTACGTTTAAAAGTCATGCCACCCCCATCTGCGAAAACTACATTCAATTGGACTATACAATTTCAGGATATGGACATAAATATCATTGAGGCTAATAAGGCGCTGCCAGTACTCAAACCTTGGCAGACCACTTTAACAGTAGCCACCACCAAGCGCAAACAAGTCATTACATTAAATACTGACCTAGAGCACAATCTGAAAGCTCGATCGTACACAACTTCTCCCAAATTAAAGCCAAAAAGTAAAAATCTTAACGAACATTCAGCAAAAGTTCCTGAAACCTCTACAGTTTCATCGAATTCATTAAAGGAAATATTTTCCGACAGCGAACACTCGCTGCCGCAATCACCCAGCCCAAGTTTAAAACCGTCTGCGATTAATTCACATAATGAAAAATTTGAAGAAATTGTTTGTCTAAATTTACACTTAGATTCTTCTTGTATACATTTATACGGTAATAATGTGCAAATATTGCAAATACATTTGGCACACTTTATGAATATCATAGAAATGACTCAAAAGGTGACATCTGCTGCTGCTGCTTCGACATATTCCGCGTCGAAAAGAAGTAAAGATAATAATAATCAGAAATCTGCTCTTTCTCTGCTAATTTTGACTTCCTCCGAAGAACATCAACGCATTAAAGAATTTATGGACTTGGACACGAATTCGGATGTGTCCGCTTTGCCTGTTAATAAAGGTAAGTTAATTCATTTCAATTCATTTTATTATTCAACTTTAAGTAAGTAAGCCAATTTAAATTTTAAATAACAATAATTTTTTTTTATTAAAAATGTACTTTTTTCATCGTTGACAAAGCAAATTTATTAGACATGCGATCATTTTTAAACAACAAACAGATAAATAGGGCAATTACACTTGCACAAAATCTAGCAGATTTTAATTAAAATCTTTATGAATATCTATAAATTTGTCAAGATTTTTTATTAAAAACAAAACCTATTAACTGAAAATTTTCCAAAACTTCAACCAAACAACTGCAATGTAGCCAATTCACACACCTTTTCAAGTACACAGGCTGACTTTTTAGTACAAATTTTCTATATTTATATTTTCTATATTGTTTTTAAAAATTATTAACATCCTGTTTGTAGAACACGACTCGTCCATAATATAACAGATTAATAAGATTTTTTTTTTGTTTGAAAATTTGTTTTAAAAACTCTTTAGAATTTTAAGTAGATTTTAACACAATATAGCGACGAAGTAGATTTTCCTTTGTATGGGAAGTAAACTAGATTTTGCTCGAAATCTCGTAATTACTAGAAAATTTTAATTGTCCCTATACGGGATTTACACTATGACTTTTTACCGTGACTTTCCTAGAGTTTATTGACAAGAGTACAAAGGTGATCAAAGGGGTAGCAACATAAAAAAGAATTCAAGAAAAATGCAGGGGAAAAAGTCATCGTGTAAATCCCGTATTAGTCAATTTGTTTCGTTTCCAAACAACAATTTATTTTAATGTGCCTTTTTCTATGAGGGTGGCATTGGCTGAATTAGTTAGCACGTTGACTACAAAACCGAAAGTCCTGGGTTCGAGCCAGGTCTCCGACAGTCATTAAATAGCAACATCATGCATTTTTTTGATGTGCATTAGTGTCCCTTGTATTAGTTTTTGTGGGAAAAGTTCTAGAGATGCATGCATAATGTATCAGCGAATTAAAATAATCAATTAAATGGCTACTAAACACAGCTTCAAAAATATAATACGCCTCATTTGACACCAGAAGCGCTGCAAGACTGCATTATTAAGAAATGATGTAAAAACAGACTTGTAAAAGAATGAAGCTTTCCTCTATCCGTTTGGCGAATTTTTCATTTTTAACCCCCGACTAAAAAAAGGGGTGTTATAAGTTTGTAGTGTGTGTCTGTGTATCTGTGTGTCTGTCCGTGTCCACGTACAGGCCAAACGGCTGGACCGATTTTCATTTAGTTTTTTTCTGTTTGAAAGATGACTTGATCGAGAGGGTTCTTAGCTATGCTTGAAGAAAATCGGTCCAGCTGTTTAGAAGGTATAACATCTTTTCTAAAAAAAGTCGGGGGTTCTTAAAAATTTTCAATTTTTGTTATATATACATATTTTTCGTTTACACGATTTTTTTAACATTTTTGTTTAGTTGCGGCAATTTTTCACTAGGGCGATATTTTTTTATCATTGATTTTTCCTTTTTCGTCATTTTATGTTTGTTTTTGTAATTTTTCATTTTGATTTTTTTCTGTTTTCGCGTTTTTTAATTTTTGATGATTTTTTCAATTACAATTTTTTTATTTAAATCTCAGTTTTTTCTGGAGATTGTTCTTTTGTCTTGGTTACTTACATATATTAGCCCAATTCACAATCTTGAGCAAATGGTCTTGCATGTGCAAAATGGTGTAGTATATTGAAACTCACCACTTAACAATTCTTAGTGGTGAGTATCAATATATATCAATTTTTTTAAATTATTATAATCTTATTTTAAAATAAAACTTTCCATTTTGCTTTTTACTAAGTTTTTAAATAAAAACTTTTTTCTTTATTTAAGCGAAATTGTTTTATGAGGTAGTAGCAGAGGCGAATTAAATTTGCTTTATGGTGTGCAATTGATGTCAAAATCCTTGCAAATGTTTTTTAGTTTTGTTGATATTTTGCTTCATATTTTATATAGAGGTAGATATTAAAGTGCTGCATAAGACCCCTTACAAGATCTTTTAAGATCTGTTATTTACATTTAAAGACTGTTTACGCAGGTCTCTAGTAGATATCTACCTTGTTCATACATTCTAGTGATGCACGAATATTCGTATTCGAATTGCCGAATATTCGGCCATTTTTAAGTATTCGTATTCGTCAAATTCAGGCGAAAACGAATATGTTTCAAAAAAAAAAAAAAATTAAATATAAAATGCATAACAAAATTTGAATAAATGTATAAAAATATTAGTTTGTAAGAACCCATTAAATTTTTGCTTTGTATTTAATTAAGCAATTTAAAATCAAAACTTTTGTATAATTTTCTTGCTTAAAAAACCGGTTGACCGGTTTTTCCTGAATTATAAATACCGAAACCGTGTTTATCATAATTCATATTCGAACTATTCTAAAACCGGTTTCTGAAAAAAGTCGAATAATCGATCACCCTAATGGAAACACATTTCCCTATAAATTTTCAATATTTTTGTCTAGTTTTTTCTCTCTCCTATAAAGTTATGTTAAAGTTAAAGTATGTATGTATATATTTTTCTCGATCCTAAAAGTATGCACAAAATCAGCCCAATCAAACAAAAATTCCGCACGGGTTTTCTCACTTTTCCCTTTTCTCCCATTATGAATTTGTTTTTCCCTCCTTTTAACAAATGCGGGAATAAAAAACTCCCCGGAGAAAAAGTAGGCATTATGAACGCAGTTGAACTTGCTTTTTTCAGTAAAAATCTTTCCTTTGCAAAACAGAAGGGAGTTTACATAAAAACATAGTTAATACTCCATTTAAACAAAATTTACATATATACATAAACTTTATTTTATAATTCTTCTATTTGGAGAAACTAATTGCGTTCGCGTACTCAAAAGTTTTTAAACATTTTTACTGAACTTTACTGCATTTTACTAAATTGCGTTCGTTTACCCAAAATACAGTAAAAGAGAACACAAATTGAGAGAGTAAAGTGACAGTTCTTGACTGAATGTTTTGCAAATTTTTACTGCAGAAATTTGTCGTAGTAGTAGTAAGATAAAAACATATGATTCAAAATGTAAACAAATCAAAAATAAGCAAACGAAGAGTGTAAAAATTTGAGAAAATATTAAATAAAAGTTGTGAAAGTCATTACAAAATAATTAATTTATAAAGCATAATAATAATAGCTGTTAATATACATATTTTGTTATTTATTTTATCAATCCTTTTGTTTTGCAAATTATTCCAATTACTCAGAGTTGTAAAACTGTAAAGTATCTGGGTACTTAGTATCGCACTTGCTTTTAAAGTAATCAGTAACATTAACAAATATTCACGTAATTTTTATTAATGTAACCAACAACAAAACAAAGAAATCAAAAAGAAATTAATTACAAATATTACATGAGACAAATAACAAATTTTATTCTTAGATTTTTCGTGTTATAAAAATATATCGAGTACTAATAATTACAAGAGTTGAACAGTCAAAAGTTTATATATTTTTCAACACTATATGGAGCTGGAGTCAGCTGTTTCTATAATGGCTCCATGAAAAATCTCCCAAAACCAAATCGCCCTAAAATAAAAATGAAAAATCGCCCAAAATTTTTCCATACAAAATTTGGGTGATTTTTCATATGAAAAAACGCCCAAAAATTTTTAGCAATTTTTCAGTTTTTTTTTGGTGATTTTTCATTTTGAAATTTTGGGCGATTTTTCATATGAAAAATGTTTCCATGAAAAATCACCCAAAGCCAAAGCGCCCAAAAATAAAAATGAAAAATCGCCCAAAAATTTTTTCATATAAATTTTTAGTAATTTTTCATATGAAAAATCGCCCAAAATTGTTCAAACATTCAAAAATTAAAGGGAAAAATACACCCAAATACCATGGTGGAGAAAATTCTTAAGGCCGGCAGTGCAGGAAAATGTTATTAAACAAAAAACTTGGTAAAGCAGAAAATCTTTATTAATCAGCGCCGTGTGGGGAAATATCATGGTGGAGAAAATCCTTAAGCCCGGTCGAAGGCCGGTAGTGCAAGAAAACGTTCTTACGCAGGAAAACTTTGCAAGGCAGAAAATTTTTATTAGGCAGCGCCGTATCGAGGAACGCTATGATGTAGAAAATTCGGGAACGAACGAACATTATTTACGCTTCTCTATAACTTTTCTTTTTTCATTTTAATATAAAAATGAAATTATAATTTAAATTTTTTTCTGGTGTTTTTTAATTTTAGGCGATATTTATTTATTTTGGGCGATTTTTAATTTTTTTTGGGTGATTTTTCATATTGAAAATTTTGGGCGATTTTTCATTTTTTTTTGTGATTTTTCATTTTGAAATTTTGGGCGATTTTTCATTTTCATTTTTGGGCGATTTGGTTTTGGGCGATTTTTCATGGAGCCAACAACAAGATTCGTATTGCGGTGATGCCACGTATTACCC
This sequence comes from Tachina grossa, assembly GCA_949987645.1. Classification (NCBI taxonomy): domain Eukaryota; kingdom Metazoa; phylum Arthropoda; class Insecta; order Diptera; family Tachinidae; genus Tachina; species Tachina grossa. The sequence continues at coordinate 222,627,521 of OX465274.1, forward strand.
TTTTTTGTTCCCAAGGAATTTATGATTGGAGAAATGTTTTCTCGAGAAAATTTTTTCCGTGAGAAATAAATTCCGAGGGAATATTCATGATTGGGCTGAATATATTTAAATATTCTTTTATTTAAATGATTTCCAAACATATTTCTACTAATTATTATATAAAATTTTAACCGAGTCATTTATTATTTTTAAATATTCTAGAAACATCAATTCTCAGCAAAGTATCTCTCTTCTGCCAGTGGACTGTTGCAAAAATTGTGGCTGAAGTTGAAAATAAATCAAAGCAAACGCAGGAAAGCAAACTTGTGCTAGAATTTGAGGATTTTCTTTCAACGGTGGATCAAGGACAGGATTTTACAAAATACACCAGTAAAATTGGCAACTTTAATCTGAATTATTATCAAAAATCCGACAAATATGAATGGTTGCAGCAAGAATACTTACGCATGCGTATGATAGCCGAAACGAATGAACATCCATTCTTAAATGTTGTCATCACAAAAGTCTCCCTAAAAGATTTCTATAAGCGTATTGGAGTGAAACGCAAAGGAGAAGCTGGTCGTAACATTAGTGAAGTTTTAATAGTTATGCAGGCAATGGAAATTATTGTAGACTTGGATCGTGTACAAGAATTTATGGCCCCTCTGTGTGTCTTACTGGAGAAACATCATCAGAATGCAGATACTAAGAATGATAAAGAAAGCATAATCGTAGCATCTGAATTGCCTTTAGTGCATTTTGAAAGCAAAGGCATAACTTGTTATTTTCCACTGGATAATTTAAAGAAACAGTGCACCGTTTTGATATGTAAAATCGATAGTATAAATGTTACACCCAACCTACAAAATCCTTTGCAACGCAAGCCCTTGAGGCCTGACGTCTATGGCAAGGCCGCCAGTATGGGCATACTAAGCATTCCAGGTTCAATTGTTGAGGATCGCCAGTATGAGTTGACCTTAAATAAATTATCAGCTGCTTCGGGAAATTGGTTGGACATTTTGACTCATATGCAAAACAAAGCCCAAAATATTCACACAAATCCAGCTGTGGAATGGAACAATCCCGAACGTAAACACTCCTTGAAATTGAATGAAATCTTTAAAAACTTCACTCTAATAGCGACTTATGCACCGAACATTGTCTACAATAATATTTTGATATGCGGCCAGGCAATCGAATTTAATTGTGTCACTGATTTTATGGCGAGCATCAACACAGATCAATTGAATATGTTTAGCTGTCATCTGAGGCGATTGCAAAAAATATCAGAGTAAGTAGACTGTAAATAAGATGCTGAGAAAAATACTTTGTAGGGTTCCGTACACCAAAGTTGAAAAGGCTATGATGTCCGTTCGCCCGTCCGTCTGACAGTTTAAAATTAAGGGCCATTTTCACAACTTGCTTTTAGCTAAAGGCAGGATTTTATCTGCCCTATAAATGGCTTTGTATTATAATATCTTCATGTATTATTTTTTTATCCATTAAATATCATTAGTATTGATAATAACACCAATAAAAAATTTTAATTGTAATAATGCAAAAATATTTATCGGACAGACAAAATCCTACCTTTAGCTAAAGGCAATTTGTGAAAATGGACCTAAAGGGGTTTTCTAAATCGAGCAACGAAAACTTTTGAAATCCTAATGTAATATACAGACAATTATATGTATATAGACACTTGAAATTTTCAAAGTTAGTGAATTTTTATGCAGACTATACCAATTAACACTGAAATTAAAAAAAAAAATCAAAATTGAAGGGTATGCAGTTAATGCAATTTTGACAACTTGCTCTATCGTATAAACTATAAGAGGAAACTCTTGAAATTAAAAAAAACTAAAAAAATTCCAAAATCAAAATGGTGAAACAAAAAATTGCCAAAATAAAAAAACGCTTAAAACGCAAAAAAATCACCAAAAGCAAAAAGGTCGTCAAAAAACTAAGAAAAAAATCGCCAAAACTAAAAAATCGCCTAAAACTTAAAAATAACAAAAAAATCGTCAAAAACCGAAAAGAATCGATAAAAGAAAAATGAGCCAAAATTAAAAAAAAATCGCTAAAAATCTCCAAAAACCGAAAAAAATCGACTAAACGGAAAAAGCGGGTAAACAAAAAAAAAAAAAAAAAAAAAACAAAAATTAAAAATTTTAAAAACCCCCGACTTTTTTCAGAAGAGATGCTATATCTTCTAAACGGCTGGACCGATAACATAGCTAAGAACCCTCTCGATCAAGTCATCTTTCAAACAGAAAAAACTAAATGAAAATCGGTCCAGCCGTTTGGCCTGTACGTGGACACGGACAGACACACAGATACACAGACACACACTACAAACTTATAACACCCCTTTTTTTAGTCGGGGGTTAAAAAACATCAAAACAAAAAAAAAAAAAAATTAAAAAAAAATTCTAGAACATCAGGTTCGATGTTCGATTATACGTATGTATAGGCTTAAGTTCGTATAGTGTATTTAACTGAATCTAAATTGTTTATAACTTTTAAGTGCTTTAAATGCAATCCTACCATTCCTCTCAAAAGTTTTTGAAAGATTGGTTCATAATCAGGTGACTGGATACCTTGAAAATAACAACATTCTCACAAATTTCCAATCCGGGTTTCGTAAAGACCACAGCTGCATTACGGCCCTAGTAGATGTTTCGGAAGATATAAGACAACAAGTTGATTGTAGAAATGTTACGTTCTTAGTACTTCTGGATCATTCGAAGGATTTTGACACTATCGATCACAACATTTTATGTAATAAATTGAAATTTTTCCATAATTTTCTTCTTCTTCCATTAATCTGATTTCTTCTTATATAACTGACAGACATCAATTTGTTGAATCAGGTGCCTCAAAATCAATATCCTTGCCTCTAAGTAGAGGTGTTCCTTAGGGTTCAATCCTGGGCCCTCTACTGTTTTCGTTGTATGTTAATGATCTGCCGATCATTCTCGAACATTGTAAAATTAGATTGTACGCTGACGACGTGCAGCTTCACATTAGTTGTAACACAGCATCAGTCGACCGATGTGTGAGAACTTTAAATGAAGAATTGCATCGTATCTCTGAATGGACTAAGGCTAATGGACTCGAGATTAATCCTACTAAATCCAAATGCTTAATTATTAAAAAAAATTTATTGAAACTTGATCATAATCCTGTCTTAACCTTAAAAAGTAAACCCATTGTGATTGTAAACGTTGCTAAAAATCTGGGAATCTACTTTAATAGTACCCTCACTTGGTCTAACCATATAAATTTTGCTTGTGGCCGCGTGTTTTCTATATTAAGAAATCTTTGGCAAAGCCATCATTGCACTAGTATAATTCTCGCTAAAACATACCTGATGCCAATTTTACTGTATGCGAGTGAACTTTTTGCCAGTTGCGATAGTAATAGTAAAAGAAAACTTAATGTGACTTTTAATAACATAGTTCGTTACGTATATGGTTTAAGAAGATATGATCATATCTCTTTGTATGTAAACAAACCTTATGGTATGTGTTTTGATGACTATTTGAAGATAAGGATTTTAATCTTTATGCATGAAATAATATACACGTGTCAACCCGAACATCTTTTTGCACGATTGAATTTTTCAATCCTTAAGCGCAGTATTCACGGTCAAAATGCATGACACAAGCATCGTATACGTGTGCATGAAGAACTCAGCATACACGTGCATGCATTGCACGATAAATTGATAGCATCTTGTTACAAGCTAATTGCAAGGCAATTGTCAAACTACGTACAAAAACTTTTTACGTATAGAATTTGACAGTTCTTTAAAACCTCACTGCTTTGAGTAGTTTATCTTGATATATTTGTATTGTATACATGCATGTTCAAAAATAAAAAAAATTTAGATTTTGCTTCAAGCATCGTCGGTGTGACTCATACAAACAAAATTTAACTAATATTATCATAATGCAGGTCATGCATTTTGACCGTGAATAATACGCTTTAATAGAGGTAAAAGACTGCTTTGTTTTAGATACAACACTCAGATATCCAAATACCAATTCTTTATTCACGCAATAAGTCTCTGGAACAATATTCCCTACAGCTCTCAAGAAATTAGTAACGCACATCGATTCAGGAGAAATATCTGTCAATTTTTAAGTTAATTTTAAACTAATTTTACTTGACTTTGAAATTAACTTAATTTTGTTTGATAATTACGTTTTTATTATTTCATTTCTTTTCTTAACCTTCACTTTATTTTGGTTATATCTATTTATAATTATTTACCAATTTACCTATGTATATCCCATTGTATTACCTCGTTTACCTACACAATCCAAATTTGACATTTAGATTGGTATAATGACATTATTCACCTCGTGTAGTGCTGCCACCTGATAAACGCGACTTTCTAGATACCCTACAAGAAGACTACTAGTCAATTGACTACTCATTTGACTAGTAGCGATAGCCGACACTTCGGTCACAGTCCCCAGTTAGTTTATTAGGGGCTTGGTGAAAAAAATGAGCAAAACATTTGTCTACGTGTGATTTTTTATCTCTCTCTAGCTTATTAACTTCACTTAATAAAAACACATATGTACATCTGAACTGCTTACTCTGCTTCTTTTTTGCCAGTCACTGATTACATAAGCACTGGTAAACTATGACTAGTCAATGTTTGCATAGAGAGTGGTCAACTGTTACTAGTCAATGTATACGTAGAAACTGATAAAATGTAACTTTTAAATAAATAAACATAATTTTTATGTTATTTTAATTGTTTTTTATTATAAGTAAATAAAGAAATAAGTAATATTCATATATATACAATTTAATATAAAAAATAATTAGGTGGCACCACTCAAGTCTTCTGCACGCTTTTCTCCAGCTCCAGCACACCTTGCTTAAATATCTAAAATTTTAAAAAGAAATACATAAATCTATAAATTAAATTAAACTTTTTAATATTTTTTATGCAGTATTTTTTGTTAACTTCACTTAACTTTCTTAGCACTTGTATAAATTTTGTTTCACAGACCGAACGAATTGTATATTTTACAATAAAATGCGATGTCTTAAAAGTTTTGCAATATGTACATTAGATGTTTCACTCTAACATACATGTTAGAGAGGAGCAACTATAATTGATAAATGTGTTGGTCATCTCTACCAGTCAAATGACCAGTCAATTGACTGGCAGTCTTAAATTCAATGGAAAATTATTGCAAATGTATTAGTGAAAAAATGTCGTTTGTGTTAGTTTCAGTCATTCATTTCTTGTAGGGTAGAAACCAAGGCACATCTATTTCCAGGTAATATCAGGATTACAAGAACAATGAAAAAAATACAACAATGAAAAAAACAACATGGCTTTTAGTTAATTTTAATTATTATTCGAACTCCATTTGTTTCTATATTTGTGATTTGAACGGGCTAAGGTTCGTATCGCTTTTTAAGCCAAATTACATGTGATAATTATTAATGAACAAATAACACCAAAGTCTGCTGTAAATATTCTGACTAACAACACATAGTTGAACGGAACAGCCAGCCGTTTTCGAAGGCCACTAAACCTTTATCGTCAGCGTTCTTTTGTGTTTGGTCCACTGTGTGTGGTGTCAGTTGATGTAGATTTCTGCTTTATATACTTAGCATTTTATTGCAAATGGAATATGTGAATTGTTTTGATTCATCGTATTTCAATTTGCTGAAAGCTTTTTTGTAATGAAAGCTCAATTTTACCATCTCTATATTTACAGCAGTCTTACCATTGTCGTTTATTCTTTACTAATTATGCACATGTTAGTTAATTTGCTTATTTTTGTTCTACTTAAGACAAACTTTTTTGGTTTGTTACTATTAGGTATATTTTTTTAATTTTTGCCACAGGCCCATGGCTATTAATTTTAGTTAATTTTAATTATCACACGAACTCCATTTGTTTCTATATTTGTGATTTGAACGGGCTAAAGTTCGTATTGCTTTTTAAGCCAAATTACATGTGATAATTATTAATGAACAAATAACACCAGTCTGTTGTAAATATTCTGACTAACAACACATAGTTGAACGGAACAGCCAGCCGTTTTCGAAGGCCACTAACAGCCTGTTTTTAGAAAACATAAGTTCTTTCGTTTTTATGTTTCGTTTATAAACGATAACGTTTAAAATTTGATTTTTATAAAACATATTCTAAAGCTTTCATTTTGACATAAAAAGAGCTTTTTAGGTATAACGAAAAAATCACACTCACAAAATTATTACAGTGAAGGAATACAAAAAAAATATCTATCAAAAAAATATTTCTATGAAAAATTTTAAATAAAATTCATTTCAAATTAATTTTAAATTTCATCAATAAGGGGGTAAGCAATTTAATTTTTAGTTGATTTTAGCATTCAATTGGAAATCAATTTACCCATTAACACAAGTTTTTATTGCATTTCGTATTTTCAGTTGTTTGTTAGAATTAACTATGTTTTTTTTTTCTATAACCTTTCCTTTATTTTTACTCAATACTTAAATTTTTTGTGATTTGAGTTAATTTTAATTATTATTCGAACTCCATTTGTTTCTATATTTGTGATTTGAACGATAGGGTCAAGTTTTTTTTTGGAAGAAAAAAATAACATTTATTTCAATTAAAAAAAAAGAAACACGAATTTTAACAATTAATTAAATACATTAGACTAAAATAAAATTAATTAACATACATACATTCTTTAATTATAAATCAATGTTAGACCTCTAACTGGCCAGATCGTAAAAATGATCGGATGAAGCTAATTTTTTTTTTAAAGTGGATATAGCCAAAAGAACCGTAAGTTTTAACTTACAGGTGAAAAAACATTAGGGACGAACACCAGGTAAAGAATAGTGAAAACCGCCTGTAGACGGTCTTGCCGATTTGCAAGTAATGAAAAATCACATTTAATTTTTATTTATAAAAAGATGAAAGTAAGTTAAAATACATATTTTTAAATTGTGATACTCCCAGAAATAATTTGCATTTGGAATCAGGGATTTGAGTTTCATATATTTTGCAATATTTTCACCATTTTGTGTCGACTAAAACAGTAAAATGATGGACGAACAGCACTTTTTCCAATTACTGGTATGCTAGACTGTGCTTCGTCCAATTTTTGAGCATATGATTGCCCTACGGCATACATTTTTTTAAAATGATACAAAGGGATAAATTAAAAAAAGTCATAAAAAGTGTCATTAGCACGAAAAAGGGTCAAAAGTGATACTTTAGTGTCACAACGGCAACGCTGCAGGGGCAAATCGCGGCAATCGTTATCGAACGTAATTGCGAAATATTCCAATAGAATTTATATAGAAATATTTTGTAATTCGATAACGAGTGCCGCGATTTGCCTCCAGATCTCGGCGACATCTTTGGTCTTTGCAAAGAAACAGTAACAAAGCTGTTTATCTTAAATACATATATTAGAGTATGTGTGTTTGGACGTAGCTGCCTTACATTATTTGGATGAAATTGTTAACAGGTTGTAGCATTCTTAAGGACACTATTAGACCGCGTGGTCCATTTTAAGGAGAGATAATTACATGTTCCTAGTCCAATCATAGCCCATGTAATTGCAAACAAAAAAGAAGAGCAGTGTTTGTTGCATATATCAACAAAGCATTAACTCTTATTCAGCTACGTCCAAGCCATATGCACCATGTGCAAACTTTTATAAAAGGCTTTTTGTACTTTCACACCGACGAGAGCACAACAGCCAACCAGATCTCGGCGACAACAATGCTTGCTGTTACTTTGCAAAGAAAGAAGAACAAATTTAAGAGCTTTGAAAGGTGTTTACCTCAAATGCAAATGTCGCAGTATGTGTGTTGTGCTTGATGTAAACCAGCAATAAATTTGCACACGAACTATATGCGAATGTGTATTATGTGTATGAAACAACCGTGAATTCCGCTAATAAAACATCGATGTATCGCTTCTATTTACGGCGTTTCTTTATATCGATGTTTTTAAGAACGAAGTTTCATCCCAAGCCGTGAGGCTTTTTTTGTTATCTATTGAATTAAATAATTAATCAAATATTTGCTTTTGTAGGTCTAATTACACACAGATTTCGTTATTCTCATGTTCAATTAACATTAAACAAATATGTTTTTAACTACAATTTCTAAACTCAAATTACACATTTCAAAAAGCATTCCTAATATAAAAGTTGCCATTATATGTGTGTGGCAACGCTTTCCTCTCTGTTTACAAAAAAACAGTAATCAAATAATTGGGACAAAAGTCAGAATTAATTTTATACGTCAAATGTGGTTGTACATTTAGGGCACTGCTACACGTTCAATATATATTGAACGCGATACAGTATTGCGATATTTATTGAACGTGTAGCATGCAGTATTGATGGATCGCGATCCATATCACAGAATGGCCTAAATTATAGAATCCAGATCGTGGATCGCGTGATAAATATTGAACGTGTAGCATTTTCATGATATTAGATCGCGATACGTTAATAAGAAGTGAAATAAAATAAAATAAAAGACGCAGTGCAAAAAATTTAACAAATAAAAGGTAAAAAAATTTATTACATTTGTATAAAATTTGTTTTAATAAAGAGTAATGGCAGAAGATAGTGAAAGCGAGTTGGTTCTGCCGGTGGAATCAGAATTAACGACCGAAAAAATTATTTTGAAAGACTTTATTTTTAATTTGGAGGCATTGCCGGAGTTGTGGGACGTTTTTGTGCGACATTTTTGTGCGACATTTTTTTAATAAACGATCCGCACAGCACAAAAATAACGTAAATACTGACGCGATAAATATTGAACATGTAGCATACGCTCGTGGTCCATCAATCCATTAAATTGGATCGCAATCCAAATATCACAATATATATTGAACGTGTAGCAGTGCTCTTATATTATTGCATCATGCCTTCACCATTCGTTAAAAAAAACATTATTTTCAGGACTCTCAATGAAGTGCGTAAAGTAAAAACTTCTCCAGCTCCGATCAATTCTAAATCGCAATCAACATCTACTCTCTTCTTTACGCCCCAAAGTTCTAATTCAGTGATTGCTCTACGAACAACTAAATCGCTTAATAGTTTAGCGAGAACCAGCATTGATCATATGGACACAAAGCGTTTTAGGCGTTTGGGTTCGCAAACTCAGTTCGAGTCCATTGACGAAGTCTGCGAAGCACCAGTACCGCTTAGACCAGCACCACCAGCAACTAAAACCGATTCCGGAGTCCTATCGCAATCGTCCAAACGTTCTATATCCACAAGAGAGATCATGTATTTGACAAAAACAACTTCGGCGAACGCAATGTTGGAAAAATTATCCGAATATCCCCACAGCAGTGAAACTCAAGCAAGATCTCTACCAAAAACTATATCCTTCGTAGCAGGCGTTTTTATATTTAAAATATTCGATTCGAAATACCAGGAAAGAGACTTACAGGTGTCATTTGATGTAGAAGAAGTGGAGCAGCCCTTAATACTGCTCACAATATCGCAGCCCAGCTTTATGATTACTCAAAATATTTACGATTCGGTGGTTAACTATTCGATTTTCAATTTAAGTGTATATTTGGCCAGTATGGATGCAGAAGACACAAACTCGGCTACAAACCTATTTCCTGAAAACATAATTGATACAGCGCCAGGCGATTTGACCTCAACGGGTATACCGCCTGCACTGCTTACATACAAATCACATATTACCAAACAGAAAATGAGAGAAATCGATATAGATATAGCCAAGTCTTTGGTCATCACCATCAGTAAGCGAAACATAAGCGAAATATGTAAAAATCTCATGATCGTTTACAACTCCTGGCAAACAGACACTTGTGCCAGTATGCCCTATGAAGGACCCGTTTGTCGTAAATCTAAAATTATGCTTATGAAAAATAATACGCTGAATGCGGATCGTTTAAATTTCAAATGCAACAACATTGCTATGAAACTCACTGATCATGACGAATACGAATGCAAATTGGTTTTTTGTGATCTTAAAATCAATCTAAAATATCTCACTAGACCAGAGAAATGTTCGGCAAAATATTCTCTGGGTGCTGTGTACCTTCGTACGAGTAAAAAGGTTTTTATACATCCCATAGCGTTAAAAGGATCAATGGACTTTCTTAGCGAGCCCTGGAATCGTTTGCCTCTTATTAATGCCATAGTAAAGTTAAATGTTGTTCAAATCGATTTGGGAATTTATGTCATCCTACAATTACGCCAAGCCTTGCAAGACGTCAAAACCATAGTCGGCTTTGTGCAGGAGGAATTGTTATGTTTTCAACGTCTACATTTGTACTCGTATAATAATGGACAGAATAATAGCGTAAAGCTAAAACACTTGAATGCCTTAAAATGTCCTCGAATGGCATCTTTCATACAAAATAATAAAAACTTCAAAAGGGAAGAGTTCTATCAGGATGATTTAAGGTAATGCATTTTCTTTACTTAATTAATATATTGTTACGTTTTTATCCTTTAAAAAAGCTTTTCTGTGGACTCGAAAATTTGCAAATGCATAAAAGACTGAAGTGTACAAATTAGGGTTAAGAATAAATAATAAAAATAATAAGATCATGAGCTTAAACACACATCCAACTTAAAACGACGTCTACTACGCTGTTCTCTACACAAAACACACTCTTCCGACGCTCACTGACTTTACGAATACTTTTTACACTTTTGCACGACTATCAACTGCTTTCAACTGATATTTAGTTATCAATATTATTCGTTGTAGTATCTATATATATATATATATATATATATATATATATTCTCGAAATTATAAATTTATATGCCAAGTATAAAATGTTAGTAAAGATGAATTTATAAATAAAGAATGCAGTTTTTAGGATGTCTAATGGCGCAATGATCGCCAGAAACTCCATCTCTGGAGTTGCACTTTTTCTTATTTGTGCTAACTAAATAATAATAATAATAATAATAATAATAATAAATGGCTATTGCGCAGGTGGGCTTATTTAGGCCTCCCCTAAACCCTCAAAAAATCAAAAAGCTTATGAGCTTAACTAGGAAGTACTTGAGGAATCCATGCTTAACGTGTGGGTCTGCCATACAACGAATATCGCTTCAGTTGCAACGATGAAGAGGAGGAGGAAAACATGCATCTTCTCTGCCTCTGCCCCGCCCTGGAGGATCGCTGTCTCCACTTCTTTGCCAGATTATCATTCAGCAGACTATCAGAGTTATCGGAGATGAGACTCAAACATTTGAGCCGCTGATACCCTCTGTGGCGTGTGCTCACATATGGCCCATTATCTCCTCTCTTCTCCTCTATATTTTCTTTTTATTTATCCTTTCCGGTTAGGGTCTTGGGTCGAATTAAGGGCAGTGCGGTCAAAAATGGACGAAGGTACAGAGGCTGATGTCTATATCTTGGGAATGAACATTCGTAGTTTTTTCAGACTGTCGAATGAATACAGCGCTTTCCAAGCTGAGATCTTGGCAACCTTTAGGGCATGGAGCTTGTGGCCAGAAATGTCGAATCGAAACTAGTTATTCACTGTAGGAGAGTACTTAACTTGCTGTTGGGTTCTTGGTCACGGCAGAGAACTAAGTAATTGGGGAGTAGAACCAACCATTCATGGGGAAGTAGAGATGATTGTAGGGTCTCGAGGTCTATGTGGCCAAAACGTGACTGAGAAAGATCCAACTTGCTACTGGATATGAATAGCAAGGTGATGCGAGTCTTGATAGACGTATTGACTGGTCAAGGTTCGGGCAGAGCAAGAACCAGCATTTGGGAAACTAGCACTCTAGATTTCTGTAGGATGTGCGAGGATGAAGGGGAACCAGAAACCCTTGCACATATAATTTGCCATTGGTCGAAGCTGCAACGCCATAGTTTTAGATGACTGAACAAACGTTTCCACGAAAATATTAGTGATATCGCAAAGTGTAAACTAGAGGATGTCAGAGGCTTCATCTTGCGAATAAAGTTGTTTAATGACAGTTAATAAAGGTTCTTCTGGGTACAATTGGGGATTAAATTTTTATTAACAACTACTACTAGAAGCGAAGCACAATTGATCCAATGGGGTCTCCGAGTGGAGGACATAACATAACATAAATACACTAAAACTATAAATAAAGAGTGGGCAAATTCGAGGTTAGGAGTAATTTGGCTGTCAAATTATGAAATGGCAAAAAATTCAGCTGTCATCCTTTGACATTTATTTGATAAAAAGTTGTGAAATTTCAACCATGGAACGCTATACTTTTGAACAAAGAATGTTAACTGTGAAATTTGTGAATTTTAATTTGACACCCAGAACAAACCAGAAACAACTGATGCTCTGAAAGATGAAATTCGGCGCTGCATTGATGAAGTAAGCGAAGCTTTATTGCTAAATATGGTTCAAAATATTTATGATTTGATCAGGCTAAACTTTGCATCGCTTTGTGAGCCAAATTATATTTGATAGTTATTAATAACCAAACAACACCAAGGTTAACCAAACACATAATAGAACGGAACAACTAGCTGTTTTCGCAGGCCACTACACCTTCATCATCAATGTTCTTTGTGTCTGGTTCACTGTGTGTGGTGTCCGTTGATAAAAATTTCTGCTTTATATGCGCAACTTTTATTGTAAACGGAATATGTGAATTGTTTTGATTCATCGTATTTCAATTTGCTGAAAGCTTTTTTTTTTTAATGAAAGCTCAGTTTTATTATCTCTTAAAATTTTTAATAAATATTGAGATAGAAATGTTTTTAGCACAGTCGAGAATTATTAAATTGCATTTTCCATCTCTGTGGTGCAATCAGTTGAAGAGAGTTGCCATTTTAGTATTTTACCAATTCACTTTTCTAGCGGCACTGATGCTTGAAGTATGTGCAAATAAAATACTCCTCAGTCGTTAAGCAGCTCTTTCCATCCTTTCTGTTACTTGTGAGAAATCCTCGCATTGAGAAAAATTAAATCGTTATATTGGTTGTCCTATTTTACACAGGCATATTCATATAGAACTTAAATAAATTAAAAAAAAGATATGAATAGTAATAGGCTTTTTCTTACTCACCCTCTGTTTCACAGGATGATAAAAACTTTTTCGACTCAAAAAGTTCTCACATTACACCTAATTCACACGAAGACTTCTATGAAGTCTATTTTTCGACGTCACTTTTTGTTTGTTAGCGAACGGTGTGGAGAAGAAAGAGGGGTAGAAAAAATGACTCGATTTCTGTTTTCCATGGTTTTTTTTAATATTTGTTACGTTTTAATGTTACTCTTCTATCTTATTGTATTTTTTTATTCTTGCTCTTCTAACTTATTGGCTATATGGGTGAAGAGAAGTAAAATTAGACGTCCAAAAAAAAACATCGTATGAATGCAAGGAATTTTTGGTAGCAACTTCAAAAGAGAATTAAGAAAAATGGACGTCCTAAATTTCACCGTATGAATTAGCACTTACTTACAGCAACGAGGTACTGGGCTGAAGAACAGGTGTCAAATCGTCACATCCGTTAACGTACAACTCGTAACTTAAAAACGCCATTTTCGGATTATGACATACGTGAATGTACTGAAATCCCATTCAGCTTATACGATTGACGTACTACTTAATTTGTTTTCGTATGATTGTCGATACGATCACGGACGTGACGATTTGAGCCCAGCTCTCGCGTCAACGTAATTATTTCTTAAGTACGGCCAGGCTTGTGTGTTGTGTTTGGCACTGGTTGATTGATTTGCTACGGATAACCGGTTTTTTTTTGTGGAATTTCGTTGACAACAACGTTGCTACTCTGTATATGAATGCATAGGTCGTGCATAGTTAGTCACAAAAACTTTTTCTCAAATACTGTCAATAACACCATGCTCATATTCTAAAAATTTAGTTTGTACAATAATGTATTGATAAATAAATAAAATACTCCTGTATATATTGATGTGTAGCCGAATAAATACTCAGAGTATTTTTATACTTATGTGTATGATTGTAGCTAATGTATATACTGTACATTTTACTTATATTCTTTTGCGTTGCTTAAATTAAGGAATTTTTAAACTTAATGAGCATGTTTGCGTGTGGGTATGGTTTTTATTTTAAACTTAAACTTAAGGTTTTAAAAACTTTTATAGAAATATGGTAAAACATACGACCAGTAGCTCGTTTCTGTATTTCTCGCATCGTAAAATTTTTCATATAAAGTGTGAAACACAAAATTCCATCGTTTCTCGATTTGTGAGAAAAAAGTGTTTCTGTATTTGAATGCGAAAACATAAAACACTGATTCTGCTTTTACTGGAATATTTGCAGTAATCAAGTGTCAAATGAAAACAAAATGTAACAAAAATATTATTTTTATTAAAAAAAAATAATTAATAAGAAAAAAGAAATAAAATTATGAAAAAAAAATATAAAATGAATGTAAAATTCTCAACAGAAGTTTTTTCTATCAACTGTCTCTACATAAGACAATTGCACAAAATAAAAATTCTAAATAAATGTAAACATATCGATTTTTTTAATGATATTTTAGTCTAACAATTCGTTGCATATCTCTTCAAGTAGTTTATTTTTTATATTTGTACATACAAATTCAAAAATTCATATGCTTTTGTACAAATTTGGTTGTTCTCGCACCAATTTAAAATGCGAGTTGTTTTGACAGTTCTTGCGAGAAACTTTCCACAAAATATTGTTACAGAAAAACTTTTTCTCACATCCTTCCAATAAATGCTTGAAATTTATTTAAATGACGTAGTTCTCGCAAAGTAAAGATACAGAAACACTTATTCTTATTCTTACGACAATTCTTACGACTACAATTTGAAGCTGAAAAAAAGTCAGCCAATGTAGCAATAGTAAAGTAAGAAAATAAAAAAACATGTTGATTATTGAGTTCTTGTTTCAACTTTGTTATTTGTTATTGAGCTTCTCATATGTTTAAATGAAAGTTTATAATATAATAACTCTAGTTGGTCTAAGAAGCTTTGGGTAAAGGTTCCCTGATGATCTGCATTAGCAACAGTGAAATGCGCATAGGATCCAGCTAAACCCCTCAATAATCAATTTCAATGTATTCTTAATAAAAAAAATATTTTACTTAATAAGTAAAATATTAATTTGGGATTATTAGTGCGTTTAAAAATTTTAAACTTAAATTGTAACAATTCCCATAAAAAAAACACTAATTACATTGTTTTTGTTACGAATCCCTCGTTTCATGCGGGAAATTTTACGATGCGAGAAATACAGAAAGATTATTTTTAGTTTTCGAATTTAATAAGTAAAAATGTATTTTTTTGAATTACTTATTTATAGAGCTGGGGCCTTTCAGTTTGTGGAAATACCAACGGACAGTGTGTTGCCTTTACCTTACCAAATACAAATTATCAAGAAAGATTACGGCATAATATGCTGGCGTTATCCTCAGCCTAGGAAAATTTGTAAAATCAACATCTATCCTGTGCCAATGGCCGTAAGTGCTAAGTTTCTTTCTAGCTTTTGCAAATAGTTTAATGAGTGTTTTTTTTTAAATTCGGTCGTTAAGGTGGAAAACCCCATACATATTAAATGTCGCATGGAGTACTTTAGTGAAGTTCATGAATGTTTCCAGCATTATTGCGACTTTTGGCTTTCGGAAACCAATTTCAGAGACGTAAAACTGCCAGAACGTGAAATTTTTGCAACCATATGGCGTGTGGTTATTTTACAATCTTTGGTCTCGGTGAATGGTGAATGTTTCGATACTAGTGAAGAGGATGAAGAACTGCATTCCATAGCCAGCCTGAGTATAGATGAAGTACTTGGAAAAGGACGCCAAGATGCCGATTTTATATTACATCCAAAAGTCTTAGTAGCTTGCATGCGCGTCGATACCACATTCCAATCGAGCTGTGTACCAAAAATGCAATTATTAGTTAGCTGTAATTTGTTCAATTTAAAACTGCTTAATCAGCCGGAAGAAAATTCCGCTTTACCAACTTTACTTAAGAAATACCATTTAGCTAAAACCACTCATATATCACAAGCATTCCTGGAATTAATCGTACAAAATATTAAATTTCATTCAACATTTTATGATAAGCAAAAATTTAATCTCAATTTAGCGCTAAATACGCATATAAAATGTTTAGACTATGGCTTTCTCAATATGATGCCATTAATGGAGGATGCCTCTATACAAGCATACATGGAAATAGACAGAAGGAACAATTCTATTAATGCCAATGCGGTAATAGATCGCCTGCGATTCAATGTGGGCCCTGCAATTATACATACACTGGTATCATCGAAAAATCATTGGTCTGAATGTTTGGATTTGGATGAAAGACGCATACGTCATGCTTTAATACCAAAATGTATAGTAGTAAATAGAATTATGACTTGTCTAGCATTTGGGCAAAGTGGTACTTACGAACGTATTCCATTGAAGCCAAAAGAATGTTATTTGTATTCGTTTCGAAGTGATTACCACAATCAGGAGTTAACATTTTATATATCGGATGAAGAAAATAATACAGTAGATACTTCGTTAACGTTGCACATTCCATTAAAATTTGAGGGTCAACATAATAAGAAATTTTTAAAAATTGGCCATAAAGTTATCACGGTTAAATTACAAAAAGTATCCAGTTATCAAATATTTATTTTGATTAAGGGTCAGATTGAATTGGTATCAATGGTACCGCATAATTTACGTTTGGAATTTCGCCAAGAAAAATCACACGAAACGGCTCATAAAGCTTTAGAATATTCTATTGAGAAATTTGGGCGCAATTCATTTTATCACAGTGTGGAACAAAGCTCGAATATAACAATGAGGTAAGAATTTTGCAATATTTTAATATGGCATACATATGCATATCGTTACCTTAATATAGAAAGGCCCAAACTTTTTTGAAATCGAATGTATCGGAAAAATGCAAAAATCTAGATTTAAAAAAAAAATAATGAGTTAGTGCCTTTCTATATTAAGGTAACGGTGTGTATATAGGTATGTATTTATGTATATATTTTATTTTTGGAATATTTTAGACTAAGATTAGCTGATAACAACATCAGAGCACGTACTGGTGACATACCGCTGAAAACTAACAAAAAACTTCCTTGGCTGGTAAAAGGTAAATATTTAACAATTTGAATTTTTTTTTGGAAATTGTTAGTTTAAAATTTAATCACCCTTAATACAGTTGTCAATATTGACGCCATGTCAATACAATAAGAAAATATTGGGGCCTGTCTACCCGTTGTCGCAAACAACTGACTGCTATTGACAGGCTCATGCTGTTTTCTCTACCTAAGGGAACAGCAATAGACTGTCAAGAGCAGGGTTGTCAGACTTTTTCCGACCTATTTCGCCAAATTGATTTTAAAAATCGCCAAAAGTCGCTTTTCTTAGTATATACAGTCGACTCCGCTTCATTGGAAATAACCAAATCCCAATTTTTTCAGTTATCGGATTTTTTCTCTTTTCGGATTACTGAAATTTGTTACAGTTAAGCGTACTGCTTAAAATTAGTAAATGTCTAGCCACTTGCATTGACAATATAATAGAAAAATACAATAAAGCACGTAAGGGCGAAAAGGACAAATACATTTTGCCATTTAATTTTTTAACGGACAAAACATGCAAATTTTTTTTAGCCTTAAGTTATGCAATCAATTTCTAAGAAATAAATTTGTCATTGTTTATGTTGTCACTAAAGCGAAGTAAGTTTCATACAAAACGTAGTTGTGGGCTTGCTTTGGTTTTCAGTAATCCTATTTTTTTCAGTAAAGCGTGTTGCGGTAAAGCGGTTTCTACTGTATTTGATAATAAATTTGTTTTTATATGACACTTTTTTAATATAATTTTTTGTAAAAGAGTCGTATCAAAATTTATCAGAAAATCGCCAAAACTAGAAATAAAATCGCCAAAAATTATTTCTTGTAAATTTTTCTCATCCAAATTCAAACTGCATTAATAACTATAATTAATATAAGAAAAAGCATCAAAATCAAATTGTTTTAATTTCTTGCAGACGAGTTTTTGTAGGATTTATTTTTGAAACTACTCCGTCAACAAAATAGTTTTCCTGAATTAGAAAAATTTTTAATTTCAATTTTGTTAAAAAATAGCCATAAAAATCGCAAACAAATTTATTTATCACCAGACAAATTGCCAACTATTTTATTTATCGCCAGAAAAATCGCCATGTTGCCAAACCAAAAATTTGGACGCCAAACAAGTTGAAAAATCGCCACGTTTGGCGAGAAATCGCCATATCTGACAGCCCTGGTCAAGAGCACAAAATTGTTCTCGAGAGCGAGTAGACAAGCCGCAAATTTTTGGTATTATATTGACTTGACGTTGATATTGACAACTTTAATAAGCGCGAATACATTGGTGAATATTATTGAGGGATTATCATTGCGCATTCCCCTCTTGGTAATGCAGATCATCAAGGAACCTTTATCTTAGAAATTACTTACTTAGGTGCCTATTACAAAAGGTTTGTTCCTGTAGCCAAACGTAGAATTATTTCCAAGCGTCTCGATCTTCTGGGCTTCTTCTCCAATTTTTTATACCAAGGTTCAAGATGTTCTTCCTCTACTTGATCTTTCCATAGTAGTTTTGGTCTTCCTCTTCCGCGTGAATCGTCATCATTTTCGTATTCAAATGACGTTTTAGCTGGAGCATCTTCATTCATTCTCACAAGATGACGTAGCCAACGTAATCGTTGCAATTGAATACGCTTAACTATGTCAATGTCGGCATATAGCTCATACACCTCATGATTCATGCGACACCGAGATTCTTCGCTAACGCAGATTGTGGTTTATATATTTTACGAAGAACTTTTCTTTCGAACACATCAAGTACTCACTCGCCTGTTTTCGCAAGGTGCCCATTGTTCAGAACCATACAACAGCATAGGTAGTAACAGCGTGTTGTAATGAAAGATTTTTTTCTGTTGAGAGGTGTCCCCCCGAGGGTATATATTAGTAGATTACGGGTGTGGAAATCCCGGGGATCCTAGCCGGGATAAAATAGCTTTTTCTGAAGGCGTACCTGTAGCTTTTTATCCATAAGAATCTCTGGAATAACAGGGCAATGGGTGTGCACATTTTTATAAAAGAATGTAGCTTGCTATGTTGGCGTCACCTTGAACTGCGCTGAGATTAAAAGACGGTAGAGGTGAATACTTTAGAGGGAAACTTCCTGGTATAACCAGTGGCTTAAAACTGGTACCGTGCTGCCGGTGGCCCGACAGCCGACCTACTCTAAAAGTTTGATAGGTGTAATGTGTCGGCATGGTCCTTTGCTAAAAGTTCGACTTCGTCTAACCCCAAGGGTTAAATAGATGATGTTGATCAGGGGGAAAATCACCGCATTCGAAATTGAGTACTTTGTCATCGAAATGTTATTAACGTGGATCACGGCTATCGTTATCGAAACGTATCTACTCTAAAGGCTCAGTTAGCCGACCGTAATGGAATGTAACTACAACGTAGGAAACAGCTGATCGATATTTTTAGGTGGAGAGTAGGTTACTTTGCATTACATATCTATAACCATTTTCATTACTTTTCACATAACAACATCGATCAACTGTTTCCCACTGTTGCAGTTACATTCGGCCAACTGAGCCTGTAGTTGCACTCGATTGGTAACCCTACGTCTCCACTAGCCGTCGACTTGGATATGACATGGACATGACGCCGGCAGAGCAACTGTGAAAAATTCATCAACTTCCTTGTTGTGGTGAACACTTGCGATGTCCATGTTCAGGCATATCAAAGTATTTTGCGGTAGTGCAATAGAGATAGAATATTTAAAAATTTTGGTCTGTCTCTTTTCTTGCTATTGCAAATGGTTGCGAACGTCAAATATCATGGCGAACATTTTTGCTCAGACATATGCTCGGGCATTGATGTCAGAGCATGGACGAAAGTTGGACATTAGCCATTTGCGATGTCCGACATGATACCCATACCAAGTTCATGGCTAGTGGAGACCGCTAGTAATCTACTATCGAAAAGAAGTAAACTTTAGCTTTTTGCTGCGAAACAAACCAAAGATACAAAACAAAAAATGCAAGTATTTTCCTGATATTTTCGCAAAATTAGTTTAGAAAATATAATTTTAATTGTTTTTATAGAAAGTGAATATCAAGACAAAGATTGCTCAATAGAAAGTGAAAAAAAGTAATAAATACGGGAAAAATCGCTTCCAGAACAAATACAAATAAAGTAAATGTTAAATGTTTTTTTCCTTCTATTCTGTTGCTCCCGCTAAAGCTAAGGAGAATTATTTGGCCAGTTCGTAGAACTATTACGCCATTACCAATTCACACGATTTGTCGCGCTACACTTTAGGAGCCTCCTCCAAGAATAACACGCCGATCTGCACCGTTGCAACACAACGCGCCGGAATCCTCAAAATCCTCTCCTGTTTCAATGAGTTTTATTTGGTACTCCACCACGATTTCAAAGTACGCTTTCTTAGAAAGCTAGGTTATTAAATAAGTTTTTTTTAAATGTTAATGTTAAATGTTTCGTTTTGTTTTTCTTATTAGCATATGCTAACAGCAATGTAAAATATAGTAGTAGGTAACATACTTAAATTACGATCGAATACCGTGATCCAAAAAATTGCAGCCATCGAAGTATTTCTCTACACGAACGTGCACTCGATTTCGAATGTGGTGATTTGGTGTGTGGAGTAGGTATTGGATTGTCTAGGTTCGGGCATTGGTCTGGCTCCAAAATGAGTGGTTGAGCTGTGCCGGCAACTGGAGAGGGCTCGCTGTGGGTGTGAGAAACTACGTGATAACGGATAATCTTATGTGGGGGCTGTCGTTGCTACCAAAAACAATAACCTTGGCTTCCCAGTGTCAGCCAGAGACTATTCTAGGTGCTGTTGCCATACAACAGAAGCTGTTTTGACTACGGTCATAAGCTCTAAGTACCTCAGCAAGGGGCTTGTTCGTAGTACAGGGATAACTATGTTCAAAGATTGCAACCTATGTGTTCTTGGTAAGTCACATGGTGCTCTCTAAGGGTGCATGCCGATGATGGTTGGATGCTCACCTTTACCCGGTGCTTAGGCCACTGTGAGATAAGGTAGTAAAGGCAGGTGCTTATGTTAATTTGAAATACATCTGTCGAGAGGTGTCTTTGATTTTAAACTGCCTGCTTAGTCCAAGATATCATCTATTTATTAGCCAGTATTGTTTGTTCTTCATTTCATCACAAAACTGATGTTGTTTGTCTTGTTTATGGTGGTACCGGGATAGATAAAATCGCTGATTATATCAAAATTGTAGTTATCAACTTCCTGTCCGACTTTCTGTCTGAGTATACGGGACATCTTGCGCGTTAATACCATAAACTGTCAGACCCACTTTTTCAAAGATGGCGGTTACTGCTCGCAATACTCGACCAATTATGTCGATATCGTCGGAGTAAGTGAGTAACATGTTTTGTTTGGTGTATAGTCTGCCACTTCTATTTACATTTGCATCCCGTATAACCTTTTCTAGCAAGATGTTAAAAAAATCAAACGATAGACTGTCTCCTTGTCTGAAACCTCGTTTGGTACTGAATGGTTCGGAGAGGTTCTTTGCTATTTTAACTGAAGGTCGTGCGTCAGTCAACGTCATCCTGCAAAGTCGTATTACTCAGACATGCCTTGAAATGGCTTTCAACGTATGGGGCTGTCAAAAGCGACCTTGCAATCTACAAATAGATGGTAGTTGTCAATCTGTTTTTCTAGGGTCTTTTCCAGGATTTGGAGTCGTGTGTGGTGGATTGACCAGGTCTAAATCCGCATTGATATGACTCAATTATCTCGCCTACTTTATATTTTAATCTTTCACACAATTTCTTAGCACAACTCGAGATATGTTAAACTTAATCCTATTTTATCGATATGTGAGAACTTTCAATTTAACCTTACAGTACCAATCAACAGCGATGACTTCATTAGCTTCTGGGTAAGAATACTTCGTGAGGACATAAGCGATCTGGCAACTGAGCACTTTCATCCCCAAAAAATTCTTGTCACTATTTGGCCAATATTTGAAATATCATCTATGCTAAGTTGCGCCATAGAAGCCAAAGATACAACGAGCAAAGAAACGCCAATACGTTTACCAGGCCAAGGAGCACGCCATATATTAGATGTACCAGCCACGCATCTTACCGAACATCAAATCGATTTTAATTACAGTTTTCCTGTTGGCACAGCTACGGCCAAAAATTATACACTCAAGTTGAAATCGTTAGATTGGCAAAAATTTTTTTGGTATGATGAACAAAAATGGAATATAGAAAATGCCATAAGTATGTTGGCTAAACCAGCGACACGCTATTGGCCCTTGAACGATGAAGAAGAGCTGAGATTGGAAAGATTGTCAGAGTCTAATCATGAAATCGATGTCATCTATAATACCAGAGTGGCAAGAGAATTCGCTTGCAGCCTGAATTTGGAAGTGGCTCCCTGGGGTATTTTTATAAATTCCACAGGAATACAAATACGTGTATGTGACTTGGGCATGCAGCCCAAAGATATAAAAGTAAATGCCAATGGTTTGGAAATGTTGTTTAACATATCACAGGGTTTTAAAGTCGCCATACCCAGTGGCTCAAATTGGTTGCAATCATTGCCAATTTATTTGGAAAAGCCTGTAGTAACACAAAATAAACATTTTTATACCATAACGGAGGAGGAATGCACCGATATTATAATTTTGAGAGCAAATGAAATAGTTAAATTTATTTTATACTTGAAAGTAGAAAACAATCGTAAAGTCTTTAAACTATCTTCGAAATATGCGGCCGTTAATCATACCAGAAGAAGTTTATGTCTACTACCTTTTGCCATGGATCATAAAGAGACCATAGCAAGATCGAATGTTGAACATTTAGATGGCTCTACTACCAAAACAGTATTAAAAGCTACGCCTTCCAAACAAAATAGTATTGGCATTTCTCTAAGTCAGTTCTATGATATAAATGCTCAAAGCGCTCTACGCTCTGTAGACTCGGCGTTCATTTATCTTATTGTGATTAAGTACTGTGATGATACTGATATTTCCCTGCCAATTCCTCTTACCTTGCCTTTTAATCGTAAATGCATAA
The DNA here is from genome assembly GCA_949987645.1 of Tachina grossa. Classification (NCBI taxonomy): domain Eukaryota; kingdom Metazoa; phylum Arthropoda; class Insecta; order Diptera; family Tachinidae; genus Tachina; species Tachina grossa. The sequence continues at coordinate 222,650,620 of OX465274.1, forward strand.
GTCTGCAACATGGACGAGAATCTATAGCTTTAATGGTGTCTCTCATCGAGCATGAACATGTCTACTACTTAAATATATTCGAGGATATTGCACCAGCTATATTAATCAATAATCAAACAGATTGTCCATTCATTGTTGCCCAAACGAATGCCGGCGGGAATAGCAAAGTTACTTCGACCACACCGGAATATGAGGGCAAACATTTGAAATGGTACCATGTGATACCCAAGCAAAGTAAATCGTACTATACACCACCCGAATGTTATACCCATTTTCCCGATGTCGAATCAACATTGTGTAATATTACTCTAGCGTTATATGGTGGTAAGTTTGCACACATTAAATGCGTTCGAGAACTCAAAAATTTGTAAAAATGTTTACTATTTTTTACTGGATTGCGTTCGAGTACACAAAATCCAGTAAATGAGAGGGCGAATTGAGAGAGAAAAATGACAGTTCATTTACTGAGTAAATGCAAGTTTTTACTGGACAAATTTTTGCCAGTAAAATCCAGTAAAACGAAACCATATGTTTTTAAATATAAACAAACAAAAGTAAAGGGAAACAAAAATGTTTAGTTTTTAACCCCCGACTAAAAAAAGGGGTGTTATAAGTTTGTATATAGTGTGTGTCTGTGTATCTGTGTGTCTGTCTGTGTCCACATACAGGCCAAACGGCTGGACCGATTTTCATTTAGTTTTTTCTGTTTGAAAGATGACTTGATCGAGAGCTATGTTTGAAAAAAATCGGTCCAGCCGTTTAGAAGATATAACATCTTTTCTGAAAAAAGTCGGGGGTTTTTAAAATTTTTAATTTTTGTTATTGATGAAATTTTTAAAACAACAAAAAACAAATGTATTAAGTTATAAGCATTATAACATTTATTTAGTTTTGATGCTAGAAAAATATTCGGGTATGTTAGTATTCCACGTGCAATTAAAACGTGCGGAATTTCCATAGAATTGTTGGAAATATGTATGTATGCACATATGTATGTGTGTATGTATGTATTTATAATCACCCCTATTCTGCGTTTCGATTACGTTCCCGCATTCAGTTACGCACGGATCGAAAAGAGGTATTCTGACAAAAAACTGAATCGAAAGAAAAAGAAGAAGAGAAGAGTATGTTTAAACCTGCTGCTTTGCTATGAAACGGGTGAAATAGGAACAGAAAAATTAAGCAATTTTGCAAAATTTTTAGCAAAAAGTTAAATTTAGTGCAAAAAACAGTGATTTAACATTAAGACAAATAATAATTAAAAATTGTGAACATTTTCATTAAATAAGCTCTTGCAAATTTAAGTACACAGAGCTAAAAAAAACGAGATAAGCAAGAGGTATTTGTGCCAAACTTTTCCAGTCTGAAGAATCCTGTCGCGCCGGAGGTGATATTTTAATTTTTTGCACATAATTGTAACACAAAAATGAAGTTTATTTGTTCAGATTTAATTAAATACGTAGACAATATCGTTTTTCGTTGCCATTAAATAGGTATGTCAACTTTTTATACTGTTCTACCTGTAATAAACTAAATAAAAATCTCATTTCAGTACAGAAAAACAAAACAAACTGTTTAAACCTTTCATTTAATACTTGCATTATTTTTTGCATTAATCACTTTTTAAAGCTAAACAAACAAAAATTGAAAACGCTCCGCCACTAAAATAACAACTTACAAAAACGTAGTTACGATCGAAATGCAGAATAAATAGAATCGAAAAAGAAATCAAAGAATGGAACGCAGAATACCAAAGTTGCCAAACGGAGAAACTTTCGAATAGGGGTGAATAAAAATGCTATTGCATTTCCTAACTATTTCATTTGACATGGAATTCAGAACATAACCGATTATTTTTAAACGTGAATAAAGTTAATAGATTATTATTATCGACAGTTCCTGGTTTGCCGTATGGAACATTTAAAAAATATTTACTTTGTGTACTTTTTTTTAATGATTTCCGAGTTTTTCGTTGTCTTGAATATATCATCCTAATAACTTCTCACGTTCAGGGTAAAAAGCTTAGAAACTTACGGCCTGACCCGCGATGTCTACAAGAAAGTTTCTATCGCTTACTTATATTTAAAACAAAATCCAAATAAGAAAGTTTATTTTTGTTTTCAATTTAAGTAAGCTATAGAAAGTTTCTTGTCGACATCGTGGACCAGCCAAATAAGTTTAAATAAAAACATATTTCAATATCTATTACTTTTATTATTAAACAAAATATTCTATCGTGTATTTCATATGTATATTTTTAAGCGCCAAAATTGGTAATCAGCTGTTGTATATATTTTACTGGATTTTACAATTTTTCCGTTCGCGTACTTTTAGATGCAAACTTTTTTATTCAGAGTAATTTCTTTAAATTACTCAGTATTTACTCAGTTACTGGATTTTACTGTAAAAGTACTCAAACGCACCTATTATTTATGGATCGATTATGAATAGCAATCGAATATCACTAGCGTTACCAGTTAAGTAGAGTACACATTATCGAACATGGGTGACAGTTATGCTCAAATTTTGAATTGATCGCCAGTGTGACCACAAATTTCGACAGACAACAGTCAACCACAATTTTTTTTGCCGTTCTCTCTGTAATATGATAAAGCCAGGGCGCATGATGAGAGATGTTAACCAAAATCTTAATCTAAATATAAAGCTCTTGTCCAATTTTTGTCTTGCTTCAATGACGGTTTAAATTTCAAACATGATCGATAGTCTGGTCGGTCGAAAGGTACTCTACTTTACTAAAGGTAACTGCTAAAAATAATACCCCTTATTCCAGTTGTCGACATCGACGTCACTTTAACACAATATCAAAAAATTACGTATTGTATACCCGTTGTCGAAAACAACTGACTCCAGTTGACAGTTTTATAATATTTTCTAGACCATAGGGAACGGAAATAGATTATCAGTGGCATAAAGTTGTTCTCGAGAGCGAGAAAACAAGACCCAATTTTTTGGTATTGTGCTAAAGTGACGTCGATGTCGACAACTAAAATAAGGGGTAATAGCTCGTCTTTTTTTTTTTTGCCTGCTGGCAAACGAACTCAACTTTGCTTGCTAATCCATAAAGATCCATTAATATCTGAGTTGTTCTTTTTGTAGAATTTTTTTTATTATTTCAGATTTCTGCACAAAAAAGGCAACTAAATGGTCGAAACCCATACGTTTGGATAAAACATGGAACAAGTTCTTACACATACCAGATCATGGTGATGTTAAAGTTATAATCTGTGATAGACATCGTATTATAAGATTAAATATTTTTTATATTTCACAGGTAATAATATAATTATTTTCTTTTAGTAGTATTTAAAAGTTTTTAGCCTTAATGCATTAAAGATTGATCAAAATTTTTAGGTCCATATGCCCTTTATACAGAGGCCATATTTAGCTTAAAAAAACTTTCGTTTCTTATTTCATTTTCGTACATATTGTTACCCTTTAGAAACGCTTTTCCAATTTGCAAATGAATAAAAGACACCAGTGTACTAATTTGTTTAAGAATTCACTAAATAAGTACAGTTATACTAACCAAGAGCTTAAATACACACATAACTTAAATTATTAAATGATTCACCAAATGGTTGTCACGCTGTTATATATACATGTCTCTTAAAACTGGCGCGCCGGTATTGAAGCAATATTCCTTCTTCAGAGAAGACTCACGCTGCCAAAGCTAACTGTTTGTACAACAATAATGACTCACCGACTTTACTTTTAACACTTATTTATGACTATCAACTGCTTGCTGAACTCTTAGTAGACAACTAATAATAAACAACAAATGATGCGTCACCCTTTTTATGCCTCACAAAGGCTTCCAGAATGTGACAGCAACGTCTACACAATATCAGCAGCATTTGTAATGCTTGTTTTCAATCGCGCAAATAACTAATGGATTAATTATGTATGTATGTGCGTATATAATTACATCATTAAAAAAGCAATTTATGGTGGTTGTCTGCACTACCAAGCAGAAGCTATTTCGTTATTGGTGTTGCTACAGTTTATGTTTATTAAATCATTTATGTGCGTACGTATGTGCATTTAGTTCTTAAGCTAAACGATTCTGGATAATTTTCTTTGTTTACCAAATGTTTTCTTTATAAAAAGATTTGCATTTAATAGGTTTGTTCGAAGCAATTTCCGTGACAATATGTTTGTAAATGTGGAAATAATACTATGAAAATCAGTAAATAAGCAGCTCTGGGTTGAAGAACAGCTTTCGCGTCATCGTAATTATTTCTTAAGTGCGGGCAGGCTTGTGTGTTGTTTGGCCTTTGAGAGTTTTTCGTCTCGCACGCACTGATTGACTGATGCTAGGAACACAATTGGGACGAACGACGAATTTCGTCCACGTCGACGAATTCTTCGATAAGAATTCGCTGCTTAAAGTCGTCGTGTGAAGCACAATAACGACGAATTTACTCAGCGAATTCAGCTCTTATAATTGACACTGACAATAACCAACTAGCAGCATTTGTCGCCTCGTAGCCGGCTACTTAATTATTTTGGAGACGGTAGCAACACCATCTGCAGCTGATATTCAAGTACAAATACATAGTTCGGTATTGCCACTTTTATATATTTTGCATTTAAAAAATTAATTATTCTTTTAAAATGTACTTATTTGACGCAAAAGTAGAAAAATTAATCAAGTTATTCTTTATATAAATTTTTGGATATTTTTCTGTTAAATGGTATGAAATAATTGTACAAGATCATTCATTCAACATTTTGTATTATACTGGCAACACTGAATTTTCTCATTGTGGCCAAAGAAATAGAAATTATTTTAATTGGACTACAACGACCATGGTGTAATTATACAGGTGACTGCGTAAGAATTTTTTATACAAAAATACGGCAACCATAGCTGTGAAAAGAACCGAACAACGTCAAAAGCACAATAATAATTGTACTAAAACCAAAACAAAACGGAGTTTTTGACATTCGTTAGCTACAAAGCACACAGAGCAAAAAATTATTAGCTGAAGTAGCGCTGCCACCTGGTTATATACACCTTGACAACGACAAAATCAGCATAGACAACGACCTGTCGCCCTGTTGCCTTGCTGTCTTCAAAAGAATCATTCTCATACAAACATGTGTATTTTATCCTTGACATTTCGTAGTCGGTAGCTTGCTGTGGTAAATGTGTTTAATGCATAATAATTAGGGGTTTCTTTTTTTTTTGGGAATTGCTACATACCTCGTTTATACGCAAATCTTATTTGCAAATAAAACTATTTGCAAATACTGAACTCACCGTTTATACGTAGATAGAATACATTACTATCTGTGAATGATATTGCCACACATTTTGAAATTTGTATTACATTTTTTTACCAAATAAAAATAATTGGCAACATTTTACATCTTATTTGCAAATAGTTTTCGTGAGTTATTAACTTACAATAAAAAAGTTATACGGCAACGCTTTCCAGTTTTATTTGCAAATAAGAAGTGCGTATAAACGGGATCTAACGTAGTCTATGAACGGGATAACAGTTAAGGTAGAATTAGTAAAATCGTATCGTGATGTTGCGTGTCAGCTGACAAAAACCGTACAATATACAATGCATGTTACTAGTTATAAAATATGTGGTGGTAGCACTGCTGACGTAGGAATCTGCAGAAAACAGATTTTTCTGTAGCGAATGTCAAAAACGCCGTATTTAATGCCAAACAAAAAAAATGTTCTGTGTAACTGTTACATTTTCTATAACTTGTGCACAAAGTTGAACGATACGGCAAGCTGTAAAGTAGAATGATACGATTTTACTAATTCTACCTTTAAGTTTAATACTTATTTGTCAATGCTCTAATAATCGAATATTATTATTTTACTTATTCAGTAAAATGCTTTTTAAAATTTAATTGCAGTTGTAAACAACAATTTCCATTGCATAAGATTGATAGTTGAAATTAGTTGGAACGAAATCTTATTCTGTATTGCCTCTATGAAACTTAGAGCACCTATTGTATGTTAACACATTTCTTTAATCGCTATATCGTTCTTTCAGCAAACGGAATTCTCAGTAAAAGATTTACGTTCACGATTTTCGATCACCGAGCCCACTAAAATTCCGCACAATGAAACGACGAAATCAAACGATGACAGAACATCAAGTGTATCAGCGACAACAACAACAAAAATCTATTCAGAATCACAACGACAAACCAACAACGACGTTTGCCAACATTTTCGTAGCGAATCTGACAGTTTACCACACAATATAAAAATACGATTTTTCGTTAAAGAAATCAATTTAAGCCTGCACACCGATAACAATACACGTCAATATATGAAGTGTGAAGTGGTCTCAGTGTATGCTGATGATTTGCTTGTAGCCTATGAGGACAACGAAGATGAACGAAATATGAATATTGTTATGCCCAATTTGCAAATCGATAATCAATTATTTTCCACAGGAAAATATGATTTCCCGGTGATTTTATGCGCCGAAGAGTTGTATGAGAAAAATTACTTTTTACCCGAACCATATTATTTGGATAATTATTATAGACTTCTGAAGGAAAGAAACGTTATGATCGAGTTGAAAGTAAAACTATTTGAAGATGAGTTCAAAATAAACTCGTTAAGTTGTAAATTGAGTCCAGTAAGAGCGTATATTGAAGATGCCTATGTCACCGATTTCTTAGATGCTTTGGTGGAATGCGAGTCTTCGAATTGCGCCTATAAACCAAAGTTGGAGTATGAACGTAAAGTTTTGGTGGAAAATCAAGTCAGTATACCCAGAGATGTTGAAATTCAGGCCATGTATGCCTCAGAACCTTTGCAGTTAAGGCATTTCTGCATAGAATCCATGAGTGTGTTACTATCGGTGCATACTTCTGTCCGGCTCTACATAGCATTGGATCACTCGCCATTATCGTTTTCCTGTTATGAGCGCAGACATCTAATTACTATGCCATTGAAGTTTGGACAATCTTTGGGTATGCATTATTTGTCTGGGGCTATATTTGGCGCTGGCTGGGTAGTTGGTTCTTTAGAGATCTTAGGGAGTCCTAGTGGCTTGGCACGTTCTGTAACTACTGGTTTGAAAGATTTTGTTTCACTGCCGGTCCAGGGTCTTTTCCGTGGACCTTGGGGTTTCATCGTAGGTGTGACCCAGGGTTCAGCTTCATTGCTACGAAATGTTACAGCTGGCACAGTGAATTCGGTAACAAAATTAGCAGCCTCGGTGGCTAGAAATTTAGATCGTTTAACCTTAGATGAAGAACATATCGAAAGAACGGAAGCTTTAAGACGTTCTAGGCCACAAGGTTTCACCGAGGGATTTTCGCAGGGCATGACTGGTTTGGGCATTAGTATGTTGGGAGCTGTAGGTGGCTTAGCACATCATACGCTCGAGGCTCGTTCAACAGTTGAGGTCTTTACTGGTATTAGCAAAGGTTTGGTGGGTGCCTTTGCAAAACCCATCAGTGGTGCTGCCGAATTATTGGCATTAGCTGGTCAAGGCATGTTACAAACTGTAGGCTACAACGCCATGCCCAGGCAACGCTGCCACACAATATGCCGCAATATAGCCACAGAACCCTCGGGCTATCGCATATGGAAAATACTGCCAGTAGAATTGTCTTCCGATCAAATATTATTTTATCATGAAATCACTTTGTCGGTGGAAGATCAGCATAAGCGTGGTTATGTCTTTCTCACCTCAGCTGTATTTGCCCTTACTGAGGCCGAATCGGATAAATTGCAGTTTGCTTTTCCCGTAGATAAGGTGGATTTAACAGCTGACAGTCAGGACAAGAACTTGCTCTATGTGCATTTAAAGCAAGAAAGAGAGGATTTAGAGGAGGTAAGTGGTGCAAAAAATGTACAAAAGCAATAAAAATCTGCTACATTCACACAGTTGTATGAATAGGTAAATGTTTACAAGTATGTTATTCTAAATTTTACCTCCTAATTATCGGATTAATGTTTTCAAACACCCAAAGCACATTTTCCGTACCATTTCATACAAACAAATGCATACGGGGCACAGTGTCATATTTTGCCATTTTAGGGGAACTAAAGTCTGTAGTTTGTTAGAAGAAAACGATTTCCTAACAACGGTATGGAAAATTAATCATCACTAATTTATTAATAATTCTTTCTGCCAAAAATACCGACTTCAATACAAAGATCTGATAGAAGAAGAACGTGAAATATAAAATTAAATTTTAATGGGCGTTCCTCCGCCCATTTTTAAAATGCAAGATTGTGTGTTTTTCAGAGCTCAGGGTGCGTATTAAGTCTTGTAAAAATCGGTAAAGTGAACCACTTAAAATAAAATATTAAATTTTAGTGGGCGTGACTCCGCCCATTAAAAAAAGGAGGATTGTGTTTATTTTAGAGCTCAGGGTGTGTGGTAAGTTTAGTAAAAATCGGTTAGGTATAAACGCGTGAAATATAATAAATTTTAATGGGTGTAACCCGGCCCATTTCTTCAACTTTAAAATTGTGTAATTGCAAGATTTCGCAGCAATCAAATAAGCAGAATATCATAAAATCTAATAAAAATTGTGGGCGTGTCCCCGCCCACTTTTTTAAAATGGGACCAATGGGAAGCTATTCCCTCTCAGACAAGAAAGGAATTTTTATAATCGGTCTAAAATGTACCGGGTTATGAAGTAACACCCCAAAAAAAATACGACGAATTGTTAACATCATCCGTTTTTTGAAGTCGGTTAAAAAGATTTACTACTACAGTAATTTTTACTTAGCTGCACAATCAACTTTGCATACTTTTTGTGCAGATAAGTCAAAAACGCTGTTATCTTAAATGCACTTACCTGCCTAAATGTGCAGGTATACAATTTTTGACTTCAGTTTTATACACATACATGGTTGCATACTTATGTAGCAACATTTATTTAATCACCCCTATTCTGCGTTTCGATTACGTTCCCGCATTTAGTTACGCACGGATCGAAAAGAGGTATTCTGACAAAAAACTGAATCGAAAGAAAAAGAAGAAGAGAAGAGTATGTTTAAACCTGCTGCTTTGCTATGAAACGGGTGAAATAGGAACAGAAAAATTAAGCAATTTTGCAAAATTTTTAGCAAAAAGTTAAATTTAGTGCAAAAAACAGTGATTTAACAATTAAAACAAATAATAATTAAATATTGTGAAAATTTTCATTAAATAAACTCTTGCAAATTTAAGTACAGAGAGTTAAAAAAAAACGGGTTAAGCAAGAGGTATTTGTGGCCAAACTTTTCCAGTCTGAAGAATTCTGTCGCGCTCGAGGTGATATTTTAATTTTTTACACATAATTGTAACACAAAAATAACAAAAATTAAAAATTTTAAAAACCCCCGACTTTTTTCAGAAAAGATGTTATATCTTCTAAACGGCTGGACCGATTTTTTTTAAACATAGCTAAGAACCCTCTCGATCAAGTCATCTTTCAAACAGAAATGAAAAATCGGTCCAGCCGTTTGGCCTGTACGTGGACACAGACAGACACAGATACACAGACACACAGACACACACTACAAACTTATAACACCCCTTTTTTTAGTCGGGGGTTAACAAAGTTTATTTGTTTAAATTTAATTAAATACGTAGACAAAATCGTTTTTCGTTGCCATTAAATAGGTATGTCAACTGTTCTACCTGTAATAAACTAAATAAAAATCGCATTTCAGTACAGAAAAACAAAACAAACTGTTTAGTTCATTAATTAAACCTTCTTTCATTTAATACTTGCATTATTTTTTGCATTAATCACTTTTTAAAGCTAAACAAACAAAAATTGAAAACGCTCCGCCACTAAAATAACAACTTACAAAAACGTAGTTACGATCGAAATGCAGAATACATAGAATCGAAAGAGAAATCGAAGAACGGAACGCAGAATACCAAAGTTGCCAAACGGAGAAACTTTCGATTCGAATCGAAACGCAGAATAGGGGTGAATGTGTGCAGCTAACTTAAAATTTTTATATGAGAATAATTTAAAACTGCCAAAAAATATGTTAAATGCGCAGGTATACAAAGTGCACTTAAGAAAGGATTTTGAACAATAATTACAGAAAAAATATATTTTGTGCAGTTAAGTCAATGTGCAGCTAACGTTGATTTTTTGTATGAAAATCTTTTAAAATTAGCAAAATTTTAGGGCACTTATCTTAAATGTGCAGGTATAGAAAGTGCACTTAAAAAACGAATTTGTATGGTATTTTAAAGAATAGTGACAGAAATTTATCAGTTTAGGCAGTTAAGTCCAAAGTGCACTTAAACAAAAGGCAGCTAAATCAAAACTACTGTATTATTAATTAAAACAACAACTTTAAAAGAAACAAAAAAACTTGGAAAAAATATTCAGAAACAAAAAAAATTATAGTGATACAAAGTTAGCGAACACACAACAAGTAGAAATTCAATTTTTTTTTGTGTAATAAACACGACCAAGGTGTATTTAACTAGGTGGCAGCGCTACTTCAGCTGATAATTTTTTGCTCTGTGTGCTTTGTAGCTGAAGAATGTCAAAAACTTCAATTTTGTTTTGGTTTTAGTACAATTATTTTTGTGCTTTTGACATTCTTCGGTTCTTTACACAGCTATGGTTGCCGTATTTTTATATAAGAAATCCTTACGCAGTCACCTGTATAATTACACCATGAACACGACCTTTGGAGCACCGTAATTTGTTTTGACTCACATTTATCAACTTTGATATTCATTTATGTATTATTTGGACAATTGTCTCTCATACTGAATTGAAACTTAAGCAAAAAAATATAAAAAGAATCTTGAGTTTAGTCCATCTAACTTCGTAAAATCTGACACTGTGCGGAGGTGTATGATAAATAAATACTCTGAGTATCGTGCGTATATTTATTTTGTCCGAATAAATATCACTAGTCTGAGTGAAAGCATACTCCGAGTGTAACTATGACAGACAATAAATACTCTTAATACGCATGTGCCTTTCTATTTATGTATGTATAGTTGTATAATATTTTAGTTTTTCGCATAAATGAAGCAGGGATACTCCTGGATACAGTCATATGTAGTTGTTTGAAAGCAAATATGTGTTTGTGCTACAATTATAAGTATTTACTTAAGTATATTTTTTGAGTACTTATTGATACATACGTATGTACATACATATTTTTTACATCAGTTTTGCTTTCTAGCTGGGAAGCGTCAGGCTGTTTAGTTTATTAAGGCCGAGTCATATAAAAACCGTCATAAGTTAAACTTTACCTTTGTGAACTGACCCTGCGATACAGGGTCACATCCAATACGACTGCAGTCAACGCAAAGTACAAAAGTTAGGCCCAATTCATACGATGATTTAAAAATCTTGTTTTATTTTTGATTCTCTTGTAAAAGTTGCTTCCAAAAACATTTTACATTCATACGATGATTTTTTTCCATGTTTCTAGTTTTTAACCCCGACTAAAAAAAGGGCTGTTATAAGTTTGTAAAGTGTGTCTGTGTATCTGTGTATAGGTGTGTCTGTCTGTGTCCACGTACAGGCCAAACGGCTGGACCGATTTTCATTTAGTTTTTTCTGTTTGAAAGATGACTTGATCGAGAGGGTTCTTAGCTATGTTTGAAAAAAATCGGTCCAGCCGTTTAGAAGATATAACATCTTTTCTGAAAAAAGTCGGGGGTTTTTAAAATTTTACATTTTTGTTATTACTTTTTTTTTCTTCCAAAAATTATATCAGTGTTGCCAGTAGATTTAAAAAACCCCACTTTTTCCTTTCCCTACATCTTAAAAAATTTCCCCCATACGAAAATCTACAAATTTTAGTAATTTAATGTAAAGAAAGATAAATTAAAAACATTTAAGGCCTTAATGATCAAACAGAATTACGGAATAAACACATTTTCCATACAAATTGACACAAAATGGTAGCGCCAGAAAGCGGTCGAGAGATCTATTTTATTTTGACAGTTTTTTTTCTTATCCTCTCACATATAAATAAATATTCTCTCAGCAATGTTACCAAAGACAGGCACTGCGACACCAAAATAATTGGATAAAAGTCTATGTAATTTCGAGCAAAAAAAATTTTTGAAACGGCTTATGAGCAAAAATATATTTTTGGTATAGTTATTTTTACATTTATGCACAAAAAATGCAATATGAGAATAAAAAATACCTACATTTTGTTCAAAATAAAATATTTTTCCGATATTCCCTATACTCATATATTAAGCGGCCCATACACTACAACAGCATGCACGCACAATCAAGCGATGAGCATTCATGCTCGAACCACACAACATACCAGCAAGCTGGTACAATATTCATTTCTTACAAAATTTCGGGAAGGGTGGTTATGAATAGTGACACATATTTTGTTGCAATTATTATTGGTATGTTGTTAAAATTAGCAGCTATGTATAACTAAAGTTCTAAAATTCTGTTTACCATTGAAACAAATTATATTTCAACAAATTATATTACTTAAATGCATGTTTGCTCCATGACAACTTTGCTCAACTGAGCTAATTTCACCATATAGCACACCAGCGAGCTGGTACCATCAGCAAAATATCAAACTCTACTTGACATCGCTACAGCAAACCGTACAATCGCACAAAATGCCCATACACGACCAAACCGCTGGCACAAACACTTGATTGCGCATGCATGCTGTTGTAGTGTATGGGCCCCTTTAGTGACAAAAATACCTACAGGTAACACTGTTTTGTATTAAAAAAAGCTGTTATCGCATTCAATGAAAAAATAAAATAAAGCAACATAAAAAGATTAAAATAGTATGTGTAAAGAAAATTTGAAAAAAAACTCGTAGAACGGAAAATGTGATTTTTTTTCTTCCCCTTTTGCTTTTCTATACCGTTCGCCTACAAACTCCAAAAATCGTGTTTCAAAAAATCATTGAAAAATCAACGTGTGAATTACGTGTTAGGCAAGTTTGAGCCCAGTGGAGTAGTTTGACATCTATTAGTTGTTTTTTTTTGTATGTTTTACCAATAAAATTTAAATGAATAATCAATCGTTGGCTAAACCACGGGCGTTAGTTAACTATAGACTGTAAATTTGAACATTAATGTTTAAACTAAAATAAAAAAAAAATTAAGCAGAACATACGCTAATACATACATATCGTCGCTATTTTAACTAACTGACCTAATTAACAACTTTTGTTTTATACATTCATTCTTATGGCTGCGTCAGAAATCGTTTTACTTATATAGGCACAAAAGTAATGCTCAAAGTCATGAAAATTGTAGACAATGTGTATTATGACTTATAAAGTCTAGTAAAGGACTTAACTCATTTTTCAGAAAAATGTCAGTTAGGTCGGTTAGTTAAAACAGCGATAATATGTATGCATATGCATATATAAAAATTTGCAATATTTGTATATTTTTGTAGAAACGTTTAGACAAAAGACATTTTTTAAATTTTGTTTTTAAAATGCTTAAATATATTTTCAGGATGACAGCTACACCAATGAACGTATTATGAATTTTTTGCAAACCTCGTCCATTAAAATGACTTCCGATTCTCTTTATGATTTACTGCAAACTGCCGGCTCCCGAACATCTGGCGATTATAGACGACAGCAGACTTTAAACTGGTCATTTTATATAAGTGAACATTTAGGCGAATATATAATACGTTACTTCAAGATCTTAAATTCGGGAACTAAGAAAAATTAAGTAAGTTTAATTTGCAAAAAAAAAAAAAAAATTGTAATAATTAAAATAATTAAAAAAGACTGTATTTTAAATATTGGACGTTGAAACTTTGTATGTAGCATGTATATAAATTTATATACTAAATTTTTAATAACTTTAGTTCTACATAGATATACAATATTTAGATTAAACTTATGTTTTTATATACATATTTTATTAACTAAATTATACTTTGCTTTTTTATATTTTTAGACTGGTTTTATTAAATTTTGTTCTCAATATGAAAAACAACACAAATAACATTTGTAATTTTAAAAGGTACGTTTGATGAAATGCTGCTAACGATTACCTAAATTTCCTCACTCAATAGTTTTTGCTTAATTGATCTCCGAAAAGTTTGCGCTTAAATGGGTCATAAAATAAAACATAATTTTTAAATCACATGCAAAAATTTGGTTAATTTTCAACTGCCAATTTGCTAAATTTACATGTTTAACATCCATTTCTTATACATCGGATTGTTGATGCAATGAAAATTAGATTGTATAAAAATCTATATAAATAATAAAAAAAACCTCAAAGATCGTAGAGAAATTGAAAGTTATCTAACACGGCGAATTCATATTAGGTGGTCGCAAGGGATCAGGTGACTATTTTCGCCGCTTGTAATTTGAATATACTTTGGAAGTCAGAACACATTTTTCACAAAACTTTTTCGAAATTTAAAGTATAAATTTCTGAAAGCGAATTGAGCTGATTATACCTTATATGAATTTGCCTTGGTTATCTACTAAAACGAGCAGTACTGCTGCATGCGCAAATGCATATAATTTGTGATTTTTCAGGTTCATAACTTTCAGTTGGTAGCACTGTTTTATTTGCGAACCAATCAGTGTTGCCAGAACGTGATGATGGGAGAATGCTAAATCGGACCAAAGTATCTGCTTAAATATTATACAGAAAAAAAAATAAATTGCTAGATTTAAACAGCTTTATTTATAAAAATTATTAAGGCTTTATAAAGCCTTAATGAGGAAAATTTTGTATGCAAATTTGTTTTGAAAAGCCTTCATAATTGTTATAAATAAGGCTGTAAATTTACATAGATTTTTTTTTAGCAGATTTTTGAAAAAATTTAATGCTTTTATATGAAAGAATATGCTAAATCTAGCAGTGAAAATGCTAAAATGGCAAAAATGCAACCAATTTAACAGCTGATAGTTGCTTTGTATTTGCCCCTAAAGCTGGAGTCACACGATTGGTACAATGTACCAATATTCGTCGGCTCACTGAAATAAATTCATAAGTAACAAAGTAAATTTGCCTTATTTCTCAACTAATTGAAATATAATTACATAACTGCACCACACTGCATTAGTAATAAAGCCATATAGACTTATTCAAGAATTAATTGAGTAATAATGTCATTTTGGCTTATTACTTATGACTCTATGGCAGTGAGCCGACGAAAATTGGTACATTGTGCCAATCGTGTGACCCCAGCTTATCACTGTTTTTGGTTATAGATGACTCGCCATAGCCATAACCATAAAAACCCAGGCAAATTCATATATGATCTCTACTTGGCTCAATTCGCTTTAAAAAATTTATACTTCTTGTAAAAAAATGTATATTGACATTTAATTACAAGCGGCGGCCTTCGGGACTTACAAAATCCTGAAAACATTGTGAACAAATGTGCGTCTTTATATTAACGGTCTAATACATAAAAAAAATTTAGGTTTATTACAGGTTTATTTGACAAATTTCCCATAGAAATATGTCAAATAAGCGCTTAATAAACATGAAATATTTTTTATGAATAAGGCTTTTCAGACTTTTAGTTAAAAGATTAAACACTAATGCCGTTTTCGTTTGTAAAATTTTTTTCACATTTTTTACTTTTTAACCCCCGACTAAAAAAGGGGTGTTATAAGTTTGTAGTGTGTCTGTGTGTCTGGGTATCTGTCCGTGTCCACGTACAGGCCAAATGGCTGGACCGATTTTCATTTAGTTTTTTCTGTTTGAAACATGACTTGAACGAGAGGGTTCTTAGCTATGTTTGAAGAAAATCGGTCCAGCCGTTTAGAAGATATAACATCTTTTCTGAAAAAAGTCGAGGGTTTTTAAAATTTTTAATTTTTGTTATTACTAAATATAAAATTTGGCGTTCGTTTTAAGCAAAAATTTACATTCATAAGGTAAGATACAATAATTTCTAATAAGCTCTCTATTTCAAAAAACCATTATTGCAAATTTTCATTTCATGTAATATTTTTCCTAGAAAAGAAAACGCCATAATATCTGTGGCAAAAAGGAAAAAGTGCTTAAGTCGAGATAAGCTGATTTTAAGTTAATGGTACCTCCGTATTTTGCATATTCGAAAGTACTCCTGGTCGAAATCTCAATCAATTTGTGTGATTTTTCAGCAAGTTATAGCGCTATGACTTGCGAATTATCTTTTTTAGACTTCTAACAATAGCTTAATTTAGGTTATACTTTAGTATATTGCAATTTAAATGTGTTACTTATTGTGTGTAGAACGATGCTTGCTTAAAAAAATAACGGTTAACACAGAATTTCCCAATTAAACTGTAAAAGAAACAAATTTCTGAAAATCGACGTGGAAGTTTAAAAGTGCTCTCCTGCAAAGCAGTAAAATATAACTTAAGCACTTTTTTCTTATTGCCACAGATATACACAATATAATATTATCTACTAAAATATTTATTCAAAGAAAATTTTTTATTTTAAATTCTTATAATAGGGAGTTTGTAATAATTTTTAATATAGAAGATGACAGTCAAAAACATTATGCAAAAATGGGATTAAAAAAACTCCGAAAATCCCGGGCTTTCAAATTATAAAATCCCGGGATTCGGGATTTGCATAGTCCCGAAAATCCCAGGATTTCCGTACTCGGGATTTCTCGTTTAGCATTTCTAGTTGCGACCACATAGTATGGATTCGCCTTGATAGAAATCAATTGAATTTTCGGTTTTTCGCCGTAACCATAAACAGCTGTTTGCTGGTTAGACATACTTGTTGTTCCATTCTTGAAACGAATAAATAGATGAAAACATAAACAGCTGTTTATGGGTATGGCAGCACTAATATATGATGCATATATATATATATATATATATATATATATATATATATATATGGTTATTGCAACGGTTATGGTATTATGATATGGCACGTCTGATTGAACCGTGGACGGGCCTGTTAGGCGCACTCATGTGAATTAAAAACGAATTCCACCTTTATAGGAACTCAGTATTGTTCACGTAGGCTTTTGCAGTCAATGTATGCCGTTCATTCATTGTCATCCGTGGCTCCAATCCGGTACATGCACTCGTAAATTAGAGTTCCCCGTTAAGATGCCGCTCAAGTTTCTTAGCTCGGCCTTGTTTATTTTCAACAGTCCCCTTGTTTTGCCAGTCCATTTGCACGTTCATTTCCGATTACGTCGTAGTGGGCAGGTGCCTACCGAACAAGATGAATGTTGCCATGTACTGCGTAATCGTTAATCATATACCTAAAGCGGTGCTAGGATTTACTCTTTCTGTTGTAAATAAATATATTGACATCTGTGGCCCTAATATTCACATTGATACATTTTAAAACTTCCGTGATCGCACCAACTTCCGTCTGGAAGACTGTATTATAACCAGGTAAGCGGAAGAAAATTTCCGTTTCCGGCTCTTCTATGAAGAAACTTAAGTCCATTCTTTCCCCTAGCTTCAAGCCATCCGGGTAGCAGCAAACTCGCACGGGTTTTTGTGACAAGTTTCGTAAAAATTGATAAAGTAGAGGCACGTGAAATATAATATTATATTGTAATAGGCGTGCACCCACACAGTTTTTTGAATGCAAGATTGTGTCTCTTTAAAATCTCAAGGTATATGCCAAGTTTCGTAAAAATTGGTTACGTAAAAGCACGTGAAACACAATATTAAAATTTAAAAGGTGTGGGTGGTTCAACCACATTTTTTAATTCAAGATTTTGTATTTTTTGTTTTTTTGGTTGGTCTTAGTCCACTTATGTATTTGGATCTAATAATTTTATTCATAAATTTTTTCGAGCTTGTTTCAGAGTTTAGCTACGTTTGTCACTGAATTAAACTTATTAAAAACCAAAGTAAATGACCAAAACTATGATCACATATTTAAAATTTCTAATGCTGAGCAATTTTGGTATAAAGTAGGAAGTTTAAAGATCGGCTTTGGCGTGTATATATTTTCAAACCCATGTATACACGTTTTCCGTTTACATATTTACTTTACGCCAAAGTAGTACATTTGCTGAACGTACTCGTAGTTTTTCAAGGTTAACGCTAATCAAAAACAAGTTAACAAATAAGTAGGTCCAAGGTAAATACTTGCGAACCTATTATTTCCTGTTTGAATTTATTAGATGTTGAGCTGGAGGATTGGACTCCCAATGCAGATCTTGTTTTAAAAATATATGGATACACATTTTCAAACAAATGATATATATACATACTAGTGTCCTGCATAAGACATCTTATAAGAACTTTCAAGACATGAGGGATTATTCAAATGCTTTACTACAGCGAAATCTTATAAAACAAACGTTAACAACATTGTTTCAAAGAAATTTGTTTTTTTTTTTGTATAAGAGTAAAGAAGAAAACACTTCCTGACGGAAGAATTTGTGATACTTGCTTCTTTCTACGCATGAGCGCGTGTACAAACGTCATGCATGTATGTGTGTATGATTTTTTATTTTTCTGCGCACATGCAAAGGCACACACATGCATTAATATTAGTTGTATGCGGTTAACCACATAATAGCTTACCATCTACATATTACACACACACTCAAACGTACAATATGAAAAATAACAAGCATACACTAATCAACAGTACTTCATTTGAGTGTTTGTTACAAACAAGCTGTCTTGCGACATCACTTGTTAACACTTATATACACGTACACCAATACATCCATCGTGCTTCGCTTATAGTACGACAGCATTTATTATTGGTTTACTATAGTACATGCGACGTGAATACATTTAAAAATCATTACGTATTTACAATTAAAAACATTTTAGGCAGGTCTCTAATACATACATACTACACCCCTGCACAAGACCACTTACAAGAACTTCTAAGAAATGAGGGATTTTTCAAATGCTTTACTACAGCAAAATCTTCTAAAACAAACTCTAAACAACACTGTTGGCAAGACATTTGTTTCAGTTATTGTAGGTATAGGAGTAAACAAGAAAATACTTCGTGACGGAAAAATTTGTGATGCTTGTTTCTTCATACTCATGGTGGTGTATACAAACGTCATGCATGTATATTGCATGTATATACATACATACATACATACAAACGCACACATGCATTGACATTAGTTCCAGGCTGCCCAGAGAAGCGCGTGTGGAAAAAAAGCCGTCAAACTCATCAGTAGACTTCAACCAATGTGGCAGCTAATTGTAAAAAGGTAATGAGATAATAATAATGATGTAATGAGTTTTGCTTGAAGCATTTAAGCTTATTCTGCTGTATTCATAAAAAATATTTTTGGTTTAAAAAAAACGCTGCATGGAAATTTGTTTGTTAAACGTTTTGTAACTCAAAATAATTGTTATCTAGGCGCACGGCAGTGCGCCAGTCCAAGTTCTGGCCAATACACGCAGTGTGTATATTTACACGAAGCCATTCGAGCTGTTTTTATCCCCCTCATAACTTTGTTCCCCGCAATCGTAAAATTATGATATTTAAATCATAATTAGAATAAATGCATATAACCTCATATGCGAAGTTTGAAAGTTTTACAATGAAAGCTTCCGGAGATATAGAGGTGCAAAAATTGCATATTTTAAGACATACTCACTGACCACTGACACACTCATCAAATTGATGAAGCACTTCCGCTATAGCTAGAAAGCTAAAATTTGGTACACGAGAAGATCTAGGTGAGCAATGAACCAGAAAAATCTGAAACCCCGAAAATTTTAGCCAGGAGGGCGGGGCTACGCCCATAAAAATTAAAATTTGTGATATTGAGCTGAAATTCGATACAGAGCTAGGTCTAGGTGAGAAATAAAAAAAAATCTGAAAACCCGGAAATTTAAGCCAGGAGGGCGGGGCTACGCCCATAAAGGTCAGAATTAAAAATGCTAATCTGAGGCGCTTCATCGAAGCTATTTTATTGAAATTCGGCATATATACTGCGGTAATGCAAGGCTATAAATTTTTTTATCAAAAAAGTGGGCGTTGACATACAATTTAAACCTCATAAAAATTATATGACACCCTTACGATTACAAATTTATATCATACATAATATATTTCTGTGTTAGGTATTGTGGCAAAGAAGAACTTGGTCAAAATTTATATCTCACAACTTTTAATGGCCGAAATTTTGGATAGGAACTTGGCCGTTTTTCACATTTATGTTTTTGTGAGGATTAACGTTACCTATTATGAACGATTTCATTAGAATTTACGTTAAATAGCAGATGTTAATAACAATCTCTATCCAAGTAGATAGACTAGGGTGCTGATGAAGTGCGTTGCTGCACAGAAAAATATCGGTATTTCCCCCAGCTTAAAAGTCTAATTTAATTTTTCTTCTCTTCTTTAGAAACTCACATTAATTAATAAAATATTTCATTCAATAAAAAGAATTGAAACTACTGAACTCAAGCCTGACTAAAAATTATTTCTGATTAAAAATTCACTATAGTTCAATTACATAAAAATCTAAAAATGTTTCAATTAAAAATCTAAAAATGTCTCATTACCTATTATGTTTGTGTACGTAATTCTTAATAACATATTAATAGTCGTTGTTTTAAAAATTGTTTTGAAGATTTTAAAAATAAAATGCAGATTTTTAAGATTTTTTCGTGAAAAATTGTTAAATTTATCAGATTTTGTCCTTAGAAATTCTGGCAACACTGCTCTGTGGGCAGCATTGCATTAGTTGTGTGCGCTTGCTTTAAAAAACCACCGTTAAAGGCCGAGGCACAATGAATCCGTCATGCGTTAAACTTCACCTTTTTCAACTGACAGCTAAGTTGAAATACATGTTTTCTTATGAGGTCTGTTACATTCAGCACGTGTCCGTCAACGCAAAATGCAAAATTTCGTCAACTTTTAACTTTTTATGTACGTTGGGTATATTGCCAGATATTGGTTGGTTTTTTGGTATGTTCAGGTGTAGATTTTTGTGTTTTGTTGTAGAAAAAATTAAATTAAAACAAAGAAATAAAGGAAATAAATACAAAAAGTTGAATTTAATAAATAAAATGGAGAATCGACCTTAAGGCCGGGGCACAATAAATCCGTCATACGTTAAACTTCGCCTTTTTCAACTGACAGTAACGCAAAGATGGAGAAGGTTGGCACAATGAGTACTTTATTGACGAAAGCATTTGGACAGCTTCAATAGGTCGATTCTCCATTTTATTTATTAAATTCAACTTTTTTTGTTTTTATTTCGTTTATTTCTTTTGTTTAATTTTATTTTTTCTACAACAAAACACAAAAATCTATATCAGAACATACCAATAAAACCAACCAATATCTGTCAATCTACTCAACGTACACAAAAAGTTAAAAGTTGACGAAATTTTGCACTTTGCGTTGACGGACACGTACTGAATGTAACAGACCTCATAAGAAACCATGTATTTCAACTTGGCTGTCAGTTGAAAAAGGCGAAGTTTAACGCATGACGGATTCATTGTGCCCCTCCCTTTAGGGTGGAAGTACATAGCACGCTTTCAATGCGCTAATGCGATACACGCGTCTGTCAAAAAATTTGCAATAGTGTGTTTTCATAAGGCAAGTTACATAGAGAAGTTCGCGACGCGCGTACCTTGCAAAAAGTTGAACATTCTTCAATGAAAATTGCTTCTGAACCACCGTGCGACGTAATCACTTTTGATAGTTTTCGACGTCAATTACAGATACACTTTTCTCTCACTTATCGAGAGATGGTAGAATATTTTTTTTTCACATCTGTTTGACGCGAAAAGATTCACCAAAGTTACATAATACGAACACTGGTTTCAGATTTACTTTATTTGATTACTCACCTAGGCACCTAGGCAGCTGTCTAGCTATAGCGGAAGTGCCCCATAATATTAACGAGTGAGTCAGTCAGTCTTAAAATGTGCACTTTTTGGCAACTTCCTATCTCAGGGACCTGACCTTGTAAAACTTTCACAACTCGCACATGAAATCACCTTACGTTTTACTTTTCATAGTTTTATGATTGAGGGAAACAAAGAACAAAGTTATAAGAGGAGACGAATGGCTTCTTGTAATTATACACACTGTTCGCATAGGCCGTAACTTGGCGTGGCTAAGTATCGAACTAAGGGCTTGTCCCACGATGTCGACAGCGTTCGACTTGTTGCACATTTACATTTAAAACAAAAACAAATTTTAAAATTTTGTTGTTGCTTCCAATGTAACCCAGCTAGCACTTGGGTGATCATTTTTTTTTGCAGAAATCTCATATGATTCTCCTCAGATCGCTTTTGATGATTAAAAACTGATTTATCACTTGAGTGATTGAAAAAGGATTAACTTATGATTCATCTATGTACATATATGATCAAATATTGATTTCTTGAAAATAGAGGAACAAAATGCAAAGCAACCGCAAAAAAAGGGTATTTAATGATATAATACTAGCAGAAAATTGCTCAAAAATTAATCAGCAAATCGTATCATAAATGTTTCTTTGGTATGATCCATCTGTAGGGTACCATTTGCGGTTATTATTCCCCTCAAGCTGATTCGGAAAAGATTTGATTATGATACAAAATACTAGGTGGGAACTGTGCGACAAGGCGAACGTTGTCGTCATCGTGGGACAAGCCCTAAAATTTAAAATAAAATTATCATTTGCATATTATTTTATTAAATTTCAAAGGCATTTATTTTGATATAACATTTTATTTTTAACACTGCAGCATTTAAAATGTATTAATTAGTGAAATATTAAACATTTTTATAGTAAAAATTATTTAAAATACAAAAAAAAAAGAATAGAAAAGGAAAAAAAAGCAATGTGAGTTCGATCACAGAGGAGATGTGTAAACATCTAGTAATGAAATTTTTTTTTTAAGTTGGAAGTACTTATGCTTTTAGTATCTTTTTTTAAATTAATTAATTAAAAGTATCAAAACTTTCAATATTGTGAATACATAGGAATTTGTTGGTTTTTGTTTGTTTTATTAAACTTATTTGATTAGTAAATGGGCACACTGCAGTATATGTATGTATATGTACTGCATTAAAAATTGCAGTAAGCAGTAAATTTACTGATACCAAAAAAAATTCAGTAAATTTTTACTGCTAATGAAATTTAATTTGTTTTTTCATTCAAGTTTTGAAACTTTTGTATGAAAAACATTTAGCCACTTGGTAGAATTTCATTATGAATACAAGCATTACTGATTACTGAAAATTCAATGCACCTCATCATATAACAAATCATTTAGGCAATTTATAAAAATTGTAGAAAAAAATTTTAGTAATCAGTAAAAATTTACTTGTTAAACATTTTTTATTGTTTTTACTGAAACTTTAGTGGTACTGCAGTGCTCATCTATGGTAAATGCCTTTACTTTTACTTTTTAATTTTTAATTCGTGTTGTTCGTCGTTTAGTTGTTGCTGTTCTTATTGTTGTGTACGCATTGCAATTAAAATAAATTCAGTAAAGTGCGGCTTTGACTCGCGCACATTCGGTTTTGATAATTTTTTTGATTTAGCTTTCTTCCTTTTTTTAAGTTTTTTCAATTTAAACGATTTTTTTCAGTTTTATAGATTTTTTCTTGTTTTGGCGTTTTTTTTTCTCTTTTTGGGTTTTTTTAATTTTCGCAATTTTTTTCATTTTGGCGATTTTTTAATTTTTGAGATTTTTTCTGTTTTTTGAGTTTTTTTAATTTTGGCGATTTTTTTGTTTAAGGATTTTTTTCATTTTGGCGATTTTTCCGGTTTTTCGCGATTTATTTTAGTCCTAGATATTTTTTTTAATTTGGTGCTTATTTTCGTTTTGGCGATTTTTTTTTTGCTTTTGGCGATTTTTTTATATTTGGCGATTTTATATTTTTTTGATTTTTTTGTTTTACCGTTTTTGAAAATTTCAAGAGTTTTGCTCTTACGGTTTCCAATATACAGCAAGTTGTTAAAATTACAAAGTCAAAATTGCATTAACTCATGGAACACCCATTGATTTAAATTTTTTAAACTTAGTGTTAATTGTTGTAGTCTGTATAAAAATACACTAACTTTTAAAATTTCAAGTGTATATATGTATGTACATACAATTGTATGTATATTACATGGGATTTTAACATTTTTCGTTGCTCGTTTTGGAACACCCTTTAGTTTTTAACTCTCATGTATTTGTTGTTGTAGTGGCCAAATGTCTACACATTGTGTCCAAATTTCAAGTCCGTAGCTCTTACGGTTCATTTTCACCTTTGGTGTACGGAAATATACAGAAAAATAACCTGCGGCGGCGCACCGTCGGCTTCGAGCCGGTCGGCTTGTTTCTTTGCTTGGTATTGCTTCTTTCAAACACTAATACACTCATATATAGCTCACACCGATTTGACAATGCAAAGAAATCTCAGCTAAGAAATCTCATCAAAGAAATCAAAGTCAAAAGATTTTTACCCCCTAGCGTATAGATGTTTACACATCAAAAATTCACTCTAGTTCAATTAAATTTAATATGTATCAATAAAAAAGTTTAACTTTGTCATTAACACTGGTTAGAGTTAAATTAAAAACGGGCTGTTTTTTTTAAAACAAAATAAAATTTGTGATTGTTTAGAAAACACAATGTTTTACTCTTTTTAGCATCTGAAAAAAATTGTGAAAAAATATACATGTATACATAACTCTAAGGTATGACAAGAACGGGTGTACCAGGACGATTTGGAACAAGGTAAGGTCTGCGTGTAGTAGTAGTACTTGTTATATTATTCTTCAATGCTGTTTATATAAAAAATTATTATAATTTAATAAATCACTACTGCTGGTGTAGATAAAAAAATCCTACCTTGGCATACTGTTACCGCAAGAATAGCTAGAAGCAGGAGCCCGAATGTATATTTCATGTCTTCTTATGTTATTGGAATATAGACTGAGTTTGTCAAAAGATATTCTTGAACTGAATAATGGTGTAGAATTTATACAATTTTCACTGTACTCTTGTTTAGCTTTAAGCACAGAAAATAAGAGCTTTTAAGCGGAATTCAGACTTGCTAATTTAGCGCTTTCTAACAACCAAACAGTAGAATTTTTCCTCAGTGGCACTTATTTTTTAAAATCACGAAAACATTATCGATTTTTCTTCAGACTATCGGAAAATTAAGTAATCCTCACATCCCAAATTATATATATATATATATATACTAGGGCGAGTCGATTTAAAAATCGCTCAAAATCGCAAGAAAAATCGTATTCTAGGGATCAAAATAAGAAACTTTGTCGAAGGAACCATACCCCTCTAAAATGTATTTTGATGTTCCGACTTTTGATCCGAAGGGTAAAATTTTGAAAAATCTCACTTTGATCCATTTAGAGTTCCTCAATCGAGTCAAAATGTATGACCAACCCCCACTAATTTTGGTGGTTTCCCCATACAAACATTTAAAAAAAATCACCATTTTTGGCACAAGAAAAAATCGGCGAAATGGCAATGTTTTTTATTTTTGGAGTTTATTTTTCTCTTGAGAAATTTATTTAGTCAGAATCAAGGCCTATTTATCAGGTCAACGCAATCGTCCTGATGATATTCTGTGTTTTCGTGTTTTAACTGTCAAAAGCTGTTTGCACCATATAATTTAGTTCATGTTTGTGTGTGTTTCTGACAACTGAAACACAAAGTTGTTTTTTGTGTTGCAGTGTTTTTGCAGAGTTGCATAGACCTAATAAATAGGCCTTGGTCAGAATGAAATGAAAAAATTAATTTTACTTAGTAATAGAAAACAAAAAATTTTACCCTTCGGATCAAAAGTCGGGACATCAAAATACATTTTAGAGGTATGATTCCTTCGGCAAAGTTTCTTATTTTGATCCCTTGTGATTTGAGAGATTTTTTTGCCTCCATACAAATCGACCCGCCGACACATAACCCGGATTACTTAATTTCATCTAAATCAACTAGAAGTTACAATAGACAAGGGATTTTTTGTTTTACACTTGATTTGGAGAGCAACAGAAAAATTTAAAAATATCTAATCGTTTATTTTGAAACAGAAATCACACAAAATAACCCAGCTAGCCAAGAGCTGTTTAATATACAACTCCTAAACGAATCTTCTGCTGATTATTTGGAGAATGATATTGTAATATCCCAGCTAGCCTTTTCAATCGCCAAAGAGTCTATTGTGAATCGTATGCAGTTCATTTTCAATCGCAGACGAGGTGAAGGAAGAGACAGAGAAAAGCTTCATTATTTTATATACAACTCTGCTTTTTTTGTATGTTTTTTAATAATGCAGTGTTACAGCGCCTCTGGTGTTAAATTAGGCATATTAAATTTTTTTGAAGCTCTGGTTAGTAGCCATTTTTATCGGTTATTTCACTTCGCCGATGATTCTGCCACACAACGAAGGAGAGTGCTCTAATGTTACAATAGGATTAGTATCTTCTGAAGTCGGTATAGTTCAGTGGCCAGTGGCTATGCCTTCATCACTTGAACTTTCCTATAACAACTGATACAAAAGGACACTAATGCACATCAATAAAATGAGTGGTGTTGTTATTTTTTAATGACTGTTGCATACAGGGATTGAACCCAGTACCTTCCGCTATGTAGTCAACGTGCTAACTACTTCAGCCAACGCCACCTTTTATTGGTCGTAGATGTAATCAAAAGATATGCTCTAAAACAACTTTCAGGCCTTAAAATAAAGTTGCATTCTGCATTTGAGAAAAGTCTCAGAAAAATTTTAAAATTAGTAAAATCTCGCTGCAAAATAGATCCCTCCCTCCTCACAACGAACGGTGATACATTTGTTAAGTTATTCTCAAAAGCTACATACATAGGAGATAGAGAGTCGTGATACAAATTATTTCTATATATTTTTGCGTTGGGAACACATTAATAGTTCTTGATTTTACACTCTTATATATAGCTTGAAAGATACTGAGTCACTTTAATCATTTTCCACATCTCTATACGGACATACTCGTAGTTTTCCGACCGCACACTTTTGAGCATGAAAGGAAGCAAAATATTTAGCGGTAAAAATTTTAAATTTATATTTTGTTAGCTAAATTTGTACAAAATGTGAATTAAAATGGTTGGCAAACAAACTTTAGTTGCGTTGCCAGTTGCCAAAGTGTTATTACGGCTGGCAACCAACAGCTATTCATTTCAGTTTCCAAATTTGCAATATTATTGGCACAATAGTTTTTAAATTAAAACTAATTAAAATAAACTACTGCTTTGGTTAGGCGAAAATATAGTTAATTAATAGCTATTTTAAGCAATAACATTTACTCACAATAGAGGCGGCAATACTAGAAGATAAGGAAAAAGCTGATCGGTATTATTATGCCAAAAGTAGGTTACGTCACATTACATCTCTCTAAAGGCTCAGTTAGCCGATTGTAGTAGAATGTAACTGCAACGGCAGTTGCATGTTCTTCTACTAAACAGTAGATGGAGGTTAAAATTTAGATTAATTTTTTGGTTTATGACTTAAATAAATAACTAAAAAAAATCTGTTGAAAATTTTTGTGACTATAACTCGAATTGTTTGCATACAATTTGGATTTTGACTACCATAAAGTTGGTGCATATATATAAAATATGACTATATAGTAAATGGACTATATCGTCAACTTTTGGAATGAAATTAAGTTCCAAAGTCACAAAAATCATTAAATATGGACTATATAATTAATGTGACAATAAGCGGTAGTGACTATAAACGAAAACTACTGCATAAGCATTTATTTAGAACAGAGTTTAAATAAACACCAGAATTTTGTGTTTTCCTGTTGCTTTAGGTATTTTTACTCAAGCCCTGTGCACATCAACTTGAAAAACATAACCTACGTCAGCCTGTAGAAAAAATACTAAAACACTAAAAACTTCACGCCTACTTTAAGTTCACATAGCAGGTAAATGGAAGATTTGTTTCCCTCTAATATCAAGACCTATAAGATAAACTATAAAATTTACAATTTCCTTGTACATAGAGTCATTGGATATTTAATCCGTTGGCATCTGCACATGGACAGTTTTAGCTCCACTTTTTCAGCACAATATATACATATTTTATTGAAATTGGTTAAGTATTTTAGGAGCTAAATATAAAGGCGGTGTCAGATAAAACTCCAACGCTTTGCGTGACGTTTATAACTTTGGGAAAAAAGCGTAAAGCAAAGTGTGCATGACACAATGATAACTTTGACAACACTCAATGTTTGTTTCACTATTCGGTTTTATGAACACAGCACAATTCGATTACTCTGAGGCCACGAACTCGTTTTTTATGTAAATTTACCGACATTTTAATAAAAATTTCATGGGGGTTTGGTCAAACAAATTTAGAAAAGTATACCAACTTATTGTCAAAGCACGCAAAAAGTTGAGAGTTAGCCTAACTTTTCGCTCCGCTTTGCGTTAAAGGTTCTTTATGTGACATGTTTCATATAAACACGTACAGTTCATCCTAGATGTCAAAGCGAATCTTCAAAGCAACGCGAAGCAAAAGTTTTATCTGACATAAGCTTTAGTGCAGAATAAAATGTAAACATTAAACAGCTGATCCAGATTTTACTCCCTCCCGTATTTGTTTATTCCCCGGCTATTAAGAACAGGAGGAGTAGTCCTATAGGGAAGAGGAAAAAACTCCCCGGGAATATTCATAATTGGACTGATAATTCCTATATTTTAAAGTTTTGTTTACATTTTCGATAAACGATAATAGGCAACTGTAGAAAGTTGCATTGCACGATACAAATTTTAATTTCAATTGCGTTGCCAAATGACAATGCAACTAAACTTCGGCTGCCATCCATAATAATAGAGTTAAGAAAATTAAGCTATTTTTCTTACCCATCTATTCATATTAAAAAAAAAAACAATTGACAACACAGCTATATATGTATATAGTTTATATATTAAACTACATAAAAAAAGTTTTCTGCAGCTTTTATAAGTAAATACCCGTATTTTGAAGAAATGAAAAAAAAATTGGTTGTGCAATGGTTTCCCAATTAATATTTTATTGTTCTTAAACGTTCCAGTTTATTTGTTTGCTTCTCTGTATGCAAAGTTATATCTAATAAAAACTATTTTCAAGCGCGTGTATGTACATATTTGTACATGTGTATGTTTTGTAGAAGAATAACAAGCTCTATAAAATAACGTCTAAAGACATAACTTCGAAAACAAAAATGTACTCGTACCAAAAATTTTTCATATTCATATATTTCATTGGTTTTAAAGGATTTTCCGTACAGATGTCCAGAATCTATATTTTATTGAAATCGGTTTAGTATCTTGGGAGCTATAAGCGTTTAAAGTTGATACTAGTGCATGCACACATATTACACACGCATTTATTAGCTTACAAGCACGGCTGCCAGATTTGACGATTTATTGCCATTTTGACGACTTTTGGTGCCGAAAATAGCAGTGACGATTTGACGATTTTTTCCTTAAAATTTACGATTTTTTAATAGTTAAAATTTGGCAGTTTTTTATGAAAAATCGACTATTACAATTGATGTATTACTTACCTACTAAAAGATTTTGGTGTAAGTTTGCCCACTCTTTATTTTATACTGGTATCTGTGTAAATTTATATTCTCAAAACACATAAATGTGAAAAAAGCCAAGTTCCTATCAAAAATTTTGGCCACCAAAGTACTGAGACCAAAACTTGGCAATATTTTTCATAATTTTACCACTAAGGGGAACAAAGTTATAAGGGGTTAAAATCGGACAATGGTTTCAATTTCCCAATAAACGTTAAAAAAAATTTATTTCTATTTGACCAATTTTTCTGACGATTTTTCATTTCATTTCATTTATTTATTCATTTGCAATACATATAGCCTATAGGCCAATTACATTTGTATTACTAGTAATAGTATGTAGTATTCTATGGTAAGTAAACATAGCACACATCAACATCACTACGCTTATACACACAACCCGCCCAAGGTAAAAGAAACATTATTGTGATAAAAGAAAGGCGATAGGGGTAGCCTTATTATTGGTGCGTCGAGCTTAGATCATTAAAATATTCTATATGTTTACGTTTGAGTATAAAATGATTATTTTATAGTTAATCGGGTTGTCGACGATTTTTCGATAATTTTATCTGGCAGCTCTGCTTATAAGTGTGTGAGTATTTGTAGTAATTCTCTTGACCTAACAATCTTTTTCTCTTATTTGTTGTTGTATGAAAGGAAGATAGTTGAATAAAGACCCAACTATAATATGAATAAGCTAGCTTAAGCAACTGTGCGGTTACATATAAAACGCATATGACAAACTATAATGTACTTAACAAACTTTTCGTTAAGTTTCGTCAAATGTCATTTGCTTAAGTTAAGTGCCAAACTGAACGCACATTCCGTAAGGAAACAACTGCTTGTGCATTTTTTAAACTCAAACAAGCAGCAGCAGAAAATATTCATTGATTTTAAATATTTTTTTATTGTTTCTTATTTTAAACTCAGAAAATAAAGCAAAACTTTTATTTTCATTGTTTGTGTTACAATACACTTATACACACATACTCATGTATTTACTTATGTATATTCACTGTTGTACTTTTTAGTAGGCAAAACAAATAAAACAAGTAATAAGGTGATGAATATATGTATTTATATGTGAATTTCTAATAGATTAGGTCATTCTTTCAAGTTAGTTTGATTGA
The DNA here is from genome assembly GCA_949987645.1 of Tachina grossa. NCBI lineage: Eukaryota > Metazoa > Arthropoda > Insecta > Diptera > Tachinidae > Tachina > Tachina grossa. The sequence goes on from OX465274.1 coordinate 222,681,204, forward strand.
ATTGCATTCATTTAGGAGTTATGAGAAGAAACAAAATTAATACAAAATTATTGACAATACCTAGATGTGCAGCTGTGGCTAAAGAATACTTAAGTAATTACATTGTGGCCACCTAAAAGTCACATCTGAATTGTTTAAGCATTTGACAGACTTATCGTTCAATTCTGACATTAGCTTAAGCCGGCTTATTCATATTATAGTTGGGCCTTAAATTGAATTAGCTTGGTTGAAGGGATTTGGTTTATTATACCCTTCACCAAAAATGGTAAAGGTTATATAAGTATTGTTACGTTTAAATTTTATTAAACGTGTGAGTTCTTTTGATTGCTCAAAAAATAAAAATAAATAATACACAATATTTATTTGCTACTGTTTTTCCTTTTCATTCTTAACGAAGCAAATTACAACTTGTCTTTTCTTAACTACTTCTTATCGTTATTATCCACTTTCAACGAGGTCTTAACTTGACTACTTTCTGATTAGTACTCCTCTGTTCTCGCACATGCTGTCACTTTTTATAGTACAGGAACCGGATCTCGAATGTTCGCCTGATAGGTGCATGATGCCATCTGTATTGTCATTTACTATTGGTAGCCAGATGTTCAAACAGTCCTCTAGCGCAATCGGGAAAATTCATGTTGCTGCTTCTAGGCGTTTGTAGGTAATTCGATTGGTCGTTATTTTTGAATTTAAAAGTAACGACTCTTATGTTGGCAATGCGGTTTGTACTGGTAGTACAGTGCTCGCACTTTTATTTGCATGTGTGTGTGTCTGTAGCTATGTATACAATTATTGTTGTTGCTATAGTATTTGCACGTAAATATGTGTGTACGTTTAGTGCTTTAGTTAAATACTTCCAGATAGTTCTTTGCTTTAACCCTGTAGGAATATTTTTACGTAACACTGCCGCCCACTTAAGCCTATTCGTCCCGAATAGGCACATTATCCGGCTTTCCATAGTTTGCGAGTCGTTCTAAATGTACAACTTTCATTTTTGACCTTGGGCTATTGTGTTTTTGTATTCTGTAGACGACATCGTTTAACCTTTTTACCACCGTATATGGTCCCTCCCAGTGAGTCTATAGCTTTGGAGACAATCCTATTTTCCGCTGTGGGTTGAAAAGTAGAACCAATTGACCTTCATTAAAGCCTTTAGAATTTGCAGCACGGTCATATCTAACTTTCATCTTATTACTGACCATTTTAATTCGGCTACGGATAAATTCATGTAGCTCATTTAAATTTTCTTGCCTTTGGAAAGGGCCAGTATCTGCTTCATTTGTTAGTGGAGGCTTGACGCCGAACTCTAAATCTCCAGGCAACTTTAACTCAGCTCCAAAAATAATTTTTGCAGGTGTTCGCGATGTTGTGTCATGCACAGCTGACCTGTATGCTAATAGAAACTCCGGAATGTGTTCGTCCCAGTCCTTTTGATGCGTGCTCACCACTTTTCGCAAATATTCTTCTAATGTACGGTTGAACCTCTCTACCATGCCATCAGACTGTGGATGAAGTGGTGTGGTTCTGGTTTTCTTTATCCCATATCGCTCGCACATGTCTTTAAATATGGCAGACTCAAAATTTCTACCTTGGTCAGAGTGCAGTTCAATAGGAACTCCATAGCGACATACCCAGTTGTTTACAAACGCGTCCACAACCGTTCTGGCTTCCTGGTTGGGTATGGCATAAACTTCTGGCCATTTGCTGAAATAGTCCATCACTACAAGAATATAACGATTCCCAGCGTTGCTGACCGGAAAAGGTCCTGCTACATCCATTGCTATCCTCTCAAAGGGTGCTCCCGAGTTATATTTTTGCAGCAGACCCCGACTTCGTTTTGCTGGACCTTTAGCCTTCATACACTGTGTGCAATTCGCTATCCATTCGGCTACGGCTTGTTGACATCCAATCCAATAAAAACGCTGTTTTAACTTTTCGAGCGTTTTTGTTACGCCCAGGTGACCACCGCTGGGTCCATTATGGAACTCCTTCAACACCTCGCTCCTCTTGGATGTTGGGACCACGATCAGATTGGAAACCGTTTTACCGTCTACACTTTCCCAGACACGATACAAACAACCATTTATCAAATTCAGGCTGTCCCACTGGGCCCAATACGATTTTACCAGTGGACTTTCAGCTGATATCTCATTACGGGTGGGTCTTCTATCCTCCTCTTTAGCCGCTATAATTTTTCCCAGTGCTGGATCTGCCCTTTGCGCCTCTGACCAGTCTTCTTCCGTACCAATTTTTGTAAGCCTGACATCAATGACACATTCCTTCGCCTCGACTTTTGAACAATGTCTGCACTCTAAGCTACAGGGCCGTCGTGACAGAGCATCAGCATTATTATGCTTTGCACCCTTTCTGTGCTCAATGCTGAAGTCGTAGCTCTGAAGACGTTCAATCCAGCGTGCTAGCTGCCTTTCAGGATTTTTAAACTGCAGTAGCCACCTGAGCGCAGAATGGTCAGTTCTTAAAGTAAAGTGTTGGCCATACAAGTATTTATGAAAATGCTTAATGCACTCCAACACTGCCAGAAGCTCCCGTTGTGTCACACAGTAATTCCTCTCAGGTTTCGAAAGTATTCGGCTGTAATAGCCCACTACTTTTTCTGTTCCATTAATCACCTGTGATAACACACCTCCTATTCCATATCCACTTGCATCGCTATCTAGCACAAATTTTTCCCCAGCAACTGGATATGATAAGACTGGTGATGTGCACAATAAATCTTTTAGTGTCTGGAAAGCATTCTCCTGCAATTCACCCCAATCGTATGGTTGTGACTTCTTTGTTAGCTCATGCAAGCTTGCAGCTACGCTGGCAAAATTTGGCACAAAGCGTCTGTAGTATGTGCAAAGGCCAAAAAAGCTGCGCAATTCGTGAAGATTTCTTGGACGAGGCCAGTCCTTTACTGCTCGTATCTTATCTTCATCTGTTGAAATACCATCTGCTGTAACTTTATGTCCCAGATACTTCACCTCTTTCTGGAATAGTGCACACTTTTTGATGCTGAGTTTGAGTCCAGCCGATGATATGCGCTGAAAGACTTCAGTCAGATTTTTAAGGTGTTCATCAAAAGTCTTCCCCATTACAATTATGTCGTCAAGATACACCAAGCATGTTTTCCAGTGCAGTCTTTTTAACACTTGCTCCATGAGCCGCTCGAAAGTAGCCGGAGCATTGCAGAGCCCAAATGGCATAACATTAAACTGCCACAGACCATCGCATGCGCTGAAAGCAGTTTTCTCCTTGTCTTTCTCTGCAATCTCCACCTGCCAATAGCCGCTTTGTAGATCCAATGTGGAGAACCATTTCGTTCCAGCAAGCGTGTCTAAGGTGTCGTCAATTCTTGGTAGCGGGTAACTGTCCTTTTTGGTCACGTCGTTAAGTTTCCTATAATCGACGCAAAATCGAGTACTGCCGTCCTTTTTCTTTACTAACACTACCGGTGAGCTCCAGGGACTTGAAGATGGTTCGATTACACCACACCGCTCCATTTCATTGACGAGCTCTTTTACCTCAGTTCGCTTAGCCAGTGGTATACTTCTGGGTGCCAGTTTTATTGGCCTTGCTTCGCCAGTATTTATTTCGTGTTTCACTATTGCCGTTCTCCCTTGGCTTTTATTCTGCCCGGCAAAAATGCAGGCGTGCCTTTTTAGCAGTTGCTTGGCCTTATTTCTGTCAGGAGGTGATAGCCCTGCTACCCATCGCTCCACATATGCCTGAAATTCTTCACGCTCCTTTGCAGACAAATTGGCAGGTTCTGGCTTTTTATCGCAGTTTATTATTGCCTCTGCTTGAGCACATTGACCTATTTCGGAATTCTTCTTGATGACTTTTTCTTGGCCTGATAAATTTAGTACCCGTATGGGAACCTTTCTTTCATTGCAAGTTCTTACGAGGGCTTTTGCTGTTAATAGCTCTCTCTTAATTTCTGCTGGTTCTACTACCCACAACCGATTGTCCTCACAATTTCCCTCCATTTGTGCCCATATTACTGATTCAGACCGTGGTGGTAATGTCTGATTTTCAATAGCAAGCAGTTTCTTGACGTGCATTTGATTGTCATATCCAACATCAAGCGGTATTTCAACATTACGCCAAATCATCACTTGTTGCCCCATATGCAAGTTGATTCCGTGGTTTATCATAAAATCGGCTCCAATAATAACCTCGTCTACAATATCGGCAACAATAAATACGTGTTTCACACTGATATTGGTAATAGTCACCTTCGCCTCAGTTTTACCATAGACAGTGGCAGGCTCCCCAGTAGCTGTACGTAGTCGTATATTACTTATAGTTTCACATTTCCCCTTCACTACATTGGGCCTGATTATTGACTGTGACGCTCCTGTGTCTATGGTAAGGATGTGCTTTTCACCGTTGATGTATCCGCATGCAGTAAGGTTGCTATTTTTCTGTTGCATCACTGATATGGAGATTGTGGGGCCGTCGTTTGTGGGAGCTAGCTCTTGCCCCTTAGTGCTAGCTCGTTTTAGTTTAACGGGGACTCTTGTGTTGTTTGTTGGTACACCCGTTTACTGTTCCTTGATGGCGAAACAGATCTGGCTCTCTTTCTTGGCGCCTTGCAGTTGCGCTGGTAATGACCAACTTTGCCGCAGTTATAGCACTTATTATTAACTTTTTGCTCTTTCTCCGCCAATGCTTGTCTCACGGCCTCCTTAATGCTAGAGACTAGACTATTATCATTTTCGGCAAGTACTTCCACGTTCCGTATCTTGCACACCTGTGGCTTCAAAATCACTCTAGCAGTCTCCTGAGTTAGTGCAAATGAAACCATTTCTGCGAAGGTTGCCTTTTGCGTAGCACACACTGCAAGTTTGATATCAGGGTCGCGGATGCCATTAACAAACGCCTCCGTTTTGACATGATCCAGGAATGGATGGTTTTCGCCTGGATACGTAAGCTGCACCAACCGCTCGATTTCCATTGCGAAATCTTGTAGACTCATTGGGTTTTTGTCCTCTACATCGCAATTCCATGCGGTATATGTCACGCTTGTGCTCACCGCCATATTTGCGTTGCAGTGACGCCATTATGTCATCAAAACTGTTTCTGCAGCCTACTGGCACAGTTTCGAGAACTTCTGCTGCCGCACCTTTTAAGGCCAAAACTAGCTCTATGGCCTTTTTTTTCACTGTCCCATCCATTTCTGTTAGCCACTGTTTCGAACTGAAATTGGAAGATGTTCAGTGGTGCACTGCCATCGAAACAAGGCGTCTTTATCCTGCTGGAAACCTCTGGAACAAATCGCACTGGTCCGCCTTGGCACTGGAGATTGACGATTTTTGCTTCCAGCTCGTGCAATTTCTCGTCTACATCTTTCACTTGTACTGCCACGCCACCAATTTCTAAGCTATGGACTTTATTCTCAAGCTCTGAGATTTTCTCGTCAAACTTGCTGACTTGTACTTCAATACCATCTACTCTTCTATATAAGGCCTCAGAAATTTCTTGAAGTTTCTCGTTTGTGGCCTTAACTTCAGCTAAAACTCTCTCGTTGTTGGCTTTAGAAGTTTCTTGAAAATCAGCCTTCATAGCTCTAGAAGACTCCTGAATTTCAGCCTTCATTGCTCCAGAAGACTCCCGAATTTCAGCCTTCATTTTCTCATTGTTTGCTTCTATTTTCTCATTGACCGCTTTTATTTCGCTCATCATGGCAGCAAACATTGCTCCGATGTCTGTACTGGTTGCTGCTGCACGAGTACATACCTCAATTTCTTCTTTTTCATCGAACTCATAGCTTTCTATGTCGATGTTGCGCCGCTGGAACTCTTCCAACAATCTTTTCTGTAGTTCGACCTTATTACCAGTTGTTGGCAAGTACAGACTGTTCAACTCTTTCTTGAGTTGCTACACCTTAAGCTCTTGAAATTTCATTCTTCCTCGTATTACAAATTAATTATTTTCTAATTAATTTATTATTTTTTTTTTATTTTAATTTTTGCAATCCCACTTCTGACACCAAATGTTACGTTTAAATTTTATTAAACGTGTGAGTTCTTTTGGTTGCTCAAAAAATAAAAATAAATAATACACAATATTTATTTGCTACTGTTTTTCCTTTTTATTCTTAACGAAGCAAATTACAACTTGTCTTTTCTTAACTACTTCTTATCGTTATTATCCACTTTCAACGAGGTCTTAACTTGACTACTTTCTGATTAGTACTCCTCTGTTCTCGCACATGCTGCCACTTTTTATAGTACAGGAACCGGATCTCGAATGTTCGCCTGATAGGTGCATGATGCCATCTGTATTGTCATTTACTATTGGTAGCCAGATGTTCAAACAGTCCTCTAGCACAATCGGGAAAATTCATGTTGCTGCTTCTAGGCGTTTGTAGATAATTCGATTGGTCGTTATTTTTGAATTTAAAAGTAACGACTCTTATGTTGGCAATGCGGTTTGTACTGGTAGTACAGTGCTCGCACTTTTATTTGCATGTGTGTGTGTCTGTAGCTATGTATACAATTATTGTTGTTGCTATAGTATTTGCACGTAAATATGTGTGTACGTTTAGTGCTTTAGTTAAATACTTCCAGATAGTTCTTTGCTTTAACCCTGTAGGAATATTTTTACGTAACAGTATGTATAGGTTTGTCCAGATTTTTGTAATTTCTACAATATTCATTTGCGGCCACATAAAGTTAGTTATTCTGGATCCTTATGAAGAGGAGATAAAAAAAGTAATGTCCGTCTGTCCGTCTGCATGTACGGATAGCTTGAAAGAGATTTTCTGAAGCTCCCAAAAAAGTTAGAGAGCTCGGAGTTGGACTGAAACGACCGGAGTTGTCTTGGCTTGATTGGTATTGAAAATCAGCAAAAATAAAGAATCGGTTCTAGGATTTTCTATGTATATAGTTTTATCACCCATTTGTAAAAAATACAAAAAAAATTACAGTGCATAGAACTAAGAACATTCAAATTTCTTAATAACATCGCTAGCTGCTCAGCTATTGAGACTTGCTTACTTCTGGTTTATATGTACTGTATTTAAACATTTTCTTTTAGAACATTGTTTCCTATAAAACCCCATTGTCACCACTACATAGATATTATCTCGTGATTTGCCTGGCACATTCTTATGCGTGTGCATGTACTTACATATGTATGCATGTATAGAAATGTGTTTGCACAGAATGTGTAGTGCTAAGAAAAAACTATAGGTATAAACATTCGCACATACATACATATCTACTTGTGTGTAAGTATACGCTTCCATAAGATTGTATGTATGCTGCGTTGAAACAACTAGAACAACAACAATATGCTACCAACTGTATTGAAAGAAGAATATTCAGTTGTTTGTTGTTGTTTTTTTCTACTAAAACAGCAACAATGTGCCAGCAAACGTATTGAAGGAAGAATATTAAGTTGGTTGTTCCAAGAACTCAGAATTATTTTGGATAGCTACATACATACAGCGTGACCGTTTGACCGACTAAAGTGACAATTTGCCACTTTTTCAACTGCGTTTCCCCTTTTTCGACTGCCTTGCCACTTTTTGACCCCCTTTATTTAGGGTGAGTTATATGAAAATACATTAAAAATAAAAAGTTTAGTGCAGTTTTCTCGTTTTTTTTTAATTTTGCCCCTTTTTTTTGATAAATCCCCTATTTGGTGCCACTTTTTGAAAAATGTCATCGGTCACCCTGCATACATACATACTCGTACACATGACATACATACATAAGTATGTACAAATAAAGTATTTCATGAAATATAAAAATGTAAATGTGTACATATGTATGCATATACTTAGATAGATTCAATATGCATACGAAAATAGATCTAAATTGGTTTGCTAAGCTATGTAGATATAGTAATATATAGAAATACATACATATGTACTATGTAAGTAAATCAGCGCTTTTAAAGAGCATGGATTTGGTATAAATATGTATTTATGTATACCCAAACGGATTGTTTAATTTGATTTCTTCTTATTGTTTTCTCAGTACATTTTGTAAAAATGTTAGAAAAGTAAGGAAGAAACCATGGCTCGTTGATAAGCACTCGGCATGTTAAGGTTCGCCGTATGAGTTCGAGCGATGTCAATTTAAACTTTTTTTCTCAATATATAAATTCATGTTTTTGAAAAAGAAATTAATCAAGGCATAAAATATTGAGTTTTTAAAGAAAAATAGCAACTATGTACATACAAGGAAACACCAATAAACGTACATACACATAGCTAATCATCAATCAAATCTTACCATTTTGATTGTTCTGAACTAGATTTTTGTAAACTCCAATAATTTTAAAATTTTTATTTTTATTTTTAAGTAACTGTAAATAATAATTTACAATTAACTTTGGTGGTATTGTTTCTTAAATATTAACTGCCTTATTCATAAAAAATATTTCAGGTTTATTAATCGCTTATTTGACGTATTTCTATGGGAAATTTGTCAAATAAACGTGTAATAAACCTAAAATAATTTTTATGAATTAGACCGTAAATATTTGCTTAATTCACAAAAACTCTTGTATCTCTGTGTCGATTGTATTATCATATTAAATACAAGAGTGTAACATTTGTTGTATGAAATTTTCATATAAAAATGAAATACACTATTACACTTTTATTTCATATGTTTTTAAAATGTTGTATTCAAAGAGAGGCTCTCTGAGAGAATTTGTATGTAGCTTGTTCTTCTTTTTTCATCAAAAATACGAAAAATATTAATACACAACACAGAGGGTGTTCACAATTAAAAAACCAAAAGTGTATTTGATACACAAATACACGATAAAGATTGTTGTGAATTAAGCAATTATCATATATTTTGGAAAAGAGAATACAGGCAGTGGTTGGAATTATAAAAAACAAAAAGAAGCACGGACATTAAAGAAGAGGTGTAACTGTAAAGAAAATCTGTTTTTAAGTGCACAGAGATCTCTGAGGAAAATAGGAGAAAAATATTTGACGATTTTTGGAAAATTAGTTGGAACGGAAAAAAACTGTATGTAAATACGATGGGATCAAGTCCATCCAATTAAAAGACCCATAAATAGAAAAGAGGAAAATAAATCTAAAAGATGTCAAACATTGCAATACTATTTGAAACTATATAACATAAATATAAAGGTTTGTAAAACATTTTTTAATACGTTGGGAATTGGTCGACAAACTGTAACCAATTGGACGACTAAAACTCTAAATTCCAGAACAAATGCTCCAAAAAGTATTGGTTCTTCAAAAGAAAAAAAATGCCTTGATTTGTTTTTTGATTCTCTACCAGCAATGGAGTCGCACTGCTGTCGTGCTGTCACTACAAAAAAATATCTACAAACAGAATGGCGTTCTAAATTGCAATTGTGCCACTTTTATGTTAACGACTGGTGTGTTGGAAAAAACAGAAAATCACTTTCCCTTACATCTTTCTATAATACATTTGAAGCAGAAAATCTTTCTCTATTTTCTCCGAAAATAGACCAATGCAAATTATCCGTACGTTTTTCAGCAGGAAATTTATCTGAAGAAACTTATAACCTTTAGCAAGAAAAGAAAGAAGAAGCTAGGCGTGAAAAGATCAAAAACAGTAACAACGAAACACACGTCTACACTGTCGACCTTCAGGCTGTATTAATGGCCCCAAAATCGGAAGTAAGCAGCCTATATTATCGTACGAAACTTCAGGTTCATAATCTGGTTTTCTATAATCTTAAAAATAAAGGAGCGTTTTGTTTTTTGTGGAGTGAAGTGGAAGGCGGTCTGAGTTCCGAAGATTTCGCAAGTATTTGGGTTCATTTTATAGAAAACAAAGTTCTTTGTGGAAACGATAATCCAAAAAAATTAATCTTTTATAGCGATGGTTGTACGTATCAAAATATAAATTGTTGTATGAGCAATGCCCTGCTCAATGTTGCTATCAAACATGGCATTGATATTGAGCAAAAAATTCTTGAAATTTGCCATACACAAATGGAGGCAGATAGCGTTCATTCCACAATAGAAAGAGCTATGAAAAAAGAGTAATTAACGTACATCCAGAATACATAGATATTTGTAAAGATGCCCGAAAAAACCCTAGACCCTATGATATGTATTTAGATCATAAATTTTTCAAAACATTTGATAACGTTCAATTTCTTAAGAGTATCAGACCTGGGAGTAATAAAGGTGATAGTAAAGTTACAGATATTAGAGCTATAAAGTACACCCCAAGCAAAGAAATACATATATTTTAAAATTCGTTTTTCTGATGTATGGAAAATATTACCGCAGAAAATTAATGATAATATTGATTCTATAGACTTTGAAAATTTGCAGCAACTTTATCAAGAAAGAAGAAAAATTACTGCAAGAAAGTATGAAGACTTACAATTTCTCAAATCAACCTTACCCAATGAACACCACAAATTTTACGATGATTTACCTCACCTTTGAATTTTTTGTACTTTAAGTTTTACAATAAGAATTAAAATGAGTAAAAGTAAAAGTAAAATGAGTATTCTGTGGTTCGACTTGTCGCAAACAAAAAATTTAAAACAAAAACTAATTTTAAAATTTTGTTGTTGCTTCCAATATAACCCAGCTAGTATTTGGGTGATAATTTTTTGCAGAAATCTCTTATATGATTCTCCTCAGATCGCTTTTGATGATTAAAAACTGATTTATCACTTGAGTGATTGAAAAAGGATTAACTTATGATTCATCTATGTATATGATCAAATATTGATTTCTTGAAAATAGAGGAACAAAATGCAAAGTAACCGCAAAAAAGGTTATTTAATGATATAATACTAGCAGAAAATTGCTCAAAAATTAATCAGCAAATCGTAACATAAATGTTTCTTTGGTATGATTCATCTGTAGCGTACCATTTTCTCACAACGGGAGTATCATTTATGATCGAAAATTAAGCTCATATGCGGTTATTATTCCCTTCAAGCTGATTCGGAAAAGATTTGATTATGATACAAAATACTAGGTGGGAACTGTGCGACAAGGCGAACGTTGTCGACATCGTGGGACAAGCCCTAAAATTTAAAATAAAATTATCATTTGCATATTATTTTATTAAATTTCAAAGGCATTTATTTTGATGTAACATTTTATTTTTAACACTGCAGCATTTAAAATGTATTAATTCAAGAAATATTAAACATTTTTATAGTAAAAATTATTTAAAATGCAAAAAAAAAGAATGGAAAAGAAAAAAATTCACTCTAGTTCAATTAAATTTAATATGTATCAATAAAAAAAGTTTAACTTTGTCATTAGCACTGGTTAGAGTTAAATTAAAAACAGGCTGTTCTTTTTTTAAATAAAATAAAATTTGTGATTGTTTAGAAAACACAATGTTTTACTCTTTTTAGCATCTGAAAAAAATTGTGAAAAAATATACATGTGTACATAACTCTAAGGTATGACAAGAACGGGTGTACCAGGACGATTTGGAACAAGGTAAGGTCTGCGTGTAGTAGTACTTGTTATTTTATTCTTAAATGCTGTTTATATAAAAAAATAATTATAATTTAATAAATCACTACTGCTGGTGTAGATAAAAAAGCCCTACCTTGGCTTACTGTTACCGCAAGGATAGCTAGAAGCAGGAGCCCAAATGTAAATTTCATGTCTTCTTATGTTATTGGAATATAGACTGAGCATAGACTACTTAATTAGACACGTACACTTACGCATGTACCTGTTATAATTGTATCATGATACAGAGGATAAAAATGTGTTATCATGATGAAATATTATGTTAGGTGTAGACCTTATGTTATATACCCGATCGGCTCTCCTGGTTTTTTAACAGTTCTTATCACAAAGCAACAAAAAACCTGTTTTATTTGTTGCATATTTTACCCCCTTTTAGACATGCAAAGTTTAATTTGCAAAGCTTTAATTCAGCTGTGTGGAAGACAGAGGAAAGAATACTATCTCTTTCTGTCTTTCTCCCAGCTGAATTAAAGACTGCAAAGTAAACTTTACGTGTGGAAAAGGGGTATATATGTGGTATAAAAACAGTATGGCCACCTCAACTTTTGTTTACGTTCCTTGCTTACACATCCAAAGTAGATTGATAGCTCCAAAAATAATTAAATTTGGGAATGTGTATTGTATAATTAGTGCAAAATAATTTAAAAAAATGGAATAAAAATGAAAGTGCAAGAATGTTTGGGATTTTGCAGATGCCAACAGTCTTTGCTACGATCTGCAACAATTTACAGGGCTTATGGCAGTTCAACTAAACAATCTAGAAAACAAACAATTATCGAACGTGTATCCGCTGGTCCGGGATTACATGATTTTTTCAACGTTAAACCCAAATTTAACATAAATAGCTTTAAAAAATCTACCGCCTGACAAGGAGCAATCAATACTTTACTTGCCTATTGAAAGCTATCAGGGGCAAGGGCGAAAAGTGCACTTTGAGGTTTATGGCTGTCAGATGAATACCAATGACACTGAGGTGGTATGGTCTATATTGCAGTCAAATGGCTATACCAGATCACAAGATGTGAAAGATGCTGATGTTATAATGATAGTAACTTGCCAGAGCCCTGCGCCGATCGGCTGAGCCGGCTTAGCCGAGCCGCCGAATGCTTGTGACCAATTAGCGGCTAGAAATTAGCCGCCGATTGATATTATTTTTTAATATTTATTAAATTTTTTCGGCTGAAAAACTTTTTCTTGGATATTATTATAGATTTGAATTTACTCAATTTGTAAATTTTTCACTAAGTAGATATCGTTGCCTTAATATAGAAAAACCTTAGCTCATATTATTGAAATTGAGTTTTTAATTGAATAAAATTGAAAGAAAATTTTTAAAACATAAGGTCTGTTCATTAATTTTCCCATTATACAATTGTACTTTTTCTGATGTATTTTTTTTTGATAATATTTTAAATTGCAGTTTTTTAGAAATTGACATTTTATATGAAAATCTTCACACAGTTTCATGTATTCTTACTGTTTTTGCGCATTTTTCATAATTCTTTAAATTTATTTATTTACAAATACAAAAGTTCCACTTTCAATCTCTGATCATTTAATAGAAACAAACAAAATTATTTGCCATTAAAATTAAATTAATGAAAGAAAAAGAATAAATTAAGGAAACATACATTATTTTTTAGCAAAGAAATGCACATTTTTCAGTTTTCCTTTTTCAGATATTTGTGAAATAATTAACTTGACAACAAAACACACAACAGGTGGTTGGATAATTCTTGCAATGAAAAATTTTATTAGTAGTAATTTATATTTGGAATTTTTTTTGTCCCTTTTGACGCTCTCTCCCAATGTAAACTTTTTGAGTTAATGAACACTTTCGAGTAACAATTGTTACAAATTCGTAAATTAAATTTTTAGTAAATGCTCAAACCTATATTTAGTTCACTCATTTTAGTATTTGAAGCTATGAAATTATCACTTCTTTCCTATTTATTATCTTATTTTTATTATATTGTTTCCTATTATATTTGAATTTCTCTACCTCCATATAATTGTATCATGGTTATACCTGAAGGTGTTTCAGCCGGCTGACAGCCGATTTTCAGCCGCCGCCGATGATTTTTTATGAGCCAGCCGCCGCCGACAAAATCGCTCGGCGCATGTCTCTGTAACTTGCTCAGCGAGAGGAGCGGAGACTAGAGCTGCAAAACTATCGATAGTCGCTCCACTCGATAGTTTCGATAGTTTTATGTAAAACTATCGATACTATCGATAGTATCGAATAATTTTATAAAAGTTGACACATAAACGACATTTGACTCGAAAAAAATCCAGGGTCCTCAACATTTTCATTAGTATATAAAAATATATCAAGCCTTTTTTTCGATTTTATCGTAAGCGGGGCATATTATCGAAAATATACTTTTTTATTGAACTTAAAATTTTATGGGCCTACCCATGGTTTGGAATTATCAAAATGCGAAAATTGTTGATAACCTTTAAGACACTGGCTGTAAAGTTTTATCGTAAGCGACAATTTTAACCTTCTTCTAAAAATTTAATTTTTATCGCATGCAATTACATCGAAGATTAGGCTGGAAATGTAAGTATGTAGGTACAATTAAAAAAAAAAAAATTATAGGGAAACACGCTAGGGTATGTCAAAATAAATCCGAGACGATTGGCGGCCGTCGCGACATCAGTACAACCAAAATTTATCTTTGTGTCGGCGATGTTGAATTTATTAAAATACTTGTGACTACTATTTGTCGAATAACACTTGGATTTATAAATAAATTCATATACATACATATGTATTTCAGTACTTATGTATACAGAAGCTGGGATGCGGTGTCATATTTACAAATTGTACTAACTTTCAAAAATTTTTTTTACTTATTTCAGTACGATTGTACCAAATTCTTTATTTATATTTTTTTAATACTTGTTCTTGTTAATTAAATAAAAAGCAATTAACAAAACGCCAGAAGGTACAAAAAGAATATTAGTTGCTGAGATATGAATATAAAAGTAACATTTACAATATACTACGTTTATAACCTTTTTTTATTCGATTGTTCACAGTAGATGCAAATAGTCGGCTTCTCTCCTTGGTACGAAAATAAAATTTCCACATTTGCAGATGAATTTGGAATAAATAACATTCCTCCAGCAATTCTTTAAATACCGGAAAACATCGGTTGATTTACTTAATTTTCTAATACCTTCGAGCTAAAGATTAAACCCCTTGTGCAAAAAAATAAGTGAACGTTAAAACCGGTTTTTCTATGGAACTTTTTTTTTAATGTGCACTTCAAGCACGCATTATTTTTTGCATAAGGTAATATATTTTATATATTTTAATGCTATTTTTGGCATGTAATATAATATAAAGAGATTCCAGTAGTGCTAAATGGGTCATTCGGTGCTACGGTACTTTTGGCATTCAAATAGCGCTAAAATTAAACAATTGTACCAACTTTTCCATCGCTGTACAAAAGCTTAAATCAACTACGGATAATTTTCCTCAAAGCTGCCAGCTACTGTTTATTGACTTTGATTATTTTTACTCTTTTAATTACTTGTTTTTTTGCCGATAGTATCGATAGTGGAAAAAACTATCGATATATCATTTACAACAAAACTATCGATACTATCGATAGTACTATCGATAGTTTTGCAGCTCTAGCGGAGACTAAAGGTAGAATTAGTAAAATCGTATCGTGATGTTGTGTGTCAGCTGACAAAAACCGTACCATGTACAATGCATGTTACTAGTTATAAAATATGTGGTGGTAGCACTGCTGACGTAGGAATCTGCAGAAAACAGATTTTTCTGTAGCGAATGTCAAAAACGCCGCATTTAATGCCAGACAAAAACAATGTGCTATGCAAACTGGGCACAAATTTGAACGATACGGCAAGCTGTAAAGTAGAATGATACGATTTTACTAATTCTACCTTAAGATTTGGAAGCGTTTAAATCATTTAAAAGCCATGAAAGAAAAGAGATCTGCCAAAAAGGGCCGTTTGCAAATTACTTTCTTTTGATGTATGGCCGAAAGGCTGAGGCAAAAATTATTAGAAAAAGAGAAATGTGTAGATGTTGTGGCTGGACCCGATAGTTATAAAGATTTGCCGAGGTTATTTGCTACATCAAGGCATTACAAATAATCTGCTATAAATGTTATTTTAAGTTTATACGAAACATACGGCGATGTTATGCCAGTGAGACTAAATACAGATTCGCCTACAGCTTATGTATCTATCATGAGAGGCTGTGATAATATGTGCACTTATTGCATAGTGCCTTTTACCAGAGGTAGAGAACGTTCCCGTGACATGGATTCAATAAAAAGCGAAGTTTTGAATCTAAGGGAAAATGGTGTGAAAGAAGTTACTTTACTGGGGCAAAATGTTAACAGCTATAGAGATTTTTCAAAAGAATCAGATGCGAATGTGTCCATAGTTGCAGGCTTTAAAACTGTTTACAAACCTAAAAAAGGCTGATACACGTATTCGTTTTACATCCCCACATCCTAAGGATTTCTCCGAAGATGTGCTAAGAGTTTTTAGAGATTATCCCAATGTTTGTAAAAATTTACATTTGCCAGCCCAATCGGGCAGTAATAGTGTTTAGAGCGAATGCGTCGCGGTTATACCAGGGAAGCATACTTGCAGTTGGTGGATACAATACGAACATGTTTGCCTGAAGTTGGATTGTCCAGTGATTTTATCTGTGGCTTCTGTGGAGAAACTGATGAGGAATTCCAAGACACTGTTACACTAATTGAACAAGTGCGTTATAATGTTGCTTTTCTATTTGCCTATAGTGTGAGAGAGAAAACTACTGCTCATCGACGATATGTGGATGATGTACGCCAAATCGTGAAAAGTGAAAGACTGCAGAAAATGATAAAAGCCTTTCGCGACAGCGCCACAGAATTACATAAAATGTATATAGGACGCAGAGTTAATTCTAATTGAAGGGGTAAGCAAACGATCAAATAATTGCGTGTTTGGTAGAAATGATGCCAATATAAAAGTAATTGTACCTGTTAAAAACTTGCCACTGAATTCGCTTAAAAAAATGGAATCTAAGGAAATTTCTCCGGGGGATTTTGTGGCGGTTGCTATTGAAGAAACCAATTCTCAGGTCTTAAAAGGGACCCCATTATATATAACGAATTTACAACAATTTTATGCACGCATATAATAAAAAAAGATTTTCGTTAAAATAAAAACAATTTTATTCTTCCATACTTTCATTTTCTTGACTATTTTTCTGCTCACCGACGCGTGTATGGAATTTAGTCATGATTTTACGATAAAAATAAAATATTAAACCACTAGCTGCACGACACATTAAATGGGCGTCATTGAAATGTGCCACTGAAGCAACCCGTACTGTGAACTGTGAATTTCGTCCACGTCGACGAATTCGCCGATAAGAATTCGCTGCGTAAATTCGTCGTGTGAAAGTCCCGATTCACACACATCAGGTTTAGCTGATCAGTTTTTGTTCAATTTTCTTTTGAACCTGCATTTACACCATCAAGTTTGTTTCATCAAGTCTCATCAATTTGTGTTGTAGTAGTATTACGAATGACAAAACAAAAGGAAAAAGCAAACTTGACTGGTACGGTCAAGTCTGTACCCCTTTCCATTCTCTTTTCCTCTCTCTTCTAAAAACTCAAGACTTGACAACTCAGACCTGACGTGTGTGAATCAGGACAAATCCAATAACGACGAATTTACTCAGCGAATTCCTCTCTAATATTTTATAAAGTTGGTTATTGTCAGTGTGACCATATTAGCTAATTTTGGGGTAAATTTAGCCCATTTCTTCTGGATTTAGCTCTAAAATTTTTATTACGCTCTTAGCTTCTTTTTTTTAGCTTTTTTAAAAACGGATTTAGCTTTTTTAGCCTTTTTTAATCCAAATTGCGTATTCTCTAAAAATATATTAAAGACATACGTGATTTAGCTTAATTTTATTTTAAAATCTGGTCACACTGTTTATTGTGTATGTAAAGAGAGTGAGAGAAAATTTGGTTTTTCGTCGTTCGTCGGCGTACAAAATAGAAATAAATCTATCTCAGAGTTCGTCACGCACGACGAATTTCGTTCTACGGCCGTGTTGTGTTCATTTTCATATGAACAAATGTGTTTTATTTTTTATGACGAAAGTACGCACCGAAAAATTCGTCGTTCGTCCCAGTTGTGTTCCTAGCATAATGGTGTAGAACTTATACAATTTTCACTGTACTCTTTTTAGCTTTAAGCACAGAGAATGAGAGCTTTTTAGCGGGATTCAGACTTGCTAATTTAGCGCTTTGTAACAACGAAACAGTAGAATTTTTCCTCAGTGGCACTTGTTTTTTAAAATCACGAAAACATTATCGATTTTTGTTCAGACTACCAGGATATTAAGTAATCCTCACATCCCAAATTATATATATATATATATATATATATATATATATATATATATATATATATATATATATATATATATATATATATATACATATATACATAACCCGGATTACTTAATTTCATCTAAATCAACTAGAAGTTACAATAGACAAGGGATTTTTTGTTTTACACTTGATTTGGAGAGCAACAGAAAAATTTAAAAATATCTAATCGTTTATTTTGAAACAGAAATCACACAAAATAACCCAGCTAGCCAAGAGCTGTTTAATATACAACTCCTAAACGAATCTTCTGCTGATTATTTGGAGAATGATATTTTAATATCCCAGCTAGCCTTTTCAATCGTCAAAGAGTCTATTGTGAATCGTATGCAGATCATTTTCAATCGCGACGATCGTGGAAGATTCTTCACATGGGAGAAACGATTCGTATACAAGAGGTAGTGATAGAGAAGAGAGGCGGTGAAGAAAGAGGCAGAGAAAAGCTTCATTATTTTACAAATATGCTTTTTTTTGCATGTTTTTTAATAATGCAGTGTTGCAGCGCCTCTGGTGTTAAATTAGGCATATTAAATTTTTTTTTGAAGCTGTGGTTAGTAGCCATTTTTATCGCCGATGATTCTGCCACACAACGAAGGAGGGCGCTCTAATGTTACAATAGGATTAGTATCTGCTGGGGATGCCAAAAGGGACTAGGTTTTTTAAAACCCGGGATTCGGGATTTTGAATTTAAAAAAACGGGATCCCGGGACGGATCGGGATTTTTCGGGATTTTATAAACTAAAATATATTAGATAATCTCATTTATTAGCTTTTAGAATTATAATTTATTATTAATGTAAGTATAAGTATTAAAAAAATTTCTTAGTTCATAAGAAAAGCAATGTGAGTCCGATCACAGGGGAGATGTGTAAACATCTAGTAATGAAAAATGTTCTTAAGTTGGAAGTACTATGCTTTTAGTAATATTTTTTAATTAATCAATTAAAAGTATCAAAACTTTCAATATTGTAAATACACAGGAATTTGCTGTTTTTGTTTGTTTTATTTAACTTATTTGGTTAGTAAATGGGCACACTGCTGTTTAATGAAATGTAATGCATGTGGTTATTTTACAGCAATGGTTTTCGAACTATACAGCGCTAGCACAATTATATGTTAGTGAAAATTAGTAGCTACTATTGCACACAAGATGGTATTTATATGAAGCTATTAAGTTTCTCTGTACTTCTTGTTGTCCGTATGAATGACAATCTCAAAGAAGATGAAGACTTTTAGTTTGACAAGTTTAGGTTTTTGTTTTCCTTATTTTGTTTTGTTTTAGTAAATTTCTTATTAAAAGTGCAAAAAATCTTTTTAAAAGTTATTAAAATTAAATGTTTTTGTATTCATTTTATTTATTTGTTTTTATTTGCCTATGATAACTTAATGTACGACAATTAGTAATAAATTCAGTAAAGTGCGACTTTGACCCGCGCACGAAGGGTTCGTGCGGACACTTTAGCTTATATAACAAATAGTTTTTGTTTTTTTTTGTTTATTGCGTTTTTTCGGTTTTTGGCGCTTTTTTTTAGTTATGGCACTTTTTCCCTGTTTGGTCGATTTTTCAGGCTTTTGGCGTTTTCCCCATTTCGGCGATTTCTTTTTTTTTGTTTTTGGGGTTTTTTTATTTAGGCGATTTTTTTGTTTAAGGGTTTTTTTTTAATTTTTGCGATTTTTTTTTCATTTTGGCGATTATTTTTCTGCTTTTGGATTTTTTTTTTCACTTTAGCGATTTTTTTCATTTTGATGATTTTTCCGGTTTTTCGCGATTTATTTTAGTCCTAGAATTTTTTTTTAATTTGGTGCTTTTTCGGTTTTGGCGATTTTTTTTTGCGATTTTTTTTAGATTTGGCGATTTTATAATTTTTTGATTTTTTAGTTTTACCGTTTTTGAAAATTTTAAGAGCTTTGCTCTTACGGTTTCCAAGATACAGCAAGTTGTCAAAGTTACAAAGTCAAATTGCATTAACTGATGGAACACCCTTTAATTTAAATTTTTTAGATTTACTGTTAATTGTTGTAGTCTGTATAAAAATACACTAACTTTACAAAATTCAAGTATATGTATATTACATGGGATTTTAACATTTTTCGTTGCTCGTTATGGAACACCCTTTAAATTTTAACTCTCATATATTTGCTGTTGTAGCGGCCAAATGTCTACACACTGTGTCCGAATTTCCGTAGCTCTTGCGGTTCTCGAGGAAATACCCTGTAACAGAGGAACGGACAACGTAGCGAAAACAATAGAGTTCATTTTCACCTTTGGTGTACGGAACCCTAATAAAGCAATTATTATTTTCACCTTTGGTGTACGGAACCCTAATAAGGCAAAAAACCTAACGACCCTAACAAACAAAAACCAGCAAATTCCTATGTATTTACAATATTTTAAATAAGTTTGTATTGCTTTTTTCAAACACTAATACACTAATACATAGCTCACACCGATTTGACTAAGCTGTGTGCATCTCAGCAAAGAAATCTCAGCAAAGAAAATTTTTACCCCCTAGCGTATAGATGTTTACACATCAAAAAGTTAAATTCATTACAGAACCAAATAAAACATTTTTAATGTATTATTGGTAGGAATAATTTAAAGTAATATGGAAGTAATATTTGTATATTAAGTCGTATCTCTTAAGAAACTTCTTAAAAAAATTAATGCATCTAGTGTGGCAGCCGACAATCGAGATCTTATGTTAGTGCAAACATAAGCTGCTGACGAAAAACAACAATTAATTGAAGCAAAGAGCAAATTTATGAAATAACACCCAATATAAATTAAATAAAGCCCAATTAGAAATTCCTGGGCTTTATTTCATTTTCCTATTTGGCCGTTATTTCCTTGGGTTTTATTTGATAGCGCCAAGCGACACCTCTTTTTGTGGGCCAAGGAAGTTAGTAATTTTTAGTATTTTTGGTTGAGGTGCAACCTTCTCATGTCGTTTTTCTAGCTGAATATCATGGGTCTATAAAAATATTTAAAACATTTTATTTCAAATATTTATCTGACAAAGTATACTTATTAATTAATATGTGTCAAAAGACCTTTGAACCTAGAACCTCCATAAAGTTTTTAATACCTTTTTGCAAAATTTGTTTTTTGCGTGCGTAGTTCGATTATCATCCACTAAAAAAAAAGCACCAAACCGAGCTTCCGACTTTGTTTTGTGTGGTACAAAATTCATTACTAATAATTTTTTCGCCTACGACTTCTTTTTATAACCAGTAAAAAGAATTTGATTCATGGCTACTATGATTAAATTTCAAATATTCAAAATTATTTTTAACTGGGAAACTAATGTTTATTTACAAACGTAAACATTGTTGCATTTAATAAAAAAACTCAGATTTTTAATGTTACCAAAATCCCGGGATTTCTGCTTAAAAATCCCGGGATTCAGTTTTTTAGATTAATAATTTTAGATGGCATCCCTAGTATCTGCTGAAGTCGGTATAGTTCAGTGGCCAGTGACTATGCCTTCATCACACGCAACTAATTTCCTGCGTTTCGACGTGCTTGTAAATTTGTGCGATATACATTAGGACCACGTGTAGTTGAACTAGTAGTAAACAATTTATTATGTATTGAAGCCTTTGGTGTCAAAGCGAACACACCTATAAATTATAAAAGTTATAATTTATTAAATCAATAATATAAAAATCAATAATATAATATAAATCATACCTTGAGTTACTGTTGCCACAATTATGGTTAAAACAAAGAACCCGAAAGCAAATTTCATGTTTTCTTATATTATAGAAATATAGACTACGTTTGTCAAGAGATAGTTGTCACAAAATAGATATTCCCAAACTGAATAATATGCCAACACAACAAAATACAAACAATAAAAACAATATGGTATTTTGTTGGAGGCTCGTATGTCAAAAACAGCTGATTGAAGTTACTCCAGCAGAGATCTAGGCCATGATGGCTCACAACCGGCTGAGCCGAGCCGTCGAAAATTTTAGTCAGCTACGCCGCCGCTGGAAAAAGTTTGGTTTATGTTGCCTGAAAACAGCCGCCGATTCTTCATGTACAATATAATCTAATAATTATTTTATTTATTTAAAAATATTTATTATATGACATCTTTTCATACGTTTATTTTAATTGATATGTATTTGATAGTGGCTAACCATTGTCTATGTATTTCATTGGTGCTTTGCCAAATCATCAGTAGACTTCAACCATATATTTTGAACACTTACAAACCTCTTATCTTATGGACAGACTTTCAAAAACTATTTGAGAATTCACAAATAATAATATATTTGAAAATCACAAAAGAAAAATAAGCTTAGTAGGCTTAGAAACTTTAACAAAATATATGGTTGAAGTCTTCTTAATGATTTGGAAAAGCACAAACCAAATATATAGACAATGCTAAACCACCAGCAAATAAATTTCAATGAAAATAAACTTATGACAATACATATGTAAAATAATAAATTTCTTAAATGTTAAATTTATACTTTATTTTTCATTTTGCCGTATAAATACTTTTATTGCTATCCAATGTATTTTATATTGTATAAAGGTGCAGAAAAATAAAATATACCTATTCATATTTTCAATCGCAGACGATCGTGGAAGATGCTTCGCATGGGAGAAACTGTTACCGAAGACGATTCGTATACAAGAGGTAGTGATAGAGAAGAGAGGCGGTGAAAGAAGAGGCAGAGACAAGCTTCATTATTTTACAAATCTGCTTTTTTTTGCATGTTTTTTAATAATGCAGTGTTGCAGCGCCTCTGGTGTTAAATTAGGCATATTAAATTTTTTTTCAAGCTCTGGTTAGTAACCATTTTTATCGGTTGATTTACTTCGCCGATGATTCTGCCATACAACGAAGGAAGGCGCTCTAATGTTACAATAGGATTAGTATCTGCTGAAGTCGGTATAGTTCAGTGGCCAGTGACTATGCCTTCATCACTTGAACTTTCCTACAACAACTGATACAAAAGGACACTAATGCACATCAAGAAAATGCGTGGTGTTGTTATTTTTTAATGACCGCTGGATACAGGGATTGAACCCAGTACCTTCCGCTATGTAGTCAACGTGCTAACTACTTCAGCCTACGCCACCTTTAATTGGTCGTAGATGTAATCAAAAGATACGCTCTAAAACAACTTTCAGGCCTTAAAATAAAGTTGCATTCTGCATTTGAGAAAAGTCTCAGAAAAATTTTAAAATTAGTAAAATCTCGCTGCAAAATAGATCCCTCCCTCCTCACAACGAACGGTGATACATTTGTTAAGTTATTCTCAAAAGCTACATACATAGGAGATAGAGAGTCGTGATACAAATTATTTCTATATATTTTTGAGTTGGGAACACATTAATAGTTCTTGATTTTACACTCTTATATATAGCTTGAAAGATACTGAGTCACTTTAATCATTTTCCACATCTCTATACGGACATACTCGTAGTTTTCCGACCGCACACTTTTGAGCATGAAAGGAAGCAAAATATTTAGCGGTAAAAATTTTAAATTTATATTTTGTTAGCTAAATTTGTACAAAATGTGACGCAAACAAACTTTAGTTGCGTTGTTAAAACTAATTAAAATAAACTACTGCTTTGGTTAGGCGAAAATATCGTTAATTAATAGCTATTTTAAGCAATAACATTTACTCACAATAGAGGCGGCAATACTAGAAGATAAGGAAAAAGCTGATCGGTATTATTATGCCAAAAGTAGGTTACGTCACATTACATCTCTGTAAAGGCTCAGTTAGCCGATTGTAGTAGAATGTAACTGCAACTGCAAAACTTGGCAATATTTTTCATAATTTTGCCACTAAGGGGAACAAAGTTATAAGGGGTTAAAATCGGACAATGGTTTCAATTTCCCAATAAACGTTAAAAATATTAAATTTTATTTGACCGATTTTTCTGACGATTTTTCGAAAATAAAATGATTATTTTATAGTTTAGGGTTGTCGACGAAGTAAAAAAGAAACAAAACATGAGTGTGTGTGTATTTGCAGTAATTCTCTTGATCTAACAATTTTTTTCTCTTATTTGTTGTTGTATGAAAGGAAGAGAGTTGAATAAATTGAATTAGCTTGGTTGAAGGGATTTGGTTTTTCTGTTTTTAATTTCATGTATGATATCGTGTTCAGACATACCCGTTAATTGCTCAATAAGGGCATTTTATGCAATTAAAGCCTTAATTAAGCAAAATTTACCATACAATAAGTCAATTAATAAATTGAACAATTGGGGCCAAGGCAGGAGCTCTGATGGAATTGTGGCCATGTCGAGTAGAGTTTCGTGGCCAAAGAAAAAATGGCCCCGTCTAAGCTGAAATGAACTGCAGCAATTGGGTTTTCAATAAAGTCCGTGAGATGAACATTTATTAATAATAATAGTTGTAATAAATTAAAAACAAATTGTATGAGTTTTAATAGTGTTTAAGTATTTTCATTTACAAAGATTCTTCCACATCATCAAAGTTGTTATCATTTCCCAACTTTTGTTCTCATAATGCAAAAACCAATAGCTGATGCTTTTTAACCCTTTATAGAATTATCAAGTTTTTCGTTTTCTTTTTTTTAACAATGCTAATTTTGAAGAGTTCGACATTTCTGTTATATATATGTATATATATATTTTTTTAATGCATGTTTTTTATTTATTGTATCTTCAAATATGAACTAACAATAAGTATTCAAATCTTAAATCTATAAAAAAAATTATTAGGCCCGACCAATGTCGGACATAAGCTTAGTGATAGTAGTATATATATATTAGTGAAATTTTTTTTAAAACCGAATTTGCATCAATTCTTGAAATTCATAAACACGAACATTCACGAAACAAATAAAAACAATTTTTTTTCAGCTGTCAAATGATAATTGAGTCAGCTAAATTGAGTATGTGTGAACACTAGATTTAATTGCTCAATTAAAATTAAATTGACTCAATTAAAAATGCATGTCTGAACACAGTATTATTTAATTCTGTGGCAAGGCAATCAGGGTGACCGATGACATTTTTCAAAAAGTGGCACCAAATAGGGGATTTATCAAAAAAAGGGGCAAAATAAAAAAAAAAACGCGAAAACTGCACTAAACTTTTTATTTTTAATGTATTTTCATATAAGTCACAGGGGGACAAAAAGTGGCAAGGCAGTTGCAAAAGGGGAAAGGCAGTTGAAAAAGTGGCAATTTGCCACTTTAGTCGGTCAAACGGTCACGCTACTAGCAATAAGGAAAAAGTGCTTAAGACATATTTTTTTTTCGCAGGAGAGCACTTTTAAGCGTTCGAGTCGATTTTCAGAAATTTATTTCTTTTACAGTTTAATTAGGAAATTCTCAGTTTAACTTAATTTTTTCAAGCAAACGTCGTTCTACACCTGTGGTCGGCAAATTAAGGGCGCCGCGCCTTTTCTTATACATTAAGCATTAAACACATTCACCACAGCAAGCTACCGACTACCAAATGTGAAGGATAGAATACACATGTTTATATGAGAATAATTCTTTTGAAGACAGCAAGGCAACAGGGCGACAGGTTGTTGTCTATGCTGATTTTGTCGTTGTAGTCCAATTAAACTAATTTCTATTTCTTTGGCTACAATGACAAAATTCAGTGTTGCCAGTATAATAAAAAATGTTGAATGAATGATTTTGTACAATTATTTCATATTATTTAACAGAAACAATATCCAAAAATTTACGTAAATAATAAATTGATTAATTTTTGTGCTTTTACGTGAAATAAGTGCATTTTAAAAAAGTAATTAATTTCTATAAATGTAAAATATATGCAAGTGGCAATACTGAACTATGTATTTGTACTTGAATATCAACTGCAGCTGGTGCTGCTGCCGTCTCCAAAATAATTAAGTAGCCGGCTATGAGGCGACGTGTGTTCGAGTAGCCTGCTATGGTGAATGTGTTTAATGCATCAAGCTAAATTCGATCGGTGAAAAACTGAACAAGTAGAAAATTTAAAATTTTTGGCGAGTTACATTTTTAAGCCATTGCTGGATTTAGAAATACACGTTTGAAGAACAGCTCTCAAGTAATTGTAATTTTTTCTTAAGTGCGGTCAGGCTTGTGTGTGCTTTCATCTCGCTCGCACTAGTTTACTAATTTGCCACGGCTAACCGACTATACGGTTATGTGTGTATGTACGCAGAAAAAAGTATTCACCAATTAATATTTTCAATGAAGAATTTAATTGATTCATTTACATTTTTAATTGATTCGATTAAATTTTTGATTGTATGAATTAATTTGAGTGGAAAAACTTAATTGGTATTGTCAAATTGTTTATAGGTGAAAATTTAGTTAATTTTTAATTTTTGATTTTGAAATTTATTTGCTGGTGGCTCAGCTTTAGACGTGTCCGCTTATGAGAGAGGTACACATTTTTTGTTAGTTTATTATAGTTGGAAAATTATATTAAGAGTAGACTGCTTCAACTTAGATTGTATAATTTCAGCTGTTGGGTTTCAAAATAACTTTCAATGTTTTTATATGTTGGAATGCAACAAAGTGGTCTCTAGAAGAATTCTTTGAACGGAATTGTTAAAATACACAAGAAACTTTACATCTTCGCAATTGCACGCACCGAACATTTTTCTTTTTCAAACTGGTTTAAATTTTTTTTTATTTTTATTTTTTTCTGTGGCATTTTGACACACGAGCTAAGCAAACGACTTCTTCAAATAAATAGCAATTTCTTTGCCGTCTTTAATGCATCAATATTTACATTTGCGTTAACCGGAGAATCAGCAATATCATTGATGATACTAATACAAATATGAATTAGAGGAGAATAAAGAAAGATCTTCTACTTAAATGCAACTTTTGTTGCCGCGTTTCACCGCTTCTGTGCGCCTATGAGAGGTATTTAGAACAATATTTTTAAAAATTTAGTGTCCACGTCCGGTTATTAGAGGCGTCCGGCTATAGCCGAGTGTAGCACTCTTACTTGTTTTTTAAATCAAGTTGCATGAATGAAAATTTCGCATACTCTAGATATAATACATTGAAATTTACAATTTACTCCCTCAGTTATTTAGTACGTGTTCTTTATAGAAAAATTTAATTAAACATTTTGTTGGTACCTGCCTGCATTTTCATAAGTACGAGTATTATTACTTCTATTTCTATTTGCAGCCAGGGGAAGCAGTGTCAAGAAATATTTTCGCAGTAAGCCATTTGCAATTACATACTCTTAAGATTAGTTCTATTTAGGTTTGATAAAATATCAGCAGAAATAATTGCACGCCTGCATATCTTTGTTTATCAGCTCCATTCACATATCACTTACTTTCTTCAATAGCTGCTGTGTACCAAAAACTTTGAGATAGAAAGGAAAACAGAAAATTAAAAATGTGCGTGTATTATATTTATTCCAATTAAGCAAGAATTAAAATAACGTGCAACTTCTATGGAATATTTTTTTCATAAGTAATAATTAAATTTTCTAAGTACGTTCATAATTGCTAGAGAAAAGAATGTCTATTTCAGAAAAATAGAAGGGAGGGTACAATATTGATTAAATTAAATAAAAATAAAATTTAACATTAAATACATAATACATAATTGCATAAAAAATTAGCTAATGATATAGAAAATACATAAATACCCAGGTGGAACTAGAAGGAGTAGTGATGCCTTCTAGAAGGCCTCAGTACGCCTTCTTTTGGAAGTAGAAGGCCTGCTCGCTTCATTCCATACTCACATCTTCTTTACAGGCGTTGTCATTCCGGAGCAGGGCTTCTGTTCTTGCTTCTTTCGCCATAGATTCTGGAAGGCCTTCAAACTAATAGATTTTGTTTTTGCTTTGGTAAAAAAAAAACAAAACACAACATTTTACTCCTTCTCTTTTCCCTTCTCATAGAAGCGAGTGTGGAATGTGTATCATATATTTTATGCGAAAGAGTCCTTTAATAAGGCCTGCACCAAGAAGGTCTTCTGAAATTTACCGCTGGGAAATTTTAAATTGGACCCAGTGGACCCTTTTAATATACAAATATATATGCATATATGTATGTATATATAAAACCAGCGGTAAAACTATGGTTTTGTTACTTACAGACCATATGTTATGCATTAAAAGAGCTTTCAACTTTTTTCCAAGCCTCCACTTTTTCTTCAGATCTCGTTCGACCTGTTTTCTTACACACTAGTATTCTTTTATACTACTTCGCCTAGCATATACATAGTTCCTTTCTTGATACAATTTGGTGACATATAATTGAAACTAAATGAGATATTTTTAGATTTAGTTGAACTGTAGTGAATTTTAATCAGAAATAATTTCTTATTCGGGCTTAAGTTCAGTAATTTCATTTCTTATTGAATGAAATATTTTTATTAATTAATGTGAGTTTCTAAAGAATAGAAGAATAATTAAATTAGACTTTTAAGCTGGGGCAAATACCGATATTTTTCTGTGCAGCCACGTACTTCATCAGCACCCATGTCTGTCTAATGGGGTAGAGATTGTTATTAACATCAGCTATTTAACGTAAATTCTAATGAAACGGAATGTGAGAAATGATTGTTGTGTACAATAATTGATTTATCTTTGGGATATAGCTTAACATATACATACATCTGAAGACACTACTTTTTTACATTGCTTGTAAACACTCGTATACACGAACATCAATGCATCCATTGAGCTTCGCTTATTATACGACAGCATTTATTATTGGTTTAGTATAATACATGCCACGAGAATATATATAAAAAACAAGACGTATTTAAATTTCAAGAATGTTTACACAGGCCTCTAGTACATACATATGTATCAGAGACCTGCGTAAACAGTCTTGAAATGTAAATACATCATGTTTTTTAAATGTATTCACGTCGCATGTATTATACTAAACCAATAATAAATGCTGTCGTGCTATAAGCGAAGCACAATGGATGTATTGGCGTACGTGTATATGTTGATTAGTGTATGCTTGTTATTTTTCATATTGTACGTTTGAGTGTGTGTGTAATATGTAGATGGTAAGCTATTATGTGATTAACCGCATACAATGCATGTGTGTGCGTTTGCATGTGCGCAGAAAAATATAAGATCATACACACATGCATGCATGACGTTTGTACACGCGCTCATTCGTAGAAATAAGCAAGTATCACAAATTCTTCCGTCACGAAGTGTTTTCTTCTTTACTCCTATACCTACTATACTGAAACAAATTTCTTGCAAACAGTGTTGTTAACGTTTGTTTTATAAGATTTCGCTGTAGTAAAGCACTTGAAAAATCTCTCATGTCTTGAAAGTTCTTATAAGATGTCTTGTGCAGGAGACTAATATGTATGTATGTAAATTTCTTTTAATAAATTGTTAATTTGTTTGAATAAAATATAAAAAAGTTTTATTCAAAAATTTGCTTTGAAGATTTTAAAAATAAAATGTAGATTTTACAAAATTTTTCGTGAAAAATTGTTTAATTTTGCAGATTTTATCCCTAAAAGTTCTGGCAACAGTGGTGGTGACGTTGAGTTAACGGTTGTTGAATAGAGTCAAAGAAAAACCGATACGCTGAAAAGTAGGCATTTAGTTTTGTGTGCAAAAACACGTGTATTCGCCGCACAGTTAAATTTCAAGATAACACTGTGTGCCAAAAAATATGTACCTTGGGATATTTTATTATTTATTTAACTGATTATTAAATTTTTGTTCGTTTTTTTTTGTGCAACATATTTAAATTTAATTGAGCTAGAATGAGATTAATCAGAAATAATTTGTTTAAATTGTCGATTAGAAAACCTAATATGTCGTGGGTACCTTAATCGTCCACGACAATGTCGTTCGTCTATGACGATTTGGCCAACTGGCTATATACATATCTTATTCCTAATAACTCACGCACGTACATATATGTGTATGCTATGCATATGTACACATCTCATTTGGTTAAACAAAAAGTTCACAAATTGATAATTAATGAAGCAAAACTATTTTGTGAACAAACTTTTAATTGAATTAATTAAGTACACAACTGTTGGAAATAAGGAACTCTTTTTTTTAGATACAAAAGTTTTAACAGGAAATATGAGCACACACGTGCATAAAAGATTCATAATGAAGTGAATTCTTTGAAAATAATATAAAACTTAAATGAGATGCAATGTCAAAATATTTTAAAAACTTCATAAAAATGCAACAGAAATAAACTTGATTTGATATATTATATCTTTTAAATTCATTAAATATAAACAGTGGGGCCTGTGTTCATATGCAAAGTTTAGTTATTGCAGTAATTTTTTTTCAGTTATTGTTTTGTTTTGAAAGTTGAACAATGCTTTACAAATACCGTACATTATGGTTTATGCTATTTAAAAATAAATTTTTATGAATGTATGTATGTTTGACTTAATACTCAACCTTATTTCAAAACCCAACTTCTTAATTGAAACTCTTTTTTTTTTATTTTAACACTTAATACAATTATTTCTTTATT
The DNA here is from genome assembly GCA_949987645.1 of Tachina grossa. Lineage (NCBI taxonomy): Eukaryota > Metazoa > Arthropoda > Insecta > Diptera > Tachinidae > Tachina > Tachina grossa. The sequence goes on from OX465274.1 coordinate 222,711,593, forward strand.
TTTTGTATTGTATGTAATCCTCTTATATAACTGAAAATGAAATTGGAATCTCAAAGTCTTAAGTGACAAAAGATTTAATCACTTTTTTTATACACTCATACATATTTCAATTAATTACATATATCGACAGAATTCTTTATATATACTTATCTTAACTTTAATTGATTTATAGTAACTTAATTATAAATTTGAACAAATATATAAGTTAAAATTTACATAAAATTGGTTTTAAATGAATGAGTCAAACGCTATTGTAATTACACTGGGACCATCAATTCACAAAATTTTGTAAAGTTTATTTCAATTAAAAATTAAATTGTGTTGAATTTTTTTTTCTTAATAAAGAGCTATATCATATAATTATTAATATTTATTTTTATAAAAACTAACTACATATATGTTTTAACTTGAAATATTTGCAATAAAACACCAGTATTACTAGTTTGAACTTTGCAAGGCTAAATTTTTCCAAAAAGTACATATTCGACAAATTCTTTTCATTAAACCTAATTTTTATAAGAGTTACTTACGTTTAAAAAAGATACATCTTATGAAATGCAATTTTTATGAAAGATACTTTTTGTAAAATGGTGCTTTTTATGAAAAGTGCTTTTTATAAAATATATATATATTCTATAAAACGTAATTTTCATTAAAGGTATTTTCTTTAAAAAGTACTTTTGATGAACTACTTATAACAGGTACTTTTTATAAAAGGTGCTATTTATAAAAGGTACTTATTATAAAAGGTATTTTTTATAACAGGTACTTTTTATAAAAGGTACTTATTATAAGAGGTATTTTTTACAAAAAGATGCTTTTTGTAAAAAGTACTTTTTATGAGAGGTACTTTTTTAAAATTCTTTTTTTCTAAATTTATTTAAAAAATACTTGCATACACGTGCTTGAAAATAGTTCTTCTTAGAAGCAAACAAATAAAGTAGAACGTTTAAGAACAATTATATATTTATTGGGAAACCATCGCATGAACAAGTGTTTTAATTTGTTCAAAATACGAGTATTTACTTAGATAAAAGCTGCAGAAAACTTTCTTTATGTGCTTGTAGTTTAACACATGAACTATGTAGCAGTGTTGTCAATTGTTTTTGAAAAAATATAAATAGATGAGTACGAAAAATAGCTAAATTTTCTTAACTCTATTGTGGATGAACTGAAATTAAAATTTGTATCGTGTAATGCAACTTTCTACAGTTGCCTAAAAGCTATCGAAAATATAAAGAAAGCTTCATTTTGAATGGCCCTTTTCACAATATACAATTAAAAGCTAACAGGGACTTCAACGGCAAGTTTTGTATGAAGAACTATCAGTTAAAGTTCACGTTAACTCTTAATCATATATTGCGAAAAGGGATGCAAGAATTATAAGTAATGAAATTGAAATTGTTAAGTAAAATTGCTTAAAAGTTATTTCAAGTAAAAGTGGCTAGTTCGGTTTAATTATTTTTCGATGATGAGAATGAAGTACGAAATGCGCCATCTATTAGACTGTGCCATTCCATTACAGTCGGCTAACTGAGCCTTTAAGGTAAAATTCATATCTACCCGTACCTAAATATAAAAATATAATATATACATATATATAATTTTATTTCTACAGAAAGAGAAAAAATTAATTAGACCTTGTTACTTTTATATACCACAAAAAAAGTAAATATTCCAGGCCTGGAGTCATCCATTTTTGGATTTTTCTAATTTCTTGTACCAATTTATTTTTTCTAAAATTATAAAATATGTTTAATTTGTAGAGAAAAAGAAAATATTATTTCAGTTGGTTAATTTTATATACCAAAAAAATTTAACATTTTCCAACCCTGGCATAGTCTTTTTAATTCTTTTTTATTTTAAATTTCAATTTTAATCTTATTGATACATGTAATAGGTTTATTTATAAAATGAAATTGTTTGTTTTAGCTTCTTACTTGTATATGCTCAAAGAATGTTTAATATTCCAGCTCTGAAATTGTGTTTTGGATTTTACTGATTTTCAAAACCAATCTATTTCGGACCATTTCTGACGCACCGGTCCAAGATCGAAGTCTCTGGATCTTCGGGGAGGTTCGGAAAACCGATTTAACATACAGACAGACTGACAGACGGACGGACGGACGGACGGACAGACGGAAATCGCTTATTCGTCTTCCCTATTCATAAGGACCCAGAATATACATATGTATGTATATACTCTATGGGTTCCATATGAAAAATTACAAAAAATTGTAATAAAAGTTACCCGAATCAGCAAATTCATTGCAAGAACTTCTAGTTTTTGTACACAAAAATAAAGTGTGGACATTTCTCTTTTAAATTGTTAAATCGAAAGCGAAGAAAGTCGTGGTAATGGTTAAAGTTATGAAGAAAATACAAATAACTTCCGGCAAACTCAAAAAATCTTAAAAAAAAATAAAAAATACTTGATCTATAAACTTTCAAATTGTGCTTGATTGAGTACTCTTTTTCCCGGACGCTGTCCTCTTTTTGGGATCTCTGTTGTCGAAAAAAATTAGTGTCCGGGAAAATCCTGCTTTTTAAGACATTTTTAGTAAGCCAAATGTGAAACAGAACCCTATTGTTTTCGCTACGCTGTCCGTCTGTCCGGCACACGCTATTTTCTCAGGAATCGTAAGAGCTACGGAGCTGAAATTTGGACAGAGTATGTAGAACCTTGGCCGCTACAGCAACAAATAAATGAGAGTTAAAAAATAAAAGGGTGTTCCAAAGCGAGTAACGGAAAATGTTAAAATCCCATGTAATAATATACAGACAGTTGTATGTATATATGTATATTGAAATTTGAAATTTGTAAAGTTAGTGTATTTTTAAACAGACTACAACAATTAACACTAAAATTTAAAAAATTTAAATTAAAAGGTGTTCTATCAGTTAATGCAATTTTGACTATGTAATTTTGACAATTTGTTGTGTCTTGGAAACCGTAAAAACTCTTTCAAAAACGGTAAAATTAAAAAATCCCAAAATTATAAAGTCGCCAAACCAAAAAAAAAAAAAAAAATCGCCAAAAACCAAAAAAGCACCGAATTAAAAAATAAAAAAATTAACGCTAAAATAAATCGACAAAACCAAAATAATAGCCAAGTTGAAAAAATCGCTAAAATGAAAAAAACGCCAAAAACCAAAAAAAAAAAATCGCCAAACCGCGAAAAAGGCGCCAAAACTTAAGAAATCTCCTGAATAAAAAAAAATCGCCAAAATGAAAAAAAAACGCCAAAAACCGAAAAAATATCCAAAACGAGAAAAAAATGCAAAAAATAAAAAAAGTTCCAAAACTTAAGAAAATCCCCAAATCGAAAAAAAACGCAAGAAACGCCAAAACTAGAAAAATGATCAAAACCGACAAAACCCAAAAAGAAAAAAAAAATGCCAAAACTATTTATTATATAGGCTAAAGTTCGTATTGAATTACATATCTAGTGTCCGTACGGAACCCTTCGTGCGCGGGTCAAAGTCGCACTTCACTGAATTTATTTTACTTTTCCATTGCATAATAAAAGGTAATTAATTTTTTTATTGGATGTCCAGATTATCTAATAAATAACACTATTGATGACTGTTGAGATACATAAACCCAGAGAAAAAATAGCTTAAAATCAATAAAATCCATATTGAATTAATAAGAAACATCAACGAAAGTCAAGTCACATTGAAATTTCTTATTTCAATATGGAAAAATATTGATTTACAGTATTAATTTATTAATTTTATTTATTTTTAAGTATCTCAGCATACATTTTCTATTATATTGAAAATTATTGAATTAATGTGACGCGTTCTTATTTTGAAGTTGCAGCTTTTCCCTTCCCTGAGTGTATGTATGTTATTTTGAGACGTAGAATTATCGAGATGTATTTAAAGTATCGATGTAGTTGCGTAAAATGGGTTAGTTATATTTCTTGTGTAATCGGTTGAATTTTAAATACATAGGAATTCTTGTGTTATAAACATTCCATTTCCAACATTTTAAATGATATTTGAAGTGATATTTCTGTGCACTTATGTATGCAAACACTCTCAAGTTTGCACATATGTACTTATATGACGGTACAATTTAATGTACACATATCGATGGCGTTGGGTAAAAGATTCAATATTCTATGTAAAATGTTGCGAGGTTGATATGTTTTTTAATATTTTATTGGACCAAATGTCCGGGTTTTTCCCTCTACTGTCCTCTTTTTATAAATTAAGCGATAACAACCCTATCATTAGTAGTGACTAATGTTTAATCGTATACTCGTATTATGTGCTTACGTCTGAAAATTTTTCTTATAAAAGATAACTACTCATCTAAGTATGTACATAAGTACGGAAGAATTTGTGATACTTGCTTCTTTCTACGCATGAGCGCGTGTACAAACGACATGCATGTATGTGTGCATGATCTTTTATTTTTCTGCGCACATGCAAACGCACACACATGCATTAACATTAGTTGTATGCGGTTAATCACATAATAGCTTACCATCTACATATTACACACACACTCAAACGTACAATATGCAAAATAACAAGCATGCACAAATCAACACTACTTCTTTTGAGTGTTTGTTACAAACAAGCTGTCTTGCGACATCGCTTGTTAACACTAATATACACGTACACCAATACATCTATCGTGCTTCGCTTATAGTACGACAGCATTTCTTATTGGTTTAGTATAATACATGCAACGTGAATACATTTAAAAATCATGAAGTATTTACATTTAAAGACCTTTTATGCAGGTCTCTAATACACTAAAAGGAAAATCTTCGGGTCAGGTTGTCATTGAATCAATGAATTTTGTCATTTATAACGAGCTAACGTAAGATTTCATTGCATTAGTTAAAATATTTCATAAAGTTTTATATAAAACACTTCATTGAAAAAGCAATGTGAGTCCGATCACAGAGGAGATGTGCAAACATCTAGTAAGGATTTTTCTTTTAAGTTGGAAGTACTTATGCTTTTAGTATATTTTTTTAAATTAATTAATTAAAATTATCAAAACTTTTAATATTGTAAATACATAGGAATATGTTGGTTTTTGTTTGTTTTATTAAACTTATTTGGTTAGTAAATGGGCACACTGCAGTATATGTATATTTACTGCATTAAAAATTGCAGTAAGCAGTAAATTTACTGATTACTGAAAAAATTCAGTAAATTTTTACTGCTAATGAAATTTAATTTGCATTACCAGTAAAATCGTAGGGCCGTGTTCATAATAAAATTGTTGCAAGTGGCAAGGTTTTTTTCATTAAAATTTTGAAACTTTTGTATGAAAAACATTTAGCCATTTGGTAGAATTTCATTATGAATACGGCCATTACTGATTACTGAAAATTCAATGCACCTCATCATATAATAAATCATTTAGGCACTTTATAAAAATTGTAGAAACAATTTTTAGTAATCAGTAAAAATTTACTGGTTAATTTTTTTTTATTATTTTTACTGAAATTTTAGTGGTACTGCTCATCTATGGTAAATGCCTTTACTTTTACTTTTAAATTTTTAATTCCTGTTGTTCAGCGTTTAGTTGTTGCTGTTCTTGTTGTTGTGTACGCATTGAATTAAAATAAATTCAGTAAAGTGCGACTTTGACTCGCGCACGAAGGGTTCCCTACATTCGGTTTTGAGCATTTTTTTTTGATGTGGATTTTTTCCTTTTTTAAGTTTTTTCAGTTTAAACGATTTTTTCAGTTTCATCGTTTTTTCTCGTTTTGGGTTTTTTTAAATTTTCGCAATTTTTTTCATTTTGGCGATTTTTTCTGTTTTTGGGGTTTTTTTTCATTTAGGCGATTTTTTTCATTTTGACGATTTTTTTCTGTTTTTTGGGGTATTTTTTTATTTAGGCGATTTTTTCATTTTGGTGATTTTTTTATTTAAGGGTTTTTTTAATTTTGGCGATTTTTTTATTTCGAGGTTTTTTTAATTTTTTTTCGGTTTTTCGCGATTTATTTTAGTCCTAGAAATTTTTTTTTGATTTGGTGCTTTTTTCGTTTTGGCGATTTATGTTTTGTTTTAGGCGATTTTTTTAGATTTGGCGATTTTATAATTTTTTGATTTTTAGTTTTACCGTTTTTGAAAATTTCAAGAGTTTTGCTCTTACGGTTTCCAAGAACAGCAAGTGGTCAAAATTGCATAGTCAAAATTGCATTAACTGATGTTAATTGTTGTAGTCTGTATAAAAATACACTAATTTTACAAATTTCAAGTTTCAATATACATATGTTCATACAATTGTATAAATATTACATGGGATTTAAATATTTTTCGTTGCTCGTTTTGGAACACCCTTTCATTTTTAATTCTCATGTATTTGTTGTTGTAGTGGCCAAATGTCCACACACTGTGTCTAAATTTCAGGTCCGTAGCTCTTACGGTGCTCGAGAAAATACCCTGTTACAGACGGACGGGCGGACAGACAGACAGCGTAGCGAAAACAATAGGGTTCATTTTCACCGTTGGTGTACGGAACCCTAATAAAAATTATCAAGTTAAATAAAACAAACAAAAACCAGCAAAGTCCTATGTATTTACAATATTTTAAATAAGTTTGTATTGCTTCTTTCAAACACTAATACACTCATACATATGTAGCTCAAAACCGATTTGATAACGCGGTGTGCATCTTACTCAAAATTTGTGATTGTATTGTGAGAAAGATTTTTAAACCCTAGTGTATAGATGTTTACACATCAAAAAATTAAATAATGCCATTTATACATATGAAATTAATGGCGTTTTCTTTTCTAAAAGAAAAGTGTAACATATATGAACATGTGATTTGGCAACATTTTTAAATGCTCACCTGATTTTTAAGGAGTGTTGCATATTTTACGTTTACAAAAGAAAAATTTTCCAACAAGTTTCGGCATAAAACTATTAAATCCAGCCTTATTTTCGATTTTATCGTAAGCGACAAAAATTAAAGTTTTCAGGAGAAGGTTTTTTAAAATATTCAAATATGTTTTTGTACTTAAATTGTCGCTTACGATAAAATTTCACAGCCTGTATCTTAAAAGTTATCAACAATTTTGGTATTTTGATAATTCTAAACTATGGATAGGCCCATAAAATCTTAATTTCAATAAAAAAAAGTCAAATTTCGATAACATGTCGCTTACGATAAAATCGAAAATATGGCTCGAAATATTCCATTACAATATATTTTGTTTCCATTATATCTAGGCGCACGGCAGTGCGCCAGGCCAAGTTCTGGCCAATGCACGCAGTGTGTATATTTACAGGAAGCCATTCGAACTGTTTTTACCCCCTCATAACTTTGTTCCCCGAGACCGTAAAATTATGAAATTTAAATCATATTAGAATAAATTCATGTAACCTCATATGCAAAGTTTGAAAGTTTTACAATGAAAGGTTCCGGAGATATGAAGGTGCAAAAAGTGCATATTTTAAGACATACTCACTGACTCGCTGACTCACTGACCTACTGACTCACTCATCAATATTATGAAGCACTTCCGCTATAGCTAGAGATCTGAAATTTGGTACACAAATGGATCTAGGTGTGCAATGAACTAGAAAAATCTGAAAACCCTAAAATTTTAACCAAGTTGGCTAGGCTACGCCCATAAAAATTAAAATGTTTGATAGTGTGCTGAAATTTGCTACAGAACTAGGTCTAGGTGGAAAATAAACTAAAAAAAATTTCAAATCCGAAAATTTTGGCTAGGAGGGCGGGGCTACGCCCATAAAGGCTAGAATTAAAAAAGCAAACCTAAGGCGCTTAATGGAAGCTTTTTTATTGAATTTCGGCATACATACTGTGATAAGGCAAGCCTAAAAATTTTTCATTAAAAAAGTGGGCGTTGACACGCCCATACCATTTCAACCTCATTTTCGTGTACTACGGCTCAGCATATTTAGATATACTATTTCTGTATGTATTATTATCCGTTTGCAACGAAACTTGGCACAAATAATAAACACTGGCCGAAAAAAAATCTTAAGTCTGGAAAAGTGGGCATGGTTACGCCCATAAATATTAAAAATTAAAAGTTGCGCTAAGCTTTCATTAAGCGCCTTAGATTTGCTTTTTTAATTCTAGCCTTTATGGGCGTAGCCCCGCCCTCGTGCCCAAAATTTTCGGGTTTTAAATTTTTTTTAGTTTATTGCCCACCTAGACCTAGTTCTGTATCGAATTTCAGCTCAATAGCACAAATTTTAATTTTTATGGGCGTAGCCCCGCCACCTTGGTTAAAATTTTCGGGTTTTCAGATTTTTCTAGTTCATTGCTCACCTAGATCTACAGGGTGGGCCAAAAGAAACCAAGGGGTGTAAAAGTTTAATAACTTTTTTGTTTATTAATTTTTTTTATTTTTTCTTTCAGATTATATAGACAACACTTGGGGAATTTATAATGGAGAGGTTCACAACTGAACAGAGAACCAGAACAATAGAATTTTATTATTTATTTTTATTGAAAATTTGATTATGAGTGATGAAGCTCATTTTCATTTGAATGGCTTTGTTAATAAGCAGAACTGTAGGTTCTGGGGTTCTCAAAATCCAAGAGCCATTCATCAACGCCAATTGCACCCCATCAGGTGTACAGTATGGTGTGGGATCACATCTGAAAATGTCATTGGGCCCTACTTCTTCGAGAATGAAGATGGAAGTGCTGTAACCGTAAATGGAGAGCGGTATCGGTTTATGATAGAAAATTTGTTACGTCCTGCTCTTGAAAACAGACCTGGTATGTGGTTTCAGCAGGACGGAGCCACTGCCCATACTGCCCGAGACACAATGGCACTTTTAAGTCAAATTTTTGGAGAGCGAATAATTTCTCGAAATTCGGAAATTATTTGGCCAGCGCGATCGCCAGATTTGACAGCACCCGACTATTTTCTTTGGGGTTTTTTGAAGGAGCGAGTGTATGTGAACAAGCCAGAGACAATCCTTGAACTCAAGGCAAACATTGTTGCAGAAATTCGAACGCTACAGCCACAAGTTTTGAAAGATGTTATGGAAAATGCTCTAAAAAGAGCCCATCAGTGCGAAGCTGAAAACGGTGGTCATTTAAGAGACATCATTTTTCATACTTAGTGTAAAAAAATTTCCATTTTGTATATTATATAATCTGAAAGAAAAAATAAAAAAAGTTAATAAACAAAAAAGTTATTAAACTTTTACACCCCTTGGTTTCTTTTGGCCCACCCTGTACTTGTGGACAAAATTTCAGATCTCTAGCTATAGCGGAAGTGCTTCATAATATTGATGAGTGAGTATGTCTTAAAATATGCACTTTTTGCACCTCCATATCTCCGGGACCTTTCATTATAAAACTTTCAAACTTTGTATATGAGGTTACGTGAATTTATTCTAATTATGGTTTAAATTTCATAATTTTACGGTCGCGGGGAACAAAGTTATGAGGGGGGTAAAAACAGCTCGAATGGCTTCCTGTAAATATACATACTGCGTGCATTGGCCGGAACTTGGCCGGGCGCACTGCCGTGCGCCTAGATAATCCAAAATAAATGCTTAGGAACTGGCTAAATTAGATAGTTTAGCAGATATGTCCTGGAATCTAATTTTTGGGGAAAATTGAAAACATTCAATCGAACCTTCGATTAGAAGAATAGAATAAGGCCGTGCTAATTTCCTAAAAAAAATGTTTAAATAAATTCACAATGTTGTATAAATATTAAAACAAAAGTGGGTGTATTAATCGTTTAGGAATGTTGTCAGAACTGCATAGCAATTGAAATCAAAATAATATCATAAAAGTAAAAGTACTGCTCGACCGAATTAATTTTTTTTTGCACGAACATAAAGTTCAGCTAAATTTTCTAAATTTGGACGACGCCGAACTTTTTTATATATAAATTATATGTATGGGTACACAAGTTTTCTTCCATTATACATAAAATCTTTTTATTCTTTGAAGGAACTTTGAGTATATTTATTTTGTGACTTTGGTAATTTGTTTTACTCTTTTTTGTAAATAGCTTAAAATTTAAACATTTAAAACATATTCACACACATACATATATATGTACATATGCACTCAATCAGAATATTTTCAAATGGGCGAAATAAAGAGATTTTCATTCACACACATTCCCATTCATACTCGTACTTAAATACCTTGAAAACTTAAAAAGTACCCTTAATGAATACAAATTTGTACAATGGCAAGGATATTTTATTTATTTAAATGAAAGAAAACAAAAAGTGCACAAAAAGTATTCTAAGCAACTAACTGCTGCCCTTGGCTTTAAATAATGCAAGTGTGCCTTGTTTTGTATTTGGGGGAAACTTTTGCTGGTTTGCATGAGACGTACATAATTACGACTATATACCTATGTGGGAAGTTTTACATTGAATTATTTTGCTTTTATTCTTTGAAAAGTGGAATTCAATTCTTTTCAAATTGTTTTGCTTTATTTCTACACTGAAATCTTGAGTTTTTGGAGAGAAGGTAAAAAAAATACCGCTGTATTTAAAATAACAGGAGTGGTGTTAATTAATTTTTGTAGAGGTAAAATTTTTTAGTCTGGCAACTTCCACAGCACGCCAGATTTTAACGGTACGTTCAGTGGAATGTGGAATTACGACTTTAGTGTAATTTAGTAATTTCTACATATTCCCATAGCGCTGATTTACACGGGCATAATTGTGCTGGCATAACATAATTTTTCAGCTAAACTAATACAACCACAACTTAATAAACAGCAAATGTTAGATGAATACGAAAAACACTAATGCCGAGTTTACATTGGGCATTTCAAATGTTGTAATTTTGTGGTGTCATTTTCATTTGTGTGCAGTGCCGTTCCCATCAAATTTTTCAATGACACACAATTTTTTTGTGTCTTTGTGACAGAAAAGAGTCCCATCCCTAAATAATGGCAATACGGTATCGCTGTCTACATCAACAACTAATTTTGACATAATTACATTTAATGTCGTTTGATTTATCTTTATCATTGTGAGTCTTCGATTTTTGTAATATTTGTTAATTAATATTTATACAAGTGGATGATCGCAAAATTATTCAATTATTCAATAATAAAGTGTGTTTATCAATAATAAGAAAAAAATTGAGCAAATCTTAAAATCGCCAAAGAAAGTGGTGGAAAATACCCGGGCTTAATATGCGTGCCACCAAAGGATTATATTGTACTCTGCATTCCAGTTTGCGGAAGCAGGATGCCAGTTGGTTTAAAAATTTCATGTGCATGAAGACCTAACTCCACCGAAATTTCTGGCCGTTTTTTGCATTTTTATCCCTATAAGTGCTACATATACATACATACATATGTATGTTTCCATACAGCCTCACGAATCTCCACAAGCTGAATTAGCTGTGTCGTCATGTGATGCGTCCAGGGAGCTTGAATTTCTCTCACAATCTCCTATGTTTTTCAACTTTCTTTTTCGTTTTTCATACTTTTAAATTTTTATACCCGCACACATTTAAATTCTTTCGGTATTTTCTCAATGTCAAAATGTCAACACGCTGACATTTTATTTTTCTGTTTGCAAGGCAGCCAACATAAGGCTCAGTTAGCCGACTGTAATGTAATGTAACTGCAATAGTAAGAAATGAAATCAAAATGGTTATAGAGATGTAATGTAACGTAACCTACTTTTCATATAAAAATATCGATCAGCTGTTTTCTACGTTACAGTTACATTACATTACAGTCGGCTAACTGAGCCTTTATTCTCAAAACTCTATACATCAGATACGTAAACAGTTTGTTTGGTAATGCCACACACATGCACATTTTGTGCCAGATGAATTAGTCTCGTGTAAGTTGGAAAAGAACAAAAATTGTGCTGCTTAAAAATTGTTCTCGTGTAAACAACCTCATAAAGTTAAGTTCGTTAAAAAATTGGAGCATACGATGGTGGCTCTAGGTATCTCCAAGGCTTCGTATAGCAGTGATGCCAACTTTTTCAGAGCAAAAAGCACTGTTCGTTCATAAATAAAGCACTAAAAAGTACTTTATGCAAATAAGTTTGTTTGTGTGTACATTAGAGAGACTCACCCTTCTCAAATTAAAGTTCGGTCTTTTTAATGAGGATTCCCAAGATATTTGAGGGGCCTAGCAATGACCGTTCGTTAGCTTGACTGTGTCTAAGGAAGTTCTATTTTTTGTTGGTTTTTTTTTTTACTTATTTTGCTATTTTCTGAATTAAGACTTTGCAAAGACAACTTTGCGTGTCTAAAAGGAGTCTAGTAAGGTACAGCCCAATCATGAATATTTCCTTAGAATTTATTTCTCACAGATAATAGTTTTCTCGAGAAAAAGTTCATCAAATCTTAAATTCCTTGGGAACAAAAAAAAAAAAACCCCGTAGTTATAAATGGCACAAATTTGACAGTTGGAAAGGCAGCAGCTTAATGTGCGTGTAGTCTAAAGGCGAAAAATCGCAAAATCTTGGTGGCCGTCTGACGCCTCCAAAAGCCTGAAGTTACGGGTTCTGTAAACTTCCCATGCAATAAAGCGAAAATCGGTCGTGTTGTGTGGCTCGTGGCACGATTTTGTTAAAATAACATATCGTCTAGCTGATAATCTTCAATAGCAGGCCAAAAAGGTCGTTTATCATACTGGTAATAGCGCTCTAAATTGATGGTAAATGTTTTTCGAACTGTCCTAGCAAAGGCGATATATTCGGCAGTGCGTACGTTAGAATGATTCTCACGCCTAACCACACCTATAACGCTTCCAGCCTCTTAAAACTTCCTTACAATCTTGTTATTTTCTTGCTTAATGAGTCGATTATGACGACAAAAAGTGGCCACCAATATTGCACTAAGTTTAAACTACTTTTACGCGTTGTTTGGACGTTAAACAATCCATATTCCTAAATAGCCTTTCACTAAATCAATGACACTGTAGATGACGGATATTTAACAGCTGACATTCTTGCCAGACCTTCTGTCTTAAAACCACTAAATAGATAACACAGATCTTTCTGTCACTTTCAATATGGAAAGGTGAAATTCAAATGTCCACAGACGCTACTCCTTCTGTTCTCCTTCGTCACAAGATATTTTCCTACATCTAGCACAATGCAATGCATGAGTAGAAGTCATCCTCTGAGTTATGGTCTTATTAAAAAAAAAAATAAAACTAATATACATTATTTTTTTTAATAGCGCTTATATCAAAGCTGATTCTAGCTTTTTTTTTAACATAAGTCAATATTATAATATGAAATACTCCCTATACTGACTGGGATTTGTATCAGAGAACAGATTGAATGCTTTATTTTGTTGTTTTGAATGCAATCACAAAAAAACTGCATATTGTGGTCAATCCACAACATTTGAAAAAAAAAAACAACACATGGCACAATCGAAAGAGAGGAATGCGTGGAATTTTATTGCGTGCAATGTTTATTTTATATAAATGTCAAAAGCAGCGAATACTCAGTGAATGATGCGAATACTTTTTAGTGTGTGCTTGTACAAAACTCTTACATTACTATTCATAAAATACGATACAGATTTGAAATGTATTTTATATAAATTTTAATATGAAATAGTTATTTGAAATACATTTCAGATATACATACATATTTTATTTTTTCCAAATTTTTTCTCATATTATTTTTTATTTTTTCTAACACCGCATTTATTTTTTCTAAAATTTCTTCCCACTGTGAAAACTTTTTTTTTTTTTAAACCATTAAAATCACTAAAAATAAACTTGTTATTTAAACATGATATACAAAAGATCAGCGAATACTGAGTGAATGGTATGAAAGAAATCCATTCTTTCATGCTGCATCATTTCATTTCACTGCTTGTGTTCAGTGATGGGAATTGGAAATCTTGATTTCGTGGCAAATCTGCTTTTAAATAGTGCCAAAATCATTTGAATAGTGCCAAATAGTTTTATATATACATTAATACTTTTCGAGCCCAATTTTGATATAATTGTGAGCGACATGTAGTACAAAATTAAGTTTTTTATTATCAAAATTGCAAAATTGTTGCTAATCCTTAATATACAGGCTGTAAAATTGATCGTGAGCGACAATTTACGTATGTACTCGTCCAGTTGTCGACACCGACGTCACAATATCAAAAAATTGGGATTTATTTACTCGCTATAGAGAACAATGTTGTGCTACTGACAACCTATTCCGTTACCTAAGGTCTGGAAAATAACATACACCTGCCAACAGGAGTTAGTTGTTTTCGACAACGGGCAAACAAGCTCCAATTTGTTGTTGTTAAAGTGACGTCGATGTCACCAAATGGAATAAGGGTAAATGCCCGATATGTATGCATCATATGTATATTAATAATTTGTACTTATTTACAAGAAATACAAATATAAAAACATTTTTTCCGTTATAGTAACAATTCTAAAGGACATAAATACTTAGGCCTAATAAATCAGACAAAGTTTAAACACTGGTTTAGTTACACTAAACTCAAATTTATTTGTAGTTTAAACTAAACAGGAGTAAATCAGTGAACCATACTTTATGTGTAGTTAAAAAAATAATATTGTGGCAGCACTAGAACAAATGTCAAAAAACAGCTGTTTTGCAGCAGGCTATCAATTCGTTGCCCAATCAAAAAGACAAAAAAGTTAAGGAAATTTCAATTATATGGAATTATGTGTATGGTTGGCCAAGTAGAATAGTATAAAATAACACTAGAGTGTAAGAAAACAGGTCGAACAAGATCTGAAGAAAAATAGGAGGCTTGGAAAAAAGTTGAAAGCTCTTTCAATGCAAAACATATGTAAGTAACAAAACCATATGGCCTGTCTTGATAGTTTAAGCGCCCAATTTAATGCGTTTACAGATGGTTTAAATACTGTATTGATTTAAAGGTTTACTAGTTTAAACACATTTTAAACCAAAAATAGAGCTTAACTTGCACTGATTTATTAGCCCTTAAAGACTATAACAAACCTAAACTAGTTTAAATGATAAAATAACTTGTTCTAATCAGATGTATATACTAAGTGACAATTATAGTTTGTGCTTTTTTATGGTTAATATATTGTCGAGTTGTACAAATTCGTGCATGTTCAAAATATTAATAATTGTTAGCTATTTATTTTAATCAAACAAAGATGCTGTCGGAATAGTAGAATTTGTATTGCTTTTGTGGTTCATAATTTTATATGTATTACGATTATAACAAGATTTATTGTTAGACTTCAAAAATCTTTACCATGTATTAAAGATGCTAAAGTTTATAATTGCAGTCCATTTAACATTTTACTTTTGATAAAATTTCGAACTAAAAATATACTTTCCTTGCTTGATGAAGAGTAGAGAATAAAAAGAATACCTTGAACGATTCGATAAATATTACTTAAAAATTTTTCATTGAAATTATTGTTTACGTATCCATGTCTTCCAAAAACACACTCACATTTAAGTTCTTGAATTTTTTAAATCGTGCACTTTTAATATTTTCACGTATTTTATTGCGTTTAGAAGCACTTTTTTATCTCCACTTAGAACATATTGTGGCACACACTTTGTAAAGAAATTCAAATAATAGTCCTTCAAGTTATATTTAGTTTTCAAATATGACACAAAAGAAATATAAGAAAACTTATATTTCTTTTGTGTTTTTGAATTATACAACTTTATGCTGGAAAAATTTTGGAGAATTTTGACCTATATTGTCAACCTAAAGATCATTAATATATATATATTTTTAAAATTTTGACATAAATGACGAAATAAAAGAGCTTCTTTAAAATTAAATGTAGTTCCACATTTTTAGATTGCATTTCGATAATTTACCATTTCAAGCACAAGATAAAAATATAAATACATATTGCTTATATTATCCGTTAAACTAATTAATATGAATAAAGTTTTATCATTTCATTATGACTGAAAAATTTTCTAATGTGAAGAAATACTTCAAGGGTTCGCACTGTTCAAAGACTCTCAGCCGTATTCATAAAAATTTTAAACAGCATTTCAAATATTGTTTAAGCAAAATTCGCTAAAATTGTATTCATAATAGAATTTTAGCTTAAAAACCCTTTTTTAAACCTTGCGTAAATCAGCAAATTTTAAAATTGATTGCACCCATGTTTAAACCAGTTTTAAGATGACGTTGTTGTAATTTTGCTTCGTTTTTGTTTACATTTTTAACTCTGCCTGTATGTGTGTATGCATGTACTTATGTATGTGTGTATATGCTAGTGATATTTAGAAGAAGACAATGTAATTTATTTTATTGAAACTATTGCCGAAATATCAAATAGACTCCAAAAGAATATTTAAAAGAAAAGGAGCGATCCAGCGATTCCATTCCGAGTCATTATTTTCTCATTTTATGTGTTAAAAAAAATATTATAATTGTAGAAAATTAACTAGTGATGTATAAACACTCAGAACAAACAAAATAAAGCTCGTTATTCTAGTGCTTCTTAATCTACAATAAAATAAATCATATAAAAAGCAATTTTTTTTATTTTTTTATGAAATACAAGTTGGAACACATCTCTTATTTTCAAGAAACAATATTTCTCTGAAAAGCGACAAATAAACAAATATAGACACGAGTACTTTGTGAATTAACAATCGTTGTTTTGCAGAACTAATATGCGAGTGACAAATAAGGGATACAGAGTTGCCACGATATTTGAAAAAAAACAAGTTAATTGATTTTTAGTTAAAATACTGATTATGAATACCAATATTTAAAAAACGATATTTAGCCTTAAAATGTTTTTTAACTAATATGAATTTTAAACCTCAATCAACTTTTTTTTATGAATACGGCTGTATATCTGCAACAACTATACGGGACAACCAGCGGTTTGGGTAATACTTAAGAATTTTATATATTTCAGAGTTGAAATATTTCTAAAAATTTATAAAATCATCTATACGACATGAGGTGTTGCAAACAAAATTATATATTCATTTTAATAGATCGTCAATGTCTCTGGACAAACCGTTACTTTCAACTATCAGAACCGAACAGTTGTCAGCCTCAAATCCTACTAAATTTTCATTTCTTAAAAACGTAATAACTACAAGAAGAGCACTTAGCATTAAAGGCTCAATCAGACGTGACATAACCATAGCCATAGAGAGCAGCCGTTCGAACCAAACCAATGGGCAACACTGTATTCGATTATACGTGACTCGCCATAACGCCATAACTCTCACCATAAAAACCAATTGAATTTTGGTTTGGTTATGGTTATGGCGTTATGGCTATGTCACGTCTAATTTAAGCTTAAGAAAGATTTCCATATTTAATAGACAAAAAGTGCCAGACAAGGAGCAAGAGTGCCCCAGTGCCAGGCAACGTACAATGGTGCCAAAAATGGCACAATTGTGCCACATTTCCCATTACTGCTTGTGTTATGCAAGCCACAACACATTGACCGTTGGCACAACACGTTGGCTTATCAAGTTGTGTGTTTTGGACACAAACTATACAGCAACGTGTGCAACATTAGCGCACAACTTCACAAAAAAAAGAAGAATGTAAAACAGGGCAGAAAAAAAATTTGTTTAAAAAATTTGGTTTATATAAAAAGAAACATATTCTAACAAAAAACTTTTAAAAACATTAAAAGAAAGTGAGCCAAACGACTACAAAAATTACATTTGCGTGACATTTTAAACGCACATTTGAATTCGTGCCATGATATAAATATAGAAGGTACTTCCATTCTCTCTTTGTTTTTAAAAATAAGTATTTTTGAAGTTTGTTTTTTGAGAGAAATAATGAAAAATGTTCCCATATAGTAAAAAATTTAAGTCTTCCCCTAGAAATTTTTTTACAAAAATATGTTATTTTCTTAACAAAAAGTTGGGAATAAATAAAGTTATATACATAACTACATATCTGTGAAGTTTAAAAAGTGATTATATAATAACTTATCTCATATTTTTAAATTTTCTGCTTAATACAAATCTTTTAACTATATTTTCATCTAAATTTGGCGCTAAGAAACCAAATTGATTGATGATTTGGATTATTTGACAACGAATTTTCATTAAGTTTAACAAATATTAATTGATATTGCATTCTGTTTAATTTACATAATATATTTCTTGTTGATTGTAACATCCCTTTCTAAAAAAATTGGTGTAATAATCGGTCAGATCATTTAGCAAGTCTATTTCACAGATCTTATAGGCTCTTAGCCACTGTTGGCGAACACCAGCAAATGCAGGGAATTTAAAATATGCTGCTTCTTATTTTTTTGCTTATGCCCTAATTAAGTACGAAGATTTATGACGTTTTTTTTGTTTTAAAATAATTTTCTTGTTTTTGAATTGTCTAAATTATTTTCTTCTAAATGGTTGTTGTCTTTGATAATGAAAAATTAAAATATTATTACCATGTTTTTAAAACATAAAAATAAAATGAAATTATTATACAAAAGTTTGAAAAATAAAGGAAAAAACATGTGTTGGATATAATGTTTGAAACAAAATCATAAAGCAAATACACGAACCTTCTAGCATAGACAATAACTAATAATTGTTTTAAAGATTCTGCTTCTTTTTTTTTCGTCCATAGACAAGACGATACAACCGTCGAACACAATTTGGACATTAATTGTTTAATTTATGCATTCTGTATTTTATAAAAACAATTTTGAAATAATTTTTGAATAAAATTTTCAAAAAAACAGGAAATAGAAGGGGAAATATTAAATTAATACGGTAGCACGATTTTACAGGAAACTTCACAATACTTATACTTGTCAGATGGTGAATGTCAAGAAAAATTGAGAGAATGGAAGTACCTTCTATATTTATATCAGTGTCCCACAAAATAAAATACGTTTGTATTGGTGAGAAAAATGAGAGTAAAATAAACTTGCACTTGAAGAAAAGTTTTGTAATATGTGGTTATTAGTTGTTTGAATTTTGTTTTGTAAATAAACAATTTACTAAAAACTTAAATAAAAAGTAAAAATTTAATAACCATTCAACAATTTAGCGTATAAATTCAAAATTAAATTTATTCACAGCTCTGTTGATACTATTAAAATGCCTTTTTAAACTATTTTCCCTATTATTTTTAAATATTCCAAACATAAAATGCATTGCATATTTCTAAAAGCATTTTTAATCAAGAAATATTTCCCAGCTTCCATAATTATATTATCAATTTTTTGTCTGTAGAAATTTGTTATATTTGAACTTTAATTTCGTTCCGTGTGCTCAAAAAAACTAAACACAAAACCAGGAAAAAATTAATATATGCGTACACAACTTAATTCGTCGCTTGCTCAGTGACGACTAAATGAAAGAGCATAAGCATGTATGTGATTTTCATCCGCACAATTGTGCTATGGCTTGCGGGTTACTGATTTATATCATGATAAAAACAAAATGAAATAAAGTTGTACAACATACTCCTAAATTTTACAACCTGTCTATATGACTTGCCAAAAAATCAAATCTTTTTAATATTTCATACAACCGAGACACAACTTCATACAACGACCCCACACACTTGACAATCTCATACATAACCTGCTCATGTTGTACTAACGGTCGATATATAACGACGTTGTAATAAGAGAGTGCATATGAGCAATCAACAAATCGCAATGAATTGTAACATAGCAATTACATTTGCTATTGTTGTCGAATAAATGCATGGCAAAAGCAACGAATTTATGAATTGTTAGCAAATACGAATGGTTTCATTCTGTTCTCTGATTTGTGTGAAACAAGCAGACACACACACACACACACAGACACACATACATACACATAGACATCCGCATGCACACAATATTTTACGCGTGCAATAGCCACTTTTAAGTGGTTGTATTGATAAAAATTAATGAGAAATAAGAAAAGAATAATAGATTATTTACACAAATTTCTTAAAGCCAAGTTTTAATGTTGTCATGGCTTGTCTTAGATTTACGGCCGCCACCCACAATATCACCAGTACTACGAGCGTTTCTACTGTTTCTTTTGTCAATTGCAGATGCAGCTTTACAACTTTTGTTCACATAATCACTTGTGCTCGTGCATGGATTGCAAAGAGCAGAGTTGATGTTTGCATTTAAGATTAAATTCCAATTGTTGTTTATGTTGTTGCTGCCGGTGTTAATATTGTTGCAGTTGCAGTTAATGTTGTTACTGTTGCCATTTGTCAGAGTAGCAGCCGCTACTCTATAGATTAAATTTCCGTTTCCGTTTGTATGTGGTTGCTGAAAATAATTTACGTTCTCGTTGCCTTGCAGCACGTGTTCTGCTTGTTGTTGTTGTTGCAATCTGCAATGGTTTTCTAACAGTTGAGCTGGGTGTTGTCAAGACACTAAAGATGGACGATTTGTTAAATAATTTTTATCTGCAAGTCCATTGAGTGCTGTCGAGGAACTTGTGTCCAGTGATGTTGTCTCTGTGGCTGATGGCGGCGGTGCTACTATTGCAGATCTCAAACTTGATTTGTGATTGGATTTAATGAAAAAATCTTTTGAATTGTCAGCCAATTCCCCAATTCCATTCCCAGTTAATGCGGATAGTTCTAGAGAATTTTTCTTCTGGTTACTTCCTGCATTTCCAAGTATTTTAAGACTGCAACGTTGGTGATATGTTGAGTTATGATGATGATAATGATGATTGCATCCACTTGATGTGATGGGTGCTGAGTGTCGCACACCATCACGTTGTTTTGTTATAGTTGAACTGCGTAAGATACCTGCATGAATTATAGTTAAAAAAAAGAGAAAACGTATGCTCATTAATTGAAAAACATATATTTTCTATTTGCATGTTTCAGTGTATTTGTTGGTTTTGTTTGCTTAAAAGGAAAACAAACATATTTATTTCTAGTTCGATTTTAAATCGAGCTGAAATGAAATTCTTGGATGTTTTCCCATACATACGTGATGGTATTAAGTGTGTATAGTTTTTTGTTTTGCTGCGTATGTGTTTCAAAGCAGATAATTTGGCTTGGAAAGGAGCTTAAAAATAATTTGGTGAAAATTTTTTACTGTAATCTGTACTAACGAATGAATCAAATGCAGTAAGATATTTCTGCTTGAAAATAGTTTAAGTGGAATCATACTTTGATTTCAATCATTAATTAGGGTTCCGTACACCAAAGGTGAAAAGGAACTCTATTGTTTTCGCTACGCTGTCCGTCTGTCCGTCTGTCCGTCTGTCCGTCACACAGTATTTTCTCAGGAACGGTAAGAGCTACGGACCTGAAATTTGGACACAGTATGTAGAACCTTGGCCGCTACAACAACAAATACATGAGAATTAAAAATTAAAGGGTGTTCCAAAACGAGCAATGAAATATGTTAAAATCCCATGTAATATACATACAATTGTATGAACATATGTATGTTGAAACTTGAAATTTGTAAAATTAGTGTATTTTTATACAGACTACAACAATTAACACTAAAATTTAAAAAATTTAAATTAAAGGGTGGTCCATCAGTTAATGCAATTTTGACTATGTAATTTTGACAATTTGCTATATCTTGGAAACCGTAAGAGGCAAACACTTGAAATTTTCAAAAACGGTAAAACTAAAAAAACCGAAAATTATAAAATCGCCAAACCAAAAAAAAAATTGCCAAAAATTAAAAAAAATCGCCAAAACGAAAAAAATCGCCAAAATTAAAAAAAAAAAATCTAACACTAAAATAAATCGCCAAATTCGAAAAA
This sequence comes from Tachina grossa, assembly GCA_949987645.1. Lineage (NCBI taxonomy): Eukaryota > Metazoa > Arthropoda > Insecta > Diptera > Tachinidae > Tachina > Tachina grossa. The sequence goes on from OX465274.1 coordinate 222,733,259, forward strand.
ATCGCCAAAATGAAAAAAAACGCCAAAATGAAAAAAACGCAAAAAATTTAAAAAAATCGCCAAAACACGAAAATGTCGCCAAAACTAAAAAAAATTTAAATAAACAAAAAATCGCAAAAATTAAAAAAAAAATCGCCAAAAATAAAAAAAAAACGCCAAAATGAAAAAACGCAAAAAAACCGAAAAAATCGCCAAAACAAGAAAATAAAGTGTCTATACTAAAAAAGAGCCAAAACTTAAAAAAATCGCCAAAACCGAAAAAAACGCAAAAAACGACAAAACAAAAAAACTGAAAAGACCCCAAAAACGAAAAAAAAATGCCAAAACTATATATTATATAGGATGAAGTTTGTATTAAATTACATATCTAGTGTTCGTACGGAGTGCGCAAGTCATAGTCGCACTTTACTGAATTTATTTTTTCATTAATCAGTAAATGTATTCACACAATTGTCACAGTCATCACAATTGATCCAATTGGGTCTCCGAGTAGAGGTGCGGTAAATCACCACACTTCCTAACATTGTCACAGTCGCATGGAAAATTATGACATGATTTTTAGACTGCCAGCTGTACTTGGATTGAGTAACTTTTATTACGATAATCGTATTATAGCAATATAAATGTATCGAAAATTTATTGAATTTGATATCCATTAATATATTTTAACGATATTCGATATCGGTTGTAATAAAAAAAGGTGAAGTTACAAGATTAAATTCATATAGTTTTTTCTTTGATTCTTCTTTGGGCTTTTCGCTTATTTTGACATTTTCTATGCAGGGATGCCACATGATACACAATTAATTGGCGAGATAAACACAGATGTACACCGTCTTAAAAATGAAATTACAGAATCACATTATCGTTACATCAAACATAGTCCCGGTTCACACGTTTCATCTTTTGTTACTCAACTCGTAATTCACCTGTAAGAAAGACGGAGACGGAAGTACAAATATCTCTTTTTTTCTTACAGAAACGTGTAAACCGGGACTTATAATTATATCGATAATGTCGAATTATGACATATTTTAAAATGCTATTGTTAGAAGACTTTAATATGATTTTCTGTTTTAAGAAGACAAGAAAAGTTAATTTAGACTGTTTGGGAAAATGCGTTTTTTGTGTGCCATCACTCAGCAACATCCATATCTAATACTTATATACGAGTAGCGCAGGTCAGTACCTAAATTTTGCAACTTTTTGCTAACCGAAAATAGCAATATTTATCAACATATTTATTCGTTTGCCGTAGCGTTAATGTGATTCTGTAGTTCCTTTTTAACGATAATGTAAATTTGTGTTTTACTCTCCACTTAATTGTATATCATGTGGCATCCCTCCATAATAAATGTCAAAATAAGCGAAAAGTAAAATACAAAGAAGAATTAAAGAAAAACTAAACGAATTTGAGCTCGTGATTTTACTTTTTTTTTACTTCCACCGACAGCGAATATCGTTAAAATATGTTACTCTTTATATAATCATAGCGATACGATTATGGTAATAAAAGTTACTGAATTTAGGTAGACTTATTACCATAAGTTTTTTAACTCGAACTTTACGTGAAATAAAATACGACAATTTTTGTTTTTTGTGTCTTGCATGTAAAATTATGAATTCAATCATATATTTAAAATTTTTTTGTTACAACTTAATTTAGAAAATAAATTTAAGAATATTCGTAAAATGTTTTTTGGAAAAATGGGTTGTGTTTTATGTATTTTAAAAATAAATTGATTTCGCTTAATCTTACCACAATGTGAGATGCGGCGATTTTTCGGTGAGCCCGGGCAAGTGTAAATTAATGAACGTTGAGTATCTGTAAATTTTGATTTTTTTTTTAATATAAACATTTTTTTTAAACATTTTAACGCATTGGCTCACGATTTCGAGAAGAAACTTTCTATCGCTTTCTTATTGAAAATTTATAAGCAATAGAACCTCTTTTGCGACATCGTGCGGTAAATTTAAATAAACTGAATTTAAGAGATTTACCATTTCTTTTAATGCGATTATGATCAGGAGAACCCGAACATGAATAACGCGATGTCATTTGATCGCGTCGGTTAAAACTCTGCGCTCCTAAATGGATGAACGGACACCATCGAAAAAACAATTTAAAGCCAAAACGAAATCTGCAAAATAATAAAATTAATTAATAAACGAAAAGGTTAATATTAAATAATATATTAAAGCGACACATAAAAACGAAAATTTTACATTAAAATGATAATACGGTGCTAGGGTAATACGGTATATTTTCAAGGTAAAATTGTCGTTTTTGTGTCGTTTTAAAACGATACTTAAACGAGAATAGTCCCGATTGTTAAATTTTACGTAAGAAAAAATGTTTGGTTCTGAGTATTTAGGGCGCATTTAGGAATTTAGTCCCATAAAAAATGAGTTAGAAAGAAGCTAATTGGAAGTATCTTATACATACATACATTGGAAAATTTCTTTAAGACCCCCTTAGATTATTCAACGAAGCGAACCTTATTTATATTGGGTGCATTCATAAGACGTAGCTGTTGCGCAACCGTTGAGTGTTTGTCTGAGAAACGCATAGTTGAGCAATCCCGCTCCACTCAACATTTGAGTAATTTTCCATCATAATTTTTTTTCGCTACCCATAGTCAACGTGTTGTGCTCAGCCTAAACAGCTGCTCGAATAGAGTTATGACTTTTATATGCTTTGTTAGGTGGAAGGAGGAAGTATTGGTTAAATTTTATATTACAAATGCGATGAAGTAATGAAATAAAGATATAAAATTAAATTAATTATATCCATCAAGCCGTTTCTAAGACGTAACTGTTGGGGCCAACAGTTGCGTCAATAAATTGAATACACTACAATGATTATGCAAATAAATGCATAGTGAATACACTATTAACGACTACATGCCCGAAATCATATTCAAGCATTATATCAACAAAATTATTTTATTAAGTAAAAATCATGGTTATTGGAAATATTTTTTGTTTTACAGTGGGAATAATTTTATACCATTTTATTTTGTATAAAAGTTACGTTTTGTAAAAGTAGTTATTATAAAAGGTAGTTTCATTAACGATATACTTAAAAAAACTTTAAAAAAGGTACTTTTTATAAAAGTTACTTTTTACAAAAGGTACTTTGTATAAAAGGTACTTTTTATTAAAGGTACTTTTTATAAAAGGTACTTTTTGTGAAAGGTACTTTTTATAAAAGGTACTTTTTATAAAAGAACTTTTAATGAAAGGTACCTTTTATAAAAGGTACTTTTTATTAAAGGTACTTTTTATAAAAGGCACCGTTTAAAAAAACATACTTTTTATGAAAGGTACTTTTCATAAAAGGTACTTTTAATAAAAGATACCTTTTATAAAAAATACTTTTTATGAAAGATGCTTTTGATTAAAGGTACTTATTAGAAAAAGTACTTTTTGTGAAATGTACTTGAATAAAATATACTTATTATAAAATTAATTTTTATGAAATTTAATTTTCAAGCAAGTTTTTTTAAAATGTACTTTTTATAGCAAGTTTTTTAAAGGTACTTTTTATGAAATTTACTTTTTATAACAAGCACTGTTATAAAAGGTACTTTTCATGAGAAGTGCCTTTTGCAAAAAGTATTTGTTGCAAAACATAATTTTTAAAAAAATGTAAAATCTTATAAAAGGTTATAAATTGTTAAAAAAATTGTTAATTTTCAAAAAGTAAGATTTTATAAAGATATTAAAAAAAGTAATATACTTAAAAAAGTAACACTTTATAAAATGTACTTTTTATGAAATGTGCTCTTATTAGAGCCTTTTTTTAAAAGATACTTTTTCTTCATTTTACTTTTTACAAAAGTAACTTTTTATAAGATGGACTTTTTATTAGAGATACTTTCAATAAAAGGTACTTTTTTGCAAAATGTGATTTCTGTTAAAAGTACTTATTTTTAAAGGTACTTATTTTAAATGGTACTTTTATAGAAAACTACATTTTATATAAAATACTTTTTGCAAAAGGTACTTTTACAAAAGGTACTTATTGTAAACAAAGTACTTTTTGTAGAACGTAATTTTAGAAAAAGTAATTTTTACAAAATTTAATTTTTACAAAAGGTACTTTTACAAAAGATACTTTTACAAAAGATACTTTTTACAAAATCTGTTTTTATAAAAGACACTTTTTGCAAAAGGTACTTTTAACAAAATATGCTTTTATAAAAGGCACTTCTAACAAAAGGAACTTTTACAAAAGGTACTTTTTACAAAACCTGTTTTTACAAAAGGAACTTTTTACAAAAGTTACTTTTTGCAAAAGGCACTGTTACAAAAACTACTGTTTGCAAAAGGCACCTTTACCAAAGATACTTTTAACAAAATCTGCCTTTACAAGAGGTACCTTTTCAAAAGGTACTTTTTACAAAATGTACTTTTTACAAAAAGTAATTTCTACAAGCGGCACTTTTTACAAAAGGTACTTTTTACAAACGGTACTTTTTACAAACGGTACTTTTTACAAAATCTACTTTTACAAAATGTAGTTTTTACAAAAGGTGCTTTTTGCAAAAGTTACTTTTTGCAAAAGGCACTTCTTACAAAATCTACTTTTACAAAAGGTAGTTTTTACAAAAGGTGCTTTTTACAAAAGGCATTTTCAACAAAATATACTTTTTACCAAAGTACTTTAAGCAAATTTTGTTTTTATAGAATGTTTGGAAAAAGTACTTTTTATAAAAAGTTCAAGCGCCCTATGTAAAAGGTACTTTAAACATCACGAAAAGAATTTTACACAATGAATTTTTGCTAGTTAAAGTTACGAATTAAGATACCCATAGACTATGCAATATTATTGAGTACTTTATTGCTATTAGTATCGTAGTTTTGCTGCACACTATTCAATAAATTGCACGATATTAAAAAAAATGTGGCCCAATTTTTCTTACAGTATGTGTATGTAAAAGCAAACATAATCTAGGCGCACGGACGTGCGCCAGGCCAAGTTCCGGCCAATGCACGCAGTGTGTATATTTACAGGAAGCCATTCGAGCTGTTTTTACCCCCTCATAACTTTGTTCCCCGCGACCGTAAAATTATGAAATTTATACCATAATTATATAATAAATTCATATAACCTTATATGCAAAGTTTGAAAGTTTTAGAATGAAAGGTTCCGGAGATATGGAGGTGCAAAAAGTGCATATTTTAAGATATACTCACTGACTCACTGACTCACTCATCAAATTGATGAAGCACTTCCGCTATAGCTAGAGAGCTAAGATTTGATACACGAGTAGATCTAGGTAAGCAATGAACCAGGAAAATCTGAAAACCTAAAAATTTTAAACAAGGGGGTGGGGCTACGCCCATAAAAATTAAAATCTGTGCTAGTGAGCTGAAATTTGCTAAAGAGCTAGGTCTAGGTAAGCACTAAACTAAAAAAGTTTTAAAACCCGAAAATTTTGGTCAGGAGGGCGGGGCTACGCCCATAAAGGTTAGAATTAAAAAAGCAAATCTAAGGCGCTTAATGGAAGCTATTTTATTGAAATTCGGCACACATGCTGCGATAAGACAAGCCTAAAAATTTTTCATTAAAAAAGTGGGCGTTGATACGCCCATACAATTTCAACCTCATTTTCGTGTACTACGGCTCAGCATATTTAGATATACTATTTCTGTATGTGTTATTTTCCGTTTGCAACGAAACTTGACAGGAATAATTAACAGTGACCGAAAAAAAATCTTAAGTTTGGAAAAGTGTGCGGAGTTACGCCCATTAAAATTATAAATGAAAAGTTGTGCTAAGGAGCTGAAATTTGATACAGGAATAGGTATAGGGGAGAAAACAATAAGAAAACCCTGAAAACCCAGAAATATTACTCAGAGGGGAGGGGTTGCGCCCATAAAAATTAAAAATTAAAAGTTGCTTTTATGAGCTGAAATTTGTTACACAAGTAGGTCTAGGTGAGAAACGAACTAGAGAAATCTGAAAAACAAAAAAATTTTACCAGAATGGGCGGGGCCACGCTACTATTGTTTGAACCTGAAAACTTACAGCCTTATTTATAAAACTTATTAAGACTTTTTAAGAAAATTTGTTTATGAAAATTTGTCTTAAAACCCCTTTATAAAGCTTTAATAAGTTAAATAAATAAGGCTGTTAATAAACAGCTTTTAACATAAGCCATTTAAGTGACGTTGCACGCATGCAATACTTTAAACTATCACCTAAAAAAGTGGGCGTGATCACTCCAATAAAATGTTAGCCTTGTGTTTAATTTAATTCGGTCTAGCATATTTTGGAAGAAAATTAGCATGAATTATAAGCGCTGCTCACAACAATATTGTGAGTTTCAAATAGTGGGAGGGGTAATGCTCATAAAATTATAAGGTAAAGTTCACGCTAAAGAGCTGAAATTTTATACACAAGCAAGTGTAGATGAGTAAACCAATGGAAAAATCTTAAAACCAAGAAGTTTTATCCGCTAAAACTTCAATTAACAGTAGAGTGCCAAGCAAGTTAGCAGATTATCTAAAAATTATATGACACCCTTACGATTACAAATGTATATAATGCATAGCATATGTCAGTGACAGGTGTTGTGCCAAATAAGAACTTGGTCACAATGTATATCTCACTGCTTTTGATGGCCGAAATTTTTGATAGGAACTTGGCCTTTTTTCACATTGATGTTTTTGTGAGGATCTAGACTTACAAGTACAATTTAAGTAATTTTAAAATTATTTTTTCTTGATATATACTAGAAGCATACAAAATTTTAAACAAATTAAATAAATTTAACTAAAGTTAAAAATTATGTTTAGTAATGTATCCGGAAAGAATTATTGTACAAAGTATTTTATTGTTGATTAATATAAATCAAAATACTTGATGTTATCCAATATACTGTGCCATATGCTAATAAAATACAGACTTATGAATTATTGCACAATAATTTATATAATTTATTTAATTCATATCACTTAATGAACAAAATTAAACTGTGTAGTTAAGAATATAATTTTTTATATGTATGTATATATATTTAGGTGTTTTAAATAGTTTTAACTCACACTGTACTTGTTCTTAAGCCAGCGCTATGTATTGATATTTTATAAATACACAAGTCAAATGCATGAGGGCAAGCTTCTGTGACAAGTAATCGTTCACAGAACTTTGATTTCAAACTTTGAGTTAATACACAAGCATACATTCATCTAAATCCACAACATTCGATGGATTACATTGATGATGGATTTATATGGAGCACGTTCGCGGTTAGTGGAAAGCATAAAATAAAAAAACACAAGCCACAGCAATATATCTAAAAAACATCCATCTTTTACCGTACAATACATCCATATATCTCTATTAGACTTGGGACACACTCACACACACATTCACTTACTAAAGACTCATACAACCAAATTCAATTCTGCCCTTCTTAAGACTCAACCCACCAGTTCTTAGAAATTTCCCACACACAAATTTACATTTCATGTTAACCATCCCGACTTCCTCTTTTTATGCTTTTATCAGCATACATCTCCTACATCAGTTTCCTTCATTCGATTTCATAAGCTTGTGTGTGTGCTAAAAGTGAAAATAGAAGAGAGAAAAGTGAAAGACTTACCGAGAATTCATCCAGCAGTAAATAATGGGATTGTACATGGAATTACTCATCGCCAACCAATATATGAATAAATACACCTCTTGGATGAAGGGTGTTTCCGTTATGGCTGGATAACACGAAGTTAATATGAAGTATGTGTGGAATGGTAACCAGCATACGGCAAATATTAAAACCACAACCATCATCATTTTAACGACCTGCGTATGAAATTACAAAATATTAAAATAAAAAATACACACACGTAAAATTCTGCAAATAAGCATTTTGTTTAACAACTTAATTATTCAAGCTTGGTAAAAGCATCCGTTTTGCAAACGTTACAAAACAAAAACAGAAATGAAAAATTGCTTTTACTTTTGTGCAAAAGGATGCAAAGAATGCGTTATTCGCATCTACTGTGCGGGGGTTTAAACAGGTTTTAAAACTTTTAAAGCCAAGCAAAACATTTTGTTAAATATTTTGCCGCTTTAATAAAATGAGAACTAATACCATGTTCACACTTACGTGTTTAACGTTTCATTCGTGTTTAAGAGCTTAAACACTACGATTTTGAGATGTTTTATCATATATTGACTTGTTTTGTTAAACATATCAAATGAAATGTTTAAGATTTAAACACTTCCTTAAACACGTAAATGTAGTATGTTCAGTGCGTTTTTTGATAACGCTGGCAACTTTGTGTTGTTATTAAACGGCGCACAGTGGGGTGAATGGTAGAGAAAGTGGCGATTAATTCATAGAAGTCGTAATTTTAAAGTGTTGTTATTTTTTATTGATGAATTTTAATAAATACATAAAAAACCAGTATTTAAAAAAGATTTTTTGAAAAAAAAAAAAAAATTTCAACCTATTATGGGCTTTTTTGTATTTTGGAGAAAATGGTATTATTTGACTATTTTTTTTTTGCAACTTTGGAATCAAAAAAGATAAATTGGTAAATTAAATTGTAAATTAGAGCATACTGTATGTGCCTTTAACAAATGTTTTGTTTAAATAAAAAAAATTCATATTTAATATGTATTTTTCACATTGATTTACAAAAACCTTCATGACTCGAAAATCGCACAAATGCGCAAAAAGGTATTCTGTTAATTATTAGCTAAAATCTTATATTTTAAGAGCATAAAATCATTTTGCCCTGCACTCATCCGCAAAGTTGTTGAAACTCAATGTATATACCAAAAATACCACATTTTTAGAGCAATTAATTTTTTTTTTAAATATTTCTAAAACATTTATCTAAACAAAAAATAATTTTTTAAATGCTCATATACCTGAAGTTGACGGTTCCATTATAAAACTTTTACTTATAGAAGTCTTAACAAAAACTATAATAACTGGAAATATCAAAATTTTCTCTTTTAATCAATGCGCGCGAAAATTAGTAACATTATTGAACTTTGAGCACACACTGCAAATAAAGTAAACTACCAAGAACTTTAATTTTTGCAGTTATTGATGTAGAATTTTATCTACTTTCATATGGTACCAAAAACGATTATAAAAGTTAAAGTTCATCTTTTGAATTAATCGCCACTTGTGAAGTCTTTCATCCCACAGTGCGGCGGTACGTGAACAATTAAAATGATTTACAAAACTATTTATTGTTTAAAAAATATAAACCAAATAAAAAACATAATTGTTCATAATTTTTTACAAATAGAATCATTTACTAGCACCACGTCAACTTTCAACATCTCAAATGTAGTGTGAACGGTTGTGTTTAGTTTTTTTTTTTAACACTTGCCTTAAAGACGTTTAAGACCATAAGTGTGAACATCGTATAAGATACTTATCCAATCTTCTGACCTATTCTAGGTTCTACAACTCTGGCGTTTACTTAATTGCCCTATTATGAGTTGCATTCAATTTTCGATCTTCACTGGCTATCGAACATCAAAAATAGAATGTTCAATTCATATTAAGAACATCGAAAATTTCGCTGAGCAACGAATTTTCTATCGAACAGAAATTAGCTTTTGATTAAGTATTTTAATATGAAAAATTCTTAAAAAATCTAAATGTCAAACAATGTTTATTTTTAACACACAAACAGAAATTTTAAGCAATTTTTTTTGTCGATTTTATTCACAATAACAACGTTCTTTGTCGAATGCTCCTCATAATACCAAATGAAAATTTGTTCGTTCAGTACTTTCGACTATAGTCGAAGATCGAAAGTTGCTCATAATTATATTTTTATAATTTAAAAATTCTAACCTATTCTAGGTTCTACAACTCCTGCGTTTGCTTAATTCTTTTTCTGTTAGTCCTAGTTTACACTACGCAAGTCTTATTGCTGAACTGATTAGTTTGAGGAAGAGAGAGACGAGGGGAACTGTAACGTTTCTTTTCCCCTCGTATCTCTCTCTCTCGCTCTCTCCTAACAAACTAATCAGCTTAGCATTAAGACTTGCATAGTGTAAACTAGGACTTATTGTGAATTATATTTTTATAATTTAAAACTTACCCGTCTTTTGCTTTTAATATTTTCTACTTGACGAGGAGTATATTCGCCAATCGCCTTAGAACCCCACAGCTCGAAACCAACACGGGAATAGGTGAAACTCATTGAAATAATTGGCAGGAAGTACGTGAGAATCATAAACAGGATATTGTAGCTAAAATATAATGAACAAAGAGATAAGTAAGCTGTAGATATTACAAAAATTCTTTCGTATTTTAGATTTATTTACACATTTGATTATACGAAAAATATTATCAAATAAATTCAGTAAAAAGCGACTTTGACTCACACACGAAGGATTCCGTATGGACACTACATACATATGTAATATTATACGAACTTTAGTCTATGCATCTTGAATATCCTACCTGTGCCTGAATTCAGTAACTTTTTGCGAACCTACACGCAAAGAAAAGTTATGGTTGTAGAATGGCTGAGCAAACAATATTATGTTCTCTGAAACAAATGTGTGGTCGTCGAAAACTAGTTATTGTTATTTTAAACATTTATTTCGTTACGATAAACAGAATAATGTTTGAATTTAATAATTGCATTATCACATCCATATAAAAGTGTGATATGGCTGGAGTTTAACAATATAGTTTTGTTAAAAATTTATGACTACAACATAATTTATATTAATATTTAAAAATAATATGATATAAATAACGATATAATGTTTTCCAAAACCATACTATGTTAAGTTTAAAAATAAAATCTTTTTCAGAAACATCTGTCAGTTCAGCATTTCGTTTGTAAGCTATCGGTAGTGCACGGCTGGTGTTAAATAAATGAATAAATAAATAAAGTATAAACAAAAGGGTAGACCAATAAAAATATATAAACATTTGTGTATCTCTTTATACAGACATGTCAGTATGTCGCGCAAGTATACATTTCTATATATGTATACATTTTATTTTACCAATATTAATTTATTTTTATTCGAACTTAACGCACAGCTGTTTCTACAATAAATATATGATTAAACAATAAAATAGTATTATTATATTAAATAATACTGTGGTCGTATTTAACAATATTAATATAATATTAGAACATGGTATGGTGAGTCTCAATTATATTTTAGTCACATCTAACAATAGTGTTGTCATATTTACAATACTAAGATTATAATATAATTAACTCAGATAATATTATAATTAACTCAGATAATAATATTGTTAAAGTTTTTTTTTCTATTAACAATAATATGATTTGACTGCAACCATATAATTCAATCATAGTATGTTGATATTTGATTATGGTTACCTCAACCATATTTTTTCTTTGCGTGTAAAATCGTAATATCTATCGACATATTTATTCATTTACAGTAACGATAATGACATTCTGTAATTTATTTCTTACAATAGTGTACATCTGTGTTTTACTTACACCCCGAGAAAAAAAAACAGCTTAAAATCAATAAAAATCATTTTGAATTAATAAAAAACATTAACGAAATTCTAGTTATGTTGAATTTTTTTATTTCAATGTAGAAAAATTTTAATACAGTAATTATTTATTAACTTTATTTATTTTTAGTACTTTAATACAATTTTCTATTATATTGAAAATTATTGAATTAGTTGAATTGTGACGCATTCTTTTCTCTAAGTGTACCATTTAGTTGTGAATAATGTCGCATATCTGCGTGATAAATGTCAAAATAAGCGAAAAGCGCAAAGATGAATTAAAGAAAATCTAAATTACTTCAATCGACAGTCAATATCATTAAAATATATTACTGAATAGCAAAGTCTGTAAATATGCGTTACATTTATTGCATCGATACGAGTTTCGTAATAAAAGTTAATGAATCCAGCTACTGTACCACGATTAAATTTTTTAACGATAATCGCATCGTTAAAATTATTAAAACGAATTTGCTATTCAGTAAATTTTTTAACGATAATCGTTGTAGTTTAATGTCAGCTGTGAGGTTATTTAAGCTGCAATAATTTATGTGCTGTTAATTTTATCGACAAAAATCAACAGAAAATATCAACTGCATCCAATCATTAAAAAGAAGTTGCAGAATCACACAATCGTTATTGCAAGCGACAAAATGTATAGAAAAAAAATTACTACTGTCGGATCGTTAAAAGTTACTGAATCGCGCTACTGATGTAGATATTTAAAAAAAAATTTAAGCACACGGGCAAACTAATGCTTCGTTATTTGACGTTATTTTTTTGGTCGGTTTTTGGCGTTTTTTAGTTTTGGAGTTTTTTCTTCGTTTTTTGACGATTTATTTTAGTTTAAGCGTTTTTTTTAGTTTTTACCCTTTTTTTGCTTTGACAACTCTTTTTCGCTTTTTGGCAATTTTTTGGGTTTTTAACGATTCATTTTGGTTTTAACGATTTTTAAATTTTGGCGTTTTTTTTGTTTGGCGATTATTTCCGATTTTGGCGATTTAAAAAAAATAAGTACATGGTAAAGTTTATTTGCTGGTTTTGGCAATTTTTTTTAGTTTTGACACTTTTGTCGTTTTTGGGACATTTATCGGTTTTTTAATTTTTTTTAGTTGCGGCGTTTTTTTTTAGTTTTTGGCGTTTTTTTTTTGCAGATTTTAGCGATTTATTTTAGTTAAAGCGATTTTTTTAGCTTTGGCGCTTATTTTGTTTTTCGATTTTTTGGAATTTTGGCGATTTAAAAAAAATTAAGTGCATGGTAAAGTTTTTTTTCGGTTTTTGGCGTTTTTGTCGTTTTTGGGATTTTTAACGGTTTTTGGCATTTTTTAGTTTCGGCCTTTTTTCTTCGTTTTTGGCGATTTTTTCGGATTTTGGTAATTTATTTTTGCTTAAGCGATTTTTTAGTTTTGGTGCTTTTTTTGTTTTGTCGATTATTTTCCGCTTTCTGGCGATTTTTTTTTTGTTTTTAATGATTTATTTTAATTTCAGCGATTTTCAAGTTTTGGTTTTTTTTTGCTTGGCGATTTTTTCGAATTTTGGCGATTAAAAAACAAATTTAAGTAATTAATTTTTTTTTGCGATTTGTTTAAGCTTCGCCGTTTTTGGCGATTAATTTTAGTTTTAGCAATTTTTTTAGTTTTGGTGCTTTTTTTTGTTTTGGCGATTTTTTTTATTTTGGAACTTCTCAGTTTAAGCGTTTTTGGAAATATAGTTTGCTTCTTAGTGTTTCAAAGATACAGCAAATTGTTAAAATTACATAGTAAAAAATACATTAACTGATATAATACCCTTTAATTTTGACTTTTTAAATTTCAGTGTTAATTTTTGTAGTCTGCATAAAAATACACTAACTTTCAAAATTTCAAAAATTTATATATGATTGTCTGTATATTACATTAGGATTGTAAAATTTTTCGTTGCTCGTTCTGGAACACCCTTTAATTTTAAACTGTCATATGCTGGTTGTTGTAGCGGCCAAAATTTTACATATTCTGTGAAAATTTCAGGTCTGTAGCTTTTATGGTTTTCGAAAAAAAATACAGCCTGTGAAGGACAGACGGACGGACGGACAACAACAATAGGTTTATTTCACCTTTGGTATACAGAACCCTAAAGGTTATTCAATTACAGCATTTATATCTTTCTAATACAGAACAATGACTTCGAATTAGTTTACTTATAAAATCCTTTGGAAGAAATGGTAAATGAAGGCAGATGCATTGCCACAAGTGAAATTGCAACTAATACAGACATAGACGGGAACTGTGGACAAAATTATTATTATTTATATTAAGAAATTGTACCCCCTATTTAGAATTCATCAGAAAAAATTTCATACAAATATCTTATTTACTCAACTCTTGAGAGGTAAATAAATTTTTCTTTTTCCATTAATTTATGTGTGCAAATTGAAAACTTCAAACTCGTTTTCTGGTACAACGGGTTTTTTGAGTTATGATGTTCTTTGTGTAAATGGGCGATATGTATCAACTTTTTTTTTTTGTACTTTTCATTTTCAATATTGTGATTTTGTACACTGTAATGTAAACTAGACGGCAGAGTTATGATCCTTCCCCTCTGATTTCGTATAGTGATTCTACAAAGACCTACAGAATTTGGAAACAACTAAATCGGCCTATTTTATGTTTATTAGCAGCAAAATTTTACTCCATCCACTTTTACCTTTTTTTTTATAAGTCACAAGTGCCCAATTCACAGTTAAAATACCATATAGACTGCACAAGCAGATTGACAAACTCAGTCTTTCAATTACATTTATAATAAGAGCAATTTATTTGGGGCTTTCAACGATTGCCAACGGAGCTTACCCTCGATATTACTTTCCTATTCGATTTCATGCTGCTGTACAAGTATATGACAACACTTTCACCTTTTGTGTTGAAAGGCAACACTGTGACTCAATGGGAAATCGTACTAACAATTCTTAGCAAATATCTAAAGTTTAAATTAGACGTGACATAGCCATAATGCCATAGCCATAACCAAACCAAAATTCAATTGGTTTCTATGGTGAGAGTTATGGCGTTATGACGAGTCACCTATAATCAAATACAGTGTTGCCTATTAGTATGGTTCGAACGGCTGTTTTCTAATGCTATGGTTATGTCACGTCTGATTGAGCCTTAACTGGGCACCCTAATAGAGCTGCAAAAATATCGATAGTGGCTCCATTCGATAGTTTCGATAGTATTTTTTGATGCCATCGATACTATCGATAGTTTTTGATTTTTAGAAACACCACTTTTACACACGGAAAGTTTACTTTGCAAAGTCTTAATTCAGGTGTGTGAAAGGCAGAGTGATAATACTATCTCTTTCTGTCTTTTTCCCTGCTGAATTAAGGCTTTGCAAAGTAAAGTTTCCGTGTCTATAAGGGCTAAAACTTATCAATTGTGTATTTTTCTAATATAAAATCTTAAATTTTTTAATCATTCGGTGAAGTAAAAAGAAAGTTGATTTTTTTAAAACTTTTAGTTCCAATGTTTTTAATACACATATTCAACAAACATATATACACAGTTCTATAAAAAAAATAAACGAAAAAGCAAACAGATATATAGATGGATCAATAAAAAATAAATTAAAAAGGAATAAAATAAAAAAATCTTTCATCATTACTTAAACTATTGCAGTTAGCTAAAAAGTATTCGTTTAACAGAAGGAGAAGCAAACTATATAGCGTCACCTTTTATTTAGCCGCCGTTGGTACATAATAATTGTATTTTTATGCAATTTGCATAAAAAACTGACATCTTATGTTGAAACAAATCATAACTAATTAATTTGTTTTCACTTTTATATATGTAATGATAACCATTACCAAACCAGGCGGAGAAATTTGTATGTTGCATTTTTTATGACACAGTCGCCATCATTCCGTTTTTATTGACTTTGATTTTTTCTCGTTTAGTAGAGTGTTTTTGTCGATAGTATCGCTATCGAAAAAAAATATCGATAGTCCACTTAAAATAAAACTATTGATAGTCGCTCCACTCGATAGTTTCGATAGTTTTATGTAAAACTATCGATAGTATCGAATAGTTTTATAAAAGTTGCCACATAAACTACATTTGACTCGAAAAAAAATCCAGAGTCCTCAACATTTTCAGTAGTATATAAAAATATATCAAGCCTTTTTTCGATTTTATCGTAAGCGGCACATTATCGAAAATATACTTTTTTATTGAACTTATAATTTTATGGGCCTACCCATGGTTTAGAATTATCAAAATGCGAAAATTGTTGATAACTTTTAAGACACTAACTGTAAAGTTTTATCGTAAGCGACAATTTTAACCTTCTTCTAAAAATTTAATTTTTATCGCATACGATTACATCGAAGATTAGGCTGGATATGTAGGTACAATTAAAAAAAAATGTTGTAGGGAAACACGCTAGGGTATGTCAAAATAAATCCGAGACGATTGGCGGCCGTCGCGATATCAGTACCACCAAAATTTATCTTTGTGTCGACGATGTTGAATTTATTAAGATACTTGTGACTACTATTTGTCGAATAACACTTGGATTTATAAATAAATTCATATACATGCATATGTAAGTATGTATTTAAGTACTTATGTATACAGAAGCAGGGATGCGATGTCATATTTACAAATTGTACTAACTTTCAAAAAAAATTTTAATTTTTTCAGTACGATTGTACCTAATTCTTTATTTATATTTTTTTAATACTTGTACTTTTTAATTAACTAAAAATCAATTAACAAAACGCCAGAAGGTGCTCAAAGAATATTAGTTGCTGGGATCTGAATATAAAAGTAACATTTACGATATACTACGTTTATAACCTTTTTTTTTATTCGATTGTTCACAGTCGATGCAAATAGTCGGCTTCTCCCTTTGGTACGAAAATAAAATTTCCACATTTGCAGATGAATTTGGAATAAATAACATTCCTCCAGCAATTCTCTAAGTACCGGAAAACATCGTTTGACTTACATAATTTTCTAATACATTCGAGCTAAAGATTAACCCCCTTGTGCAAAAAAATAAGTGAACGTTAAAACCGGTTTTCTATGGAAATTTTTTTTTAATGTATACTTCAAGCACGCATTATTTTTTGCATAAGGGGGTTAATATATTTTAATGCTATTTTTGGCATGTAATAAATATAAAGAGATTCCAGTAGTGCCAAATGGGTCATTGCGGTGCTACGGTACTTTTGGCATTCAAATAGCGCTAAAATTATACAATTGTACCAACTTTTGCATCGCTGTACAAAAGCTTGAATCAACGACGGATAACTTGCTTCAAAGCTGCCGGCTAATGTTTACTGACTTCGATTATTTTTACTCTTTTGTTTTTTTTTCGATCGATAGTGGAAAAAACTATCGATATTTCATTTACAACAAAACTATCGATAGTACTATCGATAGTTTTGCAGCTCTACTCTACACCCTAATTCAATTCATAGTATTAAATTAATGTGCTGACTTGCAATTATAATTTGTTGCTGATCTCGTTTCTCCAATAAAATTTTGAGTGAATTAAACATATGTATATTGTTTAATATCTTTTAACTGATAATATAATTTAATTAATAATTTAAGCTTTATTCTATGTTATAATTGTATCTCTTTGTTACGTTTATGCCAGAAACATTTGAAACATATTAACTCATGTTCCATGACTAAACACACAACACAGTGAATATTTTTTGCTGATGCTTTACATAGTGTCCACATCTGACGAATTTATATCATGATAAATGTTAAATTGCTATCATGATGAAAATTCATCAAGTATAGATTCAATTTATTAATATTATGTCAGGCGTTATGACATAATAATCATCATAGCTCACGGCCTGATAAATTTGTCTTGATATTAAATGCCATTTTAGTTTAGATTAGGTTATAATATGTTGGGTTTACACCAACGTGCACGACTCAACACGAAGTGTTATTGACAAAAAAAAATCTGATTTCATGCGAGTTCGGTTCATTTTGTGTTGAGCAAAATTGACACGCAAAACATGAAACTATTTTAGATATAAAATATGTATGAATGAATTTCCAGTAAAGAAAAAAAATTATATTTTGTATCGTCAAACACACAACACCAGCATATTTATTGATATTGTATGAATCTCTAAAGCTTAAAGTTCTGTACGTTAATCGATAGTATCAGCTGTGTTGGCGGATAGTATCGGCTGGCAGTGCCAACTGATCTTCAACACTATACCAATAATATTTCGTGCGTGTTTCGTACGTGTGGAGAGTCTTGGTATTCGTGTGCGTGTCATATCGTGTTGGAAAAATTCCACACGTGCCTATCTCTAGTTGGGTTAGGTTCATAAGTTAGGTTAGGTGAGATAACGTAAAGTTAGGTTAGTTAAGATTAGGTTAAGTTCGTTAAGGTTAAGTTCGGTTAGCTCATGTTAGCTCATGTGAGGTTAGGTTCAGTTAGTTTTCATCAAATTAGGTTGAGTTAGATAAGTTTATGCTATGTTGGGTTAGTTTAGATTATGTAATGTTAGGTTTGGTTGAGTTAGGTTAGATTATGTTAGGTTAAGTGATTTAAAGTTAAGTCAGAAGTTCTTGATCAATTTTCTTCCTTAATTATCCCTCTAGTGGGTGCCAATCTCAATTCACATTTAGCAATCGACAATACTGATGTGATCTCCATAGTTTTTTTTGATAGGCTTATCATTGTATTAAAGGCGCTAATATACAACTTGTCCTGTATTTTTTGAATATATTTTTTATTTTAAGGATTTCTAATATTCTATCGATAAATATTTAAATATTCGTGGCCGTACACTTGCTTAACATACACTGAATAACACAACTAAACTAACATAGAAGTTTATTTGACCGAGGCTAGGTTAGATTAGGTAATGTTATGTTGAGTAAGGTTAGGTTTGGTTAAGTTAAGTTAAGTTAGCCCAGGTTTGTTGAGGTAAGGCTAGGTTCGGTAAGGTTACTTTGGAATAGGTTCGGTTAGGTTAGGTGAAGTGATGTTGGGTCGGTTTCGGCTAGGTTAAGTAAGTAAGATTTTAACCTTACCTTAGGTTAGGGAAAGTTATGGTAAGTAATATTATGTTTAGTTAGGCTAGGTTAAGCAGAGTCACGAGTAAGTTATCCTTAGTTCGGTTAGGTTAGGTTGTGTTAATTTAGGTTTTGTTAGGTAAAGTTAGGTTCGGTTGGTTCAAGTTATGTTAAGTCAGGCTTGGTTAGATTAGGTTGGGGTAGCATAGCTTAGATAAGGTTATGTTAAGTTAAGTTAGCCAAGGGTTTGTTGAATTAGGCTTGAATAAGTTAGGGTAGGTGGCGTTATGTTATATTAGAATCGGTTCGGTTAGGTTATATTGAAATAGTTCTTGTTAGCTTAGGTAAGATGATGCTAGTTTAGATTCGGGTAACTTAAGTAACTAAAGTTTGGTTGAATTGGGTTAGAAAAAGTTATGCTAACTTGAGTTAGGTTGAATAAGGTTGTGCTATATCATATTAAGTTAGGTAAGGTGCGGTTAGTTGAGGTTATTTTAAATTAGACTAGGTTAGGGTAACATAGACTATGTTAGGTTAGGTTAGGTTAGGTTAAATTAGACCAGGTTAGGATAACATAGACTATGTTAGGTTATGTTAGGTTATGTTAGGTTATGTTAAGTCATGTTAGGTTAGGCTATGTTAGGTTAGTTTAGGTTAGGTTATTTTGGTTGAATTTATGTTAAGTTAAGTTAGCTTTTTGCACGTTTTTTAATAATGCAGTGCTGTAGTGCCTCTGGTGTCAATTAGACGTATTAGGTTAGGTTAGGTTAGGAAGGGTGGTGCTTTACCGCACCTCCACTCCGAGATCCAATTGGGTCCATTGTGATTCCCTTCTGTTGCCCAAAAAGTAAAATTTAGTTTTTGTGAGGCGTATTAAATTTTCAAAGCTGTGCTTAGTAGCCATTTTATTGGTTATTTTACTTCGCCGATGATTCTGCTACAGAACAAAGGGGGCGCTCTGATGTTACATTTAAATTAATATCTGCTGAAGTCGGTATAGTTCAGTGACCAGTGTGACCTAAATCACTCAAACTTTCCTACAACAACTGATATAAAGGGACACTAATGCACACTAGAAAAAAGCGTGGTGTTTTTATTTTAATGACTTTTGGATACCGGGCTCAAACTCAGGATCTTCGGATTTGTAGTTAATGGGCTAACTACTTCAGCCAATACTGAAGTATAGCCAATCATGAGTATAGAAGTTCACGATAAGTTTTATTCCATTTTTATCAGTCTAGTGGCTGCCAATCCTTTTTTTTAGAGTAAGCAGTCCATCATCGTCGTACTTGTACCTAAATTGTACTTCTTCTGCAAAAGGCTCAAAGACTTAAGTCATGTTTATTGGCGATTGTCTGCTAATTTCTTAGTTTAAGCTTACATAACGATGGCTTAATATAAAAATGGGGGTATCTCATTTTTTTTCGAAATCGGGTTCTTAACGTTTTCTGGCAGACAACATACAATTGCATTCTTCTTGAAGAATCAAGGACTTATGGCAACTTAAAAAAATATTTCTTCATGTAAATGCTTTAGTTTTTCTTCAGTTTTTTGGTTCTCCTATAAAATATTGAAAATTAAAAAGTTCTGCGCCTTTTTATATTAAGCCATCCATATGTATGTCGCTGAAAATGTTCACTGGGAAGTTAAATGTTTCACATACATATATGTGCATGTATGCACATGTGTATGTATGGCTGCAGATACATAATACTTAGTGCACACATCGACAAAGTAAAAGCCTGAAAAGGCATTTGCTTACCCATATTGAAAAACACTTTAAACGTTATGAATACTTAAAATTATCATCAACATCATGTGTTGCAATTTCTATTGTAGTCGAAATACCCGCATGATGATGTTTCTTTCATTCAAGCATAAATCGTTCCGATAACAAGAAATTGTATAAGACGTGCACAATACACAAGATTAGTGAAATTTGTAGCATAATAGTAATAGTGTTGTTGATATATGTTGCTGTATAGCACAGTGAGGCATTCGTTGCTATTTTTGGTTTGTTTTAGTATGCATATTAATGCTCGTTCTTTGCAGGTTAAATTCTTACACGATTTCGGTTGAAAAATATTTTTTGTTTGTTTTTTTTGTAAGTAGTCGGATTGATAAAAGAAATTCCATTGAGAAGGTGTTCTTTAATGGAAATGCAATAGGACAATAGCATACGCAAATGCTTGCAAAAGCTCCCAAATAAATTACTTCATTTGGGAAGGTCAACAAAAATCGTTTGATACAACATAAAATTAGTTAAAATGAGTCGGATGCTCAATCCTCATTGAAGCAGATATAATAAAATCTCTCTCACGATCGGTTTAAAGATTCATACCCAAGAGGTTGTAGTATTTTAGAAAACACACGAGCCATAGCTAGTTGCCTTGAGACTCGGAGACTTTGAGGGTCATGCTTACATATTGTTACGTTTAAATTTTATTAAACGTGGGAGTTCTTTTGATTGCTCAAAAATAAAAATAAATAACACACAACTTTTATTTGCTACTGTTCTTCCTTTTATTCTTAACTAAGCAAATTACAACTTGTCTTTACTTAAGTACTTTTTATCGTTATTATCCACTTTCAACGAAGCTGGCTCGACTAAGCATTGACTTAACGATGTCAACTCAACTACTGTCTGATTAGCACTCCCTGTTCTCGCACATGCTGCCACTTTTTACAGTACAGGAACCGGTTCTCGAATGATGGCGCCCGATAGATGGCGTGCTCGCACTTTTATTTGTGTGTATGCATGTCTGCAGCTATGTACACAATTATTGTTGTTGCTATAGTGTTTGCACGTGAATATGTGTGTGCGTTTAGTGCTTTAGTTAAATACTTCTAGATAGTTTGTGACGGCCAAAGTCCCGAAGCTCGTTTTGGCTCACAAGTCTAACTATGTAGTCATTATTATTAATTTTGTTTTTTTATGCATGAAGCAGATTTCTTTGATTTAGATTATTACAATTAATAAGCACTGAATTTTATATATGTAATTATTGTTATTATTGATATTTTTATGCCTGAAGCAGATTGCTTTGACTTGTATTCTCATTATTACTTTCCTCATTAATAAGCATTATATTTAATTATTATTATTATGTATACTCTTATTTTATTTTACCTTATGTGCTAACAAGCACGCAATTATCTACGTATTTCGTGTAGCAACAAAAGCCATCATATACGCTCTTTGTGTGAACAGGGTGACCGATGACATTTTTCAAAAAGTGGCACCAAATAGGGGATTTATCAAAAAAAGGTGCAAAATTAAAAAAAAATGAGAAAACTACACTAAACTTTTTATTTTTAATGTATTTTCATATAACTCACCCAAAAAAAGGGAGAAAAAAGTGGTAAAACAGTCGAAAAAGGGGAAGGGCAGTTCAAAAAGTGGCAATTTGCCACTTTAGTCGGTCAATCGGTCACGCTGTGTGTGAACATTCTGGCAGAGGTATATTGATGTGTGTGTGTGTCATATGAAAGAGCATAAACGGCTGTTAGTCACCACAACAATTGTAAGCACACACACACGAGTATGACGCTAACGTTGGAATGTATAACACATGATACAATTATACAGGTAACCGCGAAGCGCCAGCTGTTTTGCTTGTTTTGTGATTTGATCTGCCAAATTGTGCTTATGTTTTACCAACACACGCGCACAGTGCCTATTAAAACTGTACTAATACAAACATGCTTTGCAAAGCCAAGAGAAAACGCAAGTACATGTGTATTGTTTTCCTCTCTTGTCAATCACAAAACAGCAATAAAAATCACTGTTGTTTTATTTGTTGTACATTTGTTGTAGATTCGCGGCTACCTGTATTATTGTATCATGGTATAACAGAGAAATGGTATAAAAGGCGACTGAATATAGAACAATTATCAGTTTGCTTGCAGCGCTCGCTACGGTAAGACAAATATTGAACGACGGGTACTTGTCTAATATTCACTTTCTATAGCCACATTGGAGCAAGATTAGATATTGGAATTCGGCTACAAATCCACTATCTACAACCTGCAGTAAACTCTCGTGACGGGCTACTGCTAGGTGTGAAGGGAGGCTACCTTGGTACACGCTTCCAAGGCGAATCTCATCACTAGGAAATTTACAAGTGAGGGGAGGCTGTCGCTGGTATCTAGGCTACGGGTGCCACGACGCATCCAGCCACTAGTAAATTAGGGCCTTCTGCCACTGTTCCAGTTAAATTAATTGTGGGGAGGCTGTCGCTGGTATCCAGGTTACGGGTGGCACGACGCATCCAGGCACAAGTAAATTAGGGCCTTCTGCCACTGTTCCAGTCAAATTAACTGTATTTGAGTTAAAGTCCAATTAAAGTAATTTTGTAAATTCTATTTAGTAATAATCTTAGTTTTAGTTTCGTAAATTGCATTGGCAATAGAATTTTTGTTTGTAAATAAATTGAATTTTGTAACGTAAAGGAAGTCAAATCGTTTTTTTTTATTTATTTCACACACGATCCTGGACTCCGCTGAGTCTACCCCAGCTAAGAGCGGAATCGTGTCGTTACAAGTTCTTTGCATTAACCCTGTAGGAATATTTTTACGTAACAATATAATTAAGCGAAATTTCTGAACTTCATAGAATTTCTCATTTATTTGCATGAAAAAATGATTATCTAGAATTCTAAAGAGAAATATATTGGAAAGCACTTAAAATATATTTATTAATATTGATAAGAAATTAAAAATGCGGCTTTAAATATAATGAATTAAATTAAATACAACTCTGAGATATATAAAAATGACTCTACTTCAAGAAATTGGCAGCATAAAACAATGTTTGAGCAATTCAACCATTGGTAATACCGTAGTACGTAAAGAAAGAATATATTTTATATACAAACCAGTATAAAGGAATTTTTCGATTTAACTAATCGGCCTGACATTATATCGTTCGTTAAACCGTAATGCCACTGTACTTCACTCAAACAAAAATTCCATTGCCATGCTATCAATGTATAAGATAGCAATAGTGTTCACCTCTAGTTCATTCTCGATCCTTCTGTGTGGTGAACAAATACCGGATATTGCTAACAGTCGCGAGAACACGAATGTTATGTACAAAACGGGGATGGCAATACCTAAGATGTTAATTATGTATTTATGTACATCAAAGTCAGTCTTGTGTTATGAACAGTGTTGCCCAATGTGCAGCTTTATCTGTTTTTCGCAGTTTTTTGAACAGTTGAACAGTTCTTTTCCCTCTTTTATTCATAGTAGTGACAAGCTCATTCAGACGCCCATTCTTGTCGTAATTGTATAAAAGCCCTCATAAAAAAAATCAAAAATAAATAATAAAATAATTTAAAAGAGTCAAAAATATTAACAATTTCTTTATGTTTTTCATACAAGTTTTAAAAATTATGAAATCAAAGCAATTAAAACTGTATACTAGTGACTTTTATTTTATTTGCAATTGCGAACTTGCATAAATAAACAGAAATGAAATATGAAGAATTTCATATCTAAATAATTGTCTTAAGAAGAGCTTTCCACGTGAAAGTTCACTTTTTTGTCGTGTGCGACAGCAAGCAATTATTTTAGAAAAATGTGACTAGATTTTCCTTAAAATTTTACCTAATACAGAGCTGCAGAAGGCCTTCAAAAAAATAAATAAAGAAGTAAAAAAAAATTTCGTTTTCTTTGAAAAATCAAACATATTTGTTTGGTGTCCCACGCTACAGAAAGTTGACATTCCTGTGGATATGCCAATATACAATGATTATCCAAAGTTCCGTGGAAATATAAAAACGCTTGTGAAACTTATTAAAATTTATTTTTGTAAGTATTTCTTTTATCCACAGTTTCTATGGAAACTTGTGCAAAATTCAGTAGCAGTCTTGTATAAACTTTTTTCTTAGCTGTTTACTACGCAGAGGTATTAAAGTTCTACAAGACCTTCCCTCTCCCCTTCACCACAGTAGTTGGTTTCAAACTTCGAATTATATTTTTTTTCGATGCTGTGAAGTTTGTTGTGATAATATTATCCTGAAGGTTAAATTGATTTAAACACCACCCACCATGAGAATCAAATTTAGTGGAAATGTGTGTTTTTCAAATCTCTTTATGGAGTTTGTTACAAATTTATGTTTCAAAGAAATTCAAAAGGATTTTTTCATATAATAGTTAAAATAAATATAACGAAGCATACAAAAAATATTTAACTACAACTAGGAGCAGGAACATTTAGCGGGAAATATGATGTAGATTTTTTAATCCGTTTCCGTTTAGTCTACTGTGATGTGGTCTTGTCCCGTTTCATAACTTAATTCCTATTAATACTTACATGTATTCATGATGTGAATAATTTGTTGAACCATCGGGCCATTCTGTATAGCATACAGTGCGTAGACCATCCTTGCTGGGTATTTCACCAGTGGTGAAGAACAAAAGCATTGGACAGGAAATAATGGCAGATGCGAGCCAAATGATAGCAGCAATTGCCAAATTGTTACGTTTCTTCATACGTGGTTTCAGAGGTTTCATTATGGCAAAATATCTTTGAAAGAGTAAGGGAATAGATAAAGGCATAAATATTAAAGCACGAGTAACAAAATATGTACATACATACATCGATGTAAATATGATAAACTTAATAATAATAAATGTCATGTTGCGAATATAAAATTGAAGGGTTGTGTAAAATTTTATGATGTTCAGCAGCAAGTAGTTGCGTGTGAAATTACTCGTACTTTGGGAAAATATTAAAATAAAATACTAAAATATGTGCAAAATATTTTACAAGTAAATGTTAAAGGATAAATTTTATTTTCTGATGCATTCAATCATTGAACGAACACTGAATATTAAAGAATAAATACATAAAATAATAATTTTTAAATTATTTCGAAATAAAAAAAATAAAATTCACATAAATATTTTTAGATATTTTAGTAGCTTTTTATACTTGCAGAAGAAAGAAATAAAATAAAAATTTGTGTTAATCATAAATTTTAGCAAAATGATGATGCTAACTTTATTTTTTCTGATTAATAAGGTTGTGTTTTGTTTTATTAAAAATATAATTTAAAATACATTAACATTTTATTAAACAAATTGTTTTGAATGAACTAAGCAGTTTAACTGAAATTCGTAATAGAAAACTGTTAAGGAAATAACAGGGTGAATCAAAGTATAAACGGAAATATAATTCCAAATTCATCAAACTTTTGGTTCATAAAAATGTTCGTAATGGGGCATTTACACCTGCACAAAATCAAGCAGGTTTTTTAATTAAATTCTTTATGAAAATCTATACTGTTTACACCATGTTCTTTTGACATTTATCAAGATTTTTTTATCCAAGACAAAGCCCATTAACCAAAACAACTGCAATGTAGCCAATTCGAGCACCTTTTTAAAGCAGACCGTAGCTAATTCAACCACCTTTTATACAAATATATTGTACAGGGTAGTATGAATAAAATAAAAATGTTAGATGTTTAGTAGATTGCTTACGAATCTACTCACACACTAGATTTTGTTTTGTATGGAAAATCTAGAAAGAAGCAGCTAGGTTTAGCTCGAAATCTCGTAAATACTAGATTTCGAGGTAATGTAAATGCCCTATAATAGTTATTTTGATATATTTTGATTGTAATTTTCTTATTAATTTGCTGACGTTTTATAAACTACCACACATTCAAGCGCTACAATAGTTGCAACTGTGAATTCTTTCATTTTGCCACATTAGGAGAAATTTTTCCATAATACTAAAAGGAGATATAAAAAAATTTTATACGCATGTTTAGCAGACCGACATTGACAAAAATCTAAAAAACCTATATAAATTTAATGTCTAGCATTTTGTTTCTTCTTCTCTAGAGCATTTAAGCAGATATTTTGGACTGATTTAGCATTCCCAACATCATTTGCTGGCAACACTGCTCCGGTGTGTTGTGGTGAATCCATGCCTCGTTTTTTTTCACATTCGATCACAAACGGCGTTGTCAACTCGGTGCTTTTCGCACCGTTTTTAGTGCTTTTTGAAATTTTCGACGCGACAAATTTTGAATTTAGTGCTCAGTGCTTTTTTTAATTCATATTCGGTGCTTTTTGTTTCGAGGCGGTGACACTAAACGAAAAATTCATAGAAAAAGTTACTTACATATTTTTTTTGTCGAGGAAGTCTTTCATTCAAAAACATAAGCTTTGAAGTTAAACTTTAACATTTTAAGCACAATTCATGTAAAGAGTGTTTTGCCCTACAACAAAGAACACATAATACAAGTATTTACTCAAATATAGTCTAATAGCGATATTTTGTCTAGTAGAGGCAATGGATGGAGAAAGATTGATTGACTTAATGCAATTATGAAAACTTGCATTCCCATCAAACTTCTGTTACTTCCAAATTGAAACGCAGAAGTCTATCGAATGAATCGATATGAATAATTTTTTTTTAATATATATAACTTGATAAAATTGGAAATAGTTTTTTTTAATTATTAACTTTGTTATTTATATTGTGTTTGCTGCACAACGCTTTTGACACTATTTTAATTTCGATCAAAATTTATTATCTTTGTCACATAGTTCATCTGATTCGAGAGATTCGTTTGTTCATTGGCGAAAAAAAATTTAATTTTTTTTATAGTTACTTGAAAATGCTTCGTCAAATTGATTTAAGAATTCACTTATTCTTATAGAAATCAAATGTGTATCGGATGCCTCAAATTCGAAATTTTAGGAATAAAATGCAAGGTCAACCGATTCCTATATTTTTTATGTACATGCCGTCGTTTGCGGCACAGTACATGTTTGCAGCAAACCAATAACCAATCGACCATGTGTAAAATTTTTTTTAATAAAACAATAAAATTTTAAATTTAGTGCTTTTTTACTTAAATTACGCGCTTTTTTCCTGGTTTCGGTGCTTTTTGAAATTTAAAAGTTGACAACGCTGATCACAAACACAAACCTGTGGTAAGTCCGAAGTAGTGTTTGTTATTCACCACAGGTTTGTGTTTGTGGTCGATTGTGAAAAAACGCATCGCCCATCTTGATGAAAGCATTCTCATACCCAATTGATTATTCAAAATTAACACCACTGATCGACGTGAGATGCCTATAGCTTCCGAAATCTTTCGCACTTTCAATTTCCGATGGCACAACAACTTATCGCTTTTTTACCATTGAAATTGATGATAAAGAAATGTCAAATGACCGGTCAGGTCAAATGACTGATACTATTATTTTAGGGAGATTTGTTACTTAAATTGGCGTCTTATCGCTTTTGGTTTTCGCATCAAGAGAATAATTCCCCTGGGTTTTGTAGAAAATTAACTTGAAATTTTCAATTTATATACAACTCCATCAAGATATTTAATCATTTATGTGAAATTTTTACACAAGATAAAATACGATACGATAAAACTAACACACTATCAAATAAATTTAATTATTTTCGTTTATCATACCACCCCCTCATACCGTAACCGAGAAAACATCCATTAAATGGAAACTTGCAAATATGTTTGCGTGTGCTTTTAAAAGCTTTATTTAATTTTGTTTGTTAGCACATGAGGGTATTTTAGGCAACTCAACTCCATTATGAAGCGACTACCAAAAATTTAATTTAACATTTAAGTGTGCATGTTAAACAGCATAAGCAAACCATGTGTAAATTTTTATGGGAGCACATATACATACGAGAGTACGCATAGCTTGGAGTCATTTCTGAATACGGATATCCCTTGACTTTTATGTTTGCAGCGGTTAAAGGGATTTGCAAAAAGGCCTTCCGACAGACCCAATCAAATAAACGCTGATTTTCGCAAGCAAATGAAATAAATGTAGATGTGCGAATAGCAGTGACATAATCTAAAAAGGAACATCTGCCCCAAATAGGGCATTCCTGCTCTATAAAAAGAGTTTTAAGGAGTATGGCATTGCTTACAGGAGGATTTTACTTACAGGGCCTTAAGCAAAAAGCCCTTCTGCATTTTACTACTGCTGACTTGTTTGTTAACAGTGCTTTGTGTGTGTGTATGTTTGTGTTCGTGTATTTAGTTCTGTTTATAGACACTTAATTCACTTACCTGTCGATTGATATCGCCATCAGGGTAAATACTGAAGCACTTATACTTAGTGTTGCTATGAACTGCGAAATTTTGCAGTAGAGTTGGCCAAAAGGCCAATCATTATCCAGCATATAAATGTAATTGAATGTAACATTAAGGCTTGAAACCATGGCATCGGCTATCGACAAATTGACTGGGGAATAAACAAATTTATGAAAAATAGAATGAAAGACTTTAAACGTCAAACAAAATAATTGCATAAATACATATGTATGTATGTATGTATATAAATCATTAGTAATGCTAAAATAATTGATTATCAGCAACATAGCCCCAGTAGTTTGGTTGTCTGCGAGTCGTTTTAAAAAACTAATTCACAAAAATAAAAAAAAAAAGAAAACTAACTTCATCAAAATGCTTCAACTTATCGCTAATATATGAATGAAAAAAATCCTTAAATTATGTTATTCCTTTATATATATTTTGTAAGAATATTTAAATTGATTTTTTTAGAAAATCCGGCTTCCTCTTTCTATAGCTTACGGGCATGAACTGTTTTATCATTATTTTTTCATTTGCTTCTTCTTTAGACTAGAGGCCTGCGTAAACAGTCTTGAAATGTAAATATGTCTTATTTTTTAAATGTATTATCGTGGCAGGTATTATACTAGACCAATAATAAATGCTGCCGTTTAATAAGCGAAGCACGATGGATGTCTTGATGTTCATGATGATGAGTGTTAAAATAAAAGATCATACATACAACGTGTGTGCACATATACATGCATGACGTTTGTGTAGGAGCCCATGCGTATGAAGAAGCAAGCATCACAAATCCTTTCGTCACGTAGTATTTTCTTCTTTACTCCTATACCTGCAATAACTGAAACAAATTTGTTGCAACTAGTGTTGTTTAGCGTTTGTTTTAGAAGATTTCGCTGTAGTAGAGCATTTTAAAAATCCCTCATGTCTTAAAAGTTCTTGTGCAGGACTTTAGAGTATTTTTGTACTTGTATGATGAGGCAGCCATGTAAGCAAGTTGTTACAAAGAATTGTTGTTGTTAATGTCTTTGATAACATTGCAAGTTGTTTTTTAATGCTATTGTCTTTCATTAGCGAATTTAGTTCATTGGAGGGCTTTTCATAAGAGCATTCACACGTATTCTAACCCTTTGTCATTTAGCCGTCAATGCAACAGCGACAAATGCACATAAGGCGAATGCTAACATACTTTTATCGAGAATATTTACCCAGCAAACACAGCACTGAAAGGAAAACCTTCATTCAGACAATGAAATTCTTCATTGTATTAATGAAATGTTTCATTAAAAGTCAGCTAATGGAGCCCTTCATTGGATCAATGAAGAATGTTTTATTGTATTTATGAAGTTAATTTTGGCGGCTATGTCATAAATAGAATGAAACAATTTCATTGGTTCAATGAAACTTTTTCATGAATATAATGTAGTTGTTTCATTGATTTAATGAAGTTTTTACATACTATAAACGAAGTTTATTCATTAATATAAAGAAAATTTCATATATAAATATAATGAAATGTAAGCAGTAAATAATGAAAATATTCTATTAAAAACATGAAATCATATCCCTTCCAAACCACCTACTTAATAAAAGATATATAAATTTTTTTATTTTATTTAATATATACAAATACATATGTACTTAATATATAAGTATATGTATGTATTTATTAACGTAAAACATTTACCTCCATATTTATAAAAAAAATAAAATGAATTTGAAATTCATTTTAGGAAAATTTTGTATGGAAAATTTGAAATAAAATACATTTCAAATTATATGAAAATGAGGGTTAAAATTTAAGGAACTCATCAGTAGAGTTCAACCCAAATAATGTTTAAGTAGGCCGAAAAACTTGCATGTTTATAGTAAAACTCTTAATATGTTGTTGAGAATCACAATACACAAACATAAGTTTAAAAGAATGAAACAAAAATCTTAACAAAACAAGCATCTCTATAAGATGTTTGGTACAAACTTCTTGCGTTTGTATAGTGGTGAGGGACGTGAATGGATAAAAAAAAAGAGAAAGAGAGAGATATCTGCTATACCATGAAGAATATTACATTGTATAAATGAAATGATTTCATTGCATTTATGATGACCATACTGCTTTGAAATTAAAAGGATTGGAAAAGTAAGAAATAGAAAATATATTTTAAGAAAATAACTTTTTATTTATTTAAGTTTGACAAACTGAATACAGTAAGAAAATAAAATTTTTGGAACTTATTTATATTTGCCCCAAATTCGCCAAAAAGAAAATTCATTTAAACAATGTAACGATTTTCATTAATACAATGAACCATGAAGAACACATGAAGAGTAGAGATGGAAATATTTCATGGATACAATGAAATTGTTCATTGTATTAATGAAAAGTTTCATTAATATAATGCTGAACATTTAATGAAACCGTTTCATTTTCTGAATGAATGATTTTCCTTTCAGTGAAGTGTTTTATTTTAAATTGATAATGATATGCAAAAAGTAGTTTATTATAAATAATTTACTTTAAGAAAAAAAGCGAATATGCCATTAAAAGACATTATGATGCTTTTCATCGTCGGGAAAGAGAAAACCTAAGAAACTAAGTAAAAATCAAAAAATATTTTCAAATCAGCCTGGCATGCTAATACAAATATTTTAAAGATTTATGGAAAACTAATTACATCAAAGGTGAAAAGAAATCCTAATATTTTAGCTACGATGTCTGTCTGTTCGTCTGTCTGTCTGTCCGTCGCAGACTATTTTATCGAGAACCGTAAGGAGCTGAAATTGTCACAGAATATGTAAAACTTTGGGCGTTAACATAACAAATATATTAAAATTAAAGGATGTTCTAAAGCGAGCAACGAAAATTGGTGTAATCCTAATGTAATATATGTACAATTATAAATAGGCACTTGAAATTTTTAAAGTTAATGTATTTTTATGCGCACTACACCAATTAACAGTGAAGTTTATTATTTTATTAGGTATTTTATCAGTTAATGTAATTTTGACAACTTGCTGTATCTTGGAAACCACGAGAGGCAAACTATTGAAATTTTCAAAAAAGCTAAAACTAAAAAGCTCGAAGTAAAAAAATCACCAAAAAGAATAAACCACCAAAAACCGAAAAAAATGCCAGAACTAAGCAAATCGCCAAAAACAACAAAAAAAAAAAAAAAAAAAAAAAATCACGAAAACAAAAAAAAACAAAAAAAAATTGCCAAAAACTGAAAAATTTGTAACGGGTACTCATATTAAAAAATATGCTTACATCAGGTAAGATATTCGATTATATAGGCTTAAATTCGTACACACAGAAAAAATTATTCCCAAAAAAATTTAAACATACGCATGTTTGAAATAAAATTTAGTTTCTGTAAATATTTTTTACGCTTCCAGTAAATAGTTGCATACAATTTCGTTTTAAGAAAAAATAAAAAAAAGCTGTGTAGAATGAAAAATTATAATTCATACAATTAATATAAAGTAACATTCTTAACAAAATTGTTTAGAGAAAGTTTCTGTTCCAATTAGAGATGGGCTCGTGTCGAATTTTTCCCCCACGACACGAACACGAATACCAAGTCACTCAGCACGTACGAACATACACGTGAAAAATTTCGTCAACACGAACGAAATGTTATTCATATGGTATTGAAGATAAGAAAATTTAATTGGTTTTTTTTTCAAGATTCGCTTTTCAATATATGGCACCGAGTTGGCACTGCCAGCTGATAATATCTGCCACTACAGCTGATAATATTGGTTTATGTACAGAACTTTAAGCTTCAGAGGCCCGTACAATATCAATAAATATTCTGGTATTGTATCTTTGACGATACAAAATATTAATTTTTTCTCTACTGAAATTCATTTATTTTTGTGTCAATTTTGCTCAACACAAAACAAACCGAACACTTATTTGTTTTATTTGCTTTTTAATTTCATTAAACAATATTTCTTGAATCAAACAATTTGTTGATTGAAAAAATCAGAGTTTTTTTCAAACAAATTATTAAAAATTTTTGCATTTGAATTTACCAATTTCTTTGTAGGACCTAAATTGAACAAATTAATATTTGATTCAGAGAATTTTGTGTTTGAATTGAAAAATTATTTATTTTCGGTGTATCTAGTGTCCGTATGGAACCCTTTGTGTGTGAGTCAAAGGTGCACTTTATGCATTTATCCTTAATTAACAGCCTGTTTGTGTAAGATGTTGACGATGGAAATCTTGATGTTTCTGTAATAGATTAAAGAAAAGTTGTACAAGTTTCCCTTAATTTATTTATTTATTTATTTATTTATTTATTTAGGTAAAAGCCTATGAAAATAATTTTCTTACAGGCTAAATAACAATGATTTTTTTTAAAAGGGAATTAATAACAACTCATGATATTGTTAATGCATTTAACGATTTAATAAATTAATAATATTCTTTTTTAGGATATCAGGATTTGATGAAAAACCAATATATTTTTTACAAAAACGCCAAGATTTCTAACGTCAACGTCTTACACAAACAGGGGGTTAGTCTGGTTTTTACTTTTTTCCGCAAAAAAAATGCAACTTAAACTATAGAAAAGATGTTTTGTTTTATTAAAGTATTACCTAAGAAGATATATATAATGCAGCATAATATGTATTTCTAACGCTTGCATTTTTGTTTGGTGGGTAGCTCTGCCACCACACAAATATCGTACTAATAAGTGCCAATACAATCCACAGTGTCCACCACTGTTTAGTTACTTTTGCTATTTGACATCCATTGCATGTAAAAAGTTTACATTAGAAGTAAAAATTTAGTTGTCTATATGCATTTCATTGTTGCTGTAACAAATCATCTGTAGACTTCAACCACACATTTTGAGTAGTCACAAACCTCTTATCTTATGCATAGACTTTCAAGAACTATTTGAGAATTCACAAATAATAATATTTTTGAAAATCACAAGAAAAATAAGCGTAGTAGGCTTAGAAACTAACACAAACTACACACAAAACAAAGCTCTATATGTTAGTCCCGATTCACACATGTCAACTTTTGTTCGTGAACTTTTAATTTAGATGGTAGAAAAATTGGTAGAAAAAAGAGTTATTTGAATTTCCTTCACCGTCTTTCTTACAGCTGATTTAAGAGTTGAACAACAAAAGTTTGAGTGCGTGAACCGGGACTTATAATTGTGTGATAAAATATTATTTATAACATTAATTTTCTTTGAACGTAAATCTATTAGTTTTAATTATTACAATGGGATTACACTAATATCCAAGAGGAGCATGCTTCAAGTGTATTTCTACACTCAAAAAAAAAACTAACTGAAACTTTGGAAAATTCTCTAAATTTGAGTAAAAAAAAAGTTGTTGTATGGCGCCAAAACTGTTTTTTACTTGAAACCAGTAAAATATTTACGAAATTTCTAGTTCATTAATAAACTAGTTTATAGTAATTATATTTTTAAATTTAAGTAAAATTTTTCTAAAATTTAGTAAAATTTTCCCATAAAATTCGGAGCAAAAAAATTTTTCATCTTTGATCTCAAATTTCGTAAATGTTTCACATTTTTTTATATCTTTAATTTTTGTACTTATTTTTATTTTTAAATAAATTCTATACCACATGGCATGTTTTTTATATTATTCTTCATATTATATTCTTAATTAATTCACCATACCATACATATTAATTCTTTGAGAGGAGGCAAGTATTGAACCAACAACCTTCTGACTGATAGGCAAGCACTCTAACCAATTGCCTAACAGGGCAGCCTGATAAGCATTGAAATTTTTGAGTTTTAAAATTTTATTTTGTTTTCGAAAAAATATATTTCAAGTTCAAATATTCCTAGAAAATATGAAAAACTTACTTAGATTTTTTGCTTAATGCAAACAAAAGATATATTCTATAATTTAAAGAAAAAATACTTAAAACTGGTAAATATTTTTCTAAAATTTAGAATACCTTTTTATATCTTTCAAGTAAGTCAAATTTGATGAACTAATCAGGAGTAAGTCATTTCCTAAAATTTATTTTTTTAATTTATCACGAGATTGACTAGTTCTTAGGATACAATTTCCCTAAACTTTTAAACCGTTTTCCAATTTTTAGTAAATATTTGCTTTAAACCAGTAAACTTGTAGTTGAATGTGAGAATTTTTGTGTGTATTTTTATGAACTATTTTTAAGGGTATGAACTTTTTATTTTTTAACTCATACTAAGTAATTTTTACTAGAATTTTGTAAAAATTTACTTAACCCTGCAATTAAACATGTAAGTGATTCGTTGCGAGTAGTGTATACTAAAGGGTTGCATTTGTATACGCGTTTGTATAGCTAAAACTAATATACCATGGTATGTACCATATAATTGTAGTGTGAGCGACAGAACTAGTATAAGAGTTATTGTGTGTGCGTGCTTTTCCAAATTAAAATACAATTGAAAACAAATAACAATTGCTTATTGTATTGCTGCTGAGCAACTGTTTGATCTGTTTTTGCTCAAAAAATACATATTGTAATACAAATATATGAAAAAACCACTATTGAAACAAATACATGATGTGCAGATGTATGTGCGGACGTTCGTTATGTTATTTTGTGGCGCAGGAAAAGTACAGAGAGAGAAAGAGACAATTTTGCTTTGAGAGTAATTACAAATGCATGTGTTTCATGTACATGTATCATTTACTTACATATGTATGTGCAATTTTGCTTTCATTCATTCATTCATCAGCCAATTACATTTTTTCTCAACACATCATAAGGCACTTATGGTAAAAGCAGGGGTCGAATCGTCACATCCGTGAACGTACAACTCGTCACGTAGAAATACTATTTTCGAATTATGACATACGTGAACGTACTAAAATCCAATTCAGTTTATACGATTGACATATCACTCAATTCGTTTTCGTACGATTGCCGATACGATCACGGATGTGACGATTTGAGCCCAGTTTTATGTATCTTAATTGCCTTAGAAAAACAAAAAAAAAAAAAAAAAATAAATGTGTTGTTTTCATTTGCTCATTGCCCAACCAAACAATAATTGCTTAAAAAATCAACATTTACAACTAGTAACAGAAAACGATAAATAACATAATTGTTCATACCAGAACCAAAAAACACGCAAAACTACTGCAAACAGATGTATCTGTGCAATGCTATAGTGTATACCTATTATCAACGAAAATTTCGAAGAAATAACCGAAAGTCTTGCAAGTTACTTGAGAGTTTGCACAGTCAGTTGTAAGTTTACTTTTAAAACTTTTTCGAAGCGTACACGTCTTATGAAAATAAATTTTCTTTTGAATAAAAAAAAATATGTTTATTTCAAAAATATATTAATCCAATATTGCCGTATTGCCAAAATCATAAATTACTGAAAACAATATTTTCTTCAACAACGTTTTTGTAAAAATACATGAAATTCATATTTAAAAACATAATCAATATGTGTTGTCGCACAGTTTTGTTCTTTTTTAAATATTATTTTCTTATTACAAATATTATTTTTATTATACAAAGTACTAAAAATTTATAAAAAACTCATTCTCGGTAACACTGTTCCTTCAGTTGTCATTTTACTTACAGAAATATACTTAAGCCTGGTACTCTGTTCACAATTTCGTGCGAAATGCTGTCAAACGACATATAAAAGTATTTGGTATGAAATATTTGCGAAATAAATTCGCAAAAGTAGTAGTCTGTTCTTGTTGTGAAAAACACGTAAAATCATGTCTTTCCATGCAAAATTAGTCTGGCATCATTTTAGTTTAGCTGCGAAACAACATGAGCACTGCTTTTTTCGCACGGAATTTTGACAATGTTGCATACTTTCAAGCAATAAAAGCGAGAAATTTATAAAAAAAACCGCGAGTTGGGCTACATTTAGTACATGTCAAATTTTTCACGCGAAATAACCAATGGTGCTGAAAATTTTTCACAACTTTGAACAGAGTACCAGCCTTTACAAGGAAATTATGTTGTAAGCTGAGCAGTAAGTACAAAAAATGTGATTGTTGAGTTTTTCGAACTTGCACTTACATGTGTAAATGCTAAGTAAACTTAGAAAAAATTACTTAAACTTAGAAAATTTTTTTACTTAAATTTAGAATTTTTTTTTTCCTTAATAATAGTACATATGTATATGTCTCTTGTTTGAGTGTAGTACATATTTAATAAAACCTGTGTAAATTTAAATTTTTAGTACTATATTTATTAAAATTTTCACTCATTATTTTTTTCATTCTATGAGCGCTAACGTGTCATTAAAAAAAACCATTTATGAGTACTCGTACATATGGGCGTTCCTTTGAACATTGGTTAAACTTTCTATTGTTAGAAAAAGAATTTTTTAAATTTTAGCTACGAGTATTTATTTGAACTTGTTTGGTTTGAATTGGAATTTTTAATATAAAACAACGTACAAATAAAGTATACAAACATGCATACATACATACATACATACATACATACATACATACGTATGTATACATATGCTAAACCTCTGCAATGAATGTCTTCAAAGGCATTTTAGGGTATTTCATTGCAATTTCAGTAGTGCCCACTCTAAACACAATAAACAGGATTTTTTTTTTTGGATTCTGTGCTAAATATGAAAGAGGAACCAAATCGAGCCTAAACGAAGTTAAAAAGTTGCTCTAGCTTTCAGATAAACGAAATCGAAATAAATGTATAACATTTAATGACAATAAATAATGAAAGAAAATATACTTAAGTATTTACTCTTAATTTCAGTAATTGCCTATACACATAATTGTAGCACAAAAAATTCACACACTAACATATTTGATTGCTCCAACAACTATGACTACGTCGAATTTGAACACACAACAATATATCTGCTTGAATACACTACAATTATAAAAATAAAGGCGCATGCATATTGTGAGTATTGAGGGTCTATCATACCCATACTCGGAGTACGCTTGTACTGGAGTATAAGTATGATATTCGAGTAAATTAAATATACTCTGAGTATCTATTCATCATACGCCACCTGTATGCATTTGTGCCTATGAAATGGAAAGAGAAATATGCTTAGGCTCTTTAAAAACATTAGCCAGATAGTTAGGAGATAAAATCAAAAATAAATAAATATAACCAGGAATACTTCCTTAATTGGGCTTAATAGGGCATTTACTTTATCTCAAAATCTAATACTTACAAGATTTTAAGCTAAATCTAGCTGCTTTGTACTAGATTTCCCATATAAAACAAAATCTAGTCTGTGAGTAGATTTTTAGGAAATCTACACAAGATTTAATTTTTTTATTTTATCTTTACTACCCTGTACAACATATGTGTATAAAAGATTATTGATTTAGCTTCGGCTTGCTTAAAAAGGTGTGTGAATTTGCTTAAGTGCAGTTGTTTGGTTGAAGTCTTGGAAATTTTTCAGTTAATGGGGGTTTTTTTTTGGGATAAAAAAGTCCTGATAAATTTCCAAAAACCTGGTGTAAACGGTGTAGATTTTCATAAAGATTTTAATTAAAATCTGCCATATTTTGTGCAGGGGTAAATGGCTTATAAGCTCAGAATTTTCAACTTTATGTAGTGCGTAGCAGCACAGAAAAATTTCGGTATTTCCCCCAGCTAAAATGTTCAGTTTAACTTTCCTTCTCGTCTTTAGAAAATCGCATTAATTCAAAAAGATATTTTATTCTATAATAATTAAGAAATTATTCCTGAATAAAGTTCATTGAACTATTAAATTTAACACCTTTACAGAACTGATTTTATCCCAAAAATTTTTTTCGAAAAATTTGCAAACAAAAATCATTAATGAACTGATATTTTGCAATTTGTAAGGTGATAAACGTATTTAAAATAAATATTTAGTTATAAAAGTTTTTAGAAGCACAGTCGAGAATTATTAAATTGCAATTTCCATCCCTGTGATGCAATTAATTGATCACTGTTGCCATTTTAAACATTCACTATTCTGGCAGCACTAAAGATTGAAGTATGTGCTGATCAAATACTTCTGTATATACTCATATATAACTGAATAAACACTTAGAGTATTTTTATACTTATGCGTATGTTTGTAGCTGATACAGTGTATAAATTTTAGTGACAGAAATATAGTTTTCATTTTGAACTATACACTTGACGTCCCATATACTTAAAGAGTTCTTAAGACCATACTTTTTTCATTCTCTGGTGGTCACTGCTGCTGATCTCGACCAAGCGCATTGTGGACGTCGAATATTGAGCCACTTTTTCGAGCAATGTTGGCCGTATGTCACGAATAACACGAGCAATGTGTATCTCCAAGGAGTAAATTTTCGCTGGTTTCGGTAGATGTCTTGGGTTTTATTTTTTTGTGTTGCGCTCGCCATATGACACCTAGCACTGTACTATTGAAATCACTTTCCCTCCTGGATCACTGTCCTTTATATGTTCAAACAAAAAGTTATGGTTCATAATGCGGAAATGATCTCCATTGACCATAACACGAGCTCCGGTTTCATTTTTGCAGCAATAAGGTTCAATTATGCCACTAGCGTCTAAAACGCCCCTAACGGTAAACTTTTCCAGGTTTAAGGGAGTCTGTGGGGTCTGTTGTGCGAGAGTTTGAGTTTTAACAAACCTACATGGATTGCTAAGATGGACCGTTATGTGCGCCATAAAAATCACTTTGTCGTTACAAATTGATGATTGATTTTTGAAGTAAATCCATATAATATGACAGCATTGTTCAAACGTAAATCTAGTCATGATGTTTAATCATAATTGTCAAAAAGTGAGCGCTGTTTGAAACCTGATATTTGAATGTCTAGTGCAGCCCTTTACTCTGCTCCCACAAATACATATCTATGCATCTACGAGTAGTATGTATGTAAGTACATTCACTATTGGTTTAGTAAATGTACACATATGCACACATAAAAACTTTTAAACATAAAAGGTTTTGTAATAGGGGCCTTCTAAACTTTAACCATTGATAGCAGCCATAATTAATATTATCGTGAAAAAAGGCGAATATTTTATTTCCCTGAAAGTTTTTCTCTCCCGAACAAAAATTTGCTCTCGTGAATCTCCCGTAATTTTTTGTTTTTGGCTTCGAAATTTACATTTTTGTTCCAAGCCACAGACGATAAACATTTAAAAATAAAATTTTTGGAGTCCAAAATAAAAAATGTTTAAATGAAGAATGTATTTAGAATTGATGCAAATTCCTAGAGTTAACAAAGCTAGATTTGCTGCTCTCCTCCAATTATTAGAATGCTTTCAGAATTTGTGGATGCTATACACAGAAAAAATTATTCCCAAAAAATTTTCAAACAAACGTGTGTTTTGAAATATAATTTAGTTTCAGTAAATATTTTTTACTCTTCCAGTAAATTATTTGTTCCAATTTTATTTTATGTAAAAAAAACTGTATAGAATGAAAATTATCTATATAAAGTAAAATTTGTAAAAAAAAAAATTTTTAGATTTATTTTTTTTTATTTAAATTTGTTATTTTCAGTTAAATTTATTTTTAACCCCCGACTAAAAAAAGCGGTGTTACAAGTTTGTAGTGTGTGTCTGTGTATCTGTGTGTCTGTCTGTGTCCACGTACAGGCCAAACGGCTGGACCGATTTTCATTTAGTTTTTTCTGTTTGAAAGATGACTTGATCGAGAGGGTTCTTAGCTATGTTTGAAAAAAATCCGTCCAGCCGTTTAGAAGATATAACATCTTTTCTAAAAAAAGTTGGGGGTTTTTAAAATTTTTAATTTTTGTTATTATATACTGTAAAAAAAATTTGTCTGGTTTTTTTTTAATTTTTTCAGTTAAATTTATTTTTATATACTGTAAAAAAATTTGTCTGATTTTTTTTTTAATTTTAAAAAACATTTTATTTTTTTTAAAGCTTTTTGTTTGCGGTTTTCAAACTTATTATGTTTGTATATTGGGATTCTCAATATAGTATTAAGAGTCTTACTATAAACATACGGAGTTTGTTAGCTAAATTAAAAAATTTTTTGGGTTGAAGTCTACTGACGAGTTCCAAAGCGGGAATGAAATGCTTAACCATAACAACAAGCCAATTTTTGAAAGTAAAAAAAATAGTTGAACCTTTCATTTCATTCAGTTATCTTTTTTTTCAGATAAAACTTTTACTAATTTAAAAAAAAAATTTTTTTAAGAATTGTTATTGATTCAGTTAATTTATTTTCTGATAATACGAAAAAATTTAGTGAATGTGTTTGTAAATTATAAAAAAAAAAATTTGCTGAATAATACAAAAAAAATCTGCAAAAATGTTTTTCTGTTCCTATTAATAAATTTGACTGAATATATTTTGAGTTTCAGTTAACTTTTTTCTCTAATGCCATAATAATTTAACTAAAAATAAATTTTTTTTCCAGTTAAATTTTTACAAAATTGTTATCAGAATCTACAAATTTCTTTGTAGGTCCGCATTCACACAAAAAATTTACTGATTCAATGAATTTGGTTACAGAAAACGAAATTTAGATTTTTCTGTGTAGAAAAGCAAATTTTTTACATCATGGATATGTTATCCATTGTAAGAAGAAAATAGTAATTATATCTGCTTAATAGTTTTGCAGAATCTTAGGCTGAGTTTACATTTGGCATTTCTTGTGTGCTATATGCCCAAAAAAGCGTAACCAACTAATTACTAATAAAAAACTGTTTGATCCAAACATGTATTTATTGATTTAAACTGTTTCCAATCATGTTAGATTCTATAAAATTTTCTATTAGTTATTTATGAAACTGTTTAACTTAATAAATAGGTGTCTGAATCAAACTGTTTTTCATTAATAATTAGTGGTTTTTGTGGCTGTTTTCCCGCTTGTGTGGCACATGGAACACAGATGTAAACCCGGCCTTAGAATTTTGTTTATGTTAAGTTAGTTTGAAAATAGGGGCAATCAATCCGTTCCAGATTGTATTTACAATTTTATGGACTTTTATGCGCTCTTAAGAGAGATAATTGGGCACAAACCAATAAATCTATCAAGCTTAGTCACGTTAGGAATCCAATTTTTAGACTTGGGTCGAACACTTTTAGTAGCTCGTTTTTTACACAAACCTATGATCAAACCCATTTAAATTAAAGAAGTGATAGAGTTCCATACAAGTCCACTAGTTCCGTCAATATAGTTTCTGTCTTATTTCCCAAGATTTTGAATTAATTTCTAGGACTCCTAAGATATTCCAATATTTACTGATTTGCCTGAATGCTGGACATTGCCATAATCACTTATCTTTCGTGTAACCTCCAGCTTTGGATGGATTTTCCCGCACCCTTTACAATTTTATTTTAATTTCCTTTTTCTTTGTTAAATCGCTACTAAAAATTAAATTATTGTTTAAAAAATAAATACATCTGATGCTATTTACATTATATTTTTAAACGTCCCCCCCCCCCCTTATAACAAAGTAAACAAACACTATTAAAATGACGAACAAATTGCCATGAAAAAATAACCCCTAATAAGGGGAATATCTTTCAAAGTTGCCATATGTTCACGTGAGCTAAATTTACCTTAGAGATTTAATTTCATTCACAATAATAATTATTGTAACTGCAGTAGTAGGAAACAGCTGATCCATATTGTTATGTGAAAAGTAGTGTAAATGATTATAGAGATGTACTGTAACTTAACCTACTTTTCATATAAAAATATCGATCAGCTGTTTCCTACGTTGCAGTTACATTGCTTTACAGTCGGCTAACTGAGCCTTCAGTCTGTTTTGCTAAATCACTATGGACGGACAGTGCTTAACAACATGTGGAATTAATAAAATTATTGAATAGAAATGGTAGTTTTGTTCGGAGAATGTTCTGTGAGCGACATAGGTCGATGATTACCAACTTTGTTTGGCCGACGATATGTGGTTCAACCTAGCTTGTATTTACTAGAT
The DNA here is from genome assembly GCA_949987645.1 of Tachina grossa. NCBI lineage: Eukaryota > Metazoa > Arthropoda > Insecta > Diptera > Tachinidae > Tachina > Tachina grossa. The sequence goes on from OX465274.1 coordinate 222,775,799, forward strand.
TGGACAGGAGGGCCTGTCATCTTACGTGCGGGTGATGTGAACTGGACATTCTGGATGGAAGCGCTTATTGAAAGAGCCTTTACAAATGTATGCATGATAAATAGCAATAGGCGCTCTTGTAGTTGCGTATAATTAATTCAGAGTTTTGTATGCATTTTTAAGGTTTAATTCAAAATTAACTTTGTTTAGTATTGAATGAAGAAGTACTTGTAAAATTTTATTGTTTTATTTTTGTTTTAAATATTTTGCACAGGGTTTATTTTTCAATGAAGGTTTTGAGAAAGTTAACCAATTTGCATTTAATTAGCAAATTGGATTAAGTAAAATTTAAAATTTAATTAAAATTTGAGACAAATTTATCTGCCAGTTTATGGAAGACAATCAAATATTCTTGTCAGCCTATTTATATTAAAAACTGAAGCAAATCGCTTAAACTTGTTTTTGCTTTCAATATAATTAGGTAGAAGAGAACTGGTTGTCTTTCACAAACTGGCAGTATGTACTCTTGACTTTAAATAATTCGAAACAAAGAAAACCAATAAGGTTAAATCACGCGATCTAGAGCACAGTCACACAAAGTGGAACCAGTATGCAGAACTTCTTATAGAAATTAATACAAATACACAAATCGTTAACTAAAATACAAAAAAGACGAAACTAACACAAATATATTTTACAGAAGAAACAAAACAAAAAAAAAAAAAAAAAAAAAAAACTAAACAATCTCGTACTTAAGTCCTCATGTTTTTTTTTATTAATAAAAGCGTAATTTTTGATCGCAGAAATGTAAAATTTTGTCAAGACGTGTAGTTTAATGGAATTCATAATAATCAATTAAAAACTCGATTTTGGATTTTTTTTTTGTTAGTTACGCCTTTTTGCATTTTAGCTAACGAAATACATTTCCTCCGGTGGGCATCACTGATCTAGAAATTTTTAATAATTATTTCCCGGATTGGATGAATTTACATATTGTTCACATCCACAGAAAAAAAATGATTTTGATATTTGAATACGAAAATCGTTGATTCAATAAAAAAATCTTTCGAATTTTCTGTGATGACGATTTTTGCATTCTTGATAAATAAAATGGTATGCACGTTTATTGAATATATATTTTTTTTTCAGTCAATAAAGAAATTTAATAATGAATCACAGAAAAAAGTTGTTGGCTGAAATTTTATTTTCAGTGATAGATTGTTATTGTGTTGTGTGTGTGGATGAATGTCACATTTTCAACCCCTTTTTGTTTGCCTTTGCTTGGCTGCTATTAAAACTAAATGTGTTTGGGATGAGTCGAACCGGCAATCTCTTGACTAATAAACTAACGTACTTACACCACTCAGCTAAAGAGCAAATCATTATTGAATAAGCAAATAATGAATGGAAGCAGAACATGATTTCTTATGTGCGAATTGTGTTGATATAATCTAAAAATAACTTTGTTGAGTAAAAAAAACAAGTCACGACGTTTTTCGGCTTCTTGTCCGAATTCACACGTATACAACACGACCAATCAAAAAAACAACAACATCAACACATGACCAGGTTGTGTCAATCAACAAGCAAGGAAAACACTAACACAAATAAATGAAATTAAATGATATTTTAAAATGCGCGGAATTGATAAATACAATATTCAAGTTAATGACAAATATTATTGATATTAAAAATTTTATTCAATAACATGGTTTTATTGAAAATAATTCTTGTCTATTTTTTTCTGTGTTAAAATATCATCCAATCTTGGAAGAAAGAACTGTATTATCATGTTGCAATATCGATTCCTGCCTTACCAGCCTTATTTTCATTCCCACGCACTGCTTTGATATTGATAACACTATGAATTAAATTGAGAATTTTCGAAAAACACACGATTCTGCCAGTATAGGTTCGATAGTAGTTACTACTAAAGGGTAGTAAAACCCTATACCCAGTTTGGCTATTTTGATGACCATTTTTTTTATGGGCCTCTAAAGATGGTGTCATCAGTTTTTGGCCAACTGCTAATTCAGACTTAGTGACAGCGCTTAGCTATATAAAGCAATAATGTAGCCAAGAGTCTGCCGCGCAAATCTTGCTAACATCTTATGCCAAAAAAATTATTTCTTCGTGAACTTTTTTGTGCAAAAAATAGGGAAAAATTTTATTTCTCAGTTTTTTCCAGAATAACTTAAAGGGACTGTCATAAATATATGTTAAACAGGTGTCACAGCAATTTCTATAATTACTTCCTACCTAATAACACTTTAAGTTTCGTTTAATTGTTTTAACATATCCAATGTCAACCCAAATGTATTGCTACATACTATGACTTATTGTTATTGTACTTGAGTGCATTGCCACCAACCAATTTCAAGTGGCCTAAATATGCACTGGGATCAAGTTTCTTGAATATTTCTACAGTTGACCCAAATATAAAATATATAATCAAGTTTCTTTTAATAATAATTTTGACAATTCTTTTATGTTGATGACACATGCATTCGTGGCACTTTTCTTTAGCATATAAGTTTAGTTTTAATGATTCAATAAAATAAATTCATGATTGTAAGCAAAGTGTTTAGAGGACTCCTAAATTTTAGCTAACAATATTTGACGAAGTTGTAGCTACGGTAAAGTTGAACAACTTTTGTGAACATATCAATGTAATCTGAATGTGTCTTTGCATCCTAAATACCTCATTAAGCTCACTCCTGTAAAATGTGGGTGAGCTCTGGAAATGACACAATATTGCATTGGCAAAAGTGGGCGGTATAAGTCCTAATGAAATTGCGAAATTGGGCGATGTTACGCCCATTATTATGAAAGAATATCAGCACTAAAAAGGTAAAAACAAAACTTACAAAATATTCAACCTACTTCAAAAATAATCACTAAGAAATCAAAAATAATCTATAATCAGCTAAAGAAAAACATTTTTATTTGTGTTGCTAATAGTCCTTTGTAAAACTGTCCACATATAATAAATAAATATTTATACAAAACTATTCATTGAATAACATATGTATAAATAAGTGCTAGAACTATTTATAAATTTTTATAAAATTTTTTCTCTCAAAACAGTTTGAACATTTTCCATATCAACTGAATTTGATGTGCACAACATAAACTGCAATTGATTTAAACAAGAAAATATTTGAGGTTAAACACACGTGCATATATAAAAATATTCTTATGTGTGTATATATATGTATGTACGAGTAAGTGTGTTCAGGCATAAATTTGGAAAAAGCACACGAAAGAGTAAAAAGAGGAACTAATATAAAGTATTACAATTGTAAAGAATAAAGAAATAATGTATGTACATACATACATAAATTTTATATGCTTGCCTGTATGTAAAAAACCACATGAGATTTTAAAAGTTGTATAGCAAAAGTTCTGACATTTTTGTAATACTTGCCAAGAGTATGTGTGTGGTTCTTCATTCTTATTCAATTGAAGAAAACAAACTTTTATGGGAACTAAGAGAAAGTAAAAGGAAATATCAGTTTTCTTTTCTCATTATTATTATTATTTTTTTTCCATGGAAAAGTATTTATGTGTGTGTTGAGTATTTTATTGTTGACAAGAGAAAAAAATAAAAAAGATCTGAAAAAAATTCCAGGAAAATTGTTTGTACGTTATATCGCATTTTATAAAGATGATCTTACATTACAATAAAAACCAATAAAAACACAATTCAGCAAAACCTTACAACAGATTGTAAGCCTTAGTAAGCGAGGTTGATTTGAAAGTTTGGGGATTTTTAACTGACTGCCAAAAGAAGAGGGTTTTTAATTTGGTTGCAGTTCTTACGTAAGCTACTTCATAGTTGTGTTAAAATCTTTTAAACTAAATTTTTTTCTTGCCACTAGGTATCATTTTCAAAAAAGTGGGCAGTATTATGACTACAAAAATTTGTATCTTTATATTATATGCACAGGGTCTAGCAATGACACAACTTAATAGGGTATTTACCCCTACAAAAATTCAAGCAGATTCCAATTAAAATCTTGAACAAAATCTTTAACATTTACACCAAGTTTTGCTTTTGACATTAATCAAGATTTCTTATCCAAATCAAAACCCATTAACAGCAAATTTGTCAAAACTACAAACAAAAAAATGCAGTGCGTCCAAGTCACGCACCTTTTTATGCAGGCTGACTTTTAGTACAAATTGGCATCACTTTTGTTATCATTTGCTTTAATGCTTACTGCTTTATCATAGATAGTGCAGTTATAGAACAATCTTAACCGAATGTTTCATTTACGTTATTTATATCTTCACATCCGTTGTTTTTTTCTGGCAATTCCGTGATGAGTTACACTACGCGATAACAATACGAATAAATTTCAGCACATTCAAACGATTTCTCAATAAGTGCTGAAGTGCATCCAGTCTATATAGAAAAAATAACCCAGTTGTTTATTTTGTTTAAATTAATTAAATACTTTTATTGAATTTATGTGCCTGAAGTTCTGTTAAAAGCCACTGCCAAGCAAGTTGGCAGCAGCACTTTGCATAGAAAATGCATTAAATACTTTTGAGGTCGATCAAAATTTTTTTTAGACTTTTTTTTTGCCAAAATGACAATTGTGAATGAGGCACAGTACACTTTTAGCATAGAAAAGTTGACAGGAATTTCTAAATATATCATAACTAATGTCAATTTGACCACAAAATATAATTTTATTATTTATAAGGAAAAAAAACAAAATCACTTTTACAAACAACTTAATTTTATTTTTAGTCACATTCTGCTGATGCTAATTAAGCCACAACGATCAAATTGTCACGCTTTTAGGTTGGCAGCACCAATACAATTTCAATTTGAATTAGTTGGTAACACTGAAGAAGGAACTGAGTTATTTTAAAGTTAATATGACATTTACACCTACTCGAAATCTAGGAGATTTCAATTAAAAAATTCATAAAAATCTATACCGTTTACAACAAGTTATTTTTTTTTAAACTTATTAAGATTTCATATCCAAAACAAAAAATTTTCTTAATAGACTTGGGTGTAGAACTCATTCAGTCATTTGTTTTTGAAAGAAACCTGTGATCAAACCCACTTTATATATTTTTTATTGTTTCCTAATAGTGTCCTGCACAATACTATTTATAAGACCTTTCAAGACATGTGAGATTTTTTCAAATGCTTTACTACACCGAAATATTCTAAAAGAATCGCTAAAAAACACTGTTGGCAAGACACAGAACCGAAAAAAAAAACATTTTGACAACAGTGTTGCTTAGCGATTCTTTTAGAATATTTTGCTGTAGTAAGGCATTTGAAAAAATCTCTCATGTCTTGAAAGGCCTTATAAATAGTCTCGTGGAGGACACTATTTCCTAAGCTACAGCAAAACAACTGCAATGTAGGTAATTCACACACATTTTTAATTAGATCGGCTTATTTTTTACTACAATTTTTATATTAAATTTTAAATAGATTTCAACAAAATCTAGAGATGAAGTTGACTTTTTTGTACCGGAAATCTACTCAAAATCTACTAGATTATGAATGAAATCTAGTAAGTACTAGGTTTTGCTCAAATATAAACGCACTATAAAGTTTGAAAAAGTAAATATGTCAATATATTTCACATATTCCTCGTCCAGACTTGCAATTTTTGTTGCTGCAATTTCTTAAAATTCTGCTTTCAATAAGTGTCCACGTTATGAAATTTCAATTTTGCAATTATGCGTTAAAAAATTCTATTATACCACAAATTTCTCTGAAAAATGAACAATTCTTTTTACTTTTTAATATATTTTTTGTTTTTCAACTGAAAAAATAAAATTATAAAAAAATGTCAAATACAGCTAACAACTTGAAATTAACAATTACGAATTTCAAATCAAAAGAGAATGACAGAGCACATGAAACTGTGTACCCCTCCCCAATTTTCTCTCCCTTCTCACTAATAAACCCAAAAATTGATGCAACAAAAATTGCAAGTCTGGACGAGGACTAAGTCCCAATTTTTGGACATGAAACTGTGTACCCCTCCCCAATCTTCTCACCCCTCTCACTAACATAGCGTCTATACCTGATATTAAATCTGATATAATATGAGAGAGAACGTCGGCAGAATGAAAAGAAAAATATATTTATATTAATATTAATATCTATGTAGGGGAAAACGTACACTTGTAAATATCATAATATTTCATAATTATCAGGCAGCCGTGCAGTGAACATCTTTGTTTATTTGAATAGTAATGTGTATTTCATAAAAATTTTGCGATTTCCTTAATACATCGTGTATAATTAAAGCATTTCATCACTTTTTTTTTATCAAAAAATATTCAATTTCATTTAAATTCACAAAATTCTCTTCTCGTATCTATGTATGTGTGCGTTTTTTGACACTTGATATCATAATATTGTTTTCTAAATATATATTACGAAAACAATATTATAATATCTGATATAATATTAATATAATACTAATATTGCAGTCCACACGTAATATAATTCGCTCTGCTATGAAATTTGACGTTTGCTGATAGAAATATATTTCATATTATATCAGGTGTAGACGCTATGTAATAAACCCAAAAATTCATGCAACAAAAATTGCAAGTCTGGACGGGGACTAAGTCCCAATTTTTTGCACATGAAACTGTGTACCCCTCCCCAATCTTCTCACCCCTCTCACCTATAAACTTAAGAACAACTGCAACAAAAATTGCAAGTCTGGACGATGACTTACTTCTACTTAAACGATTTGTCAATGTGCTATACGAGGGTAATTTGGAATCTCATTAATTTTTAACCAACATCTAATAGAAGAGGGCTGTTAATTTTGTTTCTTTTTTAACACACAAGCTCCATCATGCTGTTAACAGATTCTAAACACAAATTTCGTCTGTCGTTGTTAAAAAGGTGGGCAGGACCATGCCCACCAAAATTAATTATTTCCAATAAACTCCATCATGCTGTTAACAGATTCTGAACACAAATTTCGTCTGTCGTTGTCAAAAAAGTGGGCAGGACCATGCCCACCAAAATTAATTATTTCCAATTTTATGAGCTGGGGTTGGAAAAGCTAATATTATATTATATATCTGTATAATAAAAAATTGTGATTTTTTGAAATGTTTGTGTGGGGAAGGGGTGTGCCAGATGTGGGTGGCATAGATGGGTCGGCCCTCCAAAATTAGTGGGGGTCGGTCAAACATTTTGACTCGATTGAGGAACTCTAAATGGGTTAAAGTGAGATTTTTCAAAATTCGACCCTTCGGATCAAAAGTCGGGACATCAAAATAAATTTTAGAGGTATGGTTCCTTTGGCAAAGTTTCTCATTTTGATCCTCAGAATACGATTTTTCTTGTAATTTGAGCGATTTTTAAATCGACCCGCCCTTATGTATATATATATATATATATATGTCATTACCATATATACATTATATGAAATATATTATATTTCAACTTAAACGAGTTTTCAGCCTACTATACGAGGGTAGTTTGAAATCTTGGAGATTTTTAGTGGACAATAAAAATACAAGCGTTCCTGGCTCGGTTGCATTTTTTAATGTTTGTTACTTCACAACTCAGTGATTAAAGAAAAAAAAAATAGAAGGCAGCACATGATATTATGAATGTAGTCAGTGTTGCCAGATTTAATTTTTAGCTAATTTTAAGAATTCCAGTGAGAATTTAAAATTTTCTAAAACAAGTTCAGTGGTAGTGAAAATAATGAAAATTTGTTGTTGGCAAAGCTTGTCTACATGCATCTCATTGCTCATTTAAAAACACTTCAAAGTGTTATGTGATGTTATTTTATGTTTTTTGCATTTGGGATATACGAATTTTCAAAACAAATGCGTTTTTATTATCAAGGCAACAAACCCTACTGCTTGTTTGTATATGCTGCACAATTTTTTCTCAGTATACATATACCTGACTATTTGTGTGTATGTGGCGCACCTAAAAAAGCAAAAGAAAAACCTTATTTTTGCTTTTCTTATTTTTTACAAACTCTAAAGTAAAATAATCTCAAAGTTTAAGACGGAAATATTTAGTTTATAATGGCAGTGTGTAATAAATATGTGCACATTTACTTGCATACATACGTACATATGAGTACAAGGTTTATTGTATAAAAGTTATTAAAGCATTAAATAAACATGAATAATAATCACAAAGAACAGGAAAATAATGATAAAAGTAATGGAAAGTAAACAAATTTATCGAGGAAACAATAAAGAAATGTATAAAAAATAATTTAAAAAATACTAAAACTTATTATTAATTGTTGCATTGCAATGGGTGTGAGTTTCCTTATACATTCTCATAAAGCAGTCGATAGCAAAAGAGGATTTATTTATTGTTTCTTATTTGATATCACGTTCTTATATAAATTCACAATAGCAAGTTTTTGCGGAGAAATTTCTTAATCCATATTGCATTAGCTTCCCGGTGAGTGTGAAATTTTAAGCAAAGCTCATTTAAGAATTAATAATTGAAATGGGAAATACTTGTACTTAAAGAATTCACAAAAGCCCGAGACTATGAATAAGATTTTTATACAATACTGTTTTTATTCACATTATTCAATTAGCTTACCTATTTTATGGGTTCCCTATTGTTTTCGTTACGATGTCCGTCCGTCCGTCTGTCCGCCACAGGCTAATACAACATACATATAATTACATATATAGACACTTGAAATTTGCAAAGTTAGTGTATTTTTATACAGACTGCAATAATTAACATCAAAATCTAAATTAAAGGGTGTTCTATCAGTTAAGGTAATTTTGACAATTTGCTGTATCTTGGAAACCGTAAGAGGCAACTCTTGAAATTTTCAAAACGGTTAAACTAATAAATCCCAAAATTATAAAATCGCCCAACCGAAAAAAAGCTAAAAAAAAATCGCCAAAACGAAAAAAGCTCAAAATAAGTGCTAATTCACACCGTGAAATTATTATGACTTCTATTTTTCTTAATTCTCTTTTGAAGTTGCTACCAAAAATTTTTATTTTTTTGACGTCTAATTTTACTTCTCTTCACCCATATATCCAATAAGCTAGAAGAGTAACAATAAAAAATAATAATAAGATAGAAGAGTAACATTGAAACGTAACAACAATAATAGCAAGAGCAATGTAAAGAGAAATATGAAAGAAAACCATGGAAAATAGTAATCGAGTCATTATTTCTACCCCTCTTTCTTCTCTACACCGTTCGCTTACAAACAAAAAGTGACGTCACGTCGAAAAATAGACTTCATAAAAGTCTACGTGTGAATTAGGTGTTACAAAAAAGGTCTTAAATTAAAATAAATCGCCAAAACCAGGAAAAGTCTCCAAGATAAAAAAAATCGCCAAAATAAAAAAACGCCAAAAACGAAAAAAACGCCAAAAAATAAGAAAAAAAGTCAAAGCTAAAAAATCGCCAAGATCGAAAAAACGCCAAAAATTCAAAAAAAAAGAAAACAATTAAACTAAAAATTCGTCAAATTAAAAATATCGCCAAACCGAGAAAATGGCCAAAACGAAAAAAAAGCGCTAAACTAAAAAATCTCTAAAACTAAAATAGATCGCCAAAAATTCCGAAACTAAAAATAGACGCTAAAAACAAAAAATCGCTAAAACTAAAAAAACGCCAAAACAAAAAAAAAAAGAACCAAACTAAATATACTCTTAAATTAAAAGAAATCGCTAAAAACTGAAAAAACCGTCAAAATAAAAAAAAAACACCGAAACTAACAAAAACGCCAAAAGAACCTAAAAAGATCGCCAAGACTAAAAAAGTGCAAAACTAAAAAAATTAAATCTATATAAAAGCGAAAAAAGCGCCAAAAACCGAAAAACAGTTTACCGGGTACTTAATTTTTTGTTTTCAAGTGTCTACATCAGGTAAGATATTTGATTATATCAGCTTAAGTTTGTATAGAACCCGTATTACATATCTAGTATCCGTACGGAACCGTTTGTGTGCGAGTTTATTATACTTAAGATACGATTTTTATAAAATTTTGGCAACATCCAAAAACTGTCAGCACATTCAATGTATGAATTCAACAAACTTGCTTGCAAGCTGGCAACGTGATGCCAGCAGAATGAAAATCTATTTTATTTTTAAATTTTAAACTTTAAAGATTAAATTTTAAGGGGTCGCCTTAACACATTCGAGGTTTGTGACCTAATTCTGTTCGAAAATTGTGACGTGTTGTCTATGGACGGGAAAAAGTCACAGTTGTGATTCTTTAAGACAATTATTATTTATTGTATATGCTAGGAGGTTTGTGTCTATGCTTTACGCTGTTGTATCCAACAAAGTGCTTAAGTCGAGTTAAGCTGATTTTGAGTTAATGGTAGCTCCGAAAATATCTCTGGTCAAAATCTCAATTAACTTGTGTTATTTTTCACCTCATTTGGAATAATAGCTTAATTTGGGATATACTTTGGTATATTTCAACTTAAATATATTACTTATAGTGTGTAAAACGATGTTTGATTAAAAAAAATAGGTTTAACAGAGAATTTCCGAAATTAAATGTAAAAGAAATGAATTTCTGAAAATCGACTTGAACGCTTAAAAGTGCTCTCCTGCAAAACAGCAAAATAAGACTTAAGCACTTTTTCCTTATTGCCAGAGATATATTTTTCAAACTACCGTATAATACCTGAATTTAATTTTTGTGTTTTAAAAACTTGGTAATACTATTTTTAGATTTCATTATCAAAGATAAGAATAATTTTAGAAGAAAATTATTTATAGTGCAGTAACAGTGCCTCGAAGTCTATTACATTTGATTTGAAACCTCTATCGAAATCTGTATCGTTTACACTAAGGATTCGGTATTCAAGACAGAATCCTTTGCCTAAAATTATGTCTTAAGCTGTAACCGAAAAAGTGCCGGCTCAGGTCATTCAAACATCTGCAATAAAAAATTTTGTAGAGCTGGCTAATTCACAGGGTAGTGAAAAATAAAAACAAATATTAGATTTTGAGTAGATTAATTACAAATCTACTTAAATAAATTCAGTAAAGTTCGACTCTGACTCGCGCACGAAGGGTTCCGTAAGAACACTAGATATGTAATTTAATACAAACTTCATCCTATATAATATATAGTTTTGGCATTTTTTTTCGTTTTTGGCGTCTTTTCGGTTTTTTTGTTTTGGCGTTTTTTGCGTTTTTTCGGTTTTGGCGATTTTTTCAAGTTTTGGCTCTTTTTTTTTAGTTTTGACACTTTATTTTCTTCTTTTGGCGATTTTTTTTCGGTTTTTGGCGTTTTTTCATTTTGGCGATTTTTTTTATTTTTGGCGATTTTTTTCATTTTTGCGATTTTTTTTATATAAAATTTTTTTTTAGTTTTGGCGACATTTTCGCGTTTGGCGATTTTTTTCGATTTTTGGCGTTTTTTTAATTTTGGCGTATTGTTTTCATGTTGGCGATTTTTTCGAATTTGGCGATTTATTTTAGTGTTAGAAATTTTTTTTTTTAAAATTGGCGATTTTTTTTTCGTTTTGGCGAGTTTTTTTTAATTTTTGGCGACTTTTTTTTTGGTTTGGAGATTTTATAATTTTCGGTTTTTTTAGTTTTACCGTTTTTGAAAATTTCAAGTGTTTGCCTCTTACGGTTTCCAAGATATAGCAAATTGTCAAAATTACATAGTCAAAATTGCATTAACTGATGGACTACCCTTTAATTTAAATTTTTTAAATTTTAGTGTTAATTGTTGTAGTCTGCATAAAAATACACTAATTTTACAAATTTCAAGTTTCAATATACATATGTTCATACAATTGTATGTATATTACATGGGATTTTAATATTTTTCGTTGCTCGTTTTGGAACACCCTTTAATTTTTAATTTTCATGTATTTGCTGTTGTAGCGGCCAAGGTTCTACATACTCTGTCCAAATTTCAGGTCCGTAGCTCTTACGGTTCCTGAGAAAATACCTTGTGATGGACAGACGGACAGACGGACAGCGTAACGAAAACAATAGGGTTCCTTTTCACCTTTGGTGTACGGAACCCCAAAAGAACACATTATTTTGTTAAACGATTGTCGTAGTAAATTTTCGATAGTTATTTCTTTGAAAAAAGATCAAGTTGAAAAATGTAAAATACCTTTCGCAGGAAACGAAATCGTAATTTTGCAAAATTTCATGGTTTTTCCAAACCAAAATTAGCTCAACATTTCCAAAAAGTTTTACTCGTTTCTTAAAACTTCGATGATGAATTTATTTATGTTCACCATTTCCTTTTACATTTTATTTTTCTTTTTCTTTTTTGTAATAATAAATAATTGTTCAAAATAACCTTAAGGGTAATACCACAGGTGTGTAGGCCGTAGTAAGTATTGATTGAGTATTATTTGCTTTCCTTATAATAACAAAAAATATATTTATTTAGCAGTAACACAATGAAACTAAATGAAGTGTGCCTGGTTATATATGTTGTTATTATGTTAAAGAAAACATATTTTTAATGTTTAAAAATAAACCTTAAGTATGGTATTGAGCACTAGGATACATAAAAAAAATGTTATTTGATTGATTTATTATGTTTATAAAAATACTATTTTTACTTGACAGCAGGTGGTTTGTTTTCAGAATAAACCGCGTATGTCTGAAAATCACAGAATTCTAAGTGGTTTTTTTTTAGTAATTTTCAAGATAAGGTATAAATAAACACCTTATACAGGGTGGCCCAAATAAGACCAGCTGATGTGAAACACAAATAACTTTTTAATTTTTTAGCATAATTTATTTTTTCTTTTTGCAGATTATAACTGAATTCTTGGAAATTTAAAATGAATACGTATAGTCCACAACAACGCATTAAAATTATCGATTTTTATTATTCTTCTCAACGATCAATTGTTCTGACGCAGCAAAATCATCGCCGTTTTTTTAACGTAAGATCAGCGCCCACATATTCCATGATTACAAGTTTAGTTCGCCGTTTTGAGGAACTGGGTTCAGTTGCCCACCGTCCAGGAAGAAGTGCTCATCGAAATATTCGTACTGTAGACAACGTGTAAGCTGTACAGCAGAGTGTTGCAAATGATCCATATATCATACCATATATCCAACTCGTCGCCGTTCCGGCCAATTGGGTATACCCAGAACAACATTACAGAGAATTTTAAAGTTGGATCTTAAGATGTTTCCATACAAAGTTCAAATTGTGCAACAGCTTCTACCGTAAGACCCCCAACAACGACTAGTTTAACATCACTAGGTCTCATTTGGGCCACCCTGTAGAAAAGTTGTGAGATAATAAAAATTTCCTAAAGCAAATTTTGTCGTTTTTATCAAAATGCTCAAAAAAGTTATCAGTAATTTAGTTTCAGTTAAATGAAAACATAACTACAGTGTATGTTAGTTACAATGCTGTGAGATATCAGTGCCAAGATAGTTGATAAATAAATATGTAAATGTTTGAGTTTCCAATATGTTGCTTGCTTAGTTGTTTAAGTGAAATTAAATAATTTTTGTCTCTTAAAAGCTTAATTTTAATTCGATTTGATATTTGAAATTGCACTCAATAAACTATAATTTCTGCAAATAGAGACATATGCTGTTGTTGATACAAAGCCTACACATAAATGCGTTTCTAATTTAACATTAAACCATTTGTTTGTAATAAGAAAACTTTTGACAATCTATTCATCCATTTTCATTTGAGTCGTTCAAAGAAAACACAAGAAAGTAAATTATAATTGATATATATATTTGATTACCTTTAAATATTTGGTTGTAATATTCCAAAAATTTATTGAGTATCAAGAAATTACGTACATATGTATGTATATCAACACAAATCATATCAAATTGAATTAAAATTAATGCTTAGTAATTGAAATATGTATTTAGATTTATGTATTTATATAACATCTGCAATAGGAAATGTCAAAGTGAGGTTAATATTGATTTGGTGAAATTTGTGCTTCGAATATTCTCCACTTGGTGTTTAGCCATTTTTATTTGCCACAGAAGGTTCGAGGATGAACTAGATGTGTATAGCATTATTATCATTTACTTTACTGCCTTATCATAGATAATGCAGTTATCAAACAATCTTGGTCAAATGTTTAATTTAGGATATTTTTCATAGCTATAGTTTTGTTCTGGTAACTCCGTGATGAGTTACATACACTCAGCGTTGCCAAATATGCAGATTTATCTGCATTTCGCAGTTTTTTGAGCTCTTTACTAGAGCTGTGTAGCTCATGAACGAACGGGTTAAATTGAACGAATCACTTAATTGAACGAACTGATCCGGTGATTTTACTGAACGCTTTTGGATCAGTAGTATACCGCTCGATGTTTTCGTTCATTCAGTTTGTGTTTCAAGTCTTTTATGTCAAATTTGCTTTCGTTCATGTTTGCTATTTATGTTATGTCGTTTTGTTTGAGTTGAGTTTTTGTGTTTGAAAAGGTTTAGGTGTGTGTATACTAAATTCTATTTAGCATCACTGTGGCACTGCCATCATTACTTTGATAATTTGATTTAATAGTCTTTTCACAAGAAGTATTTTTATTAGTGTTTTTTATAAAGTGTTTTTACAAAGTAAAGATGTTAGACCTTAACTGTATATATGTTTATACATACATTTCATTACCTCAATCTAAAATGAATTTGTAGTGCTTGAGATATTTTTTTTGTTTGCGGTAAAATATTTTTGACGACAAAATTTTAACTTAAACTTTGAGAAGTAACATTCAACCCTTTGATATATAAATAACGATAAAAGAGTTACAATGCTTTTATTAATTATCAGAAGAAAAAATAAATAGTAAAACCAAACAAAAGTACCTTTCTTAATATTAATATTAAACTAAATATTACGCCAAAATAAAATGTACAATATTCTAGTCGAAAGAACAAGAAATTATTTATAAAATAAATATAAATATAGTTTTTTAAATAAATAATTCAACTTTTTTTAATAAATTCTTCAATTAATTCATTCGCATTATTTAAATACTCGTATATACAACCGATTTTATTATTCTTACAAAATAGCATTGTTTCATACTGTCGTTCAAAAGTAAACGATTGAACGGGCCAATTTTTTGCTAATTGAACGAAAATGACCGGTCACTGAAAAGAACGATTTGGCACAGCTCTACTCTTGACTAGTCGTCCAGTTTTTTTAAATCAGTTTTTTTTAATAACAAGATTTTACAGTTTTTTTTTGCTTTTGCTTGTTTTTAATTTTCAGTAAATTTTGCAGTTCCTATAAATACTTCAGTAATTATTATACTGTTTTTTTTTAATGCACCTTCACAATAATGACAAGATCGTTCATGTACTAATCGTGTAAAACACCTCATCAAAATGAAATTTATATGGGATGCAAAAAAAAAAAGAGACAACAGTTTGAAAAAGTTGTGCTTTGCAAGGCACATTCACGTGGTAGTAGCGGAAACACAGCTGAGCTATTTTTTTCCGAATTAAAGTTCATCCAAAACTTCAAAAATTGTTTACGAAAGAGAAATTAAAAAAAAATTTAAAAAAAGTTCAATTTGAAAAATATTTTATTAAAAAAAATTTAACGAAAAAACTATTAAAAAATTGTGAAAAGTACTAAACGTCTCAAATTTCGTTAGTGGTAGCTGCCGTGGAGAAATTTTTTCAACTTTTTGTTAATAATTTTTATTATTATTATATAAAAAAAAATTCTATTATTGAGCGTAATAAAATATTTTAGAACAAATTTTTTTGGGGGGGGGGGGGCGGGGAGAGCAAGTAGGAACAAAACCTTATCTCAAGAAAAATGATGTTGAGGAGTTTTTAAGGGAAATAGTACTGTTGCAAAGTTTTTGGGCAGTTTTTTCTTCTCGACAACAGTTTTTCTTTGTTAGATATAGGCAGCTTTTTCCTCAAACGTATATGACAGCACTGCATATACTACGCCTTAACGATAAAAATAAGGTACAACATATACAAAATAATTATAAATAAGTGTTGAAGCGCACCAAATTGTATATGGAGGAAGTATTTGTAAAAAAAATAAAAAAACCCGACTTCGACCAACTTCAAACTGTTAAATATCCTAAATGGTCATTCGAAATGAAAAATCATAAGAGAAACCTAAAGATGATTTTAAAATGCCTGTCGAATGATACCCATTTTAATAAAGTTCGCGAACCAATTAATTTTTTCGTACTTACAAAATGGCGACTGTTGGCCGCCATATTGAATTTTGACAACTTACATATCTTTAGTAATACTCCCAGAATTAAGACAAATCAACTGACGTGAGAAACATCAAAATCGGTCCACGCGTTCGGTTTATAAAGTGTCACAAAAGAACACACATACATAGATACACACACACATTCAGACATAGGCTGATAAACGCAATACCTTTCTTTGCGTTGCGCAGTCGGGTAAAAAATAAAAGAATCAAACATTTTGTTTCGTTTATTGTCGTACTCTACTTTTAAATACAAAGTAATCTAAACAGAAATTAATTTATAACTGCAATAGTGTTGATTATTTTTGTTACGAATATCGCGTCCTAACTCAAGTATCGCGTCATAAAGCGCATAGCTCAAAATATAATTTTTTTTTCGCCACAATAGCTTCAGCTGATTAAGCAGCACCGATTTAATTTGTCACTCTTTCAGGTTGGCAACACCAATACAATTTCAATTTGAATTAGGTGTAATTCGTTATAACAAGAAGGAGCTGAGTTAATGGGACATTTACATTAGCACGAAAGCTAGAAGATTTCAATTAAAATCCTCATGAAAATCTATACCGTTGACAACAAGTTTTTCTTTGACATTTATTCAGATTTCATATCCCAAATAAAAATAATTGGCTGCAAATTTTCAGTATAGACTTGGGTGTCGAATAGACTTGAGTCGAACTCATGCACTAGTTCATTTTTGACACAAATCTATGATCAAACTCATTTAAATTACATGGGTTTGATCATAGGTTTGTGGTAAAAATTAACTAGTGAACGAGTTCGACCCAAGTATAGTGTCGAACTAATTCAATTCATTGTTTTTGACACAAACCTGTGATCGAACCTATTTAATATTTTTTATTATTATTTTCCAAGCTACAGCAAAACAACTGCTACGTAGCGAATGCACACACATTTTTGAGTATATAGGCTTATTTTTAACCCCCCACCAAAAGAGGGGTGTTATAAATTTGTAGTGTGTGTCTTAAGATGCCTATACACTACATGTTTTTTACATTGCACCTGTCAAATTTTAGATAATTCGGTAAAAACATGTAGTTGATGACCTCAAAAGCTTTGCTTGTATAAAAATACACAAGCAAAAACATAAAACAAATTTTCAATTAGAGCATGTTCTATTTTCTTATGTTCACACATGTGTTTTCAAATGTCTATGCCATGTGAAAACATTTATCGACGGTTGAATGTCTCCGATAGCATTAGCCGTCCGTTAAAAGTATTTGCATTAGTGCTAAATTAATTATTTTTTATCTCATTTTAAAATTTTAATAACAATGATATAAAGTATATAACAAGTGTTGATACAAGCTCCATATTTTGCAGATTAAAAAGAAAAAAAACTTAAATAAATATTTGTGACGCCGGCACTTCAGCAACGCTACCAAAGAAATTTCCAGCGGCTTTAATGTTATAATAAAAGCTGTTGCAAACAATCATGGCCGATGTCACGTGTAATTGTACATACAAGTTGGTGACCAAAAATTAAAAACCGTATATTTAAGAAATTTATTATTCGACATATTGTCAGAAGTATATTTTAATTTGAAATTTATTTGCTGGTGGTTCAGCGTTGTCTACTGATGATTTGTTACAGCAACAATGAAATATATAGACAACGCTGAACCACCAGCAAATAAATTTCAAATTAAAAACCGTATGTAAATTAATCAAGTTTGACAGACACAAAAAAAAAAACATGTGAATTGTAAACTTAAAAAAACACAAGCAAAAACATGTAGTGTATTGGTGCCTTTAGGGTTTGCCAAAAACCGTGAAAATTAGAAAACCGCGGTTTCGGTCTTAAAAATACGCATGTATATAAGTAGGTATGTATGCTGGAAAGATAAATGATGATTTAAAAATAATCATCTCTATCGTGAAAAACAAATGGAATTTTTCTTCATAAGAAATTTTCATTCCCCTCAAAAAGAAAAATGCTATCTTGAATATCCCGTGAATGTAAATAACTTCAGTAAAGTGCGACTATGACTCGCGCACATAGGGTTCCGTACGAACACTAGATATGTAATTTAATACAAACTTCATCCTATATAATATATAGTTTTGGCATTTTTTTAGTTTTTGGGGTCTTTTCGGTTTTTTTGTTCTGTCGTTTTTTGCGTTTTTTTCGGTTTTAACGATTATTTTAAGTTTTGGCTCTTTTTTAGTTTAGACACTTTATTTTCTTGTTTTGGCGATTTTTTCGGTTTTTTGGCGTTTTTTCATTTTGGCGTTTTTTTATTTTTGGCGATTTTTTTAATTTTTGCGATTTTTTGTTTATTTAAATTTATTTTTTTAGTTTTGGCGACATTTTCGCGTTTTGGCGATTTTTTCAATTTTTTGCGTTTTTTTTCATTTTGGCGAATTTTTCGAATTTGGCGATTTATTTTAGTGTTAAAATTTTTTTTTTTAATTTTGGCGATTTTTTTCGTTTTGGCGATTTTTTTTTAATTTTTGGCGATTTTTTTTAATTTTTGGCGATTTTTTTTGGTTTGGCGATTTTATAATTTTCGGTTTTTTAGTTTTACCGTTTTTGAAAATTTCAAGTGTTTGCCTCTTACGGTTTCCAAGATATAGCAAATTGTCAAAATCACATAGTCAAAATTGCATTAACTGATGGACTACCCTTTAATTTAAATTTTTTAAATTTTAGTGTTAATTGTTGTGGTCTGCATAAAAATACACTAATTTTACAAATTTCAAGTTTCAATATACATATGTTCATACAATTCTATAAATATTACATGGGATTTTAATATTTTTCGTTGCTCGTTTTGGAACACCCTTTCATTTTTAATTCTCATGTATTTGTTGTTGTAGCGGCCAAGGTTCTACATACTCTGTTCAAATTTCAGGTCCGTAGCTCTTACGGTTCCTGAGAAAATACCGTGTGACGGACAGACGGACAGACGGACAGCGTAGCGAAAACAATAGAGTTCCTTTTCACCTTTGGTGTACGGAACCCTAAAAAGGTAAGAATTTTTGTAAAGCTTAAAAATTAATTGAAAATCGGATAAATTTAAGTTGAATAAAAAAATCACACACATTTTAGTTTATAAACGAAACTTATTTACATTAAAGTTGTACTCATGGAGGTGCTTCTGTCGATTTAGCTATTTTTTAATTAAGTATACCACCGTGGTGCACCACCATGAAATTTACTGTCTATGAACCAAAGAGATTCATAAGCACAGCACCCCATACACGTTTCAATTTAATTGTGAATTGAGTCTTTCAATTGAATTGATTCTTGGCCACACACTTCATAAACTGAATTGAAAGATTTTCATTCAACTATCAAATTTATATTTTTTTCACAAATAAAAATTTAAAAATTCAAAACTTCTATTGTATTTATTCATTTATTTTTATATTTTATATTTAGAATTCAATCAAATTAAATACAATTTTATAAATAGATAACTTTTTCTATACAAAATAAAGCTACAAACATAAATTTTGACAGCTAATCAAGAGACTCGAACACACACAGCACAATCGAATTGAAAGATTTACTAGTCAACATGAAAAATCAAAATCTTTTGATTTTTCTTCAACCAACTCGACAACTGCCAAACTAATCAATTGAAAAAGCCATACACGCTTTGATTTGGACAACAACCGACTCAATTGAAAATTGAATTGAATCGTGTATGGGCTGCTATACTCTATGAAAAAATGTGTTGTAGGGAATTATTGTCCTAAAAATAAATAATTATAACTTTCAATATATAATTCGAAAAAAAATATCGAAATTATTCGATGTAATAATTCAGTTGGCCTGCAAAAATAAAGTAAACAAAACCAAGGGAAAAGTGAAAAAATTCATATGAAAAATATTCTGCCTTATTCATGTTAACGGGAACAAAAAAAAGAAAATATTTCTGGGAAAAAATTTTCGAGCGAAAAATTGTTACTATAGGTGTGATAGACAGCGTTGTCAACTTTGAAATTTCAAAACGCACCAAAATTGAGAAAAAAAAACGCGCCATTTACAAAAAAAGCACCAAGCTTACAATTTCTTTTTAGTTTAAAATGTTTATTGAATTAATCGTGCAAAAAAAGTACATTATTTTTTTGTGTTAAAAATTTGACACTAAAACAGGTTTTTATAGTTCAGGGTTAAAAAAATGAAACCTAAGAAAACTTAGCAAATTTGTTTATATTCATTTGTACCACATAGATAATATTTTTTTTTTTAATTTCATAAGTTCTGTACAAAACTTTTAAAAGAGATCAATGATTAATAGAAAGGATTCAAAACTAACAGTTAGGGTGATCGATTATTCGACCTTTTCCAGAAACCGATTTTCGAATAGTTCGAATATTTGAAATTATGAAAAAAGCGGTTTCGGTTTTTACGATTCAGGAAAGGAAGAAAATTATACAAAAGTTTTGATTTTAAATTGCTTTATAAAAAAAGAGTTAACAGTTCATGTAAATACGAGTACCATAAAACTATACAAAAATCAAAGGTAAAACATAAAAATTAACTTTATATACTTACATATGTATGGACAAGGTGGATATCTACATCTATAGTATATAAAATATGATGCAAAATGTCAACAAAACTAAAAAACTGTTTTTGCAAATGGATTTTGACATCGATTGCACACCATAAGGGCAATTTAATTCGCCTCTGCTACCACTTCATAAAATAATTTTGCTTTAATTTCATGTTTCAGTATATGTTGCCATGCTCATAGTAAAAACTAATTTTATTGCAAAATATACAAATCGAAAACTATTCGATTCAGGCGGTTTTTAAATTTAAAAAAAACCGGACTATTCGACATTCGAAAAATCAACATTTTGAAAAAACCGACAACCGTATTGTGAAAAAACCGGGTTTTAAAATCGGTTGAAAAAACCGAGTCGATCACCCTACTAACAGTACGTCTCCACGCGCAATATTTATTTCTGAACATAAGAAATAACGTCGGCAGCATGACGTCACAAATATGTTCATGTACAAGCTTATGTTTTAGGCTATGGAACACGCATTGTGGTATTGTACATAAATTTAAAACAATTCACTGTCGCAATTTATTTATATTCGTTTTATTAAAAATAAAAAATGCTGTATTTTTACAACAGTCACAAGTTTATTATATTTAATTGTCATTAAAAACAAACGTCAACGAAATTTGACAGCTTATGTTCAACATTATTTGTTCGAAATAGAGGTACCAACAGACGACATGTTTTTCACATTGTATGTGCCAGAATTTACATATGTAAACGAAAACATGTCGTGTGTTACCTTTAAAAGATTGCTTGTGTAAAAAACATGACAAAAAACATAAGACATTATTTGAAATAGAGCGGCTCTATTTTCTTATGTTAAACATACAGCTCCAAATGTCTATGTCATGCGAACACATTCGTCGGCGGTTGATTATGTCCACTATCATCAGGGTGACCGATGACATTTTTCAAAAAGTGGCACCAAATAGGGGATTTATCAAAGAAAATGGGCAAAATTAAAAAAAAATACGAGAAAACTGCACTAAACTTTTTAATTTTAATGTATTTTCATATAACTCACCCTAAATAAAGCGGGTCAAAAAGTGGCAAGGCAGTCGAAAAAGGGGAAAAGCAGTCGAAAAAGTGGCAAATTGCCACTTTAGTCGGTCAAACGGTCACGCTGACTATCATTAGCCGTCTGAATGAAGTATTTTGCAAGACAAATTAATTATATATATATTTTTTTTTTAATTTAACGTTGTCGTTTTATTAAAATAAGTCCAAAAATGTATAGATTTTTAGATACAACCTCAACGTCTTGTTTAAAAAAGAAAAAATTAAAAAAGCAAATTTGCGTCCCCAGTACTACAGCGACGGAACCAAAAATATTTCGACGGCTGCAAGCCATTTATAAAACAAACTACGTGGATATTTATGTACTGAAAAAGAAGAAGTGATACTACATGTGCGTTTGTGACCAAAAATTATAAACCTTATGTAAATTAACCAATATTGACAAGCATAAAGAAAAACATACGAGTCGAAAACTTAAGAAACACATATAAAAAACATGTCGTCTGTTGGTACCTTAAGTTTGACCAACTATTTCTCAATTTATTTGCAAATAAATGTCTATTCGGTCCACACGTGGACATATGGTGTTGGAAATAGAATTTGACAGTTGAGAATATAATTATTTCCAAGATTATTGTACGTGGAGAACCCTAGTAATAAAAGTTCATTATTTATCATTTTATTTAAATATTTAAAAAAAAAATTTGTCGGAAGTTAAATATATCCATATTAAAAATATATCTATAAAAACAAAAATTAAAAATTTTAAAAACCCCCGACTTTTTTCAGAAAAGATGTTATATCTTCTAAGCGGTTGGACTGATTTTCTTCAAACATGCTAAGAACTCTAAGAACCTCTCGATCAAGTCATCTTTCAAACAGAAAAAACTAAATGAAAATCGGTCCAGCCGTTTGGCATGTACGTGGACACGAACAGACACACAGATACACAGACACGCAGCCACACGCTACAAACCATGATACAATAATATAAAGGTAAAACCGTTTTCTCTTTTCGTCGCCATATTAACCTTCTGACGTTTGTCCCGATTATTTTTTACTCTCAAAATTAATGCTACCTTATTAATTTATGAAATCCGAGTTTTTTTTAAATTTTTTTTGACGTTCTTGTTTATTAAATTAAAAATAATGAAAAATATTTTAATTACTTCATAAATTTATAAAAACTAAATAAGTTACAGCAGCACCAACAATGGCAGCAAGCAAGATACAAGAGGAAGGAAATTTCCAAATGAATCAAGGCGGAACTTTGTCTTTATACTCTCTGGTGTATTGCCTTACATCAACTGCGTCCAAGCTATACGCACTATGTGCAAAGTTTTACAAAAGACCTTTTGTGTTTTCACACTGACGAGAGCACAACATCCAAGGAGGGGGCAAATTAAGTAATTACGAAATATTTCAATAGAATTTATATGGAAATATTTCGTAATTCGATACCGGTTGGCGCGATTTGTCCCCAGATCTCGGCGACATCTTTGGTCTTTGCAAAGAAACAATAATAAAGCTGTTTAACTGAAATAAATATATTAGAGTATGTGTGCTTAGACGTAGCTGCCTTACATTATTCGGATGAAATTGTTAACGGGTTGTAGCATCCTTACGGATATTATTAGACCACTTGGTCCATTTTAAGGAGAAATGTGATAGTTACATGTTCCTAGTCCAATCATAGGCCATGTCCTTAGCAAACAAAAAAGAAGAACAGTGTTTGTTGTATATATCAACAAAGCATTAACTCTTGTTCAGCTACGTCCAAGCCATATGCACAATGTGCAAACTTTTATAAAGAGCTTTTTGTATTTTCACACCGACGAGAGCAGAACAGCCAACCAGATCTCGGCGACAACAATGCTTGCTGTTACTTTGCAAAGTAACAAGAACAAATTTAAGAGCTTTGAAAGGTGTTTACCTCAAATGCAAATGTCACAGTATGTGTATTGTGCCTGATGTAAACCAGCAATAGATTTGCACACGAAGTATATGCGAATGTGTATTATGTGTATGAAACAACCGTGAATTCTAAGAAACGCCGTATCTTTATATCGATGATTTTAAGAACGAAGTAGCATCCCAAGCCGTGAGAATTGAATTAAATAATTAATCAAATATTTGCTTTTGTAGGTCTTATTACACACAGATTTCGTTATTCTCATGTTCAATTAACATTCAAAAAAATACGTGTTTAACTACAATTTCTAAACTCAAATTACACATTTCAAGAAGTATTCCTAAATAAAAGTTGCCATTATATGTGTGTGGCAACGCTTTCCTCTCTGTTTACAAAAAAACAGTAATCAAATAATTGGGACAAAAGTCAGAATTAATTTTATACGTCAAATGTGGTTGTACCTTTATATTATTGTATCATGCTACAAACTTATAACACCCCTTTTTTTAGTCGGGGGTTAAAAAGAAACAGCCTTTTACATTATATGTACATTATTTAAAAAAAAACTTAACCAGAAAAAAACTAAACCAGTTCGTATATACATACTGCCTTATTCATAAAAAATATTTCAGGTTTATTAAGCGCTTATTTGACATATTTCTATGGGAAATTTGTCAAATAAACCTGTAATAAACCTAAAATATTTTTTATGAATTAGACCGATAGTATACACGTACCCTTAATTATGAAAGTGGTCTAAGTCATACGCATTTTTGATTCGATATAGCTTAAAGAAAACTATAACTAACAGAAAATAAATTTATATTAATCGAGACTAGTACAGCTCTAAAATAAACTGTTGCATAGTAAAAACATATTTTTGGATTTGTTCCAATGTACTTATAGTTACTTATAAAACTTTCATAATTAAGGGCACATACATATCTATGCATTCATTTGTAAATTTTTAACATTAATTTTATAATTTCGGTTAAAAAATTTTTAAAAAGAGATCAAAAATGAATTAAGGTAGAATTAGCCGAACTTCCACGTAAGCTAACGAAACAGCTGATCGTTTTTGTTGATTGAAAACAATGCAAACGCTTACGAAATTTGCTGTAACGTTGACGGCACGTCTCAACCTGTATAAAATAGAATTTCCTAACGTTGTTAAGTGACGTTTGTAAGCCAGTGATGGTACCATTGTAATTTAAATGGAATAGGGGTATTTTGGCTCTGTTTTTTGGTACTTTTGTTAATAATATCTGTGTGAAAAAACATAAATATATAAATAAATATTTGGGAATGTACATATGTATATACATACTTATGTACACAAATATATACATGCATGTGTATATATAATAAAGAAATGCATAAATATGTATGAGCATAATATAAATGTGATATGTATTAAAGGATTTAAATGGTATCAAAACTTCTTATTGTGTATGCACACATGTAAAAATTATTTCATGTTGCATACATATCTTTGGTCACAAGTAGAAAGGCCCTAACTGAAATAATTGTAATTTTACAGGGGAAGATAAAAACATAATATTAAACAGCACAACTGCTTTGTTAAACTGTTTTTAAAAGTGTTATTTTTACGATATTGCAATAAATTTTTGTGACGAGGTGTACTTGTGTCCATCGATATGTATGTATGTATGAACATATTTATCTGTTATAAATGTATAACAGACAGTATACAGTTTTAGTAGCGTTTAAATATTTTAGGTACTTTTTCTTCGCTAAATTCACCATTTGAACTTTTTTATTTCCCATCACTGTTTTGTGAACAGCTGTTCCTTTTTAATATTGAAACAACAAAACGAAGTAAAGCATACGCACGTTTTTTTTTTTTTTTTTTTTTTTTGCTAACAGTACGGTACGGTGCGGTACAGCAACAGCAACGTTCGGCTAACCCAGCCTTTATTCCAAATTAATAAAGCTAATATTTTCATCATTATTGTTATCACCGGGCCGGTCCATAAAACCGATTTCATTTCAAATTGTGATATTTTTTAAACATCATTACTATTAATAAAAAAATTCAACGAAGGCAAAATAAAATTTTACGCATGATAACATCGGCTCCATGGTACATCAAAAATTCAAATATACATCGCGATTTGAATATGCCACTAGTGACTGAAGAAATTGCAAAATACGCAGGCAAATACCTAACAAAACTCGAGTCACATCCTAATCCGCTTGCTCGTAATATTTTGAACTTTACTGGACACATCCGCTTAAAAAAGAGAGATATACGGGCTCTAATATTCAACACTCTAGATGATGAAGCTGCTTGAAAACACCTTTTTATTTTTGTTGCTTATCACTACTTATGTATTATTAATAACTATCACTAAGCTTATGTCCGACATTGGTCGGGCCTAATAATTTTTTTTTTATAGATTTAAGATTTGAATACTTATTGTTAGTTCATATTTGAAGATACAATAAATAATAAACATGCATTTAAAAAAAAAATTACTATTAATATGGTAATTTACACTATCAGGAAGTTGATAAGTTTCACAACAAGAATTTTCCGGTTTTAACGAAATGTTGTGTTAAATTTGCGTTGGTGCCACCAAAAATTAAAAAACGCACCGAAATTTAAAAAAAGCTCATCACGCACCAACTAAGGAGTTTTTCGCACAAAAAATTTCAAAAAGCACCCAAAATGGTGCGAAACGCACCAAGTTGACAACGCTGGTGATAGAGTTTCTCTGGTTTGTATTCAATTCAGGTACTTATATTAGAAAAGGAACATTTAGTAGTGAGTATGTGTATAAAAAGCTTAAGAATAAAAAATTTATATTTAATTATTCAAGTAATAAAATTTCAGAAACGTTCAAGCGCTCAATGCAGAGTCCTTTAAACGAAATCTTATTTTTGTGCAGAAGTTACCAGAAAACACTATTTCGCATTCAGTTGAAGAGGGGTTTATTGTGTTATTGGTTGGTTGGTTGTTTTGTTGTTCGTTTTTTTATAAAGTACAAATTCTTGTCGAAGAACGTTAAAATTATCGTCTTTTTGCTTTACATCTGCTAGAGCTTTTTTTGATAACAAATTACAATTCTTCCTGCAAAGAATTGTTATAATTTTCTTAAAATTTTACAATTTTCTTACCTTTCATTGTTACAGAATGCTTAGTAATGTATAAAAGTCTTCAATGTAAAGTATTTGCTGTATTTTCAAACAATATAATCATGTTAAAGTAAAACTTAAAAATCGACGGTTCTTTTCATCGGTTTCGGTTTCGGTTTTTATGGGCTAAAAACCGCGGTTTCGGCTTCGGTTTCGGTTTCGGTTAAAACCGAACGGCAATCCCTAGTGTGTCTGTGTAACTGTGTGTCTATTCGTGTCCGCGTATAGACCAAACAGCTGGACCGATTTTGATCTAATTTTTTCTGTTTGAAAGGGGGCTTGATCGAAAGTGTTCTTAGTTATGTTTGTTCGGGGGTTTTTAAAATTTTTAATTTTTGTTATTTATTTATTACAAAATTGTATATTAGATTTTAAGTAGATTTCGACACAATCTACTGATGAAGTATATTTTGCTTTGCATTGGAAATCTACTTAAAATCTACTAGATTTTGCTCGAAATCTCGTAAGTAAGTACTATGAGGGCAATCATGAATAAAATTCTTCGAAAAATTTTACCCCGAGAACAATTGCCAACAATAGCTAGTAATAGGGAAAACAAAAAATTCTAATTGGAAAAAGGAGAAATTTCTCGTGGAATTTTATCCATGATTGCCCTGTTTAGGGGGTAGGGGCATAAGCTGTTTCAGTTTCAATTCAAATTAGTGGAGCTTCATAAGTTTTACATCGAATATATTTGTAGATTTATATACTTCCTAATACAAAGTAAAACTAAAAAAAATATATTTATTTAATTGAGGAATAACAAAACAATAACAATTGGTTTCTAAGACTACAATAAAGACATTCCCATACATAAGCTTTTTCGGTCAACCTTAATTAGGCTGGCAAGGAACTCAAATTGTAGCTCACTCATATTTAATGATTTGCTTAAATTAATAATTATTTACATTTTATTGTTATGCTTAACCAAATTTTGCTTCCCAGCACTAAGAAGCTTAACCAACAATCAATTATTTTTTTACGAACTCTTGTTATATACGAAACGAAAAAATAATAGAGAAAAATTAGTAGAAACATAGTAACTCACCTATAAAATAATTGGTTACAGTACGCATACGTTTGGTTGTCATAACAATCCAAACTACAATGAGATTTCCGCCAGTTGCCACAATAACCATGCCACCGAACAATATGCTCCACAATATTTGGCGCCACAAGGGCAGTATAAATGATATACCTCTGCAATTAGTAGAAAAATTACACGAATTAGTAGAGGAATTATTTATTAGAAATAAAAAAAGGAAATCATTTATTTTTTTTTCAGGCACAGTGGGGCTAATTGTGAAATATATTATGAAAACTATAAAAATAAAATAAATGCATTAGCTTGAAAGTGGCAGCATGAAAATAGTAAAACTAAATAGCATAGTAAAGCCCTACAGTGGGCTGAAATGCAATAGTTTATACATGCCTTGCTCTTTCTGTTAAATTTTTTATTCTGACTAGCACTATAAAAAGGCAAAGGCACGCAAGTATTTTTAATTTTTTATTTTTTTTTGGTTTTCAACGATTTTTTGTTTTAGCGATTTTTTGTTGCTTTTTTGTTTTAGCGATTTTTTTAGTTTTGGCGTTTTTTTTTCGTTTGGGCGATTTTTTTTTTTGGTTTTGCTATTTTTTTTTGAGACCTTTTGACTTTTGGTGATTTCTTTTTAAATTCGAGAGATTCAATTCATTTTTGGTGATATTTTTCATAAGTAGCGTAAATATGAGGGTTCCGGAACACTATATAGAACTTTAAAAATATTGATTCAGTTAATAAAGTGTCTTACTAAGGGATTACCAATCATTTCTGAAAATTCAGTTCAGTGGAAATCACTGTGGTCTGTTTCTTAGAGTGCTTTTGCCAATCACATGTGACTTTTAAACTTTTTTATAAAAAGGGTGAACCTCAAACATTATTATGGAAATAAACAGGCCATTTCTAGTACGATATGAAATTTTATATTATTGTGGCATGTAAGCAATAAATGACACACCTTTAATTAATGTAAAAACAAATGAAAAATACACAAAAAAAAAACGCTTGTAAGTGCCAAAATTTTTTTTTATTAATTAATGACGAACTAAATATGCAAATGTAAGGATACCTTAATGGATTTTTTTGTTTGTTTGTTTGTTATATATTGCATTGATGTAAAATTTAGTGATATGCATATAAAATGGTGCCATTATAAAGTGTAAATGTACATTATTACTTTTAGCATAATTCCACTTCGTTTGAAATAAATAGAAATAATTATAATTGACCATAAATGTACATAACAAGTAAAGAAAATATTACACGAACGCTTACTTAAAAACATACACAAATGCCTACATACCTACGAGTATTATATACGATTACTTGCTACGATAGCCCTATTGGCCATGTCTGCGAAATGTCATCGAAGTGGAATGTAAAATGTAATGACTCTCATTCAAACTATTGCCGCTCTCCTTTAGCATTAAACAAATTAATATATCAAATCATTGATGAAATCTTTTGTTAAATGAACATTGTGAGAATATGATTTTTCAAATACATCATTTTCTCATTTATTAGGGAATCATGTAAAAAAATTTAATTGTAATAATATTTCAGATGTTAATTAAAATTAATATTTATTGTACAAAAGTGCTCTTAATAATGAAAATAGTTTAAATACAAAAGTAAAAAAAAACTAACAAAAATAATTATAATATCAAGGAAAACATAATAATAAATTGTAAAGTAAATTTTTAAACCCCACAGTACATGATCACTTAAGCGGGGACTACTGTATATGTGAATGTCTGTCTGTTTGCTGGTATGTTTGAAAGCTATGGAATACTAAACCAGTAAACTATTGTCGCTGAAATATTTAAAGATGACATGGAAAGAATAAAAGGTTACATAATTTTTTAATATATAAAGTGGGCGTGGCACTTCCCCTATACAGAATATACTCATTTAGGGTATATATAAAAGTAATTTAGCTAAAGGCTTGAACTTTTGTGCGTAATTTTTTTTAAGGAGATAATATTAAATAGTGGACAAAGTGGGCGTGGCACCTGCCATAAAAAGCCAATATTTACTTTCAAAAATTTTGGGAAATAATAAGGTAAAACATATAAGATTTTGTGGGAGTTACACGATGGATTTTATGGTTTCTTCTAAAGAAAATAGCTTTAATAAAATAAATGGGCGTGGAATCTTCCCCTTATATAAAAATATATTTTATTTTGGCTTGACGTTTTCTGTTAGTAAGTCTTTTTATAATGGGCGTTGTCCTACAAAAAATTCAAATTACACAAATGGGTGTGGCACCTCCCATAAAGACAAAACACTTATTTTGAGATATATTCAAAACTAAGAAAGGGAGAATCTTTAAATGTTGTAATATTTGAGATGGCAATAAATAAATCCCAGCGCCAGCAAATAAATGTTTCTCACATGAACAGCTTTATGCAGCATGCTCCTGTATAGTAAAGACATTCAATTTATATATTTTTGCTCCAGGGGCAAATTCAAAGCATACAATTTACTTTAAGGAATTAGCATGATTTTATTATGTTTCATAATAATTTAAGCTAATGAATTTTAAATAAAACAAAAATATTAAGTATAAATTATAAATTATAAAAAGAGTGAATAAAAAAGCATTTGCTTTTTACTTAAAAATTTATTTAAAAAAAAAAAACAAAAACCACATGCATATTTTAGGCTTTAAAACAAATTTTTAAGTAAAAAGAAAATGCTTTCTTTTTATTCACTTTACCCCTTATATGGCGAACTGAAGTACCACGGACCTTAGCTAGTTTATTTTATAAATTTTTTTAATTTATTTTCTAGTCCAAGAAGGATTTATAATCAGGAATAATTTCCTAATCGAGCTCAAGTTCATTATTTTTAATTTTTGTTATAGAATGAAATATTCTTATTAATTAACGTGATTTTCTAAAGAAGAAAACCAAACACAAAGATCGCTGTTGATGAAGGTGTAGTGACCTTCGAAAACAGCTAGTTGTTCCGTTCTACTATGTGTTTGTCAGAATATTTACAATTAATTTTGGTGTTATTTGTTCATTAATAATTATCACATGTAATTTGGCTTACAACGCGTTGTGAACTTTAGCCTGATCAAAGGAAAAATATAGAAATAAATGAAGTTCGAACAATAATAATTAAGAATTAACTAATTAAAATAAATAGTTTGATGCAATTTTTAGTTATTCTGATAGGGGGGCAACAGCAGTTCTTGGGGGGGTGCGATATACTTCCCAGAATGGCCTTTCCACGCCTATGATTTTGAAGTTTGATCATGACTTACATAATTTGATTGTTCTTTGATATCTTTTCTGAAGAAGACAAAAAAAAAAAAAACACTGAACTTAAAATGGTAGTACCGTGCTACGGTAAACGGTAGATTTAAAGTTGTCATTCTTATGATCAGAGTTGTCAAATTTTTTTCAATAAATTGGGCCAAATTTTTTTTTAAATCGCCAAAATCTATTTGATGTAGTTTTTCAAATATATAAGATAATAAACTTGTTTTTACATAAAACTTTTTTTAATATAAATTTGTATTAAATAATCATATAAAAATTTAGCAAAAAATTTCCCAAAAGTAGAAATAAAATCGCCAAAAATTATTTTTAGTGAATTTTTCTCATCTTAATTCAAAGCGCATTAATTACTAAAATTAATTTAAGAAAAATCATCAAAACCAAATTGTTTTAATTTCTTTGCAGATGAGTTTTGATAGGATTTATTTTTGAAACTATTCCTTCAACAAACTAATTTTTCTGAATTACAAAAATTTTGAAATTAAATTTTGTTAAAAAAAAATAGCAATAAAAATCGCCAACAAATTTATTTATAGCCACAAAAATCGCCGCGTCGCCAAATAAAAAATTTATACGCCAAACAAGTTGAAAAATCGCTATTTTAGTTGATCAGCTTTTGAGTCTATGGAAGAGAGAAAAGATGATAATGAATAGGGGAGCCTTCACATTTTTCTCTCTCGCCCAATAACTAAAAATCTGCTGAACTAAAATTATCGTGTTGTGTGAACCCAGTCACCCTTATTCAAGTTGTCGACATGGATGTCACCTTAACACAATATGCGAAAAAATTGGGGCGTATATAGCCATTGTCGAAAACAACTGACTCCTGCTGGTAGGTTTATGCTATTTTCTAGACCTTATGGAATGGAAATGGATTGTCAGCAGCACAAAACTGTTCTCAAGAGCGAGTAAACAAGTCCCAATATTTATTTGTTTTGTGTTAAAGTATATCTTTCGTTTTAAAACGATACTCAAATGAGAATAAGCTCGATTATACTGTCTTCAATAAATAATAATTCAAAATACATTTTTGTCAGCTACAATTTAATAGATCTCAAATTATGAATTGAAAGCGGCAGCTATTAAATTGCTGTTTGTAATTACAGATCAACTGGGAGAACTTTATGGTTTGAATGTATTTAACTTTTTTTTTTACAAATGTTACTCTAACCATCGACATTATTATAGGAAATCACACACATTTACGAATGGCATACAAAACCAACTCCATTTAACTGCGGTTTTTCCCTTACCCACAATTAATTTGCCGTTAAATGCGTTTCTGTTTTTATTTCTATTTGTGGCTTTTAACCTCAGTGTGAGTATTTAAATGTATTTTGATTTTCAACGAGTCAACTTAATGCAAATTAAATCAAGTTTATACTGAGCACTAACTGAATTTTACATTGAAATATAAGAAGTGTGGGCAAAAAAAAAAAAAAACCGCACGGTAAGTTTCTCAATAAACTTTTCGCTTGCTAGCTTAGGAAGAAGGGGTCTTATAAAAATAAATTAAATATTTTTGCCATTAAATCGAAAGAAAAATTAGGATCTAACTGCCTTAATCACGTCATCAAAGTGATATTTTTTTAGCAACAAAAACAAAAATTAAGAAACTTTTAAAATGTTCCTTATGTTTTTCATACAAATTGTTCGCCGACGGCAAGGTGAATTAATTTAAAGAAAGCGAACCTTTGATAACGAACCTGGACAGACGAGTCACACCCCAGTCGGAGAAATAAACTGTACTGACTAAAAACTACTTGGCTCGAATCACGAAGAAATTTCTTAAACTTCTTTCAATTTTGTTTCTACGCAAAATTATTTATTAACCAATTCCTTTAAAAATAAGTAAAAGTGCTATATTCGGCTGTGCCGAATCTTATATACCCTTCACCGAAGTGCGTATATGTAGTATACAGATACATACATAAGTACATACATACATATTTGTTTTGTGAAGAAATTTAAAATTTTTTTTTGCACTAAGTTTTTCGATTAAATATTTTTTTTCGATATTAGCAATAATTTATCTATCCTTAGAAATATTTTAAATTCACCCTTATTCCAGTTGTCAAAAACAATGTCACGTCATACAATACCAAAAAATCGGTGCTTTTTCATTGGCATTCGAGATGTTCTAAAACCCTATAAAATAGTTTTAGTATTATACCTCCATACCAAGTAAAGTAACTTGTTTTATTTAATAATCTTTGATTTATTGAGGAACACTTTCAGGGAAATGAAACCGAACATGTGCTTTAATTAATTTCATAGTTAAGACTGTTCTTTAGAGCTAAATTTTATTTTTATCTCTATTTAGTAAAAATTAATAAGAACTGGTTACAAGATGTCAATTAAAGACCATGGATTTGAAACACAATTGTGCCGAGAGCATAATAAGCAACATGGCACAAACCTTCATTTATTCTTCAATAATAATTAAACAGATATAAAAAAATCTAGAGTAAAGATCTTCCTAAAACATGAAATATATTTAATTGGAAGAAAATTGTTTTTGGTTATATTTTTACCAAAAATGTTTTTTTTTTTTAATTTCCAACCCTGGAACCATAATTTTAATTTTTCTAATTTTTAATACTAATTTATTACTTTCTAAAATAAGCAATTATTTTTTTTACCAAAGAAATAATTAATTTTATTTAATTAGTTTTATATACCAGAAAAATTTTAAGTTTTCCAGGTCTGGAGGTATATTTTTGATTTTTATAAAAGTATGAATAATTTGTAAACAAAAAGAACAAAAATAATTTGGATAATTACTTTTAAGTACAAAAAAAATATATATTTTCCAATCCTGGAATCATCCATTTAGATTTTTTTTGATTCATTTTACCAATTTAGTAGTTCTTAAAAATATATATAAGGTATGTTAAGTGAACAAAGAAAAAAGGAAATTAAAAAAATATCCAGAAAAAAGTTAAAAGTTTCCAGCTGTGGAGCTGTGGTTTTAATTTTTATAATTTAATACACCAACTTTTTTTTTCCAAAAACGTAAAATATATATATAATTTATGAAGAAAACTAAAGAAAATTAATTAAGCCTAGTTACTTGTATGTAGGTTTTCCTACCCTGGAATCATTCTTTTTGATTATTCTGATTTCTTACGCCAATCTCTTTCTTTTATGAATATAAGATATATAATAATATAATATATAAAAAAAGAAAAATTAGTTTTACGGCCCTTTTCACAATGTATAATTAAAATCTAACAGGGACTTTAACGGCAAGTTTTGTATGCAGAACTTGTAGTTAAAGTTCACTTTAACTCTTAGGGCTAATAAATCAATCAAAGTTTAAACGCTGGTTTAGTTAAACTAAACTCAAATTTATATGTGGTTTAAACGCAACAGGAGTAAATCAGTGAACCATACCTTATGTGTAGTTTAAAAAATAATATTGTGGCAGCACTAGAATAAATGCCAAAAATCATGTGTTTTGCAGCAGGCTATCAATTCTTTGTACAATCAAAAATGAAAAAATTTAAAAAAAAACAGGTAAATGTCGCCAAATTGTACTGAGAGAGGAATTATATTTATGCTTGGCGAAGTAGAATAGTATAAAAGAATAAAAGAGTGTAAGCAAACAGGTCGAACAAGATCTGAAAAAAAGTACAGGCTTGGAAAAAAGTTGAGTGCTCTTTCAATGCAAAACATATGGTCTGTAATTAACAAAGTCATATGGCCTGTGTTGGTAGTTTAAACGCCCAATTTTATGCGTTTAGAGATGGTTTAAATACTGTATTGATTTATAGGTTTGCTAGTTTAAACACATTTTAAACCAAAAATAGAGATTAACTTGCACTGATTTATTAGCCCTTAATCATATATTGTGAAAAGTGCCGTTAGTAAGTTATTTTTATATAACAAAAAAATAAAAAATAAAAAATAAAGTTTTCCAACCCTGGAAACGTCTTTTTATTTTTTTTATTTTAAAATACCAATTTTATTCGTACTGAAGTATAAAACAAGTTTATTGAATTAAAAAAAAAAATAAAAATTAGTTTTCGATAGTTACTTTTATACGACAAAATAAAGTTTAAGTGTTCCAGCTCTGAAACCGTCTGCTCAATTTTGCTGATTTTCAATACCAATCTAATTCGGACCATTTAAGAACGAAGTCTCTAGCTTTTCTGGGTGCTTCGGAAAATCGATTTCACGTACACACAGACGGACATCGCTTATTCGTCTTACCCAAGGCATAAGGATCAAAAATATATATACTTTATGGATCGTTTATTAATATTCTGGAAATTATAAACGGAATGACAAACCTATATATGCCCTTTTACCATTTTTTGGTAATGGGTATAAAAAGGAATAAAAAATGCCAAACCAATGTGCAATCATAAAAATATGATAGGCAAGTCTTTCTTGTTGTAATTGTTTTTTGATTAAAAAAACTGGAACGGGCATAATTTGCATGCATTATATCACCTTTAATGAATACATACATATGTACGTGCATATGAATGTAAATACATATGTATGTATGTATGTGAATACACATGTTATTATCTACGGTATTAGATAATCATTTAATAAATAAAGGCGCTAAATTCAGCTTTCAGTCTTCTCTGTGTGTGTTTGTTCTTTATTTTATGCAAATTAATCTTAAACATTTCCGGAAATAACTTTTTCTTATATGTATGTACATACGAGTACGTACGTGTCATTGCTAAACGAACAAAAGAAACAGGAAATTAAAGACAACCAGTAATAAAGAAACTCGCTTTAGTAACGGTTAATCATGATATATTTAGCATTTGAAGGAAATGTATGTACGACGCCGTGTGAATATGCGAAATATTCATTATAAATCTTTACGCCAGAAAGGATATTGTGCAAATTACTGTCATGTCATGTTGACTTTGAGAATTAAATTTGTTCTTTCTTTCTTTCTTTCTTTCAGTGGGAAATCTATTTACATTAATAATTTGTTAAATTTTATTTCATTGTTAGTTTTACTTTATTTAGCTTTTTTCTTTGCGCTATTATTTAGAAAGCTGCAAAACTTCCGCAGAAGAAGAAAATTGCTTTGGCAATTGCGAACAAAGGCTTTTTCTTAATGTTTTGTCTCCGCAATTGTATGAGAAGTAAAGAATCGGGGAAAAAAGACTTTGAAGATTAACAGAGGAAGCGTTTAAAATTAAATTAACAAGCTAAACAAGTTGTCGTCAGCAAAACTTTGCTGCGGGGCTTGTATTTATTGTTTTTCATTTTGCCAAAAGATAAAATCAATGGAGGGGGTTGAATTAAGTTATTCACCACCTTGTATTCCCAGTCGTAGTTTCCCACCACCCAAGTAAACGTGGATTTGTTACTTTTTAATCGTAAAGTAAACTTAATTTTTTAATATAAAACTTTTTTAAATTAATTAAATTCCTAATAATCTTATCGTTAAAGTTATCTCATATAGCTTGAAAAATTCATCTCATCATCTTTTCCGCCACAAAGAGACTTAAAATTTCAACAGAATAAAATTAATATACAGAGAAAAAGATTTTAACTAATTTAAAATGGTTATATCAATAATAACCAGTAAACTTAATGAAATTATCCAACAAAAATTGGCTATTTAAGTTAAAAATTTTTTAAACGCACTAATAATCCCAAATTAATATTTTACTTATTAAGTAAAATATTTTTTTTTATTGAAAATACATTGAAATTGATTATTGAGGGGTTTAGCTGGATCCTATGCGCATTTCACTGTCCAGCTAAACCCCTCAATTAAATTAAATTTCAACAATTCCCATAAAAAGCACTAAAAATTGGTTATAATGGGTGTTTTTTTATTGAGGTATAGAACTTTAAGTTGGCATCACTTTTTTAACTGGCGGCCATTTTGTCAGCTGTCAAGTGATTAATATTTAGTTTGGTTTGCCGTTTGATCATGAACAGGTTGACAAAAGAACAACGCTTGCAAATCGTGCAAATTTATTTCGAAAATAATGGTTCAGTTCGCGAAGTTTACCGCAAGCTCCGTCCATTTTATGGTCGACATAATCGTCCATCAGAGCAATTAATTCGGTTAACCATGGATCGTTTTCGCACTACGTTTACTCTATGTGATAATACGCATCCGCAGAGGCATCGAACAGTGCGCACCGAAGAAACAATTGCCGCTGTAGAGCAAAGTGTTGAAGAGGACCCGAATGAATCGATTCGCCACCGTGCACAGCAATTGGAGCTTTGTCCATCAACTTTATGGAAGATTTTGCGCAAAGATCTTGGCTTGCGACCTTACAAGATCCAGCTTGTGCAAGAATTAAAGCCGCGAGACCATGCAATGCGTCGTGATTTTGGTGTATGGGCCGAAAATGAGATTGATCTCGATGCTGATTTTCATCGCAAAATTTTGTTCAGTGATGAGGCTCATTTTTGGTTGAATGGCTACGTCAACAAGCAAAATTGCCGCATTTGGAGTGAAGAGAATCCACATGAGACCCTTGAGACGCCATTACATCCACAAAAACTGACTGCTTGGTGTGCTCTATGGGCTGGTGGAGTCATTGGGCCATACTTCTTCCGAAATAATGCTGGAGAGTCAGTTACCGTTAATGGAGACCGGTATAGAGCCATGATAACCGACTATTTTGTTCCCAAATTGGATGGCATGAATGTGGATTAGTTGTGGTTCCAACAAGACGGCGCTACATGCCACACAGCGCACGCCACAATCGATTTATTGAAGGAAACATTCGATGAGCGCATAATTTCGCGGAATGGACCTGTCAATTGGCCACCAAGATCGTGTGATTTGACACCATTGGATTATTTTCTTTGGGGATATGTGAAGTCGCTCGTCTACGCCAACAAACCAGAAACGTTAGGGGACTTGGAAGCCAACATTCGTGGCGTTATTGCCAACATACGGCCCCATATGCTCGAAAAAGTGGTTGAAAATTGGACCTGTAGAATTGGCTTTATTCGAGCCAGCCGCGGCGGCCACATGCCCGAAATCATATTTAAACATTAATGGCATAAAATTATCCTTCCAATAAAGCCAAATTGATGGACATTAAAACGATTTTCTTGTGTTTTATTTCCATTCGAAGTTCTATACCTCTAAAAAAAAACACCCGTGGTTATAACTTGATTGGGCTAAAGTTTGTATCGCTTTGTAAGTCAAATTACATGTGATAATTTTTAATGAATAAATAACACCAAAGTTATTTGTAAATATTCTCACAAACATGTAGTAGAACGGAACAACTAGCTGTTTTCGAAGGCCACTACAACTTTATCATCAGCGTTCTTTGTGTTTGGTTCACTGTGTGTGGCATCAATTGATGTATATTGATGTATATATGTATATATAAATCGATTTTAACGAATCATTTACTTTTTTGGGCTGGCGACTAACTCAAATTTGATCTCAGTCGGTCAAATGATTCTAGAAATATCGTTGTCGAAAATTGTATTCATTGCTGCTTAGCCACGTACTAAACAAACAAATCGTATTGTATTCATTTTTATAGTATAAAATATTGAAATAAATAATATCGTTAATTTGTATTATTTTTTTAAATTAGTCCAAAAATCTAAACTGAAAATCAGCTTTTCGAGTTTCATATTAGCAAGAGCTGCAGGGTCAACCGCAAGCCTTATTTGTTTTTTATATTTAAACCTGCATGAAATCTAGCACATTGCAAGTGAAATCTTAATGAAAATCTACACCGTTTACACTAATTGTTTTAGGCATTTAGCACGATGTCTTATAAAAAACCAAACTCATTAACTCAAAATGTTCATAAACTTTAATCAAACAACTGATATGTAGCTGATTCACACACCTTTTTTTTTAGTACTGAGTAGACTTTTATGGAACTCTTTTATTAGCTCGTCTTAGACACAAACCTATGGTCAATTTGATTTAAATTATATGGGTTTGATTATAGGTTTAGGTCTGAATGAGTTCCATACAAGTCTATTACTGTTTTAGTACAAAAATTTTTTTTACTATATTTAAAGAAGATTTCGACAAAAGGTTTTGTTTTGTATGATAGATTTGGATTTTGCTTAAATCTAAACGCACTATTAAAACGAAAAACATATTCATCTTTTAAATTTCTTTTAAATTGTTTAATTAATTTTTTTTTAAATATATTTTCAGAGAAAATATTAAGGGGTTCGGAGTAAGTAAAAAGTATTCATTTAAATTCAAAAGCAAATATATTAATTGTTTTCAGAACCATTCAATGGAAGAAATAAATCAAATGAAAATATTATTACAATGCTCAAAAAACATATCTCAAATTAAACATTAGACCATGAATCTTCTGTTTATCGTAATGGCTTTTCAAATAGGAATCCCTTATTTTCAATTTAAAATTTGGTTTCAATAATTTACATGAAACGTTTGTGGAATTATTTAAAAAAACTCAATTGAAATATATTAAAGTATATTTTGAATGTATAATTTCATACGAAACGGCCTTAAGCAAATTCTTTGTAATCCTAAATAATTGAAGAAAAATATAAACATGGGATAAGCCTTTTCCAAAAAAAAAAAAAAAAATGCAAATTAAATGTTTGCCAAATGCTTTAAGCGGAATTATCATTAGAATAAAAAATTTCGATGATTTTGTGCGGCAACTCAATAAATCATGTAAAAGCTTTGCGTTGCGGCTGACAGAATATGTATTTTTTTTGGGCAGGGGTATAAAGCAAAAATTTACAATATTCCTTTCATTGT
Source organism: Tachina grossa (assembly GCA_949987645.1). Classification (NCBI taxonomy): domain Eukaryota; kingdom Metazoa; phylum Arthropoda; class Insecta; order Diptera; family Tachinidae; genus Tachina; species Tachina grossa. Next base: position 222,815,653 of record OX465274.1, read on the forward strand.
AAATGAAAAGTTATATTGTAGATTTGTTGTCCTAAATTTCAAAAAAAGAAACATTTATTTGCAGTTTATCAATTATCAATACAAAAAAAAAAAAAAAAAAGATGTTAAAAGGAGAAAGGCGCGTGTGTTCGCAAGAAACTCCCGGGTTTTATTACAGCCTATTACATCATATTACTATTTGCTGATGCCTTTTCCATCATATTACTATTTGCTGATGGAAATAAATTAGTAAAGAAGAAACGACAATGGCAAGTCTCTTTTAAATCTAGAGATTGTAATACGATGAATAAAAACAATTCACATATTCCATTTGTAATAAAAGTTGTGTACATAAAGCACCACTCACAGGTAACCAAACATAAAGAAAGCTGATGATGAAGGTGTAGTGGCCTTGGAAAGCAGCTAGTTGTTCCGTTTTACTACGTGTTTGTCAGAGTATTTACAATTAACTTTGGTGTTATTTGCTTATTCACAATTCTCACATGTAATTTGGCTTACAAAGCGATACAAACTTATACCTGATCAAATCATAAATATAGGAACAAATGTTTGAGCAATAATAATTAAAATTAACTAAAAAAATTTTTCTTTTTAATTTTTATAATTGAACATGTAATAATATGACCAAACGAAGTGGTATAATATCGAAAATTGACTGATTTTATTATGTGAAGTAAACAGCAAACTGTCTGTAAACTCGTATAAAACCTGCTAGCATTTTCAACTGTGCAAGAGTCTTCCGATAATTTCAAGAAGAGCATTTTTAATCGCCAACGAGCGCATTTTTCAACAGTAGAATATTTTTTGCACTCTTCTGAGATTTTCCCAAAAAAAAAAAAAGAAAAAACACAGCAAAAGAGAGAAAATCGTTAGGGATTTTTGTAGAGATTATTTAACGATTTTTCCTAAAGCATATCAAAAATCATATGCGACTAAAGGCTCAATCACGCGTGACATAACCAAAGCCATAGAGAACAAAACTAATGGGCAACACTGTATTTGATTATAGGTGACTCGCCATAACGCCATAACTCTCACCATAGAAACCAATTGAATTTTGGTTTGGTTATGGCTATGGCATTATGGCTATGTCACGTCTAATTTAAACTTAATATCGTCGCTTTTAGCACATACGCCATAAAGTTGGAGCGAAAAAAAAAATTACAAAAAAGGTTTACATGACGTTTTCTCAAAATATACCCCAAGTATTTCTTTTGTATCTGCATCACTGTTTCCGATACATGTTTTGAAAAAAAAATTTAAATTTTTGCGAACTTTCATAAATTAAGTTAGAAGTTGATATTATTTTATTGTAAAAGTAAAAATACTTTTTGTGCCGCATACAAGACATTTTTTTTTTTATTTATTTTCAAAAAAGTAACTTTTTGTGCTCTATATGTATACTTTACTGCTGGGAATTGAGAATTTTGTTGTTTTGTTTATTTTTCTTACTGTCCAGAGAAATAAATGAATCGTTTAACCCCGACCAAGAAGCCGCCAGTGTAATATTTTTAACTATCGATCCGCTTAGACATTTAAACAAGAAAAAGAAGTAATTGAAGTGTATTTAATATAACGATTGAAATTACATCGTTTCTGTTAGACTCAAACATGAATAATTAAGGTTTTTTGTATTATATTTTAGTGTTTAATAAGTTTCTATTAAAACATGTCATCAACGGCTGTGTCTGGTTGATGATGTTTTTGCTTAACAGTCGCCGTTGAACTTTTCTAGCGGCACCTTATTTTTTTATTATTCATTTCTTATAGAAATGAAGCAAAACAAGACTTAACTTTACTTGGTACGTTTTTGTATGGATAATTTGACGCAATCGCCAAAAAGTGGCGTGTACAGCAAAACAATATTTATTAAACCTAAAACTAGTGGATACACTGAAAGAAAAACACTTCGTAATGGGAATGAAACCGTTACGTTGAACCCCTTTCATTAATGCAACGAAAACTTTCATTAATAAAATAAAACATTACATTATGTTGATGCAAATTTCATTAATGGAATGAAGCCTTTCTTTCTAGTGCTTAATATTTTACATTTCGTAGTATCATTATTGTTACGAAATAATTTTCATTCGGGTAATAAAAAATTTAAATACATGTTTTTATGTAGAATTCATACAAAAAAATATTTTAAATTGATTATGTCACATAAAAGAAGATTAAATTATTAATTGTAATTAATCTATAGTTATGGAAATTATAGTTTTGTTGCAACTTTAATGAAATATTTTCATAACTACAATGAAGAAAACTTTTTGCTGAAGGCTAGTAGGCAGTGTGCTACCCTTGTAGTCACAGGTTCGAATCCTGGAGATAAGTCAAAGTATTTTATATATATATTTATATATGTATATTTATTTATAAGTTATAACTTTTCAAATATATTATATAATGTTGAATTAATTAGATCAATTAAATAATGTTGAATTAAAATTTCATTAATGATGGTACACGCAAAGAAAAGATATGGTTGTAGAATGGTTGAGAAAACAATATTATGTTCTCTGAAACAAATGTGCTTTCGTCGAAAACTAGTTATTGTTATTTTAAACATTTATTTCGTTACAATAAACAGAGTAATGTTTTAATTTAATAATTACATTATCACATCCATAAAAAAGTGTGATATAGTTAGAGTTTAACAATATAGTTTTGTTAAAAATTTATGACTACAACATAATTTGTATTATTATTCAAAAATAATATGATCTAACTAACAATATAATGTTATCCAAAACCATACTATGTTAAGTTTTCAAAAAAATCTTTTTCAGAAACATCTGTCAGTTCAGCATTTAGTTTGTAAGCTATCGGTATTGCACGGGTGGTGTTAAATAAATGAATAAATAAATAAAGAATAAACAAAAGGGTAGACCAATAAAAATATATAAACATTTGTGTATCTCTTTATACAGACATGTCAGTATGTCGCGTAAGTATACATTTCTATATATGTATACATTTTATTTCACCAATATTAATTTATTTTTATTCGAACTTAACGCACAGCTGTTTCTACAATAAATATATGATTAAACAATAAAATAGTATAATTATATTAAATAATACTGTGGTCGTATTTAACAATATTAATATAATATTAGAACATGGTATGGTGAGTCTCAATTATATTTTAGTCACATCTAACAATAGTGTTGTCATATTTACAATACTAAGATTATAATATAATTAACTCAGATAATATTATAATTAACTCAGATAATATTATAATTAACTCAGATAATAATATTGTTAAAGTTTTTTTCTATTAACAATAATATGATTTGACTGCAACCATATAATTCAATCATAGTATGTTGCTGTTTGATTATGGTTACCTCAACCATATTTTTTCTTTGCGTGTAGATATGTATTTAGTGTGTATCTGAATAATATTTGAAGTTGTTGTGGCTGCAGCGGTAAGGGCTTTGACTACCACGCGAAGAGTTCCAAGTTCAAATCTTGACCGCGGAAGCCAATTATTACATACAAACATTTTTTGATGCCTGTGGCAATATACACACGTAAGTTGAATCATAAATAAAATACAATGATAAATACTTTAAATTAATGAATCAGAGTCATTACAACAATCACTTATATTGTTAACACAATGATACGATATCATCAAAAAATTATATGTTACGTCTCAGTAATGAAACGCTGTCACGATAAACATGAAAAATGTTGTTAATTCAATGAAATAGTTCGTTACAAAAAGGTAAGACTAACGTCACTTCATTTTATAAACTAAAAATTTTCATTGAACTGATTAAATTTTTAATTAAAAACATGAAAATGTACGTTTCTTAGTAAAAATACATGTCGTTACATGAATGAAAATATTTCGTTGGTTGAAAAATAATGACAAAATCATAAATATAATGTCAAAAATCATTGCATTTACAAAGGTTTTTCTCTCAGTGTATGGATCCAGATGAATGCTTAAGAGTCTGAATACAATGTAACGAGAATTCTTTGCGGTGCGGTTTTTCATACGATTTTGAAGTAAAAACCCGCAGAGTGGAACGGCATAAATTTAAAATCTATTTTATTTTCATTGCGGACTTTCTTATTCTCTCAATTTTTGACTCTCTTTCTCTTTCTGATGTTGCCATAGTTTTTGAATAATTGGCGGTGTTCACAACAAAAAACATGATTTTGAAGTTCAAAAATGTTTGTCATAAAATATAAAACCTTAAAAAAATTATCAAATATATCTGCGAATGTATAAAATTTTAATAATTTTTTGTTTTTAGTTACTGCCATTACAAAATATTTAACAGAAAGAGTAAATTTTTTATAAAAATGTATGCACAAAAAAAATTAATAAAAATTTAAACAAACAATGATAAGTATTGCCGTCGCCGTCTTCCGTTGTATTATGTTTATTTTTCTCTCCCGCAACGAGAAATCGCACCGCACCGCAATCATTGTGTTTAGACTCTAATATCTCAGAAATAATAATAAATTTTTTGAAATGCGTTTTTGATTCAGAAAGTGGGCATTCAAAATACATATATTCCATCCATATCTAAGTCATTTTTTTTAAGAATAGTCGGTGAGGCAAAGCTATTCTGGGGCGACGATGTAGCGATTATCTTACAACTCGTGTAATGCTCAGCCGTGTAATTCTTATCTTAAATCATACAGAGTGTTGCAAAAAAACTTATAACACGATGCTTTGAATTTTAGTTTTTTAGACTAAAAAAATTACTTCAAGTTAACTGCAACACTTTGCAACTTGTTTACTTGTTTACGTTTATCATTCATATTGCATATTTTAGCATACATACATACACATTGGAATCAACAGTTAAACCTCAATTGTTTTGAGCATCTTTTTCTCAGCTCACTTGGTTTTTTCGCTTTTGACAAAATCATACACAAACCATTAAAAGTAATAAACAACGATTCACATTATGCAACCAAATATCAATGTAAACTTAAAATTTCAAAGTATTTTGATATATGTATATGAAACCTCAACTTTTGCTTTAATTTCCAGTTGTCGTTGTCTTATCTTGCAATAATCTGACGGTAGAGAACAGTGTAGCGGAGAATCGTACATTATTTAATTATAAAAAATATTTTTGTTTTTCCTAATAAACCATTTTTTAGAAATTATTTGGGGCTAGTTAGGGTGATGGGGGGAGAGCAAATAGTGGGTTTAGATTTTTATAAAAAATATAGAAAGTAAAGTATTAGGGGAGGTCGGTCTAAAATTTCATTCCTCTCGAAGTAACTCAGGGACATTTCTGAAGCTTTTTGTGGATTTTGCCTCGTTTCTTCTTAGTTCTTTTACAACTTCACTTTAACCAAAAGTGAGCGATAAGTTAAAGACAAGTTTATCCTACCTGTAACTTTTATCATTTGAAGTTGCCACATTTCCATCAGTTGCCACACTTTCTACTTTATAAATTACAGCCAAATTTATTTGGTCAAAATATGGCATAAAACAAAAACAATACAACACAAAACACATAATAATATGGAAAAAAACAAAAAAATTGACAAAAATGGTTTCATTTTATTTGTAATTTGGTAAATATTGCTTTTGTTTATTTACCAAATTACAAATAAAATGAAACCATTTTCCCTTTAAGTATTTTTAACAATCAATATGCACAGAAATGTTGTTGTTATCGTACTGTGGTAATAATGAAAATATTTTAAATGCCACTTAATAGTTCAGTCTTCCTAAAACATGAAATATGTTAAACGAAAAAAAATATATATATATATATATATATATATTGTTACATTTTTTACCAAAAACAATTTTTAATCTCCAACCCTGGAAAAATAATTTAGTTTTTTCGGGTTTTTAATACTAATTTATTTATTTCTGAAATATAGAATATATTTAACTTCCAAAGAAATAATTAGTTTTATTTAATTAATTGTATATACCAGAAAAATTTTAAGCTTTCCAGGTCTGGAGTAATGTTTTTTTTATTTTTTTCTAATTTTTTATATCAAAGTATTTTTTTCTAAAGCATAAATTATATTTAATTTGTAAATATGTAAAAAGAAAAAAGTAATTTGACCTTGCTACTTTTATATACAAAATAAAAAAAAATAAATCTTCCAACCCTGTAATCATTCTTTTAGATTTTTCTGATTCTTTTTACTAGTCTAACCTAGTTCTTTAAAAAATATATTAAATATGTTAAGTGAACAAAGAAAACAGGGAATAAGGAAAAAATTAGATTTATTTAGTTACTTTAATACGAGTATAAAAAAAATCAAATTTTCAAGCTCTGGAGCTGATGTTCTTATTTTTTCTAATTTTCTATGTCAAAGCTTTCTTTTAAAAACGTAAAATATGTATAATTTATAAAGGAAAAGAAAAAAAAATTATTGGACCTAGCTACTTTTATATATCACAAAAAGTTAAAGTTTCCCAACCCTGGAATCATCCTTTTTAATTTTTCTGATTTCTTACACCAATCTCTTTCTTTTAAGAATATAAGATATGTTTAATTTATTGAGAAAAAGGAAAAATTAGTTTTAGTAGGTTGTTTTTATGTTAAAAAAATAAAGTTTTCCAACCCTGGAAACGTCTTTTTTGATTTTTTGTAGATTTTTAGTACGAAATTTTTTTCGTACTGAAACATAAAATTAGTTAGGAAAAACCCCATTAGTTTTAGCTAGTTTTATATGACAAAATTAAGTTTAAGCTTTCTCTGAAACCATCAGCTCGATTTTGTTGATTTTCAATACCAAATACTGTTTTTGATCATTTCTGACATACGAGTCTAAGACCAACGTCTATAGCTTTTCTGGGAGCTTCGGAAAACAGATTTCACGTACATCAGACTGATAGATGGACGAACAGACGGACATTGCTTATTCGTCTTCAATATTCATAAGGACCCAGAAGATATATATAATTTATGGGTCGCATATTCATATTGTGGAAATTACACACGGAATGACAAATCAATATCAAAGGCTTATGATGTTGCTGCTGCTGCTTAAATAATTAAGTAGCTGGCAACATGGTTGCAATTATTGGTAGCGACATTTGTATTCATGTAGTCCGTAGTCTGCTGTCCTGAATGTGTTTAATGCATAACAGCTGATCTAACTGAAATCTTTCCACCCGGTTATGAAATCGCCTTGGATTTGAGCAAGGGAACTTAGACAGTCTAGAACACGGTTCTGAAGATTTAATATTTTTTACGCGTAGTTTATTTGCTCTTATTTTACAATCGATACCACTGTGCAATGCAATCAGTTCTTTCGCTTTATATAAAAGTAATAAAAAAAAAAATAAAAGCTTTTTGCTATTTTTAGAGATTCCAGGACATTTTAAAAACTAAAATTTCTTGAAGTAAAATGAAATTGTTTTCATGAAAGCCAGTAGTAGTAGTAATTACTTACACTGATGTGCTGCTGTTCGTTGAGTTGCTCCAACTATTTGTATACAGAGAGCAATTACTGCCAGAATAGCTGCCAATTTCATTGTCTGTGCTAATGGCTGAATACGTTGATGATTGATTGCACCAATCGTAAATAAAATTTGTAGCTCCATTCACCATGGATACAGATGTGGCTGATGTATTGGTTACTGCCTGCCCTGCAACAGCTCGCAGCTGTTGTGATAGATTCCAATTAATGTTGGCTGTATTTGTTGTCGGAATAAAGTCGAACTGCAATGAGTTTGACATTTTGTTTGCAAGAAGATTGTGTTGTAAAACATTGTCGTTATCTTCATTGACATCATCGTTCCGAGGTGCCAGAGTAGTGGTTATGGGATTTGTAGTGGAAATGTTGAGATCTAACATTTCTTTAGTTTCTATTTTTTTTTTGGTTTAATTTTTTTTTTTTACAACAACATTTTTAGTGATGTTTTGTTGATTTTTATTAGTTGAGTGGCTAATGAAGATTATCCAAAGGGGATTTGTTTTGTGTCTTTTAGTTTTGTACTTCAACGGTACTTAATATTTTTCAATGTGCTCTAATGGCCATCACCATCATCTTCTGCTGCATGTTCCATGTCCAACAATGATGATTTGCTTGTGCTGTATGTTTAATAGTAATATGTCTGTTTAGTAAATTTCACTCTGCTGTCTGTTATGAATTATAATGGTCCTTCATTTCTTATTTTTTTTCTTTTATTGCAATAAATTAATTCAATTGTATTTAATGCTGCTGCTGAAAAGATAAAAATGAAATAAACTTTCTATTATAATAGTCGTTTTTTATACAATAAATGTGTACAGGAAAATGTTATAAATTTGTTAGAAACATTTGTAAGAGATGTTGAATTTTTGCAGTTGAAGTGAACAAATGACAATTTTATACTTAAGTTAAAGTTTTGAATGACTTTTGAAATAAATGCTTCAGCATCATTTATTTAAAAAAGAGAGAATGATAAAAATGCAACATTTCAAAGAAGTTTTTCAAAGTCGATCAAGGACTTTTTTATTGTATTATTGTTCATCGTGTCCTTTGTGCTGAAAGTAGATAAAAATATAGTGGCTACAGTGCACAGAGAAATAGAAAAATGGTTACTGCATTTCACTGGGAATTTTTGAAAAGTCGCACAAAATGTCGATTTATAAAAATACAGTCGCACAAAAAAGTCGCGTGAGAAAATAAAAGTTGCACATGTTTTTAAACGCTTTTTTTACTGTAAACTGAAGAAATCTAATTAAGTAAGAGTAGGATTAAAAAAAAACAAGCTAAAATAAGTTAAAGATAAGATATTTTTTACAAAATTCTACCATATCGAACCAAAACGCCGTGAGCTTTTTACTTCAGTTCTGTTCGTTTGATCTTGTCGGGTGAATGTATTTATACTTCAACATAGATAAATATTACTTTTTTGGAATCAACTCTTCCTTATCTTTGTCTATTAAATTTAAAGCTGAAAGCACTGAGTTGTATGTTTTTACTTTCAATTTATTTTTAAGCAAAGCTAATTTCAAAATGTTCACATGTTTTTATGTGTTTTTTCTATTGTAGTTTCTTATATCCCTTCCATAAAAACATCCGGGAAGGTGTAGTTTAATATAACACGAAAATAAGCGCTTCGGAAGCGCGGAAAAGCACACAGTGCATACCCTCTGCCTTACGAGGCTGCAATAACGTGAGCGAATGACGAAATTTAACACACACACTACGAACAGGGTGACCGATGACATTTTCCAAAAAGTGTCACCAAATAGGAGATTTATCAAAAAAAAGTGGCAAAATTAAAAAAAAAACGAGAGAACTGCACTAAACTTTTTATTTTTAATGTAGTTTCATATAACTCACCCTAAATAAATTTGGTCAAAAAGTGGCAAGGCAGTCGAAAAAGGGGAAACGCAGTCGAAAAAGTGGCAAATTGCCACTTTAGTCGGTCAAACGGTCACGCTGACTACGAAGTCAGTCGGCTTTTAAATATTCAAACTCTCAAAGTTTTTTATTGATCATCCTCTCTCGCTTACCTGTATACAAATTTGGATGCGAATGAAATTTTTTACTTCGAGTTTTGATTCTTTATTTTTTAATTGAATTGTGTACAAAAATAAATATGTGCTTCAATAGTTCAATGGGCAGTGTTCTGGCCTAACAGACGGAAATCCTGGGATCGACTCCTGATTCAACGCGCGAACAAAAAGTAAAAAAAAAATAAGGAGCAAATTTTTTAATTACATACATGTGAAAAAGATATGCTTCCAGGTAGACGAATATATTTGCTGAATTCAGGTCACTCCGGCAGGCATGAAAGAATCACATTTTAGATCGAGGTGCCAGAGCTTCTACGCGAGGAATCCCATATAAAACTCATGCAAAATTTCATACATCGGGTAAACGCTTGCATACCACTTATGTAGGTGCTTCCACCGAAGCACCATTTTTTGCTGGGATAATTGAACCATACGATATTATCATAATAAAAAGGACTGACAATAATTTCCTAAATAATTTTATTTAAAATCAACATCGGCATTAACTGTCTTAATGCAAATTAACTTGTGAGTTATCCTCATCCGTAAATGCACTAAATGACAGTGAATTAATACTGAATTCAGCTATATGATAACACAGTCCTCATATGGTAACACCGTCAACAATCAATCAAATGTTGGCAAATTGTTTTGGTTTCCAAAATTAAAATGCGATTCTGTCAGAAAATATAAGTTATTTTAATTGTTTTTAGAAAAAGAGCAAAGAAATATTAAAATCGAGACACATTTTTTCCATTTTAAAATTATCGATGTGTATGTACAGATTTAGTTTCCTTAATGCAAATACTGTCGTCTGTCAGGGTAAATTTTTAATTCACAGTAGTGATATTTTAATGCAAATTAACGCTGTCGTCTGTCTAGCCTATAAGACTATAAGATGAATTTTACTGACAATGTTTTCAATATTTTTAAGCAGAACCTAACAGAACACTTCCGGAACCTTCTTGAATGAATTTTATTACATTTTGTAAATTCAAAACACATCGCTTTCTTATTTCCTTAAAATATTCTCTAGATCAAATCAACATTTAATGAAAACACTTATTTGTCTTGTTATCAATTGAATGAACAAATAGAAATAAAATAAAAAGGAGACTGACTGTCTTTACAAAAATAAATAAATATTTGTTTGTGTATGTGCTGAAAATAAGTGATAAGGCAATCAATGCTATAGAAAATAAGTTCTTTTTGTGAAATTTTATTCCCGAGTTTTTTATTATTTTTAAGCAAAGATTTTTGTGGATAAAGTGCGACTTTAGTTTCTGATTTGGAATGTATACTTTGGAAATATTTGAAGATCTTAATTTGAGAATCGGAGACTTCTACACGTAGCGTCATTCGGCCGAAAGCTTAATTATTAATTCCAGAAAAAGGAGTTTTGTGATCTACAACATAGTGACCTAATGTACTCCAGATTCCCTTGGAATTTTAAATTGAAGAATTCTAAGCTGTTTGTCAAGCGTTTTTGAGTAGAGGGAATCTGTGATAAGGCAAACAACCTATTCAAAATTTTCTTGGTTTTTATTTTTTTATTTATTAAAATCGTTTTACATTTACGGAATAAGTACTGCTATTGATATTTTTAGACGTGTGCACAGTAGGTCAAATGATGACTTTTTCTGTGCAAAAGTAATGAAAACAAAATTGACATTTTACTTTTTTTTGTTGTTTTTCATTGTCAACACTTTTTTTCGGACAATATTAAGCACTGTAGCATATTTTTGCATCTAAGTCAATAGATTTAAGTTCTTCTGAAAATAAACTCGTGAGTTCAGTAGAAATCGGTCAACATTAAATGCGATTTTCTCGAATTGCGTTGGTATTAACTCATTGCTGTGAAATGGAAAATAAAGCGACAAGTAATTATTCATGTTTTTATAAAAAGTGTTTCATATTTATAACGCCATGCTTTAAAATAACTCATTATAATGAGCTATAGCTTAAGCGGTATAATTTATCATAAACATTGATCTTATGTAGGCCTTCAAAAATTTTGATTTCATTTGACCCCTTTCAAATTTAAAGTATAAATTAAGTAATAATCAATGAATTATTTGCAATTTACTTCAAAGTGCGATTTTTTTGCGTTTTGCGAGTAATGCCTCTTTTTAGTAGGTAACATTTGTATGAAAACAACTGAACTCTTGATGAAATTAATGAAAAAGAAGAGGATTGATTTTGAATTTTGAATTTAAATCTACCAAATAAACTAGATTTAAGCAATTAGCTAATGTTTTGTTAAAATTAAAATATTTTAATGCATATATCGACTGTTGTTATTAAAGGGTTAATTTCTGGTCTTTAATGGGTTAAATCTAATTTTGAAGACATTTTCTTTGAATTTGCATTGAATACCATGATTTGGCAGCGGATTTAATTTCGCACAGAAACAGTGGTGATTTGACCTATAGTGGTGTGTAACATTTAAAGTCAACATTGCCAGCAGCCTCTTTCGTCTACACTTCAACCTGAACTGAAGTATAGTTGTGGAGGAGGAGAAGAAAGAAATTTTATTATTTTTTAAAAAATGTGAAAATAAATTTTAAAGAATCAAAAAGATTGGAGGCAGATACAAATGTTATTGAATTAGGGAATGTTTTTGTATGCATGGATTTGTACGCGTATGTGTGAACTGTGTTGTAGTATATATTTTTTTATGACTTTCCCTTTCTTTTTTGCTTTGTTTTGTTTCCGCTTCCTGCAATGTTTTACTGTTTGCTTACTTGTTTTCACACATTTAATGTAAAATATTGCCGCAGTCTTGTGAAAATAACAGAGCCAACCTTTTTTAAATAGAATATTCAATTTGAAAAAGAAATGGCACTTTGACACGTATTTAAACTAACATCAAGTTGTAGTAGAAGCATTCAGTATATTTCTTTATATGTTTGGAATGAAGTCTTTTTTTTCAACAAACAAGCAAAACTGTACGCTTTTAAATAGGGCATTGGTATTCTGTTTGTGTAATTTTAAAAGGCTGCACTATGGGCAATTTTTCCTTTTTTTTGACCAAAACTAAAAAAATTAATATTAAGAATTCGCAATTATTTTTGCTGCAATACAACGAAAACATAACAAATTAAACTTCTCTGTTAAAATTTTTCCACCACGTTGCTCATTTTCTTGAATAGTGCTATAACTCATAAAATAAATTTTTTTTTTCAGAATAATAACGAATAATTCCGCATTTCGTATTTTATCTTGTGTAAACATTTCATGTAAATATTATATATTTTATTGTTTTATTTTTTATTATGAATATTTCAGCTGCAAATATCTGTGCACAGAAAAAAGTATTCATCAATTAATATTTTCAATTAAAAATTTAATTGATTCAACTAAATTTGTACCTGTATTAATTAATTTGAGTAGAAAAACTTAATTGATATTATCATATTGTTCATAGGTAAAAAATTTAATTAATTTCTTAAGGTCTAAAAACGAGTGTTTAAAAATTGTCATGCGTGAGAGGACGTGAGCGTATTTTTTTCCTTTAATATAAAAAGAATAACAAAGAAAAGAATTTTTTTCATTTTTTTTTAACAATTTTTATTTGCTGTCACCTTATCAAGTGTTTTGTGTGTGATTTCAAATAACGATTGAGTGAGTTAAGGGTTATCTTAGTGAAAATTTATAGTTTTTGAAAATTAAAAAGTTTTAAAATAATGTCGAAGGTTTGGTTGTATTATTAATAGTAGTCGAAAGTTGACACGCGTGAGAGGACGTGAGCGTGAGCAATAAAAATCTTTTTCTTCGTGAAGCTTAGTGTTAAAAACGTTAAGAGGAAGACTTCAATCAGTTCTGCCATAAAATGGGTAAAATTTCCCAAAGTGCAGTGCACATTGGGTAATTTGAGCTGCTTTTTAAGCCAAAATTAATTTCAGTGTAGGTTTGGACCGGTATGGATGAAATGTGGAATTTAAGAGTTTTTCATAAGCCCGTACAGCTGATGACGATTTTTATGATAGTGGAAATTTTGAAAGGTTGCCACCATATGAAAAAAAAAAATTAAATTCGCTGCAATGAGTATATAGATGGGGGCTAATAAAATGGCATGTAAGCCGTGTAGACAAAATCTTGCTTGAAAAAGTCGCTAATTTTTCCGTGAGCCTCTTAACGATAAATAAAAAAATTTTCTTAGCTTTTGCTTTAACGAAGCCAAATCTTGTTTTGAAAAATTATTTAAATAAATTTCACTTATAAAAAAATTTTAACCAGCATCAGTAAAATACGGCGCAGTCCACGGCCAACATTATCAAAACCTTATGCGAAGTTTAAATTTATGGAAAAAGGAATTTGTTTGAGGTTAAGATAAAATTGCATGTTTCATTAACAAAAGCAATAACGGCCACCAATATATTTTAGTTTTTTTTTTTAATTACTTACTATCTCCTCCCTTCCCAATATTATGCACAATGTTCTTCTTTTTGCTTAATAACTCATAAAAAACGTCAAGTTCAACTGACCATAAATCGGCTGATATTTGTTTTTTATAAAAACCGAATATGCAGTTATTTACTTTGATATATTTTTAATCGAACTTAATTAATAAAAACATTATTATTGCCCAATAAGCACTCAAAAATTTAAAATTCAAGCACTTGAAATTTAACTGGAAACAAAGTTGAATTCAAACATTTATTCAAGTAATATTCAAGTTTGAAAATATTTTGAAATAAAAAATCAAACTATATACAACATGTTCAAACCTTGTCAAATAAGTAATTTATTTTTTAATAAAATTGAAATTGTTGTGAAAAATATCAAATATTAAAAAAAAAAAATGATTTTTTTAAACAAAAAAAGGTTATTAAAATCGTGAAAACAATAGTGAAGGTAGATATGCAGAAAATAATTGTAAGAAAAGTTGTCGATTGCATTTTTCTTTCTATTTTAAAAGAATCGGGTTTGAAGCTTGAAATATACTTGAATTCAATCGTAATACAAGTTTAAATTACAGTATAATTTAAAGCTTGAATTGAACTATAATACAATTGAAATATTCGAATTGAATTCAAGTTCCCATTTCACTGGAGAATGCTGTTGAAATAAAGTGTAAATCAAGCATAACTCAACCCTTGACAATTGAATATGTGGCTTGAATAACAATTGCTTTACACCTGATTTCAAGCAAAATTTCTTATTGGGTGTTAGTGAAAAAAATAATTTTTGACCATTATTTCTTGTCAAATTACCCACTGTGCGATGGTGGCATATGGCACAATACAATAAGTTTATGATTATGTTTGTTAGTAGCACGCACGTAAATATCTCTTCGATATGTGAAAGTATAAAATAATACATTTATTAATGTTTACCAGCCTCTCAAACTAGATAATTTCACTTTTTAAATTTATAAAATTTACCAAAAATCCCCAAATTGATTGAAGTTGTTAGAAAACAGCACCTGGAGGAAAAATATTTTGTAGTTGAATTGACCGGAATACTCGTACAGATAAAATTCTTAAAATCAAGCAGTAATAGAAAGAGAAAAAGATTTCGTATATTTTCTTAAATAAATTTACTGATATTTTTGAAGTTATTGAAGCTAAAATGATTCAGTACATTTACACAAAGTAATTTTTATGTGCTAAGTCTTGAACTTGTTGTATTTGGCTTTCGTAAAGCTACTACTACTATAATTATTTAATTAATTTCAGATATTCATTAGAGAAACAAGCCTCAAATCTATCTCCAGTAGAATAAGAAAGTTTTTATATTATGAAAAATTTAAATAAGTTCAGTAAAGTGCGACTCTGACTCGCGCACGAAGGGTTCCGTACGAACTCTATATATGTAATTTAATACAAACTTCAGCTATATAATATATAGTTTTGGCTTTTTTTTTCGTTTTTGGGGTCTTTTCGGTTTTTTTGTTTTGGCGTTTTTTGCGTTTTTTCGGTTTTGGCGATTTTTTTAAGTTTTGGCTCTTTTTTTAGTTTTGACACTTTATTTTCTTGTTTTGACGATTTTTTTCAGTTTTTGGCGATTTTTCATTTTGGAGCTTTTTTATTTTTGGCGATTTTTTTCATTTTTGGGATTTTTTTCTATATAAAATTTTTTTTAGTTTTGGCGACATTTTCGCGTTTTGGCGATTTTTTTAGATTTTTGGCGTTTTTTTCATTTTGGCGTTTTTTTTCATTTTGGCGATTTTTTCGAATTTGGCGATTTATTTTAGTGTTAGAAATTACTTTTAATTTTGGCGATTTTTTTCGTTTTGGTGACTTTTTTTTAATTTTTGGCGATTTTTTTTTTTTTTTTTGGTTTGGCGATTTTATAATTTTCGGTTTTTTTAGTTTTACCGTTTTTGAAAATTTCAAGAGTTTTGCTCTTACGGTTTCCAAGAACAGCAAGTTGTTAAAATTACATAGTCAAAATTGCATTAACTGATGGACCACCCTTTAATTTAAATTTTTTTAAATTTTAGTGTTAATTGTTGTAGTCTGTATAAAAATACACTAATTTTACAAATTTCAAGTTTCAATATACACATGTTCATACAATTGTATAAATATTACATGGGATTTTAATATTTTCGGTGCTCGTTTTGGAAGACCCTTTCATTTTTAATTCTTATGTATTTGTGGTTGTAGCGGCCAAGGTTCTACATACTCTGTCCAAATTTCAGGTCCGTAGCTCTTACGGTTCCTGAGAAAATACCGTGTGACGGACAGCGTAGCGAAAACAATAGGGTTCCTTTTCACCTCTGGTGTACGGAACCCCTAAAAACGAGTTTAATGGAACAAAGTTGCTTAAAATTCTATCAGCCTTATTTATAAAAATTATTAAGGCTTTATAAAGGCTTTTTAAGAAAAATTTTATGTGAAAATTTGTTATAAAAAACCTCTATAAAGACTTTTTAAGTTTTATAAATAAGGCTGTATTAAAATATAAATAAGATTCAAATCATACAAGCACACATTTCAGTACAAAAAATTTAAAATCCAAAAAAAAATCGAGGGAAAAATGTAAAATTATTTTTGAAACGTAAGTTGCTTAGTCCTCGTCCAGACTTGCAATTTTTGCTGCTGCAATTTCTTAAAATTCTGCTTTGAAATTGCATAAGTGTTCACATTACAAAGTTCTAATTTTGCAATTATGAATTTAAAAATTCTATTCTACCACAAATTTGTATGAAAAATTAACAATTCTATTTACTTTTTTATATATTTTTTGTTTTTCAGACAACTTAAGAAATAAAATTATAAAAAACGACAAACACAACTAACAACTTGAAATTAACAATTACGAATTTCAAATCAAAATAGAAGTGCAGAGCACATTAAACTGCACACCCCTCCCCAATCTTCTCACCACTCTCACCATTAAAATCAAGAATTGCTGCAAAAAAAAAAATGCAAGTCTGGACGAGGACTGTACACCCTTCCCCAATCTTCTCACTCCTCTCACCAATAAACTCAAAAATTGTTGCAACGATAATTGCAAGTCTGGACAAGGACTTATGACGCGCCTTACATGTAATTTTTTTTTCTTAATGAAAAAATATTGGCGAGTACTGGTAACAAATACTGGTAACATCCACAGTGGCACACATGCTGCCACTGTGGATGTTTAAGATGTTCAGTGCTGCCGGAATGTTGCGGGGAAGTGCCGGGGAACTCCTGGGATTTTTGGTATTTTTAGCCTAGTTTCTGGTAATCATCAATATGGTTTGTGTTTTTGCTAAACAAAAAATGTTTTGTTAAGCTTAAATGAGACCTGCCACAACCATAACCATAGAAAATATCTGTTCGAACCATACTTATGGACAACACTGTATTTGATTATAGGCAACTCACCATAACGCCATATAAACCAATTGAATTTTGGTTTTGGTTATAGCTATGGCAATAGGGTATGGCACGTCTAATTTAAGCTTTTAGTTCGTTTATTTAAATTTATTTTTGCCTGTCACTTGTTGCTTTCCATAACGATCTGATTCAATCACGTTTTTTCAGTTTGAGATTATGGCATTCGATATCAAAGCATATTATTACATTATTCGATAGCGAATAATTTAATCTCAAACTGAAAAAACGCGATCGAAGCAGCTCGTTATCGAATGCTATGGCAATAGGGTATGGCACGTCTAATTTAAGCTTTTAGTTCGTTTATTTAAATTTATTTTTGCCTGTCACTTGTTGCTTTCCATGACGATCTGATTCAATCACGTTTTTTCAGTTTGAGATTATGGCATTTGATATCGAAGCATATTATTACATTGTTCGATAGCGAATATTTTAATCTCAAACTGAAAAAACGTGATCGAAGCAGCTCGTTATCGAAAGCTACAAATAGACCTCAGAGTTTCATTCCTTAAAGAACAAGTTATATGTATATTTAAATGTTTTTCTGTTCCTATTTGACGATAAATGTGTGAAATCGTTGATGTGACAATATAGCGATTTGATAACGGGTATATGACTTACATAATAAACGTAAAATCAGGCTAAAGTAAGTCGGACGCTTACTCAAATGAAAGTAAGCGGCTGCTTATCTTCCGTCTTGGTTTTTATTGGACATTGTTGATGTGGCAACATAGAAATTTGACAACTTACGTTATTAGTTAGTTACTGGAACACTTATTCGAATGAAAGTGAGCCACTGTTCATCTTTCGTCCAAGTTTTTGCTCGACATCATAGGACAGGCTGTAAGTTTTTTTTCTAAAGTATACATCATATATTTAAAACTGAAGGGTGTATTAAATTTGTCATAACCAAACGAATACATACTTTAAAGTGATTTAATTTTTAAATTTTAAACACGTTTCACGTCTACTTATTTCTTTCTTATTTTTTTATCACAAGCAAAATAAATACTTTGTTAAAAACTTCATATACAATTTGAAGTGTAATTTAGGAAATAATAAATAAAACTAATAGCTTCTATTATCTTGAATCAATAAATTGTTTTTCTTCTTAAAACTCTTTTGACAACTATAGAATTTCATTGCTGTACCCTTCTCAATGTCGAAACTTTTTATATAAGTATACTAACTTTTATATACAAATATATAAATTTATGTATGTACATATGTGAATATACATATGTGTATGTACATATTTATACACATTTTTTTAATATTTTTTTCCACAATTGGTAGCAGTTATAAGTAAAAAAAACTCTTCAGTCCCAAATCACACTGTGCAAGTCTTATTGCTAAGCTGATTAGTTTCAGGGAGAGAGAGAGACGTGGGGAACAGAAACATTTCTTTTCCCCCCGTCTCTCTCTCCTAAAAAACTAATCAGCTTAGCAATAAGACTTGCATAGTGTAAATAGGGACTCACTCTTTGCAGAGAGCATTAAAATTTTAAGTTATACGTGGAAATACAAAATACATAAGCCCATTTTACAATCAAAGTATGTATATTGATATAAAGTATATGCAGGTCTACAACAACTAAGAAAATACAAAAACAACAGGCGCTTTGTTTGTGTAAAAATAATGGATGAATATCAAAAACCGATGAATACAACCAGACCTGGGCAACTTGCATTACTTTTCATAAGCACTGATTGAAAAACAAAAAATTTAGTGAAAATTTAAATTTGATGCTTGTAGTGCACTATTTTTTGCACTAAACTAAAATCTCTTAAAAGTAATGGATTAATATTGCATTAGCAGCTAATTGCATGGCGGAAAATGCACTAATTTGTTATTGCCACTAAGCACATCATGAAGTAATGCAATATCACATTTGCACACAGTAAAATTATATAAAACGCGAACATATTTTTATCAGATATCATAAATGAAAAATGCAGTAAAGTTTACATTTAGGGCACCTGTATAAGTATGCACATACAAATGAAAGATCAGAAATTAGGTTTTCGTTTATTTTATTGTAAAGTTATATCTTAAAAAAAACGGCGATTTTATAAACGAAAAATACTAACGCTTGGAACAATTTAATCAAGTTTTGTATTTCTCTGGAAAAATTGTAAAAACGTGTTGATATGATTTTTCGTCTTGGGTGGCGATGTGTATGTAAATAGAAAAATATTTACACAATTGTGTATGTACGTATATTTTTATGTACATATGTATGTACACATTTACGTTCTATTTTGCACTATATGTTTCAGTGATAATGCAATAATACTCTTCAAATGTGTGTAGTGATAATGCAAAATTAGTGCATTTTTCGCCATTTGATTTATTAATGTATTAATTTGAAGAGATTTAAGTTTCATGCCAAAAAATGCACAGTAATTATCAAAGTTATTGCTAATATAATAAATTTTCATTTGCATTAATTTGGTTTAGTGTGGGGAATGGTCAGTGCATTTGCTTATCTAATGCAATAGTCCCAGATCTGCTTACAATAAAAAGGAAATTTATGGATCAAAAAAACCAAAGTAAATTTATTAATTGATATAAACCTTTAATAAGTGAAATAAGTATAATAAAAGATATATATATATATATATATATATATATATATATATATTAATAATTACATTGTTACGTTTTACTCTCTATAAAAACGCTTTTCCGTAGATCCGAAGATTTGCAAATGAATACAAGAGCCGAGTGTAGTAATTAGGGTTAAGAATGATACAAGTTTTATTTACAAATACACTTATACTAAATTACTCAAGAGCTTAAATACACTATTACAACTTAAACTAATAAATTACACACAGATATTCACAACTGGTTACCACTACACCTTCCTCGCTGTAGTTTACACACGTCTCTTATCTGGCTGCGCAAGTAATCACGTGACACCTATCTGTCTGCTGCCGTCACTTACGAGACTCTCTCTGCCGTCACTCACAGTTGATACACCAATACCTCTTTGTCTGCTGCTTGTCACACACGGCACTCACTCTGCCGACACTCACAGTTGATACACCAATAAAGACTCACTGGCTTTACTTACACCCTTATACACGTCTATTCGCTGCGCTGTTCCCTTTACTCCAGTCGACACGATAGACTCCACAATAATATCAATTCCACGACAGACTATTATAAATTCACAACTTAATTATCAACTGACTAACGAGTTCTTAACTTCACTACTATCTGATTAGCACTAACTATAACTGTTCGCGACTGACTTACAACTGCAACTAACTAAAGGCTCAGTTAGCCGACTGTAATGTAATGCAACTGTAACGTAAAAAACAGCTGATTGATATTTTTATATGAAAAGTAGGTTACGTTACATTACATTTCTATAACCATTTTCATTACTTTTCACATAACAAAATCGAGCAGCTGTTTCTTACTGTTGCAGTTACATTACATTACAGTCAGCTAACTGAGCCTTAACTCATTGGCTGCGTAACCGCTTTTTATACTCCACACAAATTCCACTAGAAGTTTCAAGCAATGTCTAGACGATCATTATCATCTTATATGCTGCCTAATTAAGTTCATGTGGTAACTATGTACATACATGTGTATATGCGTACGTGTGTACATCATTAACTAAGCAACACACGGTGGTTGTTTATCTTTTACTTTTTCATTTGAATTAGCATGTATGTATGTGTGTAAATATGTGAATCTTCTTAATAACCAGACGCTTTTGTTGTTGTTGCTATAGTATTTGCACGTAAATATGTGTGCACGTTTAGTGCTTTAGTTAAATACTTCCAGATAGTTCTTTGCTTTAAACCTGTAGGAATATTTTTACGTAACAATATATATATTAATATATATATATATATATATATATATATATATATATATATATATATATATATATATATTAATAATTAAATATAATTATTTTTAAATTTTTTGTAACACCGTTTTTAAGTAAAAATTTATTTCATTTTTCACATACATTTTCACTACACACAATTGCGTATAAGAAAGCAAAACAAAACAAAATGGCGTACAAAAATTGTAAACAACTTTTGACATTCATGCATTAACACTACACGAGAAAAAAAATGAATCACCTGACTACTTGCATATATAAATTTATATAAATTTACTTTGTTAACAATCTTGTGCAAATGGTCTTGCATAGTTTCATGTGCAAAATGGTATATTAGCCCAATTCACAATCTTGTGCAAATGGTCTTGCATCGTTGCATGTGGAAAATGGTATAGCATATTGATATTCACCACTTAACAATTCTTAGTGGTGAGTATCAATATCAATACTATAAAATTTGGCACATGCAACGATGCAAGACCATTTGCACAAGATTGTGAATTGGGCTATAGTAATTTTTTTTAAAATCAGGAGATTTTTTTTATATTCTTAAAATTGCCTTTAAAATAGAAAAAAGTCAGTAATGACATTGAAGCTGTAAGAATTTCAGTTCTATTTTTTTAAAGGGTAAAGTTAAGGCGTAACTATGTAACTATTTAGCATCCCTATACCATCTCGATAAGTTTTCTTGTTGTTCTATTTGATTTTTATCTAAGGAGTATCAAAAACTTCTTTCTACTTTTTGGGTTTTGATACAGTTATCATTAAGTTTATTGTTGTATAGTTGCACAACAATCCCTGGTTTAATTGCAGATATTGAAGTTTCTGGTCAGTTTTAAAATGAAAAAAATCACTCTAGGAAGCCAGATTACATGTTATAACTTTTAAGTTACAAATAACACCAAAGATAATTGTAATTATTCTGACTAACAATAGCAGAATGGAACAACATACTATTTTCGAAATGGGCTAGTGGGTAAAATTAAAGAAAATACATTAACGAATTGGCGATAAAGTTTCATATAGCTAATCTTTATTTTAGCAATAATGAGCTTTAAAATTTTTTCATTATTACAACTGTCCGATAAAATAAATAATAAAATTTTTCTATCAATACAACACTGCTGTAGACGCCGACTATTTTTAATTGATAAAAAATAAAAGTGACGTAGCTGCGGTAACGCTTACGTTTCTTTTTAAAATCCCCTCCCAAATTCACGCTTGTTTAAATGAAGACTTTTTGCTGCAGTAGAATAATGGAATAATATAGTTAACTAGAACAAAAATAAGCAAATTTACAGCTTGGGCATAATTAATAAATAACAACCAACAATGGTAAGACTGTTGTAAATTTAGAGATGGTAAAATTGAGCTTTCATTACAAAAAGCTTTCAGAAAATTGTAATACGATAAATCAAAGCAATTCACATATTCTATTTGCACTGAAAAATATGTATATGGAGCTGAAGTTTACATCAATTGACGCCACACACTGTGGAGCAAACACAAGATGAAGCGCTGATGAAGGTATGGCAGCCTTTCAAAACAACATTGTGTTATTTTTTGCTTAAAAATTATCACATGTAAACAAAACAAGAAAAAAAAACAAGTAAGAGTGCTATACATAAATATTTGTTTGGAGAAAATAATAGATCATTTATTTATTATTTTTGCTATAGTACAATTTATAGTAAGTGACCTATAAGTATTTTCCGACTAAATAATTTGATTCTAATATCTTATTTTCGATATAAGTAATAGTGGTATATTTTATTCTACACTCTGTATTTATATATGTTTTAAATTATTTTTATTCTCCCTTTTTAAAATGATTGGGGAGAGATTAATTAAAAAGGACTTTAACAGATATCAGCACTTTCTAATGGCAATTTATTTATCTACATCTAAAGCAATTTGAATATGCTATATATAAGTTGAAACTTTTGTTAGCTTTTACCATAATGATACCGACACCAAAAACTGAATAGATATAAAACAAAAAGAAATAAAATTATTTAGTTACTTTTTTTTAACCAAAAAAGTTGAAATTTTCCAACCCTGAAATCATGTTGTTGATTTTTTTTAATATTAAATATTAATTTACTTCATTTTGCAACACTAAATATGTTGAATTAATGAACAAAAAATTAATAAATTTTTATTTAATTAATTAAAAAAAGTAAAATGTAGATATAAAGATAGTAAATATAGAGATGGTAAAATTGAGCTTACAATACAAAAAAAAGGCTTTCAGCAAATTGAAATACGATGAATCAAAACAATCCACATATTCCATTTGCAATAATGCTAAGTATATAAAGCAGAAATCTACATCAACTGACACCACACACAGTGGACCAAACACAAAAGAACGCTGATGATGAAGGTTTAGTGGCCTTCGAAAACGGCTGGATGTTCCGTTCAACTATGTGTTGTTAGTCAGAATATTTACAACAGACTTTGGTGTTATTTGTTCATTAATAATTATCACATGTAATTTGGCTTAAAAAGCGATACGAACTTTAGCCTGTTAAAATCATAAATATAGAAACAAATGGAGTTAGAATAATAATTAAAATTAATTAAAAAAAGTTTAAACTTTCCAGCTCTGAAGATGTATTTTGTATTTTTCTAATTTTGTATACAAATTATTTCTTTGTAAAACTATATACATATTTTCAATCAGAAATAATTTTTAGTCAGGCTTAATATTTTTATAATTATATTTTATAATATTTTTATAAATTAATGTGAGTTTCTAAAGAAGAGAAGAAAAATCAAATTAGACTTTTAAGCTGGGGGAAATACCACAATCAGCACCCTAGTCTATTTACTTGGGTAGAGATTGTTATTAACATCAGCTATTAAACGTAAATTCTAATGAAACGGAATGTGAGAAATGATTGTTGTGTACAATTATTGATTTACCTTTGGTAAATACATACGTAAGTATCACTATTCATTTCCCCTGTTTTTCCATATTTTTAATTTTTCTATTTAGGTTAGCACGAAGTTATATTACTCTAGCCACGTATGTTTAACTATTCTTGCTTATCTTTTACGATCATCACATTAATTATTTTTACTTATTCGAACTAACTATATATATAAATATATATATATATATATATATATATATATATATATATATATATATATATATATATATATATGTGTGTGTACTTAAAAAGAAAAAAATTAATTTTACTTACTTTTATATGACAAAAAAGTGTACAATTTCGAACCCTGGAATACACCCCTTAGAAGATTTCATTTTTTTTTATAATAAAAGTTTTAAAAGTTTAAAATATGTTTAATTTATAGAAAAAAATAGAAAAAATATCTTTAGTTGGTTACTTTTATATATTAGAAAAAGTTAAAATTTTCCAACCCTGCAATTTTCTTTTAAATTATTTTTCTTTTGATTTTGAAATTTTTTCATTCTTTCTGACCATGGTGCAATTATACAGGTGGCTGCGTAAGGATTTGTTATACAAAAATACGGCAACCATAGCTGTGTAAAGAACCGAAGAATGTCAAAAGCACAAAAATAATTGTACTAAAACCAAAACAAAATCGAAGTTTTTGACATTCGTCAGCTACAAAGCACCCAGAGCAAAAAATTATCAGCTGAAGTAGCGCTGCCACCTAGTTAAATACACCTTGTTTCTGACATATAAAAAGGTTTAATCAACAAAAAAGAAAAAAAAAAAAACAAAACAACAACTTGTTTTAGTTTAGTTACTTTTATATACAAAAAAAAAATTTAAGTTTTCCAGCTCTGAAGCCGTTTTTAGGGTTCCGTACACCAAAGGTGAAAAGGAACCCTATTGTTTTCGCTACCCTGTCCGTCTGTCCGTCACACGGTATTTTCTCAGGAACCGTAAGAGCTACGGACCTGAAATTTGGACAGATTATGTAGAACCTTGGCCGCTACAACAATAAATACATGAGAATTAAAAATGAAAGGGTGTTCCAAAACGAGCAACGAAAAATGTTAAAATCCCATGTAATATACATACAGTTGTATGAACATATGTATATTGAAACTTGAAATTTATAAAATTAGTGTATTTTTATACAGACTACAACAATTAACACTAAAATTAAAAAAAAAAAATAAATTAAAGGGTGGTCCACCAGTTAATGCAATTTTGACTATGTAATTTTGACAATTTGCTATATCTTGGAAGCCGTGAGAGGCAAACACTTGAAATGTTCAAAAACGGTAAAACTAAAAAAACCGAAAATTATAAAATCGCCAAACCAAAAAAAAAATCGCCAAAAATTAAAAAAAAATCGCCAAAACGAAAAAAATTGCCAAAATTAAATAAAATTTCTAATACTAAAATAAATCGCCAAATTCGAAAAAATCGCCAAAATGAAAAAAACGCCAAAATGAAAAAAAACGCCAAAAATCGAAAAAAATCGTCAAAACGCGAAAATGTCGCCAAGACTAAAAAAAATTTTTATATAAAAAATGTCGCAAAAATGAAAAAATCGCCAAAAATAAAAAAATCTCCAAAATGAAAAAACGCCAAAAACCGAAAAAAATCGCCAAAACAAGAAAATAAAGTGTCAAAACTAAAAAAAGAGCCAAAACTTAAAAAAATCGCCAAAAAAGAAATAACGCAAAAAACGCCAAAACAAAAAAACGAAAAAAATGCCAAAACTATATATTATATAGGATGAAGTTTGTATTAAATTACATATATAGAGTTCGTACGGAACCCTTCGTACGCGAGTCAGAGTCGCACTTTACTGAATTTATTTCTATTTCTATCTGGTTTGGACCATTTTTGACACACCAGTCCAAGACCGAAGACTTCGACTTTTCTGGGAGCTTCGGAAAACCGATTTCTCGTACAGACAGACAGATGATCGGACAGACGGTCATAGCTTATGTGACTTCCCATATTTGGTAAAGAGTATAAAAATATCTCGATTACAAACAAAGAAAAAAAAAATAGCTCAGCTGTGCGTTATTAATTCGACTTGTAAATGAATTCGCATTTAATTCGAATACAATTATTTTTACAGGTTACTGAAACGAGCCAACAGATATAGATTTTTGGTGCCTACTATAAATTATTCATTAATGCTGCTGGTAGGTGAGGAAGTGAGATGTCAGCCATATGTTGACATTAACATTAAATGTTTTTAAATATTTGTTGTACAATGACATTAAGCCTTGTGTTGTTGTTGTACCTGAATTGCGTTTCTCCACCCCCACCCCACATCATTTGCTGCTTTTAACGCATTTACTTCAGATGTAGTTACGTTACACTTTATGGAGTTTATATAATCCAGATTTTGTTTGTTAATCTTCCCAGTTTTGTGATTGCCGCCTGAAATCTTCCATTTAGGTTGACAGCTATCTAAATGGCTTAAATTTATTACAAGGCGGCTGCAAATGGAAGTTCACCAATAAAACTTTTGTAGACAAAGTAAGTGCAATTATGCTTATAGTCGTTTGAGGTGATGAAAGAGAGTCTTGGTCTTGCGGGGAAAGTGAGGAAAACAGAGGAAACAAATTGTGGCTGAGGGCGTATGGTTGCGTGAATATTATAAAATAAGCTGGTGTTTGTCTATCAAAAATTTTATATTTATTTTAATACCAAGCCGGTGTATATTTATAGCGAAAGAATGAGGGTGGCATTGGCTAAAGTAGTTAGCATGTTGACGACAAAACTGAAGGTCCCGGTATCCAAAAGTCATTAAATACTAACACCACACATTTTTCTGATGTGCATTAGTGTCCCTTTGTAGCAGTTGTTGTACGAAAGTTCAAGTGATTAAGGCACAGACACTGGTCACTGAACTATACCGACTTCTTCTTACTAATCATAATGTAACATCAGAGCGCCCTCCTTCGCTAGCTACTAAAACACAGCTTCGAAATTTAATACGCCTTATTGGCACCAGAGGCGCTGCAGCACTGCATTATTAAAAACGTGCAAAAAAATCAGAGCTGTAAAAGAATGAAGCTTTCCTCTAACTCTTTCTTTCTTCTCTATCACTGTCGCTTTCCTAAAGAAGGTAACACTTAATAATAGTAGTAGACATTCATTGCCTTATCTTTATAAAAAAAAATCATCGCAGAATAGTATGAATGTTAATGATTTTTGGTTTTACTATATTTAGAATTTGAGGTAAAATTTTAATTCCAAAATGAGTGCACATGTCACTCATAAACTCCCTTTGCAGGAGATATTATTGGAATTAAATTAGTATTCTCATACTTCAATGACTTTAAACGGAAGTTAAAAAAAGCAGTCGTTGACAGCTAATAATTTTCATGAAACTAGAACTAAGTGGCAGGGTTTTACGTACTATGGGGCATTCCACGCCAAATTGGATGGTTTGATTTTTTTTTTTTTTTTTTGCTTTGATTTCCCCAAAAAGAGCATAGCTGGCAATTTCGGGGATTTTGTTTTTGATTACTCGTACAAAAGATATTCACGGCTATACTATTCTTCATCGTCAAAAGTTCACTTTTGACAGTTTATCGTTGATACAGTCTAAGATACGTGCGAAGAAATATAGTTTTCTGTACTCAATTTTTTGTAATATCTTATAAAACACATAAACAATGTTGAAATCAGCAGACTTATATACAGAAAAAGTTAAAAGCCAAAAATTTCTTGTTTATAATTTAATCTCGCTCTTTAAGGTTGTCCCTAAGTTTTGACTCATAACTCTATTTAATTTAAACCACCAAAGAGTGAATACATTTTTAGCCAATACCGACTATTTCATGGTCCTTCGAGCTGCTAATGGGACATTCGGTGAAATGAAATGAGTTAATATGCCTCAAGTAAAATAATAAGCTAGACTTTTGCTTCTTTTTAATAAACATACACATTGTTTTTTTCTAGTTCAATAATTCTTTTTTTTTTTTTGGATTAA
Organism: Tachina grossa; assembly: GCA_949987645.1. Taxonomy (NCBI): domain Eukaryota; kingdom Metazoa; phylum Arthropoda; class Insecta; order Diptera; family Tachinidae; genus Tachina; species Tachina grossa. The sequence continues at coordinate 222,843,727 of OX465274.1, forward strand.
ACTTCCCCTAGTCTTAGTAGAGGATCGCTTCGGCTTATTTTTTTACCTTAATACGCTTACACTTGGGTTCATTAAGCACAAGATTTAACAAAATGAAAAATGAACCACGCAAATCCATAAACTTTTCAAATTATTTTCTTGGAGAAATATCTGCATACGTGCTCAAACATAGATGAGCAAAACAACAAAATATTAAAGCAAATAAAAAAAGAAAATGTTCATAAAATAATAAAAATATAGTTGCCAAAAGATATAAAATGTACGTTTCAAATTTTATTCCTAAACCATTATTTCGCGCTTAAGCTCAAAGACTTTAGTAAAATTACACTGTACAACATAAAAAGAATTGACAAGCTTCTAACGAATGACTTTGATAAAAAAAATTTGATCATTTACCTCTGAATGTATTATAATTTCGTAGAGGAAGGCGAAGGAAGTTTTAAGCTCAAACTTGGCTTAGGAAGCCGTCAAATTCTTTGATTTCAGCTGTATGATGTGTTTAAGATTCTTGCGTGAAATCATACATAGAAAAAACTGTTCACCAATAAATATTTTCAATGAAGAATTTAATCGCTTCAATTAAGGTCTTACGACCTGTCCCACGATGTCACCAGAAATCGTTCGATCGACAACTTGTATTACAAACAACAATAACATTAGAAAATGTCTTGTTGTTTTCACTATAAATATTCGATTGAACGAATTCTGGTGACATCGTGGGACAGGTTTCAATTAAATCAGGTGTAAAAGATGTAATAGCCCAATTCACAATCTTGTGCAAATGGTCTTGCATCGTAGCGTGTGCAAAATGGTATAGTATATTGATACTCACCACATAACATTTCTAAGTGGTGAGTATCAATATACTTTACCATTTTGCACATGCGAGACTATTTCCATAATATTGTTAATTGAGCTATTATTAAATTGCTTAGTATTGAAAATTTAGTTAACTTTGTAATTCATGTTACAAAATTTTAATTGATACTTTGGGATACTTCCCAAGAAAATTCCTCAACCATTGCCGGCACAGCTAACCACTCATCCATAAAGAACGCATGCCTGTGTCCCCAAATAACCAGTGCCTACTCCACACTTACCAAAATCATCCCTTTAACCCCTTAGGGGTCTACCCCTTTGGGGTAGGACGAACTCGACATTTTAGCAAAGGAAACTGACGACCGCTACATGCACTCAAAACTTCAGAGCAGCGAGGACCACTCACGCGAGAAGAACGCAAGCTCGCCACCACAACTTCTGCGCCTACTAAGACCCGACACTAAAAAGTGAGAGTGTCCTGGGGTCGTATCCAGGACGAAAAGCCATTTTAGCACAGAATTTTTGACAACCGCAATGCATTTATCTCTAAGCAGCCCAACCGGCACCCGTGGTACCAGAAGTAGCCTCTGGTTAGACCTCGAAGTTCCACCACAAGGGCTTCACCTCTATCGTCTTTTGAACTCAGGTGCAGTTCTAGGTGACGCTGCACCTAGCTGACAACAACGGGCGTACAATATTTGTTTTCCTTTTATGTATAAATATGTGCACATCCGTTACTCTGTTTATTTTCAGAGATTGGGTAGTAACACATAAGTTTTACGGGTAATGAGCCAAAGGTCCGTCAGCGGAAAAAGCTACATTACCCTAGCTGGGGCCCCGGGATTGCCACACCCGTAGTCAAAAATAGACTCCCCTGGCAACAGCATAATAAAGTTTGACATTTTTTTTTAGCATAAACGTACTCACAACGTTTTGATGTATGAATGATATTTGTTTTGTTTTCAGCGAGCTCAGAAAATCAATTTGCCAAAAAATTTTAAATTTCAAGAGAAGGTTTTCGTTGGATTATTTTTTACAACTTTCGACGTGGATTATCTCAACAAAAATGTGTCGAGGAAGTCAATTCTTTGATACCTTTATTACACAATATGAACATATTTTACTCCTTTCTGTTAAAAATTTAGAGGTGCAAAGGCATTATTGTAATGTTGTAGAATTGCTGCCCCCTGTCAATTTGCCTTGGATATAGGTTTAAAATATTCCTAATACGGGATTTACACGATTACTTTGTCCCCTGCGTTTTTCTTGAATTCTCTTTTATGTTGCTACCCTTTTGATCACCTTTGTACCCCTTTTGCCAATAAACTCTAGAAAAGTCACGGTAAAAAGTCATAGCGTAAATCCCGTATAAACAATTAAACTTTATGCATTAAACACATTCACCACAGCAAGCTACCGACTACCAAATCTCAAGAATAGAATACACATGTTTATATGAGAATGATTCTTTTGAAGACAGCAAGGCAACAAGGCGGCAGGTTGTTGTCTGTACTGATTTTGTCGTTGTAGTACAATTAAACTAATTCTTATTTCTTTGGCTACAATGAGAAAATTCAGTGTTGCCAGCATAATACAAAATGTTGAATAAATGGTATCGTACAAATATTTGAAATTATTTAACAGAAACAATATCCAAAAATCGATGTAAAGCATAAAGCCCCTGTGGCTTAGTGGTAGCAATGGTAGTCTCTCAGTCCAGAGGTCGGTAGGTTCGATTCAACACCAAAGCTAATGGCTTTGCGAGTGTTGTTTGCGTTTGTTATTTGTTACATTAAAAAAATATATAATTACATTTCGAAAGAGTAATTTAATTTTTATAATGGCGAAATATTTGAAGGTGGCAATTCTGAATTATGTATTTATACAGTGAACTCGGGAAAATGTCAGCACTAGTTTACGTCAACATTCCAAAACGTCAACCCTTAATTTTTTACATTGTCTACTCTAACACGTCAACCAAACAACCAAACCACGAAGCTCTAAAACGTCAACTTTAAATAAATCAAAATTTTGAAATAAGCAACAGTTAAAATACACAGTTTTGATCACACACACACACATTTATTTTATGAAATTTGGTATTCCCCTTATAAGTATGTAGAATAGAAAAGAAATTGCATCTCTATATGTTGTCTTTTTTATGTTCAGTTGCTTTTTTGTTCTTTTTTTGTATTTGTTTATGTTTCGTTTTAGTTTATAGTCAATAAAAACGTTTTAAAGAATACTATCAATATGTTTTTATTAAAAGTTTCTACATTTATAAACGTCAACAATTTGTTAAACGTCAACACGCACGGTTTTAATTAGTTGACGTTTTCCCGAGCGCACTGTACTTAAATATGAAGTACAGATGGTGCTGCTGCCGTCTCCAAAATAATTAAGTAGCTGGCTACGACAAATGCTGCTAGCGGTATTTGAAATGGTGTATTCGAGTAGCCTGTTGTGGTGAATGTGTTTGATGCATTAGCTAGAGCTGGTAAGCGAAATTTCATAAAGCTGGAATTTCACTTTTTTGGTGTTCTTCTCCAGCATCAGTTGTTTTAAAGCAACTTTTAATATGTTGCACTGTGTAATAATTCATGTTTAGCAAACTTAATTTTGATATTAAAATAAATTTCTATTACGTTCGGCTTATCCTGTTTTTCTAACGAGACACAAATGTGTGTTCGTGTGTGTGTTGGTGTATTTGTGGATGCTCATAATAAATTAAATATGTGTCATAAAATATATATTCTTCAATGTCCAGCAGAAAAATTTCATGTGTATGCGCTGGTTGGTTGCTGGAGTTTTATAATCAAATTAAAAAGTTTAACACAATTTAAAACTGTTGTTATAAATATGTATTTTCAGATGTGCGTGTAATATATACAGCGTGTGAAAAATAACAGCTGGTGGCTTTAAGGCTCAATTAAACATGACATAACCATAACCATAGAAAACATCCACAGAAACTAATTGATTTGGTTATGGCTATGGAATTATGGCTATGGCAGGTCTAATTTAAGTTTAAAGGCTCAGTTAGCCGACTGTAATGTAAAGTAACTGCAACGTACCACATTTTTGTATGATAAGTAAGTTACGTTACATTACATCTCTATAACCCTTTTCATTACTTTTCACATAACAATATCGATCAGCTGATTCCTACTGTTGCAGTTACATTACATTACAGTCGGCTAACTGAGCCTTAAGGCTCAATTAAACGTGCCATAACCGTAACCATATAAAGCAGTTGTTGGAACGAAACTTATGGGCAACACTGATATATTTTTGTCATGTCAAAAGTCAAACTTTATATTGAAAAATATTTGTCACATCAGGTATGTATGTATGTATGGATTTTTTTTTTTTGATGTTTGCGACCAAGTCTACATTGAAAAAAACCAATAGCTCCTCAGCTGTGTTATCGCTATCACCTGTAAGTCAATTTGCCTTAATAGATATCAACTGTTTATTAGATATTTGAAAGTTTTTTATTTTTTGTAAGAAATAACGAAGTATATTTATTGAACACAAAAGTCATTATTTATTTGAAATTTAATTTTCTTTCAATTGCTTTCCCTTATTTATTAAAGATTTGTGGTTGCTGAAATTTTAAGAGGCCTTTCCCATTATCATCATTTAAATGATTTTTATAAAATTATTTGTAGCAATAAGCAAACAATAATCCTAAACAAGTTTTTATGAACCTTTAACAAAAATTATAACGAGGGAAAAAATATCTCTGAATCAATAAATTTAATTTACTTCCTAAAGCGTGACAAGGAATCAATGAGTTATTTTATATTTCTAAATATTTATTTGTAATAAGTGTGGAGTGTGTGCTCTAACGAACCACTGGAAATACAATAAAAAAATAAAAATATTATATTCGACCACGCCGCATCTTATGTACCCACCACTTTAGTATACAATAAAAAAGTACTTGCGGAGAAGTACTTTTGCGGCCATATACGAAAAAAAAAAATTAATTTATATTTCAAGTATACTTTAGTCAAAATTTGTATGGGAATTTTGTTTAAACCTACACTTCAAATCCAAATTATTATTTTTGGATATTACAGTTAATGTTTGTGACGAATTTGGCGTATAGATGACGACAGTATTTTGAGAAAAATTACTTTGGTTGAGAGTGGCAACCTTGTAAAACGTGTGGTTTAAGTTTAAAGTTCGTAAAGATGGAAAAACCAGCTATCAGTCCAATCATTATTAAAGCCGCAAAAGCTGCCAATACGAACACTACTCACTTTGACTATTTTCTACATCTAATTTTGAACAACTGGCTCCCTGGTAAAATGTTTGCCACAAACACGCATTAACTTTTAGCCTGCCACCTTTGAAACTAACGAAAGCTTCTGATTCCATGGTACCCATAATGGCATTTCTTAGAACTTTCAAGGTCCTTCTACCAATCTAGAAGGCATTCGAAAATTCGGCGATATAGTAAATGGTTATGACACCATAGTCTACATTTGCGAATCAAAACTGATCTGCTGTATTGGGTCAGGAGATTCTCAAGTGATTTGGCTGTACAGCTATCGTAACATCTTTCCGATGGTACAAGTGCATTTCAGGCTGAAATATTGGACACAAGAGAAATAGATAAAAATGCTTGAGGGAAAATAGAAGTTTTTGTCGGCAGCCAGGCAGCACTTCTTGCGCTAAGATCACTTGAAACCTTTCCAATTTTAATTAATCAATGCAAGGATTTCCTATCCAGACTTTCTTGTTAGATCAAAATTACTCTTATCTGGGTTCCTCGATTTTGTCCTTCTTGACCGGGCATTCTCTCATAATCAGGCACGCATAGAAGTCATCAATTGAGTATAATGGTTTTTGCCGCAGTTGCCAAGATATAAAAAAAAGAATATGATTTCAAAATTGTTGGCTAAAGACAACCCTCGAGGGGAAGGCACAGGGGCTTTTGTCTATATCTTGGCAGCGAACATTCGTAGTTATTTCATACTGCAGAATGAATGCAGCGTTTTTCAAGCTGAGATTTTCACGACATTAAGGGCCACGGACTTAGTAGCCAGAAATGTGGCTAAAGCTGAGTAGGTAACTTTCTAGGTCCATAGTCAGGCTGCTCTAAAAGCTTTAAAAAGACACGATGTCAAATCTAATCCTGTACGTGGCTATATGAGAGCCCTCAACTGGCTTATAGACAAATATAGTGTCAGACTACGTTGAGTATCTGCCCGCCGCAGCAGTATTTATGGAAATTAAATTGTCGATGAGCTGGCAAGCATAGGGTCGGCATTAGATGAGGGAATGTGCGAAAGATGAGTTAAATTACTGATGTTTTATTACTACCATAAAACGAAAAAAGTATCGTTCTAAGTACTCTTTGAGTATTGGCCGTCAAACAACTATGAATGCGTACAGTTTAAAATAAAAAATACGCTCATATGCAAACACTCTAATTAATTTTAAATCGAATAAGTATAACTATAAACATTCAACAACTATGTTTATACACATTTTTTTAAGTTACGCAGCACAAAAAAACTATAGCTAAAATTTATAGACTGAGTATAAAAATACTCTGACTATTACTTGGCGTATACATAGGGCTATTGTATTTATACACACACATAAAACATGTTTTCGAATAGCCACACACATATGGTGGCGAATGAGGTGTAAATATCCCGAGTATAATGCGAATATTTTTTTTTCGAATAAATATCCATAGCCTTAGTATAACCATCAGTGTTGTCATATTTTTTTCCCAAAAATCTTCAAGTCCAACAAAAAAATCTTTTTTTCTCATTAAAAATCTTTTTTTTAGTGATTTTACTCAAAATATATTAATATGCATTGATTTTACTGAATTCAAATTCAGAAAAAGTTTATTTTACTTCAAATGAACTAACAAACGTAAAGGTAAATAACACAAAATATTTACTGAATAGAATATGTACTACAAGATAAATATGTGTATGCACATAATTTATACTTTAGATGAAGGAAAGAAGAAAATGTTAGTATTTTAGTCAAAGTAACCTTAAATAACAGACTAAAAGAAGCAAATACCATATTCTTAAAAATCTTATTTTTAACAAAGAAATCTTTTAGTCTTTTTAACATCCCGAAAAACTTCTAAAATAAGATAAATATTCACATATGGTAACGCTGATAACCATACTCATATATGAATAGGAAGGCAATGCAAGTCGTAATAAGGACGTTGACTGCTTGTTTAGAGTAAGGAACATCAAGGAAACCATTGAACATATTATCTTTCATTGTCCGAAGCTGGAACGTCAAAAGGCCCTATTATGAGTTGCATTCGATTTTCGATCTTCGCTGGGTATCGAACATGGAAAATCGAATATTAAATTCATATTATGAGCATCGAAAATTTCGTTGAGCAACGAATTTTCTATCGAACAGAATTTAGCTTTCGATGAAGTAGCTTAAATGAAAATTTAAAAAAAAATCTTAGTGTTAAACAATGTTTATTTTTAACCCCCGACTAAAAAAAGAGGCGTTATAAGTTTGTAGTGTGTGTCTGTGTGTCTGTGTATCTGTGCATCTGTGTGTCTGTCCGTGCCTACGTACAGGCCAAACGGCTAGACTGATTTTCATTTAGTTTTTTCTGTTTGAAAGAGGACTTGATCGAGAGGGTTCTTAGCTATGTTTGAAGAAAATTGGTCCAGCTGTTTAGAAAATATAACATCTTTTCTGAAAAAAGTCGGGGGATTTTAAAATTTTTAATTTTTGTTATTATGTACACAAAAACAATTGTAAGCTATTTTTTGTCGATTTTATTCACAGGCTAAGGACTTTCTTTGTTGAATGATCGTCATAATACCAAATGAAAATCCGTTCGATCAGGACTTTCGTCTACAGTCGAAGATCGAAAGTTGCTCATAATAGGGGCCATAGTTTTAGATGTCTGAGCAGATTTGTGATATCGATAAGTGTAAACCAGATGATATCAGGGGCTTCATCATGGGTATTAAGTGACTTAATGACACGTCATTAGGGCTCTTCTAGGTACAAATGGAGTTTTAAATAATTATTAACCCGTATTAGCAGATGGGAATCACAATGGCCCCAATTCGATCTCCGAGTGCAGGTGTGTTGTGGCACGAACCTAACCTGACATCCCACGAACTTTTAAGTAAATTTAAATAAAATTAAATAAATGGGCATTGGAACATCAACAAATCGGCAGAAGCATCTACATATAGCTTAAATATTGGACAGGGGGAAAAAGCAATAATTTATGGCGAAAATTGTTTTTTCCCCCACTTAAATTTTTTTAATATACAATCAGAACGCAGCTTCTCACATGAGCATCAATAAAACAATGAAAACTCACACTCGTGTGAATTTATTGCATACCTTGAGGCGTGTTAAACACGAACTTTTTAGTCAATGCTTTAAGGGGAAGATAAAATAACAATTTCCTAACAATAACAAAAGTCTTTCCAAAAGTCACTTTGGATTAAAGAATCAAATCATAAAAATAAATTTATGTATATATGCACATACATGTGTACCAACATTTGTATATTTTTGAGAACTCATATATTTTTGTGCTTATGATGGTTAAAAATAGTATGCAGAGATACGTTTTTTATATCGCTCGTATATTAATTTATATTTAGTCAGTGTTTTTGCTTCCAGTAATGTATTTTTAATACAATTTATTTTGTTTGTCTTTCTTAAAGATTTGTTCACATATTCAGTGATTCTATCTTGTGTGCGTGAGCGTAAATGGAAATACATAAATACATATAAATGGGAATGTGTCCTCAGAAGTGCATATTTCTATCAAGGTAGAAAAAATTTCTTTAAAACAAACTGAAGAAAATTCAATTTCTAATCTATCAGTAGTGAAATGTTTATTAATAAACATTAAAAGCATTATTTATAAAAAATAATTTGCTTTACAAAATGTTAAACAAATAAATTTCCATGCAAATCTTATTTTGTAATTTTTTTTTTTACAACGAAATTGTTTTTTTATGAATACGTTAGTCAATTTTTCTTCATGAGAGCTAAAATAGTTTGCTATAGTTCTGCTTATGAGAATTTTATTATTATATTTGGCATTATGAAAACGGAATTTGTAAACCGTATTAAGACGGCATTAGAATGGATGAGACGCAGAGAATGATTTTCTCCAATCAACAGCTTTAATTGAAAAAAAAAACAAAAATACAAATAATCAATTTAAAAATTTAATTGAGAGAACTTAACTTTTTAAAAATTTAATTGATTAAAACTTTAATTAAAAATTTAATTGATTCAATTAAACTTTTTAGTTAATTTAAATTATTTTTGTTCGAACTTCATTTGTTTATATTTGTTTAAAACTTATGTTTTAAATGACAAATTATTTTGAAAACGACAATGATGTGGGAAAATTTGCTTTTGTTTTGAATTTAAATAATCGATGGAACGCTTTCGTCGCCATCATGTAACAGACTGTAAACCTTTAAAAGTTGCTTTACTTTGTCTGTATGTTTGTCGGAATTAATATCAAAAGAAGATTAGACGATTGATTTTATGCTTGGTATTTAGCGACCTTTACTTAGCACATACAACAAGGTTCGAGGATGAGCTAAAGGCGAACAATATTTTTATCTAGGCGCACGGCAGTGCGCCAGGCCAAGTTCCGGCCAATGCACGCAGTGTGTATATTTACAGGAAGCCATTCGAGCTGTTTTTACCCCCTCATAACTTTGTTCCCCGCGACCGTAAAATTATGAAATTTAAATCATAATTAGAATAAATTCATGTAACCTCATATGCGAAGTTTATAAGTTACAATGAAAGTTTCCGGAGGTGCAAAAAGTGCATATTTTAAGACATACTCACTGACTCACTGATCACTCATCAAATTGATGAAGCACTTCCGCTGTAGGTAGAGAGCTAAGATTTGGTACACGAGTAGATCTAGGTGAGCAATTAACTAGAAAAATCTGGAAACCCGAAAATTTAAACCAAGGGGCGGAGCTACGCCCATAAAAATTAAAATTTGAGCTAGTGAGCTGAAATTTGCTACAGAACTAGGTCTAGGTTGGCAATAAACTAAAAAAATTTTAGAACTTGAACAATTTGGGCAGGAGGGCGAGCTACGCCCCTTAAGGCGCCCATAAGGCGCTTAATGGAAGCTGTTTTATTAAAATTCGGCATACATACTGCGGTAGGGCAAGCCTAAATTTTTTTTATTAAAAAGTGGGCGTTGACACGCCCATACAATTTCAACCTCATTTTCGTGTACTACGGCTTAGCATATTTAGATATACTATTTCTGTATGTATTATTATCCGTTTGCAGCAAAACTTGACACGAATAATAAGCACTGGCCGAAAAAAATTTTGAGTTTGGAAAAGTGGGCAGGGTTACGCCCATAAATATTAAAAATTAAAAGTCGCGCTAAGGAGCTGAAATTTGATACACGAGTAGGTATAGGTGAGGAAACAACAAGAAAAATCTGAAAACCCGGAAATTATAGTCAGAGGGATGGGGCTGCGCCCATAAAAATTAAAAACTAAAAGTTACGCTTATGAGCTGAAATTTGATATACAAGTAGGTCTAGGTGAGAAACCAACTAAAAAAAATCTGAAAACCAAAAAATTTTACCAGAATGGGCGGAGCCGCGCTACTATTGTTTGAGCCTGAAAACTTACAGCCTTATTTATAAAACTTATTAAGGCTTTTTAAGAAAAATTTTTTATGAAAAATTGCCTTAAAACCCCTTGATAAAGCCTTCAAAAGTTATATAAATAAGGATGATAATATACAGCTTTTAACTTAAGCCATTTTAGTGAAACCTTGCATATGCGTTACACGTATACAATACTTTAAAATATCGCCTAAAAAAGTGGGCGTGATAACTCCCATACAATTTTAGCCTTGTGTTTAATCTACTTCGGTGCAGCATATTTTAGAAGAATATTAGTATTAACTATAAGCGCTGCTCACAACAATATTGTGAGTTTAAAATAGTGGGAGGGGTAATGCTCATAAAATTATAGGGTATAGTTCACGCTAGAGAGCTAAAATTTTATACACAAGCAAGTGTAGATGAGTAAGCCAATGGGAATATCTTAAAACCAAGAAGTTTTATCCGCTAAAACTCCAATTCGCAGTAGAGAATCTAGATCAGAGATCACTAATAAAAATCCAAGAAACCAGAAGTTTCAATCAGGGGTTGGGAACAAGCACCGCAAGCTCAAAATTAATTTAAAATTTATTGAAACTTTTCATACAGTCTGCTAAATTGGAAATATTTTTAACTTTCTACAAAAGGAGAGAATAATGTATATGCGTTCATTTCCTTATACCGTTAAGAATGTTGTCAAGTTAGCAGATTATGTACATAACGCATAGCATATGTCAGTGAAAGGTGTTGTGCCGAACAAGAACTTGGTCAAAATTTATATCTCACTGCTTTTGATGCCAAAATTTTTGGTAGGAACTTGGACTTTTTTCACATTTATGTTTTTGTGAGGATCATGTTAACCGATTGCAATTAGGGTTTCTAATATCCCGGATTTTTCCAATTCCCGGGAATCGAGAAGTAAAATATCTCATTCCCGGGAATTCCCAGGAATTTCCTAAATATATGAATTTAATTAAATGACCTCAATAAAAAAAAATATAGTTTTATGAAAAAACATACAATATTTAAAGGAAAAACGAAACAACGTTATTCGTTCATTTCAAAAACAATGTCTAAAAAGCCAACCTAGATACATACTATTTCCTCTAAAGACTGTTTAGGTTGAGAATATTTTGTGACGCTTGAAGTTATTGAAGTCACCTCGGAAACCTCTATTACATCTGCTTTCATTGTGCACCTGTTACAAATGTCGCAGCAATCCACTAGAACTTCCTCCTTTGTATGTAAGCCTTTCCGGGCAAAGGGAGCATTGAGCGCAATAATCGCTGGTTTTAGAAAAATATTTTCATACTAGTGATTGCCTTGACTGCTCCGTGTTTATCTACATTTGTGAAGTTTAAGTTTAATATGAAGTAAATATTCAATAACGTTGGATAATACTTAAAATTTTTTATTTTTTATTATTGCTAATAAAGTTCTTGTTTACTCAAAAAACATTTCACCATGAATAGCATTAAAAAGTTGTATTTTTAAGTAGTAAGACAACAAACAGCAATGTAAAAATGCAATACATATTTCAAAAACGTAAATATTAAATTCCCGAATATTCCCGTTGAAAATTTCCCGAGATTTTGAAAAAAATAATTCCCGGGAATTCCCGGGATTTTTTTTTACCGCGTAGAAACTTTAATTGCAATACATAAATAACAACTGATAGTTCAATCATACATAATGCAGTTTTAGAACAATCTAATAAAGTGTTTCCCAATGTTCATTTACTATACATATGTTGAATTTGATTAAAGTTGTTTTGTGCATGCAACCCCATGATGAAGAGTCATTCTATAATCTAGAATTCCACAGTGCGGTATTTAATTTTGTTTGTATTATTTAAATATCGTAACAATGTGTATGTAAATCATACTTTCCGTACTAAAATTATTTGAACCAATACGTATGTATGTAATTCACGTTATTATTATCGAAAATATATAAAACAGCAAAAGGCGTTCAAAATACATATAACGTTTTAAGCCATCAATAATTTTAAATCGACATGTGTGGTTATGCATGAAATCCACAAGAACAAGGATAAACATGTTCGTACCAAATAAAAATATGCCTACGCATATATATGTACATACATAGCTACATGTGTTTGTGTATGTATGTACGTAAATCAGTCATTCGCATACACACATGTCAATAACAAATCCACTAATTGCCCATGAAGTCACATCCATAGGATTTATGTTTGCGAACATATTTTTTTGCTTTTTGTTTTAATGTTATAAAAAATTTTTTATTTCTTTAATATACATACAAATATGTTTTATTTGGATATCAGCCGTTGTGCTCATGATACGAGTGCTCGTTGGCATAAAATGTTCAAATAGATTCATGTAAAGATGCTTGTAAATATCACGTAGTGTCTACAATTTAAAGTGTTTCCTTATTTTCATTTATTTATTTAATAGACAGGTTAAATACAAAGCTAAAATAAAAAATTTTATGCTATTAGTTTTAATGTGGGCAATAAAGTTTAGTTAGATTTTTAGTGTTTCTGCGTTTTTCACAACAGTAACACTTAGGCCCATAGTGTTGTAGATATTCCTTAAATCATTTTATGTGCTTATAAATATTTATTTCTTTTAAATAGAATCAGGCTATATTTTTTGGATTTTAAATAAAAATTTGCAAGTCACATGTGAGATTAAGAACTGTTTAGAGGAGTGAGTTGTTTGAGAGGTGCTTGAACAAAGAATTAAAAAATATAGAATTATTGTTTTTGTTGGGAATTGCTTTTTAAGCTTAACATTTGTTAACGTACTAATAACTATTACTAATTATTATTATTTAATTTAGTCAGTAAAAAACAGACACTAAAAAGTACAAAACAATTTTTGCCGCTGTTATTGGTCCTTCGCACACAACAACAACTGTGCTGGCATATCATTACAACAAGCGGCTACAAACAACCCCAGATTAGCAGCACAAGACCAATACAACTGAAATGTGTAGACTGGAAAGACAAACGCCAAATGGATACAAAAATACTAATCCACGCAAAGCTGTGTACACATTCAATTCAATTATAATTTTGTATTTTTTTTTTAACCTCACCATCTCTTTGCTTTAAGAAATATTAAGGAACTAACAATTTTTGTGGTTGAGAATATTATTTCCATTGTCGTAGCTTTTTTTAATTTCGTAGTTGATGGTTACCTATAAGAGCAATCTGCCAGGGTCATCAACAAATCAGTTGCAAATCTGTTTAGGGCTAACTCCAGATGAAACAAGTATTATTTTGTGAGTACGTTAAGGTGCAATTAGACATGACATTCTCACAATGCCATAGCCATAACCAAACCAAAATTCAATTGCTTTCTATGGTAATGGTTATGGCGTTATGGCGAGTCACCTATGAATGAATGAATTAAGTCTGCGACCAAAGTGGATCTATTGTGTCCGCTGCCAGGTGCTAGAGCACTTCATCTACTCCTACTCCCCTGATGAATCTCAGGATTGCAAGTAGGTCCAGAGTCGGCAGTTCCCAATCCTCCAATAGGTGCTTGCCCAATTGACTATATCTTCTGTGGCATAACGCTTCACAGTCCTTCAGAATATGCTCTGGAGTTTCATCTTCGGAATCACAGAATCTGCACAGGCTGTTACTCTCAATGCCAACTCTGTTGAGGTGTTTTCTCAGTCTAGAATGGCCTTTGGGGAAGCCTGTGACTATTCTTAGATTGTTTTTACTCAGGGACATAAAAGCTCTGAAACGATTTTGGTTATACGTTCCAATCATTAGTTTTGCATGCCTCAATTCTGGGAGATTGAGCCAGAGGTTTTCTCTACTACTCTTGATTTCCGTCGATATATCTTCCCGTATTTTGTCCAATCCAAGTTTACAAAACGGTTCTGGTCCGACTAGCCCCCCTTCTGGCTATTTTGTCTGCATTTTCATTTCCTAACACACCGGCGTGTCCAGAAACTCAGCAGAATATGACCTTATTCATGCTGCTTAGCTGATTTAGCTTAATTCGGCATTCCCACGATAACTTAGAGGTAAACTCATATGAGCTGAACGCTTTGATGGCAGCCTGACTATTCGAGCAAATGGCTATTTCTTTTTTTCGGTAACCCCTTTCAGGATTGAATTGTGCGCATCTTTTAATGGCATAAACTTCCAATTGAAAAATGGTAGTAGATTTTCCCAACGACACCTTGGTCCTTCAACTCCCACAACAGAACCTGCCGGCGTTCTGGAACCATCAGTATACCACCTGATGGTGCCATTTTCAAAGAACAGCCAGAACAGTTTCAAACCTCTTATCGAAGTCGTACACTTTATTCATCACGTCAGAGGATTATACAAGTAGGGGAAATCGTCTTGCCAGGGATGATTGCTCCCATTGGCTAATTAGATCGTCCCTGTCTGTGCTTTTCACCGCGATGCTTATTACTTTTTGTCTAGCAGCAGCCTCTATCACAATCGTAAGAGGTGTGACTTTAATGAGGACTTCCGTAGCTGCCGTAGGATACGTCCTCATAGCCCCTGTTATACAAAGGCATGCTAGCCTCTCTAACCGATTTCTGGTCGTAGCCAGCTTGACTCTGTCCGACCAGGAAACAGCACCACAAGTGATGATAGGTCTCACTATCATTGTGTATATCCATCTCAAGATTTTGGGTGTGCAGCCCCATGTTCTTCCTGCAACAGATCTACAAACCATTAGTGCTTTTGTTGCCCTGTCAACCGTCGCCTCTAAATGCTGTTTCCATAACAGCTTTGAGTATAATATCACTCCCAGACAGATGCTTGAACTCCGATGAGCTTTCTATTTGCATGCTGCCCACTTGGATGTTTTTTCAACGTGGAAGTGTTCTCCTTCTTGTGAAAGGAACAATGGTAGTCTTTGTAGGGTTAATATTCAGTCCTACAGATATGCACCATTCCTTCACTATCCTTAACCCGTTCTGTATTATATCACACAGCGTCTCCTCAAATTTTGCTCTAGCAATGATAACAATGTAATATACTCCTACCCGCAAGTATCCCCCACATCCATTTGGATATAGTGTTTTCAACTCCTTTCCTTCTAAGCGCAGATGTAACGGAAAAGTGCTCTGTGTTGTCGAAGGCCCCTTCAACATCAAGAAACACATAGACCGTGACTTCCTGAGCGTCTAGACAGCTACGTATTGTGTTGGTCAGTTGGTGTCCGTTGAACAACTCTCGAGTTCGAATGGCTGTTTTCTATGGCTGTGGTTATGTCACATCTGATTGCACATTTTTTTCCTTCATGCATTAAACACATTCACCACAGCAGGCTACACGAAAACACGACTTCAAATGCCGCTAGCAGCATTTGTCGCCTCGTAGCCGGCTACTTAATTATTTTGGAGACGGCAGCAGCACCATCTGCAGCTGATATTCAAGTACAGATACATTGTTCAATATTGCCACTTTTATATATTTTGCGTTTATAAAAATTAATAACTCTTTTAAAATGTACTTATTTCACGTAAAAGTACAAAAATGAATCAATTTATTCTTTACATCAATTTTTGGATATTGTTTCTGTTAAGTAATATGAAATAATTGTACAAAATCATTCATTCAACATTTTGTATTATACTGGCAATACTGAATTTTCTCATTGTAGCCAACAAAATCGAAATTAGTTTAATTGGACTACAACAACAAAATCCGCATAGACAACAACCTGCCGCCATGTTGCATTGCTGTCTTCGAAAGAATTATTCTCATATAAACATGTGTATTCTATCCTTGACATTTGGTAGTCGGTAGCTTGCTTTGGCGAATGTGTTTATCGCTTCACTAGTTGATAAAGGGCAATGACGACTGCATAATAATGATAGTGCGATTGAAAAATTTTATTCCGGGTATTCGAATACCAGTAAGGTACTGTAATAAAATCAATTAACATTAATAGTGGTTATGAGTATAAAACGATAGGTTTAGAAAAAACCCTTGAGAGATACATATATGTATGTACATATGCATGTATGTCAAGAGAAGTCAAATGATGAAATGAGATTCGAAAGTGACAGGTAGATTAAACTATATATCTACTTTGGTTTCTTTTATGAAATCAACAAGGTCTAATATATTCACCTCTATCGTGAATATTTATTCCCTTGAAATGTTTCCCTTTTTCCTAAACTTGCTATCCTGAATTATTTCTACGTGAAAAAAACTGGCATGTTAGAAATAATATGGCATCGCCGATTTTTATTCCCGTGAGTTTTTCTTCAAAAAATATGTGTATTTCTCATAAACGTTTTGTTTGCGAATAAAAAAAAAAGAAACACAATGTAAGTAGTTTTCTTATTGTTTTTAAACTTTTTCGATTGTATTTTTAACCCCCGACTAAAAAAAAAGATGTGTTATAAGTTTGTAGTATGTCTGTGGATCTGTGTGTCTGTACTAGCACACGCTTTTTCTATTTGAAAGGTGACTTGATCGAGAAGGCTCTTAACTATATTTTAATAAAATCGATACAGCGAAATATACGGGGGTTTTTTAAAATTATTATTTTTGTTATTAAAAGGAGTAAAAATGCATGAATTTACTTATACAGTGGAATCTCCCTTAACTGACACTTCCTTTAGGCGGACACTCCCTTTAGACGGACACTTTTGACCGGTCCCGGCAGCGCTCCATAAGAAAAGCATTGCTTTCTCTAGAGCGGACAGTCTCCTTGTGCGGATACATTTCAATGGTCTCTTTGGTGTCCGCTCAAGAGAGATTCTACTGTATTATACATTTACATATATTTATATTATAGTATATACTGCCAACAATTCTTCATGTTTCATGCATCTCTCAAATTTCGTTTCTTTATTTTTTCCAATAATAATAAGATTAATCGGAGAAAAATACTACACTCAAAGGAAAATCATTCATTCAGAAAATGAAACGGTTTCATTAAATGTTCTTCATTATATTAATGAAACTTTTCACTAATACAATGAACAATTACATTTTATAGATGAATCTTTCAATCTCTGCTCTTCATGTGTTCTTCATAGTTCATTGTATTAATGAAAATCGTTACATTATTTAAACGAATTTTCGTTTTAGCAAATTTGAGGCAAATAAAAGTAAATTCGACAAATTTTATCTACTTACTGTATACAGTTTGTCAAACATAAATAAATCAAAAGTTATTTTGTTAAAAAATATTTTCTATTTCTTAGTTTTCTAATCCCTTTTAATTTCAAAGCATTATGGTCGTCATAAATGCAATGAAATCATTTCATTTATACATTCTTCACTGTATAGCAGATATCTCTCTCTTTCTCTTTTTTTTTATCCATTCACGTCCCTCACCACAACACAAACACAAAAAGGCAGTGATGCCAACTATTTATAACCCAAACGCTCTACTACCCTTCTCAAAACGCGCTAGAACGCGCTAAGTTACAGCATTGTCAAATATTTATAGCAAAAATGCGCTATTTTCTACGCGCTAAATTAAATTTCAATAAAAGTCGATGTATATTGCTTCCTCGACATTATGTTTTAATAAACTAAAATCATTTAATACAGGAGGCAAATTACGGCATTCGATACGGTTCGAAATTTTAAAATGTTTCCATAAACTCTATTGAAATATTTTGTAATTTTGTTCGGTAACGAGTGCCGTAATTTGCCCCCAGAATCAGAATCGCCTTCAAAATAATCGAAATCCTTAGTTTTTACTTTCAATTTATTTGTAAAACTTTGTAACAACATATAAATTGCCCAATAGTCTTGCGATCCACATACTTTTTGCACTTCAGCTATAGTAGATGCTTTATAAGTTATGTATATTTTCTGGGTCATTGTATGTAGTACTTTTAGTTGTGAAATTTCAAAATATTTGCCATTACAGTATTAAAATGCGTTTTTAATTCTAAACACAGTCAAGCGAATTTTGTTTGCGACAGCTGAATCATTAACTAATTTCAGAGTTTTGAATATTAGAAAATTGTTAAATTTATACAAAAAAAGTTAAAAAAATATTGAACTGAAATGATATTATTGACTTTATTCAAAACGCGCTAATTTAGCGCTTTTTTTATTAAACGCGCTAAGACGGAAAAAAGCGCGTTTGGCATAGTTAAAACGTGCTAAATCTAGCGCGAAACGCGCTAAATTGGCATCACTGCAAAAAGGTTGTGCCAAACATCTTATAAAGATGCTTGTTTTGTTATGATTTTTGTTTGATTCTTTTAAACTTATGTTTGTGTATTGTGATTCTCAACAACATATTAAAGATACCAACAGACGACATGTCTTTCACATTGTATGTGCCAGAATTTACATATGTAAACGAAAACATGTCGTGTGTTACCTTTAAAAGATTGCTTGTGTAAAAAACATGACAAAAAACATAAGACATTATTTGAAATAGAGCGTGCTCTATTTTCTTATGTTAAACATACAGCTCCAAATGTCTATGTCGTGCGAACACATTCGTCGGCGGTTGATTATGTCCACTATCATCAGGGTGACCGATGACATTTTTCAAAAAGTAGCACCAAATAGGGGATTTATCAAAGAAAAGGGGCAAAATTAAAAAAAATACGAGAAAACTGCACTAAACTTCTTATTTTTAATGTATTTTCATATAACTCACCCTAAATAAAGCGGGTCAAAAAGTGGCAAGGCAGTCGAAAAAGGGGAAAAGCAGTCGAAAAAGTGGCAAATTGCCACTTTAGTCGGTCAAACGGTCACGCTGACTATCATTAGCCGTCTGAATGAAGTATTTTGCAAGACAAATTAATTGTATATTTTTTTTTAATTTAACGTTATCGTTTTATTAAAATAAGTCCAAAAACGTATAGATTTTTAGATACAACCTCAACGTCTTGTTTAAAAAAGAAAAAATTAAAAAAGCAAATTTGCGTCGCCAGTACTACAGCGACGGAACCAAAAATATTTCGACGGCTGCAAGCCATTTATAAAACAAACTACGTGGATATTTATGTACTGAAAAAGAAGAAGTGATACTACATGTGCGTTTGTGACCAAAAATTATAAACCTTATGTAAATTAACCAATATTGACAAGCATAAAGAAAAACATACGAGTCGAAAACTTAAAAAACACATGTAAAAAAGATGTCGTCTGTTGGTACCTTAAGAGTTTTACTATAAACGTGCAAGTTTTTCGGCTTACTTAGACATTATTTGGGTTGAACTCTACTTATGAGTTCCTTAAATTTTAACAGCCTTAATGTAGAAACAGATTAAAGTCTTCAACTTCAGGAAAATCGCTGACAAATTAATCAAGCCCATAATAACATCGACGGCAGTAACTTCAAATGCTCTCTAATATTTGTTTTATTTTCTTTTGTGCTTATTTTTCTTTGTAGTTTTGTTTACATATCAATGTTCATTCTCACAAAAATGTTGCCATACTTTCAATAAATTTCATACATTTTGTAAACAAAACTACAAAGAAAAATAAGCACCAAAGGAAATAAAACAAATATTAGAGAGCATTTGAAGTTACTGCCGTCGATGTTATTATGGGCTTTATTAACTTGTCAGCGATTTTCCTGAAGTTGCAGACTTTATTCTGTTTCTACATTAATCATTTATTTGTAAAACATAAAAAGGCTTTATGAAGGCTTTTTAAGAAAAATTTGGTATAAAAATTTGTTTTAAAAAATCTTTATAAACACTTTTTAAGTTTTATAAATAAGGCTGTAAATGTTTTACTTTAATAAATACATACATATGTATATATATTAAGTACATACATATGTATTTGTATATATTAAATAAAATAAAAAATGTTTATATTTTTTATTAAGTAGATGGTTTGTAGGGGATATAATTTCATGCTTAAATAATAAATTTTCATTATTTTCTGCTTAAATTTCATTATATTTATGAAATTTTCTTTATATTAATGAATTAACTGCATTTATAGTATGTAAAAACTTCATTAAATCAATGAAACAACTACATTACATACATGAAAAAGTTTCATTGAACCAATGAAATTGTTTCATTCTATTTATGACATAGCCGCCAAAATTAACTTCATAAATACAATGAAACATTCCTCATTGATCCAATGAAGGGCTTCATTAGCTGACTTTTAATGAAACATTTCATTAATACAATGAAGAATTTCATTGTCTGAATGAAGGGTTTCCTTTCAGTGTATTTCTTTCGCTGTTATTAAAACCCGGAGTGTTTACTTTGCAAAGTCTTAATTCAGCAGGCGGAAAAAGACAGAATGGAATAGTATTTCTCCCTCTCTGTTTCTCCCAGCTGAATTAAGACTTTGCAAAGTAATTTTTCCGTGTGTAAAAGGGGTGCAAGAAAATTATAAAAATACACGTAAAAGGTAAAAAATATAATTACATCAATTCACAATAGCATATTCGACTCGCAACAGATGTTTATTTTATTCCCTAAAAATTGGCGATGCCAATTTATTCTTCATGGAAATAAAAAAAAATTATTCACAAGAATTTATTCCCCTGAGATTAGCGATAAGGGCGATTATGAAATTTTTCTTGCAGTTAGCGGCAAGCAAATAAAAAAAGTCAGCAAAAAGCATTTTTTTGCAAATATATTGGAATATATGGAATTATTTAACCATAACCAAAATGTTATATACACAAAAAAATATTAAAAGTTTAATTGACTAAACTAAAATTTTTAATTGATTACTTAATTGATGATTGTAAAAATTTATCTGGGCTACCATTAAACTTTTTAATTAGATAAATTTTTAAACAAAAGTTGAATTGACTCAATTACATCCCAGCAAAAAATTTCAAAAAAGGTAATCGAGTTTGGAATTAAGCATTTTTGGTGGAAGCACTTCCCTACCTGGATTACCAACTTAATGGTGGCGAGACTAAAATAATCGATTCTTGAGGAGTGCTTACATTTTTTTCAATTGTCAACATTCCACGTAATCTATTTCGTCTAAAAAATCATTCTCTTCATTTAGCAACTTGCACGTCATTTTTTTAAATTTTAGGTAATGTGATTTGTAAGCGAGTAATGAAAATTGGCAATCAGAAAGGTAAGTCATTATATGGAAAGTAGTTCTAATGGTAATGTGTAATTTTTTGCTGGGATGTTTAATTTATCATTTATATATTTTTTTAGTTAAAGTGTGAATTATGGAAAAAGATTTTCTGTTTTTAGTGCTTATTTGCACTTTATGTTCAACATACTCTTACGTATAAAAAAATGTATTGAAATAAATTTGAATTTGTATTACGTTTATATTGTTACGTAAAAATATTCCTAGGGTTAAAGCAAAGAACTATCTGGAAGTATTTAACTAAAGCACTAAACGTACACACATATTTACGTGCAAATACTATAGCAACAACAATATTTGTATACATAGCTACAGACACACACACATACAAATAAAATTGCGAGCACTGTACTACCAGTAGCAAACCGCATTGCCAACATAAGAGTCGTTGCTTTGAAATTCAAAAATAACGGCCAATCGAATTATCTACAAACGCCTAGAAGCAGCAACATGAATTTTCCCGATTGTGCTAGAATAGTAAATGACAATACATATGTCATCATTCATAGATGCCATTACTAAGTACAGACATGTTATTACGCCACCTATCGGGCGAACATTCGAGAACCGATTCATGTACTATAAAAAGTGGCAGCATGTGCGAGAGCAGGGCAGTACTAATCAGAAAGTAGTCAAGTTGATATCGTTAAAGCAGTGCTAATCAGAAAGTAGTCAAGTTAAGACCTCCTTGAAAGTGGATACTAACGATAAGAAGTAGTTAAGTAAAGACAAGTTGTAATTTGCTTCGTTAAGAATAAAAGGAAAAACAGTAGCAAATAAAAATTGTGATGTTATTTATTTTTATTTTTGATCAATCAAAAGAACTCACACGTTTAATAAAATTTAAACGTAACAATATTAGTGCTTTTAATAAAGTATGCAAAAAAAAAAAAGAAATAATAAATCTTTTATTTCTTTCAGTGCAAAGAATTAAATCACTCTCTTTATGGCCTAGGGAGAGTTGTTAAATAATATTCATGGAAATTCTCCAAACTGAGACTCGTAGAAATTTAAGAGCCAACTAAAGCGGCCCATACACTACAACAGCATCCACGCACAATCAAGCGATTGAGAATTCATGCTCGTACCACACAACATACCAGCAAGCTGGTACAATATTCATTTCTTACAAAATTTCGGGAAGGGTGGTTATGAATAGTGACACATATTGTTGCAATTATTATTGGTATGTTGTTAAAATTAGCAGCTATGTATAACTAAAGTTCTTAAATTCTGTTTACGATTGAAACGAATTATATTTCAA
Organism: Tachina grossa; assembly: GCA_949987645.1. NCBI lineage: Eukaryota > Metazoa > Arthropoda > Insecta > Diptera > Tachinidae > Tachina > Tachina grossa. The sequence continues at coordinate 222,866,506 of OX465274.1, forward strand.
CAAATTATATTACTTAAATGCATGTTTGCTCCCTGAAAACTTTGCTCAACTGAGCTAATTTCACCATATACCACACCAGCGAGCTGGTACCATCAGCAAAATATCAAACTCTACTTGACATCGCTATAGCAAACCGTACAATCGCACAAAATGCCCATACACGACCAAACCGCTGGCACAAACACTTGATTGCGCATGCATGCTGTTGTAGTGTATGGGCCCCTTAAGCAATCTTGTTGGTGTTTTTTTTTATTGTTCTATTCTTTACTGTTGAAGTAAAATCATTTGGTTTTCATGTATAGAATGAGACCCAAATTTTCATCGTTATGCCAACAAATTCCTTGCTATTCTGATACTTTAATTGCTGCTGTTTTTTTTATTAGAAAAAAATCAAGGGAAAGGAAAACTAAAAGAAATTATTATTTGTTTCCATTCTTTCTGAGAAAAGCAGCTTTGAATTTTGGCCTTTAAATGTAGAAATACATAGAAATAAGCATGAACAATACTTGTAATATAATGTTATTATTCAAGCATAAAAAATCAATTTAGGTTTAAATATTTTTCATTGTAAATATGAAAAATTCTTGGGATAAAGAGATTGCCCGAATTATAATATCCTTATACATAATTAATTTTTTTTGTCTCTTGAAAATCTTTGGATATTTATATTAATGAAAGCATAAATATTTTTTTTTAAGTTTAATGCTAGGGAATGTAAGTTAGTTGTGTGCCATTGAAACTATTTAGAAGAATTAATTTATTTATTTATGAAATCGAGCCTCATTTTCCAATTATTTACTTTTTTCTACGAGCATAGTAGCAAAGACCTTCCTTCACTTGTTATAGTGAAACTGACCAGAAGTTTTGGTGTAATCGAACTGTGTACTCGTTGTAGGAAACAATTTAATACTATTGACTGCCTCTTAATATTCTTTCTTTAAGGCCTAGAAAATGGAAAAACTCCGTCAATGGTAGTCAATCGTTGTCAGAATGAAATGTGAATAAAAGGCCTACTTAATACCAGAGGCGCTGCAATGATGCTATAAAAAATTAACAAAACGCGCAATAGCAGAGTTGTAAAATACGGCTTAAGCTTAATCACTTGTTACTTCTATTTATTACCTAAGTATTATTTCTCTTTAAAAATAGAAAATAAAAAGTGCCACGTGTGCTTATAAAGGGTGTCCCAACAAGAACGCAAGATTTAAATTTGGCGCCATTCGAAGTGTCATTGTTTGCCATTTGAACAATTGTTATTGTTTGCTAGTAGAAGGTACGAGGTTAGTAAAAATGGAGCGCTACACGAATGAACAACGCATTCTCATTGTGAAATTGTTTTACCAAAATGGTGAAAGTTTTGCGGCTACAGTTCGCAAATTTGCGATCAATTTGGGGTCAACAATAATGCTCCAAAAGAGTCAACTGTAAAGACATTAATGGATAAATTTGCCGAAACTGGGTCTGTTAGTGATGTAAAGACAACAACGCGCCTTCGACCAGGTCGATCAACCGAAAATGTTGCAGCTGTACGTGATGATGTCGCTCAAACGCATGTCAAGCGCAAACAGTCAATGGTGTTCGGTATCGTGGAATAATAACCAGTTTTTTCGTGCCTAGAATTGAAGAAATTAATGTGGAGGGCATGTGGTTTCAACAAGACGGCGCCACATGTCATACAGCCAGAGAAACAATTCAATTGCTACATCAGTCATTTCCCGGTCATGTTGTTTCGCGTTTTGGAGACCAGAATTGGCCGCCTAGATCGTGCACTTTAACACCATTAGACTTTTTTCTTTGGAGTTTTTTGAAGTCGATGGTTTACGCGAATAAGCCGACGACGACTCAAGCCTTAAAAGAGGAAATTGGACGCTGCATTAATAAAATACCGCAGCATTTATGCAAAACGGCCATTGAAAATTTCATTAAAAGATCGCGTGTGTGCCAGCAAAGCCGCGGCGGCCATTTGTAGCCCGATTTGTTGTTCCACACATAACCTCATTTTGTCTACTTTACGATATAATAAAGTTTCACGATTTTTTTAAATATCTGTGTTTTATTGAAAATGTAAATCTTGCGTTCTTGTTGGGACACCCTTTATATAAAATTGTTCAGATACTTATGTCTGCATGACAAATTATATTCTAATAGGTTTTTGTGGGTTGTTGTGGAAAACTCGAGTTGAATCGATAAGTAATAAATTATTTCTTTTTATATTTGCACTGTCACTATTGTGATATTTCTTTTTATCAATTAAAGCTACTTGTAATATAATTGATGAGTTATTAATGACTATGACAACATGCCAATATAAAAAAAATTATTAAAATAACAGCCATAACCTCTGCTCGTAACCCTGTTCTTTGGCACCTCATTGATACGTTAGCTATCAATAATAATAAGATAAAGAAAATAACACTTGTCAAAATGTGTTCAAATCAAACACAATTACATACATGCAACGCACACATACAAAGAAAACAAAAAATATACATACACATGCACATACATACACATGCACATACATACACATCCGTGTATCAAATAACACATGATTAGCTACAGTTATCTTGAAGCATTAGATAATAATGACGACAACTGTTTGCAAATATACGAGTTAATTAAGTGAAAGCAACTTAATTATATGTAATTCTGTAGGCCGTTTCGTTTTTCAATTTAATTTTGGTTTGTTGTTGCTGTTTTTTTTTTTTTTTTTTTGGTACAGCAACAGGAGCAAATAATTACAAATGTCATGTAATATGAAATCACGTTCGCCCGTTTCATAATGTGATTTGGAATAAACTTTTTTCTTGTGAATAACAATTTGAAACCGCTGTCAAAGTAAAAGCCAACACGAGTTTATAAAAATGTTAGAGGAATAAAAAAATTTATTATCTACACAAAAGTTCTTTGAATATACATACACACATGGATGAAAAGAAAATTAACTATATGAGCATTGTTGCCTTTTTAGCATTTTCATTGCTTGCTTATAAATATTCCTTCGTAAAAGAGATTATTTTTTTTTTTTTTGAAAAATCTGCTGAAGAAAACCGTTTTAATCTAAAATCTAGAATTTTATCTTTTCTTCTGTAGAACATTTTAGCAGATACTTTGGACTGATTTAGAATTGTAATTCATAATTTTCTGGCAATATGTATGTTAACCAAGTAATGCTGTACCAACTACAAAATGTCAAGGATAAAATACATATATTTATATGAGAATGTTTATTTTGAAGAAAGCAAGTCAACACGATGGCAGGTTGTTGTCTATGCTGATTTTGTCGTTGTAGCCCAATTAAATTAATTACAATTTTAGTTTTTGACAATGAGCAAATACAGTGACGCCAATATAATACAAAACGTGAAATGAATTATAGTTCAAAATTATTGGATATTATGTATTTAAAAGAAAGAAAACCTAAAAATTTTTATTTGAGTTTTGATATATATAAGTACATTTTAAATAAATAGTATTATTTTTATAAATTTAAATATTTGAAACTGGCACCACTGAAATGTGTATTTATACTTGGATATCAGGTTGTGATCGGAAAATGTAAAAAGTATCGTTTTAAGTACTTTTTAAGTATTGGCAGTTAAGCAACTATGAAAGCATAGAGCTTAACGGTCTGGCCCGCGATGTCGACAAGAAACTATCTATCGCTTAATTATATTGAAAACAAAAACAAATTTTCTTATTTTGTTTTTGTTTTCAATATAATTAAGCGACAGATAATTTCTTGTCGACATCGTGAGCCAGGCCGTAAAAAGGGCATAAAATGCTCATATTATTATAAGCATCCTACAACTATGCTTATACATATTTTTTTTAGCAAAAACAAAAATTATCTAAATTTCATCCATACTTGATATAGAAACTAAATCCGCTATCATATTAGAGTTACCACAAAATTGCATTTATATATATTTTCCAGAGCACCGTGTAAAATGCATCTAAATTATTGATGTGCAAACATCTATACGCTAGGGGGTAAAAATCTTTTGACTTTGATTTCTTTGCTCAGATTTCTTTGCTGAGATTTCTTTGCATTGTCAAATCGGTGTGAGCTATGTATGAGTGTATTAGTGTTTGAAAGAAGCACTACCAAGCAGAGAAACAAGTCGACCGGCTCGAAGCCGACGGTGCGCCGCCGCCGGTTATTTTTCTGTATATTTCCGTACACCAAAGGTGAAAATGAACCGTAAGAGCTACGGACTTGAAATTTGGACACAATGTGTAGACATATTTACATACATGAGAGTTAAAAACTAAAGGGTGTTCCAAAACGAGCAACGAAAAATGTTAAAATCCCATGTAATATACATACAATTGTATGTATGTACATACATATATACACTTGAAATTTTAAAAGTTAGTGTATTTTAATACAGACTACAACAATTAACACTAAGTTTAAAAAATTTAAATCAATGGGTGTTCCATGAGTTAATGCAATTTTGACTTTGTAATTTTGACAACTTGCTGTATATTGGAAACCGTAAGAGCAAAACTCTTGAAATTTTCAAAAACGGTAAAACTAAAAAATCAAAAAAATAAATAAAATCGCCAAATATAAAAAACCGCAAAAAAAATCGCCAAAACGAAAAAAAACCAAATTAAAAAAAATCTCTAGGACTAAAATAAATCGCGAAAAATCGGAAAAATCGCCAAAATAAAAAAAAAATCCTTAAACAAAAAAATCGCCAATATGAAAAAATCGCCTAAATAAACAAACCCCAAAAACAGAAAAAATCGCCAAAATGAAAAAAAACCCCAAAAAACAGAAAAAATCGCCAAAATGAAAAAATCGCCAAAATGAAAAAAATTGCGAAAATTAAAAAAAAAACCCAAAAAGAGAAAAAATAAACGCCAAAACGAGAAAAAAGCGATAAAACTGAAAAAAATCGTTTAAACTGAAAAAATTTAAAAAAGGAAGAAAGCCAAATCAAAAAAAAAATAAAAAATTATCAAAACCGAATGTGCGCGAGTCAAAGTCGCACTTTACTGAATTTATTTTAATTGCAATGCGTACACAACAACAAGAACAGCAACAACTAAACGATGAACAACAGGAATTAAAAATTAAAAAGTAAAAGTAAAGGCATTTACCATAGATGAGCACTGCAGTACCACTAAAGTTTCAGTAAAAACAATAAAAACTGTTTAACAAGTACATTTTTACTGATTACTAAAATTTTTTTCTACAATTTTTATAAATTGCCTAAATGATTTGTTATATAATGAGGTGCATTGAATTTTCAGTAATCAGTAATGCCCGTATTCATAATGAAATTCTACCAAGTGGCTAAATGTTTTTCATACAAAAGCTTCAAAATTTGAATGAAAAAACTTTGCCACTTGCTACAATTTTTTTTTGATTACGGCCCTACGATTTTACTATTAATGCAAATTAAATTTCATTAGCAGTACATATACATACACTGTAGTGTGCCCATTTACTAACCAAATAAGTTTAATAAAACAAACAAAAACCAACAAATTCATATGTATTTACAATATTGAAAGTTTTGATACTTTTAATTAATTAATTTAAAAAAAGATACTAAAAGCATAAGTACTTCCAACTTAAAAAAAAAAATTCATTACTAGATGTTTACACATCTCCTCTGTGATCGGACTCACATTGCTTTTTACATACACATATGATACCCTTTTTCAAAATGGTCCAGCTCACGAGAGGTCAAGGCTGGATCCGAAATATTTTAAAAGTCATCATAAAAGATACCAATGTTCATTTTGATGGGGGTACACCTTGCACGAATTTCGCTTCCATACAACTTGAGTCTCTCTAGTGTACATATGCAGTTTCCATGGCAAAGAAAAACATAAATTGGGCTACGAATTACTCCCTCATGCGTCTTATTTTATGAGTTTAGACCCGAGTGATTTTTTGTTGTTGTTTTCAAGCCTAAGTGAATGGCTCTGCAAAAAGAGATTTTTAACTCCAACCATAAAATCATCTCACTAGCAAATACCTATTCTGGGGACTTTGACATATCTAACTTTTTAGAAAACGTTGTACAAAGTTTATAGAGCTTAAAGGGGACTACGTTGAAAAATAAAACCTATGTTGCATTCAAAAATATTACGGAATTATTGCAAGAGTTGTGTCAGGATGATGAAGTATCTCATCTGTCACTGCTTCAGATTCCAAGACTTAAAACGTAAAATGTTTACTCAAAGACTAATCACAGATACAATTTTTCTCAGTCATATTGATTCACACAGTAATAGCCTGTTTGTAGAACACGACTCATCAGTTTATTTGGGTTTGTATAACACGATTTGACTCACAATAAACGTCAAAGTGGGCGAATAAAGGATTCTAAAAGTGAACCAAAATAAACAAAACAACAAAGAAGCATAAAGAATTAATAAAATTATAACAAAAATACAAAAATTTAACTTCCTACAAGAAAAAGGTAAGTAAAATTTAATATTAAGGTTGTTATGGTTTTGATTTTTTAAATTCTTAGCATCAAAATAACAACAGAGCTGCAGTTTAGCAAGGTTTATATCTACGTTTGGCTCCAGTTAGCATTGTGGATATTTTGGAAAATCATTACTTGGCTTTACATCAATGTACAAACAATTCTTTGCATACAATAAAGAATCAAAATGGTCACATCTCAAATGAAAATTGAGTCCATTAAGCATAATTGCAATATTTGTATGAGACAATTCAAATTTTTTATTAAATCTTTAATAATATCACAGACTTTTAAAAGTTAACTGAAATAGACCAGTTTTTATTGATGTTCTTCAACAGTTTTCAACTCAGTCGCACAATTTTGAAGCATTATCAAAAATTCTGCCTTTAAACGGTTTTAATATTTCAATAAATCTTGTATAGTTAATTAAAAACTTAGACCAAAATTATTTTATTAGGCATAGGACAGGGGTTTAATGCAAATGCATGTTTTTTTGCCTTAACCGTAGTAACGGCAAGAACGAAATATCGAAGCATTGAATTGGCGTGAAAATGGCATCGACTTGTTACTACATATTTTTGCATATTTTGCATATTTTTGCATAATTTAGTCAGAAATGCATATTATGGTCTCATATTTTGGTATAACTACATGGTTTTGTGTCATATTTTGCCAAAAATTCAAATTTCAAAAAATATTATTGTTAATTAATGCAAGACTGTTTTTTTTGGGCAAATTTATTCGCTTGCATTGTTGTAGAACTGTAGAGGGCTTGTACAAGCACACACACCTACCAAATTTAATAAAAATTGTCATTTTAATGATTTGAAGAGGAAATTGTCTGCCATTAAAACCGAAAGTGGTGAAACAATTCTGCGGAAACTTGATATTGTTTTTAAAAATCTAAATCTAAAATTAATTTTTTTTTTTTAAATATGTATTTATTTTATTGGTTTAAGTGCATATTTTACGTTTTTAATGTCATATTTTAGGCGCCTAAAATACATTTTTTAAATGCATGAAGTCTTTGTGCCTGATCATAAGCCTAAATATATCTGGTCGAACTGCAGCCTTAATACTATTAATTCTCAATGTTATTTATAACAAGCCATTAAATTCCATTCAAATCACTTGAACTGAATGGAATTGCAAAAAGAAAAGCTGTTAAATAAACTCCCTGCCCATATCTTTATTAAACGTATGCATTTACATATGTATGAATTTATGTCATATAATATAGTGATAAATATAATGGCAATAATGATGTTGATCGAATAAACATGATTAATTTACACCGAGCCACACATCTTTACAAGCCCACACAATTGCTTGTTCGTACATTTATTGTTGCATTGTTTACATTTGCAACAAGTACAAGTAGATAATTGCAACAAGTGCCATCCATCATCCATTCATTTCATTTCTCGTGTGAGTTAATAAAGAGCAACAACAATATTGTTGTTGTTAAAATTTAAATCAAGTCAGTGAACTTTTTGTCATGTGTGCATTCACTTGAAGTCAACAGCGATGGCAGGCGGGAGGGGGTAGGGGAGAAAAATTAATTCCCCTGTGTTGTTCTTATTAAGGAATTTAACGTAAAGCTATGTACAGACGATTGTCAGATCTTACAATATTGTCAGATCTGGCAATGTGCTGACAATGTACTGGCAATCGAAAATTGCCAGCACAATATTTCTTGTCAGTTCACACGGATGTCAGAAAATCTTACAATTTATTGCTAGACGGTTGTATGACAATAAATTCATCTGACAAAATCGTCAGCAGAAAAATTGTCAGTTCACACGGTTGTCATATGCACAAATTGTTCGATCTGTTGTTATGCGTTGCCAGACTTAAACCATTTGTTGGAAATTGTTAAATATTTATCGTTTGTGTTTGTGTTAAATGTAAAAAGTGAAAGTATAAATTATTATGTACCATAAAGAAGCAATTGCAATGATTTTGTCTGCATATATTTTATTATAAACTTTTTCTTTAAAATCAAGCGTGTGCAGTGTTGCCCATAGAAAGAATTATCTTACAATGATGCCATTGTCAGATGCATGAACTTCGCACATCTGACAATATTAAAATGTCTGACAAATATCTGGCAATAATTTTACAATGTGTTCACACGATTGTAAGATGTCTGACAATATGTTGTCAGTTGCTAGTCTTCCAATGGACTGACAATGCTTTACCTGGCAACGTCGTCTGACAAAAATTGCCAGTTCACACGGTTGTATGAAATTTTTAGCACATTTTACTGGCAATATTGTAAGATCTGACAACCGTCTGTACATAGCTTAAGGCTTTATGGCCTAAGTAAAATTTTAAATTTTTATCAATTAAAATCTTGATTTAAATTTTTTCTTTAGACTCAATTGTGTTTAAGTATGTAATACAAAAATGCCTTAAGGCGTAACTTTTGCAATAACACTGTCTAACAGTTTCGAACTTTGTGAAAACTTAAATAAAATGTGAGTTGTGTAAAGTGTTGTTGCGACGCACAGTGGTGTAAAAGAATATTTTTTCGTGGATTAAAATACATACATATCTCCACAACTACACCCAAAAACAAAAAGACATATACTATTATTAAGGAAAAAAGGTTTATAAATTTAATTAAAATTTTTTTCTAAATTTAAGTAATTTTTTCTAAGTTTAACCCCCAGTTTTTAACTTAAAAATTAAGTACGTAATTAGCTAATTTTTATTTAAAATTAAGTTGTAATTAAATACGATTTAATTTTTTCAGTGATTATTTAAAGTTCTTATTAAATTACGTTGAAAGTACGGTAGCACTGCAAAATTTCCCAGTATTATTGAAGGCTTTTCAAACAGCAGCTGTTTAACGTAAGCAAAAAAGTTAGGTTATCAACATGTAGAAAATTAAATTGCATAAAAACTCATTTTATGAGACCAAAAGAACATCATAATACCTTTTTATATTACTTTATTCCATGATATGAAACTTTGTACTGTATATGTTATATATTTATGAAATTTAAACGAAATTCTTTTTAATACGACCGCATGATGCTCATGTGCATGTTTTCAGTAAACACACACACGCATAAAAACATATGGTACAATCATAAAACTTAAGTAGTGTTTAATTTCGCAAGTTTGGGCATTTAATTATTATTTAAATAAGCACTCAAAAACACAATTTCGTATTTAATTAGAACTTAAAAATAATTACGGTTTGATTACCAACTGAAAAAATGGGCATGAGTAAATTTTTACAAAAATCTAGGAAAAATTGCTTAATTAATATGAGTAAAAAATAAGAAGTTCATATCCTCAAAGTTCATAAAAATAGACACAAAAATTCTCGCATTCACGGATAAGTTTACTGGCTAAAAGAAATTAAAAATTTAGGGAAATTGCATCCTAAGAACTAGTCAATCTCGTGATAAATTAAAAAAATAAATCTTAGGAAATGACTTACTCCTGATTAGTTCATCAAATTTGACTTACTTGAAAGATATAAAAAGGTATTCTAAATTTTAGAAAAATATTTACCAGTTTTAAGTATTTTTTCTTTAAATTATAGAATATATCTTTTGTTTGTATTGAGCAAAAAATCTAAGTAAGGTTTTCATATTTTCGAGGAACATTTGAACTTGAAATATTTTTTTTTAAACAAAATAAAATTTTAAAACTTAAAAATTTCAATGCTTATTTAGGCTGCCCTATCAGGCAATTGGTTAGAGTGCTTGCCTATCAGTCAGAAGGATGCTGGTTCAATACTTGTCTGCTCTCGAGGAATTAATATGTGTGCTTATGGTGAATTAATTAAGAACTAGATATACCAAACGGACGACACACTCGTCCGTATTCTAGAATCAAAATGTAAATAATTTAAGATTCAAAGAAAATGTATCTAAATGTCATAAAAAAATTCATTAAAACACAGCCACACACAAACTTACATACATATGCAAGCATAATTAAATAATACAAGAAATTAAAAAAGCATAAACAAAATCCCTTCAACCAACCTAATTCGCTTTATTCAACTCTCTTCCTTTAAGTATTATGGCTTTGATACAACAACAAATAAGAGAAAAACAATTGTAAGGTCAAGAGAAATACTACAAACACAAACACACACTCATGTTTTGTTTCTTTTTTTACTTGTAAGCAGTGTTGCCATATTTATTTGATCAAAAATCTTCAAGTCGAGCAAAAAAAAACTTTTTTTATGACCAAAAATCTTTTTTGTTATTTTATTGAATGAAAATGAGTTAAAATTTATTTGGTTTCTTGTGAACTATTAAAAATAAAGCCAAATAACACAAAATATTTAATATATAGAATATGTGTAAGATCATTATGAAGCAAATCAGAAAATTTGTAAGTAGTTTGGTCAAAAAATCCCTCAATAATATATTAAAAGTAATAAAAGTAAAAGTTTTAAAAATCTTATTTTAAGATAAAAAATCTTTTTTGTCGTTTTAACATATCTAAAAACTTCAAAAATAAGATAAATTTTCACATATGGTAACACTGCTTGTAAGCTAATAAATGCGTGTGTAATATGTGTGCATGTAGTAGTAGCAACTTTAAACGCTTATAGCTCTTAAAATGCTGAACCGATTTCAATAAAAATATAGATTCTGCACATCTGTATAAAAAATCCTTTAAAACCATATAAATCTTTTTAAAATCGGTGCGGTGGTGGTACCAGCGTAAAAGGGATTACAAAAGCATTCGCCTATTAATTATATAGATATAATATGAAGATATAATAAAAAACATACCATGTGGTATAGAATTTAATGAAAAATAAAAAAGTACCAGAATTAAAGACATAAAAAAACTTTGAAAAATTTACTAAATTTGAGATCAAAGATGAAACAATTTTTTCTGCAAAGTTCCGAATTTTATGCGAAAATTTTACTTAATTTTAGACAAATTTTACTTAAATATGAAAATATAATTGCTATAAACTAGTTCATTGATGAACTAGAAATTTAGTAAATATTTTACTGGTTTCAAGTAAACAACAGCTTTGGCAACTTTTCTTTACTCAAATTTAGAAAATTTTCCAAAGTTTTAGTTAGTTTTTTTTTGATGTACAATAGTGAGAGTCACTAAATTTTATATGAGTGGCTCACAGAACAAACTGAATACTCCAACAAAATCTTGCTGGTAAACGGTGTTTTTTATTGAGGTATAGAACTTTAAGTTGGCATCACTTTTTTAACTGGCGGCCATTTTGTCAGCTGTCAAGTGATTAATATTTAGTTTGGTTTGCCATTTCATCATGAACAGGTTGACAAAAGAACAACGTTTGCAAATCGTGCAAATTTAATTCGAAAATAATGGTTCAGTTCGCGAAGTTTAACGCAAGCTCCGTCCATTTTATGGTCGACATAATCGTCCATCAGAGCAATTAATTCGGTTAACCATGGATCGTTTTCGCACTACGTTTACTCTATGTGATAATACGCATCCGCAGAGACGTCGAACAGTGCGCACCGAAGAAACAATTGCCGCTGTAGAGCAAAGTGTTGAAGAGGACCCGAATGAATCGATTCGCCACCGTGCACAGCAATTGGAGCTTTGTCCATCAAATTTTGTTCCCGAATTGGATAACATGAATGTGGATGAGTTGTGGTTCCAACAAGACGGCGCTACATGCCACACAGCGCACGTCACAATCGATTTATTGAAGGAAACATTCGATGAGCGCATAATTTCGCGGAATGGACCTGTCAATTGGCCACCAAGATCGTGTGATTTGACACCATTGAATTATTTTCTTTGGGGATATGTGAAGTCGCTCGTCTACGCCAACAAACCAGAAACGTTAGGGGACTTGGAAGCCAACATTCGTGGCGTTATTGCCAACATACGGCCCCATATGCTCGAAAAAGTGGTTGAAAATTGGACCTGTAGAATTGGCTTTATTCGAGCCAGCCGCGGCGGCCACATGCCCGAAATCATATTTAAACATTAATGGCATAAAATTATCCTTCCAATAAAGCCAAATTGATGGACATTAAAACGATTTTCTTGTGTTTTATTTCAATTCGAAGTTCTGTACCTCTAAAAAAACACCCTATATAAGAAGGAGAGGGAGATAAATTACAAATTACAAATTAATTATTATTTTTCCTATATCTTCAGAATTATAATAGTAAGGTGTACTAAATTTGATGTGTATGACTCTTAGAACAAACTGCATCCTCCATTTTAATCTTGAGGGTACAGGATAGGCAGAGCGGTACCCTTCATATAAAGTTATTATTAAATAACTAATAAGTTTTTTATAAGAAATTTCAAAACAGTTATAAAATGCATATAAACCGCGCTTAACCAACAAAACAAGCAAAAATTCATGATTTTCTTATTCACGCACGCTCCTGATAAATTGCCTAACATTGACTAACTCCGAATTTGAATTATCCAAAAATAGCTGGAATCACACACGTTATTTTTTAAAATCGTTATTATACATTAAAACAACAACGATCACGTGTGACTCTAATGTGTGATTCACACGTGACTCATGCTTGACTCACGCGTAAAAGATTATGTTAATTGTGCATTTCTAATGAAAGCACATAAAGCAATGCTTAAAACAACAGCAATAAAAGTGAAAATAGGTGCATTCGTTCCATAATGAAGTCAACTTATAATGTTTTCACACTGACATGGTTTTAATAAAAGTTGGTTTTAACGTTACAACCAACTGATCAAACCTGGTTTTACCATACAAAATGGTTTTGCTAAAAACAAGTTAAAACCATTTTTTAATTGGTTTTAAGTTGGTTTTATAAAATGTAACCTTGTTGTCGCTGTGCTAAATTCAGTGCTGCCAAGTTTAAATAACTGGTAGCAGCTGATAATGTTTGTGCCAGTATATAGGAACAGATACCAATTGATACATTTTCAACTTAAAAATGGATGCAGCAGCAATAATAATAAAAAAAATTTGTAAAAAAAGAATCTTTTGGACGGAAAACCATGCACATATTTTCATTGACCTCTGGCAAGTGAAAATATACGATATGACTGGCATCCATCTGCCTATAAAAAAGGGGTTTGTCTTAAAAAATATTTGTGCATTTTCATATATATATAATAACATTTTTCCCAAGTACTTCCTCACTTTGCAATTGTAATTGTTCCATAATTTAAAAAATTTTTTTAATTTTCATTTTACTTGCCACCTGTTAAATTTTTGCCTTTCAATTCCATTCAATTTGTAATACACTCACAATCTTTTTACTAACCTTTGATTTGATTACCAGTTTTATGTTCAAAATGCTGTCGTCGAGGAAACAATTAAAAATTTTCGCCTACATATTTTATTTCAGCAAAGGAAATTACTTCTGTTTTTAATTTTTTATAAACAAAAAACACATTGTTTTAAAACAGCTGTTAAATTGGAAGCAAAATTGATGTCCACCTGGTATTCAATTCCCAAATGTATGAGTGTGGTAGTAAAAAGTGTGAATGTATTGAACTTTGAAACAAAAATTTAAGCAAAAATTTAACGTGTAGCCTCCAAGTTACACAATCGAACTTTTTAAATTGAAAACTAGATTGTTTTAAAATTCACCTATCCATTTATATGGCAATTTAATTTTCAATTTGAAAAGCTGGTCACAACACACATTGATGAAACTATGAGTTTGAGTTGTTTGTTCGTCGGTGGCATTTAAAAAATGAAATTTATTATCAATTTCAAGGAATTTTGACACTTACTATGTGTGATCAAATTGAAAGCGATTTATTGAACGTGTGGCTGCAGCGTTAGGCGCATTTCAAAATTTCTGAGTTTTTCAGACAAACCAAAACAGTTGTTGTACATTTAAGAAAATAAGTTTTATAAAAAGCAAAAAAAATCCAGATTTATTTTATGGTGAACAAATTTATTAGACCGTCTGTGCGTTAAAACTTGAATTTATCAAACTTGCAGTGTGAATGCAAAATCAGCTGTTTATGGTTTTAACGTTAAAACCAGGTTTTAACTTTAGATGTGAAAAGACTATTAGCGTATTTCTAAAGAATCATAGGGGGAGAAAATTATCCTTGCATATTAAAAATTTAAAGTTTTAAAGATAGTTTTCACAATTTAAACTTCTAGCGGGCTTAAAAATTAGCGAAGTCGATATGTATTAATATTTAGTATTTTCTTGTATTATTTACGGAGAACTGTTAGTCCCAAAACAAAAGTTTGGGCGATATTTCCTTAGTAATTTTATTTTTTTTGCTTTAATAGTTTAGAACCGCTTTATTGATTGTTTGTAATCTCTATTAAAATAACTAGTGTAAAATTAAAAATGTTAAGTCAACCCACTGTGCTAAGTTTGATATAAAAATAATGGACCTACAAATTTCTTATTTAAAAAGAAATTTCAGTTTAACAATATCTAGATGCTATTATCATTGATTGCAAAGTTAAAAATAGCAAATTTAAAAAATGCACAAAGATAGGGTAATGTTAGTCATAAATAACAATAAATTGATTCAATATAAACAAAATTTCGTTTCTTAAAAAGTTTCTTCTATCACGAAGCCAAGTTAAATATTTACAAAAAAAAAAAAAAAAAAAAAAAAAATCCACGTATAAATAAATTGAAAAAGGGGTTTCATTTAAAAGGAGTCTGCGAAATTATTCATGCGAATATAATAGACATGGCTTGTTTTCTTTCTTTGAGATCAAATCTTAATATTGCTTACGCGTTTAAGAAAATACAATAATCCATAATATTTGTATATATTGTATGCTTCTTTCTTTTCTTAGAAAATATACAATGACATACGAAATCATTGAAGCTGATAGATAATTCATGGTTTTTTCTTCAACTGCGTGTTGAAAAATCTTTAAAGTGACGCCTTAAGACATGTCAAACTTTCCTATGAATTGTTTATTGCATGGGGCAACTTTTAATCTATTTGGCAATTTTGCTTGGGCATTTCCCCGAAAAAATAGTAATAATAATTATTATTATTATTACTTTTTGTTTAACCTTTTTACTAAGTGTTACGACAGTGCATTAAGGATATAAAAGTATTACAAAATAAACAAAAAAAAGGTTATTTTATTCTTTTTAGTAGAAGTAATAATAAATTGTTTTTCGTAATTTGGTTTACTGGAATTATGAACAATGTGAAAGAACTTTTACTTATAAACTTGTTTGGAGAAGATGGAATAAATTAAAATTAAAACGATATGCAAAACGGTTGACCTTGTTGGCTATTCCTTGAACTTTAAGCTTCTTGTGAAACTTAAAAGATATTTTACCAAACGGGGGATTTTTTGATGTCCTTTAGATGAATAAGTGCGATATGCCCTTGATGTTATTAACAGTATTTTTAGGAATATTTTTGTTACTACTGTGAACAAACTTTGCCTTCACATAGAAAGAAGCGGGGTGGTTGCCAACGAAATTGTACAAAAGAACACAAGAAACTGTACAGTTTTACCCCTTTTAGAAATAGAAAATTTACTTTACAAAAACTTAATTCAGCTGTGTGAAATACAGAGAGAGTATTCCTTCTTTCTCTTTTTGTTTTTATCCCAGCTAATTGAGGACTTTGCAGAGTGAACTTTCTGTTTATACTAGGGGTACTATTTGAGTCAAATCAATCAAATCAATCATTCAAAGACGCAAAGTTCTCAGGGGAAAAACAAACACAAGCCTGATTGATTATGGTAAAATTAAAAAAGGTATCTGCACGACTACAACAAAATTACAACACCAAGGAACACATGCACTTTGTTGGTATAAACAAACAAATATGTGTCAGAAACAGATGTCTTTTGTTTTTAAAAATAACAATTACCGGGTAACTAAAGCACTCCTACAATTGCAGACGCGGCATTCATAGCCTGCAAAAAAGTTTGGTGACAATTGATCTAAACGTATTCGTCCTATGACTTGAGAAAATGCGAGTGTTATCAAAAGTACAGAGAAGTATATGATCAAAAAAAGAGATATCGTATAAATGGTTACATATTCACCATTTTCGTGATGTATCGGCTTGATCTTGAGCCAATTTAATTTGGACTCGGTACAATATTGTAGTAAACGGCACTGAACATCATCGATGTGGTTGAATACAAGGACCTATTAAATAGTGCAAATATAATGTTAATTGCTCCCTTCAATGTGACTCTGGAACCAGTCCCGTAACTATACTTAGATATTAACGTAAGATTAACTGGTATTTATACTTTTGAAACATGAGTGGCCCTGTGGTTGAGTGAGTAGTGTACAAGCCTGCCGTGCGCAAGGTTGTCGGTTCGAATCTCAAAAAATTTTCTGCTTAAAAATAAATTATAATTTCATTTAAATTATAAGTTCAGTGACAAGTCACAAGGTGCATAAAAAGTATTAATTAACCCCATCACAGGCCATTCCCAAGTAAAAGTGACTGGTTCGCTTCATAGGAAGTGTTAGAACTCGGACTAGTCCCTATCACTTGGGGACCGGTCATGTGACTAGTATTGTGTCAGTTCAATTTCCTGCAGAGTACATGATTACAGTCATTCAGTGTTGGCGATATGTGTGTAATTACAAAGAGTGTGTAATTAATCTCACCATGTAATTAGATTCATGTATAATCTTGGCCTGTTTCACAATAACGAAATGAAACTTTCGACTTACAATTTATATTGAAAACAAAAACAAATTGTCATATTTTATTGTTGTTTCCAATATAAATTTTCAGTCGAAAGTTTCGTTTCAGTTTGCTTTCGTTGTTGTGAAACAGGCCATCTGTTTGTAATTTTACTTTGAGTTCTATTTATATTTATTTTTGTTTTAATTTTAACCTACACAAAAGATGTGTAATTGGGGTCACAGCCAAGTGCAAATTCATTGGCAACACTGTAAGCATTTTATTCACAACACATACACTAACATTTACGTAGATTGTAAGCAAAGCTTGACAACTTTTTGTATTGTATACATTAACATGCATGTACCTACTATAGCATTGCACAGATGCATCTGTTTGCAACAGTTTTGCGTGTTTTTTGGTTCTTGTATGAAAAAATATGTTATTTAGCGTTTCTTTTTTCTGGTTGTAAATGTTGATTTTTAAAGATTTTTAAAGTATGGTTGGCCAATGAGCAAATGAAAACAACACATTTATTTTTTTTATTTTTCTAAGGCAAATAAGATACATAAAACTGCTTTTACCATAAGTGCCTTATTATGTGTTGAGAAAAAATATAATTGGCTGATGAATAAATGAATGAAAGCCAAATTGCACATACATATGTAAGTAAATGATACATGTACATGAAACACATGCATTTGTAATTACTCTCAGAGCAAAATTGTCTCTTTCTCTCTCTATACTTTGGCTGCGCCACAAAATAACATAACGAACGTCCGCACATACATCTGCACATCATGTATTTGTTTCAATAGTGGTTTTTTCATATATTTGTATTACAATATGTATTTTTTGAGCAAAAACAGATCAAACAGTTGCTCAGCAGCAATACAATAAGCAATTGTTATTTGTTTTCAATTGTATTTTAATTTGGAAAAGCACGCACACACAATAACTCTTATACTAGTTCTGTCGCTCACACTACAATTATATGGTACATACCATGGTATATTAGTTTTGGCTATACAAACGAGTATACAAATGCAACCCTATAGTACCTACTATAATTGTAACATGAGCCTGACCGCACTAAAAAAATAATACGAGACTGTTTAGATGAAGGGCTACCTAGCTGCGGCAACGCTTACGTTTTCTTTCGCAGTCCCTTCTATATGAAGACTTTTTTATCGCAATAGTCAGGGAACCTTTTGGTATTTATTTGATCAAGGCTTGTTATTCGTTAATTCGTAGCAGTGTTGCCGTAAAGGAACTAATTGTTAGTGTGGGAAATGTAGAATTAATATGCCCATATATTTATTTAATTATTTTTAGTTTACTACCAAATTACAATAATGGCTCTTCTCTGCTTACTTTATTTCTTTATAATTTTTATATATATTTTGACCAGTGATGCCAAAAGTAGAATAAAATCCTTACATTTTAGTATTTTTGATACTGAAGTAGTTAGCACGTTGACTACAAAACCAAAGGTCCTGGGTTCGAGCCCATTTTCTGACAGTTGTTAACAATAAGAACACTTATTATTGTAAACAAGTTCTGGTGATCAATGCTAGGTACTGATGACTGAACTACATAGGCTTCAGCGGATACTAGTCCTAATGCAACATCATAATCAGTAGAATCATCGTCGAAGTAAAATAACCAATAAAATGAGTACTAAATCTAGATTAGAAAATTTAATACGCCTCATTAATACCAGAGGCGCTGCAACATTGCATTATTGAAAACGTTAAAAAAAGAAGAAGAAAAACAGAAAGCAGAGCTGTAAAAGAATGAAGCTTTCTTCTATCACTTCCTTCACCAACTGTCTTCTCTATCACTATGCCTTTCCTAATGAAGGTAACACCTGGTAGTGTTATTTCTCTTTAAAAAAAAATCATTATTGTGAAATCTAGCACCTGTAGTAAAAAAAAATTACAGTGGAGTTCGATTATTGTGAATACAACGAACAACTTCTATCCCAATAGTTTTGCATTAATATTTTATACAAATTTATAATATATTATTACCTTGATATAGAAAGGGCCTTACTCATTTTTTTTTTTTTTGAAATCACAATTTTCGTATGTTTCGATAAAAGAACATCTAATGCATGGAATTGCAAAAAATATTTAATACACTTGCGAAATGCCAGCTCGCTTGGAATTCATTGTAATCGAACTCCACTGTACTTCTTATCAAGATCTACATTCCTTTATCAAGTTATACATTCCTTTACAAGTTCCTTTATCAATTTAAAACGGCTTGCAAGCACTTGTCACCAATGTCAGCGCCGCGCCATTTACAGGTGATACGTGTTCATTATTTTGCAATGCAGGTCTTTGTGGGGATATTATGATACGAGATTGGTAATACTACTCGTACATACTTTCAATAATAAGCTCTTTGTCCGGGGGTCTACTTTGTAACTCGAAACGAAAGCAAATATTTTCGAATTGCAATGTTAATAACATACAAGTTCGAAAGCATTTTCTTTGGTTCCGAAATACAGAGTAGACCCCCTGGTTACTATTTTTGTTATTTTGCCGTAGGAGGGTAAATGTATATACCATGTCGGAGAATGTGCTGTTGACTACAAAAACAATTAACTTATAGTTAACTTTTAGTAGACCAGCTAAAAGCTATATAGTTTCAACTATAAGTTAGTTGAAAAATAGTGCATAGTGTGATAATTAACTACCGCCTAAGAAATCGCAAAAATAAAATAGTTAGATGTTTCCATTGGAAAGTAATCCAAGTCCTAGTCTGCACTAGTTGATAAATATTTAGCTTAAAGTTAGTTTAAAGTTAACGGAATTTCCGTCAGGGTAGCAGATACATAAGTATGTATGTATAAGTGTATGTGGGTATGCATGTATTGTTATGACAAAACTCTTCTAACCACAAGGCAGAAGGGGGAATCTTTGTAAATTTAAAATGTCTTGTTAAAAGTTTAAGCACACTCAAAATAATAATTTAGTCTTTTTTTCAATACTAGACAAACGATGAGAATATACCTCTCGTATATTTTTTATGTATGTAAATTACCAAGTAAGGTTCTTTGTACTACGGTTGTACTTATAGAAGAAAAATTGACAGTAACATTTTTTTATTCGAAAAATTCCAATAGACAAAATCTTTCTTTTTTTGAATTATTTCAAAACCTACGTGATTTAAATTTAAAAAAATTATGAAAAAAAAATACAAAACTAACTCTCATTTCGCGAATATGTTCGCGTTCGCAAGTTTCTCAAATACGTATGGGGGAGTACTTGCATTATAAATATTTCACTAGACATGTATTTTTCATCAGATTTTTCCTGTATAAATTATACTTGAAATATAAAAATAGGTGAAATGTATATGTATGGCATACAAATCTTGAAATCATTGATTAAGAATTTATCATTTTGTTTCAAACGATACAAGAAAGATATTTTAATTAAATAAGGAGTAATAATGTCAACCGAGTTCGCGCAAGGAATGCTTATTGGTTGTCTTTAAAAAAAATAAATTATGTATTCTGCCTACCACATAATTTGAAAAAAAAAATACCCAATTTATTTAATCAGTTTTCATTTGTTCATAAAAATATCGCTCCATAAAACGTGACATCTCTTAAGGCTTCAATTAAACGATTTTTTGCGGTACAAAATTAAAAAAGCAAAAAGTTATTTATCATTTCCTAAAAAGGAAGTGTTGCGAACTTTTTGAGAAAAAAAAAAATAAAAAAATAAATAAAATGATTTAAAAATTTTTTTACAAAAATATTAAAATAAAAACCATTGGTCTAAAATTATTTAAATAAAAGTTAGGCGAAGAAAAAATGTTTTAATTAAACTTAAAAGTAATCCGAATGAAAGTGTTCAAAATTTTTTTTCGTCTAAAATTTACTTAAATGCTAGATGATGGGACTAAAAATATTTCCAATATATTTATTCGAATAACTTTATTCCATTAACTATTTTGCAAATATTTTTTTTTTTTGTGTAAAAATCAATTAAATAAAATTTATTTTAATAAAAGTTATTGGAATGAAAACTATTGGAACCAAAATTGCCGTGGAGAATAATATTTTCCCTAGAAATGTTTTCCTTTGTTAACCGACTTCAAAAAAGGAGGAGGTTATCAATTCGTCCTTATATTTTTTTTGAGTGTTACTTCATAACTCGGTACATTTTAGACCGATTACAAATATTATTTTCTTGTCTGAAGCTATATCCTTCCCATTGATCCCATTGTAAAAAAGTGGGCGGGGACACGCCCACAAATATTTTAAATTTAATTTTATGATAGTCTATTTATTTTATTGCTGCGAAAAGTATCAAACCCCTTTGGTACTTGTAATTACACAATTGGAAAGTTGAAAAAATTTATAATAATATTTCACGCAGGTTTACTTAACCCATTTTTATGAAACTTATCACACAACTTGAGCATAAAAATAGACGCAATCTTCCATTCAAAAAAATGGAATGGAATGAATGGTTCTACTATACCGATTTTTGCAAAACAACACACAGCCTCAGCTATGAAAAGCCCAAATCTTGCATATAAAAAATGGGCGGAGATACGCCCATTAAAATTTAATTTTATATCCCATAAATTTTTTTTCGAAAATGTTCAGGTCCTTGCAATGAAGTTGGTTTTTTTTTTGGCAGAATTATTTTTATTTCATTTTTCCCAATATTTTTTTTACTTTTTTTTTTTAGGCGAACTGAATTATTAGATCGAATAATTTCAATATTTTTCTTCGAGTTAAATATTAAAAGTTATGAATATTTCGTTTGAAACAAATATTACTAAACAAAGTTCACAATTGTTTACAATAATTGCCTGCAACACCTTCTTTCATGGAATATGAATCTCTTTAGTTCACAGACAGAATATTTAAAAGCACAATTTTAAAATTAAAAGAATTTCATTTGGAACATAAAAATCAAACTTTAAGTTGTTGGATTTTCAGTTAATTGTGAAGCTTTACAAATCTTCTTCCCTTTTTTACATTCACTAAAAGCGGGAAAAATTTTTTTGCGAGAATTTTCGATAACAATTTTCCCTTAAAAGGGAAATGAAAATTTCATGGAAACAAAACTTTCACTTGTTAATCACGATAGGGGTGAATATTTATTTTTGCTATAAGAAGCTATGTACATATACACAAAGTAAGTTGAACAATTATTAAATGTTGCTGATGAGTTGCCTAAGCAGCAACGAAATGCATCTAGACGAGCTTAACCAAGAGCAATCAAACTTTTCGGAAATTATCTTAAAAAAATTCAATATTGAAATTAAAAAAAAAAAATAATTAATAGGACAGGCCTGTCACATACACCAAATCAGATCGAAATTGATTTCAATTGCGTAATTAGGTTAAAAAAAAATATGAAGAATTTTCTCGCAATGAAACCACTTTAAATTTAATGCTTGGAATTGTGATTTTCTGCACAAAAATATGTTTAAGACAACTTTATTTTAATAAAGAACAATTAAATTTATTTACTTATGGTTAAGCTTTTAAAAGATCTTACTAATAGTAGTGGTTGAAGAAAAATTTTTAACAGTCACAAACTCCTTATCTTGAAGACATACTTTCAAAAACTATTTGAAAACTCACACGTAATAATATTTTTAAAAATTACGAAAGTAAAATAAGTGTAGTAGGTTCAGAAACTTGAAGTCTATTGACGATTTGTTTAAGCAACAATGCAATGCTCAACCACCAGCAAATAAGTTTCACTTATAGTAAAATTATGACAATAATATTAAGTTGAATAATAAATTTACTTGTATTATTCAATTATTTTGCAAATGTATATGTGACCTTCTCCGAAAAAAGTGAAAGTGTGTCAAAAAACGGCATTTGGATGTGAATAAAGATCTGCAGTTGTTGCAATTACAGACATTTTGAAAATGATTTTTAATTGTTGTTTACTTCAATGTAAAAAAAGAACGAAATTATTGTGCATTTGGTATTTTGTTTTGCTCTTCTTCTAACCATGTGTTTTTTTGTTTGTTTTGGGGTGCCCCAAATTGAGAAATTTAAATTGAAAACAATGGAATTGGCAATCGGAATGAATGAAATCGATCGAAATATGGAAAATGTAGAGCAAAATCGCTCGAAAGGAAAAGTCGACATCAAAACAATTTCTGTGACAGTCGTGATATATTGCTCCTTTACTGCAACAAATCATAACTAGAAAATACATTTTTTTTTGAAAATTTTCAATTTACACGCAGCAATTCATTGGAAAAAGAAAACTTAATTTTTCTTTCAAAAATTGTGTACAAGTACAAGACATTTGTATGGAATTTCTCAATAGTAACTTAAAAATTTCAGTTTTTTTTTGACTTATGACGTCATTAAACTAAATGATCGAAATGTATAATGTACAAGTTTTATGTTACAATAATAATATAACAGCAGTTATTTTAAGCAAATATTATGCAAATTTAGTTGTTGGTATACAAATATTTTCATTAAAAAAATTCTAAAAGCGATGAGAATAACTAAACTACCAAATGTTACATGAAAGCTACGTCATGGCAACTGTTAATAAATCCAAGCACGCAAAATGCCGCAAAAAACAACCCAAAAATAACATTAATAACAATACTAAAAACTTTCTAAGGTTCAATGGCCTGCTATTTTCTGTACGTTTGTATGTATGTATGCAAGAATTAGTAAATGCATATTCTTAAAAGAAATTTCCTGTAATACAGTGGAGCTCGGCTATAATGAACATCGGCTTATGTAAATTATCATGTATGAGCAATTTGATATTATTATATCAAACAAATAAGTACGCTTATAGCGCACTATCGTTATATCGATTTTTATTGCTTATAATAAGTTAATTTTTTTTGATCCTGCAAATAAAACTGCATGAAAATTTATACACTTACAATGAAAAACAAAAACATAGCAAGATAATGCAGCCTGCTGTTTCTTTAAAGAGCTGTTTTTAAAAAAGTGTGTGCAAATTTTTAATTGCCCCTAAAATTTCATGAAAGTATGTATTAACTCTTTTTGAGGATAACAAATATTAAGGGGGTACATGAGAACTCTTAAAAATGTCATTTGTGCAAATGCTCAAATTTGCGAGAATTGTTTAATTTTTTTTCAATATGAAAAAACGTCCAATAATTAATTAATGTTCGTTAACAAATAAAATATGTTTGAGATATATTTTAAATATTTAAAAAAAATTGTATTGACAATTTTAAATAAAATATATATATAACTAATTTTAAATTGTATGGTAATAGGGGAGTAAGAGTAACTTGTGTCTAAAATGAATTGAAGAGTTTCAGATTTCGAATCAAAATTGTTGGACAAACTTACTATGTTTAAGTAAAAATGCACAGTTTGCTGACTATTGAACATTGTCATGAGAAGCCTTTTGACTTTATTTGGGTTTTATCTTTTTATTCTAATCGAACAATACACTTACACTGTGTGTAATTTTTTAAGTCATGGAAATATAACCATATACGGACACCACGACGTGATGAAAGACAAAAAAAAAAAAATCCATGTCTCACAGTTTTGTTCCAAGTCATGCACTCTTTTATGGGCTCCGAAAGATTTGGGGCCTCGGTGTTGTTTTTGCATTTTATCAGGCTCATATCTTGCAAACCGTTCGGAATTTCATCTACTTTCTGAGGCAAAGTTGTAAAAAACTTCCCGAAATTTTTTTAATTTCATTTGTTTGTTATTATAATAGGAGAAAATAGATTCAAAAATGTTTGTATTATCTAATTTATTCACCATTTACCCTTTTGCATACGAGTACGTATGATTAATATGGATGGATAATTATATATTACTCATACGTATATAAAGACTGATGCTTGAATAGGAAAAATTGTATGAGAAAAAATTTATTTTGAATGCATAGGAGATGGGTGATGGACGTGGCGATTAGGGATGGCACAGCGATTATAATTGCACCTTTTAATCGTAATCGTAATCATAATCGAACGCATTAATCGCTCGATTACGAATAAAAATGTGCAAATTCAACTTATAAAAAATTAAAATTAAAATTTTTAATATAAAATTGTATGTACAATGTACATAATTATTCGACATGTTGTCATAAGTTTGTTTTAATTGAAATTTATGAATGGTCGAATAATAAATTTCTTAAATGTAAAATTTAGATGTTATTTTACATTTTGCCTTATAAATACTTTTATCGTTATACTATGGATTTCTAATTGTATAAAGGTGTAGGAAAATAAAATAGATTCATATAAAATATATATTATTTGCTGGGTTTTATTAAAGTTTCTAGGTTTCTACTACGCTTATATTGTGATTTTCAAAAATATAATTATTTGTGAATTCTAAAATAGTTTTTTATAAGTCTGTGCATAAGATGTTTGTGATTGTGCAAAATATGTGATTGAAGTCTACTGATGATCTGGCTAAGCACCAATGAAATACGATATATAGACAATTTTATTATATTCTGCCAATTTTATTTCAAAAACGTCGTAATATCTCAAAAATTTCATTACAAGTGATACAAAAATATTTTTGATTCGGTTGGTAGATACTAGTGTTGTCATTCGAACAAAAATTGTTTGAATATTCGAACAACTTTTTATCATTTTTGTTCGAACGAACAAAAATATTCAACTTAGAATAAAAAATTGTTCGAATCATTTTTGTCGAATATTCGAATATTCAAACAATTTCCGTAATTACTTTATATAAAAAGTATTTTACATTTCATTACTTTTTAATTTCTTAACAATATGATATTAAGTAATCAAATTACTCCAAATTATAAATACTTGTGTAGGCTTTTTTTGTATGTACATTTGTATGTATGTATATGTTCGCTAAACTCATCTTTTTTCTTTTTGGGTAAAGGTAATGCTTATTTCATGGAATTAGAAGGTGTCTTACAATTTCTGATAAAGAGATTAAAAAAAAACTGATTTTCTCTAATCAAAAGCGTTAAAAATCGAATTATTGAACGACGTAAAATACCAAAAAGAGAAAAAAATTTATAAGTTTGTAGTGTGTGTCTGTGTATCTGTTTGTTTCTACGAGTCCAAGTACAGACCAAACGGCTGCACCGTTTGTTTTAATTTTTTCTGTTTGAAAGGTGACTTGATCGAAAGTTTTCTTAGCTTTGTTTAAAGAAAATCGGTCCAGCCGCTTAGAAGGTATCACATCGTTTTTAGATATATATACTGTTAGATCTGTGTGTCTTTGACGCCGTAGCTCCCGAACGGCTTGACCGATTTTAATTTGCTTTGTTTTCGTTTGAAAGGTGACATGATCGTATATCTTCTAATTTATACTTGAAGAAAATCGGTCTAGTCGATTGGAAGTTATCTTAAATTTTCTATATATTAATTTACTCTCTTTTTTGCGATTCTGCTACTTCAATAGTATTAGTGGAACATAGAGTTCTTAACTTATAATACAGCGTCAACTGCGGCATTAGTTCTTAAAATTTTTAAGTTTTGTCATTAATATTTCTAAATCTGTTATTGAAATCATATGTTTTTCGTGTGTAACGAATAATTTTTTGTTTGTTAATAAAAAAATTAAATTAACACACATACGTGTCGTTTTTTGCAAACTTTTTTAAGATTATTCGAATATATTTTTTTATTCGTTGTTCGTTCGAATATTCGAACAAAAGTACAAAACTATTCGTTTCTTCGAACAAGAAAAAAATCATGAAATTTTATTCGAACAAATATAAAAGACGAATAATTAACAACACTAGTAGATACGTAGGCTTCCTCGTAAAAAAACGGTATAAGAAATACCGTGGATACAAAATTGACTAAAAAATAAATTAGGAAAATAGAAATATACTTCGTCCTAGAAAAATGTTGCTACCAAAATATTGATTTCCTAAAATTTGTATTGTTTTTGCTTTACGAACTTCGTTTTACATGCTT
Organism: Tachina grossa; assembly: GCA_949987645.1. NCBI lineage: Eukaryota > Metazoa > Arthropoda > Insecta > Diptera > Tachinidae > Tachina > Tachina grossa. Next base: position 222,893,484 of record OX465274.1, read on the forward strand.
TAAAGTTTTTTCAAAATATAAATATAATTTAGTGGAAAAATTCAATTAAAACGCGAACTCATGACAAAATAATTAAATTTCTTTGGATAAACTCATTCAGTTTGACTGAAACTTATAACGCAATTTATTTTGGTTTTAGAAAAAATTATAATAGCATATTTTCTTTATTAATCGATATTAACCGATAATCGCAATTAATCGCATATTTTTTAATCGTAATCGTGATTATAGAAATCTTCGATTATTTGCAAACTCTAGTGGTGATTATAACAAAATTCCCTTACATCTTTCTTTAATAATTATAATGTTCAATGACCTTGCACCGTTCCTTAAGATACGGTCACACTTGTCAAACATTTGCCCAAAAAGCGTAACCAACAAACACTAATGTAAAAAGTTTTGATCCAGATACTTGTTTATGAAATTAAATAGTTTCAAGCACAACTAATAGACAATGTCATAGAATCCAACGTTATTTGCTACTCCCTAACTAGACAAACTTTTGTCTGAATTTAAAGATTTTTCATTGGCATTTAGTAGTTATGCTTTTCTGGGCAAATGTTTTTCAAGTGTGACCGTACCTTTATAGTTATTGCACAAAAATTGTATTAAGCCATTCTACTGGCAGTATCTCACAGTTCGTTAAAATTCAACTCCACTGTGTTTGGTAATTTTTTTCAAAAGGCAACAAATGTATCACATAAACCTTGAGGCATAAAATGTTAATATACGAGTACAATAGTATTGAATGAAAGTAAATAAATTTGTATGTTTATCATGTTTCACGTTTATACAAAAAGGTCTACATTTTTTTACTTAGATTTAAATCTGTTAAAGGGCATAAATAAATATTATGTGATTTAACAACAATATTAAGGATTATAAGGGATAGGAAATAGATACACATATTGAAACATTTTGGCTTTCAAAGTTATAGATAGATGGGAAAGGGTTTTTGTGAGAGCTTCTCCATTCTAGGAAAATTAGTTTGGCTGCTGCCTGTGAAAATTAATTTAAAAACAATCACCCTAGTTCACTATAAGTGCTTTATTTTTTATTTTTTTATTTTATGTTTTTGTAACTTGACAATTTGTTGAATTAATTTTTTGAAACATAATTCGGGTAAAACAATAGCTGAGATTGGCAAATTAATGAAATTTATTCTAATTAAAGTATAATAATGATTTTATAAAAGATGAACAAGCTTTTAATCAAAACTACTACACAAAAATTATAATTAAGTGTTTATTCAGTTCCAAAAATTAATTGTAATTTGCACAAAGTATTTTTGTGTGTGTTTAGCAACTTCCACGCTTGCAGTAACATTTTAGTTTTTATTACGATGTTAATTTTCAAACACTAAAAAAAACTTAATTTTACACAAGTAACCAAAGCAATGGGATAAATAGAAAAACTAAACAAATAATAAAATAGAAAACTACTACAATATTAAAATGAGTTTGCGAAAGTGAAACTTTGTTCAAACGCTCCGCGCTCATCATTTTTCTAACCAATATTCATTAGCAACCGCGAAATGTCATTTATAAATTAAGTTAAGGTCAGTAAAGTTATTTGTGCTAGATTATATTTAAATTATTTTTTTAATGGAGGTTAAGCAAAGGGAATTTTTTAAATTGTTTGATGTTTACAGTGACATGACAGAAATTCATGATTAATTTGGTATTAACGTGTTCCACGGCGTGCTGATATACATATGCCAACTCATGCCGCTTAAATCAGCTGATTTGCATACTGTTTGAAAAAAAAAGGAAGAAATGTGGTATGCTTGGTTATTAAATTATTTAGCACAATAAACAAAAATTTATAAAATAAACAAGTGAACATTTATATAAAACTAAATGAACGAATTTGTGGTTTGTGGTTGAATTAAAAAACAGATTGTGAAAAACCTTATTAATATTAAAAAAAGGATTAAAATTAGTTTTAAAATGATTATGAATTTAATTTTAAGCATTTTCATTACAAATATTTGTTTTAAACTCTTACTTACAAAAGCACACAGTGAATGAGACCACAAAGTACTCGTATAAAATGAAAATACGTTGCACAAGTGAAAATTTTTACTATTAAGCATTTTTGCATGAAATTTCATGAATTTTGTTGCACAAATTTTTTTCTATTTGCTATTTGCAGAGCTATAAAAGAGAATTTTATATAAAAATGACGAAGAATGAATCTCTGATGCATTTTTGCCAATTTGTTTGATATAAGTTGCTGCTACAGGCCTCCTATAGGCAAATAAAAAATGTTCATGCAACTAATTTCATGAAAAAATGCTTAATGTAAATCAGGTATATATGGTAGAATTTGTTGTGTTACATGAAAAATCAGAACGTGAAAAATGTAATTAGTATTAAAAAAGTTATTAATTTTTTTTTTTTTTTGAAATGATTACTGATTTCATTTTAAGCATTTTCATTAAAAATATATTATCATTAATAATATAATAAAATAATAGCCTTATTTAAAAAACTTAAAAAGTCTTTAAGTTTTATAAATAAGGCTGTAAATTTTTAACATTTATTTACAAAAATCACTTAGGGAATGAGGCCATAAAATATAAAACTAAAACTCATTAAAATAAAAGCAGGCGAAAAAAACATTAAAGAGCTTTTGATAACCGCACGAGTGAGACATAGAGAAAGCACAATTTTCTTCCGTCTCGTATCACCTTTGTGGATCACGCCTCTGATTACTTCCACACAAACATATTAAGTCAATACGGAGGAAAGGCATAAGCAACATCAACTATACACAAAAAAAAAATTATTTGTTAATACAATTAATTTTTTTGTTATATCAATTAAATAATTAATTGATTTTGAACCTACAACGATTTTTGTAAATACAATTAACGAAATTGTAAGTTAAAGGAAAATCTGAAAAATATTTTCAATTAAATTTATCAACAAATACTCTGTTGAAATTTATTTATTTTTTCCACATTAAGTTTTGTTACATTTCAAAGTTATTTCAATTAAAGTTATTGTTATATTAACAATGCGAATTGTTGAGTTTTTTTAAAAATTTTGATTATCATAATTGTTATGTTAACAATTTTTCTTATACACAATCACAATCCTCGAAACGATTTTTTGCTTGGCTGCGAAAAACACTAAATATCTTTGGGCGGAGTTGAACCGGCAACCTCAGGACTAACAAACTAACTCACTTACCTCTGAGCTAAAGAGCAACACTTTATTAGATAAGCAAATAATGAATACACTAAAAACATGATTTCTTGTTTCTTCTACATGTGCGCATTCCGTTATGATATAATTTAATAAATAATTTTGTTAAGTAATTTAATTGACTACAAAAATTAAAATTTGTTATATCAACAATGATCATTGTTAATTTTTAAATTAAATATTAACAATTTGTTTTGTTGGTTACAATTCGATGATATTTTTTTCTGTGTACAACATCTTCAAAGACGTCTTAGTATTATTATTGTGGGCATGATGACATGATGATCGATATTGTTCATCGTGTAAATACATTGCCGTCAATGTAACTCTTGTGTATTATTTACGGCAACGTGTCTTCTCGGTGACTTCTATCATCGGCAATGTTTTTACGCCCTGCAAGATAGACTGCCGGCGGTCTTATTTTTGGTCGTCTTTGGACTTTACGATGAAAACAGAATCGTTGTTTTACCTTTGAGAACAGAAGTTTTGTTCTTGATTACATTTTTTTTGGCAATTTATCGAATCATTGTTTTATATGTTTTAGCTTTATTCCGAGTATTATTATTAGTGAAGAATAAAATCTTCAACTATTGCTTATATCAAAAATACAATATATAAATCAAATTAGGTAGTCTAAAAATACTCATTAGCAGGGAAACCAGAAATATGCTCCAAAAAAAGTGTTTTATGCGCATTTAATATGCACTAAAAACCTAAAAATATGCGCTAAAAAGTCAACAAATATGCTCTTAAAATAAAATAAATTGGTTTATTTGTAATTGAAAATATATATATTTTTTCAACAGAAAATAACACAAAAAATAAATAAACAATAAAAGGAAACAAAATTAACAAAGAATAACTTCCATTTCAAAAGATCACGATATCAGAATTCAAGCTTTTGAACTGTATTTTGGATAAATAAGACAAAATGTTTATTTAAATTTTTTATTCCAATAAATAACTAAATACTGACCTAGAATTTCAAATAAAATCGTTTCCAAGTTTCTGTCAATGTTCCTTAAATCTGTACTCGGGGCAGAGTCCGTCACAAATAGCAAAACTGAATTTGTATTCAAACTAACGTCCGTAAAACTGCGTGTATAAGAAAAATTTATACACTACATCAAGGCTGCCCACAGAGAGAAGACCGAGAGAAATGAATAAGCGTATGTGTATTCATTTATATAAAAAGCCGATTGATGATCGGCGCTCTGGTGCTTCTCTGGGCAGCCTGGCACTACATGGAATATTGAAACAGAGATTTAGATGGCGAAAAAATATTTGACCAACCTTTTAACTTGTACGCATATTTACCGAGATAGCACCTTAAATTTTCTTTAAATTTTAAATTTTATTTCGAAAATGAAATTTTAATAAGTTTCAAAAAAAAAAAAAAAATTAATATTTTTTTGGAATGGGTTGTAAAATAAAAAATTCTATAAATTGTCAAAATATGCCCGAAAGGCGTAAATTGTGCTCTAAAAATTAGAAAATACGCTAAAAATATGCGTGCAAGACTGATATATGCAAAAACATGCCTTAAAGGGTAAAATATGCGAAAAGCTGCACTAACAAATCGATGCCAAAATTCATAAAAAGTTCTGAAACGGATAAATATCTTGTCCCCGCATTAATACGTCAGACAAGAAAAAACATGCAATTGCATATTTGCGGTTTCCCTGCTCATTAGTCATTTTAGATTAACCATATTTTTTCACAAAACAAATATGTGTCAAAGAAAACAAAATTGCCTAAGTCGACACAAGCTGATTTTGAATTATTCAAGACTTCCATTCGCCAAATTTTATAATCTTTTTGCAATATTTAAGGAAGTTATAGCACAATGATAATAATAATAGGATAATATGGAGCATTATTTTCGATTTAATCGCAAGCGACAAAAATTAAATTTTTTAGGAGAAGGTTTTTTTTTATAATATTCAAATTTGTTTTACATACGTAAATTGTCACTTAAGGCTGCATTAGTCTTTACTTTCTGTTGCTGTTCTGTGCTGTGTCTTTCTGCTTCTAAATTTGCCTACTTACTTTTCTGTAATAACTTATCAGCTGTTTCTGGTCAGACGGTTCGCAGTTTTCCACTAAAGTGATGAGTTTTGCATCGTCCATTGTTATGGTTCAATATAATTTTATATTTTTCATTTAAAAACTAAATTTTTTAACTTCTTAAAGCACAATCACAATTTATTTCAAAAATTTTTATTCAATTTATGCTGTCACTTACAATTACTTAATAGTTATTGGATTATCACAGGTTGAACCGAAACAGAAAAGAACGAAACAGAAAAACTAAACAGACTGTAAACGACTCATGGCTTGTCGACATAGAAAGCTCCTGCGTACATGTAGTTTCACAAAACAACCGCTAAACAGTTAGCTGTAACAAATGAAGTAAACTGTGGCCAAATAACACACACACACCAGCCTAAATATATTCCTAAGAAATAACTACAATGACGCGAGAGCTGTTCTTGAGCAGTGCTATAAGATTAATTATGAAAATGGTCTAAGTCGTTTATTTCTTTTGTCGATATAGATATTTGGTCAATAACAGTGATTGGCAATGAATCATATTTTCGCTATTCATACTGACTCATAAAATTGTAAATATAACTGAAGTACAAATCATTTGAAATCAACTACTCTGATTTACGCACACTCACAATAATTTTGATTTATAAGTATAGGTTGCAATAAAAATGAATTAGACATCATACTCGTACCACACTCACACTCATAAATCACCTCACTTTGTTTTATAATTTCAGAAAAATATTTATACTGCTTGCATTGATTCAGCTCATTCAACTCCTTCACATAGTACAACTACAACTACAACATTATAAAGTGTATAAAAAAACACATTTGTAATCTCATAAGGAGCAAACACATAACCTCATAATGAGTATTTTAATGTTCGTATGCGAAGTTCGCATGGTGAATCATACTTATTTTGCATCGCCCATAAACATTGAGTTAAGGAGTGTCATAATCAACAACGTCATATATATTGCTAAGTATGAGTCCGATGAAAACTTCACACTTGTGAATGATTATGATTCATAGACAACATTGCAATAAGTATGAGCGCGCATAAGTACAAGAAATTATAAATCATGATTTAACTATACTCACTTTTTCACAACTCATTGCGCTTCTCTGGTCGATAACAATTAAACAAATTAAAAAAAGTATTTTCATATTAAGAGACGTTTTAATTCAGAGTAGTACTATTCGAATTTATTAAAAGCCTTATTTATAAAACTTACTAAGGCTTTATAGAGGGTTTTTAAAACAAATTTTCATACAAAATTTTTCTTAAAAAGTCTTTGCAAAGCCTTAATAATTTTTATAAATAAAGCTGTATATACTTATTGAAGTTTATTAAATATTTATTTAATATTTCGAAGCAAAAATACATGTGACTTAGACCACTTTCATAACTAAGGGTACATATATTTGTATTTGAATATTTGAAATATGCATTTCTATTTTAGTACTAGTTGCTTGTGCTGCTGCTGTGGCTGTCGTCGTCGTTGTCGTTATCGTTGTCAATGTAATTAAGTAGCTGACTATATGGCAACGCTTGCAGTCAGCGGCATTTGTAAATGTGTTGCTATACAACAGAAGACGTCTTTGTATTCCAGGTATCATATTTTATTTATGTTTATTTATTTGCAAAATTGACAAACATTTCTCTTTTATCGGGTGTTTTTTTTAGAGATATAGAACTTCGAATTGAAATAAAACACAAGAAACTCGTTTTAATGTCCATCAATTTGGCTTTATTGGAAGGATAATTTTATGCCATTAATGTTTAAATATGATTTCGGGCATGTGGCCGCCGCGGCTGGCTCGAATAAAGCCAATTCTACAGGTCCAATTTTCAACCACTTTTTCGAGCATATGGGGCCGTATGTTGGCAATAACGCCACGAATGTTGGCTTCCAAGTCCCCTAACGTTTCTGGTTTGTTGGCGTAGACGAGCGACTTCACATATCCCCAAAGAAAATAATCCAATGGTGTCAAATCACACGATCTTGGTGGCCAATTGACAGGTCCATTCCGCGAAATTATGCGCTCATCGAATGTTTCCTTCAATAAATCGATTGTGACGTGCGCTGTGTGGCATGTAGCGCCGTCTTGTTGGAACCACAACTCATCCACATTCATGCCATCCAATTCGGGAACAAAATAGTCGGTTATCATGGCTCTATACCGGTCTCCATTAACGGTAACTGACTCTCCAGCATTATTTCGGAAGAAGTATGGCCCAATGACTCCACCAGCCCATAGAGCACACCAAACAGTCAGTTTTTGTGGATGTAATGGCGTCTCAAGGGTCTCATGTGGATTCTCTTCACTCCAAATGCGGCAATTTTGCTTGTTGACGTAGCCATTCAACCAAAAATGAGCCTCATCACTGAACAAAATTTTGCGATGAAAATCAGCATCGAGATCAATCTCATTTTCGGCCCATACACCAAAATCACGACGCATTGCATGGTCTCGCGGCTTTAATACTTGCACAAGCTGGATCTTGTAAGGTCGCAAGCCAAGATCTTTGCGCAAAATCTTCCATAAAGTTGATGGACAAAGCTCCAATTGCTGTGCACGGTGGCGAATCGATTCATTCGGGTCCTCTTCAACACTTTGCTCTACAGCGGCAATTGTTTCTTCGGTGCGCACTGTTCGACGTCTCTGCGGATGCGTATTATCACATAGAGTAAACGTAGTGCAAAAACGATCCATGGTTAACCGAATTAATTGCTCTGATGGACGATTATGTCGACCATAAAATGGACGGAGCTTGCGGTAAACTTCGCGAACTGAACCATTATTTTCGAAATAAATTTGCACGATTTGCAAGTGTTGTTCTTTTGTCAACCTGTTCATGATGAAATGGCAAACCAAACTAAATATTAATCACTTAACAGCTGACAAAATGGCCGCCAGTTAAAAAAGTGATGCCAACTTAAAGTTCTATACCTCAATAAAAAACACCCTTTATATATCTCTCAATTGCTTGTCGCACTTCAAAATATTATCATTTATAGTTTAATTTGGTTTTTCCATTGTGGTCATATTCGCCATTAATTCAATATGAATTAAATTGAACGGAGCTTCAACAATAGTAAGATTTGAAATATATGCAAATAAATTATGAAATTATAATGGATTTTCTCTTATTTTTCAATAACTTATATTTATTTACACACACTTCCGTTTCACTTGTAATCCATAACCAGTGCTGCCAGAATGATGATTTTATCATATTTTTGATGATTTTAGACCAAAATATGATTTCAAGATTTTTTTGATGTGATTCTTTGTGATTTATGTGATTTGACTTTGATTCTTTGCTGAGATTTCCTTGCATTGTCAAATCGGTGTGAGCTATGTATGAGTGTATTAGTGTTTGAAAGAAGCAATACCAAGCAGAGAAACAAGTCGACCGGCTCGAAGCTGACGGTGCGCCGCCGCCGGTTATTTTTCTGTATATTTCCGTACACCAAAGGTGAAAATGAACCGTAAGAGCTACGGACTTGAAATTTGGACACAATGTGTAGACATACATACATGAGAGTTAAAAACTAAAGCGTGTTCCAAAACGAGCAACGAAAAATGTTAAAATCCCATGTAATATACATACAATTGTATGTACATACATATATACACTTGAAATTTTAAAAGTTAGTGTATTTTTATACAGACTACAACAATTAACACTAAGTTTAAAAAATTTAAATCAATGGGTGTTCCATGAGTTAATGCAATTTTGACTTTGTAATTTTGACAACTTGCTGTATCTTGGAAACCGTAAGAGCAAAACTCTTGAAATTTTCAAAAACGGTAAAACAAAAAAAAAAAACAAAAAAATATAAAATCGCCAAATATAAAAAATCGCCAAAAACAAAAAAAAAATCGCCAAAACGAAAAAAAGCACCAAATTAAAATAAATCTCTAGGACTAAAACAAATCGCCAAAAACAAAAAAAATCGCCAAAACGAAAAAAAGCACCAAATTAAAATAAATCTCTAGGACTAAAATAAATCGCGAAAAACCGGAAAAATCGCCAAAATGGAAAAAATCCTTAAACAAACAAATCGCCAATATGAAAAAATCGCCAAAATGAAAAAAATCGCCTAAATAAAAAAACCCCAAAAACAGAAAAAAATCGCCAAAATGAAAAAACCCCTAAAAAATATAAAAAATCGCCAAAATTAAAAAATCGCCTAAATTAAAAAAAATTGCGAAAATTAAAAAAAAAACCCAAAAAGAGAGAAAAAAAATGCCAAAACGAGAAAAAAGCGATAAAACTGAAAAAAAATCGTTTAAACTAAAAAAACTTAAAAAAGGAAGAAAGCTAATAAAAAAAAAAAAAAAAAATTATCAAAACCGAATGTGCGCGAGTCAAAGTCGCACTTTACTGAATTTATTTTAATTGCAATGCGTACACAACAACTAAACGATGAACAAAAGGAATTAAAAATTAAAAAGTAAAAGTAAAGGCATTTACCATAGATGAGCACTGCAGTACCACTAAAGTTTCAGTAAAAACAATAAAAAAATTTTAACAAGTACATTTTTACTGATTACTAAAATTTTTTTCTACAATTTTTATAAATTGCCTAAATGATTTGTTATATGATGAGGTGCATTGAATTTTCAGTAATCAGTAATGCCCGTATTCATAATGAAATTTTACCAAGTGGCTAAATGTTTTTCATACAAAAGTTTCAAAATTTGAATGAAAAACCTTTGCCACTTGCTACGGCCCTACGATTTTACTAGTAATGCAAATTAAATTTCATTGGCAGTAAAAATTTAATGAATTTTTTTAGTAATCAGTAAATTTACTGCTTACTGCAATTTTGAATGCAGTACATATACATATACTGCAGTGTGCCCATTTACTAACCAAATAAGTTTAATAAAACAAACAAAAACCAACAAATTCATATGTATTTACAATATTGAAAGTTTTGAAAGTACTAGCATAAGTACTTCCAACTTAAAAAAATTTTTTCATTACTAGATGTTTACACATGTCCTCTGTGATCGGACTCACATTGCTTTTTTTCTCGAATGATGATTTTTAATTTTGCAAATTATGATTTTTACTTTCAATCTATATGTATGTATATACAATTTTCTTTGTTGTTATACAAAGTTTATCAATAGCTTTATACCTATAAGGAAAATTGTTTTGTCCCAGAGAAAAGATTCGTCTACCTGGGAGCAGGTTGGTAAGGGAGATAGAGCACAACTCTTTCTCCTCTTGTGGGGTTGTTTGAAAAAAAGATCAAGAAAACGTCACTTTGCAAGCAAAAATAAAAAGAAAAAAGTCATCTTAGAGAAGTGAGAAAAAATCGGTCAGGAAGGAATATGCTCAAATCTTGGACAAATCTATACCAAATCGTTTTAAGGAAGTCATTCGTTGCCAAGGAAAAGCAATTTGCCTTTTACACACAACTGTACATACTTTATATGGTAAGAATATTAGCAATGTCGTATACTATTTTGTTTGAATTTAGTTACTTTTATCATCTAATTTTTTTTATTGCATACAATTTGAAGTTCCTCAATAAAATGCTTTTTAAATTCTTTTTGTAAAATAAGACAGTAAATACTTTTTTTATAGATGAAAACAAAATAACGTTGCTGTATTTCAATTAGTTTTGTTGTCCACTGTAAATATGTCAATTGTTGTAGCTTTTGATATTTGAAAAATATTGGACTTGTGACGATTTATTTCTTCAAAATATGATTTTCTTTCCGACAAATGATGATTTTCTTCGCAAATATTCTGGCAGCCCTGACCATAACGTCTTAAGGCGGGGGTAAGTGTACAAAAAATCGTTCACACACATACATAAATACATATAATATGTGTGTACATATGTGTGTGTATCTAAATTATCACATTGTATTTTCGTGGTTTGTGGTTCTACTTGCTTATATTTAAATAAACAAAATGAAAATAAATAAATTAAAAATATCTTTCTAGATACATCTGTAAATTAAATAATTTTTTTTTCTCTTACAATTCATATTGAAGATTCCACAGTTTATTTAAAAGAAAGTTCAATAAAATGTCTTTATGGTTAAAAATGTTTGTTATTCTAAAAAATATTTATCGCTTTAGCCAAATTTAGCGGAAATTATATTTAAATGAAAAATATTCTTTCAGCCAGTCTCGTTTGATTGATTTCTGGTTAAGAAAACATTTTGCTGAGGATTTGATGTTGAAGTGTTTGAAATAAATATAGAAGACTTAGTTCATAAAAAAAAAATATTTTTGCTAACACCAAATGTGTTTTGTAAACCTTTTCTAAAGCAACAATATTTTTATGATTACGGCAGAGAGTGCTGTTGGGAAATTAAGTTAAAATATTGGTTTTAGTTTATTTAAAACTCGAAGAGTAATTTTTTGTGTGTGTTAGTTTCTTTTTCAAATTAGCTAATAAAAAAATTAATTCATTCTAACACTTGAGTTTGGTGTTTTTGAGTAGTTGCTTGAACTTGTTGGTATTACCAAACTGAAGAAGGAAATGATATGGTGGCAACATTTGTTTGCAGAGTAGGAGAAGAAACTTAGATTAATATTTAGTATTTAATATTTAGAAATATCAGTCGTAAAGCAGCTCTGGGCGAGTCAACATCACGCGTCGTTGGCAATTATTTCTTAAATGCAACCAGGTCACTGTTGTTTATTGGCCTTCGAGAGTTTTCCGTCTCACTCGCACTGGTGGACTGATCTGCCACGGACTACCGTATAATCTTGCGGTTCTTTTGTGGAATTTCCTTAACAACCACGTTGCTACTTCCTATGTGAAGGCATAGGTCGTGTACAGTCAGTCACAAAAACATTTTTAAGAATACTGTTAACAACATCATGGACATATGGTCTTAGTCACCTGCCCATTTTTGTGCAATCATATTCTGCAAATTTACTTTGCAGAATATGTACTAAATAAATAAATATTTAGAAATAATTTTGTAATTATTTGTTTGTATTTTATTTATTTTTGCTTGCTGTTTAAATGAGACAATTGTATATTGTGAGTGTTAATGTAAGATTAATAGACAAACACGAAGGAAGATTAATGATTATATTGACAAATTACGGCATTCGATATCAATCTCAATTTTCACATAAACAAAATTAAAATTCTAGGCAATTTTTTCGATACTATGCTTTCATTTGCACCCGGAACTTGGGCCTGTTTAAAAAAATTATTCCTTATTAAAATTCATTCTAGTTCAATTAAATAATAAAAATGTATCACATTAATTTATTATTTTATTTCGCTTATTCTTCCTGAACTCTCACACTTTTTCATGTCACTTATGTTAATTTAGCGGTGTCAAAAGTAAGTGCATACGTAATGACGTTAAAATTTAAAGGTTTGTATTTCTGTAACTATTATTATTTTTGATTCAAAATTTTATCGGACAAAGTGTTGAAGGCTTTAAAACCATTTTTCATCAAGAAATATTTTTTCTTTTCCCCAAATTGCCATCGTAAATAATTTTTCCCCTGATATGTGTTCCCTTTCTTGATTCAAATTATCGTGAATAATATTTCTCACATGGGTTTTATCACTTTTCCCTTCGTTTTGTTCACTTTATTTTTGCAGGCGAAATGAATTAATACACTGCGTAATTTCAATATTATATTTACTTGCAATTATATATTTAAACTTATAAATAATTATTTTAAGGGCACGATCAATAAATAATGTCCCGGATTAATAACAACAATTCCTTGGAACACCTCTTTTCATTGAACATGAATTTCTTTTGTTCACATGCTGTAAATTTTATGGCTGTGGTATACAATAACATTTAATTTGAAACCCAAGATATGTTTATTTCTAATTATTAAACTTAATTTGTTTGAATTTCAATTAACTTTGAAACTTTATGAGTCTTCTTCCCTTTTTTTACATTCACTACGCATTGATAGCGGGAACAAACGTTCCCAGAAAATTCACGCTTTCCAATTTCCCTTCATAGGGAATAAAAATTTCACAGGAACAAAAATTTCACATTTTACTCTCGATAGGGGTGAATATGTCAGTTATGTTATTTGGGCGTTTGGGAGAGATTTTCAACTAATTTCAGAATATATATATGTATATAGTATAATAAAGATTTACGGTAATAGTTATTCATTGTTATATATGTAAATCCATTGTTATATAAATTTATTTAAATGACCTAAGAAATTTTTGATATATTTCATTTTTGAGGCACTTTTTAGGGTTTCGTACACCAAAGGTGAAAAGGAACCCTATTGTTTTCGCTACGCTGTCCGTTTGTCCCTCTGTCCGTCACACGGTATTTTCTCAGGAACCGTAAGAGCTACGGACCTGAAATTTGGACAGAGTATGTAGAACTTTGGCCGCTACAACAACAAATACATGAGAATTAAAAATTAAAGGGTGTTCCAAAACGAACAACGAAAAATATTAAAATCCCATTTAATATACATACAATTGTATGAACATATGTATATTGAAACTTGAAATTTGTAAAATTAGTGTACTTTTATACAGACTACAACAATTAACACTAAAATTTAAAAAAATTTAAATTAAAGGGTTGTCCTCCATCAGTTAATGCAATTGGGACTATGTAATTTTGACAATTTGCTATATCTTGGAAACCGTAAGAGGCAAACACTTGAAATTTTCAAAAACGGTAAAACTAAAAAAACCGAAAATTATAAAATCGCCAAACAAAAAATCGCCAAAACGAAAAAAATCGCCAAAATTAAAAACAAATTTCTAACACTAAATTAAATCGCCAAATTCAAAAAAATCGCCAAAATGAATAAAAAAAAACGCCAAAATAAAAAAAAAAACGCCAAAAATGGAAAAAATCGCCAAAACGCGAAAATTTCGCCAAAACTAAAAAATATTTCAAATAAAAAAAATCGCAAAAATTAAAAAAATAGCCAAAAATAAAAAAAAAATGCCAAAATGAAAAAACGCCAAAAACCGAAAAAATCGCCAAAACAAGGAAATCAAGTGTCAAAACTAAAAAAAGCCAAAACTTAAAAAAATCGCCAAAACCGAAAAAACGCAAAAAACGCCAAAACAAAAAAACCGAAAAGACCCCAAAAACGAAAAAAAATGCCAAAACTATATATTATATAGGATGAAGTTTGTATTAAATTCCATATCTAGTGTTCGTACGGAACCCTTCGTGCGCGAGTCAGAGTCGCACTTTACTGAATTTATTTTTAAATTTCAAAGGTAACGCTGACTTTGATCATTTTCATAGTTACAGGCTCATACATATCGTTACCTTAATATAGAAAGGCCCTAACTCATTATTATTTTTTTTAAATCGAGTTTTTTGCACTAAAAAAAAGAGGGAAAAAAGTTTTCAAATTCAAGTAAAATTTTTTTTTTAAATTTAAGTAACTTTTTCTAAGTTTAAGTAAATTTTTACAAAAATATAGTAAAAATTACTTAATATGAGTAAAAAATAAAAAGTTCATATTCTTAAAATAGTTCATAGTTCATTACACACAAAAAATTCTCAAATTCAAGGACAAGTTTACTGACTTAAAGGAAATATTTATCAAAAACTGGAAAATGCCTTAAAAGTTTAGAGAAATGGTATCCTAAGAACTAGGAAATGACTTACTACTGATTAGTTCATCAAATTTGACTTACTTGAATGATATAAAAGGTATTCTAAATTTTAGAAAATTTTTTACCAGTTTTAAGTATTTTTTCTTTTAATTATAGAATATATCTTTTGTTTGCATTAAGCACAAAATCTAAGTAAGTTTTTCATATTTTCGAGGAATATTTGAACTTGAAGTATATTTTTTTTTTTTTGAAAATAAAATAAAATTTTAAAACACAAAAATTTTAATGCTTATGCTTGCCTATCAGTCAGAAGGTTGCTGGTTCAATACTTGTCTTCTCTCAAGGACTTAATATGTATGGTATGGTGAATTAATTAAGAATAAAATATGAAGATCTAATAAAAAACATACCATGTGGTATAGAATTTAATTAAAAATAAAAATCGAATTTAGAAAATTTTCCAAAGTTTTCCATTGAAAAAATTCTAATTTAGCAAAAAATCTCGATTACAAAAAAATAATGAGTTATGGCCTTTTTATATATTAAAGTAACGACATGTAGATACATGAGTGCCATTAAATAATTTAGAGTTGTAGTAGTATCGATTAATATGAATTTATTTAATAAATATTAAATATTTATAAAAATGTTTTAAGATGTATTGCTTTCTCGCAGCAAAAATTCATATGAGCTAGACCGCTGTTACACAGAGAGAAAAATCTTCGTGTCAGTTATGAATTTTTTCATTGAATCAATGTATTCTGTAATTTATATCGAGATAACGTAAATTTTAATTGCATAAATGAAAATGTTTCATAAAGTTTTATATAAAACACTGCAGTGGTTTCGTGAAACTCTTTTATTCAAAAAATGAAATAATACCATTCATTAAACATATCAAATTAAGTCATTGATTGCACTTTTTGTAAATGCTGTGAAGAGAGCACATAAATTGAAACTGTATTTCAACATTTTTTTAATCATTCTACCTCGATAGCGACACAATGCTTGTGTTGCGTTGACAATTGCTCAGTGTATCGAACTCACACTCTTCATTTTCATACGATTTGTAGACAACGCTTTAACCACTTCAGCCCAACTGCAGTATAATTAACACAGCGTGAATTCAACACTTTTAAAGTTTTTTTTTTTTAATAAAAAGTTTTACTATGAAAACTGTTTCGTTGTATGTGTGAAACATTTACTTAGACTTTTAGGGAATTCGAAACAAAATCGGTTAAATGATATATATAGTTTTAGTATCAAAATTTATTTTATTTCGTGCATTAAATTTAAATTAATTAATTAAATTTAATTTTTCAAGAAATCGTCAAATCTAATGCAATAAGCTTTTAGTCATCTTAAAATTAGAAAAAAATTTATTTCATAACATTAATATCATATATACAATCAAGGATAAAAAATAAATAAATGCACACGGAGAGCAATTTCATTCAGCAAATGAAAATTATCATTCTAGTAATGCTACATTTCATTCATATGATGAAGAAATATCACTGAAGAAGCCTCCTCATTATCTGAATGAATAATTTTACTTTTAGTGTGTTGCTGTCGTTGTTAATGTAATTAATTAGCTGACCACACCGCAAGCCTTGCAATTAATGGGATTTATAAATGTGTTGCTTAATATAATAGTAGTGTTGTCATTCGAACAAAAATTTTTCGAATATTCGAACAACTTTTTATCATTTTTGTTCGAACGAACAAAAATATTCAATTTAGAATAAAAAATTATTCGAATCATTTTTGTCGAATATTCGAACAATTTCCGTAATTACTTTATATAAAAAGTATCTTACATTTCATTACTTTTTAATTTGTTAACAATATGATATTAAGTAATCAAATTACTCCAAATTATAAATACTTGTGTAAGCTTTGTTTGTATGTACATTTGTATGTATGTATACATATGTTCGCTAAACTCATCTTTTTTCTTTTTGGGTAAAGGTAATGCTTCTTTCATGGAATTAGAAGGTGTCTTACAATTTCTGATAAAGATATAAAAAAAACTGATTTTCTCTAATCAACAGCGTTAAAAATCGAATTATTGAACGACGTAAAATACCAAAAAGAGAAAAAAATTTATAAGTTTGTAGTGTGTGTCTTTGTATCTGTTTGTTTCTACGAGTCCACGTACAGACCAAACGGCTGCACCGTTTATGTTTTAATTTTTTCTGTTTGAAAGGTGACTTGATCGAAAGTTTTCTTAGCTATGTCTAAAGAAAATCGGCCCAGCCGCTTAGAAGGTATCACATCGTTTTTAGATATATATATATACTGTTAGATCTGTGTGTCTTTGACGCCGTAGCTCCCGAACGGCTTGACCGATTTTAATTTGCTTTGTTTTCGTTTGAAAGGTGACATGATCGTATATCTTCTAATTTATACTTGAAGAAAATCGGTCTAGTCGATTGGAAGTTATCTTAAATTTTCTATATATTAATTTACTCTCTTTTTTGCGATTCTGCTACTTCAATGGTATTAGTGGAATATAGAGTTCTTAACTTATACTACAGCGTCAAATGCGGCAAAAGTTCTTAAAATTTTTAAGTTTTGTCATTAATATTTCTAAATCTGTTATTGAAATCATATGTTTTTCGTGTGTAACGAATAATTTTTTGTTTGTTAATAAAAAAATTAAATTAACACACATACGTGTCGTTTTTTGCAAACTTTTTTAAGATTATTCGAATATATTTTTTTATTTGTTGTTCGTTCGAATATGCGAACAAAAGTACAAAATTATTCGTCTGTTCGAACAAGAAAAAAACCATGAAATTTCATTCGAAGAAATATAAAAGACGAATAATTAACAACACTATATAACAGTAGACGTGATTGTATTTTAAGCATCATATCTTATACTTTATATTGCAATATTGACACACACTTTTATAGATACATATGAACCGTTTTAGAGTTGTAGTTGTCTCGATTGAAATAACCTTATTTAATGTATATTAAATATTCAGTAAAGTATTTTTTTTTTAGGATTTATTAATTATTTCGAAGCAAAAATGCATATGAGTTAGACCACTTTCCTAATTAGGGGCACATATAGTCATATGTCTGTCTATCGCAGAGTAAGTAGTGTCTATGTAACCTGTTAGCATATAGAAGACACTATAAAACGTTTGTTCCCCTGTGTAATATACAAGTATTTGACAAACAACTTTAAGATAATATTTGCTTTGTTTTAACAACGTTCAATTTTATGCACAATTAATAATATTTGAAGTATGCAAAGAATTGTTTGCTCAATACAAATATTTCTAATTTAAAACTTTAAATAAAAATATTGTAGAAAGATAACATTTACAGCGAGTGTTAATTTATAATACGAAAAAAATAAATATAAAAAATATCTAATAATTTATTATTTACAAATATTGTAGCACTGTGTGTACAAACGAAATATATACTGACAGCATCTTGGTCAGATACGAGGGCGAATCAATTAGTCCTTGACTTTTTTAATGAAACACAGTTTTTTGTGCAAATCAAAAATTAATTTTTCAACGTTTCTCCAGTATTTATTTGTATCCCTTCCAAAAAATTGGAGTTTTCGAGGTCCTTAAAATAGGCATTTGTTTGGTCGTTGGAGCTAAATCTCTTTCCACCAAGCCATTTCTTTAGGTTTCGAAGTAGGAAATAGTCACTAGGGGCTAAGTCGGGAGAATATAGCGGATGGGGTACCAATTTGTAGCCCAATTCATAGAGTTTTGCCATAAAGCATTATCTTGATGAAAAATAAATTTTTTCTTGCCCATATGTGGTCGTTGTCTTTTTAAATCCTCATTAAATCGGTCTAATGAGTTGGCATAATATTCGCCGTTTATTGTTTTTCCCTTTTGAAGGTAAGCAATGTGGATTATCCCGCGTACATCCCAAAAAATTCGCCTTGGCCTCCATCGAAGCAGGTTTATACTCCTGTTTGGTCTCCAAAGTACAGTAATGGATCCATGTTTTATTCACAGTTACAAAACGCAGCAAAAACTCATTCGGATTGCGGTTAAACAACTCGAAACAATCTTTCAAAGTTGTCCCACGTTTACGTTTATGGTCAGGTGCACACTTCAATCTGTAACACATCTGCTACAATAAGTTTGTTAAACGTTTAAAAACAAAACTCACGCTTTGTATTAGAAAGCTGTTGCATATACATACATATGAATCTTAAAATTGCAGATATATAATGAAGACTGATTCCCGCTATTGTGATTTGGGCGTCTTTTTTTAACAGCTGACTTCTATTGCTTTGCACGAGCAACAAGTTAGATATTAAACAGATTTTGTATTAGAAGAAAAAATGAGTTAACGAGGGTAAAGAAATGAGTCTATACTATCCAAAACGAATTTTTTTGAGTACAAAACTTTTCTTACGAAATGGTTGGGTTTTAGTTTTAAAGCGGTGCCAATTATTGAGATTCTACTGTAATTAAAAATGTGTTTAAATAAATTATTTTATCGTTCACTATTGTATAATTTATTTAATTATATTATCTGGAGGAATAATTTGCTTTCAATTACATTTCTGGTATCAACTTTTTTTATAGCAAAATATCGTTGTTAATAACCTCTGGAGGGGGGCCGGACAAAGGGATTATAGTATTACTACGGTACTTGCAAATATTTTAGTGAAGTTTATAAAGAAGTGTTTTAGAATTTTTACTTATATTGAGTGCAGTAAGTTAACTGCTGCATGTAACATAAATTCTATATTGTTTGTGTGTGACAAAGATTATTAAATAAAAGCCACTTACAGAGTCTATTACACTGCGACAATCGCCTCTGCTTTTTACTGGCGATATCAAATTTTTTTAGTTATTGAAAAAAATTCCTCATATTTTTTTTTTAAATGAGTAGTGCATTGTATTTTTCATTTATATACTCTTTTGCTTTTAGCTTTAAATTTTCCAGGGAATTTATTACTTTAATTTATCGTGTTTATGTATTTTTAATGTATTGTGATTTATTGATTTTTGTTTTATTTTTATTTTTTTGCTTTGTTATTAAAATACTTTTTTTTCAATAATTTTTGTTGAAAGAATTTTTATTAAAATTAAATTTTTTTCCTACTGGTCTTTTTTCAGACTATTATTTTGACGTTTTTAATTAGCCGCTAAAATTGTGGCCAACAGCTCGTTAAGTTTTCATATGCATATTTTTTTTCCAACAAACGTTTCAGTAAAATACATCTGAAAATTTTTGTTTACTTGCCGAGGTGTTTGTTATATTTAACAAAACTTAAACTTATTTTAAGCAATGCACAAAATTTTCAATTATTTATTTTAGTATTGCAGTATATTTCTTAAAGACTGCCCAAGAGTTGTTAAAGTGCATTAAAAATTTCTATAAGCGCCCTTGTTCAAGAGTTTTTGCAACCGCTGCGCTTGAAGTTTGCCGATAAACTAAAATATGCTTTTTCAATTTTCAAGTTCATTAAGAACACATTTTAATGTGTACAAATAAACATACAGCAGACACAAAGTCAATTGAAGCAATGTTTTGTAACAGAACTGTTAACCAATGTGAATCCATAACAGTCAATCGAAGAAATGTTCTGTAACAGAACTGTTAAACAACATGAATTAGTAACAGCATTTATAATTTTATTGCTTGCGCTAGTAACAACAACAACCAACAACTGGAATTGTTAGTGAAATTTTACATTTTTAATCAATCAATCGTTTCAGTTTGGAACTCTTGATGTATTTAGCCATTGGCGTAGCTATAAATTTTTTCCAGGGGGGCATTAAGATTGGCGATTTTCATGAGTAATATTGAAATAAATAATTACATGCAAATTTTCATAATTCTTAAGGGACAACAGCAATTCTTGGGTGGCAATGTACCCCCCAAAAATGGCGTTTCTATGCCTATGGAATGTTTTTGGCAAAAGTAAAAATTTGAATTTTTGCAAAGTTTATTTTTCTTTTGCTTTAGTATAATAAAAAATATAACAAAGTAAACATAGCTTTTTAAATTAAAAAAAATTAATTTTTGTTACTTTAACGACCCTTTTCACAATGTAAAATATAACGCTAACAGGGACTTTAACGGCAAATTTTATATGAAGAACTGTCAGTTAAAGTTCACATTAACTCTTAATCATACATTGTGAAAAGGGTCGTAATTACGATTTCTAAACCAGTTATCAGAAAACCTTGAAATGCAGTGAGTTTTGTGACATCTTCTAATAAAAGTTTTCGTAACAAAAATTTATATTTTTTAAAAATTAAAAAATGGGAAGTAATGCCGAAGGAAAGTACTTTTACGTTCCATAGCAAAATGTTGGTAAACTCGTCTATAAAATCGACTAAATTGGAAAAACTAAAAAGAGTTTAAAATTAACTAATAGAATTATGAATTAGAATTTTATATAGACTTACAAAGAAATGATAATAATAATAATAATAGTTCTCTAGAACAATAAATTATCTTCCAAATTTAATATATTTCATCGGCGAATTTTTTTTGGGAGTTTAAAAAAAATTGATTTTTTCAACTACGTGCCAAATTCAGAATTATTCAATATATGGCTAAAGAAACATAACGAAACTGACAAAAGAGCCGCTATTTACGCCCATTTCTTGTCATACATTTCTGAAGGTGATTTTTCCGAAAACTTTAAACCGTATTAAAAAGAGCATTCACGATTGTTTTGTTCAAATATGAATATAAAATGGATAATATTGCTAGAAATTTTAAAGTTTTTGAAAAACATCATGCTGTTTGGCTTAAACGAAGTACTTTGATCAGAAAATTTGAAACGCTGTGTGACTCTATTAAATCGAAACCTGGACGACTGCAAATACCTTTTTTGCCAAAAATCTGAGAGAACAAAACGACGAGTTGGTTAAGTTAAAGAAATGGAGAGTTTTGTCATTTGAACCCATGTTTAGCACATTTAGTTGACCGTTTGGAACTCGAAAATCAAATTATTGAATAAAATAATTTTTAAACATGACTTTGTTTGTTACTTCATTAAATTCATAAAATTAATTTCTACTGTTTCATTCGAAAAGTAAGTTTACACTCGAAAAATTTTTAGAGAAAAAAACAGTTTAGAAAACCAGATTATATATCAAGAGTTCTAAAAAAATCTTAAATGTGGGAAGCTATAACCCGTAACCCTTCTTAGAACTAATTATTTGTTAACTCTTTAGTTAAATTTACTTATATTTTTTCTGAGTGTATGAAAAAGTTTTTCAGTCACTCCCTCTCTCTTCAGTGTTCACCAAAAGTCAAATCCAATCGTTCAAATCAGTCTACCCGTTTGCCTGTAATTAATGTTGGTAAAAAAAGGGGGAACATTTCCCATAGTGCTATGTATGTAACTGCATTAGCGCAATGCTATATGTTCAAAATGCGAGTACATTGTGATATTGGGATCGAAATCCATTTTAGATTCCAACCTAAATTAGAGCGTCAAGCGTTGCGTTAGCAGCAGGGTACGTATTTTCAGTACATTTAAACGTATAAAATATTATTTGAAAATACGTACCCTGCTGTTAACGCAACGCTTGACGCTCTAATTAAGATTGGACTCTTAATGGATTGATGGATCGCCCATATGGCTAATGTTTTTACTTTATATGTTTGCATTGCAATTTATAGAATGGATATTATTGCGTGATCCCAATTTAAGCTATTCTGAGTTACATATCCTCTTTTGAAATTTCACCAACTAGCGAAATTGGTTAAACCAACTAATGGAAAACAGTTAAATAAGGAATTGTATACAAACATATATCATAATACAATTCTTGCGTTTAACGCTACATTTACACATGAAAGTACTTTCTTGAAATTTCTGTATTATGAATAAAAATTTTAATGAAATAAATGACTTTCATGAAAATTTCTTGTTAATTTTCATAGGAAAGTGAAAGTTCATTTTAAAAATGTCGACGAAAAGTAAAGTTGAAAAAATTTGTTTTGTTCACTTGTTAATTAGAGTTACCAAGAATGTTACCTACACAAATTCATAAAGCAATAAATTAGGAATAAGTATTACAGTCAAATCTCGATAATTCGTAATCGCAAAGGACCGGCCATGTCTTACGAATTATAGGGGTTTTAGATTTAGCGGGGTTTCGATTTAACGGGGTTAAAATAAAATAAATACGAATTAACGGGGGTTTTCAATTTATTTACTAAAACGATAAAAAGCATAAAAAAATTGTTAAAAATAAAATACAAAATAAAAATTTGTTGTTTTTGTAACACCGACAGTGTCTTATGCGTGCTCACACACAAACAAGCAGAAGCAAAAACCCACGCAAAAAAATAGCGATAAACAAAAAATCATTCTTTCCATGTTTTTGTTGTTTTTATTACGAATTATAAGTGGTAGTTAGCAAACAATTACGATTTATAACAGGTAAAGAAGATTTTATTTGAAGAAAATATTACGAATCAGCGAGGGGACCAAAATGTATGGAAATTTTACGAATTAACGAGATTTTTTCAAGGGACCGACAGTTTATTATCGGGGTACGAATTATCGGGATTTGACTGTATTGTTAATATATTAATATTATTAATGTTTTCAAAAGGCATGAAAGGTCTTCTTCATGTTTATTTGAACGTAAGATATTACAATTCTTTAAATATTTATACAAAATAAGCATAATTTATAATACATATTTACCACAATCCTGTATATCTGTACAAATATTTAAAGGAGGTAACTCTGTTAACCTTTTTTCATTTTACTTTCTGAAAACATCAAAGTGGAAATTAAAAACAATGTGACTGTGGTAGTGAAAAAATTTGATTGTATTGCTACTTTCTTGCAATTAGTTTCATGTGTAAATGGTAGGTAAGCTGCATGTGAACGATGTGTGGGGATTACTTACCGTACATTATTATTACCGGACATACCTTCTTGAAATTCTCTGTGAGTTTTATGACACCCTTTCTGCACTGATTTCCCTTCACATGATTAACTGTTAAATTTAACATTGAATTTTAGTGCTGCTTAATTCAACGCATGCGCTGTTAAACTTCAATTTCTTTGCAGTTTTTTTGTTTTGATCGCTTGCTTCGTAAACAATATACTAAAATCCACGTGTAGATGAAAACAATTATTATTATTTTTTTTTTTTTTTTGTTAAGGGGTTGGTTGATTAAAACCTGTTTGTTAATTTCTCAGGAAAATGCTTTCTTCCTTTTTTATCGGTACTCATACATACATACATACATACATATATACCTACATACATACATACATATTTTTTTTCAAAATTAAATGTTTATATTTTCGAAGAAGTAATAAAGAGCAACAGCGTAAATTTAATCGATTAATGCCGAAATATTAGGGATTCGCCCCCAGGGAAATTGCTGCTTAAATCATGATGAAATTATGCAAATTACAGATGAAATTTGTTTATGCTTAATTCTGGGTATTTTTTCATTCATATATATAATCATTTCCGCATGATTATATTAGAGTTATATTTGTGTATGTTTGTGTGTATGTACAATTGTTAAAGTGGCCTTAGTCATATATTTCTTTGGTAGAGATATTTAATAGTTTACATTTGAACAAATCAAAAAAAAAAATATTTTTATATTATACAACATTTTAATTTGGACTTGTACTGGTCTCAATTATTGTAAATTTATTTCGTACTTGTTAAATATTTATTGAAGTTTTTTCAATATTTATTAAATACTTCCAAGTAAAAATGCATGTGAATTAGAACACTTTCATAATTAAGGGCACACATGTATATAATAAATATTAACTAAATAGAAGAAATTTATGTATGCCAATATACATATTTATATAAGTAAATAAACATACAGTCGCTCCAAAAATTGAGTGCCCACACATTTCATAATAAGGCTGTTCTATAAATTAAAAATAATGATGATGTTGTAACATTTATTTAGTCTACTAAAATTTCTATCAAAGATTTAGCATAAAATTTTTCTAACAAAAAAATTGTCTTGAAAAAGACACACAAAGGCGTATCGAACTGTTGAATTTAAATAAATACTATTAATATGTTTATAAAAAGACCTCAAGCTTAATAAAAAAGTTGTTACATAAAAATAAAAGGTCAAAGAAAAGTTGCAAAAATCATTTATTCTAATTAAACTAATAAAAATAAAGATACTCAGAATATTGGCTCCAAAAAGTATGTGCTTACATAAATAAATTTAACTAACAGGACTCAAATGAAGGGATACCAATAGAATAGATATTCATTCAGTCAAATGAAAAAATGACTCTCACACGAATGAGTTCTAGCGATTTCTTAGTTTTAGCGCTTGTTTCCTTTTTGGCAATTTTTTTAGTATTGAAGCTTTTATAATTATGGCGTTTTTTTCTTTTTGGTGATTATTTTTTATATATTTTTTTTTGTTGTATTACAATACATATTTTAAGTTTTAGCGATATTTTAGTTTTGGTTTTTTTGGCGTAATTAATAAGCGTTTATCGATTTTTGGCTATTTTTTTTTGTTCATTTACAATACAAATTTTTAGCTTGAGCGATCTTTTCGTTTTGGCGGTTATACTCGTTTTATCGATTTTTTCGGCTTTTGACGATTTTTTTAGTTTTTTTGACAATATTTTAAATTTTTGGTGATTTTTTGCGTTTTAGCGATTTTTTTAGTGATGTTTTTCATGTAAGCACTTTTTTGTTTTTGGCGGTTTTATTAGTTTTTACGATTTTTCGGCTTTTGACGATCTTTCGAGGTTATTTACATTTGGTGATTTTTTTTTGCATTTAAACGATTTATTTTACTGTTTTGTTATAAAGGGTCCGCCAGATAACTTTTTTTTTGAAAATGCAATAAAAAAAACTACTGAAGCTTCGGCTGTGTGGCACATAGCGCCGTCCTGTTGAAACCAAATGTTGCCAATATCCTCCTCTTCAATTTTTGTGAACACAAATTCGTTCAACATGGATAAAACTAATTATCTGAATTATCTGTCAAATCAGACATGAGCTAAGTGTTACCATTCACGAAATAAGCACTAGTTGAAAAAAAACGTTAGATGGCGGACCCTTTATCTTTCACTGAAGAGTTTTTTTTTATTATTTTCAAAGTGTGAGCGCTATGCATTTTTTGCTTCTAAATATTAAATAAGGCCCCTATTATGATTTACAACTAAATGGATAGTTAAGTTGTAGTTGTACAATTTTTATTATGGATTACAACTTTTTTCACCACGAGACAACTGCTTTTTATCATTTGTATTTTTGCTTTTATTTCGAGTGTTGTATTAGCTTTGCTTCATTGTTCCAGACGCCAACCAATCCCATTTGTCAACCAATATTGTTGCCACGTTCATAAAACATGAAATCTAAAAAATACAAGGGCAAAACTAAAACTATTTAAAATTTTTTGTGATGGCTAATATGGTTTCAAAAAAACATAGTATGATAAAAACCTTTTCTTCTCGAACATTTTTTCGAATACAACTAAAATTAGTTGTAATTCACAATGCAACAAAACAGTTAAGTTGTTTTAAGGTTAAGTTGTTATAATTTCAACTAAACTTAGTTGAGTTGTAAACCGTAATAGGGGCATAAATCTTAAAAAAAACTTCAATCAATATTTAATAAATATTAAATAAACTTATATTAATCAAGACTAGTACTACTCTAACGCTTCATTTAAACATGCAGGTAACTTGTTACAAGTTGCGTGTACGTATTAAAAACCAATACATCGAATGAAATAATAAAAACACTCGCAACTTGCTTGATTGTTTACACAGTCAAGTGCAAGTTTATTTTAATTTTTCTATATGTTACTATAAATATTTGAAAATTTCGTTTTTCTCTTTCTTCTGTGCGTTGTTTGTACTTTTTTTTGTCTATATTAGTTTTTAATGTGTGGGCTGCCACATTTTTGGTATAGGAACATTACAGGGAAACGAATTTAGTGATCAACTTTGTACCAAAATAAATGATAAATTTATATTGCAAATCAATAATAAGTCATATTTGATTACATGTTCTTACTTTTTGTTTTATTTTTTCTGTATATAAGTTGAAATAATAACATTTTAAAAATTATTCCATGTAAGATATCCATTAAAATTAAAATAAAATCCTTAAAGGGTAACACTGTTTTTATTTTTGACAATTCTCCTACATGCAAGTGAAAAAATTACTTGTAATGAAAATCTCTTGCCAGTGAGCCTACAACTTGTAGCACTATGATTGTATTAGTAAAAATATGTCTATGTATTGAGTTGCTTGCACTTGTACTTGCATGTGTAAACGGTAAGTAAATTAAAATGTTGCATAATAAAACCATTCCCTCTTATTGTGAATGGCGTTGTCGATATCACATCAAGACGACAGTAAATATTGTGACTTGTATAATTTTTGTCGACAACAATTCACTAATATTAACGTGTTCCATTCATTTAGAAATTAGAAAGAGATTGTTTAAGAAATTTATTATTCGACATATTGTCAGAAGTTTATTTTAATCCGAAATCTTTTTTCTGGTGGTTCAGCGTTGTCTATATATTTCATTGTTGCTGTAACAAATCATCAGTAGACTTCAACCACACATTTTGAATAGTCACAAACCTCTTATCTTATGCACAGACCTTCAAGAATATAAATTATTTGCTGTGTTTTTTTTATTAGTTTCTAAGCCTACTACGCTTATTTTTCTTTTGTTATTTTCAAAAATATTATTATTTGTGAATTCTCAAATATATAGTTGAAGATGCTATAGAGCATTCTACATCTAAGGTGCCCATTGGATGTAGGGGCCTGTTAAAACTTCCATTGCAAATAATAAATTTTATTGGACAGAAAATACGACTCAGACGAGCAATTCATAGGTGCCAGGACCCAGACAGACGCAACATTTTAAAGGCGGACTTGTGGAACTTGGACAGAATTATTCAAGGTGCCATAGCCAACTTTGAACGCGACTATTGGACAGATTATTTGCAAAATATCACACTAAATAATCGGAATTTTATTCATATAAAGATGGCAGCGGGCCTACACTTGCGTCCATCAATTCACAGTTTAGTTGATGCTAGTGGTACAACAATTACTGATAATCCTGGTATGACGAATCTCTTATCTCACAGCTTATTCCAAATGAATCAGTCTGGAGTAAACGATCGTATGGATTCATTTGGTATGAGGGTACGGGATGTAGTATCATCTTTAGACAGAACAACACCTTTGACGACTTTTGGAAGGACCTTAACGGCTGACGGGAGAATTATTGACTTTAGTACACATACTGACAGATTTGGTTTTATCAATGAGGTGCCTATTGGCAATGATTTGAAACGCAGGTCAAACAAGAGATCTCCAGGGGTGGATGGTATACCTGATTTTGTATTAAGGAAGACAGATAATGCAGCATGGAGATTTTTATCCATGGTATTTAACCATTGTCTAAATATTGGATATTTTCCTAGGGAATGGCGTGTAGCCCTTGTGGTTCGCATATTGAAACCGAAAGCGAATTCGAGTGATAGTGGAAGTTATAGACCGATTTCTTTAATATCGGCCTTTGGAAAGCTATTGGAATACTATCTCCTGGCAGCAATTAATGGCGTGATAATTGACAGAAACATTTTAAAAGATTTTCAATTTGGTTTTAGAAGCGGACTTTCGATAACACATGCACTGATGGTACTCACTGACTATGTTGCCAGGAATCTGAACAGAAGATGCCCGAGCATGGCGGTGGGTTTAGATTTTGCCAAAGCTTTTGACACTGCTTGGCATGATGGGCTTATTTGTAAGATGATAGACTTAGGATTCGGTACGGGCATCTGCCGTATGATTTATAGCTTTTTTAAAGGACCGTTCGTATAGAGTTCGTGTTGGGGACGCTGTTTCTCAGGAAGGATTGATTTTCGCAGGAGTGCCACAGGGCTCATTGCTTGGACCTGTTTTATACAATATCTTTATATCAGATATACCACAACCTCCTGAAGGGGATCTCTTGTTGCTGTACGCTGACGATATTCTTATTGCTTCTACGGGAAACAGGGCAAGGACTATAAACCAGCGAATGAATCAATACTTAACTTAAATTGAACATACGAAAATGTGTAGCCATGATGTTCAAAGGTAAGCGTAAATATATCTACCCAAATTGTACGTCATACATACCATGTTTAAAGATCGGACCGGACGTGATTGGGATATCGGACAGAATGAAATACCTTGGCGTCACCTTCCATGAAAACTTTGAATTTTATCGCCATATTGATGACATTCTTGAAAAGACCAAGAGAATATACTCGTCATATCAGAGTGTTTTAAAGCGTAGAGGCGGTCTTGATAAAAAAGTGCGCCTCTTAGTATATCGCCGGATTGTTCGTCCAATCGTCTCTTATGCCTTTCCAACTTGGTTTAGAATCTCTTCATCCCAGATGGAGAGGATTGGCAGATGGGAGCGAATGATTTTAGTAGCATGCCTTGGGCTGAAATCATACATCGGACAGAATGGCCAGTTTCGTAGGCTATCGTGTAGGCCCATATACAGATCGGTTGATTTTAGGCGAGTGGATGTTTTTTTGGTCAAAGGGTCTTTAAGGTTTCGGGAAGGTGCACGTTCTCTGGAGAATCCTTTGGTAAGAAGATGTTTTGATGGCTCTAGAGATTTGCAGACCGTTCAAATGTCTAGATATTTTCTTCCTATGGACTTGTTGACCATTGGGGGTGTTGGTGCTTTGTATGAGGGTGAAGATCTCTTGTGCTACCATAGGAGGATAAGGTCGTTAAATATAAATGACACGATGTATAGCACCAGTCAATGAACTTTTTAATTCCCTTGTTTATTTATCTGTTTGTTTTATTTTCCTTTTTAATTTTTTGTTTTTGCATGAAATTAGTCATAAGTTTATTAATTTAAGTGCCTCCCTTTTTTTTCCTTTTTTGGGGAATTATATAAAAATTTAAATTCCTACAACAATATGTATATAATGTACTTTTGTTCATAATTTGATAGTCTTTGGTAAATGTTTTAGCATGTAAAGCAATTTTTGTATAGAAGATTTTTAAATTTAATTTTTAGAATTAAATAATTTTTTGTAATGTTTTGGAAAATAATAAATACAATACAATACAATACTATTCAAAATGTGTGGTTGAAGTCTACTGATGATTTGTTACAGCAACAATGAAATATATAGACAACGCTGAACCACCAACAAATAGATTTCGGATTAAAGTAAGAGATTGCCAATAAGATTGAATTTTTGCCGATAAAGAGTAGATAAGTGACAATATTTATTGTCGTCTTGATGTGACGTCAACGACGCCATTCACAATAAGGGGAATTATTTTGATTTGTTCAAATGTAATGCTTTACGAAATCTAGCCTGATATAGAATTTTTTTCTTTTTAATTTTAACTACCCTTTAAACTTTTTTTTAGGTGAATTCTTTAGTTTTGGCGATTGTTCTTAGTTTGGTGTTTTTTTCGGTTTATTGTTTAGGGTTGTTTTAGTTTTGGGGTTTTTGGTTTTTGATGATTTTTTCGCTTTTTGGCGACTTACTTTATTTTGAGCGATTTTGTTGAGTTCCAGCACTTTTTTTCTTTTTGGCGATTTTTTCAGTTTTTGGTAATTGTTTTCTTTTTAGCGTTTTTTTTTTGTGTTGAGATTCTAAAAATTACATCAACTGATAGAATACCTTTTAATTTTGATTTTTAAATTTATTGTTAATTGTAGACTGCACTAACTTTGAAAATTTCAAGTGTCTATGTGTAATTCTCTGTATATTACAATGGGATTTCAACATGTTTCGTAGCTCACTTTATAATACCCTTTAGTATTTAACTGTCATTCGAGTATATTTGTTGTTATAGCACCCAAAGTTCTATATTTTCTGTTAAAATATCAGGTCCATACCTCTTACTGTCCTTGAGAACACATCCTGTGGCAGATAGACAGTGGACGGACGGACATCGTAACAATGGTATTCTTTTCACCTTTGCAATTTTGTTATTAATGCTTTTTAGTGAGAATTAGATTTGTTGAAAGGTAAAGAGGATTTTTTTTTTAAAATCTTGAGAAATTATATATCGTTAGTTGTGATGCATAATGAAGCAACTAGTCCCAAATCACACTGTGCAAGTCTTATTGCTAAGCTGATTAGTTTCATGGAGAGAGAGACGACGTTTCTTTTCTTCCCGTCTCTCTCTCCTAATAAACTAATCAGCCTAGCAATAAGACTTGCATAGTGTAAATAGGGACCTATACTTTTTAAAATTTTATAGGAGACAGAAAAAAGAAATAAACGAAAATAATCAAGACACTCAAGTAAAGATTCTCTATTTTAATTTCTAATTCGGCTGATGATTCTTCTAAGGGTCTCAAAATTTGTAGGGGAATGTATTTCAATTTTAAATTTTTGTTAGTTACCTGGTTTTGTATTTCAACTGACGTTAAGTCACATTTTGCAATCACAATCCCACCACATTTGAATTTTATATTACTCATGATATTAACAGCATTAAGTTAAAAAATAAACTACCTTCTCAGCGTTAGGTTAGAAAAAGTTAAATTAAGTGTAGTCTACACGAATGCGCTGCACGTGTTAAAAATTTATATGCCTAAATAAATATGCTCACAATTTTTACACTTAATGTGACATAATAAAATATGTATGTTGCACGTAATTTATTTATTTATTTTTTCTCAGAATGAACACGTCAACTATATGCCTGAATGCTTTTTGCTTCAAGCAATATTAAGAGTGATATCCTTTTTTATTATAATGTAGAATGTTGCCTTTTGAAAGTAAGAGTCCAACCTAAATTAGAGCGTCAAACGTTGCGTTAGCAGCAGGGTACGTATTTTCAGTACATTTAAACGTATAAAATATTTGAATGTACTGAAAATACGTACCCTGCTGCTAACGCAACGCTTGACATTCTAGTTTAGGTTGGACTCTAAATTATTTCGTATTCATAAATGAATAGTAATATTGACATACCGGTCTCGGTCCAGCCTTTTAATTTTTGTTGCAGCAAGAGAGGAATACAAAATGTATATATTTCTATTTCAACACTCTCCCACTCTCGCAGAATTTCTGCAATATAAATTGCAAGCCTGTACAAACAGGGTGACCGATGACATTTTTCAAAAAGTGGCACCAAATGGGAGATTTATCGAAAAAAGGGGCAAAATTAAAAAAAAAACAGAAAACTGCACTAAACTTTTTATTTTTAATGTATTTTCGTATAACTCACCCTAAATAAAGGGCGTCAAAAAGTGGCAAGCCAGTCAAAAAAGGGGAAACGCAGTCGAAAAAGTGGCAAATTGACACTTTAGTCGGTCAAACGGTCACGCTGTGTACAAAGACTAAGTATGAAAAATGTCTGAGGTATAATTGAATAATAATTGTCTTGGTATCACACACAGCAATTGTTTTGGAGCAAATTTTTATTTTATGGGCGAGAGAATAGAATATGTTGGCACTCCTACTCCTTCTCCGATAATAAACTCAGAAGTTGCTCTTCAAAAATTGCCATGTGTGAACACACTTTGGTTGTTGGATTTGCTTTGGTGTTGCAGTAACATCTATGCGGCGCTTATCTTCTGTTAAGTGAATTTACTTTGCACCAAAAATATTTTGCAACATACCTAATAAATGGCTGTTTGAGGATTTTAAAATTTTTTGGTGCTTAACACTTTAAGTTGTCCCATATTGTCCACTTGAATTTTATCAACAATAAAAACAGGACTTAATTCAAATTTCTTTACGGTTGTATGACTTTGTTAAGATTTTGTTAATTCCTTTATGTTACAAGGAGCTCTTATTACATTTTTACAAGGAAAAATACTTTTCTTTTTTTTTCGCCAAAGTCACAAATGATTAAATCCCCCAATTAAATGTTGTCAAATTTTACTTTGACATAATTTATGAAAAAAAAATTTGCTTTTACGTTTTGTGGGATATTGGCTGTAAACAAGAAAGATATAAATAAAAACTCTTTAAAAACCAGAAGGCAGAATAATGAAGGCAATTTTTATGGCAAAAAAAAAATAATATGACAATAATAAAATTACTTATAAAATAAAATTTCTTTAACCAGCGGATAAAGCGAGAAAGGGAGAGTAAAAGAGCAAACAAAATTTTACGAAGGCTTTTTCACTGAACTGTTTTATTGAAGCTTTAAAAAATTTGTGAAAGCTCACAGGAAGGATTGCAAAACAGGTTCAATTTATTAAGACAATTTCATGGAATTTTCTTAAGACTCAAGGTGCTGAATATAAAAGTTTGCAAAGTAAACTTTGCGTGTGTAAAAGGGCCCTAATTTATTGCTTTTAATATAAAACTTAAAGAAAAAATATATTTGACTTAAAAAATCGTTACTTAATAGTTAAATATATAAATAGCTTATATATATTATACGGCAGTTGATTTTTGTATTCATGTAAGTATATACAGTCGTGAGTATATGCTTATCTAATGTTTCAACATATTAAATCTTCATAATAAGATTAATTTTATTTTATTAAAGCATTAACAAAAAATAAATAACTCAGGCAAATCATTTTTTTTTTGTTTCAAAGCTTTGATCTAGACAGAGATGGATAAGTTAATACTATTTAGATTGTCAATCGAGGCTTCCTATGGGCTAATGTGGTCAATTATTTTAAATTTGGAAACAAATAATTGACTACATTAGCCCATAGGAAGGCCCGATTGACAATCTAATTATAATACTGGTCATAAATCAAAACTTAATAAATACTAATTATTTAATTGATATTGCGAAACAAATGAAGTTAATTAAGAGAAGCATATGTAATTGAAAATTTAAAAAATAAGAAAAATAATTGGTGTTAGGGCCAGTATTTTTCGAGTTATACCCCTCTGAACTTTTTATAGGAAACTGGAAGGCATCTCCAAAAAGAATCTTTTCAAATAGTTTATGGAATAGAAAATTTAAAAAATTAAGCAAAAAACATTGGCTGCGACCCATATTTCTAATTTTAATTAATTTACACTTCTTTTAATTCAAAATAAAGTTGTATAATTTTTACTAAAATGAATTAAAATTTGAATGAAACCATATCTATGTAGCTTAAGTATTGAGTTGTTACAATAAAACTTTTTACCCTTGATATATTTTATGAATATGGTTGCATAGATTTTAAGATGTACAATTTTGTTAAGTAAGAAAATCACAAAACTTGAGAAGTGGACCTCATCAGTTAATATTTTACCAAATACATAAAAAGTAACAGTAAAAAAGGAAACTACCACTTGGGGCTAATAAATCAGTCAAAGTTTAAATGCTAGTTTAGTTAAACTAAATTCAAGTTTATGTGTGGTTTAAACTCAACCTGAGTAAATCAGTGAACCATAACTTATGTGTAGTTTAAAAAATAATATTGTGGCAGCACTAGAATAAATGTCAAAAGACAGCTGGTCAGCACCAGGCTATCAATTCTTTGTACAATCAAAACGCAAAAAAGTTAAAAAGTTCAAATTAAATGTCGCCAAATTGTACTGAGATAGTAATTATATTTATACTTGGCTAGGTAGAATAGTGTATAAATGATAATAGAGCATTGATGTCAGTTTCATAGCACAATTGTGCAAAATAAAATCACACACATTCTTATTCGCTTTCATTTAGTCGTCAATGAGACAGCGACGATAACACATGCGTAGCGGGTGTATTAAATTCGTTATAGATACAGTGAAAGAAAAAAAGTGATATGGGAAAAATATTTTAGGATAAGTATTGCTTTCGCGACAATCAATGGATTTTATGTTACAAAACTTTTAAGGAAAGAAATGAATATATATTAAAAAGACATTTTGATTTTTTTTTGAGCAGATTCACTAAAGGCCGTGATACACTATCATACAAAGTCGTGCGATCTACGAAATGATACATACCTTGTATGCTGGAGATTATGAAAATTTTCAAAAAACAATAACAATTCATCACACCAGGGTTGTATTTTTTCGTAGATCCCACGACTTTGTATGGTAGTGTATCATGGCCTTAAACTGCATTTAATTAAAAAACTTAAAAGGCACATTAACTCGGCAAATATGGGTCGCAGCCAATTTTTTTGTAAAATTTTTTTCCTTAGTTTTTAAGTTTCTATCAGATAAGCTAGTTCAACATTTCTTTTTGGAGATTTTTCACAGTTTCCTATGAAAAGTTCACAGCCCCGTAACTCGGAAAATATGGCCCGCCCCCAACTTTCTTATTTAATTTTTATTTCTTATTTTTTAGTTTTCTATCATATAGACTCCTTTTTTTTAGGGTTCCTTACACCAAAGGTAAAAGGGACCCTATTGTTTTCGCTACGCTGCCCGTCTGTCCGTCACACGGTATTTTCTCAGGAACGGTAAGAACTACGGACCTGAAATTTGCACACAGTATGTAGAACCTTTTTCCGCTACAACAACAAATACATGAAAACTAAAAATTAAAGGGTGTTCTAAAACGAGCAACGAAACATGTTAAAATCCCATGTAATATACATACAATTGTATGAACATGTGTATATTGGAACTTGAAATTTGTAAAATTAGTGTATTTTTATACAGACTACAACAATTAACACTAAAATTTAAAAAAAAATTAAATTAAAGGGTGGTCCATCAGTTAATGCAATTTTGACTATGTAATTTTGACAATTTGCTATATCTTGGAAACCGTAAGAGGCAAACAATTAAGGGAAAAAACCGAAAATTATAAAATCGTCAAACCAAAAAAAAAAAAAAATCGCCAGAAATTAAAAAAAAATCGCCAAAACGAAAAAAATCGCTAAAACTAAGAAAAATTTCTAACACTAAAATAAATCGCTAAATTCGATCAAATCGCCAAAATGAAAAAAATCGCCAAAATGAAAAAAGCCTAAAATCGCCAAAACGCGAAAATGTCGCCAAAACTAAAAAAAATTTATATAAAAAAAATCGGAAAAATGAAAAAATCGCCAAAATGAAAAAACGCCAAAAACCGAAAAAAATCGCCAAAACGAGAAAATAAAGTGTCAAAACTAAAAAAATAGCCAAAACTTAAAAAAATCATCAAAACCGAAAAAAATCAAAAAACGCCAAAAACAAAAAAAAACCGAAGAGACCTTAAAAACGAAAAAAATGCCAAAACTATATATTATATAGGATGAAGTTTGTATTAAATTACATATCTAGTGTTCGTACGGAACCCTTCGTGAGCTGCTTCACTAAACTGCATTTGTTGCAAATATTTATTTTTTTCTATGTACTTCAGAGACGAATGAGACAGCTTTTCTCACACATACAACTATAGTTTTATTTTTGACACCACTGTAATAGTGTGTAAGAAATCAGGTCGAAGAAGATCTGAAGGAAAAGTAGAGGCTTGGAAGAAAGTTGAGTGCTCTTTCAATGCAAACCATATGGTCTGTAAATAACAAAACCATATTGCCTGTATTGGTAGTTTGTATTGATTTATAGGTTTGCTAGTTTAAACATATTTTAAACCAAAAATAGGGATTAGCTTGCACTGATTTATTCGCCCTTACTGCATTTAATAAATTCGTCAACGTGCGAGTAATTCTCGTATATATGGGCTTCCGTACCACTGTTTAATTTTTCAAAGCCTAAATGTTCTTTCAAATTACATCAAGGACATAATAATGCATAATAAATTCAGTAAATTGCCACTTTGATTTAGGCGTTTTTTTTTAATATTTATTCATTTTGGAATTTATTCGGTTTTTGGCGATTTTTTTGTTGTTTTTTATTTTAATCGATTTATTTTATAAGATCGGTGCTTTTTTCATTTTGGCGATTTTTTTCGTTTTGGCGGCTTTATATTTAATTTAGATTTTGGTGATTTTTTTAACGAACTTTTTGCGTTTTGATTTTTTTTTTTGCATTTAAGCGATTTATTGTATTTTTGATGATATTATTCGTTTAAGCGCTTTTTTGATTTTGAATTTTTTTTTTAATTTTGGAATTTTGAATTCCTACGGTTTTTTAAAATTTCAACAGTTGGCTTCTTACGGTTACCAAGATACAGCAATCAAGCTGTCTAAATTACATTAAATGATAGAATACCCTTTAATTTTAATTTTTTTAAATTTCAGTGTTAATTGATGTGGTCTGCCTTAAAATAGAATCTTTGAAAATTTCAAGTGTCTATATATAATTGTTTATTTATTACAAGCGAAATCCTAAAAATTATTGACTATTGCCCGTCAAAATGGCTTCAAATCGTAAAAAGTGGATGTTCTGTCTGTGCGGCTGAGTGCATTGAAATATAATGTCCTTTCTGCATGCGCTTCTTCAAATAAATAACAAATAGTTAAACTTTTTTATTGTTTTTTGGAATACAAAGAAATTAAATTGGTTAATTTAAAAAGAACACTTTGTGAGTACTTGAGTTCTTCTTTCCACTCACTTGAGTAAACACAAGCATCGGCCATCAAAGAAAAGCGGGATCTATGTAAAGTTTTTTGTTCGTGAAGGTGTATGATCAAGAAAGGAATGCTGACTATTTCTGTGTCAAAAATACGTTAACGAAGACCTACACAAAAAAAAAATTTAGTAAGAAATCTTTAATTTTCCATCCCTGATTTAAAATACAAACATACATAATGACGAAAAATCATAAAAATATTTTCTTTGCAAACAATAATTAATTTGTCTGTGCTGTAACACATTTTTGTTATTCTTCTTAAGGAAGTTAATTTGACAGGAATTCCTTGCTGTTGGCTTTATTAAACATTTGCTTTCTGTGAATAAAACTTCATACCAAACGTTGCTAGGGAAACAGCCGGTATGTTTTAGCAACAAATGAAAAAATTCCAAGAGTATATTTCTTTTGAACTCAATATTTAATAATAAAAAAGCTAAGTACACCAAAACGAAAAGAGGGAGTAGACAAAAAGATTATTTATTTATTTGAAATATATTTTACAAAGTAAATTTATACAAAAGTGGAACAAAGTGACTAAGACCATATGCAAATGATGTTATTAACATTATTCTTGTAAATGTTTTTAAGACTAACCCTGTATAAGCAATATGTATGTATGCCTTTACGTAGAAGGCAGCAGCATGGTTAACAACGAAATTCCACAAAAGAAGGGCGAAACTGTACAGTTATTCGAAGCAAATCAATTTAACCAGTGCATGCGCGGCGCCAAACTCTCTAACGGCAAACAACGCACTCACAAGCCTGATCACACTTAAGAAATAATTACGATGGGTCGAGAGCTCAGAGCTGTTTTACGATTGAAAAAAAAATTATATTTCTTATAAGTCAGACCGTTTAAGATTTCCGTGGCTGGAATTCCAGCCTTTGAATAACTCGCACGGTGATTTTCATTAAATTGACAAAAAAAAAATAAAATCAATCTTTGCTATTTTTATCTAGTCAGAGGGTCTACTCTGTCGTTCGAAACGAAAGCAAATGCTTTCAAGTAAATTCGAAAGCATTTTCTTACATTTCAAAATACAGAGGGGACACCCTGGAGGTCCAATTTTGATGACTTTTTTTTTAAAGCACTTGTAAGCCGTATTACAGTGATAATGTGATGAATGTTGTCACTTAAAACGTCAGTGTAGATCAGAGATATTTGGCTGCTGAAGGTCAAGAACGCTCGGACATATAAAAATATTAAAACGTCTGCTTCCAGAACTAACGTAAGCCTCAGACTGTACGTCGTATTAAAAGGGAGTTTGATAAAGTGTTCAAAGTTCTTTTCATTCAGAATACAATGGAATGGAGTTCTCTCAAACAATGTGGTTAAAGTTACACCGTCTTTCCGATGCTGCAAGTGTATTTCAATCTAAAATAATGGCCAGCAGAGAGGGATATAGCAAAAAGAATTTATATTAGGTGATCTCGATTCAGCAGCTGATGATCAGCTGGTACTTTCTCTTGAATCAAAAAACGCCATAATTTATTTACAATTAACATGCAACTCAGTCTAGATATTGAAAAATTTTCTTCTATCAAGCGCTGAGCTTAGAGGCAATGTGTATGAAATTTTTACAAAAGCTAACATTTGACATTGTAAAGTATTCTGTGTTATTTTTTGAGCTATGATGTTATTTGAGTAAATGAGCGATATATGTATACTTACATATATTTTCAATAGAATAATACTAATATGTTTTATTTTATCAAATTAATTCTAAATTTTGTAAAACATTTTTTAACGATAGTATCGCTTTCGAAATGTCAATAGTCCAATGGAAACAAAACAATCCATATTAGCGACAGTACTATCCATAGTTTGTCAGCTCTACATGACACCTTTTGCATTCGTAATTCAGAAAGCGTCAACTATAATTCAGAAAGCAGCGACAGTATTTTAGTTTACTCAGAATGTTTCAATTGTTGATTTTCAATATCAATCTATTTGATACATCAGTCCAAGGGTGGCGTTGGCTGAAGTAGTTAGCACATTGACTTTAAAACCGAAGGTACTGCGTTCGAGCCCAGTCTCCAACAGTCAATAAATAACAACACCATGCCTTTTTCTGATACGCTCTAGTATCTCTTTGTATCCGTTGTTGTAGGAAAAGTTTCAGTGATGAAGACATAGACACTGGTCACTAAACTACACCGGTTCATCGGATGCTTATCCTAATGTAATATTAGAGCGCCCTCCTTTGTCGTTATTGTGTAGCAGACTCGTTGACGAAGTAACCAATAAAATGGCTACTAAACACAGCTTAAAAATTTTAAAAGGCATCATTGGCACCAGAGGTGCTGCGCGCTGCAGCACTGCATTATTAAAAATGTGCAAAAAGTGGAGTTTTAAAAGAATGAAGCTTTCTTCTTCTCTTGCTATCCCTTCTTTATCTCAACTCACAAGTTCTCTTCAACTCACAAGTAGCCCAAAAGGATCATTGTAGTGTGCCCAAGTGAGCTGGACTCTAAATTTCCCCTTCCTTGCCAGCAGCCTGCTAACCTAACTTAGCCTTGTACATCACTCCAAGATCGAAGTCTCTTGCATTTCTGTGGGCAATGATTGACAGATATTGCAACAAATGCTATTAATGAAATTCAATATGTTTTGTAGGTACATACTCGTTTATCTAGGCACACGGCAGTGCGCCAGGCCAAGTTCTGGCCAATGCACGCAGTGTGTATATTTACACGAAGCCATTCGAGCTGTTTTTACCCCCCCTCATAACTTTGTTACCCGCAATCATAAAATTATGATATTTAAACCATCATTACAATAAATTCATATAACCTCATATGCAAAGTTTGAAAGTTTTACAATGAAAGCTTCCGGAGATATAGAGGTGCAAAAAGTGCATATTTTAAGACATACTCACTGACCACTGACCACTGACACACAATCAAATTGATAAAGCACTTCCGCTATTGCTAGAAAGCTAAGATTTGGTACACGAGAAGATCTAGGTGAGCAATGAACCAAAACCCAAAAATTTTAACCAGGAGGGCTGGGCTACGCCCACAAAAATTAAAATTTGTGCTATTGAGCTGAAATTCGATACAGAGCTAGGTATAAGTGAGAAATAAAATGAAAAAATTTGAAAACCCGGAAATTTTAGCCAGGAGGACGGGGCTATGCCCATAAAGGTCAGAATTAAGAATGCTAATCTAAGGCGCTTCATGGAAGCTATTTTATTGAAATTCGGCATATATACTGCGGTAATGCAAGGCTATAAATTTTTCATTAAAAAAGTAGGCGTTGACACGCCCGTATAATTTAAACCTCATTTTAATGCCCTGCGGCTCAGCATATTTAGATATACTATTTATCTAGCTTTTATTACCCGTTTGTAACGAAACTAGACACGAATAATAAGCACTGACCATAAAAAATTTTGACTTTGGAAAAGTGGGCGGGGTTACGCCCATAAAAATTAAAAGTTAAAAGTTGCGCTAAGGAGCAGAAATTGGATATTAAAGTAGGTCTAAGTGAGAAACAAACTAGAAAAGTTTGAAAACCCAAACAATTTTACCAGAATGGGCGGGGCCACGCTAATAATGTTTTGAACTAAATACTTAATATACAGCTTTTAATTCAAGCCAATTTAGTGAAATCTTGCATCACCTTAAAAATTGGGCGTGATCACTC
Organism: Tachina grossa; assembly: GCA_949987645.1. Taxonomy (NCBI): domain Eukaryota; kingdom Metazoa; phylum Arthropoda; class Insecta; order Diptera; family Tachinidae; genus Tachina; species Tachina grossa. Next base: position 222,934,405 of record OX465274.1, read on the forward strand.
CCATAAATTGTTAGCCTTATGTTTAATCTACATCGGTCTAGCATATTTTAGAAGAAAATTAGCATGAATTATAAGCGCTGCTCACAACAAAATTTTGATTTAGGAATAGTGAGGAGAGGTAATGCTAATCTAAAGATATAATTCGCGCTAGAGAGCTGACATTTTCTACACTAGTAAGTGTAGCTGCGTAAGCCAACGGGAAAATCTTAAAATCAAAAAGTTTTACTCGGTATGCGGGGCCACGACGTTAAAACTCCAATTTGCACTAGCGATCTTAAATTTGATACACAAATAAATCTAGATAAGAGATCACTAAAAAAAATCTGAAAAAAAATCAAAATTAACATACATTTTATTAAAACTTTTCATACACATTGCACTTATCCAAAAAACAAAATTCCCTATTTTGAAAAGTAGCCGTGACTTCACCCATAAATCTTAGCTTTTTCGTTCAGGTACTTTGGCTTAGCAGTTTTTAATTCAATACTCAGGTATTTCTTATTAACTTTTTAATACCAAACTTTGCATGAACCATAAGCACTAGCAGATATAAAAGTCAGCGGGGCCAGGCTCATGAAAATTTTACGAAATATTATGCTATAGAGAGCTGACATTTTGTACACAAATAGTAATTGATTTACTCAATCGGAAAATCCAAAAATTAAAAGCACCAGCTACCCTATTGAAACTTTGCATACACATTGGGCATATCCTTTTGATTTATGTACTTCGACTAAGCAGACTTTATTTAACATGTAATTATATTGAGAAAATAGGCATGGTCATGTCCAGTAAAATTTACGCTGCATTTTACATGTTTTTTCCAGTCGCGTCTTACCAAATTGTATACACACTAATAATAATACTAATATGTTTTATTTTATCAAATTAATTGTAAATTTTATAAAACATTTTTTAACGATAGTATCGCTTTCGAAATGTCAATAGTCTAATGGAAACAAAACAACCCATATTAGCGACAGTACTATCCACAGTTTGTCAGCTCTACATGACACCTTTTGTATTCGTAATTCAGAAAGCGTCAACTATAATTCAGAAAGCAGCGACAGTATTTTAGTTTACTCAGAATGTTTCAATTGTTGATTTTCAATATCAATCTATTTGATTGATTCGGCTAAGCAGACTTTATTTAACATGTAAATATATTGAGAAAATATGCATGGTCATGCCCAGTAAAATTTACGCTGCATTTTACATGTTTCTTCCAGTCGCCTCTTACCAAATTGTATACACACTGGCGACCCGTTGTAATGACACAATGGTGCATTTTTAAGGTCAACAATTCAACACCCATCACACTCTTACCCATTATTTTATGTAACTCTGCCATTTTCAACTGGCACAGTGATCATGAATAGAATTAAAATTTACTAGAAATTTTAAGTTTAAAAATTGTTATTATAGAAATCTTTTCAAAAAGTAATCAGATCCTCACAAAAACATAAATGTGAAAAACGGCCAAGTTCCTATCCAAAATTTCGGCCATTAAAAGTTGTGAGATATAAATTTTGACCAAGTTCTCCTTTGCCACAATACCTAACACAGATATACATATATTATGTATGATATAAATTTGTAATCGTAAGAGTGTCATATAATTTCTAGATAATCTGATAACTTGGCAATATTTTTACCTTTCCAAAAAAGGAGAAAATAATGTATAAATGTTCATTTATTTATATTGACAAAAATGTTGTCAAGTAAGCAGACTATCTAGAAATTATATGACACCCTTACGATTACAAATTTATATCATACATAATATATTTCTGTGTTATGTATTTTGACAAAGAAGAACTTGGTCAAAATTTATATCTCACAACTTTTAATGGCCGAAATTTTGGATAGGAACTTGGCCGTTTTTCACATTTATGTTTTTGTGAGGATAATTATTTTTAATGAAATCAATATTTTTGTTGTTTATGCCATGATTGTGTTGCTTCACTAAACTAATACCTTAAAGTAAAAAAAGTGCTTATACATAAATGTTGTTTATCTTTGTTGACAGGTCTTAACAATCTTTATTTATTATAAAATATTTTTTTTTTGTTTTATGTTTATGTGATGGTGATAAATAATCTTAATGGGTGGGAGAAGCACTTTGATAGAAATTGTAAAAGTATTCCCCAATGTTTCGGCACAAGCACAAGTCATATGTAGAGACTTTCCTACCTTTCATCTGACAGAAAATAAATTTTATTTAATAAATTTGCAATTAGGAGATTAATATAAAGAAATATAGCGCCAACTAAAATGCAATAACAACCTCGCAACAAAAATTTAAAAAAAGAGGAAAAACGTCCTAAATCAGATACATATACGAGGGTGGAGTTCTTAGTGTATTTACTACAAAGCCAATAACGAAAGCCTTGAAAGCCTAATTTCGATCTTATTATCTCAACTATATAGATTTTCTGATATGCGTGAGCGTCTGCAGTTCCATCCATCGCCGAGATTCCTAACAATGTAGCAACATAACGTATAATACCAGAGCTGTTAAACAAGCAAAGCTTAATAATTGTATACTTCACCATCTGTTTTCATTTCACTATGCTTTTCGAAAGGAGGGCACCGAAAAAACTATTTGTCCAAATAACACCTTTACTTGAAAATAAATAAATACCAATAATTAATTAAAAATTTTATTGCTACAATTAAATTATTTACTTCAGAACAATTTTGAACAAAAGTGTAATTAATTCAATTAAATTATTTTTAATTACATATTTAATCAATTAAGTTTTGAAAGAAAAAGTGTAACTGACTCAATTACATTTTTAGGGTTCCGTACACCAAAGGTCGTGACGCTGTCCGTCACACGCTATTTTCTCAGGAACCGTAAGAGCTACGGACCTGCAATTTGGACAGAGTATGTAGAACCTTGGCCGTTACAACAACAAATACATGAGAGTTAAAAATTAAAGGGTGTTCCAAAACGAGCAACGAAAAATTTTAAAATGCCTTGTAATATACATACAATTTTATGTACATATGTGACTCGCAAAATAGAAAGGGACCTAAGGGTAAAAACCTGTTTTGTTCAGGAGAGCCATTTTAAAGATTTAAATACGTGTATCTTTGGTGTACCATCACTGAATAAAACGCGCATATCTCTGGGAGGGAACACTTTTGGGGCATGGGATCGGTCTCATTCGATACTCAGACGTTGTCCGCATCAAAAAAAAAAAAAAAAAAAAAAAAAAAAAAAAAGTGAAAATTGATTTTTTTTACCCTTAGGTCCCTTTCTCTATGCGCTGTCACATATGTATATTGACACTTGAAATTTGTAAAATCAGTGTATTTTTATACAGACTAAAATAATTAACACTAAAATTTTAAAAAATTAAATTAAAGGGTGGTCCATCAGTTAATGCAATTTTGACTATGTAATTTTGACAACTTGCTATACATATCTTTAAAACCGTAAGAGGCAAACTCTTGAAATTTTCGAAAACGGTAAAACCAAAAAAAAAATCGCCAAAATGAAAAAAAAACGCCAAAAACCGAAAAAATCGCCAAAACGCGAAAAAGACGCCAAAGCAAAAAAAAAATTATTTATATGAAAAAAAAAACGCCAAAATTAAAAAAAAATCACCAAAATTAAAAAACGCCAAAAACCGAAAAAAGTCGCCAAAACGCGAAAAAAGTGTCATAACTAAAAAAGCGCCATGACTTAAAAAATCGCCAAAACCGAATAAATGCCATAATTAAAAAAAAAACGTTCAGAACCGAAAAACACCCAAAAACGAAAAAAATGCTAAAACTATATTTTATATAGGCTAAAGTTCATAGTGAATTACATATCTAGTGTCCGTACGAAACCCTTCGTGCGCTTGTCAAAGTAGCACTTCACTGAATTTATTAATTGATTATTGGCATTTATTTTTTATTAGAAGTTTTAATTGAAGAGAAATAAATCGGTGCACACAGAAATGTAGAAATGGCACCAGAAGTCTTGCCTTTGCCTACTCTTGTAACATTAATTTTGTTGTGTATATGTATGCGACTACAAGGGAAGTGGCCAATTGCAGAGCGTATGCTTCCAGGAGCTTAATGCCTGTTAATGCTTTCCGATATTGCGTGTCTCGCTTTTGGATGTACGGTTTTAAATAAGGCACATTCACCAGGTAGTAGAGGAAACGCAACTGAGCTATTTTTTTCAAGTTAAAGTTCATCCGAAACTTCAAAAATTAAAATTAAAAAAAAACTTAAAAAAATTTCAATATGAAAAATTAATTATTAAAAATATTCTTTGAAAACAAATTTAAAAATATGAAAAAACTATAAAAAAAATTGTGAAAAGTGCTTAACGTTAGAAGCTGCCGTGAAATTTTTTTTTTCAAGTTTATGTGAATAATTATTGTGTTAAACAAATTCTATTTTTGACATTTTGGATAAACTAAAAACCATGTTATTTTTTTTATTGCTGTATTTTTTCATTTTTGTGTAATCCTGATTTTAACTGGAAATAAATGTGCCTTGGTTTTAAACTTTCAACAAGACTGTCAAGATTGTCTTCCTTCATGCGCACGAAACTTTTAAACTTGAATCCTGCTTCCGTAAACTAGAATCCCCGTTATACTACGAGTAGAATAGGACGGAGATGGTAATTTCAACCGCTTTCTTTGTCGTTTTTTTATATTGTCTTGAGTTATTTCTTATTCTTGAATAATTTAGCGGTTATCCATTACTATGAATACACTAAGTCTCGTAATATCAAAATTGCTTCTTAATGTAGACAATGGTGTCTATTCTGGAATACGCGTCGACTTGGTGAAATTTACATGTAAAACGAAAACAAAACTTTATAAATGTTAAAAATTTGTTTTTGTTTATCATATAAAATTTACAGTTTAAAAAAAAGAGAGCAACACGTTGAAATTCTCACGTTTATTTCATTTTAGAATTGTGTGGAAAACAAAAACAATTTTTGAAACTTTGTTTTTGCTTTAATGTAAAGTTTCACTTCTGCGACGCGTTTTTCCGAATAGCCACCAATGTTTCGGCATTGCCATTATTTACGGATGGAACACTTTCCTGTCACAATGACACAAAAAATTTGTATGTTATCGAAAAACGTAATGTGAGTTGGGCATTGCACACATTCATTTGAAAATTATGTACACCACAAAATGACTACAAAATAAACGCCAAATATGTATGTATGTACTCAGCCTTAATTTGTAACGTCATCACCAATGGCCAAATTGTCTCTCTTATCTTTATTTAGATGAAGCACGCACTTCAGCACCTGAAACATGACATATGTACATATTGTGCCTTCTTATTATTTTTTCTTTTTTGACATAATTAAGAAGCAAAACAAAAATAATTCCCCCTGCCTTGTGTTGTTGTTGTATACTAGGAAGCACCTGTCAAACGAAGTCGCTGTGATAAGCAGTTACAAAAACAGCAGGCATTCTGTTGTTGTTGACAAAAACTAAAATGCTGATTTTAATTGTAAAAGTTTTGTATAAATATGTTCATATATGTGACAATTTCTATTTATGCGTATTGCTGCCGAAAGCTACAAAAATTAATGCTGTTTTTATGTTCTGTTTTTTTCCACAAAAATCTTTAATACTTTGTAGACACATAAAAAATTAAAGAGCATTTTGTGTGGTTGAATTGGAGGGTTTCCGGGGGAAAAAAACGATGCCATTCTCTAATGTTACACATTCCAACTAATTTGTGGCAAATTTAATAAGAATTAAGATAACAAAAACCTTTCAGTTGTTAGAGAATATTTTCTTTTGTAAATGAAATAAATATAAAACATTTAGCAGATATTTATGTATAAATATTTAACACTGTTATTTAACTTTTATCAAATGTAAGCCTGTTTATTCAAATGATTGAATATTGGCTTAACAAAGGCATGTGCACTCACACACACATACTAAAGCTGTCTTTACATGGTAATACAAAGTATTACGACATGTCAAAAAATGCTATAGGAAATCTTATCATGTAAAAGCAAAATGTATCGAGTAGGAGAGAATACGGATAGAAAATCTGACAAGCGGTCGGTAAATGTTCATTTTCTAAACCATTTTAGAAACTTATGTATTCTCATCACATCAGAGGTGTATTTCAAAGTAAACGTTGCCAGCACTGCTGGTATTTATTGAAGAGTCTAACACTTTTGAAAAAACAACCAAAATCAACTCAGAAAATGTTCATGTTGTTTTTATAATCATTGTACAACTGCAACCATCAGCTACTTAACCCGTACCACAAAACCAAACAAACAATAAACAAACCTATAAGAAAAATTATATTTTGTAGTAAAATTACATTGCAATAATAAAATGTTTTCTCCAAGATTTAATTATATTAGTACACATTTTTTTTTGCAATTATCCAATTTTTATTTTTAGCTCAAAAGTTTAGTGGCTTTGCTTGCATTTTACTTATAGTATCAGTGTAAACATGAAAAATACCTCCAACAGACTCGTGTTCTCTTTTTTTTTAAACACGGAGAGAATTTCCTAATATTTTGATTGTACAAAGTCGTAATACTTTGTATTACCATGTAAAAACACCTTAACATACATGTATGTATGTTCACATGTATGTATGTGTGTAGGTAGACACAAATGTTTGTTTATGTATTTTTGTACTCAAGGATAGCTGCCAGATAAATTAGTGCTTAAATCATTAAATGTGCACTTAATTATGAAAATGGCTTCAAAATATTAAATAAATCATTGAAATTTATTTGCTGGTAGTTTAGCATGTCTATATACGTATTTCATTGGCGCTTGAACCAAATCATCAGTAGACTTTAACAACAAATTTTAAACAGTCACAAACCTCTTACTTTATGCATAGACTTTCAAAAACTATATGAGAATCCATAAAATAATAATACTTTTGAAAATCACAAAAGAAAAAATAAGCCCAGCAGGCTTTGAAACTGACACAAAACCCAGCAAATAATTTATATCCAGGTGAACTCATTTTATTTTTCTACATCCTTATACAATGAGAAATCCATTGGATAACAATAAAAGTATTTACAAGGCTAAATGAAAAATAAAACATTAATTGAACTTTAAAGAAAATCCATTATTTGACATATTGTCAGAAGTGTACATAAAATAATTGAAATTTATTTGCTGTATTCAAAAGTATTATTATTTTATGAATTCTCATATAGTTTTTGAAAGTCTATGCATAAAGTAAGAGGCTTGTGACTGTTTAAAATTTGTGGTTAAAGTCTACTGATGATTTGGTTCAAGCGCCAATGAAATATGTATATAGACATGCTAAACAACTACCAGCAAATAAATTTCAATTATTTTATGTACACTTCTGACAATATGTCAAATAATGGATTTTCTTTAAATATTAAATAAATCTTAAAAAAACTACAATAAATATTTAATAAATATTAAGGGATTATTTATAAAAATTATTAAGGCTTTATAAAGGCTTAATAAGAAAAATTTTGTATGAAAATTTGTTTTAAAAACCTTTTTAAGTTTTATAAATAAGGCTGTAAATATTTTTCTATTTATCGAAAGTAAAACAACTCTTAATTAATTAATTTACAAATATATTTTGATTTGTTCAAATATAGATTACATTTAAAGAAAATTTTTTTCATCCAAATCAAAGAAAAATTATTAATTTATTAATTTTTCGAAATTGTAATCAAATTATACCTACCTGAATGTAGTGAAAAAGGATTGAGATACAAAACCAAAGTGTTTTTTATAGTCGTTTTGCCAATAATATTAAACATTTTTTTAAATAGTTTTTCCAAACATTTTTGATAAATTTCTTTTCACAGCCCTATTATATGGTTTAAATTTGTAAGTCTGTAGTCTAAGATTGGCTTAAAAATTAAATCTAAAATCGAGCGGAATTAATCACACCTTTTCAAAACGCTTGTTTTAAAATCGTTTTCAAAAAATATCGTTTTCCATCAAATACTTGATTTTTTTGTCTGCGCATCGATTAAGCATCCGCCACAGCTGATTAGTATTAGGAGGGTAAACCACATATGCGCATCCAATGCAGCCTTCTATTGTTGAGGGTAAACGCAACTAAGCAATTCTCAATTCCTTTAATCATTAAAATATTTATTTAAATAATACTAATTATAGAGAAAGTGTTAAACTTTTTATATTGAATTTGTTAAACTTCTTATATTGAATTTGTTGTTAGGAAAAAAAAAACTTATTCCGGCCACTCTGGCAACTATATACATACTATACATATGTATGTATGTATGTATATAAGCATGGATTTCTCCACGTGTGCCTATTTATGGAAACATTTTTAATCATCTGTCAGACTTAAGCCAAAAGAAAACCATAAATTATATATATTTATTCAACATTTGCAATTGTGTATGTGTTTTTTTTTTTAATTTCACACCCTGTCACGGATAATTTTTTTTGCAATTTTTCATTTAATGTCAAAAAGAATTTTGTTTAACATTTCATCAACTGGTTAAATAATTTTCCTCTGAAATTTTCACATGTATTCTTGCCACAGTGCGGAACTTAAAATGAGAAACATTAAATAATAAAAGTTTGAATAAAAATGTATTAACACAAACTACAGGCAAGAAATGCTGCTGTGATTTTGTGAAATATTTTGAAGAAAAAAGTGTGCTGAATTTAAACTTTTTTTTAATAATAATGTAATTGAATATGTTTTAAATAAATTCAACCCTACCGTGAATGAAATATGAAACAGTTCTTGAAAGTCTACCCAATAAGCACTCAAAAAATTAAAATTCCAGTACTTGAAATTGAACTGGAAACAAAGTTGAATTCAAGCATTTTTTCAAGTAATTTTCAACTTTGGAAATATTTTTAAATAAAAAATCAAACAACATACATATATGCTCAAACCTTGTCAAATACGTAATTTATTTATTATTAAAACTGAAATTGTGGTGAATATATCAAAAACAAATAAATAAAACCGAATTTGGAAAACAAAGGTGAGTAAAACGTGAAAACAATAGCGAAGGCAGATGTGCAGAAAATAATTACTTGAAAACAAAGGAATTGCATTTTGCTTTCCATTTTAAAAGCCTTGTTTTTGCAGCTTGAAATACACTCGAATTAAATTGTAATACAAGGTTGAATTACAGTATAATTCAAGGCTTGATTAAACTGTACTACAACTGAATTATTCGCATTGAGTTCAAGTTCCCATTTCACTGGAGAATGCTATTGAATTAAAGTGTGCATCAAGCATAATTCAATCCTTGACAATTGATTGCGTGGCTTGAATAACACTTGTTTTACACTTGATTTCAAGCAAAATTGCTTATTGGGTAAGATAAGAGGTTTGTGACTATTCAGGTTGTATTGTTGAAGTCTACTGATGATTTGTTACAGCAACTATGAAATGCATATAGACCAGCAAATAAATTTCAAATTATGAAATTTTCGTTTTAATGAAATTTTCATTCCCAAAGAAGGGAATTTCGTATTAACGTTTCTTCCCGCTATTTGTAAAGCTTGAAAATTATATCGATACCTTATTATAGAAATGCCCTAATCAATATTTTTTTCATGTTTAATAAATTAGAGAGGCCCATCTATCGAAAAAAATAATGAGTTAGGGCATTTCTATATTAAGGTAATGAATGATATTCACGTATATTAACTAAAAAAAAAGCAATGAAAAATTATGATACTATTCTAAAGGAACAAACATAAATGCGGGATTTTGTTGTTGTTGCTAATTTTGATTGATGATATTTTTGGTTGTATATATGACAACTTACATGGAAGTGCGTGAACACAGAAAAAATCAGTTTCATTTTTGATAACAAAAATCGCGGTATTCAATCATTTTAATTTTCGAATTTTCTGCGATAAAGAAATCCGCTATATCAATAACAAAAATTGTAAACGAATAGTGTTATTTTTTTCAATAATACAAATATTTGAACTAATAAAATATCTTTTTAATAATTTATAATTTTTCAATAAAGAAATTTAATGAATCAAGGAAAAAAGTTGTTGAGTGAAATTTTATTTTTAGTGATAATTGTTATTGTGTTGTGTTGTTTGTGAGTATGTCACATTTTTCAAACACTTTTTGTTTGTTTTCGCTTGGCTGCGATTAAAATTGAATATGTTTCGGATGATTAGTTGAACCGGCAATCTCTTGACTAATAGACTAACGTACTTACCACTCAGCTAAAGAGCAAATCGTTATTGGTGACGCAAATAATGTATACACGCAAAACATAATTACTTATGTTTCTTCTACATGTATGATATAATCTAAAAATAACTTTGTTGAGTAAAAAAAAAAAAGCAATTTGAGTCCGATCACAGGGGAGATGTGTAAACATCTAGTAATGAAAAATGTTCTTAAGTTGGAAGTACCATGCTTTTAGTATATTTTTTAATTAATCAATTAAAAGTATCAAAACTTTCAATATTGTAAATACATAGGAATTTGCTGGTTGTGCTTGTTTTATTTAACTTATTTCGTTAGTAAATGGGCACACTGCTGTTTAGTGAAATGTAATGCATGTAGTTATCTTACAACAATGGTTTTCGAACTATACAGCGCTAGCACAATTATATGTTAGTGAAAATTAGTAGCTACTATTGCACACAAGATGGTCTTTATATGAAGCTATTAAGTTTCTCTGTACTTCTTGTTGTCCGTATGAATGACAATCTCAAAGAAGATGAAGACTTTTAGTGTGACAATTTTAGGTTTTTGTTTTCCTTAGTTTGCTTTGTTTTAGTAAATTTCTTATTAAAAGTGCAAAAAATCTTTTTAAAAGTTATTAAAATTAAATGTTTTTGTATTAATTTTATTTATTTGTTTTTATTTGCCTATGATAACTTAATCTACAACAATTAGTAATAAATTCAGTAAAGTGCGACTTTGACCCGCGCACGAAGGGTTCGTGCGGACACTTTAGCCTATATAACAAATAGTTTTGGCTTTTTTTTCGTTTATTGCGTTTTTTCGCTTTTTGGCGCTTTTTTTAGTTATGACACTTTTTTCCCTGTTTTGTCGATTTTTTAGGCTTTTGGCGTTTTTCCCATTTCGGCGATTTCTTTTTTTTTGTTTTTAGGGTTTTTTTATTTAGGCGATTTTTTCATTTTGGCGATGTTTTTGTTTAAGGGTTTTTTTTAACGTTTGCGATTTTTTTATTTTGGCGATTTTTTTTTATTTTGGCGATTATTTTTCTGTTTTTGTAGTATAGGGTGTTTTTTTAAGAGGTATAGAACTTCGAATTGAAATAAAATACAAGAAAATCGTTTTAATGTCCATCAATTTGGCTTTATTGGAAGGATAATTTTATGCCATTAATGTTTAAATATGATTTCGGGCATGTGACCGCCGCGGCTGGCTCGAATAAAGCCAATTCTACAGGTCCAATTTTCAACCACTTTTTCGAGCATATGGGGCCGTATGTTGGCAATAACGCCACGAATGTTGGCTTCCAAGTCCCCTAACGTTTCTGGTTTGTTGGCGTAGACGAGCGACTTCACATATCCCCAAATAAAATAATCCAATGGTGTCAAATCAAACGATCTTGGTGGCCAATTGACAGGTCCATTCCGCGAAATTATGCGCTCAACGAATGTTTCCTTCAATAAATCGATTGTGACGTGCGCTGTGTGGCATGTAGCGCCGTCTTGTTGGAACCACAACTCATCCACATTCATGCCATCCAATTCGGGAACAAAATAGTCGGTTAGTCGGCTCCAATTGCTGTGCACGGTGGCGAATCGATTCATTCGGGTCCTCTTCAACACTTTGCTCTACAGCGGCAATTGTTTCTTCGGTGCGCACTGTTCGACATCTCTGCGGATGCGTATTATCACATAGAGTAAACGTAGTGCGAAAACGATCCATGGTTAACCGAATTAATTGCTCTGATGGACGATTATGTCGACCATAAAATGGACGGAGCTTGCGGTAAACTTCGCGAACTGAACCATTATTTTCGAAATAAATTTGCACGATTTGCAAGCGTTGTTCTTTTGTCAACCTGTTCATGATGAAATGGCAAACCAAACTAAATATTAATCACTTGACAGCTGACAAAATGGCCGCCAGTTAAAAAAGTGATGCCAACTTAAAGTTATATACCTCAATAAAAAACACCCTTTATTTTTTTCACTTTGGCGATTTTTTTTTATTTTGACGATTTTTCCGTTTTTTCGCGATTTATTTTAGTCCTAGAATTTTTTTTTAATTTGGTGCTTTTTTCGGTTTTGGCGATTTTTTGGCGATTTTTTTAGATTTGGCGATTTTATAATTTTTTGATTTTTTAGTTTGCCGTTTTGAAAAATTTTAAGAGTTTTGCTCTTACGGTTTCCACGATACAGCAAGTTGTCAAAGTTACAAAGTCAAAATTGCATTAACTGATTAAATTTTTTAAATTTACTGTTAATTCTTGTAGTCTGTATAAAAATACACAAACTTTACAAAATTCAAGTGTATGTATATTACATGGGATTTTAACATTTTTCGTTGCTCGTTTTGGAACACCTTTTAATTTTTAACTCTCATATATTTGCTGTCGTAGCGGCCAAATGTCTACAAACTGTGTCCGAATTTCAGGTCCGTAGCTCTTACGGTTCATGAGGAAATATCCTGTAACAGAGGAACGGACAGCGTAGCGAAAACAATAGGGTTCATTTTCACCTTTGGTGTACGCAACCCTAATAAAGCAATTATTATTTTCACCTTTGGTGTACGGAACCCTAATAAAACAAAAAACCTAACGACCCTAACAAACAAAAGCCAGCAAATTCCTATGTATTTACAATATTTTAAATAAGTTTGTATTGCTTTTTTCAAACACTAATACACTAATACATAGCTCACACCGATTTGACTAAGCTGTGTGCATCTCAGCAAAGAAATCTCAGCAAAGAAATCTCAGCAAAGAAAATTTTTACCGCCTAGCGTATAGATATTTGCGCATCAAAAACAAGCCACGATGTTTTTTGGTTTCTTGTCGGAATTCACACGTATATAACTCGAGCAAACAAAAAAACAACAACATCAGCACATGAGCACGTTGAGTCAATCGACAAGCAAGGAAAACACCAACACAAACAAATGAAATTAAATGATATTTTAAAATGCGCGGAATTGATAAGTACAATATTCAAGTTAATGACAAATATTATTCAAATTAAAAATTTTATTCATTAAAATGGTTTTATTGAAAATAATTCTTGTCTATTTTTAACGCCCGACTAAAAAAAGGGGTGTTATAAGTTTGTAGTGTGTGTCTGTGTGTCTGTGTATCTGTGTGTCTGTCTGTGTCCACGTACAAGCCAAACGGCTGGATCGATTTTAATTTAGTTTTTTCTGTTCGAAATATGACTTGATCGAGAGGGTTCTTAGCTATGTTTGAAAAAAATCGGTCCAGCCGTTTAGAAGATATAACATCTTTTCTGGTTTTTAAAATTTTTAATTTTTGTTATTTTCTGTGAAGTGATATTTGTTTTTTATTTTTTAACTTTGTAACAATTTAAGTTACTGAAGAATAATTTCTCATTCAAGCGTATGAGTAATATTTATTTAATTCGATTCATAATATTGCACATACGCACAATTTTGCATACACTGATGAACAAAATAGATTTCACACAGAAAGGGGCGGCAATAATTTTGAATTTTATACGGGATTGTGACGGAAATTACAAACTCACACGAAATAAATACAACACAGAGTTTTTCAAGTCTCAAGAAATTTCCATAATATTGCTAAAAATAAACAGCCTTTCAGTAACAGCGTTTTAAATGTTTTGCTGTAAACTTGATGGAAAGAAACCACATAAAAATATAGAAAATTAAATGAACAGAAAGTAAATCAGTTTGGTGTGATACACAACCACGATAATTACTAATATTTGTGAAGAGATAATTTACAATGAAAATATGTTGAAAAAAAAATTATATAAATCTGTGAAGCATTTTTTTTTATTTTCCCGAATTTTCCCACATTTCCTATAGACATATATGAAAATCTCATAAACGAACTTTTTATATAGTTATTTTAATTTTTATTTTAACTAAGCACTTATATATACCTAATTTAATTCAATGTGAATAGAAGTTGCAAAAATAGAAATAGAAAAATGTATTGTAATTCGCAATTTTCTCTTAACCCTGCACCGTCATCCTGCGCCCAAAATGATGGTGCGCTATTTTATTTTCAAATTAAAAGATGTTTTTTGGTTTCGTTTTTCGTATAATAAAAAATAAACAAATTCAACTATACTTGTAACATAAAAACGATTTAATTATTTCTTTCGGATTGATGAAAACTATAGGAATCTGAAGCACCAAAATGACATTGGAACGGAATGGTTAATACGGAATCCAAACCATTCTGAACGGAATCTGTGAAACGGCTGATAATATGTGCTGGCTGATAATATATGTTTTTATTATAAGAAGCTAGAAGAAAAAAATTTGTAATGTTTTATACACTTGATGTTATATATATATATATATGCTTTGTTTAAGAAACTTACCAATTAAATGACGACGTTTATTATTTGTCAAAATGAAGGATGACGTGACGTTAGTGTACAAAAAATAAGAATATCGCTCTAGAGATATATTTCAGCTCGTGTAATTCAAAAAATATTTTTCGCTGTGTAAAAAAAGTGAAAAATTTGATACGGCTTTATCGCGTGAAACTTTGGTATTTTGTATGAAAAAAAAAAAATATAATTTCACGTGAACAAAATAATTGCCTTTTTTCCTACTAAGAACAGTGCAACACCAAAAAAATATAACCTGGGTGTAATTTTTTAATTTTCTCATGCTCATATCTTACGAATCTTTCGAAATTTTGATTTACTTTCTGAGGCAAAATTATAGCACTTGTCATAAAAACAAAAATTTTGATTACATAAAATAAAAAAAACTTCATCTTCAAGATCAAAATCGCAAAAAATTAAAAAAATCGATTTTTTTACCTTGTTTCCCCTGTTCAGATCCATACGTGGCAAACCAACCGTTCAAAGTTCAAGGAAATAATCCAGTACAAAAATGCACCAACGATCTCAATAAACAACTTTTAGAATTTGTAAAATTCCTAGGAATGATTCTTAACACCGTTTCGGTAGCGCTTAGATAGCAGCAAAAGTAAAAAAATCACCCGAAAATTTTTATGTCTCAATTATGGATGGCAATCGAACTTCAGTTGCCGAGTTAACTAGCAACGCAACTGAACTTAAAATTTGTATTATGTATGGCAACTTCCTCCATTTGCCAAAAAGTTATCGAAAATACGATTATGACAGATTGGCAACTGAAAATAATGTAAAAAAAATATTTAAAATATAAGAAATACAAGTGCAAAAAAGAAAATTATTGAGTAAAAGTGCTTAAAAACATTACTGATCATAGAAATTATTAGTTAAGTGGAATTAATTATTGGTAAAGAGAAGGAAGTACAAAATTTGAATCTATTAGAAGACTCTTTAGAATTACCGCCTCTACTGTGAGTAAATGTTGTTGCCTAAAATATAAGTTTGAACAATCTCTGTTTTAGTTGTTAAGCATATTTTCCTTAAATATGCATAGAAGAAATTAAAAAAAAAAATAATATTGCAATTACTGTTTAATTTTTAAACTTTTTTGCCTTTAAACTATGCAGCAACTACAAAATTGTGAAATTACCAGCTGTTGGTTGCCAGTTGCCTACCGTAATACCATTTCGGCAACTAGCAATGCAACCAAAGTTCGGTTGCCATCTGCATATAAGCGAGCCATTAATTTCATTTGCTTAAATCCTTTTTTGTCAGTCATAAAATGATTTGTGTTGAGTGAAGAGATACTACCCCCTGCCAATAAGATATAAATAGTACATATTTTTAATATTTATATTATCTTTCCAAATAAAATGTTTATCACCGCTCACAGGTGGAAATAACATCTTACGGTCTCCTAGGTCCAAGTTGAGGGTTTTGAACTTTCTCCAACGCTTAAAAATTACATTAACGTACCTTTTCACAATGTCTGGTTAAAAGATAACAGAGACTTTAACGGCAAGTTATGTATGAAGAACTTGCAGTTAAAGTTCACGTTAACTCTTAACCAAAAATTGTGAAAAGGGACGTAACTAAGCAAAAGTATGGGAAAATTTAAAAAAATTTAATTTTTCAGAGGTAAGACTAGTTCCTTTGAGGGTAACTTTTTTCCCCTATGTCTGATTTTTATTATTTTCAAGCCTTTAACGCCTAACCCCCTTATGCAAAAAAATATTATATTTTAGCTTTAAAGTTCATAGTAGTTGCCAAGCACTTTAAGGCTAACATACATAGCTTTGTTAAGAAATCATATGCAAAAGACAACTTTGAATATTTTATTATTTAATAATAAATTCTGGTAACACCACCATGTTCAACAACCTTTTCAACGCTTATGATGTACAAAATCAAATACAATTGTATTCAAAAAATTTTTTATTTTATTAAACAAGTTCTTATGATCTTGAAATAAATCAACCTAATTTAAAAAATATGAGCTTCTGACATGGTAGGAAAACAGATAAACATTTCTATGAGGTAAAAACAAAAAAATATGATGAACAAAGAAGAATTATCACAATTTCTTTCATTCGAATGAAATGAGTACTCGAATATCCAGCTTTTTTCAATTCGGTTTGATTGTATGTACATCACTAAAATATTTTTGAATATTTGAATTTGGCTCCATGAAAAATCGCCCAAAACCAAATCGCCCAAAAATAAAAATTAAAAATCTCCCAAAATTTTTCCATACAAAATTTGGGTGATTTTTCATATAAAAAAACGCCCAAAAATTTTGGGCAATTTTTAATTTTTTTTGGGGGATTTTTCATTTTGAAATTTTGGGCGATTTTTCATATGAGAAATGTTTCCATGAAAAATCACAAAACCAAAACACCCAAAAATAAAAATGAAAAATCGCAAAAAATTTTTTATAAAAATTTTAAATAATTTTTCATATGAAAAATCGCCCAAAATTGTTCAAACATTTAAAAATTAATATGAAAAATACACACAAATACCATGGTGGACAAAATTCTTAAGGCAGGCAGTGCAGGAAAATGTTATTAAACAAAAAAACTTGGCAAAGCGGAAAATCTTTATTAATCAGCGCCGTGTGGGGAAATACCATGGTGGAGAAAATCCTTAAGCCCGGCCGAAGGCCGGTAGTGCAAGAAAACGTTCTTACGCAGGAACACTTTGCAAGGCAGAAAATATTTATTAGGCAACGCCGTGTCGAGGAACGCTATGGTGTAAAAAATTCGGGAACGAACGAACATTATTTACTCTTCTCTATAACTTTTCTTTTTTCATTTTAATATAAAAATGAAATTACTATCCCCCTTATTCAAAAAAATATTTTACTTGAGCTTTAAAGTTCGTAGTAGTTACCAAGCAATTTAAGGCTAACATTGCTTTGTTAAGAAATTGTATTCAAAAGACAACTTTAATTATTTTGTGATTTAATAATAAATTCTGGTAACACCACCGGGTCAACCACCATTTCACAGCTTATGATGTACAACATCGAATACAATTTCACTCGAGTATTCAAATAATTTTTTATTTTATTAAATACATTTTTATTATCTTGAAGTTAAGCAACCTAATTTAAAAAATATAAGCTTCTGACCATGTTGTAATTATACAGGTGACTGCGTAAGGATTTGTTATACAAAAATATGGCAACCATAGCTGTGTAAAGAACCGAAGAATGTCAAAAGCACAAAAAATAATCGTACTAAATCCAAAACAAAATCGAAGTTTTTGACATTCTGCAGTTCCAAGCATATATAGCAAAAAATTATCAGCTGAAGTAGCGCTGCCATCTTGTTAGATGCACCTTGCTTCTGACATGGAAGCAAAACCGACGAACATTTTTATGAATTAAAAATAAGAAAATATGATGAACATAGAAAAATTATCTCAATTATTTTATTCGAACGAAATAGGTATTTGAATATCCAGCTTTTTTCGATTTGTTTTATTTTAATGTACATCACTAAAACATTTTTGTATAATTGTATTTATTTTAATATTTTTTTTATGGATTTTGCCATGTATTTCGAATCAGTTGTATAATTTAGTGATGTTTTCCATCACATGACAAAAATAATAAATGTAAAATAAGAGCTAGCACTTCTAGCTTCATTTTCAGATGTAACATGAATCAATATGTGCTATATTAACAAAAATATTTGAGGTACAAAATACACATTTTGGAAATATCAACTTAAAGTACTCTTAAAAAACGTGGGTGCCTACTTTAGAATTTTGATATAATAATTTGTTTGAATACAACTTTACTTAAATTTGCTTTTCAAAGCTTTGTTAAGTTTTTTTTTGAATACGACCCTATAACTTTAATTTTTTTCTGGTGTTTTTAAATTTTGGGCAATATTTCATTTTTTTGGGCGATTTTTCATTTTTTTTTTTGGGTGATTTTTCATTTTGAAATTTTGGGCGAATTTTCATTTTTGGGCGATTTGGTTTTGGGCGATTTTCATGGAGCCTTTGAATTTATTTTAATATTTTTTTATGGATTTTGCTATGTATGTATTTCGAATCAGTTGGATAATTTGGTGATGTTTTCCATTACATGAGAGAAATAATAAATTTGAGCTAAAATCTAGCACTTCTATCTTCATTTTCAGATATAACATGAATAAATATGTTGTATATTAACAAAACTATTTAAGGTACAAAATACACATTTTGGAAATATCAACTTCAAGTACTCTTAACAAACGTGGCTGCCTACTTTAGAATTTTGATATAATAATTTTTTTAGAATACAACTTTACTAAAAATTGCTTGGCAAAGCTTTGTTAAGTTTTTTTTTTGCATACGACCCTAAGACTATAAGACGAATTTATACTAAGTTTTATTCATTTACGGGTACTCAATAGCTTTTCACAAGCAAAACAAACTAAAAAATAAGTAATGCCCCGCTTGGTTGCTCAAATACTCCTCGGTGCGACGAGAGCAACTCTATAATTTAAAACGAAAGAAACATTTTTCGAATTTACATCTTAATAAACATGGAAGTGTTGAATTAATATGAAAACAATTTGAGATACACTTTTATTCTTTATTTTCAAATCAAGCCCTTGGTGCTTCATATTCTTGTGAATCATTCTATTCAACACTTACATTTAAAAAAAACCCAAAGCTATTTTTTATTTTTTCTATAAAAATTCTTTCAGGATTATTAAATATTGAGCCTAAGAGACACTCCAACTGAGTTCAACAGCTGCTTGCAGCTCGCGAGTCACGTTACGGCCACCTCTGGTTTTTAGCTTAGCCACAACGTATGATTTATTTTACAATCGACGATTTATCACAAAATATAAAGAAGTGTAAAAAGTGACAGTTAAAAAAAGCTGGAATCAGGTTTCTTAAAATTTTTTGAAAAAAAAGAGACAAATATAGTTTATTTCAAGGTGTACATAACCAGGTGGCAGCGCTACTTCAGCTGATAATTTTTTGCTCTATGCCATGCTGTAATTATACAGGTGACTGCGTAAGGCAACTATAGCAGTGTAAACAACCGAAGAATGACAAAAGCACAAAAAGAATTGTACCAAAACCAAAACAAAACGAAGTTTTTGACATTAGTCGGCTACAAAGAACTTAGAGCAAAAAATTATCAGCTGAAGTAGCGCTGCCACCTGGTTATGTACACCTTGCTCTATGTGCTTTGTAGCTAACTATTGTAAAAAATTTCGTTTTGTTTTGGTTTTGGTTTTGGTACAATTAATTTTGTGCTTTTGACATTCTTCGGTTGTTTACACTGCTATAGTTGCCGTATTTTTATATAACAAATCCTTACGCAGTCACCTGTATAATTACACTATATACTTATTCATTAAAACGACCAATATAAGAAATCGAAATTTTATTGTACTAGGAAGAAGAATCAAAAAAAAAAAACACCGACAAAATTTTGGATGCAAAGGAGTCAAAGAGAAAAACACATTTATTTTTGGTCGCGTGATATCGTTGTATATCTGCTTCGTTCATCCATTATACACTCTTTTATTTGAATTTTCTGCATTTATATTTGCATATATTTATTTTTATTATTTATATATGTATGTATGCGTATCAATAAAACGAATAAATTTATTTTTTTTAAAGCAAGAAAAGTTAATACCCAACCATAACTTGACAATTAAAATATACATAAGAATTTAAAGTTGCAATTTAACTTCACAGTTTTATAAAGGAAATGTATTTGTAGGATGATAACTATTAAAAAAGTAAATAAAAAAGATAATCGGAAGAGAAAAAGTAAGTTTTTGAAAGTTTTTTTCTTCTCAAATTTAAAGTAATTTTTGTCTTACATAATATCCGGCATGTTGCGTATGCAATTTAAGATTTCTTCCGGCTTTGCATCGTACTGGCATATTTTATGAATTGTTGTAAATAAAGGGAATCTGAAGGGAAATTTTAAAAAAGATTTTTAAAGATTATTTAAATAACATTGCAACCTTTAAGAGCCGAAGAGACACAGGTTAGAAATTTTTTCTCTACAGTTCTGACAATGTTCTTTTCTTAATAAAAGTTGTTCGTATGAACAAGAATAAAAGATAATAAAATAAAATTTGGTAGAATATGCAATCATGGTGCATATCATGGCAGTAGAATCAAAAATATTGGACCAGATAATTCAAAGTGAAAAATCAACCAGGCAAATGACTGGACTGTAAAGCCTCAAAATCTTAAATTTTTGATATAAAAGTATTTTTTTTTAAATAAAGTACATATCGTACATACATATCGTTACCATAATATAGAAAGGCCGTAACTCATTATTTTTTTTTTCTTGAAATTGAGTTTTTTTATATTTTGAAAGAGAAACATTTAGGGCCATTATTACAACTTAAAGATAGTTAAAAGTAGGATTTTATCGGGCGTATAAAAACATTATCATTTGCAAAATTTTACTTTAACCTAAAGTGAGCGATTAATTACAGGCAAGTTTATCCTACCTGGTAAGTTAAATCCAATTTGCAATAATGGAAATTTTTTTATACGTCCGACAAAATCGTACTTTTAACTATCTTTAAGTTGTAATAATGGCCCTAAATGTATTGAAAAGGCAAAAATCTCGGTTTCAAATATATAATGAGTTGCGGCCTTTCTATGTTAAGGTAACGATATCGCCTTATTTATATATAAATAAAATGTAAAAACATGCGAAGATCACACAGAAAAATTAAAGAAAAACTAATTGAATTTGAAATTGTAACTGAACTTTTTTGCTTTAACCGCCAGCTAATATCGTTAAATAAGCAAAATCGTTAGATTTCCGTTATATATATTATAGCGATACAATCATAGTAATAAAAGTTACTGAATCCAGTTAGAGATGTGTTCTCAATAAAAAGCAATATGCCACTGATCTACTTACTTTCCTTCCAAGCCTTTTTGTTTTAACATCACTGACACAGCGTTTGCAGTCACGGGACCCGTTAGCTTTTCTCCACCCAGTATTTCCATTTCAAGTGTTTCTAAGGGAAATTCACTCTTCACAAAAGCTTCAGCCAAACGGCGATTTCGGCTGGCATGGCATGCTGTGATTAAATCGGCCAAGCCGCAGCTTTCAAAAAGTGTAGACAACTTACTGCCCGGATAAAATACATCAATAAAACGAATCATTTCCAAGAAACCAAAACTTATACAGGCCGATTTAGTGTTGGCATTACAATCGAAACCATCCAATAAGCCACAGCCAAAAGCCAAAATGTGCTTCAAGATAAAGCAAAAGAATAGTAAGCAAAGTAAGTACACATTGTGCCTTATTACGACTGTCGTATTTCAACTACGACTACGACGATTTTGTACTAAATTAAGCAAAAAATGCTGCAGTGCTCTTTAGACCATTACAAAATTAACGTAGTCGAAGTCTTAATACGACACTCGTAATAGGACCCATTTTCTTCGATGTCTAACATCTGCATTATACCTTTAAAAATCCACAAGCCTCAACACAATCAGCATCATCTATAACATTTATGCGAAAATTGCTTTGCCGGAATATGTTGCCGAACAAAATGCAATTCTTAAAATCACGGCAACCCAAAGTCGCTTCGCAAAAGCCATTTGAAGTCAGTGCGGAGGCCAAGCTGGCGCCCATTAAAACTGCACAAGGAATCTGTAACGACAGAAAATTATATTTTTATTTTGGAATCTTAACATTTAAGTTACATTTTTACAGAAAAATTTAGCGTACACTCAAGGAAAAGCTGCAACTTAAAAATAAGAACGCCTCACATTATTTATTTATTTATTTATTTATTTATTTATTTAGGTCTATAGAACAATGTTCCTTACAGACTATAATAACTGAATTAATATGTTATATTAATTAATTTATGCGTTAATAAAGCTAATTTAATCTATTTATAAGGTATAAAATAGAATTTTTATAAATTCGTTTGGATGCATTAAATTCAACCATTTGAATACTATTCAATTTATTAAAATCAGCAAAAGCTCTTATTAAAGGACTATTTAAAGTATAATTTCTATGATGAAAGCAATTATAAAACAAGTTACAATGTCGAAGACATCTATTCGGTACATTAAAGGGAACTCTCTCCAGTAGGATAGAACAATCTATATTAGCATTAATAATGTTAAATATAAATAATAAGGATTGCATTTTTCGACGATATTCTAAGGTTTCAAGACCCAAATGAAGACAGCGCGATTCATATGAAGGCTGAGGCAAAGCAAACTTAATAAATTTCCGCTGTATTCTCTCGATACGTGCAATAGAATTTTTACAATAAGGACTCCAAATTAAAGCCCCACATTCCAGTTTAGATCTTACGTAAGATGTATATAAAGATTTAATTGTATAAGGATCTGAAAAATCAGAGCAGTTTCTCCTAATAAACACTAATGTAGAATACGCATTCGGAATTAACCTTTCTAGATGCGGTTTAAATGTTAACTTTGAATCAAAAGTTATTCCCAAATCATAAATTTTACTACAATATTTTAAAATAACAGATATTATGTTATAAGATGACGGAATTAGTGTACGAGATCTTGAATAAGACACATAGGCACATTTATCCATGTTGAATTTTAGAAAATTATTGTCACACCAATTGCTACGACTAGAAAGATCCTTCTGCAACAACTCTACATCATGCATATTACCTATCTTACACCTAATTCACACGAAGACTTTTATGAAGTCTATTTTTCGACGTCATTTTTGGTTTGATAGCGAACGGGGTAGAGAAGAAAGAGGGGTAGAAAAAATGACTCGATTTCTGTTTTCTATGGTTTTTTTCATACCCTGTCGGAAATTCGGTTAACATTAAGCTAACTATTTCACAAATAGTACTGACTTTGGTATACTTTTAATGTAATCAAATGACTATTTTAACATTACGATGTCCTAGGCGGTAGTAAATTGTCTCACTCTGCACTACTTTCAGCTAACTTAAAGTTGACTTTTTTAAATCACCTGGTAGTCAGTAAGTTAAAAAATTTTTTCCGGGGTCCGAACATGTATCATCACACGTTGTGTACTCAACGCGCTACCACTCGGCTAAGGTACTATCTAAAATAACAACAGCAAAATGTTAATATAAAACTGAAATGAGTTTGAAAGTAGCTGAGAATAAATTTGTTGGCTCTCATGAAATTTGATTACGTACTCAACTTAAGAATTAATTTTGGGTTTGTTCTGGATGAAATTGCAGTTAGCTTTTAGTCAGTCTAAGAAAAGTTAACTATAAGTTAACTATTTTTGTAGTCAACAACACATTCTCCGACAGGGTATGTACTGCAAATGTGTGTATAAACAATAAAATCAATAAAAATCAAAATCAATTAAAAAAATTAGACATATAAAAATAATCATGGTATGAACGCAAAGAATTTTTGGTAGCAACTTCGAAAGGGAATGAAGAAAAATAGACGTCATAAATTTCATCGTCTGAAATAAAATAAAAAATGTATATTGATATAATTAAAAATAAATAAAATTAATAAATTAATACTGTGAATTAAATAAATAAAAAATTTCTTTCAGAAATGATATTTGATGATCTATACCAGGGGGTCGATTCTGATTCTGTGATAATGTGAAATGAAAAAAAAACTTTTCATTTTCATTTACACAACCATTTTTCATAATACTTTTCACAATTACATAAAATGCGATTCTCGTTGCTATTATGAAAACATTGTTTTATTCCGTTGTGCCTATGAAACTTTTGTTTCTATGCTATTGAAATATGTCATGTAAATAAATAATATTAATTATTATTTATGTACATATTGCAAGGAACTCGGTATGAGCATAGGTAAAAGTGTTTAAAAGCTTATCGCTACATAATTAAACTTAATATTTGTCTCTTCTTTATTATAGATTGGGTGAAATTGATGCTTACAATTGCAAGGTCCGTTGTTTGTTCTGAATCATCGTCACAAGCAGAATTTAGGACAAACTACTTCAAACCATAGTTGTTATTATTCGTTTCTTCTTTAGGAATAGGGAAATGTGTTATGCCGTGCACGTCTCCTGCCGAGCTTAAATGTCAAACAGTGGCTGTGCTGCATAAAGGTTTTCTTTTTATCTTGCCTGTAGCCTTTAATGAAGAAAACCTTTGTCAGCAAAAATATGTACTCAGGAAAGTATTTATTATTATTATTATACTTAGGAGAGAAACCCTTTTAGTCCGGACGACAGCTTTGAAGGCTTAAAACTTATGAAGCCACTGTTTGATATGCTCGTAAAATGTTATGTTTTTGCAAAAGGCAAATGATGCCCATCGTGACATCATGGACGTTATTATTTCCTTTTTTAAATGCTACCGCGCACATCTTAAACCATCGCAATTAATTTTCCACATTCTATCATCTTAAATAGCTTGACCCAAAGGCATGACCTATATGTACCTCTCTGCACTTTTCTTCTCTGATCTTGGTACTCACTGTCTGCAGACGCATCTGTTACTGTATTTTTTTTTATTAACTGAATTTCGGAATTATCGCTTGCAATTTCAACATCCACCCCTAAATAATTCACAAGGTATTATTTTTGATTATGTACTTAAATTTTGGACTTGTTGTTAACAATTTCGACATCCTCTAAATAATTTAAAATCAAAAAAAATAGCTTCTTTACTGTTTTTCATGTAAATATTTTTTGTGAAAAATAATTTATCATATGAAAAGTTTTTTAAGTTTTTTTTCACAGTTATACTAAACGAGAATCGACTGAGTTATGTAACTGCGAAAAGTTTTGTTCCATTCCCCATTTTTTTTCGCAATGAAAATGTATTTAAATTCTTTTAATTTTTCACTGAACGGGAATCAGAAATGCTATGAAATCGTGAAAAAACTTTTCATTTCATAGTTTCACAGAACGAGGATCGACCCCCAGAGCTATTCAACCTTATTGGTTCGCGTACCACAAAACTCACAACCGACAATTCGCGTACCACCAAAAAATTTTATGTGTATAAACAAGTATGGGCTCAATAAATAACCAAACAATTTTAAAATGCGACCATATACGTACATAGGCATGTATATAACATGCGAACATTTGTGCATATGGGTCGTTCTACAATAGAAATGCTCGGTATAATAAAAATGGAAACTCATGAAAAATACGTAAGTATACTTTTAGGATCAAACATAATCTAATACAACATATTGTTTTTTTTTTAATTGCATTATTTGGTTGGTTGATCAAATTTTCGAAGATTTGGCGTACCACCTGGGAAAGTTTCGCGTACCCCAAGTGGTACGCGTACCACAGGTTGAATAGCCCTGGGGCCTAATTCCCGCATTCGATTGCGAGCGAGTTTTTACTCGAATGTGCGAGTTTTTTAACTTTTGGGATTTTCGCATTCGGTTTCGAATAACACATATCGAAATTTCTAATGACACAGCATTCGATAACGTGCATACATTCGAATGCAACCGTTCGTGTTTTTACTCTCAAGCAAAAAGGCATTTGAAATCATGTTTAACATAGAAAAAGCGAAGAAAAAGAAAATGTATGTTCAATATTTGACTTATTTATTTATAAATGAATGAATTCACAAATGTACGTATAAAAAAAATACAAATTAAAGAATTTCTCTGGGAGCATCTAAATAACAAATTAACTGCTTCTGGCCAACCAATAAAAGAATCGTAAATGTGGCTAGTGCTCTATTCTCTAACTTTACACTAATTTATTATTATTAAGTTAATAATTAAATTAAAATGAAAATAACATTCGTTTCTTTTTTCTGCATATACGTGTGTATGTACGTACATACATATGTTTTTGCACACATACATATATACATGTATGTATATAAAAACATGTGCTTTTGCTTACAATTTATTCAGTGTTGTGAAATGAATTTATATATAAATATGTTTGCCTTTTTCCAACACTGAAACAAAAACTAGATTCGCTTGGTAGCGAGTGACATCATAGGAAAATTTCTTGCCATCGAAATTAATTTCTATTCGAATGCAATTCCGATCACGAGTACAGGAATTAGGTCCCTGTTCTATACAATTGAAAAACTAAAATAAAAGAGTGAAAAAATATCTGCATGACCATTATTACTTTTAAAATCATATGTGATTTGAAAAGTGTGATTTTTCAGAACATGCCGAATTAGTTGATAAAAATTATTTTGTGGAATGGCACATGTTCCCTGCCATCAGTATACACAAAAAACACCAACTAACTGTTTTCCTTGCTCCTGAAAGTATGCACCAAAGTTAGTTTAGTTACATATATCAAGTACAAGCGAGTGTACAATAATGGATGACAAACAAAAACATTTTTTTTCCCAAATTAATATTTTACTTATTAAGTAAAATATTTTTTTATTAAAAATACATTGAAATTGATTATTGAGGAGTTTAGCTGGATCCTATGCGCATTTCACTGTTGCTAATGCAGATCATCAGGGAACCTTTACACAAAGCTTCTTAGAACATATAGAGTTATTATATTATAAACTTTCATTTAAACAAATGAGAAGCTCAATCACAAATAACAAAGTTGAAACAAGAACTCAATAATCAACATATTTTTTATTTTCTTACTTTACTATTGCTACATTGGCTGACTTTTTTTCAGCTTCAAATTGTAGTCGTAAGAGTATGTAAAAGAAAATTAATGTAAATAACAACAACATCTATTTAAGAATAGAGTGTTGCCACCCACACAAGTATTTTTTTGACCGGGTGCAGTCAAGTTAATAATTAGTGTTTTTTATGGGAATTGTTACAATTTAAGTTTAAAATTTTTAAACGCACTAATAATCCTAAATTAATATTTTACTTATTAAGTAAAATATTTTTTTATTAAAAAAATTTTAAACTTAGCTGTTGTTGTTATTTACATTTATTTTCTTTTACATACTCTTACGACTACAATTCGAAGCTGAAAAAAAGTCAGCCAATGTAGCAATAGTAAAGTAAGAAAATAAAAAACATGTTGATTATTGAGTTCTTGTTTCAACTTTGTTATTTGTTATTGAGCTTCTCATTTGTTTAAATGAAAGTTTATAATATAATAACTCTAGTTGTTCTAAGAAGCTTTGGGTAAGGGTTCCCTGATGATCTACATTAGCAACAGTGAAATGCGCATAGGATCCAGCTAAACCCCTCAATAATCAATTTCAATGTATTTTTAATAAAAAAATATTTTACTTAATAAGTAAAATATTAATTTGGGATTATTAGTGCGTTTAAAAATTTTAAACTTAAATTGTAACAATTCCTATAAAAAACACTATGTTTTTTTTTGTTAAATACAGGGTGGGGTCAGTGTTTTCAGACTTATTTTAGAGCCTCACCGCCAAAAATACAGGCATATGAAAAAAAACTCAAAAATAAATTACATATTTCAAAAGATCAATCTTAAAATTATAAATTGAAATGATACATCGAGATCAAAATTGCTAATTAAATCTTGTAATAAAGTAATTAACGTTTACTTAAACATATATTTAAGTACACATCGACGCTTCCATTCTAAAACATGCTAAGTCAAAAAAGATAGTTTTGAGATAAACGCCTTCAAAGTTTATTGATGATATCTCGGGAATGTTATCAGATAGAAACTTAAGCCTTTTTAGAATCATATAATAATTGCAATATAATTATATTTAGCTTATTTGAACTTTATAAATTTGTCGTAGATCATAGTTAAAAGTGACTTAAAATCACAAATCTCTTACCCAGTCCTCTAAGTAAGGTTCTTTCTCATCTAAAATGGTCATCTAAGTACACTTAGCATGTTTTACCCCCTTATTCTGAACTTTGTGACAAATAACAAAATTATAACAAATGACAATTTTTATATGTTAAGCAATGTAAAAATTGTTATTTGTTATAATTTTTATTTTGCCACAGAGCTTAGAATACGCCCAATAAGCAATTTTGCTTGAAATCAAGTGTAAAACGAGTATTATTCAAGCCACATAATCAATTGTCAAGGATTGAATTATGCTTGATGCACACTTTAATTCAATAGAATTCTCCAGTGAAAAGGGAACTTGAACTCAACGCAAACAATTCAGTTGTAGTACAGTTTAGTTCAAGCCTTGAATTATGCTGTAATTCAACCTCGTATTACAATTGAATTTAAGTGTATTTCAAGCTGCAAAAACAAGGCTTTTAAAATGGAAAGTAAAATGCAATTCCTTTGTTTTCTAATAATTATTTTCTGCACATCTGCCTTCGCTATTGTTTTCACGTTTTACTCACCTTTGCTTTCCAAATTCAATTTTATTTATTTGTTTTTGATATATTCACCAAAATTTCAGTTTTAATAATAAATAAATTACGTATTTGACAATGTTTGAGCATATGTATGTTGTTTGATTTTTTATTTAAAAATATTTTCAAACTTGAAAATTACTTGGAAAATGCTTGAATTCAACTTTGTTTCCAGTTCAATTTCAAGTGCTTGAACTTTAATTTTTTGAGTGCTTATTGGGCGGGTAATAGTTTGGAAAAAATTTAAATTTATTTTTTTTTTGACAACTTCATTTCAAACTAAATCATGCTAAGTCTACTTAAACCTTTTAAAAATTAAGGCTTTTCAAAATTGACAAACTATGCTAAGTACAGTTTCGCTCATAACTTTTGATTGAAAAGTCCAATTACTATCAAAATTTAACAGAATCTAAGTTAATAAACGATTAATTTAGAAATGCTATTCCCAGCATAACATGTTTTGTCGACTTAGCATGTTTTGTCAATGGGACCGTCGACATATTAACTACTAATTTACAACTTTCGTAGTCAGTATTTCCAGTATCATAGATTATATAAATATTTTTTTAAATTTCTTGAATTGCAAGAAATTCTGTTTAAGATAAAGAGTTACAGCATTTAGAAATTTAATAATGTCCATGAACTTGGAATATATACATATTTTCCGGAAGTGAATCCAGCATTTCTGATAACAAGTTCTTTCAATATAGAAAACAAGTAACTCTCTTTTGCACAAAATAGTTTATGTTGCAAATAAAATTTCTTGCATAAAAGTTTTATATTTTAAATATTATTTTATATTATTGAAATGATAAAAATATAGACAAAAAAATCTTTAATATGATATATTATTGTCATGCAAAATTCAAAACGCCGTACTTAATGAAAAATTCCAAATACGTAAGCTAGGTATAAGTTGATTCAAAACGCTACTATAAAAAAGGCCATTGACTTTTAGGGCCGTATCCAAAAAAAAAAAAAATAATAATAATTTGAACATCAAGTTTTCTTTCGTTAAAATTTGTATAGAAATTTTGTTTTAACGTACATTTGAAGCCAAGGCACATTTAAGCTCAAATAATTTATTTATTTATTTATTACATATTCTACAAAGTAAATTTAGTAGAATATGGTTGCACAAGTATGGAGGGAGTAACTAGACCATACGTTAAAGATGTTATTAACAGAATTTTAAAACAGTTTTTTTGACTAACTATACACGACCTATGCCTTCACATAGGAAGAAACTTGATGACAAATATTTTTTTTTTTTTCTTTGGATACGGCCATCAGATTTTGGGTGACGATATGTCAAATACCCTCTAATCAATACATTAATTAAACTACATACCTTTAAATATCTCATTACGGTGTGAGAAGGCAACTGTATGCCTCCCTCCTCGCTTGGAAGAAAGCCATTTGTGATCGTTATGGCAAAGGCGTTTGGCTTGATTTGGCCCAAAAGAGTCCTACAAAAGTCCGCTATGCGTGCATGAGGCGTTACAAAAATTATAACATCCGCATATCTGGCCGCCTCAACTAGATCATTAACAGCTAACTGAAATAAAAAAACGTCATGTTATAAATTAAGGCAAATAAAATAAAAAATAAAAAGTAAATCGTTACGAGTATAATTGTCTCGCACTCTTACCACATTTCCTGGCAGCTCGATTTCCGGTGCATATTTCTTATTTACATGCTTGGTATTTATTAAATCACTTAATGGCTTGCTATTGTGCAGCTCCTCGTAAACGAACATATTGACAAGATCTTCAACATTTTCCAAATTTATGGCATTTTCACCCACAACTTTTGCTATAGCGGTGGCCCTTTAATAAAAATTAATCCAGTTTAATACTAATTTCATATAATTTTTTTTCAAACATAATTTACCATTTTCCTGAACCGATAATGCAAATGCTAACCTTTTCCATACTAAAAAAGAAATAGAATTCAAGGAATTCATAACAAATTCCTTTTGAATTGAATTGAATAGACTTCAAACAGGGGGTGATTCAAAAGTTACTGTTTTTGTTCCTTAAAGGCAATATTGCCAGTTTAGTATTTTTGAGGCTAATACCACGAGTATTTTCACATGTTTAATAGGCCATTTACACCAGCACAAAATCAAGCAGATTTTAATTTAAATCTTTGTGAAAATCAACCAACAACCATTTGTTTACATTTATCAAGATTTTTTATCCAAAACAAAACCCATTCACTAAAAAATTTCCAAAACTACAACCAAATAAATGCAATGTAGCTAAGTCACACACCTTTTTAGGCAGACAGTAGCTAATTCACTCATCTTTTTCATAAATATGTTGTACAGGGTAGTAAAAAAATAAATAAAAATATTAGATTTTTATTCGATTTCCTACAAATCTACTGACAAAACTGATTTTGTTTTGTATGGGAAATCTAGTAAAACGCAGCATAATTTGGCTCTAAATCTCGTAAGTAGTAGATTTCGAGGTAACGTAAATGCCCTAAAAGACGAGTTTTCTAAAAACTTAACACAACGGCTCACATTACATTTGAGATATTTAAGGTTGACGTTATGTCAATAAATTGTCAATGTAATATGTCAATATATTGTGTGTTCCTATTTGCTTTATTATATTTAAGCAACAAATGTTTTTGTAAATAGTTTAATATTTTTCAAGTAATTGTTGTGTATCAAGTAATTTTTTCACATGCCGCCATTTAATAACAACACAAAGTTGCCAGAGTTATCAAAAACGCACTGAACATACTCCTTTTACGTGTTTGTCAATGAGTTTAATTCTAAAACTTGTTTTTGAGATGTTTAACAAAACAAGACAATGTATGGTAAAACATCTAAAAATTATTGTTTTTAAGCTCTTAAACACATAAGTGTGAATATAGTATATAATGTTATAGCCTGTTTCCATACACATACATATATACGTCTGTTAGAGCAAAACATTTGCCTAAAAATGTCAGGATATATTTAAGTTCTATTCCATATATATACATATGTACATGGAAACATATCGTGCCATAACCGCCAAGAAAAGCTTAACCAATATAATTTTCGAACTTAATTTTTTTGAACAAAATCGATCATGGGCGATCGAAAATAATCTATTTTCTTAAAAAGAAATAACGTGCCATCTATCTATAGGGTGTTTTTTTAGACGTATAGAACTTCGAATTGAAATAAAACACAAGAAAATTGTTTTAATATCCTTCAATTTGGCTTTATTGGAAGGATAATTTTATGCCATTAATGTTTAAATATGATTTAGGGCATGTGGCCGCCGCGGCTGGCTCGAATAAAGCCAATTCTACAGGTCAAATTTTCAACCACTTTTTCGAGCATATGGGGCCGTATGTTGGCAATAACGCCACGAATGTTGGCTTCCAAGTCCCCTAACGTTTCTGGTTTGTTGGCGTAGACGAGCGATTTCACATATCCCCAAAGAAAATAATCCAATGGTGTCAAATCACACGATCTTGGTGGCCAATTGACAGGTCCATTCCGCGAAATTATGCGCTCATCGAATGTTTCCTTCAATAAATCGATTGTGACGTGCGCTGTGTGGCATGTAGCGCCGTCTTGTTGGAACCACAACTCATTTACATTCATGCCGTCCAATAAAGTTGATGGACAAAGCTCCAATTGCTGTGTACGGTGGCGAATCGATTCATTCGGGTCCTCTTCAACACTTTGCTCTACAGCGGCAATTGCTTCTTCGGTGCGCACTGTTCGACGTCTCTGCGGATGCGTATCATCACATAGAGTAAACGTAGTGCGAAAACGATCCATGGTTAACCGAATTAGTTGCTCTGATGGACGATTATGTCGACCATAAAATGGACGGAGCTTGCGGTAAACTTCGCGAACTGAACCATTATTTTCGAAATAAATTTGCACGATTTGCAAGCGTTGTTCTTTTGTCAACCTGTTCATGATGAAATGGCAAACCAAACTAAATATTAATCACTTGACAGCTGACAAAATCGCCGCCAGTTAAAAAAGTGATGCCAACTTAAAGTTCTATACCTCAATAAAAAAACACCCATTATATTGTCTCGTTAATAAAAAAATCAGAATTTTATTTAAAAAATTATAATATTGATGCTGTTATTACAAAATCTTACAGAGAAATGAACAGATTAGTTTTTAGAACATTTTTCAGAACAAAATATAAAAAAAGTTTCTATAGTTGAAAAGCATTTTTCAATATATTGAAAGAAACAAAAAAACAAGTTCCTCAAATTGGCTTTTTTAAGATAAATAAACAAAGGAAAATTTTTTATTGTTTTCGTTAAACTAACAGCAATGGCTTCCTTCCAGCCAGCCTTCCCTGGCAATAAGGTATTCACTTCAACTCTTGCAACTGTGCGAAATGAAGAATTGCAATCAATTTTGTTTAAAGGCAAAAAAAATTAGATACAATGCCTAAATGAAATGTCAAAACTACTTTGATAAATTATGTAATCAATTTTACAATAACATCCACAGCTTTCAATTTACAGTATTCCAAGAGGCATCAAGTAAGGATTCTCTAAATAAAATCGTTATAAGGCATTAGCAAAATAACAAAACTTTTCCTTATACTAAAATGAAATTTGAAAATTAATTTGAAAATAACAATTTCTCTATTTTGAAAAGTTTAGCTACCGTATTCATAACAAAAATAAATATGGTCTACAAAACGTTGAGACTGCATATTCATTAAAAATTAAAATGTATATGAAATTCGTTTTAAGAAAATTTTTAAATAAAATATACATATGTATTTAAAAATGATTTTAAATTTTATAAACAAAACAAATAAAACAAATTTCCATCCAAAATTGGTTTTTTAAACCTTTTGTAAATCAAATTTGTTTTAAATGAATGCGACAGTTAAGCTCTAATAAAAGGTTTGTTCATTTACTTAAAAATTTTACGAATTTGTAACAATTGTTACTCGAAAGTATTCATTAACTCAAAGTTTCATGAAGAGAGCGTCAAAAGAGAGAAATAAATTGAGAGACAAGTAAAAAAATGTTCACTTTTGAAGAATTATCCAACCACATGTTATGTATTCTGTTTTCAAATTAACTATTTCAAACAAAAATATCTGAAAAAGTTAAACTCAAAATATGAATTTCTTTACTAGAAAAACATGAATACTTATGTTAAAAGAACGCATATTTTCTTAATTTATTGTTTATTTTTCACTAACCTAGCGGCTACACGTTCAATAAATTGCTTTAAATTTTTTCACACGCATTGTTTGTCAAAATTTGCTAAAATTGAAGTTGTGACGTAGGCTGCAGCAATAAAAAAATAAAATGAATTTGAAATTCATTTTAGGAAAATTTTGTATGGAAAATTTGAAATAAAATTCGTTTCGTTCAAATTCGTTTCAAATTTTATGAATTGGGAATGTATTGAACTTTGAAACAAAAATTGAAATAAGCCACATAAATTCAATTTTATTGTCAAGGAATTTGGTTTGTTTATTCTATCTGATCAGAGATGGAAAATGGGTTTTGCTATATTTTTTAATATAATAGAATTAAAAAATAATGAAAAATGCATACAAATAATTAATCCTGTGTAAAGAATTTCATATTCAATGTCGATTTTTAAATTTTGTAAGATAAAATATCATCAAACAAGATTACCTAAAATCTGACGCATTTTCCATCCATGGTTCTGATATAAATAAAATTTGTTTGAAAATTTTTACAAGTAATGCTAGGAACACAATTGGGACGAACGACGAATTTCGTCCACGTCGACGAATTCGTCGATGAGAATTCGCTGCGTAAATTCGTCGTGTGAAACACAATAACGACGAATTTACTCAGCGAATTCCTCTCTAATATTTTATAAAGTTGGTTATTGTCAGTGTGACCATATTAGCTAATTTTGGGGTAAATTTAGCCCATTTCTTCTGTATTTAGCTTTAAAATTTTTATTAAGCTCTTAGCTTCTTTTTTTTAGCTTTTTTTAAAACGGATTTAGCTTTTTTAGCCTTTTTTAATTCAAATTGCGTATTATCTAAAAATATATTAAAGACATACGTGATTTAGCTTAATTTTATTTTAAAATCTGGTCACACTGTTTATTGTGTATGTAAAGAGAGTGAGAGAAAATTGGGTATTTCGTCGTTCGTCGGCGTACAAAATAGAAATAAATCTATCTCAGAGTTCGTCACGCACGACGAATTTCGTTCTACGGCGGTGTTGTGTTCAGCGTTGCGGTTTTGGTTACTTGTAACCAAAATTGGTTACTTTTTTTCCAATGTGTACTTGTGTACTTTTTTTTTCCATTTTGGTTACTTTTTTGGTTGCAAAATATTTAAACGTCAAACACAATAGCGGAGTTCGATGTTTGATGCAAATTGTTTTGCGTAAGTGCAAATGCAAAATACCGTAGTTTTTCTTTCGATTGTGCGTGTGTATTTTGTTGTTGGATTTGAAAGAAAAGCTACATTTTTTTATATATAAGTTTGAGAACGAAACAAGCAGGGAAGGAAGCCGATCGGCTGTGAGTCGGCTAACAGCCGCCGCTGGCAGATTTTTTAAATTAGAAGTAAGTGCTGATATGGACATAGTTGAATTTTGGGACACCGATTCAAAATATACAACTCAATAATGCAATCTAAAGAATTGTGCATCAATCGAAAAAATTCCCATTAGTTTGGTCTGCCAAAGATTTGTTTTAATATTAACAAATTTAATACTTTATCTATACAGTCTTGTGTTTTGATAACGAATGTAATTAAATTACATATTAGCGGAGTTCGATGTTTGGTTGCAAATTGTCTTGTGTAAGTGCAAATGCAAAATATCGTAGCTTTTTTACAAAGAAAAGCTACGATATTTTGCATTTGCACTTTACAAAGAAAAGCTACGATATTTTGCATTTGCACTTAAGCAAGACAATTTGCATCAAACATCGAACTCCGCTATTATTTTTTTGTTACTAAAACTACTTTTGGTTTGGAATTTCTAACAATATTACCTGAAGTATTTTTTTTACAAAATTGATTTTATTGATTGTTATCATAATTAATAAGATATACTTATAAAACTGAAGTAAAAATTTAAATGTAATGGTTCATTTATGTTATATGATTTTATAATAATACTAGCTGAGCCGGGCAAACATTGTATTACCCTGAATTATGTTATATTTTTCTAACTACAAATTACTCCACACAGTTGTCACTTGTTGGGTGAAAAACAAAACAAAAACCTGCCGGGTATTAACCCGAACCTGTGTTGAAAATTTCGGCCCCACAGCTCTTATAGTTTCAGAAATCATGTGTTAGGAACAAACTCACACTATGATTTTATATATACAGATATATTAATGTATGTATGTATATTTTTCAACTGAAGTACAAATAAAACAGTATTTTAAATACTTAAAAATTTTCGTTAGTTTTTTTGCATTTGGTTACTTTTTTTTTGTATTTTGGTTACAAAATTTTTTTAGTCGTGGCAACGCTGGTTGTGTTCATTTTCATATGAACAAATGTGCTTTTTTTATGACGAAAGTTCGCACAGAAAAATTCGTCGTTCGTCCTAGTTGTGTTCCTAGCATAAAGCGTTCATTTACTTTCTCGTATTTGGGAGAGTAATTTTGTAAATTTCTGCTTTACTCTGTCGTTGCAAGTTTTTGATAGTAAAGTAAATGAACAGTCCTACTGAACTTCTTAATTTTACAATAATTACAATTTTTGTTGTAACACATCTAGAGTTCATTGGTGAGAATGGTGATAAGATTTGTGCGATTTCTTTCGTTTTGAAATTTTCACTTAAATAATTGAAAGTTACCTACGAACTTTCAATTATTTAACCTTTTTATTTGACCTTTTATTGTATTATATTTTCAGTCCTACGAAAAATACAAAATATAACAAAAATTAAACATTTTAAAAACCCCCGACTTTTTTCAGAAAAGATGTTATATCTTCTAAACGGCTAAACCGATTTTCTTGAAACATAGCTAAGAACCCTCTCGATTAAGTCATCTTTCAAACAGAAAAAAACTAAATGAAAATCGGTCCAGCCGTTTGGCATGTACGTGGACACGGACAGACACACAGATGCACAGACACACAGATACGCAGACACACAGCTATACACTAGAAATTCATAACACCCCCTTTTTTTTAGTTGGGGGTTAAAAATAAGTACAATTGTGTATTTTTCAGGGAAATTCGAGTTTTCATAATGTGAACACTAGCACAAAGCAGAATTTTAAAAGATTGCAAAAACATAAACTGCAAGTGTGGACGGGGAGTTTCTTTATTTGCATTCATATCAAGTATTCTCAACTGCCCAGCTGACTGTTTTCTGGGCTGGGAACTTGAATATCCCTCAAATGTCAGCACTCATTTCTCAGTATATTTTCGCGGCTAAACGAGGTTAGTTTAGCTTATATGCATATGACTTGAAGCTCATTTTCGGCCAAATGTCTATTGGTTTTCATTTCAAAGAAAAACATGTACTTTAAACAGTCATTAAGGCGCTATAATTTAGTGTAGAGAAACAATTTTTAGGCCTTATATATAAGCTGGGGTCAAATCGTCACATCCGTGAACGTACAGTTCGTCACGTAAAAACACCATTTTCGGATTATGATACACGTAAACGTACTGAAATCCCATTCAGCTTATACGATTGACGTATCACTTAATATGTTTTTGTACGATTGTAGATACGATCATGGATGTGCCGATTTGAGCCCTGGTTAGAAGGTTTGTACTAAAATGTTAGTTCGAAAAAACGCAGTTTTTTGTTCTGAAGGTTTCGTATATGTGACAGCGCATAGAGAAAGGGACCTAAGGGTAAAAACCTGTTTTGTTCAGGAGAGCCATTTTAAAGATTTAAATACGTGTATCTTTGGTGTACCATCACTGAATACAACGCGCATATCTCTGGGAGGGAACACTTTTGGGGCATGGGATCGGTCTCATTCGATGCTCAGATGTTGTCCACATAAAAAAAAATTGAAAATTGATTTTTTTACCTTTAGGTGCCTTTCTCTATACGCTGTCACATATATGTGCATTGCATAATTTTTTTTTCAGTGCAGATAATATTTTAGATTCGTAATATGCCGACCACACGAGCAATAATCTTGGCAACTATTGCCATGGCAACTGTCAAATTCGTTTGCCGACAGAAGATATTAGCGTGTGGACTGTATGAATATGTGTTCAAATATATATTCAGCATCAAATGTTAAAATACATTGCTGAGCAACAATCTCTTAACACATGCTGTCAGATACAAATTACATTAATTTACTTCCAACGTAAAAACGGAAAACAAAATTTTTAACTACATAAAACCAATAAAAGTTCAATTTAAAATTAGAAAATGATAAAATGATTGACAATTTAAGTATTTATGTGAATAAAAAGCAAATATATTTGAATATACGTGTTCACCACCTCCAAATACATTGTTGAACACAAGCAATCGGACGTCATCATTCTGCCGGCGTTATTGCTTGTGTTAAGATACATCAAATTGCTGGTGTGGTCGTAGTGTAATTATTCCTATTTATACATCATGATACAATAATATAAAGATAAAACCGTTCTCTCTTTTCTTCGCCATATTAACCTTCTGACGTTTGTCCCGATTATTTTTTACTCTCAAAATTAATGCTACCTTATTAATTTATGAAATCCAAGTTTTTTATTAATTTTTTGACGTTCTTGTTTATTAAATTAAAAATAATGAAAAATATTTTAACTGTCTAATTCAAAAAAAATATTTTAGGTTTATTGCAGGTTTATTTGACAAATTTCCCATAGAAATATGTCAAATAAGCGCTTGATAAAGCTGAAATATTTTTTATGAATAAGACTTTAATTATTTCATAAATTTATAAAAATAAAATAAGTTACAGAAGCACCAACAACGGCAGCAAGCAAGATACAACAGGAAGGAAATTCCCAACTGAATCAAGGCGGAACTTTGTCTTTATACTCTCTGGTGTGTTGCCTTACATCAACTGCGTCCAAGCTATACGCACTATGTGCAAAGTTTTACAAAAGACACACTGACGAGAGCACAACATCCAACATCGAACATAATTACGAAATATTTCAATAGAATTTATATGAAAATATTCCGTAATTCGATAACGAGTGCCGCGATTTGCCTCCAGATCTCGGCGACATCTTTGGTCTTTGCAAAGAAACAATAACAAAGCTGTTTATCTGAAATACATATATTAGAGTATGTGTGTTTGGACGTAGCTGCCTTACATTATTCGGATGAAATTGTTAACGGGTTGCAGCATTCTTAAAAACACTATTAGACCACGTGGTCCATTTTAAGGAGAAATGTGATAATTACATGTTCCTAGTCTAATCATAGGCCATGCCCTTAGCAAACAAAAAAGCATTAACTCTTATTCAGCTACGTCCAAGCTATATGCACAATGTGCAAACTTTTATAAAGAGCTTTTTGTACTTTCACACCGACGAGAGCACAACAGGCAACCAGATCACGCCGACAACAATGCTTGCTGTTACTTTGCAAAGAAACAAGAACAAATTTAAGAGATTTGAAAGGTGTTTACCTTAAATGCAAATGTCGCAGTATGTGTGTTGTGCTTGATGTAAACCAGCAATAAATTTGCACACGAAGTGTATTATATGTATGAAACAACCGTGAATTCCGCTAATAAAACATCGAGTATCGCTTCTATTTACGGCGTTTCTTTATATAGATGTTTTTAAGAACGAAGTTGCATACCAAGCCGTGAGGCTTTTTTTGTTATCTATTGAATTAAATAATTAATCAAATATTTGCTTTTGTATGTCTTATTACACACAGATTTCGTTATATTCATGTTCAATTAACATTAAAAAAATATTATGTTTAACTACAATTTCTAAACTCAAATTACACATTTCAAAAATCATTCCTAATATAAAAGTTGCCATTATACATATGTGTGTGGCAACGCTTTCCTCTCTGTTTACAAAAAAACAGTAATCAAATAATTGGGACAAAACTCAGAATTAATTTTATACGTCAAATGTGGTTGCATTGTATCATGCTATACATTCTATATTTTATGCACCCCATACACGTTTCAATTCAATTGTGAATTGAGTCTTTCAATTGAATTGATTCTTGGCCACACACTTCATAAGCTGAATTGAAAGATTTTCATTCAACTGTCAAATTTATATTGTTTTTCACAATTAAAAATTTAAAATTTAAAACTTCTATTGCATTAATTCATTAATTTTAATATTTTTTATTTAGAATTCAATGAAATTAAATACAATTTTAAAAATACATAACTTTTTCTATACAAAATAAAGCTACAAACATAAATTTTGACAGCAAATCAAGAGACTCGAACACACACAGCACAATCGAATTGAAAGATTTACTAGTCAACATGAAAAATCAAAATCGTTTGATTTTTCTTCAACCAACTCGACAACTGCCAAACTAATCAATTGACAAAGCCATACACGCTTTGATTTGGACAACAACCGACTCAATTGAAAATTGAATTGAATCGTGTATGGGCTGCTTTACACTTAAATACATATTTAGGACCACTGTGAAACAGCAACAACAACAACAACAATTTAAAAAATATTGGCACATTTTATATCTTTGCAAAACAACGAGAAAACATGTGTCTTTAATCAAGAGATTTTTAGCTTTTAAGACGTGTGTGCACTTGCTTCGGATCATAAACGAATTTATGGACTTTGTATTGAATGTCACAGATGTTGCATAAATTATTATCACTAATCTCTGGGGAAAATCTCTATCACAAACTCACATGTATTCACTTGTACATGTACGTGTCTACAAGCTGATGTTTACTTATAATTTTTGTATATGTATTGTATGTGGGCTTGTATGCTTATTAGATTAAGTAGAAGATATTTTACGTGAGTTTTTTGAAAGTTATATCTGAAGATTAGAAAATATTCAAATTATGGGAATTACACGCGATTAAATTTAAATGGTGAAAAGTTTATTTAACAGCGTCTTTTAATCGTTGATAAATTTTATTTTAATTATTCTTAAATATTTACTGCCATATTCTAAAGAAAATAATTTGTATTTGAAGTGTACGTTAAAACAAAAGAGCGCCTACTCATAGTCATAACCATGATACAATAATATAAAGGTACAACCACATTTGACGTATAAAATTAATTCTGACTTTTTCCCCGATTATTTGATAACTGTTTTTTTTTGTAAACGGAGAGGAAAGCGTTGCCACACACATATAATGTCAACTTTTATATTAGGAATGCTTTTTGAAATTGTAGTTAAACACACATTTTTTTAATGTTAATTGAACATGAGAATAACGAAATCTGTGTGTAATAAGACTTACAAAAGCAAATATTTGATTAATTATTTAATTCAATAGATAACAAAAAAAAAGCCTCACGGTTTGGGATGAAACTTCGTTCTTAAAAACATCGATATAAAGAAACGCCGTAAATAGAAGCGATACATCGATGTTTTATTAGCAGAATTCACTGTTGTTTCATACATATAATACAGATTCGCATATACTTCGTGTGGCTTGAACGTAGCTGAATAAGAGTTAATGCTTTGTTGATATATACAACAGATGCTTAGCAGATGCTTTGTAAATCCCTCTATGCAATGGTTGTTGTTTTATGTACACCAGGCAGAAAAATGGATAATAATTTAAAGATAAAACGCATAGAACGTTTATCTTTAAATGCCGTATATAATGGAATCATTAAAGTGTGGCACATGCAGGAGTAAGTACACAAAGGCAAAAATAAAATTATGTGATTATATGTATGTGTACATAAATAAATGTACACAGAAAAAACTAAATTTCATTTTCAGTAACCAAATTCGTTGAATCAGGAAATATTTTATTTGATAGCGGTCCTACAAATAATTTTGTGAATTCTGATAAAAATTTTGTAAAAATTTAAATTAATCAGAATTCGGCTGAGAGAAAATGTTATTTCAGTGTGTTGGTGTTTATCTTGCTTGTTGATAGGAACAACGTGCTGTTGTGCGGTTGTTGTTGTTTATTTTGATTGATCGTGTTGTATACATGTAAATGCCGAAAAGTAGCCGAAAAACGTCGTTGCTGTTTCTTCTCTACCCAGTTTTTTGGTACAAATTAATTTAGTGGAACAGTAAAGAATATTTACTGAAACTAAGTTTGATTTCACACAAATATTTGTTTAAAAATTTTTTGGGAATAATTTTTTCTGTGTATTATGCATTTTTAGTGTTTTAGGTTGTATAATGTATGACCTGTAAAATGGGAACAAACTTTTCAATTTCAGTTATGAAGAAAGTTGATGCAAAATCATTAACATATAGATGCTGAATGTAGTACTTATACATACATACATATGTATGTATATAGTTTTATAAGTGCTTTTTTAATAAAATTCCCTTATGTGTAACACAGAAATATTTTAGTGCAAGTTAAAATCCTTTTTTCGTATTTTTTGTTAGATAAATGTCAAGCAAACTTTATTTTTACAAATAAAAAATACAAGTGATGAACCAAATAATAAATTGTTGTTTAAGTGCGAATGTCTAGCTTCTTCACAGAAAAAAATGATTTGTAAATACAATTAATTTTTTTTGTTATATCAATTAAATAATTAATTGATTTTGAACCTACAACGATTTTTGTAAATACAATTAACGAAATTGTAAGTTAAAGAAAAATCTGAAAAATATTTTTAAGTAAATATATCAACAAAACTATTTTGTTGAAATTGATTTATTTTTCCAACATTAATTTTTGTTAGATTTCAAAGTAATTTCAATTAAAGTTATTGTTATATTAACAATGCGAATTGTTGACTTTTTGTACAAATTTTGATTATCATAATTGATATATTAACAATGTTTCGTATACACAATCACAATCCTCGAAACGATTTTTTGCTTGCCTGCGAAAAACAATAAATGTCTTTGGGCGGAGTTGAACCGGCAACCTCAAAACTAATAAACCAACTTACTTACCTCTCAGCTAGAGAGCAACACTTTATTAGATACGCAAATAATGAACACACACAAAATATGATTTCTTGTTTCTTCTACATGTGCGCATTCCGTTATGATATAATTTAACAAATAATTTTGTTAAGTAATTTAATTGACTACAAAAATCAAAATTTGTTATATCAACAATGATCATTGTTAATTTTTAAATTAAATATTAACAATTTGTTTCGTTGGTTACATTTCGATGATATTTTTTCTGTGGAATGGAATTCCATTACGAGAATACGATGTACAAAAGCAGAACCTTAATTTTTGTGGGAGTTCTTAACAATTCGTATTAACACCCGTTTTCTGTTGAAATGGAAAATAAGCTTATTACACACACAAACACAATTATTATTTTTAATTCCTTACGCGCATCCAGCACAGTCAAAATACACAAATTGTACAATTAATAAATAGTTTCTTCTTTTTCACAATTTTATGATTTCAATTCGAATTTAAAAACAATATGTGTTGACAATATATGTACATATGTATGTATGTATGGAAATAATTTTTGACATCCCAAGTATACAAATGTACAAGAAGCAAAAAATAGTCACCTGAGCCGTCAAGATCACCTGTTATTAATTCGCCTTGGGTATATATTTTGCTGTCACTTACTTGGAGGCCACACGATCAATTTTTGCCTTTCAATTCCCTTCAATTTGTAACACACTCACACTTTTTTCACTAACACAATCAAAGTTTTGAATTGAAAACGAGATTGCTTTCAAATTTACCTATACTTTCATATGGCAATTTAATTTTCAATTTGAACAATTGGTCACAGCACACATTGATTGAAGCTACAAATTTGAGTTGTTTCTTCGTCGGTGGAATTTAAAAAATTAAATTTATTATGAATTTGTGACACAGCTATCAATATCAAGGACACACAGTATGTGTGATGAAATTGAAAGCGATTTATTGAACGTGTGGCTGCAGCGTTGCAAGTTTTTGATTTTCATCGAAACATAACAAAACGGAACAGAAAAACTAACGACTTTTATATGATTTCTGTAAATTAAAAAAGAGTCAGCTGATCGCAGTGCTACCAACTGTTTGATTTTACTTGTAGATCAACAAATCATTTTTTAGAATAGGGGATCAAGGAATAGAGAAAAAATTCGCACGAAATTGTTATTCAAAGTCTGACAAGCTGATAAACTTACTTGTTAGTGCAAATGCTTGGGGTACATTGTTCGATTAATTTGTTTATATAATATTATACTTTTGAACCACTGTTTAGAACCACGCAAAATGTTTAAATTGCAATTCACACACTTCAAAAGATATTTAATGCCTCTGTGCAATGAAATAAAAACTTAAACAAGAATTGAGAAAATACACCTTTTCCATGCCATAGAAGTTTAATGCTGCCTGGGGAATGTACATACATATATGTATGTATATATCAACATATTTGTGTATGAACATACTCACCGGTACATTGTACCTTTGAAGTGAGTTTGCAGGATAAAGCAAGAGCCTTTTAAAAAATTATTTTAACATGACATGAAACATTTGCTTCTTTAAGGAACATCCCGAATTACATAGAATTTTTTATACACATTTCTGAATACATGTGTATATAAGTCAGCAAAGTGTTCAAATAACATACCTAAACTATGTTTCATTGTAGAAAGGGCCAACAGGATATGTTTGAAAAATAAGTT
Organism: Tachina grossa; assembly: GCA_949987645.1. Lineage (NCBI taxonomy): Eukaryota > Metazoa > Arthropoda > Insecta > Diptera > Tachinidae > Tachina > Tachina grossa. Next base: position 222,978,923 of record OX465274.1, read on the forward strand.
TTTAAATATACCAGCAGTTTATTTTAGAACTGATATAAGAAAATGTTTGAAAAAATTCAAGAAAATTTTATTTATAGACTTATTATATTATAACAAGATATTTAAAGAAAATTTATTATTTGACATATTGTCAGAAGTGTACATAAAATAATTGGAATTTATCCGCTGGTAGTTTAGCATGTCTATATACGTATTTCATTGGCGCTTGAACCAAATCATCAGTAGACTTTAACCACAAATTTTAAACAGTCACAAACCTCTTACTTTATGCATAGACTTTCAAAAACTATATGAGAATCCATAAAATAATAATACTTTTGAAAATCACAAAAGAAAAAATAAGCCCAGCAGCCCCTGAAACTGATAAATAAATAAATACTTTTATTGTTATCCAATGGATTTCTAATTGTATAAGGATGTTGAAAAATAAAATGAGTTCACCTGGATATAAATTATTTGCTGGGTTTTGTATCAGTTTCAAAGCCTACTAAGCTTATTTTTTCTTTTGTGATTTTCAAAAGTATTGTTATTTTATGGATTCTCATATAGTTTTAGAAAGTCTATGCATAAAGTAAGAGGTTTGTGACTGTTTAAAATTTGTGGTTAAAGTCTACTGATGATTTGGTTCAAGCGCCAATGAAATACGTATATAGTCATGCTAAACTACCAGCGGATATATTTCAATTATTTTATAACAAGATATTTTTATTTTCAAGCAATTCGCAACATTTCGACTTGTCTCACTTTCAACATGAAGGGTTCAAATCGATGAGCTCAAGTAAAAAAGGCCCTAACTCATATTTTTTATGAAATTGAGTTTTTCAGTGATTCCAATACGTTTCACACAAATACACATCGTCACAAAAATGTATTGCAATAGTGCAATTATTTAAGTTGGGACCTTTATACTTGCCACCAACGATATCTGCTTACATATCGTCACCTTAAATGCAAACGGACGTAACTACACAAAAATTCGAAATAGAGTTTTTGATTGATTATGTTTAATTTTTATCAAATTACATGTTCATGCAAGTATTTAGACCTCTGGGCTCAAAAATTACGACTTCATTAAAGAAATTCAAGCGGGCGTAATTACGAATGCATCTATTTTTTATTGCAAGGAACGTAACTAATATAAAAGCGTTGAATACAAATTTACCTACGTTTTGTTGTAGACGTGAACATTATGATATACTCTTCACTTACAAATTAACAGCCTTATGTAAAGTGGTTAAATTTTAAGAGACGAAATCGGAAAAAAATGGTTAAAAACATATATGTATGTCTCCATACTAGAAGTAAGTTTCGAAAATATTTCAAGAACACTTTATTCATTGTGTAATTATAGTTAGATACACCTTGACTTTATTGTTACTGATTTTGAAACGTAAAAAATATAAAAGTGTAGTTACGTCCGTTTGCATTGAAGGTAACGATATGTATGTGTATCATGTACATATTTAATTTAGAACTTTTTTCACCACTTAAAAAGCACAATGAACTCTTAACGAAATTGAAAATGTTTATGCAAATAAAAATTGTTGGCATATTTTGGAAAGCTCTTGTCAACAATGGGCTCGGGGTATGCACAACTACAACATTGAACAAAAAGAAGATTAAAGTCTAGGAAAATTAATCTAAGGTTCAAAATGATTTTTACACAAAATGATTTTTACACACATTACATTGTAATCACTACTAATATAATGTCATTGTTATAAATTATGCAAATATTAAGAAATATATTTATTTAACTTTAAGAACTATATATATATATATATATATATATATATATATATATATATATATATTTATATAAGAAGAAATATATATATTTATTTAATTATATTTTTATGAATAAAACTCCTTGAATTTTCTTATTCAATTTTGAGGAATCAAAATTACGCTAATAATCAATTATACCAGACAAATAACCAAGGAAAATTAAAAAAAAAATAGAAATTGTAAATTAAGTTTTTTTGAAATCTAACTATTGGTTGGTGTGTTACAAAAATATACTTCGAAAGAATTATCATATTGTTTGAAAAGGCATATTTCATCAAAGAACAATTCAGTTAAATTAATACAAAAAAAAACAAATAACAATAAATTTAGTGAAGTGCAACTTTAACCCGCGCACGAAGGGTTCCGTACGGACACTAGACATGTAATTCAATACGAACTTTAGCCTGTATAATAAATAGTTTTGGTTTTTTTTCGTTTTTGGGTTTTTTCGGTTTTGAGCGTTTTTTAATTTGGCGTTTTTTTTATTTTTGACGATTATTTTAAGTTTTGGCGCTTTTTAAGTTCTGGCACTTTTTTTCTCGTTTTGTCGATTTTTTCGGTTTTTTAGCTTTTTTTTCATTTTGGCGATTTTTTTTTTAATTTTGGCGATTTTTTTTTATATAGTCGATTTTTTTTATTAAGGCGATTTTTTAGTTTTGGCGCCTTTTTCGCGTTTTGCCAATTTTTTCAGCTTTAGTCGTTTTTTCATTTTGGCGATTTTTTTCATTTAAGCGATTTTTTCATTAGGCGATTTTTTTAGTTTTGACGCCTTTTTCGCGATTCGGCGATTTTTTTTAGATTTTTGCCGTTTTTTTCATTTTGGCGATTTTTCATTTTGTCGATTTTTTCGATTTCAAGTGTCAATACATACAATTGTATGTATATTACTTGGAATTTTAACATTTTTCGTTGCCCGTTTTGGAACACCCTTTAATTTTTAACTCTGATGTATTTGTTGGTGGACATACTCTGTCCAAGTTTCAGGTCCATAACTTCTACGATTCCTGAGGAAATAGCGTGCGACGGACAGACGGACAGCGTAGCGAAAACAATAGGGTTCCTTTTCACCTTTGGTGTACGGAACCCTAATAATTTAATGCGTCCTAATTTAGACTATGCAAGTCTTATTTCTAAGTTGATTAGTTTGATAGGAGAGAGAAAGAGAGAGACGAGGGGAACAGAAACTAGGACTAATAATAATTTACTTTGATATGTATATATTAAACTTTTATTAAAAACTTTCTCCAGTACTGAAAGTATTTGTCTTGGCTACTTTTGCACAACATTTTAAATTTTAAATAAAAAAATTCGCTTTTTTAACTTGCTTCCTTCCACTAGCATTAACTTATGATGAATTGTTTTATATTTAGAATTTTGTACTTGTAAACACGCCTTATAAATTGCAATATTCTAGTTTAATATTTTAGACATTTTTACATACAAAATGAAATGTGTGTTTAAGTAATTTAGCACAAATGAAATATGAGAGGGTAGAACGGGAAAAAAGCAAAATGGTTTCAACAAATGACCCAATGTAGACTACACATGCACGAACCAACATACACACATATATACGAGGTTTAAACCAACCCTGTAGTCAGCCTAGAACCATATGTCTCGATGTCAATACTTTTTCTCCAGCGACAATTGCACTAGTTAAAATGTCGACAACTTTCCTTTTTTGCGTGAGTAGAGATACGTTAGAGGCAACAGTTCTAGCGTATATCTGGTAATATTGTCAATGAACGCGCCAATAGTTTGTTTTTGTTTTTTATTTATAATATTAAATAAATATATTTAGACGAGGGTCACTAAAATATACTAATGAATCTTTGGTTCAAATATCTCCATATGGTCGTAAAAGACCTGCCTTATCAATAGCGCTAAAGTCTACTGGTAGATTTTCAATGACAACCTATGTTATATGTCAATAGGCGATTACATTGGCTGGGGTACATCTATTCAGTAGAACTATTGACCATGTCACTAGAAAATCACTATAATTTTACTATTGACAATGAGCGAGAAAATATCGATATTGTGGACTAGAGCCCCTAAAATTTACTAGTGAATGTTTGGTGTCAATGTCTCCACGTGGTCCCAAAAGAACTACTTAGTCAGCAGTTCTATAGTCTAGTGGTGGATTTTCAATGACAAGCTAATGTTAAATGTCAATAGATGATTACATTGGCTGGGGTACACCTGGTCAGTAGTACTATAGACAATGTCACAAGTAAATCACTACAATTTCACTATTCGCACTTTCTGCAGGGAAATTTGAGCAAAGGAATACATGGATGCGTGCATACATATATGCATGTATATACACATGCAAATGATGTATGCGAGTTAAGCTCTCCCATACATATTGTAAAGGGTGTCCCAACAAGAACGCAAGATTTAAATTTTAAATAAAACACAGATATTAAAAAAAAAGTGAAACTTTATTATATCGTAAAGTAGACAAAATGAGGTTATGTGTGGAACAACAAATCGGGCAGATGGCCGCCGCGGCTTTGCTGGCACACACGCGATCTTTTAATGAAATTTTCAAAAAACCCCAAAGAAAAAATTCTAATTGTGTTAAATCGCACGATCTAGGAGGCCAATTCTGGTCTCCAAAACGCAAAATAACACGACCGAGAAATGACTGATGTAGCAATTGAATTGTTTCTCTGGCTGTATGACATGTGGCGCCGTCTTGTTGAAACCACATGCCCTCCACATTCATTTCTTCAATTCTAGGCACGAAAAAACTGGTTACAGTTGACTCTTTTGGAGCATTATTGTTGACCCCAAATTGATCGCAAATTTGCGAACTGTAGCCGCAAAACTTTCACCATTTTGGTAAAACAATTTCACAATGAGAATCCGTTGTTCATTCGTGTAGCGCTTCATTTTTACTAACCTTGTACCTTCTACTACCAAACAATAACAATTGTTCAATTGTCAAACAATGACACTTCGAATGGCACCAAATTTAAATCTTGCGTTCTTGTTGGGACACCCTTTATATCATTGTGTGTTTTGTTCACTAAAAACTAGTCTGGCTGTAATTTTCTATTTTTATCTATAGTCTTGGTCTTTTTCTCTTTAATGTACACATTAATCTTCTCTGTTTGTATTTTGAGTTCTTGAAGTGATTAAATCTGACCTTCACTTCATAAAAATCTCATCAAACTTACAAGAAAAGAATAACAGGATATATAAAAATATTAAGTCATCCTCGTATTAGAGAATGGTCCAACATAAAATCTTAGTAAGTAGTTGTATTTCAAAATAAATTCATATAATTTTGTTTAACATACTGTCATTAATAAACTTAATATGATAAACCAACTAAGCCTTAATTAAAAAAAATAAATATACAAATAAAAACCAACGACGTTATGGTCAATTGAATTAAAATTAATAAGGTGGCGTTGGCTACAAAACCGCAGGTCCTGGACTTGAGCCTGGTTCTGACAGTCAATTTCCTTGTAGCAGTTGTTGTAGAAAAGTTTCATTGATGAAGGCAAAGGCGCTGGTCACTACTCCTGTTTCAGCGGATACTAATCCTAATGTAACATCAGAGCGCCCTCCTTTGTCGGTATTGTGTAGCAGAATCATCGGCAAAGTAAAATAATTAATAAACAGGCTACTAAACACAACTTTAAAATTTAATGCGCCTCATTGACGCCAGAGGCGCTGCAACACCGTCTTATTAAGAAAAAGCAGAGTTGTTGAAGAATGAAGCTTTCCTCTATCTCTTCCTTCACCACCTAACTTCCCTATCACTATCCCTTTCCTAAATAAGTAAACACCTAGTAATAGTAATAGGTATTCATTGCCTGATTGCTACTTCTCTTAGAAAAAAAAGTAGTACAAACATATCGCTGATTTATTCAAACAAATTTTTAAATCCAAAGTAAATTATAGGGAAAAGGAGTCTAAGTTTTCGAATTCAAATAGACTTCAATGAAGATGTAAAATAATACAAAAGGTATTCAGGGACAAAGTTACGCTGTTACGAAAAAAACAAAATTTCAAAAATTTAAAACACCAATTTTTGTTAAAGTTTTAAGCCATTATTACGTCCCATTTCACATTGTATGGTTAAGAGTTAACGCCAACTTTAACGGCAAAATTTTCACACAAAACGTTCCGTTAAAGTCCCTTTTAGCTTTTAATTGTACATTGCAAAAAGGAAACTGATTTAATATTTTTCTGTGTTAATTGAAAAAGTTACGAGTAGCAAAAACTTGTTAAACAAGTAAGAGTGCTATATTCGGCTGTGCCGAATCTTATATACCCTTTACCAAAGTGTTTTATGTAGTATAGAGATACATAGATAAGCACATACATAAAGTATAAACAAACAGAAAAAATAATTTGACCTAGTTACTTTTATGTACAAAAAAAAAATAAATTTACAAACCCTAGAATCATTATATTAGATTTTTCTGATTCCTTATATCAATCTAGTAGTTCTTAAAAAAATATAGAAAGTGTGTTAAGTAAAAAAAGAAAAAAGGAAATTAGGAAAAATGTTTTATTTAGTTACTCTAATATCCAGAAAAAGGTCAAAGTTTCCAGCTCTGGAGCTGTGGTTTTTATTTTTATAATTTTTTACACCAAACGTTTCTTTCCAAAACGTAAAATATGTATAATCTATAAAGGAAAAGATAAAAATTAATTAGACTTAGTTACTTTTATATATCACAAAAAGTGTAAGCTTCTCAACCCTGAGATCATTCTTTTTGATTTTTCTGATTTCTTACACTAATCTCTTTCTTTTAAGAATTTAAGATATGTTTAATTTATAGAAAAAAGGAAAAATTTGTTTTAGTAAGTTACTTTTGTACAAAAAAAGTTAAAGTTTTCCAACCCTGGAATCGTCTTTTTAATTTTTTTAATTGTTTTTTTTTTATTTTAAATACCAATTTTTTCGTACTCAAGCATAAAATAAGTTTATTTAATAAGAATAGATAAAAATTAATTTTCAGTAGTTAATTTTTTATATTACAAAGAGTGTAAGTTTCCCAACCCTGGAATACCCCTATTTGATTTTTCTGTATTCTTAAAAACAATCTTTTTTTAAGAATGTAAGATATGTTTAATTTATATTAAAAAATGGAAAAATTTGTTTTACTAAGTTACTTTTGTATAAAAAATAAGGTTTTCCAACCCTGGATACTTCGTTTTAGCTTTTTTTTTAATTTGAAATACCAAATTCATTCGTACTGAAATATAAAATAAGTTTATTTAAAAAAATAAAAATAAAATTAAGTTTTCGGTAGTTAATTTTATATATCAGAAAAAGTGTAAGTTTTCTAGCCCTGGAACCGTTCTTTTTGATTTTTCAGATTTCGTACACCAATATGTTTCTTTTAAGAATATAAGCTATGTTTAATATATAGAGAAAAAGAAAAAATTTGTTTTAGTAACTTACTTTTGTATAAGAAAAAATTTAAAGTTTTCCAACCCTGGAAATGTCTTTTTCATGTATTAAACTTTTTTTTTATTTTTAATATCAATTTAATGTGTACTGCAGTATAAAATAAGTTAATTTAATAAAAAAAATAAAAAAATAGTAAGACCTAGTTACTTTTATATATTACAAAAAGTGTAAGTTTCCCAACCCTGGAATCATTCTTTTTGATTTTTCTGATTTGTTACACCAATTTCTTTCTTTTAAGAGTCTAAGATATGTTTAAATTATAGAGAAAAAAAAATTGTTTTAGTAAGTTACTTTTGTATATGAAAAAAAAATTAAAGTTTTCCAACCCTGGAAACGTCTTTTTAATTTTTTTAACTTTCTTTTTTAATTTGAAGCACCAACTTAATTTGTACTGAAGTATAAAATAAGTTAATTTAATAAAAAAAATATAAAAATTAGCTTACGGTATTTAATTTTGTATATCACAAAAATTTTAAGTTTTCCAACCCTGGAATTATCCTTTTTGGTTTTTCTGATTTTTTAACCCAATCCCTTTCTTCTTAGAATATAAGATATATTTAATTTACAGAAAAAATTAAAAATTTCTTTTAGTAAATTAATTTTGTATAATTTTGTATAAAAAAGTTAAAGTTTTCCAACCCTGGCAACGTCTATTTAATTTTTTAATTCTTTTTTTTTTTTTTTTTTTTTTTATTAAGAAATATTAATTTTATTCATACTGAAGTATAAAATAAGATTATTTAATAAAAAAAAACTAATAACTAGTTTTCGGTAGTTATTTTGTATGGCAAAATGAAGTTTAAGCTTGCCAGCTCTGAAACCGTTTGCTCGATTTTGCTAATTTTCAATGCCAATCTTATTTCGACTATTTCTGACACACCAGTCCAAAAACGAAGTCTCTAGCTTTTCTGGGAGCTTCGGAAAACCGATTTCACGTACAGACAGACGGACATCGCTTATTCGTCTTCCCTATGCATAAGGATCCAGAATATATATACTTTATGGCTCGCTTATTAATATTCTAGAAATTACAAACGGAATGACAAACCTATATATACCCTTTTACCATTTTTTGGTAAAGGGTATAAAAATCAGATTGGAAATGCACTATGACTTTTTCCCATGAAATTTCCTGCGTGTAACTTTTCTTATTTGCCAACGCAAAAAAAATTCTGCAGAAAAAAATCAGACTAAAAAATAAATTAAAAGTTTTACATCCAGTTAATAATTAACTTGCAATTACAAACAAACAACTGCAAGTAACTTTATTGTATGAGTGCAAAAGGAATTATAACTTAAAGCATTAATAAAAGAAAAACTCTTTAATTTTCTGTTTTCTACTTTTAGTTCTCCTCTCAGTATTCACTTTCACCATGTTCTTGTTTGACTTAATTTTCACTTTTTCTTTATATATGATGTTTACTTTTCATTATAATGTTTTTTTTCTTGTCTACAGGCTTCTGGCCGTTTTAATGTCTGCTGCAACACACCCTAATGAAAAGGGCTCATTTTCCCTTGCAGTTTTAATGAAAAAAAAAAAATCAAATGACGACCAATAATTATATTTGTGCCATGAGCAGATTTTTACTTCTTTAAAACTCAATTTTGTAGCTTTGATGAACAATAACGCAAGTCGGGAAAACAAGTATTTCAGTTTGGCAATTACAAGCAAAGTATAAGCATTTATCAACTTTTTGGTCGTCAGATTAAAACAAAATAATAGTTAATACGTGCTTGCACTTTTCTTCTATTAAATTAACTTCCACAATTGTCTCGTGGATTCGTCAAGTAATATATTGTTTAAGCTTCGTAGATACATATATTTCAAATAGTTATTATTTGAAGATTACTTATGAACAGTGGCTTTATAAGACATAAAATATTAAGGAAATAGAATACGAGAAGTGCTTTTTCTTATATAAACAGTTATTTATGTGGCATTGGCCTATCAAGTTTTATATACATATAACTATTCACTGCTTTAAGCATGTTTGTAGCTAAAAATTTATTGTGGATTTTTTTTTTTTTTTTTTTTTTTTTTTGTATTATGAAATCACTCAAAAGGTTTTATGCAGTTTATAATTTAAGTGGCATTTCCAGGAAAGCAAACAGATCTTTTGCTATTTAATAGTTTTTGTTAATAGTTACAAGCATGATACAATAATATAAAGGTAAAACCGTTTTCTCTTTTCGTCGCCATATTAACCTTCTGACGTTTGTCCCGATTATTTTTTACTCTCAAAATTAATGCTACCTTATTAATTTATGAAATCCGAGGTTATTTTATTAATTTTTTGACGTTCTTGTTTATTACATTAAAAATATTGAAAAATATTTTAATTATTTCATAAATTTATAAAAAATAAATAAGTTGAAGAAGCACCAACAACGGCAGCAAGCAAGATACAACAGGAAGGAAATTTCCAACTGAATCAAGGCGGAACTTTGTCTTTATATTCTCTGGTGTGTTGCCTTACATCAACTGCGTCCAAGCTATACGCACTATATGCAAAGTTTTACAAAAGACACACTGACGAGAGCACAACATCCAACATCGAACGTAATTACGAAATATTTCAGTAGAATTTATATGGAAATATTTCGTAATTCGATAACGAGTGCCGCGATTTGCCTCCAGATCTCGACGACATCTTTGGTCTTTGCAAAGAAACAATAAAAAAGCTGTTTATTTGAAATACATATATTAGAGTATGTGTGTTTGGACGTAGCTGCCTTACATTATTCGGATGAAATTGTTAACGGGTTGTAGCATTCTTAAGAACACTATTAGACCACGTGGTCCATTTTAAGGAGAAATGTGATAATTACATGTTCCTAGTCTAATCATAGGCCATGCCCTTAGCAAACAAAAAAGCATTAACTCTTACTCAGCTACGTCCAAGCTATATGCACAATGTGCAAACTTTTATAAAGAGCTTTTTGTACTTTCACACCGACGAGAGCACAACAGGCAACCAGATCTCGGCGACAACAATGCTTGCTGTTACTTCGCAAAGAAACAAGAACAAATTTAAGAGATTTGAAAGGTGTTTACCTTAAATGCAAATGTCGCAGTATGTGTGTTGTGCTTGATGTAAACCAGCAATAAATTTGCACACGAAGTGTATTATATGTATGAAACAACCGTGAATTCCGCTAATAAAACATCGAGTATCGCTTCTATTTACGGCGTTTCTTTATATCGATGTTTTTAAGAACGAAGTTGCATCCCAAGCCGTGAGGCTTTTTTTTATCTATTGAATTAAATAATTAATCAAATATTTGCTTTTGTAGTCTTATTACACACAGATTTCGTTATTCTCATGTTTAATTAACATTAAAAAAATATTATGTTTAACTACAATTTCTAAACTCAAATTAAACATTTCAAAAAGCATTCCTAATATAAAAGTTGTCATTATACATATGTGTGTGGCAACGCTTTCCTCTCTGTTTACAAAAAAACAGTAATCAAATAATCGGGACAAAAGTCAGAATTAATTTTATACGTCAAATGCGGTTTTACCTTTATATTATTGTATCATGGTTACAAGTAATTTACCTTTTTTTAGCTCAAGTTCTTTGCATAAAAAAACTTCAATAACCACATACAAAGTTTTCCCTAAAAAATTAAAGAACCAAATTGCGTAAAAAAATAGTTTTTCATTAGAATGTAAAATAATAGTATATAATAAACCAAATAAGGGTATTGAATAAACGAAGAAATATTTATATAAAAGCAAAGATTCATCTCGATAACCAATAAAACACTCTTTGGCTGTGTGAAATACACAATCCCAAGTAACCCAGTGGTAAAACAAAAGAAGTAAAAAAGTCTTCAACACAGAAAAAAAATGATTTGTAAATACAATTAATTTTTTTGTTATATCAATTAAATAATTAATTGATTTTGAACCTACAACGATTTTTGTAAGTACAATTAACGAAATTGTAGGTTAAAGGAAAATCTGAAAAATATTTTCAATTAAATACATCAACAAATAATTTGTTGAAATTTGTTAATTTTTCCAACATTAATTTTTGCTCGATTTCAAAGTAATTTCAATTAAACTTATTGTTATATTAACAATGCGAATTGTTGAGTTTTTGTACAAATTTTGATTATCATAATTGTTATATTAACAATGTTTCTTATACACAATCACAATCCTCGAAACGATTTTTTGCTTGCCTGCGAAAAACACTAAATGTCTTTGGGCGGAGTTGAACCGGCAACCTCAAAACTCAAAACTAATAAACCAACTTACTTACCTCTGAGCTAGAGAGCAACACTTTATTAGATACGCTAATAATGAATGCACACAAAATATGATTTCTTGTTTCTTCTACATGTGCGCATTCCGTTATGATATAATTTAACAAATAATTTTTTTAAGTAATTTAATTGACTACAAAAATTAAAATTTGTTATATCAACAATGATCATTGTTAATTTTTAAATTAAATATTAACAATTTGTTTTGTTGGTTACAATTCGATGATATTTTTGATTATTGAAACTGTACAAAACCCAGCAAATAATTTATATCCAGGTGAACTCATTTTATGGATTTCTAAATGTATAAGGATGTAGAAAAATAAAATTAGTTCACCTGGATATAAATTATTTACTGGGTTTTGTACAGTTTCAAAGCCTACTAAGCTTAGTTTTTCTTTTGTGACTTTCAAAAGTATTATTGTTTTATGAATTCTCATATAGTTTTTGAAAGTCTATGCATAAAGTAAGAGGTTTGTGACTGTTTAAAATTTGTGGTTAAAGTCTACTGATGATTTGGTTCAAGCGCCACTGAAATACGTATATAGACATGCTAAACTACCAGCAAATAAATTTCAATTATTTTATGTACACTACTGACAATATGTCAAATAATAAATTTTCTCTAATTGATTTATTTTTTTTTTTTAATTAAGGGCACAATAATATTGAAAAAGGCTTTTTTCTAGTATATTTTAATACATTTACATGCATTAATACGAACTAATTTCTTTGCACTAAATTTGAAGGACTACTCCTTGTTTCGTAACTAAAGAAAATTCCTTTAAATTTGAATCTTAACGTTATTTTGAAATACAAAGAAAACCTCCTGAAATTTAACTTAATATATAAAAAAGGAGAGAGGTGTCTTAGGACACCCAGTTATAGCTATGCTGCTTAGTTATGTTAAACAAATTTCACGTGTGAAAATTATATTATGGACGTGTGCCAAACGGTAGAAAAGTACTATGGTAAAAAAAGTATATGTCTGTGGGGAAAAACTTTCATTTTTCTGCTGTGCCAAATGATATCTTTTTTGACAATGTAAAATTTTGACAAATTCGGTTGAGCATAGAAAGATGCTGATGAAACAATTGCTGCGGCGGCGGTTTTGCTTCGCCTGACTACAAGCCGCCGGCTACCACCAAATTTTTAAGAGGACATTTTTATATAAAACAATATTCTTGTAGCAATAAATTATATATATGATGCAACATTTTTCGTGAACTAAAATAAACAATGATTTTTTCACAGTCTAATTAAACTTAAAAGACGTAAAAATCTTCGTTTTGGGCGACGGTTCGAAGTGACGGCGGTGGATTTAAATTTTATAATACCATGCTTTTTATTGCAGCTTGTCAAAAATATACCTGTTGTGTCAAAATTTCTACTAGCCTCCAGGGATAGTGAAATGTTCTTCACCTCAGAAGTGTCAAAAATTTACTTACACTAGTACTTTGCTACCGTTTGGCACAGGCCCTATATGATAATTTCAAATTCTCTGCAAATATTTCAAAACGTTTCCATTTATTTTCCATTATTTTCTTTTCTAGCAGCATACGATTAAATTCATAGCCCAATTTACAATCTTGTGCTAATGGTCTTGCATCGTTGCATGTGCAAAATGGTGCAGTATATTAATACTCACCACTAATAATTGTTAAGTGGTGAGTATTAATATACTATATTATTTTGCACATGCAACTATGCAAGACCATTTGCACAAGATTGTCTGTAGCAGGAAGCAGCTGTTAGCTGGTTTAAAGCCGTTCGGCTGTGCTCTCTGGTTTGTGCTCATGTGCAAAAACAGTACAAAAACAAATTGAGCAATCGTTCTCATTGTTTTTGTTTTGTTTTTGTTTCACTCACTTCAAAGAACGAAACAAAACAAAATCAAACAATTTGTTTCGTTTATTTTTAAACTCTGATTTTAAGTACAAAAATAAATTTATAACTGTAATAGTGTCGAATATTTTTAATATGAAAATCGCGTCCTAACCTCTCTTCCGCGCAATAAATAGCATAGCTATAGAAACAAAAACGTTTACATAACATGCATAGAAAAAATCTCTTAAGTTAATTCAACCAATTTGAATTGTCATGCTTGCAGTTAATGTGAATTGTTGTTGTATTTATAGAAAAAAATTATTTCGTATTCACAATTCAATTTTAATTCACAAAATTTTGTTGGACTAATTTAATCAAACGGGATTTATTACCTACTTTTTTAGCGCAAATTTTTACAAGGAATTGTTGTTGTTGATGCAACAAGCTTAACGTGTATGAAATCAGTGTCTATTGCAATGTTCGCTTTTAACATTTGTAAAAATTTTGCTCTTAAAAATTAATAATTCTTAAAATTGTCTCTCACATTTTATTAAACTTTATTATGAACTAGCAAGTATTTAGAATGGGACTAACCAAATATCTTCATTCGTTTGTATGTAAATTAGAAACCTTAAGAAATTTTTATATAAAATCAGTTTTTTCCAGTTAGGCCAATGTTGCAATAAAACAGCGATATGTCTCAAACTTACACCACGAACTAAGTTAATTCACAGCTAAATAAATGCTTAATATATAGCCCTGTTTGTTAATAACGTATTAGCAAATTTGTTTCATTAATTCCGTCACACATAAAAATTTAATGCCATTTTCCATTAAAAAATAAAATAATATTAAGAAAACTTTTGTCAAGTGTGGCAAATGGGATAAGAAGAACAAACAAAATAAAAGCAACTGAAAAGTGAAAAAGTGAAAAAGATATTTAAACACAAGGTGTCAGTTAGTCAGCAGAAAGAACAACAAAGTTCAAACAGTACTGGGACAAAAAAAAAACAAGAATTATATTCACTTCTTTTGAAGTTAATACACTAAGGACAAGTTTTGCTTCGTTTTCTATTAACGAGGAAAGCTTTAAAAAATTCAATAAGTTTAAAAGCGAAATAATGCTGAGGTAATAAAGATAAAATAATACTTATAAAGATTATTTGTGTGCGTGTGTGTGGTGAGTGTGTTGAACCAAATATTCGAAAATAAATTCTGTATTGATTTTTTTCTCAACATTTAACACAAAAGCTAATTACTATGGTCATTACCTGTGAAGCGCACATTAATTTGTTAAAAAAAAACAATAAAATAAATGATTTTAAAGAGAATTGAATCAAACGATTTTTCACTAGTATTTAGTGGTTTCGCTTATTTGGGCAAATGTTTGTTTAAGTGTGACCGACCGCTTCTTAAGAGAATTAAAAAAGAAATCTTCAACAATATTTTTAAACATAAACGTCCTAGATCTTTCTACTGAATTAGGGCATATACATATTGTTACGTTTTTCTCTCTATAAAAACGCTTTTCCGTAGATCCGAAGATTTGCAAATGAATACAAGAGCCGAGTGTAGTAACTAGGGATAAGAATGATACAATTTTTATTTACAAATACACTTATACTAAATTACTCAAGAGCTTAAATACACTAATACAACTTAAACTAATAAATTACACACAGATATTCACAACTGGTTACCACTACGCCTTCCTCGCTATAGTTTACGCACGTTTCTTAGCTGGCTGCGCAAGTAATCACGTGACACCTCTTTGTCTGCTGCCGTCACTTACGAGACTCACTCTGCCGTCACTCACAGTTGATACACCAATACCTCTTTGTCTGCTGCTCGTCACACACGGCACTCACTCTGCCGACACTTACAGTTGATACACCAATAAAGACTCACTGGCTTTACTTACACCCTTATACACGTCTATTCGCTGCGCTGTTCCCTTTACTCCAGTCGACACGATAGACTCCACAATAATATCAATTCCACGACGGACTATTATTAATTCACAACTTAATTATCAACTGACTAACGAGTTCTTAACTTCACTACTTCCTGATTAGCACTAACTATAACTGTTCGCGACTGACTTACAACTGCAACTAACTAACTCATTGGATGCGTCACCTCTTTTTATATTTCACACAAATTCCACTAGAAGTTTCAAGCAATGTCTAGACGATCATTATCATCTTATATGCTGCCTAATTAAGTTCATGTGGTAACTATGTACATACATGTGTATATGCATACGTGTGTACATCATTAACTAAGCAATACACGGTGGTTGTTTATCTTTTGCTTTTCGTTTGAATTAGCATGTATGTATGTATGTATAGGGTGTTTTTTTAGAGGTATAGAGCTTCGAATTGAAATAAAACACAAGAAAATCGTTTTAATGTCCATCAATTTGGCTTTATTGGAAGGATAATTTTATGCCATTAATGTTTAAATATGATTTCGGGCATGTGGCTTGCTCGAATAAAGCCAATTCTACAGGTCCAATTTTCAACCACTTTTTCGAGCATATGGGGCCGTATGTTGGCAATAACGGCACGAATGTTGGCTTCCAAGTCCCCTAACGTTTCTGGTTTGTTGGCGTAGACGAGCGACTTCACATATCCCCAAAGAAAATAATCCAATGGTGTCAAATCACACGATCTTGGTGGCCAATTGACAGGTCCATTCCGCGAAATTATGCGCTCATCGAATGTTTCCTTCAATAAATCGATTGTGACGTGCGCTGTGTGGCATGTAGCGCCGTCTTGTTGGAACCACAACTCATCCACATTCATGCCATCCAATTCGGGAACAAAATAGTCGGTTAGTCGGCTCCAATTGCTGTGCACGGTGGCGAATCGATTCATTCGGGTCCTCTTCAACACTTTGCTCTACAGCGGCAATTGTTTCTTCGGTGCGCACTGTTCGACGTCTCTGCGGTTGCGTATTATCACATAGAGTAAACGTAGTGCGAAAACGATCCATGGTTAACCGAATTAATTGCTCTGATGGACGATTATGTCGACCATAAAATGGACGGAGCTTGCGGTAAACTTCGCGAACTGAAGCATTATTTTCGAAATAAGTTTGCACGATTTGCAAGCGTTGTTCTTTTGTCAACCTGTTCATGATGAAATGGCAAACCAAACTAAATATTAATCACTTGACAGCTGACAAAATGGCCGCCAGTTAAAAAAGTGATGCCAACTTAAAGTTCTATACCTCAATAAAAAACACCCTTTAAATATGTGAATCTTCCTAATAAGCAGACGCTATTTGTTGTTGTTGCTTTTGCTTGTTTACGTTTAATCAAGCTAGGCATGCTTATTTAGTTGTTGGCTACTATTCTAGACTATTCTTTGCTTCGACCCTGTAGGAATATTTTCGCGTAGCACTTACATTAACCCTGTTGGAATATTTTTGTGTAATGCTGCTTAAACCTCTCGACGGCTATTTTCGTAACAATATTTTTAGGGTTCAGTATACCAAAAGTGAAAAGGAACCCTATTGTTTCGCTACGAATTTTTGGATTAGCTCAAAAATTATAAAATCATCACTTTTCATTGAGATTATAACAAACTTTTCAATTTAATTCACCATAAGCGTTTCCCAATCATAAAGTATGTACATAAATTTTGCAGAAATTCTTGTTTTTTTTGTAATTTCTCTAATTCCAGAATTTTGGTCACACTCCATGAATGAATGACCAGAGAGTAAAAACTTTGCGACTCACTTCCTGAATATGAGTATTTCGAACAACATACAACTAAAACTGAACAATAAACAATGTAGTGACTCTTGTTGCTCTGTCCACTTGGCAGCCACCTGTAGCTTGACTTTCATTCCCCATATCGTTGCCTTAACATAGAAAGGATCTAACTCATTATTTTTCTTAAAATCGAGTTTCTTGTACATTTCCATGGAAGAACATCTAATGTATCGAAAAATGCAAATACCTCGATTTCAAACAAAAAAAAAAAAAAAAAAAACAAGTAAGAGTGATATAGTCGGTTGTGCCGAATCTTATATACCCTTTACCAAAAAGTGTATATAAAGTATAGAGTTACATTCATAAGCACATCCATACATATGCATATGTTTTGTGAAAAAATTTATAATTTTTTGCTCTAGTGCAATTTTTATTAAGTAACTTCTCGGCAGTGATGCCAATTTAGCCATTTTCTGGCTAAATTTAGCCATTTTTCATCCCATTTAGCCGGAAGAAAAGTGAGTTTAGCTACTAGCTATTTTTTTTAGCTATTTTTATTTTAATCTAGCTATTTTTTAACTGTTTTTCCAAACATGAAAATTAATTAACTACCAAAAAAACACAACAGAGTAATATGTTATTGTTTTCGCACAAATATCTATAAATCCCGGTTCAAACTTGCCATTTTTGTTGCAGCAGTCTAAAAGCTCTTATATGAAAGAGATGGCTCAATTGGTAACAATAAGATTTGTTACTGCATTCTTATAATCGTTGCAAGGTGTTTATTAGTTGTCGGGTCTACAGTGAAACCTCTAATAACCGGACAATTTTTGTAGATCCAACACGTCTATTAGTTTTTCCATACAAAATGCATTCCCATAACCGGACACTCTCATAAAAGCACAGAAGCGTTGAAACACGGCAACAAGAGTTGCATTTAAATAGTAGGTCTTTCTTTATTCAACTCTGATTCATATTTATATTAGTGTCAATGATATTGCTGTTTACCTGGTTAACGCATATGTAAATACTGATGCGTGGGAGACGGAAAGAAATTTCTTTTTATATGAAGAAGTTGTTTGCTTAGCTGGCGTCCCAAAATGGCAGTGAAAAAATTGTTTTTATCAATTACAGAAAAAAAATTATATTTTAAAAGAGTTTGAAAAAGGAAAATATTCGGTGCACGAACTCGTGAAGATATAAAGTTTCTTGTGTATTTTAACAATTCATATTGCTACACTTCTTATACAAACTGCCTTTTCAAAGCATTTTTCTAGAGACGACTTTGTTGTATTCCAACAAATAAAATCATTGAAATTATACCAATCTAATTTGAAGAAGTCTACTCTTAAAATAATTTTTCAACTACAATGAAATCCAAAAAATGTGCAACTCTCTCATAAGCGAACACCTCTAATAAACAGACAAAAACAGGGCGACCGTGAATGTCTGGTTATGAGAGGTTTCACTGTAATTGGTGGTTTATGATATCAATCAAACAAGGGTCATATTTGTTTTACACGAGTGAAAATATCAAGAAAAATAAAAGTTTAAATGAAAGTTTAAAAAATTGAAAGTTAATAAAAAGTATAAACAAAAATTTCGCAAGGAATGGATTAGTATCCCAAAAATTTAAAGACTTAATAGCAGAATGTACAAATGAATAGAATAGAATGTAAGTATTGTAAGTTTGCACTAGTTATATGCGCAGTTTTTTTATTACCTGAAGAAAAATTATTTTGTTTATTACTTCAATTTATTGTTTTTATTTACTTTAAAAAAGTTCCCGATTTGCTTTAAAAAACAATATATGAAATACCTTCTTGTTTTTGCTAAAGTTTTTGATTTTTGCATTCGATTTTGCTTAGCAATTTTTCAGCTAGTTTTTAGCCATTTTTTGCCTACATTTAGCTATTTTTGGTGGAGGAATTCTGGCATCACTGCCTCTCGGTATTGTTCGATTAAATATTTTTTTTTCGATATTAGCAATAAGTTGAATATTTTATTTAAAGAAATATTTTACGATTCACCGTTATTCAAAAACGGTAAAACTAAGAAATCCTAATATTATAAAATCGCCTATCCGAAAAAAATCGCCAAAAATCGAAAACAGTCGCCAAAACGAAAAGAGTCGCCAAAATTAAAAAAAAACTTAACACTAAAATAAATCGCCAAAACCTAAAAAAATCGCCAAAAATGAAAAAAAAAATTGCCAAAACGAAAAAAAACGCCCAAAACCGAAAAAATCGTCGAAACGCGAAAAAGCGCCAAAACTAAAAAAATCGCCTATATGAAAAAAATCGCTAAAATTAAAAAAATCGTCAAAATTAAAAAAAAAATCGACAAAAAGGAAAAAACGCCAAAAACCGAAAAAATCGCCAAAACGAGAAAAACAAGTGACAAAACTAAAAAAAGAACTTTAAAAAAACCGCCTAAACCGAAAAAACGCCAAAACTAAAAAGAAACGCTCAAAACCGAAAAAAATGCCATAACTACCCAGCAAAAAATTACACATTACCATTACAACTAGTTGCCATATAATGACTTACCTTTCTGATTGCCAGTTTTCATTACTCGCTTACAAATCACATCACCTAAAATTTAAAACAATGACGTGCAAGTTGCTAAATGAATAGAATGATTTTTTTATATGAAATAGATTACGTGAAATGTTGACAAATAAAAAAAATGTAAGTACTTCTCAAGAATCGATTATTTTAGTCTCACGCCTTGTTAAAATCATTAAGTTGGTAATCCAGTAGGGAAGTGCTTCCACCAAAAATGCTTAATTCCAAACTCGATTACCTTTTTTGAAATTTTTTGCTGGGTATATTTTATATAGGCTAAATAAAGTTCGTATAAAATTACATATCTAGTGTCCGTTCGGAACCCTTCGTGAGCGGGTCAAAGTCGCACTTCTTCCATTTTATGGCAAACATAGTCGACGAAGCCCATTTCTGGGTGAATGGGTTCGTAAAGAAGCAGAATTGTCGCATTTGGAGTGAGGAGAATCCACAAGCTTTTGTCGAAACACCATTATATCCACAGAAAATTACTGTTTGGTGCGCTTTATGGGCTGGCGGAGTCATTGGCTCCGATGATGGTCAGAATGCGAAAAGTTGTTGAAAATGAGTGTTCCAGATTGTGCCTTCTACGCACCAGCCGTGGCGGCCACATAGCAGAAATCATTTTTAAACATTAATTTCATAAAATTTTCTGTTCATTAAAGCCCATTTCACTGATATTAAAAATATATATTCTTGTTTTGTTATGATTTGAACTTGTGTCACTCTATAAAAAACACTCACTTAGAAAGCATTTTTGTAAATTGCTATTCGTATTAGAGAGGTTGGTGTTTTTGATGTGGAGTAGAGAAGATAATTCAAATAAATTTATGCACATAAAGAATTTTCTCTCTCTCTTAGCCAAAAATAATTTACAAAAAAATGCAAAACAAAAGTTTTTATTTCTTTTTTGCACAAATAAAGAAATCAAGAGATATGCTTGTACATGCATAATGGAATTGATGATGAATGATAAATATTTTTTGATATTTCTTTCATGTCACTTGCACGTCAATTTTAATATCATTTGCACTTTAATGAAAATTATTCCCAGACAATGTTTGCTTTTCCTTTTCATGTTCAATTATGCCATTAGCAGTACAACTCAAGGTCAGCATTTAATTGTATCCTTTAAGGAGAGCAAAAATTTGTATATAAAAATTATGTGCGTTTGTATAACATTCACTCACTTTGGTTTATTTATTTATTCAACTCAAAATCATTGAAATAATAACTTAATAATGGAACCGAAACCATATAATTTGATTAATGCATTTGTTGAGTTTTACGATTTTAATCGTTTTTAAATGAAAAGATAAAATTCTTGCCACAAATGTAAAGGAAATTTACTATAAATTGTGTTAGAAGGACTTTACAATCGCAAATCGTTCGTTAAGCAATTTTTATTTTGAGATTGCTTAATAATATAAAAATTGAATTAGAAAAATAATTGTGGTTAGTGTTTTAGGTAAAGCATTTACAAATTAGTTCAAGTCAATTAGAACTGAGGTTTCCATCTAGAACAGATTATTAAGAGTATTTATTTATTTATTTATTTATTTATTCATTTGTATGTTCAAGTCCTATACAACAAGAATTAATCTTATATTTAAAGTATAGGAAAGTAGTATCCATAACTAAATTACGGCAGCAAACATATAGACAGACATTAAGATACAAATTTACAAAATTAACAAAAATTAAATAATTAGGTGTATATATTATAGAAACAATTATATTATAGTATATATAGTATATAGTATATTATAGTATTATAAAGGCTTTTTTATAAATATAAACTGTAAAGCTACTTTGGCTTCTCTCCGGCAGGTATGGGACCTACAACACTCCCATTGCTAGACTAGTACATTGCCTACTACCAGAGAGGATGTAAAATTCTTAAGTAGAAATTCTATAGCATCTAATTTTGTATTAAACGCTATAGATTATTATTAAATTTAATTTAAGACTACTGTAACTTAATTCTTAGAAAATTCTAACAGCAAAAATTTATTTTTCAGCAGATTTGCCGAACCTGTTTTGTAGCTTTGAAGCTTTTGTGATTTTGTAAGGATTTAACAACTTCTCCACTCATTGAAATATTTTTGTTATTAACTTGCAGCCTTTAATTTTCATATTCCGTTTTGTACTTCCCAGATTAATTTAAAAAAATAAACTTGAATTTTTGTCGAATTTTTCTGCTTCTTCAGCAAATGCTATGCAAGCTACACATTTTGCGACCGTTGGTGCAACATGTTGGTATGCCAAGCAGCGTTGTCAACTTTGAAATTTCAAAACGCACCAAAATGGAGAAAAAACGCGCCATTTGCAAAAAAAACGCACCAATCTTAGAATCTGTTTTTTTAGTTTAAAATGTTTACTGAATTAATTTTGTATAAATGTACATAATTTTTTGTGTTAAAAATTTAACACTAAAACAGGATTTTACATTTCAGGGTTAAAAAAAATAAAACCTAAAAAACTTAGCAAATTTGTTTATACATATTCATTTGAATTACATAGATAATAATTTTTTTTAATTTCATAAATTCTGTACAAAACTTTTTAAAGATATCAACGATTAATAGAAAGGATTCAAAACTAATAAAAGTTCTTTATTTATCATTTTATTCATATATTTTTAAATTTTTTTTATTCGAAGTTTAATATATCCACATTAAAAACTTAACAATAAACATCCTTTTACAATATATGTACATAATTAAAAAAATAATAACAAAAAAACTAAAAAAATTCGTACATACATAGTGTACATATGAAAGTGGTCTAGGTCATAAAATTTTTGATTCGATATAGTACATTTTGATTGACTCTAAATTAAACTGTTGCGTAACAAAAAAATTATTTTTGGATTTGTTCCAATGTAATCTACTAAATATTTCGACCAAAGAAATATAAGACTTATACAACTTTCATAATTAAGGGCACATACATATCTTTGCATTCATTTGTACAAGATGATACATTTTTGTATATTAATTTTATAAATTCGGTTTAAAACTTTCTAAAAAGATACCAAAAATTAATTATTCCAAACAACTAAAGGTAATATTTTCATCATTATTGTTATCATCGGGCCATCAGAGATTTCTTTTCAAATTGTGATATTTTCTAAACATCATTAGTATTAATATGGTAATTAACGCTATCAGGAAGTTGGTAAGTTTCACAACAAGAACTTTCCGGTTTTAACCCATTGTTGTGTTAAATTTTCGTTGGCGCCACCAAAAATTAAAAAACGCACCGAAATTTAAAAAAATGCGCACCACGCACCAACCAAAATGGTGCAAAACGCACCAAGTTGACAACGCTGATGCCAAGTTCTGTGGTTTGCGCACCAACTGTAAAACAGTGTGCACACTTTACAGCACTAGTGCACATCATTTAATAAAAAATAAAAAACAAATTAAATATCACTAGCGTGTTGTAGTGGATATTTTTTTTTTTTTGTACGAGAAGAAGGAAGTAAAACAGGACAGAGAAAAAAATCTTCGTCAAAGGAGTGGTCACACAAAACGTAACATATTCCAACCACAAACTTTATGGTGTACCAATTAATCGCAAAGTGTGTGGCTTGCTTTACAACATAAAAATCATTTAATTTGTAACACTAATAGACTCAAATATTAAAAAAAATGCTATACATTTCTGTGAGTTTTCGCAATTTAATTGTATAATTGTGCAGTCAGGCAGAATTCGTACGTGTATAAAAAAAATTGTCATTAAATGCAGAATGTTAAAATATTGATACACATACATCCATTTGATTGGGCTTATCACGCATCAAATAGTGGCAAAATCTTTCAACTACAACAGCATATAAAATGCTCCTAAAAGTTTATCAATATTCGTAATTGTATTTTGTTTTGCAGGAAATTCGTCAACAAAAAAAATTAAATGTTAAAATTGATAATGAAAAAAGGAGAAGAAAACTTGTTGTCAATATTTCTTAATTAACAGGAGATTTTAAGTGTAACAAATACGTTAATGCAAAGGTCAATTATTAACCAGCAAATGGAGAGGAATTTTTGTTTTTAATTAAAAGTTATGTTTTATATAAAAATAAGTTCTCTTAAGACAAGAATTTTCTTACATGAAAATGACTGTTTATGAAATGAGTTCGTGATTAACAGGGAAACCAGAAATATGCTTTTAAAAAGTTTTGTATGCGCATTCAATATGCACTAAAAACTTAAAAATATGAGCTAAAAAAATAAATTGATTTATTTGCAATTGAAAATATGTATATTTTTAGTTCAAAACTTCAACAACATTTGCATATAAAATAAGACAAAAAAATAAACAAAAAAAGGAAACAAAATTAACAAAGAATAACTATGTTTGAAATGCTAGTTAAAACAAAATTACCATATAAATTTTTACTAAAATAAATAATACAAATTAATTTTTATTGAATGTTCTCGTAACAATTTAACTTCCGTTTCAAAAGATCACGGTATCAGAATTCAAGCTTTTGAACTGCATTTTCGATAAATAAGACAAAATGTTTATTTAAATTTTTTATTGCAGTAAATAACTAAATATTGACCTAGAATTTCAAATAAAAATTGTTTCTAAGTTTCTGTCAATGTTCCTTAACCCTTTACTCGGGACAGAGTCCGTCACAAATAGCAAAACTGAATTTGTATTGAAACTAACGTCCGTAAAACTGCGTGTATAAGAAAAATGTATACACTAGATGGAATATTAAAAAGAGATTTAGATGGCGAAAAAAAATTTTGACCAACCCCTTAACTTGAAAGCATATTAACCGAGATAGCACCTTAAATTTTTTTTTAAACCTTAAATTTCATTTTGAAAATAAAATTTTAATAAGTTTCAAAAAAAAATTGTATAACTTTTTTTCGGAATGGGGTGTAAAATGAAAAATTCTATAAATTGTCAAAATATACTCGAAAGGCGTAAATTATGCTCTAAAAATTAGAAAATATGCTAAAAATACGCGTACAAGACTGAAATATGCAAAAACATGCTTCAAAGGGTAAAATATGCAAAAATATGCACTAACAAATCGATGCCAAAATTCATAAAAAGTTCTGAAATAGATAAATATCTTGTCCCCGCATTTATACGTCACACAAGAAAAAACATGCAATTGCATATTTGCGGTTTCCCTGGTGATTAACTTACCAGTCATTAGTATGCATACTGAAGAACAAATTACAAAATACTACTCACTTACCTTTTAGGAATATCAAATAAATCATATTTAAAGATACATTTGAGAAAACTAATAAAGTGTTTTTATATTTATTAAGCTTATTAAGAATTAACAAATTTTATTTATATTCCAATATTTCGTTGCCACAATGGGTGACTTCTTCAGGGAAATATGTTTGTATAATAATTGACAATGAAAAAATATTTTTTATAAAAAGGCGGTAAATCAAAAAACTCAAAAATTTATAATATGAAGTTTGTTATACATTGAAAAAAATAGTATTTTAACTCAAATAAACACATAACAAAAATTGTTTTAAATGTTGGTGTCTGTTACAGTTTGAAAAATGTTTTACATTCTCTTATCTATTAACTAAATGTCTATAACATCGTGCAACATTTAGTGTATCTGTTCTGTAGTTTATTCTTTGTATTGATGGTACTTTTATAATATGTAACATTTCTAACATATATCTACGTCTGAAATTATTTTCTTTATCCAAAATCAATGTATTATTAAAATCTGGATAATGATTTTTGTCCCTGCAATGTAATGTTAATGCTGTTTTTGGTGTGGGAGTAATGTGCCTGTATTTTTGATCGGACTTGTGTCCAGATATCCTAGTTTTTAATTTATTTTTTGTAGTATCTACATATACCTTATTACAATTTTCTCTATCATTACCTCCACATGGTATTTTATATACTAAATTTGACATTTCTGATTTGTCTACTCTATCTTTTGTTTTGCTAAATAATCTATTTAATGTGTTATGCATTTTATGTGCTATTATATATTTTTTACTGTCATAAATATTTGAATTTCGAATTCTTTCAGACAAAAGAGGAACATAAGTTAGTGATTTATAAATCTTTGGTTCAGTAACTGTTCTTCTGTTCAAATTATTGCAGTTTTTATATTGCCTTATTAATCCATATATCAAAGAAATAGGGTAATTATTATTCACTAAAATTTCTTTTATCTTTTCTATGTTAATCCTATGAAATTCTATATCACTAATCCTCAAAACTCTTTGAATTAGATTTTTTGCTGTATTGATTATTATCCTCTTTGGGTGTTTAGAGTAATAATTGATAATCCTAGCTGATGAAGTTGGTTTCTGATACCAATCTATACATAATCTATTTCCCTTTCTCATTACTAGTGTGTCTAAATAAGGAATTCTAGAATTACATTCCTTTTCAATTGTAAATTTTATATCATCTTGAAATGAGTTTAGTGTGGCCAACATATTGTCAATGGATTGATCTGAGATTATACAAAACAAATCATCAACGTATTTTGTAACAATCCTTGGTTTTATATTTAATTTATCAATACAACAATCCAATAACTTCTCTATAACAATTTCAGCTATAATTGGAGATGCTGGAGACCCCATAGGAAGTCCTTTTGGATATATATTTTATTATTATACTTAAAATATCTATTATCTGTTATACAAAATTTAACAATGCGTAGAAATAAATCTTTCTCAATCTTCGTATAATCCTTAATTATTTCCCATTTTTCTTCAATAATGTCTAGAGCTATATCTATTGGTATACTGGGAAATAAAGACACAACATCTAATGAAATTAATTGTTCATCATTCTGAATCCTTAAATCTTTTATCTTTTCTTTAAACTGCAAAGAATATTTTACATTATATATAGAATTTTCTGTCAATCTCTTTAGAATATTTGTAATATATTTGCAAAGTCCATAGGATGGAGAATTCACAAAAGAGCATATTGGTCTCAAAGGGAATTGGTCTTTATGGATTTTTGGTACTCCATATAATCTTGGTGCCATAGACACATTAGACTTAAGACTGTTCTTTTCTAAAGATGTAATAAATAATAATAATAATTTAAGCAAATATCTAAAAACTAATAAATATATTTCCTTTATATGTTGGTAGTTCGAATTAGTACTGCCAGTCTTAAAAGAACGCCACTAAATATTGACCACAGAATACACAGAAGTGAAGAAAGTGACAGGTAAAAAAAGCTCCAATCAGGTTTTTGTTAAAATTCGTGGAAAAAAGAGATAAGCATAGTGTATTTGATACTGTAGTGTATTACTGCTTACCAATTAACACAGCTAATAAAAATTTATTGCACTAGAAAGACGTTGCAAAACAAAAACGACGACAAAATTTGAGGGAAAACGAGACAAACAGAAAAATTCCCGTATCTTCCGTCTCGTGACACTTCTGTGTGTTTTGTGTCTTGGCTGCCAAAAAGAGTGCAACATGAACCTGTTGGCGTATTATTACGAGTTATAAATAATATGAACATAAATAGCATACATATGTGTTTTGCACTTCCTTTGTAAGGTACAAAGAAGAAATGTTCAATAAATTCAATTTTCCTAAAATGTATGTATTTAAAAAAGCTGCAACTAAATAAGCATTTCCATTATGTCGAACGTGACAGACATGCACATTCGAAGTGAAAATTCCAAAAAAATTCAAATTAAAGCGGGCTATTTCAGAACTATAACTTAGCTTTAATGCGGCTTATCCAATATACACTATTATTGCATATGTCGTTGAACATATTATTGTCGTTTTGACCTATACTATGCAATAAATGGCACAATGTTTTCAAAGAAAATATTGCCCAATTTTCTGATAGTGAAAAAGTAAACAACATTGAACAATGTTGCCACCACATTACACAATTGTCTTAATTGTACAATAAAAATCAAAAGAATTTTGATATTTGCCAATATATTGTGCCATCTTCGAATGTGACGCACACATTGGCGATATTATTGTACAATACGAAAAATTGCACAATTATATTGCTTAAAGTGTATGCCCCTTATGCAAAAACGATTATTAAACTTAAAGTTGGTTTAAGAAACCAATTTTGTATGGCAAAACTGGTTTTAACACACGCTTTAACTTTAACAAAAGTTTTTGCATATCTGTATATGTGTTTAAAATTGTTTTGATTTTATTCTAAAATAGTTCATATATTTTTTTTATTAAATTTTAATCACATTTATACGTGACACGCCGCTTGTGACATTTTTTCCATCATGATACTTATATTGTAATAATATTTCATCTTTCTTAAATTTTTGCTCATCTAAATTTAAGTAACTTAAAGGTATGTAAAAATTGTATATCAATTTTTTTAACCTTACGATATTGCACGTGACCAACCTTATACAGGTGCCCACACCACTAATCTGTATATTTTCCAGCAAGTTTTTCTTTAAACTTAATTGAATTAAATATCTCTGCTTGCACTGAATATTTCATGAGCTTTCTGCATATACTTTCGACTCTCTGATAACAAATGTTATTTTTGAATGTCGCACGTGACATAAAAATATATGATTTTACAAAAGAAGAGTAAAATAATTAAATTATACTTTTTATATAATTATTGATTTACCTTTGGTAAATACATTAGTATGAAGGCATGGGTGCTGATGAAGTGTAAGGCTTCACAGAAAAATGCCGGTACTTCCCCCAGTTAAAAAAGTATAATTTAATTTTTATTCTCTTCTTTAGATACCACAAAATATTTCATTCAATAAAAATTTATAATACTTAACTTAGCCTGATTAAGAAATTATTATTGATTAATAGAAAGTTAGAAGGCACCTGTGCACAGAAAATAAATTTTGAAGAAAAACAACTTTAAAGTTAATAAGTTGATTTTGATGCGCCTAAACGCTTTTATGCCTGGAAACTCGTTATTTAGAAATTTTCGGGGTAGCTGGTTATGAATCTGGTATTCGATTTCGAAAATTCAAAATGGCGATTCAAATATGGCGCACGATTTCATGTAATATTATTGGATTTGCTAGAAACTCGTCACGCAGGGTTTTTTGGGGTCGCTGAGTATGAATCTAAGGTCAGGCTTTCAAAACTCAAAATATCGGAATTTTTATTAAGAATTGAACGAATTTGCTTGAAGCTAATTTCGAGGTTACTGATTGGCAGTTTAGTGCTCTTAGTTCTGTGTACAGGCAAAACCCGGTATAACGAACAATATACTATAATGTCAGGTCCACTCCTCATTCCGAAAAATTTGTTATATTGCAAAGTTTTTTTAAGTAATGTCAGGTCCATTCCTTATTCCGAAAAATTTGTTATATTGCAAAGTTTTTTTAAGTGTTGTTTTAATTATTATTACTGTAGACACGACACAATGCAGTAAAAATCATGACAACAGTTTTTTTTTCAAATAAGATACCAAATATAAACTCATGGTACCACACATTTTTTGGATTTACGTTGCTGCTGTAGATTTTGTTTAATATTTTTTCTTGCTGTTCGCTGTATAGAGCACACATTGATCAAAACATTCGCTATATAAAGTAGTACTAAATGTTAGAAATATGTTTCTAGCAAGGTTTTGTTTTTTATTTGGCAATTTTTTCCTTGTCATTCGTTATATCCAGTATAAAATTAAGATATTATTCGCTATATAAGGTTGTTAATGTAAACAATTTGGACGTTCGTTGTATAGGATTTTCGTTAAAACTAGATTCGGTTATACCGAGATTTACCTGTATCAGTTTTTCGAAGTTTTATTCGAAGTGTCGTCATAAAAGTAAATAACAAAAATTAAAAATTTTAAAAACCCCCGACTTTTTTCAGAAAAGATGTTATTCTTCTTAAAGGCTGGACCAATTTTCTTCAAACATAGCTAAGAACCCTCTCGATCAAGTCATCTTTCAAACAGAAAAAACTAAATGAAAATCGGACAGACACACAGATACACAGACACACACTACAAACTTATAACACCCCTTTTTAACCCCCGAGTATCGATTATAATCATCGGTCTTAAATTTTCAAAAGCTATCCCTATAAATGTTTAAAAAACACCTTCGCCAAATTAGATCCACCTTTTTGATTAAAAAAGGAAGATAGATGTGTAAGCATCTAGTAATGTAAATTTTTTTGTAGTACTTATGCTTTTAGTATATTTTTTTAAATTAATCAAATAAAAGTATCAAAACTTTCAATATTGTAAATACATAAGAATTGTCTGGTTTTTTGTTTGTTTTATTTAACTTATTTAGTTAGTTAATGGGTACACTGCAGTATACATTAGTGTCCTGCATAAGACATCTTATAAGAACATTCAAGACATGAGGGACTTTTCAAATGCTTTACTACAGTGAAATCTTCTAAAACAAACGTTAACAACACTGTTTACAAAAAAGTTGTTTGAGTATTGTAGGTATATAAGTAAAGAAGAAAACACTTCGCGACGGAAGAATTTGTGATACTTGCTTCTTTCTACGCATGAGCGCGTGTACAAACGTCATGCATGTATGTGTGTATGATTTTTTATTTTTCTGCGCACATGCAAAGGCACACACATGCATTAACATTAGTTGTATGCGGTTAACCACATAATAGCTTACCATCTACATATTACACACACACTCAAACGTACAATATGAAAAATAACAAGCATACACTAACCAACAGTACTTCTTTTGAGTGTTTGTTACAAACAAGCTGTCTTGGCGACATCGCTTGTTAACACTGATATACACGTACACCAATACATCAATCGTGCTTCGCTTATAGTACGACAGCATTTATTATTGGTTTAGTATAGTACATGCGACGTGAATACATTTAAAAATCATGACGTATTTACATTTAAAGACCTTTTACGCAGGTCTCTAGTATATATGTACAGCATTAAAAATTGAAGTAAGCAGTAAGTTTACTGATTACTAAAAAAATCAGTAAATTTTTACTGATAATGAAATTTAATTTACATTATCAGTAAAATCGTAGGGCCGTGTTCATAATAAAATTCAAAAAAAATTTAGCCACTTGGTAGAATTTCATTATGAATACAAGCATTACTGATTACTGAAAATTCAATACACCTCATCATATAATAAATCATTTAGGCACTTTATAAAAATGGCAGAAAAATATTTTAGTAATCAGTAAAAATTTATTGGTTAAAAATTTTTTTACTGAAATTTTAGTAGTACTGCAAAGTGCCCATCTATGGTAAATGCCTTAAGTACAAATAATTAATATTGGCTTATGGTAACTAAAATAGGATATATAAATGTTTGACTCTACTGTATTTAAAAATGTATGGAAAACTGCATCTGTAGTAGTGGAATTATTAGTTATGGGGGTTTGTGGAGAATTGCTCATATGCAAGTGGAAAACGTCAACTAAAAGTTTTGATAAAGCTTGCGACTGTGGGTTTGCAAAATTTGTATTAAAATCTCCACCTATAATAATTGGCATGAGATGGAGATTGATACCCAATTGTCGTGCTCCAGCTTCAGTGTAAGGCAACAGTACGTAATGAAGATATGTTATTATATAATATTATAAATTCTTTATAAAGACTGCTATATATCTTTTAAAAAAATATTTGACATTTAAAACGCTTTTATTTAAAAGTTTATGGCGACACTATTATACTTCACAAGCAATTTCTATTAAAATTAAATCCTGAAGATATACTTTAAAATTCGGATGAGTTATTTCTATGCAGCTGTTAAGTTTTTTTTTTACTTCTTGTTCGTATGATTACACTAATGGGTTAAAATTTTTATAACCGACGAACGGATTTTCCCGACCACCTTTGAATCTTATGAAACTTAAGGCAAAATTAGTTTGTACGTGCTGTTCTGTTCTGAATCAGCTGTTTTGTTTCTGTTGAGTTGAAAATCTGTATGTGTGGTTAGTTTTTACTTTTTCGTTCTGTTCTGTTGCGGACAAATCTGTAGAAAATAGAATTCAACGTTAAGTGACAGCCAAAAGTGTGTATGTATTAGTGTTTTGTGATATTTTGTGTACAAGTGTAATCAATTCTATAGGTTGCCAGCTGATTTTTTTTCACAGACAAAGTAATTGCAAAGTATTTTATACAGAAAGGAACGGCACAGAAAAGCAACAGAAAGTAAATACTAATGAAGCCTTTAGTTGTCTTTTTGCACCTTACTTAACTAAGATAAATATACAATTTTGGACTTCCAGCTTCTGTTTTTCCTGAGATATGGCGCGTCACAGAATGGACAAATCATTAAAAAGACATATAAGTGGTCGGCCATTATTGCTCATATCTTCAAAAGTTATTAAGATGCAGGGTCGAAATTAGTGTCTTTTAATACGTATTGCAAATAGCTTTAAAACTGCATTTAGTTCAATTTTTTTTTCTGAAAGGTCAAAGATCACTGTCACTTGATTTAAAGTTTGGGGAACTATATCTCAAAAAACTAAATTTTTAAAATTCTAAAAAAAATATATGTTAATCCTGACAGTCTCTTATATATTTTGTGTTAAAAAATTTGAGTGAGATCTTATTAGTTCCTGAAATATAGACAATAACTTGAAATTATTTGGGAAATTTGTATACTATTTTTTTTTTTAATTTTTTTATTCCTAGTGCACGTAAGAAAAATATTCAACATTTGTTTAATGTTTGTTTGATGAAAAGTTTTCTATTAAATCGAAAGCAGCAATTTCACATAGTTATCAATATCTCAGGAATTAATAAGATCTCACTCAAATTTTTTGACACAAAATGCAGAAGAGACTGTCAGGATTAACATATATTTTTTTAGAATTTTAAAAATTTCATATTTTGAGATAAAGTTCCCCAAACTTTAAATCATGTGACAGTGATCTTTGACCTTTCAGAAAAAAAAAATTAAACTAAATGCACTTTTAAAGCTATTCTCAGTACCTATTAAATGGAACCAATATCGACCCTGTATCTTAAAAACTTTTGAAGATATTAAGCAATAATGGCAGACTACTTATATGTGTTTTTAATGAATTCCCTACTTTTCGAAGCGCCATATTTCGGGAACCACAAAAGCTAGATACCCAAAATTTTTGAATTTATATTAGTTTAGTACTATAGAACATCCGTGCAAATTTTTGTACAATTTTAAGAGGGTTAGATAAAAATTGCGTTTTTTTTTCGTTGATTTCAAATGGAATTACCCTAATACATTAAATATTACATAGCTCACACCGATTTCATAACGCGGTGTGATCTTAAGCTGGATTCACCCATTGTTTCCGAACAAAATTTTTTTTATATGTAGTTTGAGTTCTCTCTTCTTAGGTTAGGTTAGGTTAGCAGGCTGCTGGTAGGAAATACGAAAAAAACAGATTCCAGCTCACTTGGGTCCAATATGATGATCCCTTTGTGCTGCCTGTAAGATTAGAAGAGAGAGAAAGGGAGAGACATGATAGGGGAATGAGAGGGGTAGACTTAGAAAGATGAGGAGTGGGTCAAGAAATTTGGCTAGGAGGTGGGGAATGGTCAGCGATTATACCAACCACTATTCCTAATATAGAGGCTCAGATTCTTGAGCCCGATTTCCGATAACTCGGATAAGCTTTTGAAGGATGTTCTGCCAAGAAGGTGCAGACGGAGAGTCTCCAGGAAATGCGGAATACTTTCTTCCTCTTCCTCGTCATTGCAACTGTAGTAGTAGTCGTTATACGGGAGACCCATACGTTTAGCATGGGTTCCGAAGGTACAGGGACCGGTCAGTGTGGCCACGATTTTCCTCAGGTGCTTCCTGTTGAAATTAATGAGATTTTCCGTTCTGTGGAAGTCTAGGCGAGGCCAGAGGGTTCTAGCTATTGCACAGGTGGACTCATTTCGCCATCTGTTTTGAGCTAATTCCAAGAAGGTTATATCGAAGTGACTCCAGCAGGATGATAGTGGTAGTGCACAAAGATTGTCGATATCGACTTCTCTTAATGTGGTTCCTCTCTTTGCCAGTTCATCCGCACTTATGTTTCCTGAAATTATCCCGTGTCCATGCACCCAGTTTATCGAGATATTTGAGTGCTGCGCAAGACCATCCAAGGCCTTACGACATTCCCAAACAAGAAGGGATGTGGTATACAGCCCTGTGAGAGACTTAATAGCGCGTTTGCTGTCAGTCATGATATGGATATCTCTATTTGAAATCCGATAGAACTTTAGCCATTGTGTAGCTCTTTTTATAGCAGATAATTCCGCCTGTAGTACACTACATTCGTTCGGGAGTCTGAAGGACATTTCAATTCCGTACTCGGGAATGAAGACGCCACCTCCAACCCCTCCCCCTCTTTTTGAGAGAGAGAAAATATTTTTTACGAACAACTCTCAGTTTGAATTGGTTTAATTTTATATTTTGTCCGGACAAAATCGAACTGAGCTGCCAAGTATTTTAATTTTTCAGCCAAAGTTGAACTGAGCTGCCACATCATGTTATATAAATAATAAAAGCACAGAATATACTTTTATTAATTACAATAGAAATAAAGCAAAATTGAAATATAAAACATATACATATGGAGTTGAACGAAAGAATTGCATGAAACAATTAAAAAGACACTACGAATTGTAATCATTTCCCGATGTGCTGCCACTGGTAAAATTAATACGTATCGTTTACACACACACGTATTTCAATGGCCAAATTGTTCGAAATGGATGAATCGTGCTGCAGAAAACTCTCAGTAAAAAATTTTTTGTCTGGACAAAAAGTTTGTTCGGAAACAATGGGTGAATCCAGCTTTATTCAAAATTTGTGATTGTATTGTGAAAAAGATTTTTACTCCCTAGCGAATGGATGTTTACACATCAAAAATCGTAAAAACCTTTAAATAACGATTTTAAAATAAATATCATCAAGCCATATTGTATCAGCCATTTTGGATAAGAATGCCTTAGCGATTTTGGCGATTTTTGACATTAAATAAATTTAACCATCCTGTTTGAAATAACTAAGATTAATATATTCATTTTGAAATAAGCATAAGAAAATTGCATACCTCAACTCTTGAGTTGTATATAAATTGAAAACTTTATTAAACTCATTTTGTGCAAAACTACCTTTCATGAGTTATAACAATGTTATAGTAAAGGAGATTTATTTTATGAGATTGTTCAATTTAAAGTTAAATTTACCAATATGCGGGCGACAAAGGATTCACGTAATACGGAATTATTAAGAGAAAATATCAAAAGATTTATTTCATTTAATTAACATAACGTCAATAAATATGAGCAGTAAAATAACAAGTCAAACAAAATAATTTACAAGAAAAGTTCGAACATTTATGCTGTAAGCAACTGTTTGTGTGTATGAGTGTTTGTTTGTAATAGTGAGACCAGTAAACATTTTCTGCTTAGAACAGACCAAGGCCTATTTATTAAATATATGCAACTCTACAAAAACACAACAAACAACTTTGTGTTTAAGTTGTCAGAAACACCCACAAACATGAACTAAAGTGTATGGTGCAAACCACTTTTGACAGTTTAAACACGCCCAGCAAAAAATTTCAAAAAAGGTAAGCGAGTTTGGAATTAAGCATTTTTGGTGGAAGTTCTTCCCTACTGGATTACCAACTTAATGATTTTAACAAGGCGTGAGACTAAAATAATCGATTCTTGAGAAGTACTTACTCTGAAAAAATCATTATCTTCATTTAGCAACTTTTACATAATTTTTTTAAATTTAAGGTAATGTGATTTGTAAGCGAGTAGTGAAATTTGGCAATCAGAAAAGTAAGTCATTATATGGCAAGTAGTTCTAATGGTAATGTGTAATTTTTTGCTGGGCGGTAACACAGAATATCATCAGGACGATTGCATTGACCTGATAAATAGGTCTTGGAACAGATAACCAACTGAATTGTCTAAAATTCGCTCAGACATTTACACCAGTTCTATACATTTTCTGATATATCAAGCACTAACCATCAAAAAGTCATAACCGACACATTTATTGGATCTCATATTTTTTACTAAAATCGTTATGTAGGATTGCAAGTAATAGGCTTAGTCAAAAAATTTAAAAACTTTTTTGGCAGTTATGACACGATATAGTTCGACTGTTTTCAGATAAGCTTGAACATTGTCAAAGGGAAGAGTAATTTTAGAAACTTTGCAAATTTGTAACAAACAGAATTATAAGCGAATTTGATCCAAAAAAAAACGTTCTCTGGGAGATTTCTCATGTTTCTTTACGTTTGAAAAATGAGTTTCAATGTTTATTAATCCTTTTTGTTGTTCCTGTTAATGGCAAGCAACCACCAGCAAAGGGTTTTGTTTAATCAGTTCATTGATTTCATGTCAGTAGTATAATTATGTACATATGTAGTACATACATATATACATACCTAAATACATATTTTATACAGATAAGCATCTACATATTCATATTTCCATTTACTAACGCTTGCAGGTCTCTTTGTTTATCTGTTTATGTCTGCTGTTTGACTGATTACTTTTGCAGGTGGGCAAATATTTAATTGTTCTTGTGAGCATGTAAAAGTTAATTGAAAGCATAAAGATGTGTGTGTTCCTTAATGTGTTAATTATTATAATGAACTATTTGCTATCAATAGGCCAAGCGAAGGCTGATAGAAAAGTTCTTGAAAACTATGTATATAATATAAAACATGTAAAAATTTATGGTAGAGAAAAAATTAAAAGTCAAAAGCTCCAGTTTTATCCGTATTTTCGATTTTAAGCTTTATAAATAAAATGAAAAAGAAATCGTAGAATTAGTATAAACCTATCAATAGTTTATTACAGGGCAGAAAAGTCTTATTACATAAAAAAAAAGGAAGCACATAAATAATAACAATAATATAATTGCCTGGTAACACTGTTTCTCAAATGCACTTGTCGTTATATTTTATTCAAGTCGAGTTTTCATTGCTTTACATTTATAAAATATTTTATTGCATTTGAACATTCATTCAATAAATAAGTTTGCTTTTTCATTTAATAAAATCGACAAAAAGAATTTTCTATTTCCAATAATCGAAGCAATTTCATCGCAGAAATAACTTTTTTTGTATTAAATTACTAAATTTAAATAAATTCAGTAAAGTGCGACTCTGACTCGCACACGAAGGGTTACGTACGAACACTAGATATGTAATTTAATACAAACTTCAGCTATATAATATATAGTTTTGGCTTTTTTTTCATTTTGGAGATTTTTTTCATTTTGGCGTTTTTTTTCATTTGGGCGATTTTTTTTCATATAAACAATTATTTTGGTTTTGGCGCCTTTTTCGCGTTTTGGCGATTTTTGTCGTTTTTTTTTTTTTTTTGGTTTGGCGATTTAATAATTTTCGGATTTTTTAGTTTTGCCGTTTTTGAAAATTTCAAGTGTTTGCCTCTTACGGTTTCCAAGTTGTCAAAATTACATAGTCAAAATTGCATTTACTGATGGAATTTAAATTTTTTAAATTTTAGTGTTATTTGTTTTAGTCTGTATAAAAATACACTAATTTTACAAAATTCAAGTTTCAATATACATGGGATTTTAACATTTTTCGTTGCTCGTTTTAAAACACCCTTTAATTTTTAATTCTCATGTATTTGTTGTTGTAGCGGCCAAGGTTCTACATACTATGTACTACATACATAAAATTTTATCCAACAATTTGTTACTGCACAATTTCTACGGTAACTTTACTGTAAAAAATAGTTAAATCATTTAAATACTTTTAGTAGCTATTCAACACGAAACGTCTTATTGGAACGGTTTGGATATCACCCAGAAACAATTTTGATTAACACGAGTATTTCTGATAATTTGATTTCTTTCCTTTGAATTTTACGAACGGACCTATTATTTCATGCAGCAACAACCGCGGTAAAGTACAGTCGAACTTTTCTATAACAAAATCAAATCAAATCAAATCAAACAAATAAAATTCGTGAACACAACATTTTTGTGAGTATTTTCATACATTTTGATCTCCCTATAACGAACTTCCCTATAGCGAAGTTCTCTCTGTAACGAACAATTTTTTAAGACCTAAATAGAATTTTTCACACTAAATAATCTCTCTATTGTGAAGTCTTTAGCAATCGATTTTTTGCATCAATTTAGTCACAGAAAATATAAATGTAAAAGATATTTTTTGCCATCTTAATCGTTGTGAAGACTTTGTTGACGAAGAAAAGTGGAAACATCAAAAACAAATGAAAATTACATCTTTCTTTAACACCATATTAAAAGTTGTCGTATAATATATATTTTTTCTACATTTACCCCCTGTTTGTGTAAGACGTTTGAATTAGAAATCTGGGCGTTTCTGTAATAGATTAAAGAAAAGTTGTACAAGTTTCCTTTAGTCTATTACAAAAACGCCAAGATTTTT
This sequence comes from Tachina grossa, assembly GCA_949987645.1. Classification (NCBI taxonomy): domain Eukaryota; kingdom Metazoa; phylum Arthropoda; class Insecta; order Diptera; family Tachinidae; genus Tachina; species Tachina grossa. Next base: position 223,016,904 of record OX465274.1, read on the forward strand.
AACTCAAACGTTTTACACAAACAGGGGGTTAAACAAAAAATGTAAATGTGTTCATGTAAAAAGAAAATGTTCTTCTCCTAATATCGAACATATAAATTTTTTTTCTACATATGTATGTATTAATAAAAAAAAATTAATGTGTTCATGTAAAAACAATTTTTTTTTGTCTTAATAAATATATTTTCTACATAAAAAAAATGTAAAGTCAAAATTTTCTGCAGTTTCTCTATAACGTAGAAATTTGACGGTCCCCAACTGCTACGTTATAAATAAGTTTGACTGTATAACAACAATTGTGAGCTAAACAATATCTATTGTGTTCATTATTTCTTTTGAAGTTATTGATTTTTTGTTTGTTTGATGATTTGCTGGTTATTATTCTTCTGTTCATATTTCAGGATTACTGTTACTTTTTGTAAACACAACACATGTGTTATAGAGGGCTGCGCAAATAGTCTTGAAATGTTAATATGTCTTGTTATATAAATGTATTGTAGTAGTATTACACTAAACAAATTATAAATGATGTCCTTAAATAAGCGAAGCACGATGGATGTATTGATGTACGTGTATATGAGTGTTTGATGCATGTGTGCTTGTTATTTTGCATATTGTACGTTTGAGAGTGTATGTGTAAGATGTAGATGCCCTGTCGGGATTTGAGCTAACTTAAAAATAACTAATGGTTAATCAGAGGCGAGTGACAACTGACTCAAAAACTAACTAAGCTAAGTTTTTAACGTAATGTCCTCAGAACGAGTCAGTACTCACTCACGCTGCATACGTTTCAAATAACCACAAGTTAGCTCATTTCGAGTGAGTTTTTGGCTGATAAAATGCAAGTGCACTATTATTTAGCTTCGAACTGACTAACTAATGGTTGCCCCATTATGACTTAGTTTGGGGCGCATCAAAAAATAAGAAAAAACAAGGCCTTTCTTTAGCTAACCATTATTTTTAACTTACTAAAGATTAACATTTTTAGTCAAATTAAATTTGAAACAATTTTAAACTTTTTTAAAGACGAGAACTGGTATCGAACCGTGATCACTTTGTTTGTCAGCCATCATACTTAACATTTTGCTATTGCGCAGAGTTAACATAAACATGAATTTTATGCTGACATCGTCTCGATAAACTATGATTCATCTCTGCATCAGCTTCGGGTTAGCTAAAAGTCAGTTCAAAACTTATCGAGGAGATGTTAGTTGTACAAAAACAACTCACTAATTTCAGCATCAGTTTTGAGTTAGCTTAAAGTTAGTTCAATACTTATCGGGAAGAAGACAGTTGTGCAAAAAACCACTGACTCACATCTGTATCATTTATGAGTTAGTTCAGAAGCTAGTTATAAATTAGTTAGCAAAAAGTCACCTATGTTTTGAGCTAGCTAATAAAAATCCGACAGGGTGGTAAGCTATTATGTGTATAAATGATTAAACAGAATACCGGCTTCAACACAGTTTCCATACAAATTGACACAAAAAAAAAACAGCCGCAGAAACCGGTCGTGAGATAGAATCTATTTTATTTTGAGAGCGTTTTTTCTTATACTCTCACATATCAATGTTCATTCTCACAAAAATGTTACCATACTTTCAATAAATTTCATACATTTTGTAAACAAAACTACAAAGAAACATAAGCACAAAAGAAAATAAAACAAAAATTAGAGAGCATTTGAAGTTACTGCCGTCGATGTTATTATGGGCTTGATTAATTTGTCAGCGATTTTCCTGAAGTTGCAGACTTTATTCTGTTTCTACATTAAGGCTGGTTTTTTAAAGCAAGCGCTCACAACTAAGGTGAATGCTTGTGTGCGTTTGTTTGTTCGCAAAACAATAAAAGGTAATACAACCAACGTGTGTGCGTATGACGTTTGTATACGCGCTCTAGGTTGGCATCACTGTGCATGCACTGCGGTTGCAATCGTGTGCCCAATTAGTGCTTAGATGTAGTGGTGTATCATGCGTTTTTTTTTAAAGTATAGTATTAAACACGTCCACCACAGCAAGCTACCGACTACCAAATGTCAAGGATAGAATACACATGGACCGTATTTAGACACGAAAACATTTGGAAGGGAAACATTTAGTTTGTGAACAATTTACGGGTGGGGAAAAGAGAAACGTTTTTGTTTTCATATTCTTTGCTACATACACACGCATACATGTATAAATATGCTTGCTTTTATGCAGTAATATTGGAATGTCGCCGGCAACATTTTCGTCTGTGTAGACGCGAAGGAAACAACAAAAGAGAATTCCAGATGTTTTCCTTCCAAATGTGCGTCCGCCTAAACTGGGACATGTTTATATGAAAATGATTCTTTTGAAGACAGCAAGGCAACATGGCGACAGGTTGTTGTCTATGCTGATTTTGCCGTTGTAGTCCAATTAAATTAATTTCTATGGCGCATACTCATTAGAGAGCTGCGTAAACAATCTTGAAATGTAAAACCGTCATGATTTTTTAATATATTCACGTCGCATGTATTATACTAAACCAATAATAAATGCTGTCGTACTATAAGCGAAACACGATGGATGTATTTGTGTATGTGTATATCAGTGTTAACAAGCGATGTAGCAAGACAGCTTCTTTGTAACAAACACTCAAAAGAAATACTGTTGATTAGTGTATGCTTGTTATTTTTCACATTGTACGTTTGAGTGTGTGTGTAATATGTAGATGGTAAGCTATTATGTGGTTAACCGCATGTTAATGCATGTGTGTGCCTTTGCATGTGCGCAAAAAAATAAAAGACCATACACACATATATACATGCATGACGTTTGTACACGCGCTTATGCGTAGAAAGTTGTTAACGTTTGTTTTATAAAATTTCGCTGTAGTAAAGCATTTGAAAAATCCCTCATGTCTTGGAAGTTCCTATAAGATGTTTTATGCAGGAGACTAATACTCATAGTGAAAAAAAGTATACTTTTATGAATTTAAAACCAGTATTACCATATAAAATACTGGTTTTAAATTCTTAAAGTATACTTTGTTTTGCCTATGATTATGCGCTCTTTGGCTACAATGAGAAAATTCACTATTGCCAGTAAAATAAAAAATTTTGAGTAAATGATTTTGTACAATTATTTCATATTATTTAACAGAAATAATATGCAAAAATTGATGTAAGGAATAAATTGATTATTTTTTGTACTTTTACGTGAAATAAGTATATATTAAAAGAGTAATTAATTTTTATAAATTCGAAGTATATAAAAGTGGCAATACTGAACTATGTATTTTGTATTTGTACTTGAATATCAGCTGTAGATGGTGCTGCTGCCGTCTCCAAAATAATTAAGTAGCCGGCTACGAGGCGACAAATGCTGCTAGCGGCATTTGAAGTCGTGTGTTCGTGTAGCCTGCTGTGGTGAATGTGTTTTATGCATATATACATATATTGAACTCTACTTTTATTTCACATGAAAATAAATTGAAATGTCAAGCCAAGTTACCAAACACCACTAAATCAGAACATTTCACGAGTTAACTGAATACTTGTAGAGTAGAATAATATAACTTCGTGCTAACCTAAATAGAAAAATGAAAATATGGAAAAACAGGGGAAATAAATAGTGATACTTACATATGTACTTACCAAAGGTAAATCAATAATTGTACACAACAATCATTTCTCACATTCCGTTTCATTAGAAGTTACGTTAAATAGCTGATGTTAATAACAATCTCTACCCAAGGAGATAGACTAGGGTGCTGATCAAGTGCGCTGCTGCACAGAAAAATATCGGTATTTCCCCCAGCTTAAAAGTCTAATTTAATTTTTCTTCTCTTCTTTAGAAACTCACATTAATTAATAAAAATATTTCATTCAATAAAAAGAATTGAAATTACTGAACTTAGGCCTGACTAAAAATTATTTCTGATTAATAAGACCATAAACTTTTGGCAAAAAATTGCATATACCCATCAAAAAATTTCAAAAAGGTAATCGAGTTTGGGATTAAGCATTTTTGGTGGAAGCACTTCCCTACTGGATTACCAACTTAATGATTTTAACAAGAGAGAAGTACTTACATTTTTTTTTATTTGTCAACATTTCACGTAATCTATTTCGTCTAAAAAAATCATTCTCTTCTGATTTGTAAGCGAGTAATGAAAATTGGCAATCAGAAAAGTAAGTCATTATATGGCAATTAGTTCTAATGGTAATGTGTAATTTTTTGCTGGGTACATACACATGTACATACATACATACATATATGTATAAGCACTAAGGCAGCGATCGCCAAATTATTAATATTCAATAATTTCTGCCTTAGGTTAGATTAGATTAATCTCGCATAGACCGGGATTGATACTCAGCGATAACAGCAGAGGAGAAGAGAACCTGTAAGTATGGCAGCCTAGTTCGTGGTGCCTGTATTGAATGACTTCCACATAGATTTAACAAACCTTCACTGAAAGGAAAATCATTCATTCAGAGAATGAAACGGTTTCATTAAATGTTCTGCATTATATTAATGAAACTTTTCATTAATACAATGAACAATTTCATTGCATTCATGAAATATTTCCATCTCTGCTCTTCATGTGTTCTTCATAGTTCATTGTATTAATGAAAATCGTTACATTGTTTAAACAAATTTTCTTTTTGGTGAATTTGGGGCAAATATAAATAAGTTCCAAGAATTTTGTCTTCTTACTGTATAGAGTTTGTCAAACATAAATAAATCAAAAGTAATTTAGTTAAAAAATAATATTTATTTCTTATTTATCTAATCCCTTTTAATTTCAAAGCAGTATGGTCATCATAAATGCAATGAATTCATTTCATTTATACAACGTAATATTCTTCATTGTATAGCAGATATCTCTCTCTTTCTCTTTTTTTTTATCGATTCACTTCCTTCACCACTATACAAACGCAAGAAGGTTGTGCCAAACATCTTATAAAGATGCTTGTTTTGTTAAGATTTTTGTTTGATTCTTTTAAACTTATGTTTGTGTATTGTGATTCTCAATAACATATTAAGAGTTTTACTATAAACATGCAAGTTTTTCGACCTACTTAAACATTATTTGGGTTGAACTCTACTGATGAGTTCCTTAAATTTTAAATGTTTTACGTTAATAAATACATATATTTGCTTATATATTAAGTACATATGTATTTCTGTATATTAAATAAAATATAACAAAATCTATATATCTTTTATTAAGTAGGTGGTTTGGAAGGGATATGATTTCATGTTTTTAATAGAAAATTTTCATTATTTACTGCTTATATTTCATTATATATATGAAATTTTCTTTATATTAATTAATAGACTTCATTTATAGTATGTAAGAACTTCATTAAATCAATGAAACAACTACATTATATTCATGAAAAAGTTTCATTGAACTAATGAAATAGTTTCATTCTATTTATGACATAGCCGCCAAAATTAACTTCATAAATACAATGAATCATTCTTCATTGATCCAATGAAGGGCTTCATTAGCTGACTTTTAATGAAACATTTCATTAATACAATGAAGAATTTCATTGTCTGAATGAAGGTTTTCCTTTCAGTGCTAGCAGTCTACTAGTGATGAGCGATAGCGTGATTTTTTAATAATGTTGCTCCTTGTGAACGTGATTTCTAAATCGCTGTTCTTTTAAACTGTGACTGTGATCACAGTTTAGCAGTATTTTGTTTGTAGCAGTTCTGTTATTTTGAGAAAATCTAATAAAAAGAGCAGCAGTGAAATTAAACAGTGCCTGTGATCACGGGTTAATACATTTCAGCTCTTCTGCTTTAAAAGTATTTATTAGTATTGGTGTTTTAATAAATACTAATAAGAAGAGCGGCAAGAACAAGCAATTAGCAATCAACCGCGTTTAAATATTGAGAATAAATAAAAAATAAATAAATATAAGAGGCAGAGAGACAATAAAAGTGCAAATATAAAAATGTGAGTTGTACATAGTGACCAGAAAAGATGATTTGACACGATTTGACGATTTTTTTCTTGGCAAAAGCTGAAGGTATAAAAATATTAATGTGGTAGCTTTATTTACTATAAAGCAAGCATGCAAGAACAATCACAGTTTGTATGAAAGAACTATATTTCCAAAACCTGTTACTTGATAAATTCAGTCACACTTGTGATTTGTGATTTTTCAATCGCTGTCAAAAAGTAACAGGTGTCTAAATATCGCTCAACTCTACAGTCTACACAGTCCCACTCTCGATACAAGTTCAAGACAGTTATATCTAGTGCGGCTTAGAGCCGGACAGTGGCACAGTCGGTTTTCTATTGTTTCAATTACATTTCTTACATTTCCTGCAGGTGTCCAGATAATACCCCCCACCCCTAGAAGTTTTCAGTTACATACATATAGTTAATGATAAAAGGAAGTTAGTCGATTTGGGATCAAAGGAACTCCACAAGATTTTAGAAATTTTGCAAGTTTTCGTCGCACGTCAACATTCCGCCGCTTCTTCTCTCCTATGATCCCTTTCAGATGCTAAACAAAACTATTGGCTAAAGTGAACAAAACAAGCATTTGCTTTTTACTTAAAAATTGTTTAAAAAAAAAACAAAAAAACACACACATATTTTAGTTTTTATAACAAATTTTCAAGTAAAAAGCAAATGCTTTTTTTCAACCTTTACCCATTATTTGGAAATATTAGTTTAATATAAGTTTTGTTCATTTACTAAAAATCGTTATGAATTTGCAATAATTGTGAATGGAAAGTGTTTATTAATTTAAAAAGTTTGCAAGACGAGAGCGTCAAAAGAGAGAAAAAACTGAGAGACAAAAAACTCTTTTAAATTATTACTAGGAAAATTTTTACTTGCAAGAATTATCCAACCACCTGTTGTGTGTTTTATTGTCAAATTAATTATTTCAAATTAATTATTTTTAAAAATTTTGTAATTTAAAATAATATCAAACAAGATTATCCAAAATACTTTAGAAAAAGTACAATTGTATCATGATTTCCATCCATGGTTCTGACATGAATAAAATTTTCTTGCAAGTTTTTATAAGTAAAGCGTTCATTTATCCGTGAAGCCCGGGCCTAGGGCAGCATGGTTTTATGGGCGGCAAAATCTTAAGATTTAACATTTTAAATATTTTGAAATTGAGAATTTTTTGAAAATTAATTTTGCTTTATAAATATCAATGAAAACCTTAGAATATAATTCTGACCTTACCCGTTCATTTATCGGTGCAGTGTAATTTTTGTTGAAATAGTATTCTAAAGCGCTTGAATAGACCATTGTTCATTTTTAAGATTTAACGACAGTTCGGGCAAGTGTATTTTACATGTTTGTTTACGAAATGATTGCGCACTCTAGTTAGGAGGTATTGAAAAGCAACGTTTAAAAACTTCTAATTGCTATTGCTTCTGCTTCTAAAAAAAATAAACAGTCAAAGCGAACGCATAAAACGAAAAGCTATACACAACGGAGAGTTTCAGCAGTTGACATATTCAAACAGGTGTCGGTTTGACTGATTGTTAGTGAAAATCTACAAAGAAGTGTACATTAATTATATGATTTTCGAAAGAAAAAAAAATTGTGAAAAACGACAATTTTTGAGTCAGAAAGTGGTTTGTATGACCTATTAGGGTGCCTAGACACGTTCAGATTATATTGCCAAATATTATTAGAAAAAAATTATTAAGAGCCCTTCGTCTCACATCCGTAAAGCAAGACTGTATTAATTCAGATTTTAAAAACTTTGATTTTTATGATCCGCGCGAGGTCAATCATTGCACCTCTGGCCTTGTTGGCACAATGTTGTACGTCCATTGGATCTTATACATCTCTGCTAACAGAAACTCTTAATATGTTCGATTATTGTGTTATTAGGCTTAGACACAAACTTTCCAAGAACTTCTGTACCCGCATTAAGTTTTGTCTTCTGTGCCAGCAACCATGGGCAGAACGTTGTTAAATTTTTTGTGTCGCACAGTGTTATTTAAACATATTCAATAAAACAAAATTACGCATTGCTAGTTCAGCTTAACATTACCAAAAAAAGAGTATTGATAAACTAATGGCAGTTTAAACCATTCAATCGAATAAAAATCAATATAATATTTTATTTCTAATTAATATTTTTAATAGTTACAAAAAAAAAACAACTTTTGTTTGTTTGCAGACATTTTTAAGGTTGAGCGATTAATTAAAATCTAGCACATATTCATAAATTAGTTTTAATTGGTTATATTCTATATAAAAGAATTTATTTTAAATCTAATAAAAAACTTTATATACAAAATCAGCACATTTTCAATTAACTAAAGTTCAAAGTGTAAATGTCTTCCAATAAGAGATTACCTTATGATAAGTAAAAAACCCAATATTTTTAAGATAAATCATAGCAAATTTACTTAATTGCAAAGAGGAGCGATGGTAAATTATTTATAATATCTGTCGAATGGCCGCCAAGGCCATTGCCTCTCCTCGAAAACTTAAGGAATTCCATCCCTAATATCTTGAATCGTTTAAAGGACATTAGCATCGATCTCATCTTTCACGTTGATACAAAAAAAGAAAGTCTGAATGTGTTAAATCACGCAGCACCGACCTTATTTAAACAAACTTCGGCCGCATGAATAAACTTTTTTTAATGCCTTCAGCGAGTTGTTTGTAAATTGAAAACTTTAAACTCTTTTCCTTAAAAACAAGCCTTTTTCAAAGTTATGACAACAGAAGTGGAAGAAGAAGAAGGTGTCTTATAATTAAATCAACTGTAACCTTGGCACAGTTGAAAAGGGTCAATTATAGTGTTTTTGTTATTAAAATTTTCATGAAATAGCAAAATATCAAGCAAAAATTTTTATAATATTAAATGAAATAGTTTGTTATAAAAATTTTAATAAAATAACAAAATATTAAGTGAAAATTTGTATAATATTAAACGAAATAGTTTGTTGTGTTGAATAAAAAAAAAATAGTGTGAAAAATTTTATATAAAATGAATCTGAATTCAGCAGGCCATAACAAAGCAAGTAAATCCAACTATTTTATAAATTTTTTTAATATAAAAAAATTTTACATGCATACATTTTCCCAACTCCGGATGAGTCTAATTTTTTTCTAGCATCCTTAACTACAGATATGCAAAGTATTAAACATTCCTCCTACTCAGGCAACACTTATCCACCCACTCTAGCAAAAATTTTTTTTCTCATTCACCACATCATCAAAAACCAACTAATTCACACACCCAAAAATTCACCTCAGAGATCTTCTAGTAAATACAACAAACAACTTTACAACAGTTAACCTGCAAAATAGGCAACACATTAGAATTGTATAATTCAACCTAGAGTAGAGTTCAGATAGTTCGTTATCAGAAGGACCAAGGATTTTTTTACTATATTACAAATCAGAGGAGTCCTTGAGGCACCAGCCATTTATTTCAAATTTCGGAGATTTTGCTATTAACGGGCACAAATAATCGCGGTAGCAAATACAACAACCTTAAACCAGCAGAAAATCACCTCGTAGATCTTATAGCAAATACAACAATAACCTAAAACCCGCAAAATAGGCAACAGAACTATGTCATTAAACTAAAAATGGAAGTTCAATCAACTAAACCCCTTTGAAAAAAACGCACTCCCAGCTCTGCACGATCCAACTTTTGTATAATAAATCGCATGCAGAAGCTTTTCATTTATGCTACTGAAATAGATTTTAAAAAAAATTTTGTGTGAAATTTTGCAATAAAATACATTTCAAACTCATTTTAAATTCTATAAATATGGGGGTTAGCATTTAAAAAAATTATTAATAATTATTTGCAAATGATTTCAGATTGAATTAAAAAATTATCGTTCAAAAATATTAATTTATAATATTTTACTTACCAAAGCCATACAGCGCATGAGGCCACAAGGTGTGAAATTTAAATACTAAGACGCGAAAGCAACAGCAAATAGGATTTGATGATTGTGCGAGCGAGGCAGTCTGGCAATAGTCTGTGGTTACGACTATGTGGCAATAAAAGAACAATATATGTGACAGCGCATAGAGAAAGGGACCTAAGGGTAAAAACCTGTTTTGTTCAGGAGAGCCATTTTAAAGATTTAAATACGTGTATCTTTGGTGTACCATCACTGAATAAAACGCGCATATCTCTGGGAGGGAACACTTTTGGGGCATGGGATCGGTCTCATTCGATGCTCAGATGTTGTCCACATAAAAAAAGAAAAAAAAAACATGAAAATTGATTTTTTTACCCTTAGGTCCCTTTCTCTATGGGCTGTCACATATGTATGTGTATGAGCCATTTATTTTCAAAGTAGCACTAGTCACTCCATTATTAAATCTTATCAATTTCTTATATTAAACTAACATATCTTAAATATATTATCTCAAATAGTCAAGCACTTTTTAAACTAATTTTTAATTGCTTTAATTAATATTTTTCTTGCCTCAATACATATTTATCACTTAACAGTTTATTTTTGTTGTGCTTTTAACAAAATTATTTTTATATTTGGTGTGGTGAGTGTATTAAAACATGTTGTAAAAGCAAGACAAACTTTGCCTCAAATATAAAATTTAATTTGTCTAAAAGATATTCAAATGAATGAGTGAAATTTGGCAGTGAAATTTCTGCATATTTTGGGACACCAACACAAGCAACAGCGTCATGGCAATTTTAAATAGAAATGCTTACGTTGTTCTGCCCCAGGGTATGAAAAAGGAAAAAACAAAGCGAAACTTAAATTTGTAAATAGTTTTATTTTGTAAAATAGTTTTTTTTTTTTGGACAAATGGTTTCTCTCACTCTCCCTTATGATTAAAAGTTGAATAATGAATATTTATAATGATTATTATAGTAGTGCTGTATTAAGTGAAATGGCAAATTTCAATGTTTTTAACTAAAAATTTAAAAATTTTGTTTTTTATTGTTTAAACACGTTTTTATGCATTTTTTTGCAAGAGACTTCAAACCTTTTCAAATTCGAATTCATTTTTACACACTTTAAAACAAGGAAGAAATTGCATTATATTAAGAATTTTTTACTTTTAAACACTTTCGCCAAGTCTCAATTGACTTAAAGTATTTAATACTCTCTTCTTAGCGCAGGTAACCTTCTGGTAACACTGCAGATACGTTCCAAATGAAATATCGCGTTTTATGTGAAACCGTGTTACACTTATAAGGCAAAAAGATATACAAGAAAGTGAAGCAGCTTTTATTAAGTAAAAAATTTTGATTATATCATGCCATAACTGAGAAAAAAAAGCTTAAGCAACATAATTTTAAAATATAATTTTTTTTCACGAAATTTAATTATTTACAATCGCAGAAAAAAGATTTTCGTCAAAAAACGAAGCTAAAAGAAATATGTCGATTAAGCTTTTTTTTGAAAGTTATGGCTCGATATGAGGCTAAAGCTCGTAGCGTTATGTATAGATATCAATATTCTAAGGAACAAGGAAAATTAACATTAATTCAGTTAAATGTCAGGCATTTAATTTCCAAAATCCAAACGTTTAAAAAATCACCCTTTAGAAGTGCTTTATTAAAAGAAGTTTAAAAAAAATATGTTCAATTTGTGCCCAGCAAAAAAATTTCAATATTTTGTAATGGGTAGTACTCTTTTAATGGCTTACAAAGTAATGAGTGGTACTTATTTATTTAATTATTTTATGTATATAATAATGACCGTCTTGTAATGAATAAAATATATAGTACTTGCTAGTTAATCCTGAAATCTATCTAAAAAATATTTATTGATCGTGAAAGTTAACTTCGAAAACAATAAAATAACTTTGGTTTACTACAATATTTATTACAAAATCTAAGTATTTACGCATATTCTTCAATATACGTATTCATATATTTGCTTTGTAAAATTATGATTTTTAACAATCCCAAAAAAGGTTCAAATTTTATAATTATGTTACAAAATTATATTTGTTTATAATTTTTGGCTATTTTATTAAATTTTGCATTTTTGTAAGCATAAAATAACCCATTATATTTTGAATACTTTTAGGCAATCAGTAATCTATTAACTTTTGGATATTTGTAGGCAAAAAGTATAGGGTACCGCATACTTTTTGAACTTCTCATAAAAGAATAATGGCTTATTCAGTCAAATTCTAAGTACTCACTCAAACTTTTTTGCTGGGTGTGTTCCAATAAAGTTTTTTACACAATTTATTGGTTTACCAAAGAATTCAATTTTCCTCTGAAAAATAACTCAATACATTTTAAGTATTTCAGATTTATGTTTTAATTTATTTTGTCATCGCATAATCTATAAAATTTTATGTTAAAATATTCACACTGTTGTGGCATTTTCACTGACACATGCACCGACGAAGTTTTTAATTGAGTAAATAATATATTCAATGTGGTAAAATAATAAATTTGTTTTCAATGGGCTTTCACATACGAGAACAAGAGTGCTGGCATAACATGGCAGCGTTTTGGTTAAGGGCTGTTCAGACTATTATACTTTATATTAGAGCCCTGCAAAAGACCATTTAAAAGTACTTTCAAGAGATGAGGGCTTTTTCAATTGGTTTACTTTAGCAAAGTCTTCAAAAACAAACGCTGAACAATACTGTTTGCAAGACTTTTGTTTCAGTTATTGCAGATGTAAAAGCAAAGAAGAAAATACTTTGCGACGAATGAATTTGTGATGCTTGCTAACCATCTGCATCTTACACACACACACTCAGTCGTACAATATGCAAAATAAATCCAGCATTTATTATTGGTTTACATTTCAAGAATGCTTAAGCAGGCCTCTACTTTGTATTAATACAGGGTGGCGCAGAATGAGCTATATGGTTTGAATTCTTTATAACTTTTTTAATTGTTATTCTTTCTTTTTTTCAGTATTTTGTGAAGAAGATTTGGGGAATTAATTATGAATCATTACACGAGCGAACAATGTACACATCACTGCTTGTGCCTCAATGGCTTTGTGAAGGGACATATTCAGCGAACGCATTATTTCGCGCACAAGCGATTTTAACTGCCCTCCGTGTTCACCAGATTTAAGAGCTCCTTACAGTTATCTTTAATGATATTTGAAAGAAAGGGTGCACGTTAACAAACCAAAAACCAAAATTCAACTAAAAACCAATGCTCGAAATGAAATCATTGCTATTACACCTCAAGTTTTGAGAAAAGTTATGGAAAATATGCTAAAAAGAGCAGGTATGTGCGAAGCAGAAAATGGAAATCACTTTAAAACAACGTCGATGTTTTTTCTCATTCGATTCATCATTAATTCACATCAATGTTATTCGATGTGTCGATTTAAAAAGACAAAGATGTTTACAAGGCATTGTATTGATTAATTGGAACCAAGAAAATTTATTAAATAAATAAAAGTCGATTTTAAAATTTCATAAGGATTAAGAAAAGCATATGTGCAAAGCACGGTATGTGCTTCTTTTTTCAAAGGTCAGCTCTACAGCTTTGCAAATCGGACCAAATATCAGTTGTCAAACTAATATTTTCCAATGTTCCTGACAAAGCGTCATATTTTTTATCAACCCAACGAGTCACAGTAGCTCTGCTTGGAACTTTAAAATGATATAACTTGATATATATATATATATATATATATATATATATATATGATATAACTTTCATTATGTATCTAAAACCTTTTGTTACAGTAATTCTAAGCCAAATATGGAAAAAGAACTTACATTGCTGATTATTACCATGCAATACCAAGAAAATTTTGACAATTTTTTCACAATAAAAATATATATTTGGATGCTGTAAAATAACGCTGGTGCTTCGATGACGCTTTGTAAATTGACAAAGAATACCTTTAGTATTGTGTTGTTACATCAAGCGATTTTAAAACAATTTAAAAATTTAAAAAACGTTTTAAAAGTCATTCTTGGAGGGGTTTTTTTTATTACTACATTAAATGAGTTGCAAGCATCAATATATACAAAAAGTCGTCTTTTCGATACATTGAATGAAAACAGCGATGTATCGATTAACATCATATGATACTATACATCGGCATTTGTTCGATGTATTACAACCAAAGTATCGATGTTTACGATGCATAGATTAACATCGAGCAGCTCTACATCACTTACAGGATATCATTTTTCAAGCCTAATTGCAAAAAATTCCCCAATAATATAGTGCATTTAAAAAAAAATATATAATAATGGCATAAATAAAAAAGTTATAAACCACTTAAACCATATACATACCTCATTCTGCGCCACCCATTAGATGTCAAAATTCAAATAAAAAGTGTAAGTGCAATATTGTCTGGTTGATAAGTGCGAGTGGTCCTTTAAATAGGCAAATAGAATGGTTTTTTAGTGTTTTTTATGGGAATTGTTACAATTTAAGTTTGAAGTTTTTAAACGCACTAATAATCCCAAATTAATATTTTACTTATTAAGTAAAATATTTTTTTATTAAAAATACATTGAAATTGATTATTGAGGGGTTTAGCTGGATCCAATGCGCATTTCACTGTTGCTAATGCAGATCATCAGGGAACCCTTACCCAAAGCTTCTTAGAACAACTAGAGTTATTATATTATAAACTTTCATTTAAACAAATGAGAAGCTCAATAACAAATAACAAAGTTGAAACAAGAACTCAATAATCAACATGTGCTGATGAAGTGCGTTGCTGCACAGAAAAATATCGCTATTTCCCCCAGCTTAAAAGTCTAATTTAATTTTTCTTCTCTTCTTTAGAAACTCACATTAATTAATAAAATATTTCATTCAATAAAAAGAATTGAAATTACTGAACTTAAGCCGGACTAAAAATTATTTCTGATTAAAAATTCACTATAGTTCAATTAAAAATCTAAAAATGTGTCAATCAACATGTTTTTTATATTTTCTTACTTTAGTTCCTATCTACACTATGCAAGTCTTATTGCTAAGCTGATTAGTTTATTAGGAGAGAGAGACGGGGGGAAAAGAAACGTTGCTGTTCCCCTCGTCTCTCTATCTCCATGAAACTAATCAGCTTAGCAATAAGACTTGCACAGTGTGTTTTGGGACTTACCATTGCAACATTGGCTGACTTTTTTTCAGCTTCAAATTGTAGTCGTAAGAGTATGTAAAAGAAAATAAATGTAAATAACAACAACAGCTATTTAACAATAGATAGTTGCCACACAAGTATTTTCGTGCGTTTAAAAATTTTAAACTTAAATTTTAACAATAACTATAAAAGGAAAGCTGTCGACATTAACTAGTGCAATTGTCGCTGGAGAAGGAGTATTGTGATAGAGACATATGGTTCTAGGTCAATGATGTCAGTTTCATGGCACAATTGTGCAAACTAAAATCACACACATTCTTATTCTCTTCCATTTAGTCGTCAATGAAACAGCGACGATAACACATGCGTAGCGGGTGTATTAAATTCTTTATAAATACAGTGAAAGAAAAAAAAGTGGTATTCTATGATCAGTAATGCTTTTTGTGGCATTCAATGAATTTTATGTTACAAAACTTTTAAGGAAAAAAATGAATATATATTAAAAAGACATTTTGTTTTTTTTTTTTTTGAGCAGGTTCACTAAATTGCATTTAACATCAAAACTTAAAGGACCAATATTTCGGAAAATATTGGTCGCAGCCAATTTTTTTGTTTAATTTTTTCTTCTTATTTTTCAAGTTTCTATCAGATAAGCTATTTAAAAGTTTATTTTTGGAATTTCTTCACAGTTTCTAATGAAAAGTTTACAGCGCCGTAACTCGGAAAATATGGGTCGCCCGCAACTTTTTTATTTAATTTGTATTCCTTATTTTTTAATTTTCTACCATATAGACTCCTTTTTATATATTTTGAGCTCCTTTACTAAACTGCATTTGTTGCAAATATTTATTTTTTTCGATGTACTTCAGAGACGAATGAGACAGCTTTTCTCACACATACAACTATAGTTTTATTTTTGACACCACTGTTCTAGGTTGACTAGGGGTTTGTTATGAGAATAACAAAAATTGTTCAAGTGTGTGAAGGCCCAATAAGTTTTAAGAGTAATTCGGAAACTTTATTTTAAGGAAATTGATAAAAGAACTTAAAAACAAAATTTATAGTAATCTTTGTATCATTAACTTTAAAAACTTTCATTGTCAAAAAAGGCTCAATAATTTTTTACTTTACTTTAACAAATCTTATATAAAAAAATTATCTCTTTAATACATATTGAATTGAATTATGGGAAGTGTAAAAAAATCTAAAAAAATAGACATTTATTTTTAGATATTCTTGCTCAAGGTAATAAATAAAAGGTAATAAATTACCACACAGACTTAACAAATTAAATAAATTGAGTAACAAATGTTTAATATATGAATCCATCATGACTGACATAAATAAACATCAAAGTTGTCAATTATTCGGCTTGAAGGTTTTTCCAATGAAATTTAAGAAAAAAGATTTTAGTTGAATAATTGATTAAACGTTATATAAAATTCTAACATATTTATAAAAATCTTAACCTTTTTAAAACTTAAAATTCATTAACTGCCAGTTTATAGAAGCCCAGTAAAAACTCTTCCAAGTCTATTAGTATTGAAAACAAAAACAAATCTGTGTGTTTTGTTTTTTGTTTCAATAGGAATAGGCGGAGGAAAATTTTTACGTGTCTTCCATAAACTGGCAGTTAATTTTTCCATTTAATCGAATATAATTTCTTGAAAAAAGAAAACACCGCCCTAATACATCACGCATTTGTAAGTTTGTATACATTCATTAAACAGCCTTCAATGAAAAAAAAAACTTTCTTTACAAGAATAAAAAACCAAAATCATAAATCCTCAATAATTTATGTTGTTTTTTACAAGTACACCTTGATTTATTACGCTAGACAGGAAGGTTTTATCCAAAATATTGGCATAACACGCAGAGACTTAAAAAAGAAAACAATTGTTAACACGTATAACAAGAGACATAAGAAAATTTGTGCACGTGGGTGAACAAAAACAAATTCAGCTACTTGGATACGGAACCATAGTTTAATGGTTTATTTTCTCTTGTTGCCAATTTCCGGCGTTTAGCTAAAGCAAACTGTTGCTGGAACTAATGTTTGCGTTTTGTGATTAGTTAATAACACAATTATAACTTTATGGTAATATTATTTTTATGTTTAATTTGATGAAAATTGTTTCAGACATGCAAAAAGAAATTGTGTTTGAAACTAATTAGAGGGAACGTCAGTTATACTTAAAATTTTCCTAAGCAAAAAAATATTTGTTAAGGGCAAAGAGTGGGTAAAAATTTCACCACAGAACATACATGTGAATATCGCTCATTTACTTCAATAGTGTCATAACTTGAAAATTTTTACATCGCCATATTGTGAAAAAAAAATTATTTGTGAGATAAAGCGAATGAAAAGAAATATCAATCAAATGAAAAAAAGGAGTACAAGAAATTATGGGGATAATTGTGTAGAACGCAACTCCAAGAGTTGATAAATTTAATATGGAAAAAATTTAAATTACAAAAAAAAATGCATACAAAATTTGTCAAGGCTAATGCTATAAACACAATCAAAGGCTACCCACCATCGACTACCGACTACAAAAGTAGCTGGCTACAAAAATAGCCAAGTCGCCAGCTACTTAATTCCTTTAACGACCACCGACCACTAACTACAAAAAATAAACATCTGTTTTGACATATGTATTAAAGTTAACCAAAACAAAACAAGCTTGATTTTTTAAGTGAATTTGTGTGAAAAAAATTTCAAATGTCTCAAGAAAATTTAATTAACTTTATAAGTACTATTGCTAAAATAGTGGAAAGTGGTGCCACTATAATAGTTTTTCGCGTTTTTAATAGCGATATTTAATGTATTGCGTTTTTAAAACCACCATTTCATGCATTTATTGTATTGGCAGCACTAATCTGTTTTTTGTAGCCAAGAAAAATAGAAATTAGCCTAAGTTGGCTACGGGCTACAAAAGTAGCCGTGTAGTCGGTAGTCGTGTAGCGGCTAAAAGAATTATTCTCATAAGCACGCATGTATTCTATTTTTGACATCTTGTAGTCGATGGTCGGTGGACTTGATTGTGTTTATAGCATAAGCGCTGCGTTTTGGTTTCTATTGCTCTTACCTTTTCTTTTTTCTTCCCTTCCCTTCTCTTCTCTTCTCTTTTATTCTCTTTTCTTCTCTTCTATTCTCTTCTCTCCTTTTCTTTTCTCTTCTTCTCTGCTCTTCTTTTCTGTACTCTTCTCTTTAATGCATTAAATACGTTCTTCACAGCAAGCCACTGACTACAAAATGTCAAGGATAGAATACACATGTTTTTATATGAGAATGATTCCTTTGAAGACAGCAAGGCAAACGGGGGCGACAGGTTGTTGTCTATGCTGATTTTGTCGTTGTAGTCCAATTAAACTAAAGCCTACAGTACACGGCATGTAAAAAAACCACATGCGCTTGTGGTTCTGACGTAATTTTGACGTCATCACGATGCTACATTTGCTACATACCGTGTACTAGCAACATATGTACATGTAGATATTAAAATGCTTACAGATAAGCTGCCCCAGAAAATGTCTTCGATTCGGCTACATGTGCCAAATATTTATTTTGGAACAAAAATACTATAAAATTTTTACGGCATCTAGCCACTACTAGTAATTTTAAAAAATTCAACGAACATGCTGAAAATTCTCGTGACGTCATCACCACATACGCATGTGGCTTTTTACATGCCGTGTACTCTAGGCTTAACTTCTATTTCTTTGGCTACAATGAGAAAATTTAGTGTTGCCAGTATAATACAAAATGTTGAATGAATGATTTTGTACAATTATTTCATATTATTTAACAGAGACAATATCCAAAAATTAATGTAAATAATAAATTGATTAATTTTTATACTTTTACGTGAATCAAGTACATTTTAAAAGAGTAATTTTTAATAAATTAATTTTTATATATGCAAAATATATAAAAGTGGCAATAATGAACTATATATTTGTACTCGAATATCAGCTGCAGCTGCTGCCGTCTCCAAAATAATTTAGTAGCCGGCTGCCAGGCGATAAATGCTGCTAGCGGAATTTGAAGTCGTGTTTTTGTGTAGCCTGTCGTGGTGAATGTGTTTAAGGCATAAGAGTTGAGCAACTAAAATTTCTGTGTGTGATCCCAGTGTAATTAACATGAAACTTATTTCGTCCTCTTTGAAAGGACAAACAATTTTGCTTAGAAAATTTAACATCATTAGTGTTTAAATTTTCCTTTATAGCTTTAAGGAAATAAGCCTAAAAATATATATAAAACAAATTACACTTAATGCAGTCACGGCTGGTGTGCAGCGTTACCGTTGTGACACTAAAGTATCACTTTTGACCCTTTTTCATGCCAATGACATTTTTATGACCCTTTTTTAATTTATCCCTTTGTATCATTTTAACAATATGTATGCCGTAGGGCAATCATATGCTTAAAAATTGGGCGAAGTGCAGTCTAGCATTATAGTTATTGGAAAAAGTGCTCTTCGTCCATCATTTTACTGTTTTGGTCGATACAAAAGCCAATAAATATAAATATAATATATAAATATAAATATAAATAGTGAAAATATTGCAAAAAAATATGATACCAGAATCCCTGATTTCAAATGCAAATTTTTTCTGGGAGTATCAGAATTAAAAGTATGTATTTTAACTTACTTTCATCTTCTTAGAAATAAAAACTAAATCTGATTTTTTCATTACTTGCAAACCGGCAAGACTACAGACTGTTTTCGCTATTGTTTAGCTGGTGTTCGTTCCTAATGTTTTTTTTCACCTGTTTCACAATAACGAAAGAAAACTGAAATCGAAACTTTCGACTGAAAATTTATATTGAAAACAACAATAAAATATGAAAATTTGTTTTTGTTTTCAATATAAATTGTAAGTCGAAAGTTTTGTCTCGTTATTGTGAAACAGGCTATAAAACTTACGGTTCTGTTGACTATATCCACTCAAAAAAAAAAATATTAGCTTCATCTCATCATTATTATGATACATTAGTCTAATGTATTTAATTAATTGTTAAAATTTGTGTTTCTTTTTTTCAATTGAAATAAATGCTATTTTTAGTTCCCAAAAAAAAACTTGACCCTATTTTACTATAAAATACCATTTAATTTACCCTTTTTTTTAAATACCCTTTTTATGACACTTTTTCGAAATTTTCAACGGCAACCCAGCTGGGGTGTCGTGTGTACATAGTTGTGATAAAAAAGGCTACATCAGCAGTTATATATAAACACTCACATACAGTGTGTGTGTGTATGTGTGTAATTTTATTACAGGCATTAAATAATAAATTCAAAACATTAATTTGGAAAATTCTATGCATGAGTGTTACTATAATTATTATGATTTTTTTTTACCTTTTACAGGAGTATACTACAGGAGATTATGCATAAGTAGTTCATGGAATGCAGCAGTTAAAAGAAAAGAGATTTTAATATGTATTATTTGATTAGGCTAAACTTCGTATCGCTGTGTATATATTCTAGTGTTTGTTAGAACGGAACAACTAGCTGTTTCCGAAGTCCAGTGCACCTTCATCATAAGCGTTCTTTGTTGGTTTAAATGGCGCTTTAAAACCTTAATTTTTATATAAAAACTCACAATAAATAAGTGAGAATTGCAAATATATGAATATTATAAGTCGAGAAAGAATATTTTCAAAAACATAATAAAAAATTTAACACAAGTGAAAAAAATTTCTTCAAACCCACATACTCTTTCATCAGTTTAAATACATCTTTAATAAAAATGGAAAATGATTCGATTTGACAAAAACAATTTAGTTGATTTAATTAAACTTTTTTTTATTGCAGAAAATTTGTCATACTAATGTTTTTTTCTGATCTAAAAATATATATACATGTGTTTCGGCATTTTGAACGATTACATAGTAATTTTATTTTAGGGTGGAGGGAGTAAAATCCACCTCCCCCCCCCCCTTTGGCCTATTCATGTTGCATATCGGTATATGAAGCTATTTGTTCTGTACATCTGAGGTCTAGGGCGTGCTCAGCAATTTTATAGAAAATATTAAGGCAAATATTTTTGGAACATACTAACCCTTTCTGTAACATATTAACCCTTTAACTCCCCCGTATAAAGGTAATATTTTGCTCTCTTTTAAGCAATCGTAAAAATATCCCTAAAAAAATATTTGTGACACTTCAAATGTACATATGTATATTTAGCTGGTCCCCTCTGCAGAAAAAAAACTTGCAAATTCAATTAATTTTTTTCTTTTTTTTTGTTATATCAATTTAATAATTAATTGATTTTGAACGTACAACGATTTTTGTAAATACAATTAACGAAATTGTAAGTTAAAGGCAAATCGTATAAATATTTTCATACATACAACATATCAATAAATAGTATGTTGGAATTTATTTTTTTTTCAACATTTATATTTGTTAGATTTTAAAGTTATTTTAATTAAATTAATTGTTATATTTACAGTGATAATTGTTGAATTTCTGAAAAAATTTTTACTATCATAATTGTTAAATTAACAATATTTTTTATACACAATCGCAACCCTTGAAATTATTTTTTTCTTGTGTGCGAAAAACACTAAATATCTGTGGGCGGCTTCGAGCCGGCAACCTCTGGACTAATAGACCAAAGAGCAACTCGTTATTAAATACGCAAATAATGAATACACACAAAAGATGATTTCTTATGCTTCTTGTATATGTGTGTATTTCGTTAAGATATCATTTGTTCAGTAATTTAATTGACTATCAACAATGAAGATTGTTAATATTCAAATTATATATTAACAATTTGTTTTGTTGGTGGCATTTCTGTGATATTTTATTTTCTGTGTAACTAAATTTGTTATCACAAGTCTATAATTATTTTTAAATTGTACTGCGTTTTTAGTTAATGTCAAAATAATTTCTGTAATTTGTCACTACATTTTTCTCGTTAAAATTTAAAACACAGTACCAGCAAAATTTGGTTCAATGTATTCTTCTTAGCGTCCATAAGAAAGGAATTTGTTGTACGATCAAAACTTTACTCAAACCTTTATATGATATTGTAATTTCATTAAAAGTAAAGAATTAACTGAAACATTTTTAGATTTTAATTGAACTATAGTGAATTTTTAATCAAAAATAATTTTTAGTCAGGCTTAAGTTCAGTAATTTCAATTCTTTTTATTGAATGAAATATTTTATTAATTAATGTGAGTTTCTAAAGAAGAGAAGAAAAATTAAATGAGACTTTTAAGCTGGGGGAAATACCGATATTTTTCTGTGCAGCAACGCACTTCATCAGCACCCTAGTCTATCTAGTTGGGTAGAGATTGTTATTAACATCAGCTATTTAACGTAAATTCTAATGAAACGGAATGTGAGAAATGATTGTTGTGTACAATTATTGATTTACCTTTGGTAAATACATATGTAAGTATCACTATATATTTCCTCTGTTTTTCCATTTTTTCGTTTTTCTATTTAGGTTAGAACGAAGTTATATTACTCTACCTACGTATGTTTAACTATAATTGCTTATGTTTTACGATGATCACATTAATTAGTTTTACTTATTCGATGTACCGCTGGTACATACATGTAAGTATTATAGTAGTGGATATTATGTTACTTTGTTTTTGCTTTCTACCGTTTATTTGGTATTCCAACATTTGTGATTGCCAAGTGAACAGTGATTGCCAAGTGAACATATTTTTGTCACCTGCCCATTAATCACATTAATTAATAAAAATATTTCATTCATAAAAATTAATGAATTAACTTTACAATCAGTTGCGACAGTGGCCAGTGGAGATCGTGTGCTAGGTCCCAGACTAGGGTTGCCAGTTTTGAAATCGTAGAAATGAGTACAATTGAAAAAAAATCAGTACATTAATTTTTTCAATATAAAAGCCTTTAACTAGGGATGTAACTAATACCAGTTTAGCGCATGCGAATGCGAATACTACATTTTAATTTTTGCGAAAGCGAATGCAAATATTACAATACGTTAAAAAATCACATGAAAATAAATTTATATAAGAACATGAAGTTGTATTACATAAATGAATGTACTACATATAGCATTTTATTTAAACTGAGTCTTGCATTGAGCAAATGTGTATTAATTTATTAAAAACATGAATTCATAAAACAGAAAGATACATACATATGTTTGTATATGAAATTAATGAGTGACACTTGTTTCGCTTGGAATTTACTACAACAATGACTAGTTAATATTGTTTGCGATTCAAATTTGTTTGTACGAAATAATGAATGGTGCTCAAAACATTTTTTAAAAGTTTTAACAGACTAGTCTTAAGTAGAAAATACTGCTGCCGAAAATACAATGCCTTTTCTTTTTCAAAAAATGAAATAGGTATATTTCCAAACACCGCTGGATTTTAGTTTAATTTTGATGCTTATGAGAAAGAACTTTTTTATAGAAAAGCTTTCTGATAAAGCTTTGAAGAATGCCTTACTTATAAGTCAGCTACGTCCAAGCCATGTGCACAATGTGCAAACTTTTATAAAGAGTTTTTTGTGCTTTCACATCGACGAGATGACAACTTTCTTCTTTCGTTCAAAAATGCCAACTATGCACAGATATTGAACAGTTGCAAAGCATGTGCAACAGTTGATCACGCATACCCAGAAAAAATTCGCAGAACTTCTGCATAAATTTGCTGAATCTACGAACGTACCGTACCCTATATTTATCTTTTTCATGCTGGCTTAAAATAATTTTCGTCTTTTTGACGTTTGTTAATGGCAAACTTTTTTCGTAAAAGAAGTACAAAATTTTTTTGTCTTAAATATTCGCATACATTTTAGCAACCGCAAATAGCAAAAATAAGCGAAAAATTTGCAAATGCGAACATTCGTTACATTCCTAGCTTTAACCATTCTTAAAACAAAACATGAATTCAATGTATACTTTGTACCAAGGCATATGTATGTAATTAATAAAGGTATTAACATCAGTTTTTTTTCTTGTTGGAAAAATGGAAAAATGTAAATTTCTTACAACAAGCACAGGAAAAAAAATTCCACCTAAAGTTGGGTTCTTAAATTTAACTTTTGGTGAATTTTTTTCCCTGTGTTTATTGTAAAAAATTACATTTTTCTATTTTTTCAATAAGAAAAAAACTGATGTGAATACCTTTAATAAAAATAATATTATCAAAAAAAATTTTCGATAAAGAAACTTTAAATTCATTATTTGCTTGTATCAGAAATCACTTATAGCAAATCTTTCTTGCAAATTTAAATTAAAAAAATCTCAATAAAATTAACATTAACATTAACTTAAACTAAAATTTATATGATCTCTGACAGTTTTGGCAGAATTTGCTTGAGCATTATATGGATACCACTTTGAAAATAAATTCGCCTTAAAGCGAACGTAAAGTAAAGATCACTGGTGATTCAAAGAAAATAAATAAACACTATGACAGGCTTTCTTATACATTGGTCATAATTAATATATAAAAACAGTACAAAAATAGTACATACATGAAAAAATCAGTAAATTTGCGTACTGATTTGCTAGTCATGCATAAATCAGTACTTTAAACAAAAATCAGTAACATGTACTGGCAAAATCAGTACGACTGGCAACCCTATCCCAGACTTTTACCTGTTCCACTATAAAAGTTGAAAGTCTTTGTAAATACATTCGTCAGAATGAGTTATTTTATAATTTATAATTGTATTTGTGAAATTCAATAAATAAAATAAATAATAATTTCACAATTTCGATACTTTACCCCACAGTGCACTCTCCTGCGTTTCGCATTTAATAACAATTATGAAAAGTAAATCAAATTAAAAAAGTACATATAAATATGTAACCATTATAATGCAATATAAAAGTGTTTTATTTAATCGATTTCTTTTGCTAGAATGCTTTTACATAGACACAAATTTATGAATTGACATTGAGAAATAATTTATCTTGATTTGTGTTCATAAAAGTGTCAAAGTTTTGTGTTTGTTATTATTGAAAAGTTTATACATAAATGTTCAAAGAAGTTATTTTTTAGCTTAATAGAATAACATAAATCATTTCAAGGTTTAGATAATAAATCTACGGTTTTCTGGATCTATGTATATATTGTCTGCTTTATATTGCCAGCTACAGGGTGGCACAAAATTAATCATCCAATTTTTTTTAATAACTGAAAAGCAATATATAATGGTAATAATAAATTAGGAAAAATGTTTAAAATTATTAATATGTCTTACGTGATTTCATGGATATTTGTATTTCGATTGAAAAATTTTAATTTTTAACCTAAGCTTAATTTTGCTTTTCACTGCTCCCTCCTCCCTTAGACATTCAAATAGAAACTAGATTATTACTTTTCGACAATTAATACATCTTATTATTATTCTACTGCTAGTTTATTGTGTGACCCAGAATATAATAAACGTGTCGTAATAAGAACACAAATTTGTCGCATAAGGGCCATTATTAAAACTTAAAGTTAGTTAAAAGTAGGATTTTGACGGACTTATAAAAACTTTATCATTTGCAAAATTTTACTTTAACCTAAAGTGAGCGATAAATTATGGGCAAGTTTATCTTAAGCTTAAATTAGACGTGACATAGCCATAACGCCATAACAATAACCAAACCAAAATTCAATTGGTTTCTATGGTGAGAGTTATGGCGTTAAGCTATGTCACGTCTAATTTAAGCTTAAGATAAACTTGCCCATAATTTATCGCTCACTTTAGGTTAAAATAAAATTTTGCAAATGATAAAGTTTTTATACGTCCGTCAAAATCCTACTTTTAACGATTGTCAGATCTTACAATATTGTCAGATCTGGCAATGTGCTGACAATGTAATGGCAATCGAAAATTGCCAGCACAATATTTCTTGTCAGTTCACACGGTTGTCAGAAAATCTTACAATTTATTGCCAGACGGTTGTATGACAATAAATTCATCTGACAAAATCGTCAGTAAAAAAATTGTCAGTTCACACGGTTGTTATATGCAAAAATTGTTAGATCTGTTGTTATCCGTTGCCAGCCTTAAAGCATTTGTTAGAAATTCTAAAATATTTATCGTTTGTGTTTGTTTTAAATGTAAAAAGTGAAAGTATCATAAAGAAGCAATTGCAATGATTTTTTCTGCATATATTTTATCATCAATTTTTTCTTTAAAATCAAGCATGTGAAGTGTTGCCCATAGAAAGAATTCTCTAACAATGACGCCATTGTTAGATGCATAAACTTCGCACATCTGACAATATTAAAATGTCTGACAAATATCTGCCAATAATTTTACAATGTGTTCACACGATTGTAAGATGTCTGACAATTTGTTGTCAGATGCTAGTCTTGCAATGGACTGACAATGCTTTTTCTAGCAACTACGTCTGACAAAAATTGTTAGTTCACACGGTTGTAATAAATTTTGAGCACATTTTACTGCCAATATTGTAAGATCTGACAACCGTCTGTACATAGCTTTAGGGCGAGTCACCTATAATCAAATACAGTGTTGCCCATTAGTTTGGTACGAACAGCTGCTCTCTATGGCTATGGTTATGTCACGTCTGATTGAACCTTTACCTGGTAAGTTAAATCCAGTTTGCAATAATGGAAAGCTTTTTATACGTCCGATAAAATCCTACTTTTAACTAACTTTAAGTTGTAATAATGGTCCTAAGAAGTACAAATGTATTTTTCTAATTTCAACTTTTAATTTCTGCTCGCAGATGGTAAATTTTGTATCATCAAAAAGAAATTGGTGATGAACAACTGTTCACATTTTAACGACTTAATTATTCTGAGAAAATTTAGAAAGGCCGGCCTTTATATATATAAATCAAAAGTAAATTAAAAGCATGTGAAAGGAATTTTAAATAAGTGGTGACTTATTATTAGAAATAAAAAAGGATTTTATTATTTTTACATATAGGCAATTCCATTTAAAATTACCCTTGGCAGGAAAAACAGTTAAGCTGTTTTTAACACAAATAGTACAACTGTTGCGCCGCTTAAGAGAATTTCAATTAAAAACAAAATAATATACAATAAAAAATTTTCTATTTTTATCAATCAATTAACTGAACATCTTGTTATTTCTCTCTCCTTGCAGGTTTTATCTTTATTTAACATTTTCTTGTATTACCTTTTCTCATCTTTCATAAAAACCGCTATCTGTGAAAATAATATGCTCTGTTTTTTTAACTTTGTATTTCCTTATACTGATAGTTATGTGGATAAATTCAAATACTACAATTTTCGGTCATACCCGTCACAGTATAAATTTGAAAATTTCAGTTAAATTGTTTACCAAAAATACTTGATTGTAAGTAAGACAAAAAGTAAGTGTAATTAATACTTTTAAAAAATTTTGTACATTTGGTCACACCCGTCACAGCAACGTTGCAGCGCTAAGCTGATGCTTTCTAACAAAAAAAGTCAGTGCAATTAATAATTTAATGAAGTTTTGTGAACCTATTTTTTAATATTCAAGTAGTTAGCTTTAGCATATATTGGGTCACACCCGTTACAGCGACGCTGTTTATGCTTTCCAATAAGAAAAAAGGTAGTACAATTAATAATATAATAAAATTTTGTGAATGTCTACTTTAATATTCAAGTAATTACTTATAGAATATATTTAAAAACACCCGTCACAGCAATGCTCAGTTTCCAAATTGATGTTCTCCAAAAATAAAACAAAAATTAGTGCAATTAATATTATAATAAAATTGTGTGGCCTCTACTTTAAGATTCGACTAGTTAGAATATATTTGTTCACACCCGTCACAGCAACGCTGCAGTGCAAGTAATGATGTAATAAAATGTTTATTAGAGGCTTATAGAGGTTTATACTTTAATATTCAAATAATTAGTTTTATAATATATTTGGTCACACCCGTCACAGTAGTGAAACTAAAATAACTCACCTAAAACCGATATAATCGCCAAAATGAAAAGAAAACGCCGAAAACCGAAGAAATTGCTAAAACAAAAAAAAAACAACGCCAAAAACTAAAAGAAATCGCTAAAACTAAAATAAATCGCTAAAAATAAAAATAACGCGAAAAACACAAAAAACGCAAAAAAAAAACAAAGCAAAAATTTCAAAAGTTAGAGAAAAAAGGCCAAGACTAAAAAAACACCAAAAACCTAAAAAATTCCAAAAATTAAAAATGCTAAAATTCGTATCTAGTGTCCGTACGGAACCCTTCGTGTGCGAGTCAAAGTCGCACTTTACTGAATTTTTATTATTTTTCTGTTATTTATTTATATTGATGACATTAGTGCAGCTTATGAAAAAATTTATTTTTTCAAACCTTTAATATTTTCGTACTAGGTCACACCCGTCACATTTTCGAACAAGTTAATTTTTATTATTTATTTTTTCCGGGTAGTAACTGCAGTATTCTAAAAAAATTATTTCGGCTTGAAATGAACGTTAAAATAAAATATCAAATTTTGACTAAAGCACACTTGAAGTACAAATTAATATTATTTTTTAATATGGACGTAAGTATTTAATACAATCAAGAAGACTTTGGCCTATTTCCCCAAATCATATTAATTTTATGGGTTTTATGGAAGATTTAACAGAATATAACCTTCAAGTAATAATTGATACTTCTAAGGTCATGCCCGTCACAGCCTTTTAAAGGCTATTAGGAGTGGAAATCATATTTATCAGTGTGTAGCTATCATTAAATGTTTTTAAATTAATATCCTTGGGCACCGCATAATTTTTTGAATTAGAAATTTTGTATTTCTGAATTATAATAAAAAAAACTGGTATTATGGTCACAACCATCACAATGGAATTACCCATATTGAAAGATTCTTACTTCTGGCAGAGAAAATGTGCAACAATTAATTATTAATTTTTTACATGTAAAAGTAGATTTTCTTGATTTTCTTTCGTCTCATTGGAATTCGACATTCAGCACATAAATTGAGCTCCCACGTTTTAACTTATTCGTGCGTAAAACAAAAATTTCAAGTCCAATTTTGAATTGCCATAATGAACTTTGTGCAAAAGTTGTTGGAAATGTAACATGCGCTGGATAAAAAAAGAAGCTTTTGTTTTCTATTTATTTATTTTGTGTTTCAAAATTACATAAAATACTTGTGCTATTAAAATTGCTGACACGTACACACAGTTCAAAGAAAATTAAAAATAATATTAAATGAAAAATCAAATAAATAGAAGAAAATTATTGTTTGAATTTTCCGATACTTGGGCTGTAGTAGAAGGAGAAACTGTTGCATCAAAATCTTAATGTACCCATAGCTTATGCAACATTATTGAGTATTATATTTGCTATTATTATTATTATATTTTACTGCATAGTATTCAGTATTAAAAAAATGTATATGGTGCAATATTTCTTTCAATATGTGTATGTAAAACTGATTTTTATTGACACATACTAAATACACACAAAATCCTTTGCAATTTAAATAATTTTGATTCAGGTAATTTACAAACTATAAAATAAAAAAGCAATGTTTAATGATGATGAAATTAGTATTGTACAATATTATCAAAACATTACGAAATATTTTTTATTGGGCAATATAAATCAAAAGACTTTTGTTTTTATCCAATATATTGTGCCATATACCAATATAATATACACACAGGAAATTTTATGGTACAATTTCAAATATTGCACAATAATATTGAAACAAGCTGAAATGAAAACCTTTTATGATTGCAGTTCCAGCAAATTGAATATGTTTACTGCATTCAAGTCAATATTAATATTGATATTATAGTTAAGTATAATTATAATATATGAGGGATAAAATAATTGGCCACCTCGGCCAAAAGCTAAACCATCTTATGATCGGGCAACCTTTATTTAAACCATAAACTATGAAGCATATATTAACAGATATTAACAGCACAAAATTTATTGTACTAATGAAAAGTTTCGTTACCATCACGAAGTTCATTTGATGAAACGAATTTATTATCTGAATGAATAATATTCCTCTGGGTGGACTTTTACATTACATCATATTGCTTTTGGTATAAAACTGATATAAAAATTTATTATTATTGTTCGTTCTCGTAACTTATTGATAAATTGAACAATCTTTCTATTTAGTCGTTTTAGTGGTAATTCATAGTGTATGTGTGTGTGTGTGTGTGTGTATGTGTGTGTGTTTATCTATGTATGTCACAATTTGATTTATAGACTAGAAAGTAACTTCTTTTCATTTCCTTTTTTTAATTAAATCACCAAATATATTTAGTCTATGAAATTAAGGTGCGGTTGTTATCTTTTCAACTCACATATAAATTCAAGTATTAACCACTTTGTCATTTTGTCTTTATTATTTTCTTCTTATGTGTGTGATTTTCCAATTTATTAACTTTGTTAGACATATAGATGTGTGTATGTTTACGTATGTAACAGACAGTTTGATTAAATTTAAGCAAAAATTCTTATGCTTTGCTTTAATTTTCTAAATAAAGACAAACAGAAATTCTTAAATTTATAAATTTAATATGGAATAATTTCTTAAGAATTGCAAATAGTTCAGTAAAAAATTTTTATCATTTTTGTTTGAAAATATTTTTGAGTTGTCGTTTCTGAATTATCTAAATTATATTTTTTAAAAAATTTTTGTTGTCTTTGATAATGAAAAATAAAAATATAATTGTCAGGTTTTTAAAACACAAATATTAAATTAAAGTGTTATACGATAGTTTGAAAAATATATGAAAAAATATGTGTTGGATGTAATGGTTTGGAACAGAAGAGTAAAGCACATACACAAACGTTTTAGCATAGACAATAACTAATAATTGTCTTAAAGAATAACAACTGCGACTTTTTTCATCCATAGACAAGACAACACAATCGTCGTGATTAAGAAATTGTTCCTAATAGAAATTCCTTCTAGTTAATTTACAATGTGAAATTTGCTAAACAAAAATTATGGTTGCAATTTTAAGCAAGTAAACCTAAAATTAGCTAAAAATAAAGGGTCGTATGCAAAAAAAAACTTAACAAAGCTTTGCCAAGCAATGTTTAGTAAAGTTGTATTCTAAAAAAATTATTATATCAAAATTCTAAAGTAGGCACCCACGTTTGTTAAGACTACTTTAAGTTGATATTTCCAAAATGTGTATTTTGTACCTTAAATAGTTTTGTTAATATACAACATATTTATTCATGTTACATCTGAAAATGAAGCTAGAAGTGCTAGAGCTCTTATCTTAAATTTATTATTTCTGTCATGTGATGGAAAATATGACTAAATTATCCAACTGATTCGAAATACATAGCAAAACCCATAAAAAAATATTAAAATAAATACAATTATACAAAAATGTTTTAGTGATGTAAATACAATCAAAACGAATCGAAAAAAAATGGATATTCAAATACTCATTTCATTCGAATAAA
Organism: Tachina grossa; assembly: GCA_949987645.1. Classification (NCBI taxonomy): domain Eukaryota; kingdom Metazoa; phylum Arthropoda; class Insecta; order Diptera; family Tachinidae; genus Tachina; species Tachina grossa. The sequence goes on from OX465274.1 coordinate 223,048,322, forward strand.
AGAAATTGTGATAATTTTTAGGGTTCCGTACACCAAAGGTGAAAAGGAACCCTATTGTTTTCGCTACGCTGTCCGTCCGTCCGTCTGTCCGTCACACGGTATTTTCTCAGGAACCGTAAGAGCTACGGACCTGAAATTTGGACACAGTATGTAGAACCTTGGCCGCTACAACAACAAATACATGAGAATTAAAAATTAAAGGGTGTTCCAAAACGAGCAACGAAAAATGTTAAAATCCTATGTAATAACACTTGAAATTTTCAAAAACGGTAAAACTAAAATAACCGAAAATTATAAAATCCCCAAACCAAAAAATAAATCGCCAAAAATGAAAAAAAAATCGCCAAAACGAAAAAAATCGCCAAAATTAAAAAAAAAATTTCTAACACTAAAATAAATCGCCAAATTCGAAAAAATCGCCTAAATGAAAAAAAGCCAAAAATCGAAAAAAATCGCCAAAACGCGAAAATGTCGCCAAAACTAAAAAAATTTTATATAAAAAAAAATCGCAAAAATGAAAAATATCGCCAAAATGAAAAAACGCCAAAAACCGAAAAAAATCGCCAAAAAACAGGAAAATAAAGTGTCAAAACTAAAAAAAGCCAAAACTTAAAAAAATCGCCAAAACCGAAAAAAATGCAAAAAACGCCAAAACAAAAAACCGAAAAGACCCCAAAGACGAAAAAAAAATGCCAAAACTATATATTATAAAGGATGAAGTTTGTATTAAGTTACATATTTAGTGTTCGTACGGAACCCTTCGTGCGTGAGTCAGAGTCGCACTTTACTGAATTTTTATACCCTTTACCAAAAAATGGTAAAAGGGTATATATAGGTTTGTCATTCCGTTTGTAATTTCTAGAATATTAATAAGCGAGCCATAAGGTATATATATTCTGGATCCTTATGCATAGGGAAGACGAATAAGCGATGTCCGTCTTTCCGTCTGTCCTGCTGTCTGTACGTGAAATCGGTTTTCCGAAGCTCCTAGAAAAGCTAGAGACTTCGTTCTTGGACTGGTGGGTCAGAAATGGTCGAAATAAGATTGGTATTAAAAATCAGCAAAATCGAGCAGACGGTTTCAGAGCTGGGAGACCTAAGCTTCATTTTGCCATACAAAATAACTACCGAAAACTAGTTTTTAATAATTTTTTATTAAATAAACTTATTTTAAAATTCAGTATGAATAAAATTGGTATTTCTAACTAACAAAAAAATTTAAAAAAAATTTAAAAAATTAAAAACAAGTTTCCAGGGTTGGAAAACTAAATTTTTTTTTGTTATGCAAAAGTAACTTACTAAAACAAATTTTTCCTTTTTTTCTATAAACTAAACATATGTAATGTTCTTAAAAGAAGGAAATTGATGTAAGAAATCAGAAAAGCAAAAAGGATGATTCCAGGGTTGGAAAACCTACGATTTTTATGATATATACAATTATCTATCGTAAACTAGTTTTTTAATTATTTTTATTAAATAAACTTATTTTATACTTCACCACGAATAAAATTGGTATTTCAAATAAAAAATTTAACTTCAAAAAATTAATAAGATGTTTCCAGGGTTGGAAAACTTTAACTTTTTTTCTTATACAAAAGTAACTTACTAAAACAAATTTTTCCTTTTTTCTATAAACTAAACATATGTAATGTTCTTAAAAGAAAGAAATTGATGTAAGAAATCAGAAAAACAAAAAGGATGATTTCAGGGTTGGAAAACCTACGATTTTTGTGATATATAAAATTAACTACCGTAAATTAATTTTTTATTTATTTTTATGAAATAAACTTATTTTATACTTCACCACGAATAAAACTGGTATTTCAAATAAAAAAAAAATTTTAAATTTAAAAAGACCTGAAAACGTCTGGTTGGAAAACTTTAACTTTTTTTCTATAATGTTCTTAAAAGGAAGAAATTGATGTAAGAAATCAGAAAAACAAAAAGGATGATTCCAGGGTTTGGAAACTGACACTTTTTGTGATATAAAAAATTAACTACCGAAAATTAATTTTTATTTTTTTATTATGAAATGAACTTACTTTATACTTTAGTACGAATAAAATTGGTATTTAAAATTAAAAATTAACCTTCAAAAAATAAAAAAGATGTTTCCAGGGTTGGAAAACTTTAACTTTTTTTATACAAAAGTAACTTACTAAAGCAAATTTTTCCTTTTTCTCTATAAATTAAAGATATCTTATATTCTTAAAAGAAACAGATTGGTGTAAGAAATCAGAAAATTTAAAAAGGATAATTCCAAGGTTGGGAAAGCTACTCTTTTTGTGATATACAAAATTAACTACCGTAAATAATTTTTTTTTAAATAAATCAACTTATTTTATGCTATAGTACGAATAAAATTGGTATTTCAATTTAAAAAAATTAAATACACGTTTCCAGGGTTGGAAAACTTTACTTTTCTTATACAAAAGTAACTTACTAAAGCAAATTTTTCTTTTTTCTCTGTAAATTAAAGATATATTATATTCTTTAAAGAAAGAGATTAGTATAAGAAATCAGAAAAATCAAAAAGTTTGATTTCAGGATTGGAAAACCCACACTTTTTGTGATGTAAAAAATTAGCTACCGAAAACTAAATTTTATTTTTTTATAAAATAAGCTTATTTTATACTTCAGTACGAATGGATTTGGTATTTTAAATTACAAAAAAAATCAAAAAACTAAATGACGTTTCCAGGGTTGGAAAACTTTATTTTTTATACAAAAGTAACTTACTAAAACAAATTTTTCCTTTTTTACTATAAATTAAACACATCCTACATTCTTAAAAAAAAAGATTGATATAAGAAATCAGAAAAATCAAAAAGGAGGATTCCAGGGTTGGGAAATTTACACTCTTTGTGATATAAAAAGTTAACCACCGAAAACTAATTTTTGTATTATTTTTTATCAAATAAATAAAAATAAAATTGGTATTTCAAATTAAAAAAAAAAACAATTAAGAAATTAAAAGGACGATTCCAGGGTTGGAAAACTTTAACTTTTTTTGTACAAAAGTAACTTACTAAAACAAATTTTTCCTTATTTTCTGTAAATTAAACATATCTTAAATTCTTAAAAGAAAGGGATTGGTATAAGAAATCAAAAAGGATGATTCCAGGATTGGAAAACTTACGCTTTTTGTGATATATACAAGTAACTAAGTCTAATTAATGTTTATCTTTTCCTTTATAAATTATATATATTTTACGTTTTAGGAAGAACACTTGTATAGAAATTTTTAAAATTAAAAACATCAGCTCCAGAGCTGGAAACTTTGAACTTTTTCTGGATATTAAAGTAAATAAATAAAACATTTTTTTGAGTTTTCTTTTTTCTTTTTTCACTTAACACACTTTCTATATATTTTTTAATAACTACTAGATTGGTATAAGGAGTCAGAATATTTCACAATCAAGCTTTTTACATCTTAACGTTTTTTTTTATTTTTGTTTTTTTTATGGTGTTTTTTTGCATTTTAGCAATTTATCTTAGTTTTGCTGATATTTGACATTTTAGCGCTTTTTTCATCTTAGCTTTTTTTTTAATTTTAACGGTTTTTTAGTTTTGGCGTTTTTTTTCCTTTTGGATTTTTTGCCAATTTCTTCTTATCGATTTTTTAATTATGGTGATTTTTTGAATTTGAGCGATTTATCCTTTTTTGGCGTTTTTCTTTAATTTGGCGATTTTTCTTTTCGGAATTTGTTTAGTATTGGGCGTTTTTAAATTCAGCGTTTTTGAAAATGTAAAGAGTTTGTCTCTTGTACGCATACATGGAAAAGCCGACGCACCCAAAACGAGTCACTGTTTGGTGCGGATTTTGGTCCAGAGGCATAATTGGGCCATTGAGCAAGGAGTGGCCGTTACAGTCAATGGCGATCGTTATCGGGCCATGTTGAACGAATTTTTGTTCACAAAAATTGAAGAGGAGGATATTGGCAACATTTTGTTTCAGCAGGATGGCGCTACGTGCCACACAGCCGAAGCTTCAGTAGTTTTTTTATAGCATTTTCAAAAAAAAAAGTTATCTGGCGGACCCTTTATTATTCCAAATTATATTAGAAGTCGCAAGTCATAGTTCTATATCTTCCTGAAAAATCACACAAATTAATTAAGATTTTGACCAGTAGTGCGATTCAGTAACTTTTAACGATCCGACAATTGTAATTTTTGTCTCTACATTTTATCGCTTGCAATAACTTTAATTTAATTTAATTCTTTTTAGCGATAGTACGCAGCTGATATTTTCTGTTGATTTTTGTCGTTAAAACTAACAGAACATAAATTATTGTCGCTTAAATAACGACACAGCTGACATTAACCTACAGCGAATATCGTTAAAAATGTTACTGAATAGCAAATTCCATAAATGTTCGCTATAATTATTTTAACGATGCTATTATCGTTAAAAAAAAAAGTTAGTGAATCGTACTTCAAGAGTACTTTCGAATATGCAGATCACAGAGTTACCATTAACTCAAATCACCTTATCCCGACTTAAGCACTTTTTATGTTTTGCCACAGATATAATTATATGTATATTACAATGGAATTTCAACATGTTTCGTTGCTCGCTTTAGAAAACATTTTAAGTTTTAATAATTTTTAAGTTTTATATAGTCTGTGAAAATTTCAGCTTCGTAGCTCTTACAGTTCTCGAGAAAACAACATGTTAGAGATAGACAGTTCGCCGGACGGACGCACGGACGGACATCGTAACATTAGGGGTCCTTTTTACCTTTGGTGTACGGAGCTCTAAAAAACATTTGTTATACTCATTCTTGATAAGTGTGGTTGTCCGTGTCAGCTGTCTTTTGATGGGAAATATAAAGCAGATACATATGTTTGTATATTTTTAGTTATTTTTATCACTTACTTATGTTTCGTTTTTAAAAGTTTTCCAAACTACATAACTGACTGCATAAATTGGTCTCTTTAAGTGCTTATCGTTGTTTTGTTTTCCTTTTGTTTTGAATTTTACTTCTTGACACAAAATAGCATTTTTGCTTCAAAAGGGAAACTTTTATTTTATTTTAAGCAAAAAAAAATAAATATTAAGGAAATATTTTAACTAAATTGTGTAATGAAAATTCGTTTTGCGACATATTTGAATTATATTAAGATTATTTCAATAAAAGCTGTTAAAAAGCTTTTGAACTTTTAACATGAAAATCTATTAACACTTTTATCTCTATTAATAATCAAACTTGTTTGTGATATTAAGCCAACAGTAAGAGAATAACAGTTTTAAAATTAAAAAAAAAAAAAAAATCTCACATCATGCCAAATTAATTAATATCGAAAATAACGTTTATATAAAGATATTAAAATAAACATCTGAACAAACTTTCTTTAATTTTATTTTTTATTTCTACTCATAAAAAATGTGAAAATACATTTTTGCGACTAAACAGCTCCTAAATAACTTACATAAAATTATCGAAACAATTACTCACTTATTTATGGTTTGAGAAAAGTTTGCAAATCAAATATGATGGAACGATGCTGCCGCTTCTTCTTCTCCTTCTTCTTCTGTTGTGACAAAATGTAAGCAGGCGTTTTCTGCCTGAGAACACAAACATGAATATAAGCATTCTTTTGTCGTTATTTATTTATTATGTTCATAAATAAATGTTGAGTGGTGGTGATGAGATGTCGGTCATCATAGAGTTAAACGGAAAAACAATTTGCAAGTGATTTTTATTTTTATAGTTTGTTTCGTTAATTAAGTGGCAGTAATAAAAGAAAAGTAAGCATCTTAATACTAGTAAGTGTTTGCTTGTTTTTTTTTTTTTTTTTTTTTTTTTTTTTTTAATATAAAAGTAAACCCTTGTTATTTTATTACAACATTGTCACCAAGCGTGTTTCTTGCTTATATTCATTTTGATAAGACTAATGCCAATATCTTTTTAGGGTTCCGAAATACCAAAACCAAAAATTTGCCAAAGCTAAAAAAGCTTTTAAAAGAAAAAAATTTAAAATATCACCAAAAATAAAATAAATTGCTAAAATGCTAGAAAATCAGCAAAAGTGAAAAGTGAAAAAGGAAAATTCGCAATCGTGAATTTCATGGGAATGTTTGTTCCCGCTATCAATGCGTAGTGAATGTAAAAAACAAGAAGAAGACTAGTAAAGCTTAAAAATTAGTTGAAAATCAAACAAATTAACAGCCTGTTTGTAGAACGCGACAAAAGCGACTCTCGACGAGCCAATTCATGGACGACTATGTAATGAAGAGCGTTTGTATAACGCGACTCGACTTTGTCGTGCAGCTTACGTTAATTCGCCTATGTTTACGCCTAATATTAGTCTATGAGTCACACCGACGTTGCACAGTGGGGTGAATGGTAGAGAAAGTGGCGATTAATTCATAGAAGACGTAATTTTAAAGTGTTGTTATTTTTAATTGATAAATATTAATAAATACATAAAAATACCAGCATTTAAAAAAATTTTTGTAAAAAAATTTTTAACCGTTTATGGGTTTTTTGTATTTTGGAGAGAATGGTCTTATTTGACCATTTTTGCTGTAACTTTGGAATGAAAAAAAATAATAAATTAGTAAATTAAACTGTAAATTAGAGCATACTTTAAAAACCATATTTTTTTTGTTTGTTTTTATTCTTGCAGTTAGTGATGTAGAATTTTATCTACTTTCATATGGTATAAATAGGTTTCATTTTTGATAACAAAAATCCCGGTATTCAATCATTTTAATTTTCGAATTTCCTGCGATAAAGAAATACGCTATATCAATAACAAAAATTGTAAAAGAATAGTATTATTTTTTTCAATAATATAAATATTTGAATTAATAAAATATCTTATTAATAAATTGTAATCAAGGAAAAAAGTTGTTGACTGAAATTTTATTTTCAATGATAATTGTTATTGTTCTGTGTGTGTGGATGGATGAATGTTACATTTTTCAACCCCTTTTTGTCTGTTTTTGCTTGGCTGCGATTAAAATTGAATGTGTTTCGGATGATGAGTTGAACCGGCAATCTCTTGACTAATAGACTAACGTACTTACCACTCAGCTAAAGAGCAAATCGTAATGAGTGCACGCAAAATATGATTTCTTCTATTTCTTCTACATGTGAGCATTGCGTTGATATAATCAAAGAATAACTTTATTGAGTAAAAAAAAACAAGTGAGTACGTTTTTCGGTTTCTTGTCGGAATTCATATGTATACAACACGAGCAATCAAAAAAAAAAAAAAAAAAAAAAAACAACAACATCAGCACATGACCACGTTGAGTCAATCGACAGCAAGGAAAACACCAACACAAACAAATGAAATTAAATGATATTTTAAAATGCGCGGAATTGCTAAATAGAATCCTCACAAAAACATAAATGTGAAAAACGGCCAAGTTCCTATCAAAAATTTCGGCCATTAAAAGTTGTGAGATATAAATTTTGACCAAGTTCTTATTTGCCACAATACCTAACACAGAAATATATTATGTATGATATAAATTTGTAATCGTAAGGGTGTCATAATTTTACGGTCACGGGGAACAAAGTTATGAGGGGGGTAAAAACAGCTCGAATGGCTTCGTGTAAATATACACACTGCGTGCATTGGCCAGAACTTGGCATGGCGCACTCTCGTGCGCCTAGATAAAATAGTAATGTTTTAATTAATCCAAGATTTTTTAATAATTTCGCTGAAACTATTTTAATTTACTTTCTTTTGATGACAAGATTTAGCCTGTTGGAAAAAAACTAATAGAGTTTTTGAAATAACACCTTTTAGAACGAAAATGCGCCTAGAGGTTTTGAAAATTATTATTATTATTTTATTTAAATGAACTCAATTATAATAATTTTTTTAATAGCAGCTGTAACGCGCAACCGTAATATTTGTCATTGTACATTACCAGAACAGATTTTGAGCAACTTCATCGGCAAGACTAAGTATTTAGCTCTTTAATTTTCCAGAATGCGTATGCTTGCAGTAGCACCTCAATAAAATCTTTACTTTCTCGTTTTAACCTTTTCTTATTAATGTTCGTAGCTACTCATAATAATTAGTTTTATTTACAAACAATATACATATGTATATTTTTTAACAAAAATACATACACATGTACATATACAGGACTTTTTGTTTGCTGGGTGTTTATCAGTATAAAAAAATCATATAAAATGGAAAACAGCTGTTCGAAACATTGATGAGAGTTCAACATCTTCACATTATTTTTGATTGCATGGAAAAAGTACCAAAATTATTTAAATGGTATCAAATCATTATTTTATACTTACAAACATTGTAATGACTTTGACATTTAGTGAAATTACAATTTAAGCTTCATACCCGTATATACATATTTACATTACGACGTATTATAATTATAAAAAATATTTATATTTTTATTATCATTATAAATATTTTGATTATACGTACCTATTTTTATTTTTATTGGTATTATTTTTAAATAAAAATAGTTTTTTATACGCTTGAATGTATGTTTGTACGCACATATGTACATGTGTATATTTTACAAATTCATACATATGTACATATACATATGTGGATGTATGTATATTAACAAAAAATAAACACATACGATTGGCAAACTCTGGTCAGATTTTATAAAAAAACTTTTTTAGAAAACTAAATTTATTAAATATGCCATGTACGTATCAGAGATCAGATTGAATGCCTTATTTTGCTGCAATCACAAAAAAACTGCATATTGTTGTCAATCCACAATAATGAATAAAAAACAACGCATGGCACAATCAAAAGAGATGAGTGTGGCGAATATTATTGCCTGCATTGCTTGTTTTATATAAATGTTTACTGGTCTTGTCAAAAGCAGCCAATACTCAGTGAATGGTGCAAATACTTTTTATTGTGATTGAACACAACGTAATCTTGTATAAAACGTTTATATGTACATATGCGTGCTCTTACATTTGTATTCTTAAAACACGATATAGATTTGAAATGTCCCAGTTGGCCACGTCTTTAAGACATCTTTGACGACGGGTACAAGACAATGGTAAGTCGTAGAAGACATATTAAAGACAACTCCATACAAATCGTTGACGAAATTTTCATACAAATGGCGGCGAGGTCACACAAGACCAGATGAGCGACATTGTCGCTCAGATTGTCCTCAACAAGGCTTTATTGAAGACAAAACGTGTGACACTGTCGCTCAGATTGTCATCAACAAGGCTTTATTGAAGACATAACGAGGGACATTGTCGCTCATATTGTCGTCAACAATGCTTTATTGAAGACACAACGAGGGACATTGTCGCTCAATTTGTCCTCGACAAGGCTTTATTGAAGACAAAACGTATGACACTGTCGCTCAGATGGTCCCCAACAAAGTTTTATTGAAGAGAAAACGTGTGACATTGTCGTTCAGATAGTCATGAACGCCGATTTCTTTTAAATTGTCGATTAGAAAACTTAATCTACAGACGACATGTCGTACATGAATCATCGAAGACAATGTCGTCTAGGACGATTTGGACAACTGGGGTATGTATTTATATGTATGTATGTATTTATATGTATGTATGTATTATACAAAAGATCAACGAATACTCCAGTGAATGAGGTAGTTTAGACGAGAACAATTTTTAAACCGCACAATTTTTGTTCTTTTCCAAATTACACGAGACTAATTCATCTGGCACAAAATGTATTCGCATACACAGCTGTGTGTGTGTTAGTGTTTTTAGTATTCATTTAACATTTGCTGTTTTTTAAGTTGTATGTGTATTGGTTTTATGCTGCTAATGCGGGGTTGAAGCTGGTTGAAAAGTTATGCCAACCGCAAGACCACTCTCTTTGCCTCTCTCACCTACAAACTGGCATGTTATGCCAGCACAATTATGCCCGTGTAAATCAGCGCAATGGTATGAAAGAAATACATTCTTTCATGCTGCATCATTTCATTTCGCTGCTTGTATTATAACAGCATTGCAATAATAGAGTGTGTCGGAGCAATCAACGAAAACAACGAATTATAGCAAGGCAACTACATTTGTTATTGTTGTCGAATACATGCATGGCAAAAGCAACGAATTTATGAATAGTTAGCAAATGTGAATGGTTTCACTCTGTTCACTGGTACGTATACAAATTAACCACTCAAAAGCTTAAATTATTAAAAGAAACAAAAGTACCAAATCAGGGCTATTGTGCCACACTCTCATTCAATATACATACATCCCATCACTGGCTACAAATGTCACGTAACGTCGTCATGAAATTCTATTTTCTGCTCGTTCAGACGTTACATTTACGTGCCATTTCAGTCAGATAAGCATTTGCATAGCTTTTCATGCAACAGATTCGATCAGCTGACACATTTACATTTACAGTTCTACATTTACAGTCGGGTAATTCTGCCTTAACTTTGATGAATTTTTCAAAATTATAATAAAATTGGTCACAAAGCGAGATTATAAATTGAATATTCAATAAGTGAATTGTTTGTAGTCTTATTTAGTTATCTACACTTAAATAAAGAAAAGAAAAAGTAAATGCCTTTAAGAAATTATTTTGAATTTCTTAAGTATTTTTGTGGGTTTTAGTTTCAATCTTTTTTAATTTACAACTCCTTGCTGCATTCATTCAAGCTTAGTTATTCTTCAGTTAAAGTTATTATTTATTGCTTAATTTCATTCAACTTTAATTTCATTTGTCTGAAAATGCTTTTAGTCTCTGAATGCAAAAGGGTGATGTATTATGAGGTTTTTAGCTCAATGAAAATTTTTTCATATTATGTAAACAAATTGCCATAAAATTCTCTGGTATTTCATGTAGTGATAATTTTTTTTTTTTTCAGCAACAAAATAAATGACATGAAGCAAATTAAATTTATTTCCTAAATTTCTTGATATTTGCCTAATTACTGCTCTGGTGGACATGAATCTGCCTTAAAAAAATAATTTTTTTGTATTCTGTTTATTTGTCGAGTTTAAGGGTGATAAAATGTTGATGGTATTCGATAAATATTAAAAAATCATTTCATTTCAAACTTAAATTCATTTGAAATAAGTGCAAATAATTGCCTTCATTTACATTTAAAGTTGTTTTTTTTTCTCTAGACTTGACAATAAAAGCCTTATTCACAAAAAATAATTTTGCTTTACAAAACGTTTAACAAACAAATTTCCACAAAAAGTTCTTTTTGTTAATCTTTAATAACAGTTAAAATCTAAGTTAGTTCCAACCTTAAATCTTAAGAAAACCCCTCCAAATGAAACACTCTCTCTCAAGCGCATAAAGCTATGGGGACTATTTACGAGTAATACCTAATTTACATTAAGCATTTTTTTCATGAAATTAGTTGCATGAAAATTTTTTATTTGTCAATAGGAGGCCTGGAGGACTAACTCGTATCAAAAAAGTTGTTAAAAATGTATCAGGGATTCATTTTACGGCCTTTTTTATACAAAATTCTCTTTTATAGCGCTGTAATTAGCAAATAGAAAAAGTTGCGTGCAACAAAATTCATGAAATTTCATGGAAAAAATGCTTAATGTAAATCAGGTATAAGTTCAAACACTTAAACTTAAATGAAATACGGTTGCATAAGTTTTGGTCACTGTGAAGATACACTTTTCATTTTTCTTATTGCTCGTTTTGAAACCAACAGGATTATATTTATTAAAAAGTTTAAATTTTGTTTAAAATAAAAGCAAATAAAATACCATGATTATATTGGTATACACACCGAGAAGTTTTTCAAACTGTGCTTAAGAGAAGAAAAGGGTAAAATTTATTATGTAATTAAAGATTAGGTAAATGTTCTTTTTTTTTATATAAATAAAGAAATTCAGCATAAAATTTATCATGTAAATATTGCGCTAAGAGTAAACATGTTCTTAGGCAAATACTCAAAATACACTATAAGTATATGGCCAAGTTTTACAGCGAAATTCAAATATCAACTTTCTTTTTTCGAATAATTTTTTTTTCGTTTAATTTGGATAGGGAAAACTATAAAATGAATGACTATTTGCAACGCCGTCCATATAAATATAAGCACTTCTGTCAGTACAGTACAGTTTTTAGGGTTACGTTAAGCAAAGATGAAAAGGCTCCCTATTGTTTGTGGTTAAATCAGATTTTCATATCAAATTTGAACCAGTATAAAAAAAAATCTTCCTAAAACATAAAATATTTAATAAAAAAGAAAAAATAATAACTTTATTTAGATCTAAGTTTTCCAACTCTGCAACCATATTTCTTATACATATATAGGAATTTTAGTACTAATTTACTTCTTTCTAACATATAAAATATATTTTATTCACAAAGAAAAAATAGTTTTATGCATCAAAAAAGTTTAAAGATTCCAGCTCTGCAGCTGTGTTTTTTTTAGTTTTTTTTTTTAATTTTAATATCAATTCATTTATTTCCAAAATGCAATTTTTATATTTAATATCTAAAAAAAAGATAGCAATTAATTAGACCTTGTTACTTTTATATACCACAAAAAGTGTAAATTTTCCAACCCTGGAATCATATTACAATTTATTTCTTTTAGGGCCATTATTACAACTTAAAGTTAGTTAAAAGTAGGATTTTACCGGAGGTATAAAAAGCTTTCCATTGTTGCAAATTGGATTTAACTTAACAGGTAGGATAAACTTGCCTGTAATTTATCGGTCATTTTAGGTTAAAGTAATATTTTGCAAATGACAAAGTTTTTATACTTCCGATAAAATCCTTTTTTAACTATCTTTAAGTTGTAATAATGGCGCTTAAAAGTATAAAATATGTTTAAGTTTTAGAGGAAAAGAAAATATTTTTTTTATGATTTGAATAGGCTAAAGTTCGTATCGCTTTGTAAGCCAAATTACATGTGATAATTATTAGTGAAAAAATAACACCAAAGTTTATTGTAAATATTCTGACTAACAACACATAGTTGAAAGGAACAGCTTGCCGTTTTTCGAAGGCCACTAAACCTTCATCATCAGCGTTCTTCTATGCTTGGTCCACTGTGTGTGGTGTCAGTTGATGTAGATTTCTGCTTTATATACGCAACTTTTTTGCAAATGGAATATGTGAATTGTTTTGATTCATCGTATTTCAATTTGCTGAAGGATTTTTTTGTAATGAAAGCTCACTTTACCATCTTTAATTATTTTTGGTTGGTTGCTTTTATATACCAAAAAAGTTAAAAATTTTCCAACCCTGGAATCGTCTTTTTGATCTTTGTGGATTTTAATACTAATTTTATTCTTACTAAAATATAAAATAGGTTTATTTAAAACAAAAAACAAAAATTAGTTTCAGCTAGTTACTTTTATATGGCAAAAACAAGTTTAAGCTTTCCAGCTCTGAAAATGTCTTTTCAATTTGACTGATTTTTCAATACCAATCTATTTCGGACCATTTTTGATACACCAGTCCAACACTGAAGCCTGTAGATTTTCTGCTAGCTTCGTAAAACCGATTTCAGGTACAGACAGACTGACAGACGGACGGACACGCAGACGGACACGCTAACTCGTCTGCCCTATTCATAAGAACCTAGAATACACATATATACTTTATGGGTCGCATATAACTATTGTGAAAATTACACATTTTGGTGAAAGGTGTAATTAATACTACATGGTATTCTACCATTTAATATAATTTTGGCCATGTAATTTTAACAACTTGCTGTATCTTCTAAGCCGTAAAGTCAAGCTCTTGAAAAAAAATCACAGAAAGTCAAAAAGTCGCCAAAACAACTTAAAAAACCAGCAAAAAACCGGAAAAATCACCAAAAACAAAAAAAAAACAGCAAAATAAAAAAAAATCGTCAAACGCAAAAACACGCCACAACTAAAAAAGTGTCAAGCTAAAAACACTATCAAAATGCCAGAACGAAAAAAGCGGCAAAATGAAAAAAAAATCACCAAAAACAGGGGAAAATCTGCAAAACGTAAAAAAAGCGCTAAAAGTAAAAAAATTAGGAAATTTTTTTTTAATTTCTTCATCAGCAGTGCGATTCACTTACTTTTTTAGCTATAATCGCATCGTTAAAATAATTATAACGATAGTTTATCAAATTTGCTATTAAGTAACGTTTTTAACGATATTCGCTGAAGCTTAATGTCAGCTGTGTCGTTATTTAAGCGACAATAATTTGGGTGCTGTTAATTTTATCGACAAAAATCAACAGAAAATATCAGCTGCGTACTATCGTTAAAAAGAAGTTACGGAATAACACAATCATTATTGCAAGCGATAAAATGTATGGACAAAAATTACGATTGTCGCATTGTTAAAAGTTACTGAATCGCACGACAGTTATTCAAGATATTCGCTTGCGAATCAAAGTGGCAGTTTACTGAATTTATTATGGACCAGACAAGACACCGCTCATGGCGATTTCTCTCATCAATAATTCTCTTTTCTAAATAACATTTCTGCATAAAATTTAGAAATGAGAGGTGTTTATTTTGGAACTGATTACCATAAACCATTCTATATTTGCCATAACATCTATATTCTATTTTTTTTTTTAATGAATACTGTTGACAATATTTAGAAGTAAATTAAAATTATTTTTAATTATTAGGCACGAGCTATTTGTTTTTATCCTATTTGTGTAACTTTTTCGATCTATTTGATATACATACATTTTTTTTCGCACATTTTCCCACACAACATCTAAAATATTAAAATGATTGCACAAAAATAATATTGAGTTTTACCAAATAAATTCAAAATATTTGAAAAACAACTTGTGGATACTTTTATATGTGGCATTATCGTCATATTCATGCATCATATTAAGATAAAAATATCTATTGCAAATGGGAATAATATTTATAGCATACTCCTTTGTAAGCTTTTTTTACAGCTATGCTCTTTATGCCACGACACAGAAGCTAGGACGTGATTTTCGTAACCAAAAATAAGCGACACTATTACAGTTATAAATTAAGTTTTGTCTTGACTTTTTAGTACTTAAAACCAGAGTGCGAAAACAAACGAAACATGCAATCATGCTTTTGTTTTGTTTCGTTCTTTGAAAAAAAAAATGAGAAGGATTGCAGAATTAGTTTTTGTATTGTTTTTGCATATGAGCACAAACAATACATTATTTATTTATTTATTTGGTACATATTATACAAAGTAAATTTATATAATATGGTGTTGCACAAGTATGGGCGGAGTAACTAGGCCATATGCCCAAGATGGTATATATTAACAGTATTTTAAAAGTTTTTGTGACTGACTGTACACGACCTATGCCTTCACATAGGAAGTACCAACGTGGTTGTTAAAGAAATTCCACAAAACACCGCAAGATTATACGGTTATCCGTGGCAGATCAGTCAACCAGTGCGAGCGAGACGAAAAACTCTCGAAGGCCAAACAACACGCACAAGCCTGACCGCACTTAAGAAATAATTACGATGACGCGAGAGATGTTCCTCAACCCAGAGCTGCTTAACGACTGAAACAATACATTAATTTAATGGTGATGGTCGGCAACCTATACAATTATATTTTACGATTGTGTGAGTTATACTCTCACCACGAGCTGGTGCTGCCAGTGAAATTTCGTCTCTGTTCCTTAACTTGAAATTGTAAATCTCCAAGGGCAAACTTAATTTTATTATGGTCAGAAAAAACACTTAAGCTTTGCTTATAAAAAAGGCATCTTTTATCCTATCTACGTCAATGTAATGGTGAGTAAAAAGATGGTTTTGTATTAAATATCCTTAAATTAATTTGAATATATGCTTGCATTTGCCTTTGTATGTTATGTTTTTGCATACGTGATAACGCAAGTCGACAAACCAAATATTGTGGCTTGCCAAAATAATTTTCTGAAAATAAAAAATTTTTAAATACTCAACACACATATGTGCCCTTAATTATGAAAGTGGTCCAAGTCGAAATATCAAATAAATCTTAAAATATTTTCAATAAATATTTAAAAAATGCTAAATAAACTTATATTAATCGAGACTAGTACAACTCTAAATTAAAATGTTGCATAATATAAAAATATTTTTTAATTTGTTCAAATGTAGTCTACTAAATATCTTGATCAAAGAAAATTATGACTTAGACCACTTTCATAATTAAGGGCAAATATTTTCTTATTGTTGGGACAAATTTTTTTTTTCTGGCAACACTAATTCTTAACAGTATGCGATACACACAACTTGCCTGCTTGAATGTTTAAGGTAGACTGATTAATGTTGTTTATTTCTCAACAATGCGTGTGTATGTATACATACATAATAGAAGAGTATATTAAATAGCACGGCACCCTTAATTTGCCGATCACTGGATTAAATTTTAATCGTACGCAGCTAGTAAAGAAATAAATGGGAAATAAATGGAAACGTTTTCAAATATTTGCATTGTTATTTAACACCTGATATTTTCTTTTATATACATATGTAGCTAAAGCCCCGTTCAGACTATTATACAAGTATTAATACTTTCATCACATTTTACGATACAGAAATCTAAATACATTCGTTGCGACTGTCAAAAAATCTAACGTAAAATCACATATTGTGTTCAGACTATCACACTTCAAATCAAATGTGTAATACAAGTAGAAAACAAAACAGCTGTTCAAT
Organism: Tachina grossa; assembly: GCA_949987645.1. Taxonomy (NCBI): domain Eukaryota; kingdom Metazoa; phylum Arthropoda; class Insecta; order Diptera; family Tachinidae; genus Tachina; species Tachina grossa. The sequence continues at coordinate 223,064,914 of OX465274.1, forward strand.
GAAAATGTCTGTGCTATTCATTTACTAGCGGCGGCAAAGCGGTTTCATACAGTCGGGGACGTGTCGACACTTGAAAAAGTTCAGCAGTTAAAAATATTCTATGTAAATAACAGAAAAAATTTAAGAAAAGATATTACAAAAACGTTAAAAAATTACGTCAACGAAATATACTTCCATACGATTCACTTATTCAACATGTTGAGCCGATATACATATGACAAAACATTACATCAATGACGACACGCTATCGGCGGTGAAACAGCCGACTTGGAAGTTTGGTTTGTGTGAAAATGCAACCCTGATCTAATGAAAAGTATTATCGTTTAGAAAATTTTCTAAAAACGAAAAAGTGTTATGGAATGTCAAAAATTTTATCGTATTATTTGCCACTTTGATGACATTTTGCGTTCAGACTATCACACTTGCACGTATTATTTGAATTTTTGACAAGTATAAATACAAAGTATAATAGTCTGAACGCGGCTTAAACAGCATAGCTCTATACGGATGTCTCAAGATACCTCACTTCTTTTTTTCTTTTTTTTTTGACATTGTTACTTCATAACTCGGTACATTTTAGACCGATTGTAAAAATTATTTTCTTTTGTCTGAGAGGATATAGCTTCCAAATGGTCCCATTGTTACAAAAAAAATGGGACACCCACAAATTTTTGTATTTGATTTTATGATATTTTATTTATTTGGTTCTTGTAATTACACAATTTTACAGTTGAAAAAATGATCTGAGCTAAGCCCCATTAATATTTATTATTACAATTCACGTGGTTCTGCATAACCTATTTTTATGAAACTTATCACACACCTTGAGCTCTAAAATAGACACAATTTTCCATTAAAAAAAATGGGCGGAGTCACGCCCATTAAAATTAAATATATTATTTTAAGTGGTTCCACATAACCGATTTTTACAAAATTTAACACATGCCCTGAGCTCTGAAAAACACACAATCTTGCATTTAAAAAAGTGGGCGGAGGCCTACTATAATTTAATTTTATATTTCACGTAGTTTTTTTTAACCCACTGATTTTCACAGTGGGCGGAGGTACGCCTACTATAATTTAATTTTATATTTCACGTACTTTTTCTTAACCCACAGATTTTCACAATTTTTTTATTTGTAAGAGTTTACTTCCAGTTTGGTCCCATAATTTTTTTTCAAAAATGATCTATTATATCTTTGCATTGAAATGGTTTTTTTTTTTTTTTTTTGTAGAATTATTTTTTTAGATAAGTGGTTATTTTATTACTTTAATTGTATATTGAAAACGAACATATTTATTTTCTGCTTGGAGTTTAAAACATGTTAAAATAAAGTTTTTCGGCAAAAAAGAAAATTAACAACAAAAATCTTTTTACACAAAAACTGTTTTTTTTATAAAACCAAATAAAGTTTCGTTTTCTTATTCACTGGAACTTTTAAGACTTCCACTTACAGAGGAGAGACCTGAGGCTGCCATTGCCAGAAGGTGTTTTCTGTATATAAGAACTCATAGTATATAATGTCAGGGTTTTCAAATGAATACAGCAGAAATCACCCGTGAACCTTAAACCAAACAAAGAAACAAATAAAATTCAAACAGAAATAAATAGCTATGGACTTGTAGTAAAAGTGAAACAAATAAACTCAAAGTGTCAAACCAAAAAAGTTTGTCTTAAGTAGAAGAAAAATAATCAAATTAACAAGCTTTTTCGTAATTAGTAAAAAAAACACAAACAAGAACGGCAAGACTGTTGCAAATTTAGAGATGGTAAAAATTAGCTTTAATTAACAAAAAAAAGTTCCAACAAACTGTAATATGATGAATGTAAACAATTCACATATTCCATTTGCACTGAAGAATATGTAAATATATGTATAAAACTGAAATTTTTATCAACTAACAAAACACAAAGTGGTCAAAACACACCCTGAACGCTGACCATGAACGTGTAACGGCCTCTGAAAACAGCATGTTGTTCCATTCTGCTAGTCTTTGTCTGAATATTTGCAATTAAATTTGGTGTTATTTGTTGCTTAAAAATTATCACATGTAATTTGGCTTTATCCTAATCAAAAAACAAATAAGGTTTAAACCATATCCTTAAAAAAATATATTTACCTTTTTGTTCTATGTATACCAAAATAAACACATTTGCTCAAACACAATATGTACAGGCCGGCGCACAAATAAATTAAGCAAGCCAATTTTTTTTTTTTTTTTCTGAAAATAAATTGATTGAGAATCGCACTCCACCATCCATTTCTTAAAGCATTTGTAAATAATATCAATGCTACGCTTAAATTTCCTGAACGAGAATAATCGTTTAAAAAAATAAGAATAATGATTTTCCTATTTTCTACTAAAATAAAGAAGAACAAAAAATAAATTTAGTTGCTGTAGCCTTGAACAAAAAAAAATAATAATAATAAAAAAAACAACATTTAGTTTCAGTAATGACGCCACAACGTTTTTATTTTATTTTTTTTTTTTTTTTTTTTTGCTGCATAGTGAAGTGTTTACTTTTGTTTGTGTAAACTTTGTTAAGGATTTCTTGTTTTCAAGAAGATATTTGTTGAAACAGTAAATTACTGATGCTTTTCTTTTGTCTGGTAAATTGAAAATCTTAATATAACAAATTATTTTGCTAACTTCAATCTAATGTGAATTTAATTAAGAAACTCTCTCTAATTGAGTTGAGGTCGATAATGAGAAATAAAAAATTTATTGTTTTAATTAGTTCTAGCAAAAAATTTATTTATTATTCTACTTTATTTTAATTATTAAAGTAGATTCTTACATTTTACTATACGTCCATCAACTGAAAACTTATTTTACTAAATGACAGCGAGATATCGTGATTAACTTCCTTCTAATAATAAATAACATACACAATTGGAAATTTAGTAATTAGCAATAAGCAACTTCTTAAAAATGCAAGAACATAATTGACATATTTTAAACAACAACAATGAAAGTAAGAACAGAGCTGTAGGGTGGCCGTGCAAAAAAAATCTTATATACAAAACAAAAATTTTTAGTAGTTTTATATATCAAAAAAAAAAATAAGTCTTCCACCCCTGGAACCTTTCTGATTTTTATAATTTGTAGCACCAATATGTTTTTTCTAAAATATAAAATATGTTTAACTAACAAAAAAAATTTTATTTGGCTTCTTATATATATCAAAAAAAAATTAAATTTTCCTACCCTGGAACAGTCTTTCTAATTTTTCTAGTTCTTAGTATCAAAATTTTTCTTTTCAAAATATAAAAGAAAAACGAAATTATTTGTATTTAGTTACTTTTACATACTAAAAAAAAATTTACATTTTCCAGCCCTGGAATCTGATTTTCAATACCAATTAGAGTTGCTCGATGTGAATTGATGCATAGTAAACATCGATGTTTTAGTTGTCATATATCGAATAAATGCCGTTGTATCGTATCATACGATGTTAATCGATACATCGATGTTTTTATTCGATGTATCGAAAAGACGACTTTTTGTATATATTGATGCTTGCAACTCATTTAATGTAGTGATAAAAAAACATTTTTTAAATTTTAAAATTTATGTAACAACGCAATACTAAAGGAATTCTTTGTCAATTTACAAAGTGTCATCGAAGCAACAGCATTATTTTACTGCATACAAATATGTATATATTTTTATTGAGAAAAAATTGTCAAAATTTTATTGGTATTGTAATAATCAGCAATGTAAGTTCTTTTTCCATATTTGATGTTAAAATAAATAATATATTTGGCTTAGAATTACTGTAACAAAAGGTTTTAGATACATAATGAAAGTTATATCACGGCATTTTAAAGTTCCAAGCAGAGCTACTGTGAGTCGTTAGGTTGATAAAAAATATGACGCTTTGTCAGGAACATTGGAAAATATTAGTTTGACAACTGACATTTGGTCCGATTTGCAAAGCTGTAGAGCTGACCTTTGAATACCAATCTACTTAAAACCAATTCCGCTTTACCACTTTGAGACCTAAGTCTCCGGCTTTTCTAGGAGCTTCTCAAAACCGATTTCACGAACAGACGGGCAGTCATAAGGACGGACATCGCTTATTTGCCTTCCTTATTCACAAGGATCCAAAATATATATATATACTTTAGAAAGTTTCATATAAATATTGTGTAAATTACACACGAAATGAAATTACCATTTTTAGTGAAGAGTATAAAATAGCAATTCGTTTCGATATGTTCAAGAGTTTCATTTAATTCCGTTGCTTTTTCTCTTGGATTACTTTTTGAATACAACATCAATCAATTCTGTGGCAATAAGGAAAAAGTGCTTAAGTCATATTTTACTGTTTTGCAGGAGACCACTTTTAAGTGTTCAAGTCGATTTTAAGAAATATTTTTCTTTTACAGTTAAATTTGGAAATTCTCAGTTTAACTAAACTTTTTGAAGCAAACATTATTTTACACACTACAAGTAATACATTTAAGTTAAAATATACCAAAGTATAACATTAATTAAGCTCTTATTCCAAATGAAATTAGAAGTCTAAAAAATATAATTCACAAGTCATAGTGCTATAACTTTCTGAAAATCACACAAATTAATTGAGATTTTGACCGGGGATACTTTCAAATATGCAGATTATGGAGGCACTATTAACTCAAAATCAGCTTATCGCGCACTTTTTCCATTTTGCCCTAGAATTGTTGGGCTCTACTTCTAACACTTGTAATAAACCACAAAATTTTGTTATAGATATTTCAATTTGAAAGCTTTATTTCAATTTACTTCTTAAGCAGTGTAATTACATTATTTTTCCTTTAGTTGAGTGTGTGAATCAATTAACGCAGTATTGGCTTAATGATTTGTGCTAAAAATTGATAAAAAAAAATTTCAATGAAATACAAATCAAGGCGTATGATTAACATTTTCCCCCAGGATTAATTAAATAACAATCATTCGCCTCCAAGGAAATAAATTAAATAAATAGCCAGTGAATGCGTATGAAAGAAACATGTTTTCTGCAAAGCAAAAAAAAATTCATATATTTTGAATCATTTAGATCAGGGCTATTCAACCTGTGGTACGCGTACCACTTGGGGTACGCAAAACTTTCCCAGGTGGTACGCCAAATCTTTGAAAATTTGAGCATTTATTGCCTTTGAATAATTAATTTGTTATGTTTAATTTCCTTTTTTTCTTTTATTTATATTAGTTGAATAATAAACAACTGAAATCTAGGAATTGCCGTTCGGTTAAAAAAAAATCGAAACCGAAAAGAACAAAAAAAGCGTCGGTTTTTAAGTTTTACTTTAACATTATTATCTTGTTTAAAAATACAGCAAATGTACTTTACATTGAAGACTTTTATACATTACTAAGCATTCTGTAACAATGAAAGGTAAGAAAATTGTAAAATTTTAAGAAAATTATAACAATTCTTTTTCTGAAAGAAAAACTGTCTTCTTTAATCTATTACCAAACAGTCGTAGTCGTATTTGAAATATGCCAACCACGATAAGGCAGAATATTTTTCACGTGAATTTTTTCACTTTTCTCTTGGTTTTGTTTACTTTATTTTTGCAGGCGAACTGAATTATTACATCGAATAATTTTGATATTTATCTTCGAATTAAAAAAACTATTAATTTTTTGGGACAATATTAGTATGTAATGCTTACGACTGTTAACAATAATTCCCTACAACACATTTTTTCATAGAGTATTAATCTCTTTGGTTCAGAGGCAGTAAATTTCATGGTGGTGGTAAACTCAATGAAAAAATAGCTAAATCAACAGAAGCACCTCCATGAGTACAACTTTAAAGTTAAATAAACTTCATTTATAACCTACAATTTTTGTGATTTTTTTATTAAACTTAAATTTGTCCGATTTTCAATTAATTTTTAGGCTTTACAAAAATTCTTCCTTTTTAGGGTTCCGTATACCAAAGGTGAAAAGGCACCTTATTGTTTTCGCTACGCTGTCCGTCTGTCCGTCACACGGTATTTTCTTAGGAACGGTAAGAGCTACGGACCTGAAATTTGGACAGAGTATGTAGAACCTTGGACGCTACAACAACAAAATACATGAAAATTACAAATTAAAGGGCAACGAAAAATGTTAAAATCCCATGTAATGGGTGTTTTTTATTGAGGTATAGAACTTTAAGTTGGCATCACTTTTTTAACTGGCGGCCATTTTGTCAGTTGTCAAGTGATTAATATTTAGTTTGGTTTGCCATTTCATCATGAACAGGTTGACAAAAGAACAACGCTTGCAAATCGTGCAAATTTATTTCGAAAATAATGGTTCAGTTCGCGAAGTTTACCGCAAGCTCCTTCCATTTTATGGTCGACATAATCGTCCATCAGAGCAATTAATTCTGTTAACCATGGATCGTTTTCGCACTACGTTTACTCTATGTGATAATACGCATCCGCAGAGACGTCGAACAGTGCGCACCGAAGAAACAATTGCCGCTGTAGAGCATAGTGTTGAAGAGGACCCGAATGAATCGATTCACCACCGTGCACAGCAATTGGAGCTTTGTCCATCAACTTTATGGAAGATTTTGCGCAAAGATCTTGGCTTGCGACCTTACAAGATCCAGCTTGTGCAAGAATTAAAGCCGCGAGACCATGCAATGCGTCGTGATTTTGGTGTATGGGCCGAAAATGAGATTGATCTCGATGCTGATTTTCATCGCAACATTTTGTTCAGTGATGAGGCTCATTTTTGGTTGAATGGCTACGTCAACAAGCAAAATTGCCGCATTTGGAGTGAAGAGAATCCACATGAGACCCTTGAGACGCCATTACATCCACAAAAACTGACTGTTTGGTGTGCTCTATGGGCTGGTGGAGTCATTGGGCCATACTTCTTCCGAAATAATGCTGGAGAGTCAGTTACCGTTAATGGAGACCGGTATAGAGCCATGATAACCGACTATTTTGTTCCCAAATTGGATGGCATGAATGTGGATGAGTTGTGGTTCCAACAAGACGGCGCTACATGCCACACAGCGCACGCCACAATCGATTTATTGAAGGAAACATTCGATGAGCGCATAGTTTCGCGGAATGGACCTGTCAATTGGCCACCAAGATCGTGTGATTTAACACCATTGGATTATTTTCTTTAGGGATATGTGAAGTCGCTCGTCCACGCCAACAAACCAGAAACGTTAGGGGACTTGGAAGCCAACATTCGTGGCGTTATTGCCAACATACGGCCCCATATGCTCGAAAAAGTGGTTGAAAATTGGACCTGCAGAATTGGCTTTATTCGAGCCAGCCGCGGCGGCCACATGCCCGAAATCATATTTAAACATTAATGGCATAAAATTATCCTTCCAATAAAGCCAAATCGATGGACATTAAAACGATTTTCTTGTGTTTTATTTCAATTCAAAGTTCTATACCTCTAAAAAAAACACCCGTTACATATATACAATTGTATGAACATATGTATATTGAAACTTGAAATTTATAAAATTAGTGTATTTTTATACAGACTACAACAATTAACACTAAAATTTAAAAAAAAAATTAAATTAAAGGGTTGTCCATCAGTTAATGCAGTTTTGACTATGTAATTTTGACAATTTCCTATATCTTTGAAACCGTAAGAGGCAAATACTTGAAATTTTCAAAAACGGTAAAACTAAAAAAACCGAAAATTATAAAATCGCCAAACCAAAAAAAAATCGCCAAAAATTAAAAAAAATCGCCAAAACGAAAAAAATTGCCAAAATTAAAAAAAAATTCTAACACTAAAATAAATCGCCAAATTCGAAAAAATCGCCAAAATGAAAAAAAATGCCAAAATGAAAAAAAACGCCAAAATGATACAAAAACGCCAAAAATTGAAAAAAATCGCCAAAACTAAAAAAAATTTGTATATAAAAAATAATCGCAAAAATGAAAAAATCGACAAAAAATATAAAACAATCGCCAAAATGAAAAAAAGCCAAAACCCGAAAAAATCGCCAAAACAAGAAAATAAAGTGTCAAAACTTAAAAAAAACAAAACTTAAAAACATCGCCAAAACCGAAAAAAACGCCAAAAAAAAACGAAAAGACCCCAAAAACGAAAAAAAATGCCAAAACTATATATTTTATAGGATGAGGTTTGTATTAAATTACATATCTAGTGTTCGTACGGAACACTTCGTGCGCGAGTCAGAGTCGCACTTTACTGAATTTATTTACATTCACGTGGACTGATAGCGGGAACAAAATTTCACAGGATAATCAAGATGGCATTTTTCTCTTCGAGGGGAATGAAAATTTCACATGAAGAAATAATATTCGATTTCTTTTTCACACATACCTATTTATATACATGCATATTTTTAAAACCGAACCGAAACCGAACGGTTTTAGTTGCTTAAAACCGGAAACCGCGGTTTTCTAATTTCCACATTTTTTGGCAAACCCTACTGAAATCGCCAAGATCTCCTAATTTTTATGTATTTAATTTTATTTATTCTTGTAATGTTTTTAACAATTTTAATTTCTTTATAATTTTGTTGTTTTTTATTATTAATAAATGAAATGGATTAAATATTTTGAAATTGTTTGGTTATTTATTGAGTCCATACTTGGTTATAAACATAAATTTTTTTTGATGGTACGCGAATTGTTGGTTGTGAGTTTTGTGGTACGCGAACCAAAAAGGTTGAATAGCTCTGATTTAGATCATAAGCAAAAACCAAACAAATACTTTTCCAACAATTGGGTTTCCACTAATCTGCTAATCCTTGATATGCCATTACAGTCGTATAATTAAGATTAAAACTATAGCTTTATTATTCAGTTTTAGATGACTGTTTCAGTTTTTAACAAATTGTGATGCAAATAAGCACGATTTCAGAATATAAAGAACTTCTATAGAAGAGGTTAGGAATAAGTAAGTAAGTAGACAGCTACTGAATAAGTTTTCTTTTTCAGTTATCCATTAATAAAAACGTTGTGAGATAATAAATATACAGGTGATGCTATCGCAGTATTCGATTTTCCCCTATTCGCCAGAATTAGCGGAAAATCCTTACATGTAGGTATTTTTCATACTAAAATAGAAGCGCAGGGAAAATCGGACAAATTTTTTATATTCTCCAAAATGTAGGGATTTTTTTTCGTCATTTCACATTATTTATGAAATAAATGCAAACAAAACGTTTTGTTTTTTTTTTGTAATATTTTCTTTTTCAAAACGCTTCAAGAAAGTTATTTTCGTTAAAATCGCTTAAAAATATAGATTCCAGAGTTTTTTGTGGTTTAAAACGTTGGCGACACTAACATGTGTGTATGTATATGCCAGGGCGAACTCATATACCAAGTGGTATCAAGCCTGCGAATTTTATTGCAATGAAACTTGACAAGCCAAACTTTAGACTTGTGCTGTAAAAGATCGAACTAGTTCAATTGAACTATTCCCATAATTGAACGATGTGAACTAGTTATTGTTCTTTTTTGTTGTTTTGGTCTTTCTTGCTGTTTTAGTCTTTCTTGTTCTTTCGTTCGTATTTGATCCTTCATTAATTTTTGGTCTTTGTTTCGTTTAGTTTATCTCATTCTCTGTTCCTGACCAATACACATGCAAAACATTTCAATTAAAAGATTATACATAGTTTCTGATTTGCATACTTTTAAAAAGAGACAAATGTAGTGTGCTTATTAAATATTTAGCACAGTAATCAAAAAACAAACAACAGAAAATGTAAACTTAGTGAAATATACAACTGAGTTTTACAAAATTAAAAAAAAGATAATTTATAGTATTGAGTTAAAAACCAGATTGTGAAAAAGGTTATTAGAACTAAAAAAGTGATTAAAATATGTTTTAAACTGATAACGGATTTCATTTTAAAAATTTTCGTTCAAAAATATTAATTTTTACCTTTTACTTACTAAAAGCATACAGCGAATGAGAACACAAAGTGCAAATGAAAATACTTAATGTAGAAACAGAATAAAGTCTTCAACTTCAGGAAAATCGCTGACAAATTAATCAAGCCCATAATAACATCGACGGCAGTAACTTCAAATGCTCTCTAATTTCTGTTTTATTTTCTTTTGTGTTTATTTTTCTTTGTAGTTTTGTTTACAAAATGTATGAAATTTATTGAAAGTATGGTAACATTTTTGTGAGAATGAACATTGATATGTGAGAGTATAAGAAAAAACGCTCTCAAAATAAAATAGATTTTATCTCACGTTAGGTTTCTGCGGCTGTTTTTTTTTTTTTTTGTGTCAATTTGTATGGAAAATGTGTTGAAGCCGGTATTCTGTTTAATCATTTATGTACAAGGAACATTTTTAGTTAATTAAGGGCCAATCCCACGACGTCGACAAGGTTCGACTTGTAGCACAGCACAGCACAACAACAACATCATTTGAAACAACAACAAAATATTAAAATTAGTTTTTGTGAATTTTTAATCAGAAATAATTTTTAGTCAGGCTTAAGTTCAGTAATTTCAATTCCTTTTATTGAATGAAATATTTTATTAATTAATGTGAGTTTCTAAAGGAGAGAAGAAAAATTAAATTAGACTTTTAAGCTGGGGGAAATATCGATATTTTTCTGTGCAGCAATGCACTTCATCAGCACCCTAGTCTATCTACTTGGTTAGAGATTGTTATTAACATCAGCTATTTAAGTTAAATTCTAATGAAACGGAATGTGAGAAATGATTGTTGTATACAATTATTGATTTACCTTTGGTAAATACCTATGTAAGTATCACTATATATTTCCCCTGTTTTTCCATTTTTTTTTTCATTTTTCTATTTAGGTTAGCACGAAGTTATATTACTCTACCTACGTATGTTTAACTATTCTTGCTTATATTTTACGATGATCACATTAATTATTTTTACTTATTCGATGTAGCGTCGGTACATACATATAAGTATAATAGTTGTGGATATTATGTTACATAATAAGTAACGTTAATTAATAAAATATTTCATTCAATAAAAAGAATTGAAATTACTGAACTTAAGCCTGACTAAAAATTATTTCTGATTAAAAATTAGTTTTTGTTTTGAATGTAATTGTGCGACAAGTCGTAAAAGAAAAAATTTATTGAATATGAATCAGTATTGAAAAAGTGATTCAAATTTGTTTTCAAATGATCAGTGACTTCATTTTAAGCGTTTTCAATCAAAACTATTAATTTAACAACATACGAAGAAAACATTGAAGAGGATTCGTTGACTGTGTAATCTCTGTTCTGTTGTTCACTGAACAACTGACTGAAAAGAATAACTGAACGAAAAGAACGAACTAGTTCGTTTTGTTGTTAGGAACAAAAAGGAACTATCCGCAAAAGGAATAACTATGCCCAACTCTACCAAACTTCCTAAAAAAAAGCAGCTGTTAACTTGGCACCACCTGCCACATGAAATCGCCTTGGTATAATGCTTTGTCTGAGATATCATTCAATGTTGAAAGATAACTTGAATTTATCCTTAATAATTTTATTTGAAAACAACTATTCATATTAATTTTTAAAAGAGTTTATATTGTTTTAATTAAGGCCCTTATTATGAGTTGCATTCGATGAAAAAAAATTCTTATAAACGACTGTTTTTTTTTTAAATTTTTTAGGTATAGTTGTTGAAAATTTTATAAATCACTTTGACATTGATAGTGATATTCATAATAAGGTCATTCTTCTTCGAATGCTCGTTATAATACCAAATGGAAATTCGTTCCATTAGTACTTTCGACTACAGTCGAAGATCGAAAGTTGCTCATAATGAGGGCCTAAATTTAATTAAAATTACATATGTATGTATTATTCACCCTTATTCTATTTGGCGTCGGCAACATAACACGACGTCGTTTTTAATGTTTTTTGTCAAATTGGTATTCCCGATGACTATAACATATGTTTGGTATTCTGTAAGAAAAATTGATGTTGATGTTGCCGTTCATTTTATCGTCAGTGTTCTTGATGTCGTGTTCTATTGTGTGCATGCCTCAACGAATTTGAAAAATAGTTTAAATTGTAAAAAAGTGAAATGTAAGAAATACCAAAGTAGATATACAAATGTACATATCTATTTGAAAAAATTTTTTAAAAAAAGTGAAAAATATAATATGAACAAAATTAAAATTACCAACCCCAACCAATTTGAAAAGCTTGTGGAAGAGTTGAAAAAACATTCTTTTGTTAGAGGATTCCGCAGGGGTAGTGTTCCTAATTATTTCAAGGTAGAGTGGGAAAGTGTTGCGACCAATTAGTTAAAATAAAAATGTAAGGTAAATAGAGTCTTGATAGACTTGTTGTTTAAATTAAAAAAAAGGTTGTAAACAATGCTGAGTGTGAAGCAACTGGAGGCATCGTATATAAACAATTAGCACTGAGCCCCTTTGGAGGAAGCTCCAATTTCCAATAAACGTTGGTTTGATCCATTTTGTTTCCAAAATTATGTTCTATTGTATCCAATACATGCATAAATTATGTTTTATTCAGTCGAAAACAACTTTAATAGATTAAAACAATGAACACTACTCATTATTTGCCAAAAATATGACTGAATTTATCACTTACTTTTCTTTGGGTAACTGGCAAATGCATGACTTTTGTCTGAGAAATCTTATTTTCACTATTAAATTTTTTATTTTCTTCGTCCCAATAGGAAAGAAACACGTTTTATTTTAATTTATTTACAAAGCTTTTACTTATTCAAAAACACTTTTACTAAAAATAGTAAACAAAATGAATCAGCTGACTCAAATATTGGATATGTGTATTGTATTTATCGATAAACAGGCAACGTCGTCATAACACTGTTAGGGAATACGAAGTTAGCATTGATGTTGTGTTATATTGACGTTGTTTCAAAATTGACGACGATGTTGCCGACGATGTTGCCGACGCCAAATAGAATAAGGGTGATTATTTTTTTAGTTTTTTACTTACTTTTTTACCAAAGCCTTAATAAACATATCTATTTTTTTATAACTAATGTTTTTTTTTTTATTTAAATAACAAAAATGCGTAGGGATTTTTGCAGGGGAAATTTTTTCAACGTGTAGGGAAAAATCGGATTTTTTTTTAGCATGTGTAGGTATTTGTGTGTTTTCATCTCTATCGTTATGTGCACATTAAATAACATAAAAACAAAGTAACCAATTTCCAATAAACTTCGTTTTTTAAGGTGATTTTTGCACTTCAGTACAAAAAAAAAATGATATTTTGGCATCTACTTTTGAACACTTTTATTGCACTTAGAAAAATTTCATACTAATACTACATGTTAATTCAAAATGATTTACAGTAAGCTTTAAATAAAAGTTTTCCTTTTGAAATAAATTTATTTCAAGTTGATTTAACATTTCAGTACAGTTAAGACAAAGTAAAAAATCATTTGATACTGTAATGATATGAAGAAGCATTGTAAAGTTATAAAGATGACCATGCAATGTTTAAAGGATGATATGGTCTAAGTGTCAGCAAGTTGTGTAAGACCTGTTTCCCTGTATCCTAAAGGAACTGCCAGAAAAATGAGAATTTAGTTTAGATTTGTTGCCGTTTTATGTTTTTTAAACAAAGTCTGGTTTTATTTAATAATTCATGCTACTTATGTATATACTATTTTACATTTTACTTTTTTTGTGTTTCTTTATGTCTCTACTTTTGCTGACCACTTATAATAACATAACTTAGTAGCAATAATAAAAATGTGAAATTTAATTTTTATGAAGTAAACGTTCTGCTAATTATTACAACTAGATATACCAAACGGACGACACACTCGTCCGTATTCTAGAAACAAAATGTAAATAATTTTATTAAGATTCAAAGAAAATGTATCTAAACTTCATAAAAGATTTATTAAAACACAGCCACACACATACTTACATACATATGAAAGCATAATTAAATAATACATGAAATTAAAAAACATTAACAAAATCCCTTCAACCAAGCTAATTCAATTTATTCAACACTCTTCCTTCAAGTATTATGGCTTTCATATAACAACAAATAAGAGAAAAATAATTGTAAAGTGTCCAGGAGACGTACAAAAAAACCCATCAATCACATAGTTGTGTGCGTGCAGTCGTTTCTTTTCCGCTACACGTACACGTTGTCGGCACTGATTGATGAGAATCAAAAAATTTTGATATTTTTATTTGACGGCTGATTATTTGTACGTCTCCAAATCTGATTGACGAAGAAAACGTCATTTGCTTTGTATTATTTGTTCTGTGATCTTTGTAAAAGACCAAACAATCAAAAGTCTACAAACAGTTGTATGATTATTATAAATACTATATTATATTCTCTAATTTTTCTAATCTTAATGGGTAGTGTGAATAAAAAAAATTACTTAAAAATTATTTTTAAAAGCCAAAATGCATATGTATTTATGTATGTGAATTTTGTGTTTAAAACAAATTTTTAACTAAAAAGCAAATACATACGAGTATGTACATATTCTTTTTATTCACACAGCCAATGTCTTGTTTTTATATTAAAAATCGTTTGTTTGTTTCGAATTTTTTTTAAGGAAAATATGTTTGTTTTTTAGAGTGTTTTGAAGAACTAGAATTATTATTATTATAAATAAATATATAAATAATAATAATAATAGATGAAAAATTAGTGTGGAAGATAGAAAAATTATTTTTTAGCTCTGTGTATTTGTTTAATGTGCTTTTTTATACAAAGATTTCATAAAGTTTTAATGCCGCTAATAACAAAAAATCATCCGATGAAGGCATATATGCCATCGCACACAACACAAAATTAAAATGCTGATTGACGATTATATTTGTACGTCTCCGAAAAATGATCAATTAAACGACACTAACACATTCTTACCGATTGATGGCTTTTTTTGTACGTCTCCTGAACACTTAAGGTCAAGAGAAATACTACAAACACACACACACACACACTCATGTTTTGTTTCTTTTTTTTTTAATTGTAAGCTAATAAATGCGTGTGTAATATGTGTGCATGTAGTAGTAGCAACTTTAAACGCTTATAGCTCCCAAAATGCTAAACCGATTTCAATAAAATATAGATTCTGCACATCTGTACAAAAAATCCTTTAGAACCATATAAATCTTTTTAAAATCGGTGCAGTGGTACCAGCGTAAAAGGGATTACAAAAAACATGTTCGCCTATTAATTATATAGATAGATGAACTGTGTTACAATGCAATTATATTATGGTACAGTGCGTTACAGTAAGTATGGTACACTACAGCATCTTGCATCAAAGTTATTTCAAGTTGAAAGAACGTGAATTTAATTTAAGATTTTTTTTTTATTTTATGAATTATTTAACTTACGTGATTATGTGTTTATGTCCTTAAAACAATAATGTAAATGCAAAAAAAAATACAAAATAAAATATTTAAATAAAATGTTCACTGTGTACATAGCGCTTCCAATTATGTGAATTGCTACAAGTTATTCTCTTTTTAACCCCCGAATAAAAAAAGGGGTGTTATAAGTTTGTAGTGTGTGTCTGTGTGTCTGTGTATCTGTGTATCTGTGTGTCTGTCTGTGTCCACGTACAGGCCAAACGGCTGGACTGATTTTCATTTAGTTTTTTCTGTTTTAAAGATGACATGATCGAGAGGATTCTTAGCTATGTTTGAAGAAAATCGGTCCAGCCGTTTAGAAGATATAACATCTTTTCTTAAAAAAGTCGGGGCTTTTTAAAATTTTTAATTTTTGTTATTGTTTTAAGAAATAAGGATTTTTGAAGTTTTAAATTAAAATTATTATTATTATTATTATTATTATTATTATTATTATTATTATTATTATTATTATTATTATTATTATTATTATTATTATTATTATTATTATTATTATTATTATTATTATTATTATTATTATTATTATTATTATTATTTTATTAATCTATCATCATCACAGGTAAAATGTATATACAAATTTCTTATACACCTATATTGAGTTATTACTATATTAGTATTACAACAAATAGAAATGATTTAGAATTAACTTAAAATAGACACTTAAAATATTTTATTTACATTGTAATTAAAAAGATAGATAAAAAACCAATAAGGAAAATTAAAATTAATGCTGGACTTACACAAGGCAATTTTTGAGCTTATGAAATAGTGAGAGAGGAGAAAATAAGGAATAGGCAAGCCATTATATATTAGCGACCAGCGTAAACAGTCTTGAAATGTAAACACGTCATGTTTTTTAAATGTATTCACGTTGCATGTATTATACTAAACCAATAATAAATGCTGTCGTACTATAAGCGAAGCACGATGGATGTATTGGTGTACGTGTATATCAGTGTTAACAAGCGATGTCGCCAAGACTGCTTGTTTGTAACAAACACTCCAAAGAAGTAGTGTTGATTTGTGTATGCTTGTTATTTTGCATACTGTACGCTTGAGTGTGTGTGTAAGATGTAGATGGTAAGCTTCCTCTAGTCAGCATAGAACCATATGTCTCTATGTCAATACTTTTTCTCCAGCGACAATTGCACTAGTTAAAATGTTGACAACTTTCCTTTCATGCGCGAGTAGAGATACGTTAGAGACAACAGTTCTATTATATTTCTGGTGATATTGTCAATGAACGCGTCAATAGATTGCTTTTCTTTTGTATTATGCTTTGCAATAATATTAAATAAATATATGTAGACGAGGGTTACTAAAATGTAGTAGTGAATCTTTGGTTCAAATATCTCCATATGGTCGTAGAAGAACTACGTTCTCAGTAGTGCTAAAGTCTACTGGTAGATTTTTAATGACAACCGCATGTTATATGTCAATAGGCGATTACATTAGCTGGGGTGCACCTAGTCAGCAGCACTATTGACAATGTCACTAGAAAATCACTACAATTTTACTATTGACATCGAGCGAGGAAATATCGATATTGTAGACTAGAGCCTCTAAAATTTACTAGTGAATCTTTGTTGTCAATGTCTTCATGTGGTCCCAAAAGAACTACTTAGTCAGTAGTGCTGCAGTCTAGTGGTAGATTTTTAGTGACAAGCTAATGTTAAATGTCAATAGATGATACTATTGGCTGGGGTACAGCTGGTCAGTAGTACTACTGACAACGTCACTAGTAAAACACCACAATTGCAGGGCAGAAACTGTGATTAACCGCATACAAATAATGTTAATGCATGTGTGTGCGTTTCCATGTGTGCAGAAAAATAAGAGATCATATACACATACATGCACGACGTTTGTACACGCGCTCATGCGTAGAAAGAAGCAAGCATCACAAATTCTTCCGTCACGAAGTGTTTTCTTCTTTACTCCTATACCTACAATACTGAAACAAATTTCTTGCAAACAGTGTTGTTAAAGTTTGTTTAATAAGATTTCGCTGTAGTAAAGCATTTGAAAAATCCCTCATGTCTTAAAAGTTCTTATAAGATGTCTTGTGCAGGACACTATTATATATTACTCTCTTGTCATGTTTAATGTTTATGTTTTAAACATAATAAAAGGCTTATTTTGTTGTCTGGACTGTAATTATTTTTTATATCTCAATTTTATCGCATTGATTTATAGCCAGATTCTTTTTTCAAATTTCTTTACTAAACATTTAAAATTTATATTTAAAAAAACGTAAATTCGTTTCAAAAAATATTTTTTCCATACAAATTTCGCAAAGCAAAAATTTTTGGTATTTATAAAATCTACTCTTTAGTGGTAAAAAGCGATTAACTATATTAACTTTCGCCGATTGCTGCTAATGTCCCATGAAATCGTGTTCACATTCTGCTTGACTTTAAAAACGTCAACAGCTGCTTTGCCTTTGAACCAAGTGTTAGTGCTTTATAACGCTGCAGTGTAAAACATTAACAGAACACACCCTTTCAAAATGTCGTCAACAAGTCTGTAGCAAAAAGCAAAAAGTGCTTAAGTCAAGAAAAGAAGATTTTGAGTTAATCAAACGCCTGTAATCTTGAAATGAAAATTATAAAAGTACTTCTAAGCAAAATTTCAGTTATTTTGTTATTATTTTCAATTAGTTACAACGCAATGAATTTAATACCAAAATTTCCAATTTAAATTTCATAAAAGAAATCAATTTCTGAAAAATTAAACCCGATATATTATAAAGCAATAGAATTTCACATTAGCACTTTTCCCTTATTAAGCCTGGTATTCTGTTCAATATTTCACACGAAATGCTGCCAAAGTACATATAAAAAAAACTGACACAAATTGTTCATAAAAAAATGTTGCAGAAATAGTACTCTGTTGCAGTGTTTAAAAAAACTTAAGTCGAAGTAGCAAAAGTCGTAAAATGTTTACTTTTCGCTCCTTTGACTTTTTCCAACTGTTTAAAATGAACCAGTGCTTTTGCTTGCGCTTGTGAAAATAACCAACAGTCGCAGTCAAAGCAGAAACAGAAAACGAATTATGAACAATTGCGCAGTACTTCCAACAGTCGACGATTTTAAAAGTTTGAATTTAATTTGTTGTTACTTTTGCTTAGTTTCGCTACTAAAAGCACACGTAGTTTATGTGCTTTTGTAAATACCAAACAGTCACATTCGAAGAAATAAAAGCTTTTGCTTTTAGAAACTATTTTGTGGTGTTTGTCATGTTTTTGTTGTTGTTTTTCCACATCAGATAAAAAGCAAGAACAAAAACCACTTTACTGCGATTGCTTCAAACTTCTAAAAGCAAAATTTTTTGCTTCTTCGACTTTAACTGTTTGTGACTTTCAATAGCATATAGACTGCTTCTGCTTTTATTTGCGGTACTAACCAAAAGTAAAAGCAAATCAAATTCAAACTTTTCAAATCGTCTACTTTTGAAAATAATGCGCAATTGGTCATAAATTGTTTTGTTATTTTAGTTTGACTGAAACTGTTGAATTTTTCAAAAGCGAAAGCAGAAGCATAATGAAATGAAATGAAAATCACTTCAGTTTTTTAAACACTGCTCTGTTTATCTTGGGAAAAACATTTGAAATGTATCATCAACATTTTAAATGTTCATGCGAAATAAGTAGAGTGCCACTTGTTTCGTACGAAATTTACAACAAACACATGGGGTGTTTCAACAAACATAAGAAATTGTAGCATAGTTTCAGGCGCCAATTAATATTGTTTACATGTCAAATTTTTCGTACGAATTATGTTAGGAACACAATTGGGACGAACGACGAATTTCGTCCACGTCAACGAATTCGTCGATAAGAATTCGCTGCGTGAATTCGTCATGTGAAGCACAATAACGACGAATTTACTCAGCGAATTTAGGTCTTATAATTGATAAAGTTGGTTATTGTCAGTGTGACCATATTAGCCCATTTTGGGTTAAATTTAGCTCATTTCTTCTGGATTTAGCTTTAAAATTTTTATTTAGCTCTTAGCTTATTTTTTAGCTTTTTTAAAAACTGATTTAGCTTTTTTAGCCTTTTTCAATCGAAATTGCGTATTCTCTAAAAATGTATTAAAGTTACAAGTGATTTAGCTTAATTTTGTTTTAAAATCTGGTCACACTGGTTATTGTGTATGTAAAGAGAGTGAGAGAGCATAATGTTTTTTCATCGTTCGTCGGCGTACAAAATAGAAATAAAGCATTAAACACATTCACCACAGCAAGCTACCGACTACCAAATATCAAGGATAGAATACACATGTTTATATGAGAATAATTCTTTTGAAGACAGCAAGGCAACATGGCGACAGGTTGTTGTCTATGCTGATTTTGCCGTTGTAGTCCAATTAAACTAATTTCTATTTCTTTCGCTTCAATGAGAAAATTCAGTATTGCTAGTACAGGGTGGGCCAAAAGAAACCAAGGGGTGTAAAAGTTTAATAACTTTTTTGTTTATTAATTTTTTTTATTTTTTCTTTCAGATTATATAGACAACACTTGGAGAATTTATAATGGAGAGGTTCACAACTGAACAGAGAACCAGAACAATAGAATTTTATTATTTAAACCAGAGATCAATTATTTTAACGCAAAGAGCATATCGTCGACATTTTAACGTCAGAATTTCGCCCTCTGAAGCGATGATTCGTTGCTTAGTTAATCGTCATCACCAACATGGCAGCGTAAGAGATTTGCCTCGAACCGGTAGACCACAGTTATACCCATATAAGGTGGAATTGGTCCAAGAATTAAAGCCCGCAGATCATCGGCAACGTCTAAATTTTGCAGTTAAATTTCAAGAGTTGGCCAGAAATGAAATCAACTTTATTGAAAATTTGATTATGAGTGATGAAGCTCATTTTCATTTGAATGGCTTTGTTAATAAGCAGAACTGTAGGTTCTGGGGTTCTCAAAATCCAAGAGCCATTCATCAACGCCAATTGCACCCCATCAGGTGTACAGTATGGTGTGGGATCACATCTGAAAATGTCATTGGGCCCTACTTCTTCGAGAATGAAGATGGAAGTGCTGTAACCGTAAATGGAGAGCGGTATCGGTTTATGATAGAAAATTTTTTACGTCCTGCTCTTGAAAACAGACCTGGTATGTAGTTTCAGCAGGACGGAGCCACTGCCCATACTGCCCGAGATACAATGGCACTTTTAAGTCAAATTTTTGGAGAGCGAATAATTTCTCGAAATTCGGAAATTATTTGGCCAGCGCGATCGCCAGATTTGACAGCACCCGACTATTTTCTTTGGGGTTTTTTGAAGGAGCGAGTGTATGTGAACAGGCCAGAGATAATCCTTGAACTCAAGGCAAACATTGTTGCAGAAATTCGAACGCTACAGCCACAAGTTTTGAAATATGTTATGGAAAATGCTCTAAAAAGAGCCCATCAGTGCGAAGCTGAAAACGGTGGTCATTTAAGAGACATCATTTTTCATACTTAGTGTAAAAAAATTTCCATTTTGTATAATATATAATCTGAAAGAAAAAATAAAATAAAGTTAATAAACAAAAAAGTTATTAAGCTTTTACACCCCTTGGTTTCTTTTGGCCCACCCTGTACAATACAAAATGTTGAATGAATGATTTTGTACAATTATTTCATATTATTGAACAGAAATAATATCCAAAAATTGATGTAAGAAATAAATTGATTCATTTTTGTACTTTTACGTGAAATAAGTATATTTTAAAAGAGTAGATAATTTTTATAAATGCAAAATATATGAAAGTGGCAATACTGAACTATGTATTTGTACTTGAATATCAGCTGCAGATGGTGCTGCTGCCGTCTCCAAAATAATTAAGTAGCCGGCGAGGCGACAAATGCTGCTTGCGGCATTTGAAGTCGTGTGTTCATGTAGTCTGCTGTGGTGAATGTGTTTTATACATAAATCTATCTCAGAGTTCGTCACGCACGACGAATTTCGTTCTACTGCGGTGTTGTGTTCATTTTCATATGAACAAATGTGTTTTATTTTTTATGACGAAAGTTCGCACCGAAAAATTCGTCGTTCGTCCCAATTGTGTTCCCAGCATTAATCAATGTTGATAAACATTTTTCACAAATTTGAACAGAGTACTATGCTTTATTGCCACAGAAGTATTTACAGCAACCAAAACATAAGTTTCAAAGTTATTGTTCATGGTGGCAATGTTTCGCAGCTTTTTATATAAACACGACATAAATAAGGCATATGAAAAGTATAAAAACTTGTTTTGAAAGGTTTTGGAAGTCAGCCTTTCTATCTTTTCCCTTTTTTTAAAATTGTGCACAAATTGATTGCCTTTTCTAAGGAATAATATGCTATTTAAAAAATTTTCACGCAAAAGCTTATAAAATAATAAAGTGTGAAACTAAAACACATAAAGTTGCCAATTAACACTTTCATTTTGATAATTTCATTTATTTATTCCCAGAAAAATCTGCACTGCAATCGCAGACACTAAAAATAACAATAAAAAGTTTCTCTCTTAAAAACACTTTGTATGTTAATTTACCTTAAAAACAATTTTATTTTTACTTTATGCCGAATTTTAAATAATAAGTACCCTCAAGATAACCGTTTTGAAATGAAATGATATAGTCTTTGTTTAATTTGTTAGGAAATTTTTGCAGCGCAAAGTGGAAGTCTCAGTGAAATAAAATTTAAGCTACTATTCACATATATTTGAAATTCAAATTTTTAAGGAAGCGCACAAAAGCAAACACAAAATGTAGACGCCCTTCATAAAAGTTTACTTAATATTTTAAGGTTTTTCTTCTCTTGCAGATACTAAGTTTTATTTTTAAATCAACTATGAATCAGTTTGATTCAACAGGTTTTCATTTTGCCAAAAAAAAGTTGCTTTTGTACGATATTGCAGTTATTTTTCTTTGTTTCAAAAATATTTCTTTTTTTCTTATTAAGTAGTGGAAAGAAATGTTGCACCCATCTGATCCTTCGAAACTAGAATTTTTTCCTCAGGAAAATATTCGTTAAAAAACGTTAAAATCAATTTCTTTATTGAAGTGACTCGCAGTGTATAAGCGATAATGATAATGAGTTTTCCCACAAGTGATGAATAATTTTCTTACAATTTTTATACTACAATAAATCTCCTTAAGAAAATTTGCCTTTTTTCACTTCAATAAGTCAGTTAAAAAAAAAAAAAAAAACAATTCCTCAAAATTGAACGGAAATGAAACTTTAATATTTAATTCATTTAGGGCCATTATTACAACTTAAAGATAGTTAAAAGTAGGATTTTATCGGACGTATAAAAAGCTTTCCATTATAGGAAATTGGATTTAATTTACCAGGTAGGATAAACTTGCCTGTAATTTATCGCTCTCTTTAGGTTAAAGTAAAATTTTGCAAATGATAAAGTTTTTATACGTCCGATAAAATCCTACTTTTAACTATCTTTAAGTTGTAATAATGGCCCTTAAAATAATATTCAGAAATCTTTTTAATTATTCAAAACAAAATATAAAAATGTGTACATATTTGCTTTAAAATAATATCTTAACACTAAACTTAAACTAATTAATCATTTATCACAACGTTCAATCAACCTTAAACAAATTTCAACTGTTTTGAATGTTTAAGATTTCATCTACCACTGGAAAAGGCAGATGTTGCCCCATATTACAAATGAAATTTGAGAAATCTGTTTTAATGTATTGATTTTACTTTATACACATGTTTTATTTTTGTCTTCGACACTTTGTCTTCAAGCTGGCAAAATGTTCCATTTTATATTTTTTTCTTTCTATTAATGAAAAGCTTCTCCTGTTGCTTCGCCTCATAAACTTTTAGTATCAGCTGAAGTGGTTAGACAAACCATCAGATAATGAAAACTTTTAGGAAAATAAAGCAACAAACAGCCCGATAAATAAATCCACAAAGAAAATTTATTTAAATTTCAATATTATTATGTAAGAGTACATTGGCGTGGGCGTAACAGGGATATGCTGTAAGCGAACCTTTTTTAAGCCTTGAGGAAAATCTGTTTTTATTTTTCTTTATTTTAGGAATATAAAAATTATTAAAAAATTATTTGAGTTACAATACAATTGTTTACAATACTTTTCAAAAATAACAAGAAGTTTCTAGTTGTCAAAGACAAAGACAACCGTTTAAATTTTGCTTAGCTGCAAAATATTGCCAAACAGATAATTTATTCAAGTAAAGTTTAGCAACGCAAGCTTCGCAGAACATTACTTCAATTAGTATAAATGCTTTTGAACTTTGTATTAATGAGAATATATTAAGTACAATGTATTTCAAGCAAAAACGTTTTCATTAGATTTTAAACACAAAAAATACTTTGCAAAGATTCAAATAATTTTATTAAAGCAATGCAAAATTCATGAGTTACTGAACAGTGGAGCAGAAAAATCAAAAAATTATGTTAAATATTTATATAAATGAAGTGTGCAATGATACTTGGAATACAACTGGGATAAAATTTATAAAACAGACACAATCATAGAGTCAGATGAAATTCGCCAAGCGCGTCGAAATTCTCCAATAGATTTATTTCTATTTCTTATGCCGCAGAGCATCGAAGAAATGAATACCATGGAAATGTTTAATTACACAAAAAAAAAACAAAATATCTACCATTTTCTTGGTTTTCAAAAAATTTTTAATTCTTTGATTTTTTTTAATTTGTTCCAAGGCGAATTCACACTAGATGGTCACAACTGCTCAGCTGACTATTTTTGTCGCTTATAATCTGAATATAGGTTAGATGTCATTACACATTTTTTAGTAAATTTTTTGACATCAAAAATATAAATTTCTTAAAGCGAATTGAGTCGACTATACCTGATATAAATTTGCCTGGATTTGTGCTTTCTTTTCTTTTATTTTTTCATCTTTATACTGGGAACACACACGGCAATTTTAGTTGAGCATATGGAAGAGAGAGGGGAAGGTCATGAAAAGGTGAGCCATCATAATTTCCTCTCTCGCTCTTTAACTAAAAAGTTGATTTAACTAACTAAAATAACTGTATTGTGCTTCAGCAAAATTTCATCGACAAATTCGTCGTGTTGGGCGAAATTTGTGGTTAGTCCCAGCTGTGTGTTCTAACACTACGCTGTATATTAGTTTAAAATTTTTTAGGTTTTAAGCATTTGTATAATTCCTTATATTTTTTTATTTTATTAAATTTATATTTTAAGGATTTTTTCATACGAATTAGCCTTGTTTCTCTGACATTTTGGGCCAATGAACGAAAAACCCACATTGTTTTTAGTGTTCCGTACACCAAAGGTGAAATTTTTAAAAACGCTAAATCCAAAAAAAAAAACATAATTACAAAAATGCCATAACAAAACATCGCCAAAATGAGAAAAGCGCTTAAATTAAAAATATCACCAATTAAAAATAAATAACCACAAACCTAAAAAATCGCCGAAACGAAAAAACTCGCCAAAACTAAAAAAGCGCCAAAATGAAAAAGTGCTTAAATGAAAAATGTCACAAAAAATAAATCGCTCAAATGCAAAAATAAATCGACGAAAACTGAAAAAATCGCCAAAACGAAAATAGCGCTAAAATGAAAAAAAGCGCCAAAATGAAAAATGTCACCAAAAATAAAATAAATTGCCAAAACCCTAAAAAAACGCCTAATCGAAAAAAATCAAAAAAAAGGAAAAAAAACGCCATAATGAAAAAGTTCTTAAATGAAAAATATCACCAAAAAATAAATAAATCGCTAAACCAAAAAAAATACTAAAACTATAAAAAAGTTAAAAACCGAAAATGGCGAAATAATCGCTAAAATTAAATCAAAATAAAATTGCCACAAGTTTCGAAAAAGTTTTTCATGATATCAGAAGAAACTTGTGTTTTAGACTCGGCAGTTTTTCTTGAAGCAAGTCTGAGTTTATGGGAGAGAGAGGAAAGAAGAAAGAAGAGAGGTACTGACTTGCTTGTACAGAAAAGTTACTTCAATTCTCTTTTGTTATTTCATTTGTCGATAGTTTTCTTTCGATATCGTGAAACAGGAACTTAATTTTTTTAAAGTACTTTTTCTCGCAAGACTTTTTTTTATCGAAAACAACAATGAGTAAAAAATATTGTTTGGCCTCAATTTAATTTTTTTCTACCTCTTTCTTATTTTCAAAGTTCAATGTAAGAATTCTTTAAGCAAAATTTTATATCAAAAAGCTCAACACTTAAGCAAGAAATATTTGTTATATTACTTCATAACTAATATTTTATTTTAATTTTCTTACTATACGATAATTTTTGTTGTTACTTTAATGTCTCATCAATCCATAATAATACTTCCAAACTCACTGCGGCTACAAATTTCACAGACAATCTTGACAATCTGTTGCCAAACGGAAAATTATTGAATGTATGAAGAAAAAAAAATTATTTTAAAATAAAGAAATTATTAAAAAAATGAACAAAAAAAACTTTTCTCGTTATTTCTATTTATGCAAAAGTTATTCACAAAAATTAAATAAAAAATAATGATTTTCTATAAATAATTATTGCTGGCAAATTAAAGGGAATTAAAGGAACAGGGCAGCCAGACAGTGATATTTATAATCTTGAACACAGTTAAAATACTTCGGCTTCCTTTTCTTTTGGAGTTCATTACAAAGAGCAAAAGTTATAGGTAAATTTAACTATTTTTACAATTCAAATAACACCAACTTAAAAAAATTAATCCAAAACTTTTTTTTATAGAATGTTAATGCTGTTAAGTCAAATTTAATTGGTGATTCACGAAAACTATTAAAGAAAGCATTTTAGGGTCCTGTCATGTAAACTTGTGTCATTTTACTTAATTAAATCCTTTTAAATTAAATGGAAAAAAGAAAATTCTTCTCTTCTATAAAGTACATCCTAAAGGATGTCTTATCTATCAAGGTCGGAGGGGTTGGATAGATCGGACAAGGGATTAGTTCTCTTATTCAAGCAGTATACCTGATTTGCAATCCATTACCCTTAACAATAATGCAGTATGAAAAATTAAAATAGTTTTAATTTTGAAATAAACTCATACTACTGACAGGTGTTCAGCTGTTTTTTTTTATCTCGTTTCTGTTTAGAAGGTGAGAACTTCTCAAATCGAAAAAATTTACATCGACCTGTGAGGCACAGTATAGGTAAGAAAATAAACTCTATTTGTTGATATGTTTTGTAAATATATCAGAGCTGTAAAAGATTGTAATCAATTTAATTGCAATCGGTTGATTTCACGTCACTGATTTCAAATTTTTTGATTGCAATCAAATTGAAATCATGAAATCAATTTACGATTTTGATTGCAATCAAATTTTTTTTTAATTAATCAATTAATTTGATTGCAATTAAATCTTAATTGCAATCAAAATGAAATCAGAATCAAAATAATTGTTCTCTTCAAACGAAACTCCATCTTCTAGAAATAAATCTGATTCTGATAATTTTGAATTGCCAATAATGGTAGTTTTTGAAAAGCTACTCCTATTAAGAGCAAACAGACAGCTATCTATTGGAAAAAATGCTCAAAGTCATGAAAACTGAAATATTTTCCACATTGTTTTTTTTTTAATGTTATGTTTGTTATCACATTCCCAATAAAGGCACGAAATTAATATTTTTATTTTCGCTTTTCCGCTAAGATTTGCATTAGAATTTCTTGGTTTCCACCACAAATTTAGTGGTTTCCACTAAAATCTAGGGCTTTCCACTACTAAATACTATGGAGGATGCTATAGCCCGTGCATATTCAGGACACACAGGTCAAAACCGCAAGCTTAAACTCAGCCTCTCTAAGCACTCTATAATATTTTATTGAATGCTACCCATTTAGATTTGATTTCAGGGAAATTGATTGAAATCCTATGATTTCAACAAAAATTTGATTGCAATCAAATTGATTGCAATTAAGTTGATTGCAATCAATGATTTCTAAAAAAAAATGATTTCAAAATGATTGCAATCACGAAAGATTGCAATCTTGTAATGATTTCATTTTGAAATCTGAAATCATCTTGAAATCAAAAGAATGAAATCAGTATGGCTGAAATCAATTTGATTGCAATCACAATTGATTGCAGTTTTTTACAGCTCTGAAATATATGTGTAAAATAGAAAAACCAATATAATTATTTGATTCTTCTCTCACAAATTACAGAATCGATGAACTGATAGGCCGGGCTTACATCTTTGTGCCATGTGCTACATAAGCGGAAAAAAGGTGTAACCACTAATTACTAATGAAAAACAGTTTGATTCAGACACGTATTTATTAAGTTAAATATTTTCATACATAACTAATAGACAATTTTATACAATCTAACATGATTGGAAACTGTTTAAATCAATAAATACATGTCTGGATCAAACAGTTATTCATTAATAATTAGTGGTTACGCTTTTTTGGGCATTTGGCACACAAGAAATGCCAGATGTAAACTCAGCCATACATATTTGAAAGAAACCCCCGGGTTTGTCGAATAATTCCAAAATGGCTTTCACAGTGAAGCACAAACACACAAATGACAACAACAATAATAATGCTACTGTCCGAAATATTCGATTGTCATTCACTTGATAGTTAAAATATTAAATTACCTAAAATTCATTCTCAAAAAATTATGTTAAATACCTTCAGTTCATGAAATTCTTTGAACATTATCGTATTTTATACAAATATAGAATTAATAAATTGTGCTAAAATCTAAACCTTCTTATGTTTCGAAGTTCCAACTCATTTAAGCAGTAAAATGATTCGTTTTTATTTAACAAACACAACAAATCTTACAAATCAATTCTAGTTACATTTGATACGAAGTCCCCTGAAGCAGATATTTAGTTCCAGTGATGCCAACTTAGCCCTTTTAGGGCTAGATTTAGCCCGTTTTCAGTCAGTCAAATAGCGAAAAAAAAATTTAGCCCCAAACTAAAAAAAGGCGCAAACCTAGCACTTTTTACAATAATCTTTCAGCCCTTTTAACCCCTTTTTAGTTTTTGTTCGATATGGATACATTTAAACTTTTGTGAACTTTTTCTTGCTTTAATCTAGCAAAATAAAATGAGTAAAAAGTCGATATTGCTTTACCAATTTAGAAAAGAAGAATAATATAGAGTAATCTTTTATTTCTTCCAAATTTTTTATGCCTTGAAAGTCATTCAGTACAGCCTAAAACAGATAATGTATGTTTTTGGAAGAGCGAGAAATCGAAATTTTATTTAATAACGGCCAATTTTAAATATATCTACTTATGTAAACATACATATGTATATATATTTCTATTATATATGTATGTATATGCTAACTATTTAATCTAGGTATGTACATACCTTATTCAAATGTAATACAAAATGTAAATGAAATATGTACAATATTAAAGCGCTAAAGCTATGTATGTGTTGATCTCACGATAGTTATTTATATTCTAATAAATTACTTTACAAAAATTGATTTGATGTTTTTATTTTCAACAGAAACATTTTAATACTAGCCCAGTGTTGTCAGATTTTTTCTGATCTATTTCGCCAAATTGATTTTAAAAATCGCCAAAAGTTGGCAAAAATCAGTTTATGTAGTTTTTCTTAGTAAATATTTGATAATAAATTTGTTTTGGTATAACAGTTTTTTAATAGAAATTTTTATACAATTATCGTGTCAAAATCTATCAGAAAATCGCCAAAATTAGAAATAAAATCGCCAAAAATTATTTCTTGTAAATTTTCTCATCCAAATACAAAATTTAGTAATAACTATAGTTAATATAAGAAAAATCATCAAAATTAAATTGCTTTAACTTCTTGCAGACGAGTTTTGGTAGGATTTATCCTTCAGCAAACTAATTTTGCTGAATTAGAAAAATTTTTAAGTTAAATTTTGTTAAAAAATAGCCATAATGATCGCCAACATATTAATTTATCGCCAGAAAAACCGCCAACAAATTTATTTCTCGCCAGAAAAATCGCCATGTCGCCAAACCAAAAATTTGGACGCCAAGCAAGTTGAAAAATCGCCACGTTTGGCGAGAAATCGCCATATCTGACAGCCCTGTACTAGCCCCTTTTTGCGCTTTTTCGAAAAATTTTACTATTTTTTTTATTTATTTTTTCAATTTAGCAATTTCTAGCCCTTTTTTCAAAAATTTTTACGCGTTTTGAGTCTCAAAAGTTGGCATCACTGTTAAGTTCATAACAAATGATATTGCGCCGTCTAGTGTGGAAATTCGTTACATTTTATGGATCGTGTCTATGCTAAATGTTTTTTCATTGCTTACCATATTAACTAAAATATAAACACAATTCATATACGCTGGGTTGCCAGACAGCAAGTTGTAATATTATTGATGTTTTTGTTGTTTCTTTTTCTGGGCAGCTTAATCAACATTTATTTTTTATGCTTTTTCCTAAATTAATATAAACTATTTTGTTTTGTTGGCTGTATTTTTACAACTTATTTAGGATATTATTTTTTTATTTATATAATTATTAAAATCACATATTTTATCACCGTCGCCAGTACACATTACATGCAATTTTTGGGCATTTGTTAGGGTTTCGTACACCAAAGTTGAAAAGGACCCTATTGTTTTCGCTATGTTGTCCGTCTGTCCATCACAGGGAGTTTTCTCGAGAACCGTAAGAGCTACGGATCTGAAATTTTGACAGAATATGTAGAACTTTGGCCGCTACAACAAAAAATATGACAGTTAAAAATTAAAAGAAAAAACGATCAATGAAAATTCTAAAATACCATGTAAATAATGGGTGTTTTTTATTGAGGTATAGAACTTTAAGTTGGCATCACTTTTTTAACTGGCGGCCATTTTGTCAGCTGTTAAGTGATTAATATTTAGTTTGGTTTGCCATTTCATCATGAACAGGTTGACAAAAGAACAACGCTTGCAAATCGTGCAAATTTATTTCGAAAATAATGGTTCAGTTCGCGAAGTTTACCGCAAGCTCCCTCCATTTTATGGTCGACATAATCGTCCATCAGAGCAATTAATTCGGTTAACCATGGATCGTTTTCGCACTACGTTTACTCTATGTGATAATACGCATCCACAGAGACGTCGAACAGTGCCCACCGAAGAAACAATTTCCGCTGTAGAGCAAAGTGTTGAAGAGGACCCGAATGAATCGATTCGCCACCGTGCACGGTATAGAGCCATGATAACCGACTATTTTGTTCCCGAATTGGATGGCATGAATGTGGATGAGTTGTGGTTCCAACAAGACGGCGCTACATGCCACACAGCGCACGTCACAATCGATTTATTGAAGGAAACATTCGATGAGCGCATAATTTCGCGGAATGGACCTGTCAATTGGCCACCAAGATCGTGTGATTTGACACCATTGGATTATTTTCTTTGGGGATATGTGAAGTCGCTCGTCTACGTCAACAAACCAGAAACGTTAGGGGACTTGGAAGCCAACATTCGTGGCGTTATTGCCAACATACGGCCCCATATGCTCGAAAAAGTGGTTGAAAATTGGACCTGTAGAATTGGCTTTATTCGAGCCAGCGGCGGCGGCCACATGCCCGAAATCATATTTAAACATTAATGGAATAAAATTATCCTTCCAATAGAGCCAAATTGATGGACATTCAAACGATTTTCTTGTGTTTTATTTCAATTCGAATTTCTATACCTCTAAAAAAACACCCGTTACATACATATATACATAAAATTATAATTTATATACCCTTGAAATTTGGAAAGTTATAGCTAATTTACACTAAACATTTTTTCATGAAATTTCATGAATTTTGTTGCACGAAACTTTTTCTATTTGCTAATTGCAGAGCTAGAAAAGAGAATTTTATATAAAGAATGACGTAGAATGAATCTCTGATGCATTTTTAGCAACTTTTTTGATATAAGTTGCTCCTCCAAGCGAATAAAAAATTTTCATGCAACTAATTTCATTGAAAAATCAAGTATTTGTGTATTTTTTTACAGACTACAACAATTAACACTAAAATTAAGAGAATTCTATTAGTTAATGAAATTTTGACAACTTGCTGTATCTTGAAAACCTTAAGAGGCAAACTCTTGAAATTTTCAAGAACCCTAAAACTAAAAAAATCCAAAATTAAAAAATCACCAATCCGAAAAAATCGATAAAAACCAAAAAAAAAAAAAATCAACAAAACGAAAAAAAGGGCCAAACTAAACTAATCTAGTCTAAAACTGACAAAATTGCCAAAATGAAAAAAGAGCCAACTAAAAAACGCCGAAAACTGAAAAAATCCTAAAAGCAAAAAAAGTGCCAAATATAAGAAAACCACCAAAACTAAAAAAATCGTCAAAAACCGAAAAAAAAGTTTACCGAGTACTTGATTTTTTTTAATTTCTAAATCAGGTAAGATATTTCATTAAATAGGGTAAAGTACGTATAGTATTACATATTTAGTTTCCGTACAGAATCTTTCGTGTGCAAGTGACAGTCTCTCACTTTACTGAATTTATTTGAGTTTTTAGACAATATTTTTCATATAAAATCACATTTTTCAGTAGTTTGTAAAAATAAAAATTTTTTACTTATTATAACAATTGTTTGTGTTGTAATAAAAAGTGTTGACTTTCAACTTATAAAATATTAGGTTTGTTCATTTACTAAAAATTGTTACGAATTTGTAACAACTGTTACTGGAAAGTGTTCATTAACTTAAAAAGTTTGAAAGGAGAGAGTGTGAAAAGAGAGAAAAAAATTGAGCGACTAAAAAATTTTTACAAATTATTACTACCAAAATTTTTACTTGCAAGATTTATCCAGACAGCTGTTCTGTGTTTTATTTTCAAATTAATTATTTGAAAAATATCTGTATATATATGTAAAATGAAAGCATGTTTTCTTAATTTATTGTTGCTCTTTCATTAAGCCAGATGAACTGAATTTTATTGTCAAAAAATTTTTTTTGTTTTTCATATCTGATCAGAGATGGAAAGCCGCATTTTTGTATTTGTTAATGGAATAAAATTAAAGAATTATGAAAAATGCATAAAAATAGTAGATAATACATGAAACTGTGAAACTTGTTTAAAAAAAAAACAAAAATAAAATTGCAATTTATAATATGTATATTAAAATTTTTAAAACAAAATACATCAGAAAAAAAATACAAATGTATCATGGATGTCCATCCATGGTTGTGATATGAATAAATTTTTAGAAGTAAAGCGTTCATCTAATTTTGCGTATCTGGGAGAGTAATTTTGTAAATTTCTGCTTTACTCTCTCGTGGCTAGTTTCTGCTAGAAAAGTAAATGAACAGACTTATTATTTCATTGCCTATGCAAACGGCATTTGTTTCATCCGGTCAAAAATTTTTTTTTTTGTAAAGTTTTTTGAGATATTCATCATCGAAGATTTTTTCCATAGTTTTTGAAAAAAAAATTCTTATTAAATGTTACAAATAAAATTTCAAAATACATATGTATCTGTGGTCACAAGCAACAACAGCGTAAGTGGAAAAAAAGAGTTTCAAGGAAACAAAAACACTTTTACCCTAATGTAAAAATTACTGTATAACCCAAGATTTTATAGAATATATATATATATATATATATATATCGATTTTATGTTAAGTCGACTTAAGTCGACAGCTATTGTGATAAATACCAATCACATTTTATGGTAAGAATCGAATCGATTAAAGCTTAAATTTTAAAAATATACAAAGAGAAACCTGCTTAAATTTTTTAAATCCAAATGGTTTGGTGACATAAAATTTGGTTTATTTTTGTTCGTTATGATCTTTTATTTGCAAAAGTAATTTTAAATTTCTCCTAATTATATTTTTTTTTTGCACCAAAGTTCATTGATTGATAACCAGAAATAGAATTTATATTTCAATAGTGTAATTGCGAAGAAGCCAAAGGCCTAAACTAATGAATGCAGCTCTGTCAATATCAGGCAAATTTACAAAATTGACCCGAATTCTTCATTCATTTTATATTAAATTATATTAAAATTATTGTTTACTTTCGCATTAGAATTGTGCATCTGTATGCAAGTAAAGTAAAACATATTTCTTTTTCCACCTTTTCATTCATTCATAAATCATAAAGAAAGAAAACGAAACGTACTCGTATGTATAACATTAACCAAAAATTTATTATTATTTTCAGCTTGAGATATACATTCATGTTTGATCTTTTAAACACTTCATCACTTTATAAGCAGGTTGGAAAGAAAACCAACGAAATGAACACAATGTGTAATTTTAAGAACAGCTTTCGGTTTTAATAATGGAATGCTTTCAACTCACCAACAACAAACAGCCACTGACAGTTTGTCAAACCTCGGCAATATAATTATGACTGTGTTTGCTGCTTTTCTTGCATTCAATTGTTCACACACATAATTGTTAATGCCAGGTACATTGGGTTGAAATTAAAAATATTGCTTAATTTTGTCTTCAAAGATTTTTATAGTGCCACAGAAAATACAAAAGGGCCAGTTTGAAAATATTAACCATGTAAAAAATATTATTATACACAAACACAGTTTAAACGATTTTCTATTCGAGGAATCGAATATTATTTTAATAATGATTAGAACAATTTTTAATTATCTAATAAAGTTCATTAAAAAACAAACATTAATTAGTTTCATTATTAATAATATTCATAAAAAATAATCAATTTGAAAAACACAAAAACAAACAAAAATAAATTAGAATAAAAACTAAATCCGAATTGAAGACGACACGAAAAAGTGGCAACTCTGTAGTAGAAAGTTGTCAACTTTGTTTTAATATGAAAGTCCAAATAGTGGCAGCATCGATGTTTGCAAAGCGGTTTCTGTTGGTACGAAAAAGTGAAAACGCCGTACTGGAGGGTTGCCGGGCTGTTTTCTATATGAAAGAATATACTGTCTAATTCTAATTGACGAATAAAGTTTGAACGGCGCCAAAGAGTGGCAGCATTAATATTTCCGTAGCGGTTTTCTAATGATACCCAAAGTTCGGTCCAAAAAAATGGTACAAAAAGATTGACAACGCCGTTGTTGAGGGTTGCCTGACTTTTTTTCATATGAAAGTACACCATGTTTAGTTGTCGATTAAAAATGTACCGAATATTCGGTTAGAAAAAATGGCGGGAAAAAGTGAAGACGCCGTGGTAGATAGTACACAATGTCTAGTTGCCGAATACATTTTGAAAGGAATAAAAAAGGGGGTCTCGAAGTTTACAGAGCGGTTGCCGGTTTGTACAAAAACTTAGTTAGATAAAATGTTGCAAAAAAGTGACAACGACGTGGTTAAGGGTTGCCGGATTTTTTTTCGTATAAGAGCAGATGATGTCTACCCTCTAGTCAACCTAAAACCATATGTCTCTATGTCAATACTCTTTCTCCAGCGACAATTGCACTAGTTAAAATGTCGACAACTTTCTTTTTATGCGCGAGTAGAGATACGTTAGAGACGACAGTTGTAGTGTATTTCTGGTGATATTGTCAATGAGCGCGTCAATAGTTTGTTTTTCTTTTTTATTATGTTATGCAATAATATTAAATAAATATATGTAGACGAGGGTCACTAAAATCTATGATTGAATCTTCGGTTCAAATATCTAAATATGATCGTAAAAGAACTACCTTCTCAATAGTGCTAAAGACTACTGATAGATTTTGAATGACAACCCTATGTTATTCGTCAATAGGCATTTGCATTGGCTGGGGTACACCTAGTCAGTAGCACTATTGACAATGTTACTAGAAAATCACTATAATTTTACTATTGACAACGAGCGAGGAAATATCGATATTGTAGATTATAGCCCCTTAAATTTTTTAGTGAATCTTTGGTGTCAATGTCTCCATGTGGTCCCAAAATAACTACTTAGTCAGTAGTGCTACAGTCTAGTGGTGGATTTTGAATGACAAGCTAATGTTAAATGTCTATAGATGATACCATTGGCTGGGGTACACCTGGTCAGTAGTGCTACTGACAACGTCACTAGTAAATCACCACAATTTAACTATTCGCACTTTCTGCAGGGTAGTTAACGAAAAAAATTTTAAATGAACCAAAAAATGGCAGCATCGAAGCGGTTTTCGGTTGGTACCAAAAATTTGGTCAGGAAAAATGGTGCAAAACAGTGGCACTGTTAGACTTTTTCATATGAAAGTAGACGACATCTAGCTGCCGTATAAATTTAAAATGCATCGAAAAGTGGCGTAATAAAAATTTTTTAAATAAAAAATATAAACTTGTTAATAATTTTTTTGAAAACAATCTTTCAAACCAAATTAGTGATCAAATATCGTACATGATTTCAATTGAAAATTTTTGTTGCATAGAAAAATTTCAATTGCTCAATTAATCGAATAAGTTTTGTAAGTGAGTCAAAAAGGCCATTGTTACTGCCAACTAAATGAAGTTATTCAATTTTCTATTTCTATTTAACTGCAAATCAAAATTAATTTGAATAAAGCAAAAAGTTTGTTGAGCTTATCTATACAATGTATAGTATACATATATGTATTACGCAGATGCATACGAAAAGAATTTTAAAGGCTTGAAACGTTTATATAAAAACTCACAATAAATAATTGTGAATTACAGATTATGTTCTGTTTGTTTTAAACTGTGAATTGATTGCTTTTTTTCTTTTCTTTTTCGGAGATCCTAAACTCCAACGAAATGCGCCTAGGAGTAGTGTAACCACCTTTTGCTTTATTTAAATTTAATTTTAATATATTATACGATTATTTGGTAACTTTCACTGTAATAATTAAGTTTTTTTTTAACCAACCAATCACACAGTGCAAGAAGGTTTTATTACACAAATACAAACATACATAAGTTATTTTTTTTATTACATACATACACACAGAATTCATATCACATACACATACTCTCAACAAAAGAATTTACCAACATTATTACATATATTAGATATTAATTTTTTGTTTATTTGAATTGTATATTTTGGAGGTTTGCTACTTCTTGAATATTTTTTCTCCCAAAGCTCATAAAATAAATATTTATAGAAGCAAGATGCTTTCGTAGTAAAGTTTCAAATTGATATTTGTTTAAATATTTGCTTGTGCGTGTCCATGTGTGTGTTAAAGTTACGAACATGTGAAAGCGGTGTAAATTAGCACAACAGCCGCAAGTTATTGAGTTTCGACTATGAATAAACAAGCACAGAAATATCAATGACTGGTAGGTAGTTCAACAAACCACTCAAAATTCACAGTAGGCTGGGATGTAGAACACTTTGTGATATTTAAATGATTACTATTAAATTTGCAGTCACATGTTGTCGCTAAATTTTCGTAATTTTGAGCAAATTATGTATATAGATCTATATGTGATTTCTCATACAGATTTAATAGCGATAAATCAAATTATGTTCAAAATATTCTTTCATAAGATGATTTAGTTTACATTAGGTTAAGTTGAAAAGAGGGACGGACCATCAGTGTTGACTATAGCATATTGTGCCATCTTAAGAAAAGTATTAGGGGGCAGTTGCCAAATCGGGATATCTTGTTGGCCAACTGACGTCGCCAAAACATTAAATTACTCATTCTGGGAACTTATGCAATAAAGACGAGATCGATCATGTTGGGCTGTTCGTACCACCGTCTTGTTGATACAATGTATAGTCCAATTCACAATCTTCAATTGAAGTCCAAAAAAGTCAGTTTTCATATGGCCCTAACGATCTGAATTTAAAATAACGTTTCTCGAATTATCCGCCATACCTTCATTAATAGCAGCGAAATCAAATAAAATAAAATAAAATAAAATAAAGTAAAATAAAATAAAATAAAATTAAAATAAAATAAAATAAAATAAAATAAAATAAAATAAAATAAAATAAAATAAAATAAAAAAAATAAAATAAAATATAATAAAATAAAATAAAATAAAATAAAATAAAATAAAACAAAATAAAATAAAATAAAATAAAATAAAATAAAATAAAATAAAATAAAATAAAATAAAATAAAATAAAATAAAATAAAATAAAATAAAATAAAATAAAATAAAATGAAATGAAATTAAATGAAATGAAATGAAATGAAATGAGATGAAATGAAATGAAATGAAATGAAATCAAATGAAATGAAATGAAATGAAATGAAATTAAATTAAATTAAATTAAATTAAATTAAATTAAACTAAATTAAACTAAATTAAACTAAATTAAACTAAATTAAATTAAATTAAATTAAATTAAATTAAATTAAATTAAATTAAATTAAATTAAATTAAATTAAATTAAATTAAATTAAATTAAATTAAATTAAATTAAATTAAATTAAATTAAATTAAATTAAATTAAATTAAATTAAATTAAATTAAATTAAATTAAATTAAATTAAATTAAATTAAATTAAATTAAATTAAATTAAATTAAATTAAATTAAATTAAATTAAATTAAATTAAATTAAATTAAATTAAATTAAATTAAATTAATTAAAATAAAATAAAATAAAATAAAATAAAGTAAAATAAAATAAAATAAAATAAAATAAAATAAAATAAAATAAAATAAAATAAAATAAAATAAAATAAAATAAAATAAAATAAAATAAAATAAAATAAAATAAAATAAAATAAAATAAAATAAAATAAAATAAAATAAAATAAAATAAAATAAAATAAAATAAAATAAAATAAAATAAAATAAAATAAAATAAAATAAAATGAAATAAAATAAAATAAAATAAAATAAAATAAAATAAAATAAAATAAAATAAAATAAAATAAAAATAAAATAAAG
The DNA here is from genome assembly GCA_949987645.1 of Tachina grossa. Lineage (NCBI taxonomy): Eukaryota > Metazoa > Arthropoda > Insecta > Diptera > Tachinidae > Tachina > Tachina grossa. Next base: position 223,103,010 of record OX465274.1, read on the forward strand.
TAAAATAAAATTAAATTAAATTAAATTAAATTAAATTAAATTAAATTAAATTAAATTAAATTAAATTAAATAAATAAAAATACAAGAGAATAAAATTAAATAAAATAATTAAGAGAGAATATAGTAAAATAAAATAAAATTAATTAAATTAAATTAACTTAAATTAAATAAAATAGAATAAAATAAAATAAAATAAACTTAAGTTTAATTAATAAAATGAAGAACAATCCAATTGAAGCTATTCAAACGCTTCCATCAATAAAGTACTCATTGTGTAAACTTTCTTCCTCGTTATGTTACTGTCAGTTGAAAAAAACGACGCATAAAGTACGATGAATTCTATATGACTCGGCCTTAAGCTGATTTTAGTTAGCCCTTAAAGGTTTAATCAGATCTCACATACCATAATGCTAAAGCCAATAAATTTGCTTCACCAATTAGTGCTGGCATTATTATAAACAGCTGCTTATGTTTTAAGTTTTTTTTACATATTTCAAAATTGACCGGATTCCAGAAAATTTCTGTCATCTAATGTATTAATTACAGAATTTAAAATGAATAAAAAATAATAATCAAACAAAAATAGTTAAGAAGCAAAAATACAAATCATAATTGCACATGTAAAAAGTGAAAGCACAACAAATCAAAAATGGCTAATAGGTAAACAGCTGTTTATGGTAGCGTCGAAAAACCAAAATTTAGTTGCCTTCTATAGCTTAAATTAGACGTGCCATGGACAAAATGCCATAGCCATAATCAAAGCAAAATTCAATTGGTTTCTATGGTAATGGATGTGGCGTTATGGCGAGTCACTTACAATCATATACAGTGTTGCCATAAGTTTGGCTTGAACAGCTGTTTTCTATGTCTGAATGACCCTAATTTTAAGATTATGGTTATGGCATTATGACAAGGCACCTATAAGTAAATGCAGTGTTGCTTATAAGGTTGGCTGGAACAGCTGTTTTGTAATGGTTATTGTCTAGTTAAACCTTAAGAGATCTGCCTGAATATAAAGCCTTCAAAAGAGCTTTAATTTTTAGAGTTTCTTAAAAAAATATATAATAAAATTAAAAACTTTAATTAAAATCTGCATAACTTGGGCATTTCGATTCAGTAACAAATCATTCTGCCCTACTGTGCAGTATGTAGACACTATTTGTTCAAGTGACATTTCTATATCGCTGTTGGCTGCTGTATTTCATTTAAGTAATATTTTTTTTTAAGTACTTAAAATATTCATGTACACTCGTCTAAGAAAGTTCAGATGGATAAAAATTAATTGCTTTTCAGTTTCATTTTCTATTTTTGATAGGAACGTGTTTTCAATTTTATCTAGCTCTGAATAATTACAAAAAAGATATTAAGTTTTAGTATTATAAGTTATGAGTAGTTTCTTTAATTTTTTTTTTTTTTTTATAAGTTTTATTAATTAAATAAAACATAAAATGAATGAAAGCGTTAAAGGTACACAAGTTCATTCATTATTATTTATTTTTTTATATTTTATATTTTTATGTTTATGTATTTCGAAATAATTTGGCATGTTAATTACGTTTTAAAGATTTCAATTAATTGTTACACGTATGAAGTTTATTTTTTTACGAACTGCAAATTATGTTTTTCTTTTCTTTTTTTATTATTAAAGAAAACGAAATTTTCTGTTTTAACATTACAAAAAAAATGTAATATTTGTAACATTTCTTTTTTTTTATAGTTTTTACATGTTCAAAAGATTTCTTTCTTGATATTATCTAAACAATTACTGAAGCATGTTTTCAATTCAACGCTTTCGACACTCGTGTTGCACTCAGTTGTTGTACGTTCATGTGAGTAGATATTATGTGAGTGTTGTAAAATTTTCAACATTTTAAGGGAATTATGCCTCAAAATTCGTTTTTATTTTTCTTATTACTATTGGAGTCTCATGTATTCATACTTGTGGAACTTTGTTAATATTTTAGTAAGACACATTTTTTGTTTGGTGCATAATTAGTTGTCTTTAATTGTTGTCTGTTTTTTTTTCACTGACTCGAGTTTTCGTAAGCGCCGCACATCTTTACCGTGAAGCTTAGCTTAGCTCCATGTAAGAGTTTCAGTTATTTATTTATGATTTTTCATATGAAAATAAACTTTTGAATTAAATTAATATGAAAAACAACCATGTTGCTTCATACAAAGTGCATTAATATTAACTATTAAATTGTGTAATACTTGCGCATATTTAATTTCTTCAATAAATTAAATTGGGAAATGCTGCTTCATACCAGAACATGGGTAAAATGAACGCTTATGTATGTCATATCATTTCCGGTCCTACAAGTTCATGCTATCTGCATTTTGAATACCCTGCATTAGAATTAGCTTTGTTACGAGTACCTCTATTTCGGCTATAAAGTAAATAAATGAAATATAAAACTTTCAAGTTCGCAGCAGTTTATGCTTTTTTTCTTTCCATAAAAGGTTTCTAAGAACAAACCTAATAGTATGTTTCCACCGGCGTGACTTAGACAAATCATGGTGATTTGAGCAGATCATGTTAATTTATACATACATACCATACATTTTGCATATGTATAAATCACCTCAAAGTAGTTGATTTATTATAAATAATGTCGAAAATACTATTTTTCGAACTCAATTTATGCAACCCTGTGTTGCTTTTAAAATTACAAACTCCATCCCTGGGTCATCCATCAATAGTGATTGACAATCTCGAAAAAATAACATTCAGGAATATTTAATGAATTTTAAATGTCAACTATATGTGAATAAAATTCACATTACAGCTGCTCCGCTCACCTCATAAAGCTCGTGTATAAATTGAATACGAAAATTCGAACAACAAATCACTCACAAGCCCGGTGCAAATACTTTGAAGTGATTTACTTAAACCTACTTGATTTAAAGCCGGTGGAAACATACTATAAGTCGCCTCAAAGTGGTTGATTTATTTTAAATCATTTCGAAAATACTATTTATCGAACTGGATTTATCTATGCAAACCTGCATTGCTTTTAAAATTACATGCTCCATCCATGGGTTATTGATTGACAATTTCGAAAAAATTACATTAAGGAATATTTAATAAAATTCACATTAAAATTGCTGCGCCCGCCCACCTTATAAAGTACGTGAACAAATTGAATACGAAAATTCGTACAACAAATAACTCACAAGCTCAGTAAAAACACTTTGAAGCGATTTTCTTAAACTTACTTGATTTAAAGTTGGTGGAAACATACTAAAGGGTCCGCCAGATAACTTTTTTTTTTTTTTTTTTTTTTTTTTTTTTTTATAATGCTATAAAAAAACTACTGAAGCTTCGGTTGAAACCAAATGTTGCCAATATCCGCTTCTTCAATTTTTGTGAACAAAAATTCGTTCAACATGGCCCGATAACGATCGCCATTGACTGTAACGGCCACTCCTTGCTCAATGGCCCAATTATGCCTCCGGACCAAAATCCGCACCAAACAGTGACTCGTTTTGGGTGCGTCGGCTTTTCAATGTATGCGTGTGGGTTTTCTGTGCCCCAAATGCGACAAGTTTGCTTGTTTACTACATAGCCGCCAAGCTTCATCCCGCAGAGCTTCATCTGAAAAGATGATTTTTTTTTGGCAAAATCGGCATCTTCTGTAAGTCGATCGCAGGCCCACTTAGCGAAGCGAAAATGCATTGGATGGTCAGTTGGCTCGTTTAGCGGAAGGATAAAACTAATAATCTCTAAAATCAGACATGAGCTAAGTGTTACCATTCACGAAATAAGCACTAGTTGAAAGAAAGAAAAACGTTAGATGGCGGACCCTTTATAAGGTTCAATTAGACGTGCCATAATTATTACCATACAAAACAGCTGTTCGCACCTAACTTGTTGGTAACACTGTATTTGTTGAAAGGTCACTGGCCACAACGTCATAGCCATAAGGTTCAATCAGACGTGACATAACCATAGCCATAGAAAACAGCCGTTCGAACCAAACTAATGGGCACACTGTATTTGATTATAGGTGACTCGCCATAACGCCATAACTCTCACCATAGAAAAAAATTGAATTTTGGTTTGGTTATGGCTATGGCATTATGGCTATGTCATGTCTAAATTAAGCTTTAAGCTATAATCAAATACAGGGGGCAAATTACGGTACTCGTTATCGAACGAAATTACGAAATATTTCAATAGAGTTTATATGGAAATATTTCGTAATTTCGTTCGATAACGAGTGCCGTAATTTGCCCCCAGTATTGCCCATAAGTTTAGTTCGAAGAGCTGTTTTGTACGGCACGTTTAATTGAACCTTCAGGAAGCCAAAGATTAGAGGGAGATACGAATAAATTTAAAATATCGTTACCTTAATATAGAAGGGCCCTGGCTCATGAATTTTTTTGAAATCGAGTTTTTTGTATATTTCGATAGAAGCGCATCTAATGTATTGAAAATTTCAAAAATCTCCGTTTCAAAAAAATAACTAATTAGGGTCGTCTTTATATATTAAGGTAACGAGATGTAACTGTAGTTCAAAAACAAAGAAATATGCGTTTTAAAACGATCTTGTGTGGCATATCAATTTTCAGTCCTTAAAGACGCTTGAAACAATTTAGATAAAATTTATTAGCTGAGCTGAGTGGCAGCGACTAATATTTTTCACTTTTTTAATTTATTATTACTTATCGAACAACAAAAAAGCTTAAATTTAAAAGAAAATTAAGAATTACAATACATTTTGTATTTCTATTGCAAAAACTGCTTTTCATATTTTCTTACATAAATTGAATCTAGCAATATATATTTTCTTTCCATCTTTTGATTGTTTGATGGACTAAATAATATCGTAAGACTATTTTTGATTATGTGTTTAATTCTGGTATAAAATAAAAGTTTTTTATGGCCATCTTACCACCAACCAGTCAATCGACAGTCGCCGTTGCAGTCTCAGTCGCAGTCTACACTCAATGGAGTCCGCAATCGTCTGCAAAATATTAAACGGCTGCGTTATCAATTAGAAATTATAGTTGGCCGGTTGGTTGGTTAGTTGGTAAATGATTGCTAATGTTGTTGGCTGCTTGTTTACAAAGAAAAATCTAGTAGCTACTATTGCCAACAAAAACTTTATGAGTACAAGAAGATGCAACAATTACGGCATTGCAACCAATATAAATTATATAAGTTGAAATAAGAAAAAAAAAAACTGTGTATGAAATACATGGTAGAAAAAGAAACTATAAATAAGTTTTTTTCCAGCAAACATGTTAATATTGTTTTTTGCTAAAATGTAGTCAATCACATAAGCAAGTTCTTCTCTTGGTGTATATTTTTAGAGTGAATATTTCGCTGAGAAGTTGCAATTTCATATACTAACAATATATTTGCAAAGAAAAAAGACATGAAATATTTAGAGATTTTTATGTTGTTTTTTTTGTTTCAGCATTGCTGACCTAACATTATTTTTCCACATTTTGTAAAAAAAATTTTAAATTTTCTAATAAGTTAGTTTGATGTGAAAATATTTATTTCTTTATGTAAATTCTGAGTGAAATAGCTTTTATGGGTGGAAAATGAATTTTTCTTCTACTTTGTAAGGCTGCACGGATTCCAAGTCTATTATTTTCAAGGAGTTTGTAGGATGCATATGTAGTTCCGCTTGAATTTCAACTAGTCGCGGTATCTGACATGAACATTTTTCTACTGCGGCTAAAAAAGAATCTGCAAGAAAGTGTTCAGCTGCACGCAAAGAAATGATATGGTTGTAGAATGGTTGAGAAAACAATATTATGTTCTCTGAAACAAATGTGTGGTCGTTGAAAAATAGCTATTGTTATTTTAAATATTAATTTCGTTACGACAAATAAAGTGATGTTTGAGTTTAATAATTACATTATTACATTCATAGAAACTGTGATATGGTTGGAGTTTAACAGCCGTATTCATAAAAACTTTAAACCGCGTTTCAAATATTGTTTAAGCAAAATTCGCTAAAAAAACGGTTTTTAAGCCTTGCGTAAATCAGCAAATTGACTGCCCCCATGTTTAAACCAATTTTAAGGTGACGTTGTTGTAATTTTGCTTCGTTTTTGTTTACATTTTGAACTTTACCTGTATGTACATATATGTGTATGTATGTATGTACTTATGTATGCACATGTATGTATGCATATGCCAGTGTTATTTAGAAGAAAACAATGTAATTTTTTTTATAGAAACTATTGCCGAAATAACAAATATACTCCAAAGAATATTTAAAGGCAAAGGAGCGATCCAGTTTCCATTCCCAGTCATTGTTTTCTCATTTTATGTGTTAACAAAAATAGTATAATTGTAGAAAATTAACTAGTGATGTATAAACAATCAAAACAAACAAAATAAAGCTCGTTATTCTAGTGCTTCTTTATCTGCAATAAAATAAATAATATAAAAAGCACTTTTAACAAAGATTTGTTGTGAACTTTTTTTATTATTTTATTAAACACAAGTTGGAACATATCTTTTATTTTATAGAAACAATATTTCTCTGAAAACCGACAAATAAACAAAATAGACACGAGAGTTAACAATCGTTTGTGAGTTAACAATCGTTGTTTTGCAGAACTAATATGCAAGTGACAAATAAAGAATACAGTGTTGCCACGATATTTTAAAAAAATCTAGTTAATTGATTTTTAGTTAAAAAACTGATTATGAATACCAATATTTAAAAAACGTTATTTAGCCTTAAAACGTTTTTTAACTAATATGAATTTTAAACCTCAATCAACTTTTTTTATGAATACGGCTGTAACAATATAGTTTTGTTAAAAATTTATGACTACGACATAATTTGTATTATTATTTAAAAATAATATAATGTAAATAACAATATAATGTTATCCAAAACCATACTATGTTAAGTTTTCAAAAAAATCTTTTTCAGAAACATCTGTCAGTTAAGTATTTCGTTTGTAAGCTATCGGCAGTGCACGGGTGGTGATAAAAAAATGAATAAATAAATAAAGAATAAACATATAAACATTTGTGTATCTCTTTATACAAACATGTCTGTATGTCGTGTAAGTATACATTTCTATATCGTCACCTAAAATCCAAAAGGCCGTAAGTACACTTTTTACTATTTTACAGGAGAAGCAAAAAACTTCATAAATTTAATACTATTTATATGTAAGGTGCCAAATTGAAAAATGAATAAAATCGGTGTTTTTGAGCATATGTGAGTAAAATTTTAGGAAAAAATGTATTTTGGTTAATCACATCATAATCAATCAAAAAGTTTATTTTGAATTTTTTGGCTGTTACGGCCTCTTGGATTTTAGGTGACAATATATACATTTAATTTCAATAATATAAAATTATTTTGATTTCGAATTTAACGCACAGTTTCTACAATAAATGTATGATTAAAAAACAAAATAGTATTATTATATTAAATAATATTGTGGTCGTATTTAACAATATTAATATAATATTAGAACATGGTGTGGTGATTCTCAATTATATTTTAATCACATCTAACAATAGTGTTGTCATATTTACAATACTAAGATTAGATATAACAAAGTTCATTGTTTTTATAGATAATAATATTATTAACTCAGATAATAATATTACTAAAGTTTGCTTTTCTATTAACAATAATATGATTTGACTGCAACCATATAATTCAATCATAGTATGTTGCTGTTTGATTATGTTTACCTCAACCATATTTTTTCTTTGCGTGTGCAAATTTCCTTGTGTAAAAGTCACTCTGAAATCTGATACGGTCTAATAATTTGGACTTAAAATGTTTTTGAAACAATTTTAAATGGCGGATTTTGTTGAAGATTATTGATAACATTTTAACATAATTTAAGCATAAATTCTTTTTATTTTAATAAAATAAAGCACTTGTACAATTTAAAGTGTTTATTAATGAAGAAAAATTGAGTTATGAAAAAAAAGTTGACGAGAGAAACCAATAATCAACTAAATTAATGATAGCAAATAAATGTATATACATAATTCTTGTTTACCTTGGAGTAACTGCATAAGTCGGCATTTGATGCAAATATGATTAATTTTTGTAATTACTGCTGGCTAAAAGCCCGTTGAGCTTCGCTGCACCACCCATCACTATCAAATGTGTAAAATTATGTTTATTATTTTGCATTATATGTAATAATTTTTTTTTTGCTGGAAATGTACTTCAAACCTGTAATTAGTCCCTAATTTTTTGTTTCAATAAAAGTAAAACTCAGACAATGAATGCCTACTACTACTATTACTATTACCTTCTTTCTTCTAGTGATAGAGAAGACAAAGAAAAGCTTCATTCTTTTACAACTCTGCTTTTTGCACGTTTTTAGTAATTCAGTGTTGCAGCGCCTCTGGTGTTAAATGAGGCGTATTAAATTTTTTAAAGCTGTGTTTATTAGCCATTTATTTGGTTATTTTACCTCAGCGATAATTTTGCTACACAACGAAGCAGGGCGCTCTGATATTACATTAGGATTAGCATATGCTGAAGTCGGTATAATTCAGTGACCAGTGACTGTGCCTTCATCACTTGAACTTTCCTACACAACTGACACAAAGGGACACTAATGCACAACAGAAAAATGCGTGATGTTGTTATTTAATGACTGTCGGATACAAGGATCTTCGGTTTTGTAGTCAACGTGCTAACTACTTCAGCCAACGCCACCCTCTAATTTGTATGGAAAATGTGTTTATGCCGCAACTCTGTTTGAGCATAAAGAGTCATGACAATCATGTGAGCATGATCCATCTCTATTATTAATTTTTTGAACATCATCGTTACACGAGTATCTAGTTTTATGCATATAAAAACACACAAAAACATATATACCTATATATGGGCCTTTCCATATCTAACGTGATCGTCGTACCCATTTAAGGAGAAAAAATTTCAAAATACAACGAATTTAATTTATTTTATTGTCAAATAAGCTTACCTTATAATTCTAAATTAGCCCTATAATTGGTGTTAAGTTTGATTTTCAAAATGATTAGAAAATCCAAGGCATTCACTTGTGACAAAAACAGTTAAACGGTTAAACTGCTGATTTAAGCAAAACCTGAAGCAATATTTTTAATGTCATTAATTTTAGATTATTTTGTACTGATGAATTTTTTAAATGGTTTTGAATTCACACAAAAATTATATGTTTTTATTAAATTTTAATCACAGTCGCATGTGACATTTTTTCCATCACGATATTTATGTATATTCTTTCCGTTGCTCGTTTTATGAAATTATAAATAAGCAAGCCTAGTAAAAATGTCTTTAAATTAACCGAAGTATTATATCGTTACCTTAATATAGAAAGGCCCTATCGCATTATTTGCTTGAAATCGAGTTTTTTGTATATTTCGATAGAAGAACATCTAATGCATCGAAAAATGCAAAAATCTCGATTTCCAAAAAAATTATGAGTTAGAATTCAACTACTTTTAATTATTTCTTCAGGTCTTGGCTACGTACTCTTCACATTTTTTATAGCTTTTTGCATTTGTAAGGCTGGAAAATAATGGTTCAATTCGCGAAGTTTACCGCAAGCTCCGTCCATTTTATGGTAGACATAATCGTCAGAGCAATTAATTCGGTTAATCATGGATCGTTTTCGCACTACGTTTACTCTATGTGATAATACGCATCCGCAGAGACGTCGAACAGTGCGCACCGAAGAAACAATTGCCGCTGTAAAGCAAAGTGTTGAAGAGGACCCGAATGAATCGATTCGCCACCGTGCACAGCAATTGGAGCCGACTAACCGACTATTTTGTTCCCGAATTGGATGGCATGAATGTGGATGAGTTGTGGTTCCAACAAGACGGCGCTACATGCCACACAGCGCACGTCACAATCGATTTATTGAAGGAAACATTCGATGAGCGCATAATTTCGCGGAATGGACCTGTCAATTGGCCACCAAGATCGTGTGATTTGACACCATTGGATTATTTTCTTTGGGGATATGTGAAGTCGCTCGTCTACGCCAACAAACCAGAAACGTTAGGGACTTGGAAGCCAACATTCGTGGCGTTATTGCCAACATACGGCCCCATATGCTCGAAAAAGTGGTTGAAAATTGGACCTGTAGAATTGGCTTTATTCGAGCCAGCCGCGGCGGCCACATGCCCGAAATCATATTTAAACATTAATGGCATAAAATTATCCTTCCAATAAAGCCAAATTGATGGACATTAAAACGATTTTCTTGTGTTTTATTTCAATTCGAAGTTCTATACCTCTAAAAAAAAAGACCCGATATGAACTTCTCACATAGCACATTTCATTTTTCATTTTTTACCCTTTTTTGAAAATTTCAAGTGTTTGCCTCTTACGGTTTCCAAGATATAGCAAGTTGTCAAAATTACATAGTCAAAATTGCATTAACTGATGGACCACCCTTTAATTTAAATTTTTTTAAATCTTAGTGTTAATTGTTGTAGTCTGTATAAAAATACACTAATTTTACAAATTTCAAGTTTCAATATACATATGTTCATACAATTGTATGTATATTACATGGGATTTTAACATTTTTCGTTGCTCGTTTTGCAACACCCTTTAATTTTTAATTCTCATGTATTTGTTGTTGTAGCGGCCAAGGTTCTACATAATCTGCCCAATTTTGGGTCCGTAGCTGTTACGGTTCCTGAGAAAATACCGTGTGACGGACAAACGGACAGCGTAGCGAAAATAATAGGGTTCCTTTTCACCTTTGGTGTACGGAACCTTAAAAATCCGAAAATTATAAAATCGCCAAAAATTAAAAAAAAATCACCAAAACGAAAAATATCGCCAAAATAAAAAAATTCTAACACTAAAATAAATCGCCAAATTCGAAAAAATCGCCTAAATGAAAAAAATCGCCAAAATGAAAAAAAAACGCCAAACATCGAAAAAAAAATCGCCAAAACGCGGAAAAGGCGCCAAAACCAAAATAATTGTTTATATGCAAAAAAAATCGCCGAAATGAAAAAAAATCGTCAAAATGAAAAAAAAATCGCCAAATTGAAAAAACGCCAAAACCGAAAAAAAAATCGCCAAAACGCGAAAAAGGCGCCAAAACTAAAAAAAATCGCCCAAATGAAAAAAACGCCAAAATGAAAAAAATCTCAAAAATGAAAAAAATCGCCAAATTGAAAAAAACGCCAAAAACCAAAAAAAAATCCCAAAACTATATTATATGCTGAAGTTTGTATTAAATTGCATATCTAGTATTCGTATGGAACCCTTCGTGCGCGAGTCAGAGTCGCACTTTATTGATTTTTTTTATTTTTCCCTTCCACTTTTCCTTTCAACTTTTTCCGATCATTTCGAACCCTTTCCTCATTTTTGAATTTATGATATTGTTACATTATTTCATCTTCCTTCAATTATTCTCGCTACTTTTTTTTAAAAAAAGAGAAGTAACACTTAGGCAATTGAAAATGCTTCCTACTTTAAGTGTTACCTTCTTAAGGAAAGGATAGTGATAGAGAAGACAGGTGGTGAAGGGAGAGATAGAGGAAAGCTTCATTCTTTTAGAACTCTGCTTTTATGTCCGTTTTTTTTAGTGTAGTTTTGTTGCAGCGCCTCTGATGTCAATGAGGCGTATTAAGTTTCAAAGCTGCGCTTTGTAGCCATTTTATTGGTTAGTTGTACTTCGCCTCGTTTTTGTAACTTGTGAGTAGTTCTCGCATCAAAAAAAATTATATACGAGTAATTATATTAGATATCCTATTTTGCACAGATTTTTTTATTCATATAAAAACTTAAATAATCTTGAAAAAAATATCAACAAATATATTTGTGATTTGAACGGGCTAAGGTTCGTATTGCTTTTTAAGCCAAATTACATGTGATAATTATTAATGGACAAATAACAACAAAGTCTGTTGTAAATATTCTGACTAACAACACATATATAGAAACAAATGGAGTTCGAATAATAATTAAAATTAACTAAAATTAATAGCCATGGGCCTGTGGCAAAAATTAAAAATAAAATATATACTTAATAGTAACAAACCAAAAAAGTTTGTCTTAAGTAGAACAAAAATAAGCAAATTAACTAACATGTGCATAATTAGTAAAGAACAAACGACAATGGTAAGACTGTTGTAAATATAGAGATGGTAAAATTGAGCTTTCATTACACAAAAGCTTTCAGCAAATTGAAATAAGATGAATCAAAACAATTCACACATTCCATTTGCAATAAAATGCTAAGTATATAAAGCAGAAATCTACATCTACTGACACCACACACAGTGGACCAAACACAAAAGGACGCTGATGATGAAGGTTTAGTGGCCTTCGAAAACGGCTGGCTGTTCCGTTCAACTATGTGTTGTTAGTCAGAATATTTGCAACAGACTTTGCTGTTATTTGTTCATTAATAATTATCACATGTAATTTGGCTTAAAAAGCAATACGAACCTTAGCCCGTTCAAATCACAAATATAGAAACAAATGGAGTTCGAATAATAATTAAAATTAACTAAAATCAACAAATATAGTTTTTTCCTTACTCACTGTATGTTTCATAGGATAACGAAAATTGTTTCGACTCGAAAAGTTCTCACATTCCTCAAAGAAACGAGGAATAGGTCTACCGTACTTAATTTCCACCGTTTGCAACTTTCTAATTTTTTTTTCCTAATCTAAATTTAAATAATTTAAAAGTATAAAATTATTTTAATTCGACCCTTGCGATGTCACACATGACCAAATATATATAAATATCTATATATACCAGCTGAGCGCAACAAAAATTGTCTTACGCCCCCACTTGGGTGCATACACAAAAATTCATTCAAGTCGATCCAGCCGTATAGTTGCAGTATAGATAAATAACTTAAATACCGACTGCAGCGCCATCTGGCAAGCTGATTTGTGAATCTTAACCTTTCAGCGTGCCACCCAAACATATACAAAATATTCATTCAAATCGATCCAGCCGTTTAGGAGCAGTTCAGTGACATACATATGCACAGTAGAATTATATATATATAAAAGATATATACCACGATCTACCATTTTAAGCCAGTTTTTTTAATTTTAGTTCTATTAAATATTTATATTTGTACTAACTGCATTTATTTTCAATGCACTGATAGCAAAATTTGGCTTTCCAATGTCGCATGTGACATCAAAATATGTGAATTGTAAAGCAAAAATTTACAGTTGTTTGCCATCCATTAGTTCTGCATTTATTTTCGACGCACTGATAACAAATGAGGATTTCCAATGTCGCACGTGACATCAAAATATGCACATATGTATGTGTGCAATCCCATACTCTCTCACGCATTTTTTTTCGACACTTTGTACCCTCAGAAAAATGTTGAACAGCAGAATTCAGTGGATAATGCTTGCCTTTAAGATTGTTTATCAAAATAAAACGTGAAAAAGAAATATATGTACAAACAAAAAAAGTTGTGCTTTGAAATTGGTTATAAATATATAAAAAATAAATAATATATATCTAAATAAATAAATTTTTTTAATAAATAATTTTTTTTAATTAGTTAAATTGCTTCTCTGTGAAAATATGACAAAACAAAGTGTTTTTAATAAACTTTTAATTTTTTGGTGTCAGTGGATTTCTCAGTGGAAATGCCCATATGTGCATTATTCATATAATAATGGAGACGAATAAAATATTGCATAAAATATAAATATTGTTTTTACACACATTTTTTACACATTCCACAATATTTTGCACAAATTAAAACTTAAGAAACATTAAAACATTCATTACAAAATAAATAATTTTATGTACGAGCTGAAGTCAGCAAATTGTTTTTCTTATTATTTTTATTATAAAGAAAAAAAAACTATAATAAATTTATTTTGTACTAAAAATTAAATATTTAATTGAGTAAATATGTCATTAAAATGTTATTCAATATTACTTTTCCCTCTTCGGATGTTTTCTAGGTTTTTTTTATCTCTCAAAGAGATGTTTGAGAATTAGGTTAAGCTAACACAAACATAGCATGCGACATACAACATACAACAATCAGCAAACAAACGAGAAATGTAAAGGCTTTAGCGATAAGAATGGAGCGATATTGACTGTCATTGGCAGCCACGTAGTAAAGGCCGGGGCACAATGAATCCGTCATACGTTAAACTTCGCCTTTTTCAACTGACAGCTAAGTTGAAATACATGGTTTCTTATGAGGGGTGTTACATTCAGTACGTGTCTGTCAACGCAAAGTACAAAAACTGGTAAACTTTTAACTTTTTGCATACGTTGAGTAGTTGGACAGATATTGGTTGATTTTTTTGGTATGTTCTGGGGGCGAATTATGGCACTCGTTATCGAACGAAATTACGAAATATTTCAATAGAGTTTATATGGAAATATTTCGTAATTTCGTTCGATAACGAGTGCCGTAATTCGCCTCCAGGTTTAGGTTTTTGTGTTTTGTGGCAACAAAAATAAAATTAAGCAAAAGAAATAAACGAAATAAATAAAAAAAATTGAATTTAATAAATAAAATGGAAAATCAATAAAGTACTCATTGTGCCAACCTTCTCCGTCGTCGCGATAATGTCAGTTGAAAAAGGCGAAGTATAACGTATGACAGATTCATTGCGCCCCGGCCTTAAGTTACGCGACTGAACAGCACCTAATAGCGCGCAGAGTAGCCTGTATTCATCAAAGTTTTATTAGGATCATCGTAAAAGCTTAAGGGCCATTATTACAACTTAAAGTTAGTTAAAAGTAGGATTTTATCATACGTATACGTACGTACGTAATAATGGCTCTCAAAAATATAACAAAAATTTATCAATTTTGATATCCAGTAACATATTATATTTTAAGGATTTTCGCTGTAGGTTTAAGTAAAAAAAGCTCAAACTCAATTATTTTTTCTTTTATTATTCTTTGAGGTTTTCGCTTATTTTGACATTTTGTATAAAGAGATGCCACATGATGTATAATGAAATTGTGAGTAAACCAAAGCTGTAAAAAAAAGTAGCAGCATGACATTATCGTTACTACAAACGAATAAATATATCGATAAATATTACGATTTTCGTTTCGCAAAAAGTTACTCAATCCAAACAAAAGACATGTTTTTGGCCAAAATCAAATTGAAATTAATTAATTTCCCTTACATTTTGACACCTCACAAATTAGTTAATTTTAATAAAAAACAAAATATAAATACGATGGAGCTATAGTTCTCTGATACGCCTGAAGGATATAAAAGCATGATTTGGGAAATAATGGAAGGCAAACAAGCCCTAACTGATGTCATTGATATTCCCTATATAATCTAGTATACATATAACTTGCTATAGCTCACACAGCACTTATTGCAAAACCCATTGCAAAAGAACTAACTACTAACCAAATATGAAAATATTTTGTGTTGTATTAGTTACAAGCAGCAAATATTCTTGAGAATATTTTGCTGTTTTCTTTTCACCACTGCTGTTGGTTGCTCTAGAATTTTTGGTTTTTTTTTTCAAATAAATTAAAACTATTTCAGGCTTGCTGCTGCTACAAACTGACTTTTATATTATGGCTTTTGGTATTTGCTTTGAGGTGTTATACTATTTATGAGTAATTCGTTTTAGTTTTCATTAATTGCATGTTTTTATACAATTTTATGGAAAAAGTATGTTAATAAGAATTTTCTTCATTAAATTTTGGCAAATTAAATTAAACAGTAAAAGTTGGGTTTATTGGTTTCTTTAGAATATTTAAAAATGTGCCGAATGTATTAAAATATTTTGAATTTGTTAATACGACATTTACATTTGTACAAAATTTAGCAGAGTTTGCTTTAAAAAAAAACCCCCTTTATTAAATCCTATACCGTTTACACCAAGTTTTTTTGATATTTAACAAGCTTTTTTATCTAAAACAAAACCCATTAACGGATTCCAAAACTATAACCAAACAACTGCAATTTAGCCAGTTCATATACCTTTTATGTACTTAGGTGGACTTTTTAGTACAAATTTGAAGAAGAAAAGAAACATTGCTACTAGTTTTTAAGTAGATGTTAACAAAATCTAACTACTAGATTTTACCCAAGATCTCCTAGATTTGCACTAAAAGTTACTAAAATGGTCTACAGCATTATTTTTAATATA
Source organism: Tachina grossa (assembly GCA_949987645.1). Lineage (NCBI taxonomy): Eukaryota > Metazoa > Arthropoda > Insecta > Diptera > Tachinidae > Tachina > Tachina grossa. The sequence goes on from OX465274.1 coordinate 223,119,113, forward strand.
TATTTTTGTATATATATTTTTCCTATAATTACCACCAGCGTATTGATAAACCTTTCAAAATTTTGTTTTATGTATTTCTTATAATTTAATTGGATCATTTACAATTTTTCTTATTACTTTCATTTTGCTTAAAAACTATAAAGAATTCACTGCATTCCAGATAATAAATACTACAGTTAAGCAACGGTCAGTCAGTATTTATTTCGCTATTACGATCGTGTTAATAAACTTTTTTTTTAAATATTAAATTCAATAAATCTTTAAAGTGAAAAATATATGCTGTATGTATATAATCAGTGATCTGCTTTTTAATAGATATAGCACTCGCTCCTTAGTTTTCTGCAATATTTGTAAACACGCCATAATTTAACGCACACTGCTGGAGCTGTACAGTGGGCAGTCAAATGCAGTGAAAGTTTCAAAATATTTATTATAAGAACTTAAGTGAAATTTAATTGTAACTAAGCGTTTTTTTTTTTGTATGGAAAGTATTTTTAAACTAAGCCAACATTTAAATTGAATAGAAACTATAATTTCAGCAATATTCTTAAGGTTTGCTTTACCATTTTTACACATTGTTTGTGTGGAAAATTACAAATTAAAGGATATTCCAAAACGAGCAACGAAAAATGTTAAAAAATGCTAATAATATACATGCAATTGTATGTACCTATGTATATTGACACTTGAAATTTGTAAAATTAGTGTATTTTTATACACACTACAACAATTAACACTAAAATTAAAATAAACTAAAATTAAAGGGTGTTCTATCAGTTAATGTAATATTGACAACTTGCTGTATGTTGGAAAGCCTAAGAGACAAACTCTTGAAATTTTCAAAAAGGGTAAAACTAAAAACCAAAACAAATCGCCGAAAACCACAAAAAATCGCCAAAACGAAAAAAGCACCAAAGCTATTGTTTTTAAGATATTTTAATTTTTTTCTTTTTGCTTTTCAATTCTTATATCTAGTATTGAGTAAACGATTTCATAAAAAATCATATTTTTTTCGACAAAATATGCTAACACTATGAAAATATTTGTTTTTTGATCGGCTAAAATATGCTATCTCATAAAAATATGCAAACCAGTGCAAAATAAAATATTTTTTACAGACCTATAAATTAGTAAGTATATTTAAACCATGTTATGGAAGGCACATCATTTAGTTTTACAATATTGAGTGAATTAACTAGTTTTTTCGCTCTACTGAAAAGTTAGCTTTTTTCAGTTGACGTATTTTGAATATAGGCTCTCGATATAAGATAATATTCTGGTAGCAAAAAATTATATAATATTATATAAATGATGTAAAATTTTTCACATATTAAAAAAGACAATGAATTTTTCACAGTCTAACTACATTTAAGATACGTAAGAATGTATGTAAAAGGCGACGTCGCTGGTTTTGCCTTTTATGATACTATGCTTCTTATTTGCTGCTTGTCAAAAATTTATCTGTTGTGTCAAAAATTGTACTAGCCCCCAGCTTATTCACCTCAGAAGTATCAAAAATTTACTTACAGTAGTACTTTGCTACAGTTTGGCACAGGCCCTTAGAAACAAAACAGCCCAGCACAGCAGAGAACAGAAACAGAAAGTAGAGAGTAATGAAGGCTTTAGTTTCAAAAGTAAATCTTGTCAAAATGAGTCTGATTTTGATGATTTTTCTTATACAGGGTGGGCCAAAAGAAACCAAGGGGTGTAAAAGTTTAATAACTTTTTTTTCTATTAACTTTTTTTTATTTTTTCTTTTAGATTATATAATATAAAAAATGGAAATTTTTTTACACTAAGTATGAAAAATGATGTCTCTTAAATGACCACCGTTTTCAGCTTCGCACTGATGGGCTCTTTTTAGAGCATTTTCCGTAACATCTTTCAAAACTTGTGGCTGTAGCGTTCGAATTTCTGCAACAATCTTTGCCTTGAGTTCAAGGATTGTCTCTGGCTTGTTCACATACACTCGCTCCTTCAAAAAACCCCAAAGAAAATAGTCGGGTGCTGTCAAATCTGGCGATCGCGCTGGCCAAATAATTTCCGAATTTCGAGAAATTATTCGCTCTCCAAAAATTTGACTTAAAAGTGCCATTGTGTCTCGGGCAGTATGGGCAGTGGCTCCGTCCTGCTGAAACCACATACTAGGTCTGTTTTCAAGAGCAGGACGTAAAAAAATTTTCTATCATAAACCGATACCGCTGTCCATTTGCGGTTACAGCACTTCCATCTTCATTCTCGAAGAAGTAGGGCCCAATGACATTTTCAGATGTGATCCCACACCATACTGTACACCTGATGGGGTGCAATTGGCGTTGATGAATGGCTCTTGGATTTTGAGAACCCCAGAACCTACAGTTCTGCTTATTAACAAAGCCATTCAAATGAAAATGAGCTTCATCACTCATAATCACATTTTCAATAAAGTTGATTTCATTTCTGGCCAACTCTTGAAATTTATCTGCAAAATTTATACGTTGCCGATGATTTGCGGGTTTCAATTCTTGGACCAATTGCACCTTATATGGGTATAACTGTAAATCTTTTTTTAAAATGCGCCCTAGTGACGTACGAGACATTTCTAGCTGAGCAGAACGCCTTCTGCCAGATGTTTCTGGTACTTCGTTAACACTTTGCTGTACTCGTTCAATATTTTCCGCAGTGCGACTTAAACGTGGTCTACCGGTTCGAGGCAAATCTCTTACGCTGCCATGTTGGTGATGACGATTAACTAAGCAACGAATCGTCGCTTCAGAGGGCGAAATTCTGACGTTAAAATGTCGACGATATGCTCTTTGAGTTAAAATAATTGATCTCTGGTTTAAATAATAAAATTCTATTGTTCTGGTTCTCTGTTCAGTTGTGAACCTCTCCATTATAAATTCTCCAAGTGTTGTCTATATAATCTGAAAGAAAAAATAAAAAAAAATTAATAAACAAAAAAGTTATTAAACTTTTACACCCCTTGGTTTCTTTTGGCCCACCCTGTACATGTTAATTAATTAAATTAATGCGTTTCAAATTTGAATGAGAAACTTTTACTAGAAAAAGTTTTTTGTGATTTTTTCCTCCTTTTGGCAATTTTTTGCTAAATTATTATTTTATAAAAATTTTTATTAAAAGAAGTGTTATATAAAAACCAAATTACATAAAATTTATTTTTGGCAACTTTTTGGCAAAATAGGTCCGAACAAATCTGGTAACCCTTTTTTCTACTAGAAAATAAAAAAAGTTTCGTGAAATAAATATCATAAAATTTGTATGAAATATTTCATGTTTTAAATCAGTTATAAAAAGAGAAAGTTAAGGAGCTCCCATACCGAGTACATGCTTTAAAATGAAAGTATCTTTTAAAGCTCTCTTAGTTATTCCATTAAGAACTATCCCTTGATATTTTCAGAGCAACACGTGCTGCTGACCCACCGTGCCGCAGTTGCGAGTACTCCATTTCCATAGAGTTGTTTTTCAGCTGGTACTTTTACGAATACTTGTGCCGATGTTGCAATAATATTTCTTGTTTTTCCCCATCTTTCTTTCTTTCTTTCGTTTTCTTTTTTTTTTTTTTTTTTTTTGCATTAAATCAGATTTAATAATAAAATCCATAACGGTTTGTTGCATTTGACTAAACAAAATTAGTGGTACTAGTAGTACTTGTATAATGTGTAACATGTTGCATGTTGAATTTGCCGGCTGCCTGCACATTTTTTATTTTATTATTTGTGTATATTTTTTTTCTCTGGCCACTTGCACATTTAGTTATTGTTTTTCTTTTTGTTTTTAATCTTTTTTTAGTTAATTTTAAAATAAAAAATTAAAAAACCCCTTAATTACACATGAATTTTTTTAGTCTATTTGTTTAAGTTTTAGTTTGTTGTTTTAAAAATGGAAAGTTATTAATGAAATCATGTTCAAGATGACGTTGATCATATTTACATTGATCATGATTGCAATTATGGTACTCGTATTACGGAGTTAGTGCATTTTTATGTAAAAAAAAAATAAATTTTTTTACTTTTTTGTTAATGGTTGTTGGCCATGAAAATCAAGTTCCACAGTCATAATAAAAATAATTTTAACTTATTGATAATAATTTCAGTTTGTATTTAAATTGTATAAGACTTTTTGTTTGAAAATTAAAAAATAATAATAATTTTTTAATTAATTTGTTAATTGCTTGGGATGTAAATTATTTAAAAATGTTAAAACAAAATTTGCAATTGTTGTATTAAAAATTCTCATTAAATTTGATATGACTGAAAAAATAAAATTTATTGAGACCAGCAAGCAGGCTTTCTAAGGAGGCTAGTAGTGAGTCTCAAGCTAAATTTTGATCTGAGAGAAACTGTGAATTGTATGAAAGTGTTAAAACATTTTTTTAGCAAATTAAATATATAAATTATTTTATATAGATTAGATTTTTAAATTACATTCCACCATTTGGAAACCGTTGCTCTAGAAGGGGATTTCTCTTATTTATTTATAAATACATTTTTAATCTTGTGTTCACATATGTTCCTCATATTCGACTTATATACCTATAACAACGTATGGAAAACAAAAATTTTTATTCTATTGATTTTATTTGAATAATTTTTGCACGAGATGTCTGCAATTGTAAGTTTTAGTATGTAGAATACTTGTATTCAGAAGAATATTTTATGCGAATAAATATTAGTTCAAAAATTAATTATTAGAACAGAATTTTCGATTGAACTGCATAATTCTATTAAACTTATTTTATTAAAAGTAATCGATTGAAATTAATCGATTGAAATTAATCGACTAAAATTATTCGATTATTATTCAAGTGGAATTACAAAAAAAACTGAATTACTGAATTTTGTGCAAAAGAAGTATATTTGAAATATATTACTAAAAAAATAAAAAATAATCGAATGCGAGTAATTAAACTTCAACAAGAATTATTCGATATTTCATAAAAATTATCTGGATTGCTCTTTAATGAATTTTTTAATTAAAACTATTGGCGTAATATAATACAAATAAATACTCGTATGTAGTTACATTGACATTTATGTACATATCGCTCATTTATTCAAAGAATGTCATAACTCAAAATATTAAATTTTTGAGTTAGTGATGCAGAATTAATCCTCATATCGTTCTTCATATTGTGTAAAAAATTCCTTCTACTAAACTCTAGAAAGCTAAATAAAATTTCCTTTTTCCATTAAGTTGTATGTAAATTTAAAACTTAAAACGCGTTTTCTGCCAAACTGGGTTTTTTTCAATTATGACTTTGTTTGAGTAAGTTAGCGATATGTTCACATCATTAAAAGTAAATTACTTTAAATTTTATTTAAAAAAGTTTTAATTGAAAATTTTTCAGTCAAATTTTCCTATAAAAATTTGCTTAATTTAATTCAAAATAATATTCTTTTAAATTTTTTTTTTCAAAAAAACTTATTCGAATAATTTTATTCGTATAATAAATGTTTCAAAATATTTTATTTAAACTAAAACTATTAAAACAAAATATTTCTCTGTGTGGGCATGTTTAAAAACGAATAATTGTTAATCAAACTATGACGATTAAAAATTATTCGATTTATATTATGCATTAATTTAATTAAGATTATTAAAATAAATTATTTCATTTTAATGACTCATTTAACAAAAAAAAACTTAACTCTAATAAAAGTAGTAGCATTAAATTTAATGCACATCGCTTAATTCGAATAAGTTTTCTTTATTTAATTCATAGACTAAGGAACACTACTCGATAGTTTAATTAATTGTTGCCAAATAATATTCCTCGAATAAGTATTTTACAAAAAAAATTATTCGAATAATTTTATTCGAATAATATGAAGTAGACATAATTTAAAACTAAAATTAGTAATACGAAGTTTTTCTCATTGATGGAATATTTAATCGAATTGTTGTTAATCGAATTATGCCGAATAAAAATTACTCGCTTGATATTATAGATTAATTTAATTAATATTATTAAAAAGGCTTAATTCAATTTCAATGATTCATTCAACATAAAAACTTTACTCTAATAATTTTAATCGCAATATTTTTATTGGTAGCATTTAATCTTTATGCACATCGTTTTAATCGAATAAAATTTGTTGATTTAATTCATACACCAAGAAACACTACTCGACAGTTTAAATGATTGTTACCAAAATAATTTTTTTAATAAATAATAAGTATTTTACCAAAAAAAAAATATTCGAATAATTTTATTCGATTAATATGAAGTAAAAATTGTTTAAAATTAAAATTATTACTACGAAGTTTTTCTCATTGTTTAATCGAATATTTATTAATCGAATTATGCAGAACAAAAATTACTCGCTTGATATTATATATTAATCTAATTAATATTATTAAAAAAGCTTTAATTCATTTCAATGCTTCATTCAACAAAAAAAATTACTCTAATAATTTTAATCAAAGTATTTTAATTGCTAGCATTTAATTTTTATGCACTTCGTTTTAATCGAATAAAATTTGTTAATTTAATTCATAGACTAAGGAACACTACTCAACAGTTTAGTCATTGTTAGCCAAATAATATTCTTTTAATAAGTATTTACAAAAAAAAATTATTCGAATAATATGAAATAAAAACCATGTAAAATAAAAATTCGTGACACAAAATATTTCTCATCGACGGAATTTTGATCGAATAATAGTTAGTCGAATTATGACGAATAAATATTATTCCATTGATATATAGCATTAATTTAATTAATATTCATACAAAAGCTTTATTTTATTTCAATGATTCATTCAATAAAAAAAACTTTACTCTAATAATTTTAATCGAAATATTTTTATTGGTAGCATTTAATTTTTATGCCCATCATTTTATTCGAATAAAATTTGTTTATTTAATCATAGACCGAGAAATACTACTCGACAGTTAAAGTCATTGTTACCAAAATAATATTCTTTTAATAAATATTTTACCAAAAAAAAATTATTCGAATAATTTTGCTCGAATAATGTGAAGTAAAACTTTTTTTAAATAAAAATTGGTAACACAAAATATTTCTTATTGATGTTTTAATATGGAATTTACCAAAAAAAAATTTCATATAATTTCATTCGAATAATATGAAGTTAAAATTATATAAAACTAAGACTTGCAACACAAAATATTTCGCACTGTTGGAATGTTTAATCGAATAATAGTTATTATAATTATGACGAATAAAAATTATTCGATTGATTAATTAATATTACTAAAAATGCTTTATTCCATTTCTATAATTCATTCAATAAAAAAACGTAACTCTAATAATTTTATTTGAAATATTTTCATTCGTGCCATATAATTAGAATAAATTGAAAATTGACATTAATTTTATATCAATATTTCGTAAAAGATATAAAATTGTTTAAGTTTAATTCATACACCAAGAAACGCTACTCGACTAATTTTATTCGTTTAATATTATATATAAAAAAAACTAATTTATTTAAATGCAAAAAATTGTTATGCTCACAATTGCATGAGAATAAATTTTACTGTATTTAATTCTACCAACACGTTTAAAGACATTTCATATTCTAAAATAAGGGCAAAAGTGTTTTGGGCTTTCATGACTAAACGAATTTTAAGCCATAGTGTAGTATGTGGCACAGTCATCTTTTCTATAAAAAAAAAGTGTGTTGTGCTTGCTTAATATAGAAAGGCTCTAACTCATTATATTTTTGAAAACCAATTTTTTGTATATTTCTAAAGAAGAACATCTAATGTATCGAAAAATGCATTTCAAAAAAATAATGAGTAAGAGCCTTTCTATATGTTTACAAAAAAATGAATATAAATTTTTCTAATTATCTGTCATTGCTTAGTTAAATTTTTACAGACATGATGAAAGACACATATTTACAATAAACAAAACAACGAAAAAAAAACTGGTCTTTAGTTTAAATTTTTTGAGATTTATTTATGTTGAAAAGGGTTCAAGAAACTGCATTGAATTGAAAGTGTCATTGTTATGATAAAATATGTGTATCACACGAACGTTTGTATGAATGAACAATAAAAGTAATAAATTGTAGAAATTTTTCTCAAATCTTTTGGTAAATACCACATACTTATAAAGTGTAGAAAGATATAAAATAAAATTAAATTAAATTCAAAACAATAAGAAAATATGAAAATATTATAAAAAAAACTTTCAGCAAATTATTTACACAAAATTTAATAAAAAGCATCAGTTATTAGAAATATTTTAATAGATAAGAATAAAGCATTTTGTATGACACTTTTAGCAATATTTTAATTAAAGGGCAACTAAACAACAACAACAATAAGCAGCCACCCTGGGCAAAAACAAAAGACTTAAACAACAAACTTGGTAACAGATATTTAAATCTCTCTCTCTCACATTTCAACGTTGTTGTTATTGTTGTTGTTGTTGTCTATACAAAAAATATGCCATTCATAAATTCTTGGAGCTCTACTAACATCTTTTATTTAGTACAATATAAATAATTTTAGTACGAGTGCTTAATCATCATAAATTTAGTACAAAGAATAAGTAAATTTTAATCTCCCTGTCGCTGAGTTGCTGGGAATTTTGCACAAAAACCTGTTGCTGGCCAGTGTTGCCAGTTTTTTTTCTCATCTCCGAAAATCCCCAAATTGAGTATTTTTGATTAAAATTTTTCTTTTGTGAAAAAAATACAATTTTTTAATTTTATTTAAAAAATAATGACAAAAATAACATATTTATTCAATAAAATTCATTTATGTATATCGATGGCTATATTTACATTCAATTACGAGTAATTTAATTTGCTCTTATAAAGCACGTAAAGAAAAAATTAAACATAGTTTAATATACACAAGTAAAAAAATAATTTTAACCAAAAATTACCATTTCAAAAGCTTTAGAATCAAAGTCTTAAGATTCATCAGCCTCAGAAATTATACTGTACATAGTGCTTGAACTAAAAAGCTTTAGCATTTCAGCAGAAGGTTTAAATTTGTCACAACAAATTTAATTATTTTTAAAGTGTGTGTTTATTGTAAGAAGTGCTTCCAACAAGTCATATTGCATATTGTTACGTTTTTTTGCTTTAGTAGTGTTCATTATTGGTTAATCTGCCTTGATACTTGTTCTTTATTAGAAACCATCCACTATGAATAATAACACACATTTTTAGACTTGCCATTTCTCATAAAAAAATTCCCCCAAAAATCCCCTCAGATTTGGTTATCACACCCAACAAATCCCTAGATCCCCAATACGAAATTTGTATCCCCAATCACGAAAAAAAATCCCCGATTCGGGGACAAATCCCCCAAACTGGCAAAGCTGTTACTGGCAGCTTATTTTCAACACCTGCCTTGGCGAATACTCCGGCATTTTTTTCCCCCAAACTGGGAGAGGTATAATGAGAAATTTTAAATGTCCAACTAAAGGTAAAGCCTGCAATGGCTGCTTCATCAGGTTGCTCCAAATGATGCTTTTTTCTTGTTTCTTTATGATTTTCAATTTAAAGTTTAGTTGTTGAGTGACTGTGGTCTAAGTTAAAGCGTTTATTTTGCTTCAAGCGCTTGTTGTTCTCTTGCAATCAGTTTTCGTCGACTAAAAAGTATGTTTGGCTTGGTTTTATTTTAAACGACTAGTTTGTCTGCATTTTTTTGTGTCAGTTAGTGTATGTATTGAAAGCTAAAGAGTTATAAAAAACCATAAAGCAACTTTCGTGGCGGCGCGTCTAGAGATTCGCAGTAATAGAAATTATTTGCTAAAATGAAATTTTTTTTCTCAAAGCTGTTTTGTATGTGTTATTTGAAAAATAAATTACAACTGAAGAAAAACAAAAATTAATAAAAATTTTGCAACAAAAATAAAAAAATAAATGAAATTTTTAATACAAAAAGGGTTTCATTAAAATAAAGTGTTGTGGTAAAAAATATTTATACTCCAAGGCCAGTTTTTAAATAGTTGCTTATTTATACTTGAAAAGAATTTTAAAAAATTAAATTATGATTTAATTTATTTATAGCTGGAATTTTTGCATTCAAAAAAAAACGGCACACACACTTAACAAACAACACACAAAAAAAAATCAAGGTGAGTTTAAAAAAGCATTAAAGAAATATGATGCATGAAAGCCACAACAAGCAGCAGCAGCACCTTCTAAAACAAGTTCTTTTCAACCATAATTTAAAACAAATTATTGAGAAAAAAAATATATAAAATATAAAAACATTCATTGGCATTTTTGTTATTGGTCTATTGATTTAACAAGAACATGAGTCAATAGCTGGTTTGCTAAATTTTTGTTATATTAAAATTAAAATTTATAAAAAAATATAAATAAAAAATGAAAAATAATAATAATAGTAATTGTGGTTAACGAAATTGTATCTATAATAATGCAATAAGAAATAATAAAATGCAACAGCTAAAAAAATTAATAATTTCTAGCTTAAATCTAAAACTCTTTTCACTATGAAAAAAAAAAACCTTTAATATTATTTCGTTAAATGAAAAAAAATGTGTAACTTAAAAAACAATTAAAATTTCAATTGTAGCTCGCACATAATTTGATCTCCATTAAGACTTCAAGAATTTCAATTAAACTTTTTCCCAAGTAAGGAAAAACCAGGCTGATTTAAGCTTAAGTAAGAAAAAGATTTTTTTTTCAGATTTGTTTACAAATTTGTTTTGTGCATAAAACTTAAAACAACTTGAGTTGAGGTCATACGAGGCAAAATATTTGAGCAAATTAGGGCTGATTTTCCAAAATTCTATTTAAATATCAATTCATATTTAAAAGTTGTTTTCCATTGAAAAATAAAATTAAATATATAAAAAGGAACGTTTAAATGTGTATTTATAACTATTTATGTAAATATATGTAGTTGGTGAAAAAAATTTTTTTAAACTATTACTGGTAAAATGTTTATTTGCAAGAATTATCCAAACAGCTGTTAAGGGTTGCCAGCTTTTTGCGATCTTTTTTGCCAAATTGATTTTATTGGAAATATAAAATTCTTTTTGTCGATTTTATTATATGAAAAAGCAAACTTATTTATTGAATGAATGTTCAAATGCAATAAAATATTTTATAAATGTAAAGCAATGAAAACTCGATTTGAATAAAATATAACGACAAGTGTATTTGAGAAACAGTGTTACCAGGCAATTATATTATTGTTATTATTTATGTGTTGCCTTTTAACAGATTTTAATCGCCAGAATCGATTTGAGGTAGTTTTTCTTAATATATATTTGATAAAAAACTTATTTTTATATAACACTCTTTTTAATATAAAAATTTATAAAATAAAAACTAAGCAAAATATCGCCAAAAGTAGATATAAAATCGCCGAAAATTATTTCTTGTAAATTTTTCTCATCCAAATTCAAAATGCATTAATTACTTTAATTAATGTAAGAATTATCATCAAAATCTAATTGTTTTAATTTCTTGCCGGCGAGTTTTGGTAGGATTTATTTTGAAAAATACTCCTTCAACAAACAAATTTTCTTAAATTAAAAAAAGTTTAAGTTCAATTTTGTTTAAAAAAAAATATGCATAAAAATCACCAACAAATTTATTTATCACCAAAAAAAAAAACAATTAAATATTTAGATGCCCAAAACGTTGAAAAGTCGTCAGGTTTGGCGAGGAATCACCATATCTGACAACCCTGTAGCTGTTCTGTGTTTTGTTTACAAATTAATTATTTGAAAAATTTTCTGAAAAAGAAAACTGGAAAAATGTACATTTCTTTATTAAAAAAGCATATATTTGAGACATTTTTAGATTTAATTGAACTGTAGTGAACTTTAATCAGAAATAATTTCTTATTCGGGCTTAAGTTCAGTAATTTCAATTAACAAAAAATTATACAGTAGTTTTACGATTTAACGAACATTCGATTTAGTGAACATCGCATTTAACGAACATCCAATTTTTTTCTACTGAGTATCTTATATAACGAACAAAAATTCTATTTTGTGCTCGGTATAACGAACAAATGTAAAATTAAATAAGAAACATAATTGCTATCAGAAAGTTACTAAGTCCCAAATCACACTGTGCAAGTCTTATTGCTAAGCTGATTAGTTTCAGGGAGAGAGAGACGAGGGGAACATCAACGTTTATTTTCCCCCGTCTCTCTCTCCTAATAAACTAATCAGCTTAGCAATAAGACTTACATAGTGTAAATAGGGACTAATAACGAATATAAATAAAAATGTACCGTTAGTTATCTTCTTATGATGGTTTTGTTTGATATCATATAAGAGAAAGTTGAGTGAAGTAATTTTTGCTGCGAACATCAAAATGGATAAAAAAAAATTAATTGTTCTCAAGGGATAAAGTTAAAATTATCGATGATAATAGAAATGCTCTGCGGGTTACAGATTTATGTGAAAATTATGGGCTGCATAAATCCACCATTAGTACAATCCTAAAATCAAAAGAAAATTTTTTAAGGAATGTTCAAAACAGTCATTTTGGGTATCGCAATAGACGTGCTGTAAAGCAAGGTGAGGTCCCGATAATGGAAAAGAAACTTTTTCAATGGTTCCTCATGTAACGCAATTGCCATTTTGTAATAAAAAGCCAAAGAAATTCACAACAAAATTTGTGGAAGATAGTCTAGTGCAAGCCATGGTTGGCTGACCAGATTAATAAAAAATTTTATTTAAATTTGAATAAATGGATCGAAAATAGCCCTTTACCCGATGAACAAAAGGAAAATGAAGAAGATTTGGATGAAACTGAAATTCAAGAGCCCAAAATAAAAGCATAAGCATTTTTATATTTGTATTAAATGGGCTCAACAAAACTTACTAAGTAGCTCAAATTAAATGCTTTGGAGAGAGCTTCAAGATGCCATTGAGAGAAAGATATCAATTCCAAAAAAACAGACCAAGTTTTTTAAATAAATTATTTCTGTATTATATTGCTCATAGCTGTTCAATATGATTTTTTTTATTTGAATTTTTTCATAAAATTAAATTAATTTTAAATTTTATTTCTGTTTAAGAAATAGAATTTCATTGAAATCGTTGACATTTCTCATGAAATGAATTAAAATTTGTTGTTATTGATTTGAAATAAAATTTTTCAAATGTACATAAATTTATTTTTTTTGTCAGAAAATTAAAAAAACATCACGTCTTCAGAAATTCAAATAATAATTATAACAAAAATTAAAAATTTTAAAAACCCCCGACTTTCTTCAGAAAATATGTTATATCTTCTAAACGGCTAGACCGATTTTTTTCAAACATAGCTAAGAACCCTCTCGATCAAGTCATCTTTCAAACAGAAAAAACTAAATGAAAATCGGTCCAGCCGTTTGGCCTGTACGTGGACACAGACAGACACACAGATACACACATACACAGATACACAGACACACAGACACACACTACAAACTTATAACACCCGTTTTTTTAGTCGGGGGTTAAAAAATAGTTTCAAATAGTTTTAAATTGTGAAAACATATACAAATAAAAAAATTTTCTTTTTATTGAAAATACTCCTTGTAAGATGATTTCTAGTAATGCAGATTTTTCCTGCGATGACCTCTAGAGGAATCCACCTATTGCCTCAACTATCTATCACCTTGGATAATTGACAAATACAGTTAGCGCCATATCCGCGGTTTGTCTACTTTTAACGTTATTTTCATATAACAAAATATTTACCTCAATAAAAATAACAAGGTATTGGGTTTTTGCAAAACTTGTGCGAAATCATTATGTGCTAGCTCTAAATGAAATTTAAATTTTATTGTACACCATAGGACATTTCATAATGAAAAATGTATTGAATACCAGAGGCTCAGTGGCACGAAAAGAGATAAGAAAAACGCGTTCGCACAAAAAGTGCTATTTTTCATTGCTGAAACCATGAGTGCGTTAAAAAAAAAAAGTTCAACCATAGAACTCTCTGACCTAAATATATCATAAATGGTTGTTATATATTTTTAAGTCTAATAAATATTTATTTTTATTTTTCAGAAATAGTTTCTACATATTCAAAAAATAATAGCCTGATTTAATTAATTTATTTTTTTTTAAATTAAATTCTGAGAAAAACTATCTATTTGATTTTTTCGTAGTCAAATAATATTGATATGAATTTTATTCAAATTTTGAATATTTAAATTCAATAAATTTTCTTTTGTCTTAAAAATACGAACAAATTGTATTTCGAATATTGTAAATTGATTTAATACTCTCAAAAATGGATTTTAGCTATGTATAAATTTAAAAAATTTCAACCGTTTTAAAATAAATAAATTGTATTGAATTTTCACATAACAAATAATTGTTTGGATTTTCATTATTTCTAATTTAAAATAAAAACTATAACTGAAATAAAAATATTTTTATTTTTCATTCCATTCACTTATTACATATAGCAATATTATTGCTATATGAATTTTTCTTTTACTGATATTTTAATAAAATAAGTACATATGTTCTTTTAATAAAATATTAAAAATACTACGAGTACATATTCTTTGAGTTTTGAATAAAACAGCAGGACGCTTTTCTATTTTAACTTAGTACTGGATATAACGAACAATTCACTTTAACGAACAGGACTGACAATAATTAGATTCGTTAAAACGGAAAACTACTGTATATATTTTATTCAATATGATAATATTTTTAATTTATTGTTGTTCTTTGATTAAGCCACATAAATACAATTTTATAGCCCAGGAAGTATAATGCTTAAAAAGACTTGTTTATCATATCTGATCAGGGATGGCAAAAAGCTCTTTTGTGTTGTGTTAATAGAATAGAATTAAAAAACAGTCAAAATTCATAACAACGTGTTTCATATTAAAAGTATTCTTTTTTTAACACAAACACAATTCGCAAAGCGATTAGCTTGTCTGCAAAAAAAAACACCCAGGGTCTATGATGGGAATCAAACCCACGACCTCTGGACTGAGAGGCTAGAATCGCTACCACTCAGCCACAGGGGCACCCAAAGTTGTTGATATTAAGGGCCTAATCAAGGTGTATCTAACTAGGTGGCAGCGCTACTTCAGCTGATAATTTTTTGCTCTGTGTGCTTTGTAGCTGAAGAATGTCAAAAACTTCGATTTTATTTTGTTTTTATTACCATTATTTTCGTACTTTTGACATTCTTCGGTTCTTTACACAGCTATGGTTGCCGTATTTTTGTATAAAAAATTCTTACGCAGTCACCTGTATAATTACACCATGGGCCTAATTTTGTAAAACGTTTTTTGTTTTTATAATTTAAATTTTTTTCATGTATAAAATTTGTCAGCACTAAGCTTTGCGTTTTATAAAATTAGGCCCTAAGTGTCGATTTTTAAAAATTTTGTTATTTAAAATATCATCAAACAAAAATGTACAAAATACATTACAAAAAGTACAATTGTACGAGGATTTCCATCCATGTTTCTGATATATATATAAAAACCTTTTTTGCAAGTTCTTGCTAGTAAAGCCTTTATTTACTTTTTCATATCTGGGAGAGTAAATTTTTTAAATTTCTGCCTCACTCATGCGTGGCTATTTTCTGCTAGGAAACTTATTTGGATTTGAAACTGTTGATGAATCTTAAAATCTCATCTATAGTTCGACATGTGGAACGTATACACATCTACACCACTTAAAATTCCTGTAGCCAGCTACTTAGTTGATTTGAAGACGGCAGCAGCATCATAAGCACATGATATTCAAATATAAATACATATTTCAGGATGCCATTTTGAAATATTTTACATTTATAAAATACAATTATTATTTTAAAATGTTTCTTTACATGAAAACAAAAATTATTTCTTTACATGAATTTCGAGATGTTAGTTTTGTTAAATAATATAAAATATATAATTGTAAGCTATCATTCATTCTATATTTTGTATTATATTGGGGCAAAATTATATTTGCTCATTGCGGCCAACAAACATTTAACCCTAGACGCACTTTCTTATTTTTATTGTAGAAACACAATTTTAGTAATCAGTAAAAATTTACTTGTTAAACATTTTTTATTGTTTTTACTGCAACTTTAGTGGTACTGCAGTGCTCATCTATGGTAAATTCATTTACTTTTACTTTTTAATTTTTAATTCCTGTTGTTCATCGTTTAGTTGTTGCTGTTCTTGTTGTTGTGTACGCATTGCAATTAAAATAAATTCAGTAAAGTGCGACTTTGACTCGCGCACATTCGGTTTTGATTTTTTATTTTTTTTATTTAGCTTTCTTCCGTTTTTAAGTTTTTTCAGCTTAAACGATTTTTTTTCAGTTTTATCGCTTTTTTCTCGTTTTGGCGTTTTTTTTCTCTTATTGCGTTTTTTTAGTTTTCGCAATTTTTTTTTTCATTTTGGCGATTTTTTCATTTTGGCGATTTTTTTCTGTTTTTGAGGTTTTTTTCATTTTGGCGATTTTTTCTGTTTTTGGGGTTTTTTGTTTAGGCGATTTTTTCATATTGGCGTTTTTTTTTTGTTGAAGGATTTTTTTCATTTTGGCGATTTTTCCGGTTTTTCGCGATTTATTTTAGTCCTAGAGATTTTTTTTAATTTGGTGCTTTTTTTCGATTTGGCGATTTTTTTTTGTTTTGTTTTTGGCGATTTTTTTATATTTGGCGATTTCATATTTTTTTAATTTTTTAGTTTTACCGTTTATGAAAATTTCAAGAGTTTTGCTCTTACGGTCTCCAAGATACAGCAAGTTGTCAAAATTACAAAGTAAAAATTGCATTAACTAATGGAACACCCTTTAATTTAAACTTTTTAAATTTAGTGTTAATTGTTGTAGTCTGCATAAAAATACACTAACCTTACAAATTTCAAGTGTATATATGTACATACACTTGTATGTATATTACATGAGATTTTAACATTTTTCGTTGCTCGTTTTGGAACACGCTTTAGTTTTTAATTCTCATGTATTTGTTGTTGTAGTGGCCAAATGTCTACATATTGTGTCCAAATTTCAAGTCCGTAGCTCTTACGGTTCATTTTCACCTTTGGTGTACGGAAATATACAGAAAAATAACCGGCGGCGGCGCACCGTCGGCTTCGAGCCGGTCGACTTGTTTGTTTCTCTGCTTAGTATTGCTTCTTTCAAACACTAATACACTCATACATAGCTCACACCGATTTGACAATGCAAAGCAAAAGCAAAAAGCAAAGAAATCTCTTCAAAGAAATCTCAGCAAAAAAATCTCAGCAAAGAATCAAAGCCAAAAAAATTTTCCCCCTAGCGTATAGATGTTTACACATCAAAAAATATAAAATTTTGGTTTTATTGAAAAAAAAATTTAGTTTTTATTCGTATTAAACATAAAGTTTGCTTATTTCAATGCAACTTAAAACTAATAAACAAAAAAATTAACTTTAAGTTTTTTTTACTTTTTTTTTTAAATAGTAAAAAAAAATCACAAAAGACAGTATTTTAAATAAAAAGTTATTTCAGGCATTTGTTACAATCTTACAACTGACACTTAAAACTAAAAAATAAACTTAGTTTGGTTGGAATTTTCAGTAATTTAGTGCAAGAGGCACAGAGATCTATCGTCGATTTGACGAACACAAACTTAAAAAAACATACTTACACACATCTAACGAGACTGCACATTCGCTCCTTCAGCAGCTTGGCAATGACTAGAGCAATGGTCAGCAAGAAAAGAACTAATACATGTTTAGTGCTGTTCCACTGAAAAAAATCGCTCTTGTAAATGTTTAATTGGGTATATGAAAATTATTTTTATGGGTTAATTTTATATGAATGAACGTTTATATGTAGTGGCGCCTTAGACTGTATGTACTAGTTTTTTTTCAATTTCTGGATACATACTCGACACTCAGCATCAACAAAAATATTTAAGCCAAATAAAAGCTTGTTTTTTAACTCTATATTCCACATACTTTGTCCATTTTGTATAGCAATAAAAAGTACTGTTATAAAAAGATTTAAATTAGATAATTTATTTACATGAATAATATAGAAAAAAGAAATTAAATCATTTTGGTGGTATTTGTATATTCTCGGTGTATTTTTTTCATAAAAAATGCGACAGAAATCTGCTCTTTTTGTGTGTTTTATGCTCTTACTTTAGAGTTTTGTTAGTAGTTGTGCTGTGTACGTATGCAAAGCAGAATGCTAGCAGAGCCCTCAGGGCAATGGGATGGTGGACTATGGACTAGAGCTATAAAAAAATGCAATAAGTAATAAAGAAAATAAATGAGAAAGAGTGAACGATGTTCGTCGATTCGACGAAGAAAGTGCGTCTAGGGTTAATTTAGTTTTATTGAACTACAGTAGCAAAATCAGCCTGGAAAACAACCTGCCACCTTGTTATCTTATTGTCGTCAAAATAATCATTCACATATAAACATGTGTATTCTATGTTTGATACATTGAAGCCACTAACTTGCTGTGGTGAATATGTTTAAAGCTTCAGATGCAAAGCGAATTCATACTAGGCGGTCGCAAACGATCAGCTGACTTTTTTGTTGGGTGTCAGACAAATTTTTTGACATTTAAAGTATAAATTTCTCAAAGCGAATTGAGCCGAGGTATATCTTATGTAAATTCGTCTTGTCTGCTGTGGTGAATATAATGTAATTCTTCAGGTGCAAGGCGAATGCGCATCAGGTGCTCTCAACTGCGCGATTGAATATTTTCGCCGCTTAAATGAATATTACTTTTTCAAAGCGAATTGAGGTGAGTCAATTTTGTACGAACAATGCCTTGGTCATTTTTCTTAAAAATTTAAATTTTTCATCAAAAAAAATTGCAACATATCTTTTATATGAGCAAGCCCTGAAATATTTATTTTCTAAACGGTTAAGAATCAAGGCGGATCCAAGTCGCTTTGAGAAGTTAAAACTCTTAATGTCATAAAAATGCACTACAAAATTTGTGTTGATATCCAACGTTTGTGCAAATTACATGCAGCGAAAAAAGTCAGCAGCAGATCGATTGTGATCACCTAGTATAAATTCGCCTTGGTTAAGAATTTTATTTATCGATCTTTCAGCTCAAAAATTATTTTATCTCCCAAGTTAAAATAAATCTGAAATTTTTGCTAAAGGAAGACATTTTGCTACATACTAGCATAACAATATGTATGTACTTATATATATATATATATATGTATAGCCCCTTGTCACTTTTCATTTAGTTAATATCAATTGAATAAAAGCCATCCTACCAGCTTTCCAACAGCTTTAAAGTTAAAATATTTTTTAAAAGAAAACTCCTTTCCATTATTCATGAAATATTTTTATTTTTGTAAATTTTAGCCATTTGTTTAACCTCTTCCATAAAATGACCTTAAAAGTTTTTTTTTTTTTTTTTTTTGCTGCACGATAAATATTTTTGAGTTGTTTTACTTCCCACTTCATTTAAGAAGACACATCGCAAGCTTACATCTTCTTTTATATATATTTTTCACTCATCTACCTTTAACATGCAGTTGCGACTGACTGACTGGTATTCGTACCAGGTTTAAAAAAATTTTGTATATATGTATAAAGATTGCTTTCATTGTCGTTTAGATTTTTACGGAAAATAATCATTTACAAAAGTGCATTTTTTTCTCCCTTTATTTAAAAATTGTTTCATTGTAAATCTTATTAAACTTGTTGTTCAAGGTTATTTACTGACTATTTAATCGAAAAGATCTCTTACCTGTTGTTGTGTTAATGTACAAAGAAAAATGCAGATGAGCGTGTAATTAAAAAGCAGTTTAACATCATTTTCCTCTTAAATTGCTATAAAACCGTATAAATGTTTCAATGGAAAGAAATACGGGTCTGTTCTGCAAATCACGACATGTCAAATCACGGTGATTTCAATAAATCAATAAAACCTAAACCATTGCTTTTATAAATTTGACAATTTATAGAGATGGAAGTTGCATTAAAATATTCTATTATACATGACAAAAACTTAAGATACAACAAAAACCCACTAACAAGTCAGTTATTAATAATTTACTTTTGAAATCACCGTGATTTAAATCACCGTGATTTTCAGAACAGGTTCAATAAATTAGGAAATAAAATTGCTCTTGTTACAGATTTAATAACTAATCGGAGAAGTTTTTTGGTACTTGTTATAAATAATGTCTTGGAGTTTTATTGTTTAGCAGTCGAGTTTTTTTATAAATAACTGATTAAACTCTTGCTGACTAAGCGGTTAACTCTTGCTAAGGAACTGCTAAGCTTTTGCTAATGAAATGCTAAAATCCTACGAAATGACAAAAAAAAAGGAAAGTATTATGATAAAATAAATAATAAAAAGAAATAAATTTAATTTAACATTTTTTAACGCACTAATGATTCCAAGTTATTACTTTCCTTAGTCAGTAAAATATTTTTTATTTTTTATTAAAAATACATTGAAATTGAATATTGAGGGGTTTAGCGGGCAGATCTTCAGGGAACCTTTACCCAAAAATATCTTATAACAACTAGAGATATTATGTGAAACTTCCGTTGAAAGAAAGGAGAAGTTCAACTAATATTAAATATTATTTGAACTTCTTTATTTTCTTGCTTTACCACTGTTACATTTGCGGATTTTTTTCAGCTCGAATTGTAGTTGTAAGTAGTATGTAATGAAAATAAATGTAAAAAACACTAACAAGCATTCAATGCTTTCAGAAGAATAGACTGTTGCCACACAAACATTTCTGACCGGGTGCAGTCATTCATTCATTTTGGGAATGAAGTATGTATACTAAAAATGCCTGCCTACAAACGCCGATAAGAACTTTCAATTTACGAAAACATTGATGCCTTTTTAAAAATAATTTAACAAAAAATGGAAAAATATTTAAAATTTATATAAAAAATGTGTAACCATTAACTGACGCTTTGCATAAATTCAACAAATCAATAAACTATGCACGAGTTCAAAAACTTACTGTTGATAAATTAAAGACAAATTTATGTTCTATGAGTTCCTGAATTAAAAAAGATACGAGTATTTTTCAAACGAAATTATTTCAAATCACTTTGCTAAAGTTCAGCCACCTTTAATTGTACAAAATATGTATGTAAAAAAAGTACGTTTAAAAATTTTAATGAGCAAATTTATAACGAGGAGAGTGATAAGAATAAATGAATAACATTATAAACGATTTCATTTATTCATCTTTTTTTAAGTTCAAATGTTTCCAAAATTTAACACTGAAAAAAATTTAAACATAGAAAGAGGGAAATTTACTCCAAACTATTTACAATTTTCGTTGGTTGATTTATTTTGTTGTGAAAGAAAACAGAGGAACAGGTTACAAACAGTGTTACCGTTGTACGACTTAATTTGCATTACAGTACTTCTTATTATTTAGTTCATCCTAGAACCTTTCCGTGTTGGGGTGAAAGTAGAGGTGAATAAAGGTTGTTAAACACCAAATAGAGAATAATTGTCTTGCGGTTTGTGCAATTGCTTAAAGAATTTAATATTTTATACAAGTGCCACTAGCATATTGCAGATTTTTTCAAACCTTTCACCCAAGAACACCGTGCTGCACGGACAAATTTTGATATGTTTTGGGGCAAAGCAAGTTATAGCACGTTTCCACATTGAGCAAAAGGGGAGGTATAAGAACTCAGAAAATAGCTTTACGTAATATGTGAAAAGACCCTAATGTCTTAAAATGTCTGAATGATGTCTGGAAGAGTTCCACGTTGAGTGTAAAAGGGTTGATAGTCTCAGCTAAGAGGACATATTGAAATCCAAGTGGGAAACAGCAATTTCAATTTCTTTGATTAACAATGAAGTAAACAAAGCGATATTTTTTTGGCAGCGAAGAATTTAACATTGTGAAGAAAAAGAGTTGTTGAGTGAAAGATGCAAAATAACAGTGTTACGTAAATAAAGTGTTCTAATTAAATTAAAACTGCAAGCATTTGACTTTATTTTATTTGTTATTAATTTTAATAAACACACGTGCCTGAAAGCTAAACACGTTATGGTAAATTTGATAGTTTTTTTGTGGTCCCTTCCTTTTAGGAAAGGGTAGCTCCTACACAAAATAATATGAACCTTAGCATAATTTAATAATAGCTTTCCAATGTTTGATAAAGGCTACTTTCCAAATAGTGTGCGTAAGTAGGCGGACCAAGACATACAAATCGCTTCTAGGTTATTGTTAAGACAAAGTGAGCTATTGTCAAATATTTTATATAATAACTTAAAAGACAAGAGAAGATAGAGAAGAATTCACCTTAATATTAATATGACGGTTGTACTGAAGTACTTCTTCTCTTCTTGTTTAGCATAGTAATTCTATCTCTCTCTCTCTCTCTCTCTCTCTCTCTTAGTTTATTAAGCATAGTAACTTTGGTAAGAAGAGATTTTTGCATCAAAAAAATAAAACAACTACACTGATTGTCTTGTTTTCAGCAAAGTGATTTATAAAAAACTTAGTCTCGGCTAAAAACTTATCTGGAATATAAGTTTTTTAAACAGAAGCTTTAAGATCGGGTGATTCCTTCTCTTTGTCAGAGTTTTTTAGTGCTTGTCTTGTTTTGAAGACGATGAAAATATAAATTTTAAAGACTATATTCTTAAAAACTATCACGGAATACTTTAACTTATTAAAATAGAGAAATAATAACTTTGTAATGTAGCCACTACCCACCTACTATCAACAATAAATGATTCACTGATATTGCAAAACCCTTTATAAATTCACTTAAAATCGTCTTCATTTTCTATAAAAGCCAAGCATTTGAATTTTGAGCCTACTGTCAGTTCATTTTAATGATATTTATAATAAAAAGTGACTTAAAATGAAAATTGTATCAACGAATTGCACATTGTCATCTTAAAATGACATGAAATAAAACATGAAAAATAATTACATGTGTACAATACACATACATAATTATTTATTTAATATATGTGTAAAATAAAAAGAAAACTAAGGCACACAATGCAAGTAAGAGTTGGTTTGGTTGGGAGTTTTATACTTATCACAGTCATTTTTTTTCTTTTCCATTTATTTTTTGCGTACAATTTCCTTTTATATTTGCTTTGAGCGTGCTTATACATGTACAATCTGGCTTACGAACATAATTGTTTAGTGTGTGCTTTTTTTGAATGCTTTAAGAAAAAAGGTAGCTGGCAATTCATTTCACTGAAAAATTATAGTTTTTTAAAATTATTAAATTATACATGTAGATTTTTAATTGTGATATTTCTGCACTAATTTGACGTTGATAACTTTCTTTGAGTTTATTTGAATTATTATTACGTGCATGCGTATATTTTGAATATTTCGTTTTTATTATTATATTATTTATTTGTAATGTTTCTAATTTGCCAAGAAGGAAGACATTTTCATTATATATAGATACATATGTACATATTTTTATTTATTGCAAAGACTCAAATGATGCAAGATAAAATTGTGTATGCCACATTGTACTTCTGCAAATTTCATGTTAAGATTTATTTACATAAGTGAGTATAAGCGTAAATATTTTGACTGCTTGTTTCTTTTGTTTGTTTACTCGTACATGAATAATAATGATGTGATATTCACACACTTTCATAAATAGGCAGATTTGCTTTAATATATGTATATATATATACAGTGAAATCTCCCTTAACGGATACTTCCTATAGGCCAACACCCTCTTTAGACGGACAATTTTGACAAGTCCCCACAGAGCTCCATAAGAAAAGCATTGCAATCGGTGCCCCTTGAACGGACTCTCTCATGAACGGACGCCGACACCCGCTTGACGGAAAAAAATTTTCTTGAACGGACATTTTGATTGTTTTTTCCGATTTTTTTTTCGTGCCATAAATTACGAGTACAAATAAGCTTCAAAAGAATCTTAATTTGCTCGCCTTAACAACAAGCTTCGGTTTGTCATATTTACTACATCAGATATATACAAACTAACTTAGCGTCTAGATGTGCGATTAACTTTCACATAACACGAGGGAGAACATCGTCAGGATATAAAAAAAAATATTTCGATATTTTTTTCATCTTATACAAGGGGAGCACGTAATCTTATATGATTTCATTTTATGCAAATGCTCATCGAGTTAATATCTACTGTTTTTTGCGTAATTATTTATTTTATTTTTATTTTTTATACAAATTTTAATTTATAAATCAATTAAACACACTTACATAACATTGTTGTATGTAATACGATTTCTTGCATCGATCTCATAAAAATTCTTATAACATTGAGATAACACTACACGTAACATTATTTTATCTGCGATTGAATTTGACAATCTCATGTTATACATATATTCATCGCTTGACTTACATTTTCAAAATGTTATTGTCAGGACCTAAACACGCCAAACTATAATGGGGGAATACCTGTATCTATTGAAATACTATACCACTTATAAAACATTTTAAAATTTTATTACATATGAAAATAGTGCATATTTACACATTAATGATTTTTTGTCATTAAACCCAATTGAATTGTATATTTTTTTAAATAAAAGTGTTTAAAAAGAACTAACCATCGTAGGAAGATTTTACTCATTTAAATGTGCAGCTTTCTCTTGACCGGACACAGTCCCCTTGTACGGACACATTTCAATGGTCCCTTCGGTGTCCGCGCAAGAGAGATTCCACTGTATATATATATATATATATATATATATATATATATATATATATATATATATATATATATATATATATATATATATATATATTATATTGTTTTTTTTTTTGTTTGCTTATCCGTAAGCCGATCAATATTTATAAAACTTTGTTTTCCCCACAACAGATTCATTCAATGAAAGTACGTTTCTTGAGTCTTTAGTTTTTAACGGTATATTTTGTGCGTAAACACAACACTGGTGAATAAAGTAATCGCACCAAAACCAAATAGTGATAATTATACTCACCACTAATTCTACTTTGAAATATTTTTCATAACAGTGGACTATAGAAAATGTTGCAATTTTTTTTGACCAAAAATAAAAAAAATTAATATTGAAAATTCTCAATTATTTGTATCTAATATTTCTAAAACATAATAAATTAAACATATCTGCTTACAGTTTTTCGTCACGTAGTAATATGTTATGCAGTAGAGACTGTATGCATTGAGCACATTGTAGATTTTAGGAGCAAGATTTCAGTTTATAAGTTCTAAAATTTTATGAATGGAAGATAGTCAAAAAAAGTGAATTCGTGTATTAGGTCGATAAAATCGAAATTACTGAAGTGACCTTAAGGTAAACTAACAGCCATACCCAAGCAAAATCAATAAGTATTGTGTTTTAATGCACTTAGCATTAAATCTGAAGTTTCAAACATAAACAAGAGCGTCAACATTGTTATCTTGTTTATTGAAACCCACAATAAAAATAAAATATAGAAATAAGACCAATAGATTGAGCTCAAATCTTATTAACAATAACAAAAACTGTTTTTAGTAGCCAATTTCACTACTTCAGGTGTTGTAAAAATTAAATTTTCCAATTGCAAAGCCTTGCCACCGCATTGTTTCGACTTGCTTCATACAAATTGTATGGGCATGAGAATTTTTGAAACCCAAAAAATAGAATGCCGCTCTTATTTTGGTATGGCTGTAATAGAACTATGAAGTATTTTTTAATCAATCAATTATCTTCCGAATTTGAAATACCCTTTACAGCTGAGAATATTTGCTATTTTTCTTAAACTACAAAAAGAATAGAAAATTAATATTTTGAAACAAAAAGTCTCCTCAATGCGTAACTATACGCAAAGAAAAAATATGGTTGAGGTAACCATAATTAAACAGCAACATACTATGATTGAATTATATGGTTGCAGTCAAATCATATTATTGTTAATAGAAAAGCAAACTTTAATAATATTATTATCAGAGTTAATAATAATATTATCTACAAAAACAATAAACTTTGTTACAACTAATCTTAGTATTGTAAATATGACAACACTATTGTTAGATGTGACTAAAATATAATTGAGACTCACCATACCATGTTCTCATATTATATTAATATTTTTAAATAAGACCACAGTATTATTTAATATAATAATACTATTTTGTTTTTTAATCATATATTTATTGTAGAAACAGCTGTGCATTAAATTCGAAATAAAAATAAATTAATATTGTTGAAATAAAGTGTATATATAGATATGTATACTTACACGAAATACAGACATGTCTGTATAAAGAGATACACAAATGTTTATATATTTTTATTGGTCTAACGTTTTGTTTATTTATACTTTATTTATTTATTAATTTATTTAACACCACGTGTGCACTACTGAAAGCTTAAAAACGAAATACAGAACTGACAGATGTTTCTGAAAAAGATTTTTTTAAAAACTTAACATAGTATGGTTTTGGATAACATTATATTGTTATTTGCATCACATTATTTTTAAGTAATAACACAAATTATGTTGTAGTCATACATTTTTAACAAAACTATATTGTTAAACTCTAACCATATCACACTTTTTTATGGATGTGATAATCTAATTATTAAATTCAAACATTACTCTGTTTATCGTAACGAAATAAATGTTTAAAATAACAATAACTAGTTTTCAACGACCACACATTTGTTTCAGAGAACATAATATTGTTTTCTCAACCATTCTACAATCATATCTTTTCTTTGCGTGTAAGCCAATTAAGAAGGTGTAAAAAAAGTGTTTAAAATCGTCACGCGAGAGAATGCGTGATAGCATGCTTGAACATGAGAATGTGTAAGCAAAGAGAATGCGTGAGCATGATCAGAAGTTGTGGGAAGACGTGAGCGTGAGTGGTAAGAAATTTATTTTATTTTATTTTTTATTTAGTGCTAGAAACGTTTAAACTATGCAAGTCTTAAGCTTAAATTAGACGTGACATAGCCATAATGCCATAGCCATAACCAAACCAAAAAATAATTGGTTTCTATGGCGTTATGGCGAGTCACCTATAATCAAATACAGTGTTGCCCATTAGTTTGGTTCGAACGGCTGTTCTCTATGGCTATGGTTATGTCACGCCTGATTGAGCCTTTATTGCTCAGCTGATTAGTTTGAGGGAAAGAGAGACGAGAGAAAAAAAGATTTCTGAGGGGAAAACGTTTCTGTTCCCGTCGTCTCTCCCTCTCTCAAACTTATCAGGTTAGCAATGAGACTTGCATATTTTAAACTAGGACTAAGGACGTATAAAGGGAAGATTCTGAAGTTTGATTCCAAAAAATAATTTAAATTGGTCCTGCCGTTTGACTGTAATTAGTTATGGCCTTATAGCTAAATTTGCTGTAGTGCAGCATAGAAAGTAACCACCAAACAGTTAAGTTTCCCTCCAAAAAAGTTTAAAAAACCGCGTTGCCACTTGTTCGAGCTGTTCGAATCATTCCAGCTGCTCGAATTATTCGAGTTGTTCGAATTATTCGAGTTGTTCGAATTATTCGAGTTGTTCGAATTATTCGAGTTGTTCGAATTATTCGAGCTATTCGAATTATTCGAATTATTCAAGCTATTCGAATTATTCGAGCTATTCGAATTATTCGAGCTATTCGAGCTATTCGAATTATTCGAGTTATTCGAATTATTCGAATTATTCGAGTTATTCGAATTATTCGAGCTATTCGAATTATTCGAGTTATTCGAATTATTCGAGTTATTCGAATTATTCGACTTTTTCGGATTATTCGAGTTGTTCAAATTATTAGAGTTGTTCGAGTTATTCGTGTTGTTCGAATGATTCGACTTATTCGAGCTATTCGATTACTTCCTTACTGGAATAAAACCAAAAGTAAAATAATTGGTTACTCTACTATTAAGACGTAAAAAAATTCGCTGTTGCTGCTGGTCCAACCTCAAAAACAAGCAAAGGCAAATGCGTCAACTTAGGCAGTGGCTAAAACAAATAAAACAACAACAGTGGTGTTAAAAAACGGCACTTTACATTCATGTCTTCCAAAATAGCAACAACACAAGCATCCATGTATCAATACATCCATACATGCAACAACCTCCACCTGCAATTGTTTTACAAACAGCCAACACCACAAAAGAAATGCAAGTGTCTGGAATTTTTTAGCGATGAAATAAAATTAGAAGAAAATAAATAATTTTAAAACCCAACTCGTTATTGTTAATCGCAACTATAGATAGATGGTTGCTTAGCTGGTTGGTTGGCTGGTTGAATAAATGCTTAGATGGATGACTGAATGGATGGATGAATGTACATACGTTATTTACTTGTCTTGCAAAACCACACTTCATTGTCATTGACCATAACAGCGTGTTAGGAAATTTAATAATGAAATAGATTAAACTATTTTTCTTTTATTTCTTTTATATCTTTGTTTTTCAATTACTACTAAACTAGTTTTATAAAGAATATTAAAAAATAATAATAAAAATCATGGTGTATGGGTTGGCTGGTTGGATAGTAAGAAATTAATTTATTCATTTTATTTGTGAAATGTTGGAATTTAAGCAATTCATTTAAGAAATATTTGGTTTTTTTAATATCTATAAAAAAAATGTTTGCTATTTTTAGAGACTTAACTAAACCAGAGCGTTAATTAATAATAGGCAATCAATAAGATAGAAGCATAGCGAATTGAATTAAATTTTTCGTGGCGGCAACACTGCCCAGCAAAAAATTACACATTACCATTAGAACTCGTTGAAATATAATGACTTACTTTTCTGATTGCCAATTTTCATTACTCGCTTACAAATCACATTACCTAAAATTTAAAAAAATGGCGTGCAAGTTGCTAAATGAAGAGAATGATTTTTTTAGACGAAATAGATTACGTGAAATGTTGACAAATAAAAAAAATGTAAGTACTTCTCAAGAATCGATTATTGTAGTCTCACGCCTTGTTAAAATCATTAAATTGGTAATCCAGTAGGGAAGTGCTTCCACCAAAAATGCTTAATTCCAAACTCGATTACCTTTTTTGAAATTTTTTGCTGGGTGCTTCATATAGACTTTGAGTATATTGAAGCGAGAGGAAATTATTAAGCCTTATCGTGATTGGCGTACTTCGACTTCGACCACGAGATTTTGGTCCTAGATTAAAGAAAAAAATGCTGCGATGTTCTTTAATCCATTGCAAAAACGTCGTAGTCGAAATCGAAATATGCCAACTACGATAAGAGGGATTATCTTCTCCATTCTCTCTCTCTCTCTCTCTCTCTCCCATAGTTGAAGAGTGTGAACTAAAGTAACTAAAGTTTTATTATTTGCCCATGTAGCGAAGCTTTTTAATTTATCACAGCAATTACCTGCCAGTCTATGAAGAAATAATTACAATACCATCTCATTTTGGCCACTAAATGGTCATTACTTATAATTAAGTCATAAAACATTGTTTCCTTAACACATAATTTTTGATTTGTTGTATGTGCTACATATGATTTAAATTGAATTGTGCAATATTGCATTGTTTTTTGTGTTAAATTAAATACGAAATCTTTTAACAATTGGTGTATTAAGACAACATCAATTTTTCATTGTCGTATTGTACTAAAATTGTCTTTTATAACAATTTGAAAAGTGGTATTTTAGCTAATGATTTTTAATATGTCTCTTCCTCAAGTGCAACATATAAATTAATTAATACATGCGAAACAACAATACTAATTTTTAAATATCGCTTATATACTCAAACAACGTCATAATTCAAAAAAAAAGTAGTTCGTCAGAAAAAGAGTTTAAGGTTTTCAATTTACACAACTTAATGGAGAAAGAAAATTTTATTTTTCTCTCAAGAGCTGAGTAGGCAAAATATTTTTATGAAATTTTTACACAATATGAATAATGATATGAGAATTAATTCTGCATCATTAATTCAAAAAATGGATTTTTGAGTTATGTCGTTCTTTGAGCAAATGAGCGATATGTGTATGTTCCTTTTACTCATGAATCAAGAAAACAAGATTGCGTACTCAACATCTACGTCAATATAGAATACACACGTGTGTTTGTTGTAAAAAGTGTGTGTGTGTGAGAGAGAGAGAGAGCACATTCCGCAAGCAATTTTTATCTACTTTGTTTACAACAAAATACTACATCTAGGTCACAGGCAGCGATGCCAACTATTTATAATCCAAACGCGCTACTGCCCTTCTTAAAACTCGCTAGAACGCGCTAAGTTACAGCATTGTCAAATATTTATAGCAAAAACGCGCTATTTTCTACGCTCTAAATTAAATTTCAATAAAAGTCGATGTATGTATTAGTACTCGTATCACAATTAATTGTTCAGATTTTGCAATATTGGTTCCTCGACATTATGTTTTAATAAACTAAAATCATTTAATATAGAATCAGAATCGCCTTCCATATAATCGAAATCCTTCGTTTTTACTTTTAATTTATTTGTTAAGCTTTGCAACAACATATAAATTGTGGAATAGTTTTGCGATTCAAATGCTTTTTGTACTTCAGCTATAGTAGATGGTTTGTAATTTATGTTAAGTTCTAGGGTCATTGTATGTAGTACATATTTTTAGTTGTAAAATTTCAAAATATTCGCCATTACAGTATTAAAATGCATTTTTAATTCTAACCAAGGTCAAACGAATTTTGTTTGCGACAGCTGAATTATTAACTAACTTAAAAATTTTTTCAGAGCTTTTGATATTAGAAAATTGTTAAATTTATACAAAAAAAGTTAAAAAATATGAAACTGAAATGGTATTATTGACTTTATTCAAAACGCGCTAAGAAGGAAAAAAGCGCGCTTGGCATAGTTAAAACGCGCTAAATCTAGCGCGAAATGCGCTAAATTGGCATCGCTGGTCACAGGCATAAATTAAAATAACGGACCTGGATTCATGTCTTTCACTCATATGTTGAGTATAGTCAGCGTTGCCAAATGTTCAATTTTAACTGATTTTAGCTGTTTTTTCAGCATAGAGTAGTTTTGCAGTTTTTTGCCTAAAAAATAAGTTTTTGGGCAGTTTTTAATTTTTACTTTATCTCAAGTTTGTTATTTTATAGTTTCACCCATTTTGCTTAATGTAATAGTTTATTAGTACTTTTTCAAATAGAAATAGAGAATTCGCACGAAATTTGTGTTTTTCTTTGTGGAATTTGCTCTTTTGTTTGCAAGTTGGGTTCATACAGACGTAGCACTTCCTTTATTTATATTGAGTTTCCTTGCTTTAAACACAAGTTTCTTCATTGAAATAATTCGATCCCTTATAGATTGAGATAGAACACAACGAAATATATATATACCAAATTAAAGGATAGACTCCATAGAATTTGAAGCTATACACCTTTTTTCAGAACTCTCTTAGCAAAATTTCACAACTTCACAAAAAAAAACAACATTTTATTTTGGCTAAGCAAGTGTATTACATAAATATGTCATTGTGCACTTCAAATAAAACAAAATCTTAAAAAACAAAAGCAAACTTATCTTATTTATTGAATTTTTGATCCACTTACTTCTTTATGTTGATTCGGCAAAAAAAAAATCCCTGTGTAATTTAATGCAAAATATCCCATAGTGCAACTAAAACACTCCAATTTCAATTAATTAAAAATTTTATGAATTTGTAGAGCGATATTTTCTTAACTGATAACGATGAGGGTTTCGAGATGGTAAAACGTGACAACTTGAAAAACATTATCAAGTCATGATATAAAAAATACATCCTCCCAAAATATACAAAATACTAAAGAATTTTTTATGATCACATTTTTTACATGAAAATCATTTTTTTTTTCTTCTAAATTTTCAGTTTTCCAAAAAAATACTATGGCAACTCTGTAGCATTAATGGCGCTTTTGTCAATTCACCTGTGTGGTCAGTTCAAAATACTTTTGGTAAATAAATTGCAAACAAGTCCCAATTTACATACGTCATGAGCCACTTACCATCGATTGTTTTCCTTTTTGAAACTAGTCAATAAAAATGATCACACTATCGTCCCAAAAACTAGATCTTGCCTGCAGATGGAACTTGTCTTCTTGGGACACAATTCTGCAATTACAGTCCACTTCTTTAACTAATCTCTTGCATCAGATGTGAAATGGTAGGCCCATGTCTCATCTATGGTTACGAATTGACGCAAAAATTTAGCTTTTTTTGCAGTGAAACTTAGCAAAATATTACATTTAAATATACCTTATAGTAAGCACAACGCACATCTGATTGAACCATCTCTAGGTTCAATCAGACGTCCCATAACCATAGAAAACAGCTGTTCGAACCAAACTTATGGGCAACACTGTATATTGTTAAAGTAGACTCGCCATAACGGCATATTAATTACTATAAAAACCAATTGAATTCTATTTTGGTTATGGCTATGGCATTATGGCTATGGCATGTCTAATTTAAGCTTATTGCACTTTATGAAATACTTTTCACTGCAGCTAGCTTAAAGATCTTGCGCCGACAATCATTCAATACTCTTCAGTAAATTTTCTTAACCGTTCTTGGCGTGGACACCTCAATTATTCCATCACTATGGTGCTAGTCTTGGCAACTAGTACGATTTCTTTTAAACTCTATCCAATATTTTATAGTCAAATACAAAGAAGGTTGGTCTGAAAACTTTTAAATGAAAGCATTGAATTACATAAGGCCAACCAATTTTTTTACATGTTTATTTTTTATGCCTCCAAAACACAAACACTGAATATATGCCTTGAAACTTAAAAAACTTGTTTTATAAGGTTGCCACTTTACACCAAATTAATTTTTGAAAGCTACTCCAGCCATTTTTATCTCAAAAAGTAGGATTTTGGTACCGAAACCCCTTTTTTCAACTACTCAATTTAAAAAATCGAATGAAGCAGTTTTGTAGAGAAATTTTTAAAACTGAAATGTACCTGTATTGTTTTTAAGAAAAATTTTAAGTTTAGTAAGAAATTACTTATGTTTTCATTCAATTCAGAAAACCATATACATATATAATTATCTTGATAATACCATTTGACCTGGATGTAGACTGAACATAAATGGGAATATCATAAGCCTTTAAGAACTTATGCCCAAATATTAACTTATTTCTAATTTTCAAAGGGAATAAGTATACAGCCTAAGATTTTCCCAAGATATTCTTTCAATGAAATTAAAATTGCTAATGTTTTGTTTCGATTAAAAATAATAATCCCCAGGAATTTTCTGAAGTATATTGAAATGTTTTCTAAAAAAATGCAACAGACACAAATACTGACATTTTTCGTCGCTTATTGGTGTGGTCGATTTACATTAAATTCCATATTCTTATCTTTATTTAGTCCAGATAATGTTTGATGCCAACTCTCAACGATCTAAAATCACTCGTTATAGTTTTTACACAATAATATATAAATCCATTCCAGTGAGTGCATCAGCTCGGATAGTTTTTGTACTGCCCTCGTACATATTATAAACATTTGAATATTTTGAAAAAATTTTGGGTGTAAAAAATCTTTCTGATAAAGACGTTAAATGAAATTATTATACATATACTGCTTTCATAAAATAGCAACAAAAAGATATTTATGAAACACACCCTGCCTGCAATGACTTGTTTTTTATGGCCACTATGCAACTATCTGTAATTTTAAAGTTGGAATGCGAAGCGTGTTTAAGAAAAAATTTAATTTAAATTCAGGTTTTGAATTCTTTTCAGGCAACTGACTACAAATATTCTGCGCTTTTATAAACTACTTTTTTTAAATAAAAACAAAAGAAAAGATCGAGACTATAAATTAAAATTAATACTCCGATAATTATAAATAATATTTAATTTATAAAATCGAACCAGTTAAATTGAAATAAATTAGCTTGACCGTCTTTAGGGGGTCATATTATCCATGCCCATTAAAATAAAATCTGTGCATGGTAGATAAAAACTGAAAACAGAATTAAATTTAGGGCATTAATGTCTCTATATGACACATATTTTTATTTAAGAGAAAAATTTTCAAAACAGTGTAATGGAATAATGATAATTTTTAACTCTACATTTTAAATTTGATTTTATTAACCCCCCGTTTCTACAAGCCAGGCAGCTGACTCGTCTAAAAAAATTTTATTAAAATAACTAAAAAAAATTAGTGCTTTTTAGGAAAATTTTATGCTCAAGTCGACCGTCTGGGTTTTAAAATCAGGGAGTAGGATGGCATGACAATTCCATTTATTTTCTATTAAATTTGAATTACCAAAGTGTTGAGCTGCAACCTCCTTAGTTTTACTTTAAACCTCCTTCTTAATAACATAATAAATATCTATTTATTAGTTTAAGATTTTATTTTAGTTTGCTTATGTTATATTCGCTACACAGTTTTTTTATTTTTTTACAACAATTTAATGTTATTTTTCTTTCTCATACATTTATTTATATTATATTTATTTATATTGGTAGTATTAATGAAATTGCTTGTTAAATTTTCGCTTGATGTATGAAAGTAATAACATGACGGTAAGTGAGTTGTATGAACAGCAGATAATTGAAGCAAGACCAACCAAACCACTACAACTTTAAATGAAATGTTTTTATAAAAAAAAATAATAATAAAAAAAGTGTTATTTAAATACATAATTGATGGTCAATGGTGATAAATTTTAATGAGAAACTTGTTAACTGTAACTTATCAATGATGAGCAAAATAATAATTTAGATAAATCAAGCCAATTTTGATTTGAATGCCGCCAACCAATGAAATTGGTTAGGCCAACTAATGTAAAACATTTAAAAATTTTAAATCAAAAAAAATTATAGTACAACTCGTGCAAATAAAAACACAGTTAAGTAAATAAAAACAACCATAGCATACTTTTAGGAGTCTTGCCCATTATCCACCTCTAAATCAGTGGTGGGCACAACTCATACTGTTGTTGTATTGATGTGGATTAGTACATAGTGGTGAGGTGGCAGATTTACCCACTAAACACAAAACCCAGCGTCTCAAATATAATGCTGCATTATATATACATTTATATCATTAGGTAATATTTGACGCATTTGAAAAAAAACAAAACAGTGGAGGCTATTCTGGAAAACGCGTCGAAGAAGCGAAGAAAACAAATTTTCAAAAATTGTTTTTACTTGCCATGCATTTCTTAAATGTCAAGGATTTACGAATTAGTTTTCCTACAATAATGAAAATTTTTGTTTAGCTCACCAGGATTAATTGAATATATTTTTTTTTGTTTTTTTTTTAATAAAATAAAAAAGTGTTAATAACATAAAAGCCATTGTTTGTTACCAAATTGTTTGTTTAAATGAAACTCGCGTATTTGCTTAATAAATATTCTTGAAGAAGCACCGCCTCATGCGCATTCGCCGCTGCCTCATACGTAATACGCTTCATCACACAACTATGTCCCCCAGCAATGTTCTAAGTCCACTCATATAATTTCTATTTAACCCATTCCAATCCAATCAAAGCCCGCAAAAACTTGTTGAAATAAGATTTTGCATCCCGTTGTCACCCTTGAATGGATTTCATTGATGGGAGCATTTATTTATGAGTTTCCAGCTCTAAAGCAAATCTTGTATTTTAATATTAAACTGGTCTATATTAATTTATTTATTAATAATTTTTATGTGTAACCTTAAGTCCCCTGGAAACAATCAAATAAACCTATCAATCACTGCATATGTGTGAGTGTAGCATGCTTGTCTCTTAAAAGGAGACGAACATATGTATTTCCATATTTTTTTCCAAAATCCTTTAAAGTGTAAAAACAATCAAAAATTAAGAAATCTAAATAAATATACAGTTGCATTAACATGTTGCACGTGACATTTCTTAAGTCATGATATTTATGTTCTTTATATTGCTCTTTGTACGAAATCGTCACGAAACAAGCTTAATAAAAATATTTTTAAATTAACAGAAGTAAATATATAGAAGTAAGAAAATAAAAAACATGTTGATTATTGAGTTCTTGTTTCAACTTTGTTATTTGTTGTTGAGCTTCTCATTTGTTTAAATGAACGTTTATAACATAATAGCTCTAGTTGTTCTAAGAAGCTTTGGGTAAAGGTTCCCTGATGATCTGCATTAGCAACAGTGAAATGCGCCTAGGATCCAGCTAGACCCCTCAATAATCAATTAAAATGTATTTTTAATACAAAAATTTTTACTTAATAAGTAAAATATTAATTTGGGATTATTAGTAGTGCGTTTAAAAATTTTAAACTTAAATTTTTATGCATACGATGTCGCACGTGACCAACTTTATACGGATAATAAGATCACAACTCTTTACGTTTTTTTGCAAAGATTTTTATACTAATTATATTATATATTATTTTATTTTTAATTATTTATTATTATTTTATATTATATTAATTGTTGTTGTTGTTGTTGCTTTCTGCATATTTATGTTTTTATCAATATTGCACGTGACATCAAAATATGCGAGTTTGCAAAGCAAAAATTTAGAGTCGCTTAAAATCGCAGTCGAATATCTCGAAGTGAATTAGGTATAAATGTTAAATTTTTTTTACATTAGTTATATTTCTTTGTTTTTCTATTAAAATATGATAAAACAAATTGTTTCGTAGAAGTTTGAATTTGATGGTGTCGGTGGACATTTTAATGGAAATACCCATATGTATGTATCTATTTTAAATTTTTTTTTTCGTTTTGTTAATCCTCCTTTATCCTCCTGTAAAGTCAGTTCACCTTTTTTTTATACACTATAACATTAACGTTTAAGCGTAACTGCTGGCAACTTTGTCATTAAAATTGAAGTAATGCCAAGTTTGCAATATACATACACATATACAGAAAATTTGATATCACTTGCTTTTAACCGTTTTTGACTACACACATACATATATACAATTTTGTATCATTTACGAACCAATTAGCAGACAAACAAGCCGCCTTAAATAATCGGCGGCGGTGGCTTAGGAAAAACTAGTCGGTGGTGGCTCATAAGCCGACTTGAGCCGACTGACATTGACAGCCGCTGATTTTGATTTTGATAAGTTTTTTCAACATTTTTGTATAAATAAAATTCAAAAACTTGATGACTTCCATATAATTTGTAAGATGTGGTAACAATTTGCCACTATAAGAAACAATTAGCCGGCTGCAATTTAGAGCCGAGGCTAGCATCGTCGCCAGCTTGAAATTACGTTGAAAATCGGCAGTAGCTCTTAAGCCGGCTGTGAGCCTGTGGCTTATTTCTTTACCCAATTAGACAATTCGAAAATTGCTTTCGAAAGTTTTGATCTTTCGAATCGATTTACAAATAACACCCTGCTATGTTTTGCAAGTATAATATTGGGAAAAATTTTCTATTTAGAGTTTTATATTCTCACCTCTTCATTTAATAATTTTTTTTTTATATTACTTATGCAAATTCAATAATTTTTTTTTATTTCCTTTTTAACTAATTGTGCTTGCTCAACCTTAATTATAATTTTTGTGATAATATTTGGAAATATATGTATGCAGTTAAGAGACAGGAAATAGCGGAAGCCGTTCAGAATATAAAATAAGTCTTGTCTTAGCGGCTTCAGCGCTCAATGAAAAGCAATAAATTTGTTTCAAAATATCATTTGTAATGTTCTTGCATTTAATTTTTTATGCGTAGAATACAACTCTTTTTACTTTACTAAAGATTTTCTTATCCAGTTACGAAAATTTTTTGTTTTATGAAAAACTATCATTATGCAAAGTATTTTATGTAAAATATTTCTTTTGCCCCTCTGCTGAAACAATTAGTCATAACAACTTGATTTACTAAGATGTTGTTGAAAAAATAATATGGTTTTGTTAATAAAATTTATCCCACGACCAGATGTAAAGTTCATTTTTTCACACACTCACTAACAAGGCAAGTTTTTTCATTGTTTTCAAAAACTAGAAGAAAGAAAACTAACTTATTATGTATAAGTAGCGCAAAAGTGACAGTTTTGAAAGGAAATAGAGCATGACTAGAGTTGTAAAAAATTTCAATTAAAAGTTGTGATTGTTATTTAAGCAATATGATCATTTCACAAATGAGATAAGTAAATTAAATGTAGGTCTTTTATAAATATAATACAAAATTTTTAAGCTGCTTGCAAAGCCAAAAAGCTTATTTTTATCTCTTATTAATTAACAAATTCGAAAACGTTTCAAACCTTGTTTTTTTTTTTTGTTTAATTTTTTATCAGCTCTTATTAAAATTTTTGTTAAATATTTTGAATTATATTAAACCAGTTTATCTGCATATTAAAAATCTTGTTGGTGAATAATAAATTGTCTTTTAATATTAATAACAATAAAAAGTTTTTGTGACAACCACAAACAATATCAACACTAGCTGTAACATCATCTTATTGCTACTTTATTAAGAATTTTGTTTCATCTTTTTGGCAAAGAACTTCATATTTGTATTTCTTTTCTATATTTCTTTATACATTTTTAAGCGTTTTAAGTTATATTTGGTGTATCATTTTACATATGGATACTAATTTGAACTTCATTTTTATTTTGGTTTCACAGAACTTGAACTAGACAAACATGTATTTACTTTTTATTTCCGTTTTTTTTTTAATTTTAGAGATTTATTAGTGCTGAAATTAAAAGTATCTAACGTTTTTTTTATTTATTAAACACATTGACCACAGCAGGCTACACGACTTCACGCCTTCAAATAACGCTAGCTGAATTAGTTATTATGGAAATGCCAGCAGCAGCATAAGCACTCGATATTAAAGTATAAAAATATATTTTTTAGTGGTGGTACCTTCAAATACATATATCAAAATAAAATTACTCTTGTAAAATGTGTTTATATCACGTAAAAGTAGAAGAATTAATCAATTTCATTCTTTATAAGAACCTTTGGGTGTTCTAAATAATATGGAATAATTTTTAGTTATCATGCATTCCACACTTTGTATTATATTGGCAGCACTATATTTGACCTTTGTTAGCAACAAAAATAGTAATTAGTTTAATTTGACTGCAACGTTAAAAACAGCATGGACAACAACCTGCAGCAGTATATTTATTTTTGATATATTGAAATCAGTAGTCTGCTGTGGTGAATTTTTCAGGTGTTTTACTCAATAATCTTTATGCATTTGACACATCCACCACAGTAGGCTACCGACCACAAAATATCAAGGATAGAAATCACATGTTTTTATATGAGAGTGATTTTTTTAACGTGCGCCATAACACTAATAAATGCAGTCTATACCCGATAAATTTTTCTCTTGATAACGATTTGACTTTTACCATGATAGATATTTATCAGCTATTGACTGGCTTGAAAAATTTATAGCTTGCAAATGTAAATATTATTTATCTAAATCGATTTTAATAAAAGCGGCTTTTATATTGATTAAATACAACTCTGTGTGAATCACAGTACAAAGCATGAAACGATTAGCCGCCATATTTTAAATTATTTATTACAGGGATGCTGCAGTATGATTATTATGCTAGCTACACATTTTGCAACATGTTATCGATTGGTTATTGGTTTGCTGCAAACTTAATGTATTTTGAATATTCTGTGCCGCAACCCATAACAAAACGACGATATGTTGCATATTTATATTTATTTTTTAGCAATTTTCGATTAAGTCGATTTTCTCAAAAACGTGCGAACAGAATTTTTGCACGGTTGCCTCATTTTGTTCACCAAAGTGTCCACTCTAAGAATGTATAACGTTTTGGCGTGGGAGTCCAACAGTGCTCCTAGGAAAATTCATCCACGGTTTTTGTTTTGTTTCCCCCTTTTAATTCCCAAAATCGACGCTATTTCGTCGACGCTATCTTGGTGCACGTATTCTTTTAAAAACAGCAAGGCAACAGGGTGGCGGTTATTCGTTTTTATACGTTTACGTCATATAAGTTCATTTCGAAAGAGTAATTTAATTTTTATAAATGAGAAATATTTGAAGGTGGCAATACTGAACTATGTATTTATATTTAAGTATGAGATGTAGATGGTGCTGCTGCCGTCTTCAAAATAAATAAATAAAGAGGCAACAAATGCTGCTAGCGGCATTTGAAGTGGTGTGTTCGTGTAGGCATTACTCTGCCCTGGCTCAACAAATACAACAAAAATAAACTCTATTTTAAATCGACTTAAAAGAAAGGAAGATGTTTTCAATCCGCCAGTATTTTTTTTTTGTTGTGGTTATGTTACTCCGTAGTTTGGTAAATTTTAGACCGATTGTAAAAAATCTTTTTTTCTGGTTTGTTAAGATGGTATAGCTTCCATTTGGTAAAAAAAGTAGGCGGGGACATGCCCACTAATTTTTCTTATATGATTTTATGATATTTTATTGATTTAATTGTTACTAAAGCTACCACCCAACGCATTGGACTCTCTTAATGACACAATCTCAATGTTTAAAAAATGGGCGGAGCTACGCCCATTAAAACTCAATATTATATTTCACATGCTTCTATGTGACCGATTCTTATGAAGTTTGGCACACACTACAAGCTTAAAAAATGCATAGTCTTGCTTTCAAAAAAGTGGGCGGGCCACACCCATTAACATTTAATACTATATTTCACGAGCATCTACTCTATT
Source organism: Tachina grossa (assembly GCA_949987645.1). Lineage (NCBI taxonomy): Eukaryota > Metazoa > Arthropoda > Insecta > Diptera > Tachinidae > Tachina > Tachina grossa. Next base: position 223,159,576 of record OX465274.1, read on the forward strand.
GCTTTTTACCAAACTTAACACACACCATGAACTCTAAAAAATATTTAATCTTGTGTTTAAAGAAGTGGGCGTGGCTTCGTCCATGAAAGATGAACATTAAATGATATGTACTTTTTTTATGTGATACTGACTAAACTTGGCAAAGAGTTTCGCATTTGAGAATGGCATAATTTTTTGCTTAAGGAAGGATTCGGGGGTATGTCCATTAAAGATTAATGTTATATTTCACGTGCTGCTGCCTGAATGATCCTTACGAGACTTTACCCACACTTTGAGCTCTGACGGACACTAATATTTGCCGAATTGGGCGTGAATACACCCCTAAAACTGACACTAAAAATTTTAAAATAAAATATTTTAAAAAAAAATAAACTAACTGCAAAAATAAACACTAACAGCCTTATTTATGAAAACTATTAGCCCCCATATTTATACAAAAAATAAACTGTGTTTGAAATCCATTTTAAGAAAATTTTGTATTAAAATTTTAAATAAAATACATTTCAAATTTATTTTAAATTTTATGAATATGGGGTAAAGCTTTACAACTGCTCAATATGAAAAATTTTTTATGAAAATTTATTTTAAAAATCCTTTATAAATTCTTAATAATATTTATATATGTATAAGGATGTAAAAAGTTAAAAATAATTTTGATAAAATACTTTGAGACATGTTATCTATAATTATGTTCAAACTAGGTGACAGTAACAATGATAACTAATCATATACAAATAGAATTTACTAAACTGATTTGCACCGACACAAAAATATTTTAATTTTTTTAATTTTTATTTAAAAAGTTTTATTTAAATAAACATTCTCAAGTGCTTATCTTTAATACGATAAATAATTTAAATTTATTTTCTTCTTTTTCTTTTTAAATTCTATTCAATATCAACAAAAATTGCAAAATTTTTGAATATATTACAAAAAAAAAATTTTTGAAATTTTTCATAAAAAAAAAAATCTTTTAGAATTACCAAAACAAGACCAAATTGTGAAACTAAGTTTTTTTGTTTATTTCATAACAATTGTCTGGTATTTAAAAATGTATTTAGTACAATTTTAGAGCCAAACAAAAGACTTAAGAAACAAACAAACTTGTGCTTACAACTAAACAAAAGACTTTGGAAACGAACTTGCAAAATGTGTGATGATACTTTTAGAAACGAAGTTTTTTAAATAAATTTTTTTTAGTTTCTGCTAATTTGAATAACAATACACAACCTCAACTAGATTACAACTAAAGCCTTAAAATGCATATTAGCATTTCTAAGACAAAACTCTCAATAAAGAATAAACACAAACACTTCCGTTGAACGATTTATTTTAAGATAAACACAATAAACTACAAACAGCATGTACGGCGGTTTGAACCTCTTGCCCCTTTTCAGTGAGTGGCCGGCCGTCAAATTTTAATAATAAATTTTTAGGAAGTAATATTAACTGGAAATTTTATATGCCAGCACGTTGAGGCCCATAAAAAAATTGGCCACCAAAATCCTCAAACTGAGTATTCGGTTTTACTACCCTTTGGTAGTACTATCGAAGCTATATTAGCAAGGCTGTATGGATTTCTCATTGTTGCACAGTGTAATTAAAATCTGGCTATTCGAAACATTCTTCTAAAACACCATATTGCTCTGTTTCGCTAGTATTGGCCTGATTAATTATAATTTTGTCTGATGTTCCTTAAAAATTGGTTAAACATATAAATGGTGTTTTTTATTGAGGTATAGAACTTTAAGTTGGCATCATTTTTTTAACTGGCGGCAATTTTATCAGCTGTCAAGTGATTAATATTTAGTTTGGTTTGCCATTTCATCATTAACAGGTTGACAAAAGAACAACGCTTGCAAATCGTGCAACTTTATTTCGAAAATAATGGTTTAGTTCGCGAAGTTTACCGCAAGCTCCGTCCATTTTATGGTCGACATAATCGTCCATCGCATAATTTCGCGGAATGGACCTATCAATTGGCCACCAAGATCGTGTGATTTGACACCATTTGATTATTTTCTTTGGGGATATGTGAAGTCGCTCGTCTACGACAAACCAGAAACGTTAGGGGACTTAGAAGCCAACATTCGTGGCGTTATTGCCAACATACGGCCCCATATGCTCGAAAAAGTGGTTGAAAATTGGACCTGTAGAATTGGCTTTATTCGAGCCAGCCGCGGCGGCCACATGCCTGAAATCATATTTAATGATTAACATTAATGGCATAAAATTATCCTTCCAATAAAGCCAAATTGATGGACATTAAAATGATTTTCTTGTGTTTTATTTCAATTTGAAGTTCTATACCTCTAAAAAAAACACCCTATATAATGACATAGTTATGTATATCTTTCTAAGCTAAAGAAAAAAATTTAACTTTTTTTTCAATATCATAATGGATTTTTTTCCTGCACAAATTCGGTTTACTAATTTTAAAGTTTTAACGAGCTTTATTTATATTTATTTATTAAAAAAAATTTAAATTTTAAATTATTAATATAAAGCTTAATTAGGATTTATATTTTATTTCTTGTTGTCTATTCAACAGATGTTTTATCACCAACAATACATACAACGGATACGACATTTGAGTGTGTTTCTGCTGCTGCTACTCTATTTGTCACAAATAAAAGCTTGGCGGCCATGCCCAGAACTAAGTCCAGCTTTGCGTTTACCCTGCAGGTGTGTATGACTATTATATTTTACCTCTTTTTAGCCTTAATACAGTGGGCAATTTGAAATTAATTTATGATGCATTGCATTACAACTTTCAGATTAATACAAATACTAAATTTTTATTTTCTATTTATTAATTATTTCATTTTTAGATTTCAATTAAAATCTTTATTTAAACTTATACTGTCTAATGCATTAAACACATTCACCACTGCAGGCTATCGGCTACAAAATGTCAAGGATAGAATACACATGTTTATATGAGAGTGATTCTTTTGAAGACAGCAAGGCAACAGGGCGACAAGTTGTTGTCTATGCTGATTTTGTCGTTGTAGTCCAATTAAACTAATTTCTATTTCAGTTAATTTTAATTATTATTCGAACTCCATTTGTTTCTATATTTGTGATTTGAACGGGCTAAAGTTCGTATAGCTTTTTAAGCCAAATTACATGTGATAATTATTAATGAACAAATAACACCAAAGTTAGTTGTAAATATTCTGACAACACATAGTTGAACGGAACAGCTAGCCGTTTTCGAAGGCCACTAAACCTTCATCAGCGTTCTTTTGTATTTGGTCCACTGTGTGTGGTGTCAGTTGATGTAGATTTCTGCTTTATATACTTAGCATTATTGCAAAGGGAATATGTGAATTGTTTTGATTCATCGTATTTCAATTTGCTGAAAGATTTTTTGTATTGTAAGCTCAATTTTACCATCTCTATATTTTTATTTCTATTTCTTTGGCTACAATGAGAAAATTCAATGTTGCCAGTATAGTCAAAAATGTTGAATGAATGATATCGTACAATTATTTCATATTATTTAACAGAAACAATATCCAAAAATTGATGTAAAGCATAAATTGATTCATTTTTATACTTTTACGTCACATAAGTACCTTTCGAAAAAGTAATTTGTTTTTATAAATGCAAAATATATGAAGCTGGCAATACTGAACTATGTATTTGTACTTGCTGCTGTCTCCAAAATAATTAAGTAGCTGGCTACGAGACGACAAATGCTGCTAGCGGCATTTAAAGTCATGCGTTCGTGTAGCCAGCTATTTTGAATATGTTTAATGCACAAGTTTGTTTGACATTTATATTCAACTGCAACATAGCTAATTCACACACCTTCTTAAGTACATCGGGTAACTGTTTAGTACAAATGTTTAGTACAAAAAAAAAACATAATTGCATCACTAAGTTGCATTAGATTTTAAGTAGATTTCGACAAAACCTAGTGACAAAATAGATTTTATTTTGTGTGAGAAATTTACTCGAAATCGACTAGATTTTTCTCGAAATCTCTTAAGTAATATATTTTGACCAGATGTAAATGCGCTATTACAAATAAAGTTGCAAATTATAGGGTAACTAATTTTTAAAAGCATAATAACAAAAACTTTCTTTCGTGGAATCAAACCCTCCAACCACGCACTGATGGCTTAGCACACTATCCACTAGGTTACCAAGGCACGCAAATTTTTCTTTAATTTCTTGTCTTATTTGCCATTAATTTTGTTTATAATATGTGTTAAATAATCCCACTGTACATCGTAAAATATATAAAATATTTGCACTCGAAAGTTATGTAGTCTGTGTGTGGAAAATTTACTGTTTTTTTAACGGTTCCATTTTTTTATGCATACGAGGCCATACATGTTTTTATTATCATTTTATGCCTGATTGTGTCACACAATTTCTTTCAATAGTTATTCACCCTGTGGCAGTCAGTCAGCCGCTCTGTGAGTTGGATAAACGTTTGGTTTGCTCGCTAGCTGGCTAACTTGAGCACTTACTATGCTAATGGAAGCAATAAAGGTTCTAAACAAACAATTGCCGCCTGTGGCAGATTGATTTTCATTCACAACTTTTACCCAGTTTTTATGCAGTTTTGTTTTTTGTTTTTTGCTTTTATTGATATTTTTCTTGTTTAATCTCAGTCATGGTATTTAAAGTTATTGAACATTTTTTCACCATGAGTAACAATATTTTATGGTTATATTTTTTTATTGCTTTTGCTGGATGCTGTACTTTAAATAGATGCAATGTTGTTGCCTTTGGCTCAACGGGACAACTTGGTGCAGTGGCCATGGATTGTGATCGCGTTGTATTTCATGGTGAAGCTCCACAGTTGCCATATGGTGCACCCATAGTATCTTTCTCTCAGCGTTATAGTGGACAACAAGTGCTTCCATCACAGGTAAGATAATAAATAAAATATATTGCAAATAAATGAAAACTTCGAAATTAACTATAAAAATTTAGCTAACTATACATCAATGGTGCCTATACACATCAATTATGCCTGTTAGAGCCCTGCATGAGGCCATTTAAAAGAATTTTCAAGACATGAGGAATTTTTCATATTTTTCATATTTATTTAATAATAATGATGCAGTTGAGCAGCCGCTAGTGCGACTGCCTGCTATGATTGTTGTTAGTTAAACTTAAACCAATACACATTTATTATTGTGGTGGGAATGTGCAAGCACTGCACATTCCCGCACATAAGTTCTGCGTATGTTTGGACAAATATTCTGAATTATATTAAAGTTGTCGTATGGCACATGCTGTATGCAAAAGGCATATAAGGCGGTGTCAGGTACAACTTCAACGCTTTGCGTGACGTTTCTAACTTTGGGAAAAAAGCGTGAAGCAAAATGTATATGACACAATAAAAACTTTGACAACACTCACTGTTTGTTACACTGTTTTGTTTTATGCATAAAACACTGCACAATTCGATTACTATGATGCCACGAACTCGTTTTTTATGTAAATTTACCGACATTTTAATAAAAATTTCATATTTAAATGCGAGTTTGGTCAAACAAATTAAAAAAAGTATACCAACAGATTGTCAAAGCACGCAAAAAGTTGAGAGTTGCCTAACTTTTTGCTTCGCTTTGCGTTAAAGGTTCTTTATGTCACATGTTTCATATAAGCTCGTATATTTCATTTTAGATGTCAAAGCGAATCTTCAATGCAACGCGAAGCAAAAGTTTTATCTGACTGAGTTTTATTTTATCGATTTAGTTAAACAAACTACAAACTCTAGCGAAATCTTCAAAACCAAACACTGAACAACACTGTTTGCAAGACATTTGTTTCAGTTATTGTAGGTATATAAGTAAAGAAGCAAATACTTCGTGACAAAAGAATTTGTGATTTTTGCTTATTCCTACGCATCGGTGCGTATGCAAACGTCATGCATGTATATACTATAGTGTTGCACAGATACATCTGTTTGCACTAGTTTTGCGTGTTTTTTGGTTCTGGTATGAACAAATATGTTATTTATCGTTTTCTGTTACTAGTTGTAAATGTTGATTTTTCAAGCAATTATTGTATGGTTTGGCAATGAGCAAATGAAAACAACACATTTATTTTTTTTTTTTTTGTTTTTCTGAGGCAAATAAGATACATAAAATTGCTTTTACCATAAGTGCCTTATGATGTGTTCAGAAAAAATGTAATTGGCTGATGAATGAATGAATGAAAGCAAAATTACACATACATATGTAAGTAAGTGAAACATGTACATGAAACACATGCATTTGTAATTACTCTCAGAGAAAAATTGTCTCTTGCTCTCTCTATACTTTGGCTGCGCCACAAAATAACATAACGAACGTCCGCACATACATCTGCACATCATGTATTTGTTTCAATAGTGGTTTTTTCATATATTTGTATTACAATATGTATTTTTTGAGCAAAAACAGATCAAACAGTTGCTCAGCAGCAATACAATAAGCAATTGTTATTTGTTTTCAATTGTATTTTAATTTGGAAAAGCCCGCACACACAATAACTCTTATACTAGTTCTGTCGCTCACAGTACAATTATGTGGTACATACCATGGTATATTTGTTTTGGCTATACAAACGAGTATACAAATTCAACCCTTTAGTACATACACACAGAGTTGTGTGAATGCTCTTTTATTTTAGCAGAGACACCTTTAGCTAGAAATGCCACGAACCACTTATCCAAGGCAATAACGTTTTAGCAAAGGCACAAACTATATTGGAGATCGCAAAAACTCAGCTAAAAATCCCTAAAATCCCAGGAGCTCCCCAGCACTTCCCCGGAAAATTATGGCAACACTGAAAATTTTAAAAATCTGCAGTGGCAGCACCATCATGCTATGTAGTTGTTACCAGTACATATTTGTAACCAGGTGAAGGCACTACTTCTTCTTGTGGTGTTTGGAGTGTGTGTTACGAACAAGAAGTGTTCGCGACACTCATATACAAGAACATCACTACATCTATTGTACTTCGAATATTATACAATATCATTTATTGTTGGTTTAGTATAATACATGCCACGGCAACACACACATTTAAAAAGCAAGACTTATTTACATTTCAAGAATGCTCACGCAGGTCTCTAGTGCTAATTTCATAACCCAATTGAGCTGTTTTATGTTATCACACAAATTCTTACTGCCTTATTCATAAAAAATATTTCAGGTTTATTAAGCTCTTATTTGACGTATTTCTATGGGAAATTTGTAAAATAAACCTGCAATAAACATAAAATATTTTTTATGAATAAGGCAGTTAGGCTCTTGCATTTAGTCGTCAGTGCAGTGTTGCCAGAAAATGATGACAAGAGAAAGCTAAATCCATTTAATATTTTTGCTAAAATATTCTACAGAAGAAAAATAAAATGCTGGATTTGAAATTATGTTCTTTTATCAGATCTTGAAAAAAGTTGAGTACTCTTTTACAAAAGAATATGCTACGAGTAAATCTAGCCCTTAACATGCTAAAATGCAACATTGCCGGAAGTGAAATTTAATTTTAAGCAAACAAAACTTTGAAATTATCTAAAGTTTTATAAATAACACAAAATAAATTTCTCATGTTTTTTTTTGTGTGACGTTTAAATTCAGAGACAAGATATTTATCCATTTCAGAACTTTTTATGAACTTTAGCATTGATTTCTTAGTGCATATTTTACACTTTAAAGCATGTTTTTGCATATGTCAGTCTTACAGGCATATTTTTTAGCATTTTTCGAATTTTTAGAAAATATATTTGACGCTTGTAGTGCATATTTTTGTATTTTAATATGCTGGACGTTAACTTCAAAAAATTTTTTTTTCAAAGTATAAAAGTTTATTCAGATGTGACAGGCAACGATTTTTATTCGAATATCTGAGTCAATATTTTGTTGTTTATTGCAATAATAATTATAAAATAAAAATCTTGTCTGTTTTATCCAAAATACAGTTCCAAACTTTTAATTCTGATATCGTGATCTCTCTTGAAGTTGAAGTTAAATTTATTTTCTTTATTAAAATTTTATTGTTTCCATTTTTATTTATTTTATTTTTGTTTTAGTTTATATGCAAATGTGCCCGGTGGTCACAAATGAGTGTTTGCAAGTAAAAAACAAAAACGATATGGAAAGTTGTATCTTTTCAAGCAAATTTAAAACGCTTTTTTACCACTTTTATGCAAAGAATTTTGAAAAAGCGTTTATATTATGCATATTTACACTTTTGTGTAAATACCTATACCTGTACCTATAAAACATATATTATTCGCCAATATTGGTAAACGATAAAATACTTAAGCGTATACGATAAAAAAATGTGTGCCGTATTTATATATAAGACTTTTATTTCCAATTCAATCTATTTATACTACTTTTAAGAACATATTTTTGGAGTTTTTAGTACATATATTCAAGTTTTTAGTACATATTTAATGCGCATAAAACTCTTTTTATAAGCATATTTCTGGTTTCCCTGCTAATAAGCAACGCTTTTTATTTACAAACTATATGAGTATTTTCACTGCTATTGCTAAGTCATATTCTTTCGTAAAAAAGAATTAAGGTTTTTAAAAAATCTGCAAAAAAAATTAAGGTAAATTTAAAATCTAGCAATTTTTTTTTTCTTCTGTAGAACATTCTTTCAGATATTGGAGATATTTAGTACTCTTCCATCACAACTTTCTGGCAACACTGTATATGAGAAATAACAACTGCTTAAAAACGGCAGTATGTTAACCCACCAACATTACCGACTTAAATACTTCAATGATAGGATACAACTGTTATATGAGAATAATTATTTTTGAAAACAACAAGGCAACATGGCTGCAGGTTGTTGTCCATACTGATTTTGTCGTTGTAGTTCAATTAAACTAATTTTTATTTATGTTCGCCACAATGAGTAAATATAGTGTTGCCAATGCAAGACAAAAACTTACAATTATTTCATGTAATTTAACATAGAGAACATCTCGAAATTCATTAAAAAAAATTATTAATTTCTATATTTCTATGTGACAGAATTATGTAGATATTAAAAGAATAATTTTATTTTTATTTTTCTAAAATAATTAAGTCGCTGGCTACAGGTCGAAAATTGCATCCTGTTGTGGTCAATGATTTTAATGGTTTTTTTTCATGTTGAGTGGTCATTGACCTGCAAAAATTTAAATTTTCTCAGTTGTTTTGCCTGAAACAAAAATTTTTACAACCTGCAAACTCATTATCATAACAATTTTTTTGTTTGTATTGTTGCAAGTACCACAGTTTAAATAATTGCTTGTAACACTTTAAGAAAAACCTCAATAAACAGTTTACGAGGAAAAATCAGACACTATTCTCTAACTATGTTACAACAATTTAACGGGCTTTTTTCTTCAATTAGTTTTACAATTACCAACTGGTAAAATAGTTGGCTATTAGATATTAAATTAAGCGAATAAAAAAAATTTAAGTCAAGGTTATCGCTATAAAACCAACATTAAGTAATAAAATATTTGAGTACAATTAATGTGATGAAAAAGAAATAATTAAATCTCTTCTCTAAAAAGGTGAGGTAAATTACATAAACTTGAAATATTATGAAAAGCTTAATAAGTGGGAATTTGACAATCCAAATACATAATAATATGGAATGTATAATGTCATCTGAATGCTTTTTTGCACTATTTTCAGACACATATTTGAAACTAAGAATAAACATTAATTTATTGTTTTTGAGATATTTCGTTAGTTTTTATATATAAAAGTGTTGATAATAAAAATCTGCGAAAATTACTTTTGCACGTATAAAATGGGATTACTTTTTCTATACCAAGTTATGCATTAAACACATTCACCACAGCAGGCTACACGAACACACGACTTCAAATGCCTCTGGCTGCATTTTTCACTTGGTGGCCAGCTACTTAATTATTTTGAAAGCGGCAGCGACATCATTACCAGCTGACGTTAAATTGACATTTTAAAATGTATTTTACAAAAACTTTTCTTAAAAACTAAATTTTAGTCAACAATAACAATTGTTGATATAAGGAAATGTTTAATTAGAATTTTTTAGCCAATTGATATAATATTAAATTTAATTTAAAAACAATCAACAAAATATGTTGTTGATATAACAAAATATTTAATTGAAAAATGCTTGCAATATCTTGCAAAATCTTATAATATTGATATTTGTATTGACAAAAGTCGTAGTAGGATTAATTTTTTGCATTCTAGTCAGCAAGGTTTTTGCTGGGAATGCATTACATTAATGGATTCCATATTACTACAGCTGATGTTGGTCTTTGTCAAAATCACAACAAAATTAATGGTTGCTTTTGTATAAAATGTATCATCAAGACCTGATTTAAATGTTGACTTACTTCTTAAGCATTCATATTACACAGTTAATTGCATAAATAATGCAAGTTTAAGCAACTATTATATCCCTAAAAATTCTCGTGAATATCCTTAATATTCTATTAAAATAATTATGTACTTATCTTTCTTCTTTTCACCGCGATGATATGAAACTGCCAACAAGCAGATAGTTTAAAAATCTAAATCTGCAAAATACAAAATCTTCAAGATACTATGTACTTCAAATACGCAAAACGAAATAAGTATGTAAATAAGCAAGAAGAAAAATAAGACAAAAAGAAATTAAGTTAAAAACACTTTCACTTGAACTAAATAAGCAGACAAAGCGTCAAAGCAATAAGAAAAATTTTATAATTTAGTCTTTCATTCCATCAGCGATTTAAGAATACACAAATGAAACTTATAAAAAGTGAAAAGTTTTTAATTATTTTCAACAACAAAGAAAAATATATATGAAATATGTGTTAATCATCAAAACCTCACTTGTATAACAATTTATGTATGTATGTAAGTTGACTTTCATGTTTCTTTTTTTCAATTTGCAGCATTTTGGCACTTTGAAACTACCCATGGAACAATTGGATTTATCAAATAATCTTATAAGACGTTTACCGGAAAAATCGTTTGTTGGTCTTAAGGAAACTTTAACGGAATTACGTTTAGCCAATAATCTACTGGGCGATAGTTTAAATCCTATATTTTCTTCGGCCGAATTTCATCCATTGAAAAACTTAAAATTACTGGACTTGTCAGCGAATAAAATTAAATCCATTGAAGAAGGTCTGCTCAAAGGTTGTGGTGAATTGAAGGTCAGTAGCATTATTATTTATGTGCTTATGGGTATTGAATTGAATAATTAATTGCTTAAATACAACTGTAAAGAAAAAACGACAATACATACTTATAAAATTTATTGGTCTCAAAACAATATTAAAACACAAAAAGAAGACAGTTTTACACTATTTCAAGTTAAGTCTTATTAACGTTTTGTAAAAGCCCATTAAAAAATTTACCGCCTCTTGTGCGTAACCGTAAGTTAAACAAAGTGTACTTACTACACGCAAAATAAGCTGCCAGCTAACTCAACTAACAATTTGCTTCAGCAACTTGTTAGCACAGAGTCTATATTTGTATAACAGGCTTGAAATTAATTTATCTGGCAACTGATAATAAATCTAATCATCTATATAATTAAGCCTCAAAAATTCCTTTTTTTTATTCGGTATGGACACATTAATTTATTGCACTAGATATGCCTGCGGCATTCATTGCCAGCACGTAAATAATTTTTTGACAACTACATATAAAAATAAAAGTAAAAATGTAAAGTACTATTTACTGTGTTTAATAAAATTGTCAACGTGCGAGTGATAGACAAGGCGAATTCACATCAGGTGGTCTCAATTCACCAGCTAACGATCAGCTGATATTTTTTCTGTTGGCAAATCAAAGCAAAACGATCGGAAATATTCTGACAGCGGGAAATTTGAATAAAATAAAAAATAAATTATTCATAATAAATTTCTTTTATGTATAGCAGCTAATATTCATCCTAAATGATTAATAGATGAATAAGCTATTAATTTACGAAGATAAGTTTGATTTAATCCTCCTAAAGCACCAATTATACTTGAAAAAATAATTCTAATAATAATTAATGGTTTTATATTAATATAAGAAATTAATATTAAAGGAGCAATTTTTTGTCAAGTTATTAATATTAATGCATTAGTTCAAGATAAACCTTCTATTACATTTTGGAATCAGAAATGAAAAGGAGCTGAACCTCTCTTTATTAACATATAAGGCAAATATGCAGAGTTGCAAATCGTGACCACCTGGTGACAATTCGCCTTGACTGATACACTTCGTGTGCCAAAGTAGTCAGGCTCGAAAAAGCTCTTTACCAGCAGCATCATCCGTGCTTGAGTGCTTACTGCCCCTAGGTGTAGTAAGAGCTTCTGGCCATTCGTTAAAGGAGTAGAGAATAATGCTAGTTCTTCAATTCTGACTCTTTTAAAAGATAAATAAATATTCACTGACCCGACTCATAAAGCTAACCTGTTGGCTAAAATATTTGCAACTACTTCCTACTTGCCGGAAAGCAATCAGCCTCTACCCGTGCTAGAGCGACTATCCAATACTATGTCTAAAATATTCTTAATAGCTCGTGCAGTAAAAAGGGTTTTGTCGGAACTCAACATAAACAAGTCTCTTGGTCCGGACGGCATTCCAGCACTGATCTTAAAGAAGTCTTCTTAAACGCCAGTGCATCCATTAGCTTCATCCTCTTCAGCACGTTGTACCATGCTGGTGTATTTCCAACATGTTGGAAGGTTGAAAAGAAAAAGTAGAAGCTAATAACCTTAAAAATTATCGCCCAATCGCAATATGTTTTGCACATACCAAAGTGATTTAAAGTATGTTAAATTTTCATCTTGTAACGAGGTATCTGGAGTCCAGCAACCTACTCAACGACCGCCAGTATACCTTTCGTAGGGGCTGCTCTACAGGAGACCTACACAGAAAAAAACTAACTTTCCATTTCAAACACAAAATTCTCTGAATCAAATATTAGTTTTTTCAATTTAGGTCCTACAAAGAAATTTGTAAATTCAAATACAAAATTTTGTAATAATTTGTTTGAAAAAAACCCCGATTTTTTCAATCAACCAATTGTCTGCTTCAATAAAAATTTTCTATGAAAATGTACAGTATGCAATTCCTATATTGGAACAGAAATCTTCTCTTAACAATTTTGTTACAAATGTTACTGTATACTAATTGTAGGAACTAGAATTTTTCACTCCTGTGTTTGGGATGAGTCGAACCTGCAATCTCTTGACTAATAAACTAACGTACTTACCACTCAGCTAAAGAGCAAATCGCTTTTGAATACGCAAATAATGAATACACGCAAAACATGATTTCTTTTGTTTCTTCTAATCTAAAAATAACTTTGTTGAGTAAAAAAAACAAATCACGACGTTTTTCGGCTTCTTGTCCGAACTCACACGTATACAACGCGAGCATTCAAAGAAAACAACAACGTCAGCACATGACCACGTTGAGTTAATCAACAAGCAACGAAAACACCAACACAAACAAATGAAATTAAATGATACAGTTTTTTTTTACATAAAACAAAATTGAAACAAATAATTTACTGGAACAGTAAAAAATATTTATCGAAACTAAATTTTATTTCAACACACACGTTTGTTTGAAATTCTTTTTGGAATAATTTTTTCTGTGTACTTGCCCTCCTCCCCGAGAAATGGTGCAATTCAATCCACCATTTTGGCGAAAGTAAGATGGTGGCTCTAGATATCTCCAAGGTGGTTGATGGAATGTGATATAGTGCACTTGGTGTCGGTGATAACTTTTCTCGATTCTTATCGAGCTTCCTCGGGGATGGCACTATAAGGATTGTTATAGATGAGATCTCATCAAACGAGTTCAAGGTAAACTCCGGCGCACCGAAAGCTATTATTGAGAATCTATTGAATGTTCTTAAATTTCCTGGATGTTGTTAGTATTCTTCTAGAAGCCTTAAATTAAGTATAAAATTGTCGATGTATGCGCTAAATAAATTTTTTTGTGCACAGAACAGCGAAGTCAACATCGTGGTGAATTATTTAACATTATGTGTTTTAAAAACTCCTAAAATCATTATTGAGAGCGTGTGTCGAACCAAGGCAAATTCATGACAGGTAAAGTTAATACTACAACAAAATACAAACAATAAAAACAATATGGTATTTTGTTGTTGCCTTGGAGGCTCGTATGTCAAAAGCAGCTGATTGAAGTTACTCAAGCAGAGATCTAGGCCATGATGGCTCACAACCGGCTGAGCCGAGCCGTCGATAATTTTAGTCAGCTACGCCGCCGCTGGAAAAAGTTTGGTTTATGTTGCCTGAAAAACAGCCGCAGATTCAATAAACAATATAATCTAATAATTATTTTATTTATTTAAAAATATTTATTATTTGACACATTTTCATACGTTTATTTCAATTGATATGTATTTGATAGTGGCTAAGCATTGTCTATGTATTTCATTGGTGCTTTGCCAAATCATCAGTAGACTTCAACCATATATTTTGAACAGTTACAAACCTCTTATCTTATGGTCATACTTTCAAAAACTATTTGAGAATTCACAAATAATAATATATTTGAATATCACAAAAGAAAAATAAGCGTAGTAGGCCTAGACACTTTAACAAAATATATGGTTGAATTTACTAATGATTTGGAAAAGCACCAACCAAATATATAGACAATGCTAAACCACCAGCAAATAAATTTCAATGAAAATAAACTTATGAGAATATTTCAATGGTGGTTCAGCGTTGTCTATATATTTCATTGTTGCTGTAACAAATCATCAGTAGACTTCAACCACACATTTTGAATAGTCACAAACCTCTTATCTTATGCACAGACTTTCAAGAACTATTTAAGAATTCACAAATAATAGTATATATAAGATAAGAGGTTTGTGACTATTCAAAATGTGTGGTTGAAGTATACTGATGATTTGGCAAAGCACCAATAAAATATATAGATAATGCTTAACCACCAGCACGTAAATATCTACTTTATTTATTTTTTAATTAATTTTTATCTTAAATTTTGTATTTCATGTTATTTGATTATCAGCTTCCGCCGACAATTTTTCCAAGATCTGGCGCCGCCGAAAAAATTGTCCGGCGCAGGTCTGTATATATAAACAACTTTTGACATACGAGCCAACAGTTATATGAATTCGCCTTGAATTTGGCAAAAAAAAATAGATCAGCTGTGTTTTCAACTTTACCTGTTATGAATTTGCCTTGTGTCAAACGGTAGAAAAGTACTATGGTAAAAAAAAATATTTGCCTGTGGGGAAAAAATTTCATTTTTCTGCTGTGCCAAATGATATCTTTTTGACAATATAAAATTTTGACAAATTCGCTTGAGCATAGAAAGAAGCTGATGAAACAATTGCTGTGGCGGCGGTTTTGCTTTGCTTGACTACAAGCCGCCGGTTACCAACAAATTTTTAAGGTGAAATTTTTATATAAAACAATATTCTTGTAGCAATAAATTATATAATATCATATATGTATATGATGCCACATTTTTCGCAAACTAAAATAAAAAATGATTTTTTCACAGTCTAAACTTAAAAGACGTAAAAATCTTTGTACTGGGCGACGGCTCGAAGCGACGGCGGTGGATTTAAATTTTATGATACCATGCTTTTTATTGCAGCTTGTCAAAAATTTACCTGTTGTGTCAAAATTTCTACTAGCCCCAGGATTAGTAAAATTTTATTCACCTCAGAAGTGTCAAAAATTTACTTACACTAGTACTTTGCTACCGTTTGGCACAGATTTGCTAAAAATTTTACACTGGAGACTTTATACTATACCATTTTGCACATGCAACGATGCAAGACCATTTGCACAAGATTGTGAATTGGGCTAGTATTTTATTTATTCTGCGGGAAATGGTGTATTCAATATAATGCACTGAAAAGCCTGTTTCAGTATTTAAGCCAAAAATTGTATTAATTTTTTATTATTTCACATATATGGTACTTTTGGTCGGTGGAGGACTTTTTTTTTTTGGTTAGAGTAAATCACTGTCATGCCGTACCATCTTAAACGCTGTCGTTGTCGTTGATATTCAAACATTTGTTTACGCGTTAAAATTATTTTAATAAGTATTTGCGCGGGCACTTGTTTTTATTTTTCTAGCGAGAAATACAAAAGCGTATAGACCATTAAATCATATTTTTTTTTATTTTAATTTTTTTACTTAAATATTCAATTCATGTCTGTGAAATTGTTGCGTGTTTTTTATTTTTTATTTTTATTTTTATTTTTATTTTTCTCTAATCAATCTACTTTTGTTGTGTGGATGGATTGTTGTTGAGTTCATTGAATTATGATGATGGACTCAACTAATTGTATGTTACGTTACTGTTTCTTTAATTTGCCACTATTTTTATTATATCCCGGCATTCAATAATTAATTTATAAAATATCCTAAAGAAGAATTTCTTAATTGTTTTAATAATAAGTTGAATTAAAAAAACAAAAAGGAATTTGCTATTGAATATTCAACGTACTCGTAACATATGTTAAGAAAACTTTATTTAAGTATTTCCTTCCATACACATTGTTCATTTACTTGAACAATGTCATAAATGGAAAAAAAATTGTTTTACAGAAAACGAGTTTAAAACGTTCAATTTACACACAACTTACAGCCTGTTTTTGTAAAACGTTGACATTAGGAATCTTGGTGTTTTTGTAATAGATTAAAGGAAACTTGTAGAAATTTTCTAAGGCTTTCCTTTTGTAAATCGCAGCTGTGTATTTTAAATTTTTTTCAAATAAAATTTTTCAACGCTTAGCGTTGCGTTTTACAAAATGAAAGTATTTATCGATTATAGAAACGTCAAAATTTCTATTGTCAACGTCTTACACAAACAGATTGTTAATGGAAAAAAAACATTTTCTCACAAGATTTGAGTATACAAAATGTGAATAACGATTTTTAAAATAATTCTGCAATATTAACTCAAAAATCGAAATTTATCATTTATGACTGCAACAAATTAACCATTTAAAAATTAATGGGTGGTATTATTGATTCCGCATGGAAAGGAAAATTCGACGGAAAGAACTATCGATCGATATGCAAATTGCAATTATTTATTCCTGCGGTATACGCTTTCCGTGAAATTGATTCAACGTCCCTGTTTTTGATAATTTTGACGTGGTGTAGTATCGGCTGTTGTTAAAAAAGCATTTTAAAAGATATACATCAGTCGTAAAGCAGCTCTGGGTTGAGGAACATCTCTCGCGTCATCGTAATTATTTCTTAAGTGCGGTCAGGCTTGTGCGTGTTGTTTGGCCTTCGAGAGTTTTTCGTCTCGCTCGCACTGGTTGACTGATCTGCCACGGATAACCGTATAATCTTGCGGTTTTTTGTGGAATTTCTTTAACAACCACGTTGCTACTTCCTATGTGAAGGCATAGGTCGTGTACAGTCAGTCACAAAAACTTTTAAAATACTGTTAATACCATCTTGGGCATATGGTCTAGTTACTCCGCCCATACTTGTGCAACACCATATTATACAAATTTACTTTGTATAATATGTACTAAATAAATAAATAAAATAAATAAAGATATACATACATACACACACGTATACGTAAATACATACATACATACATATGTATGTCAACAAAATATAGAAAGAAGTGTTGCAGAGTAAGTTGGAATAAACAAATTTTAATATAAGTTAAATTAAATTAATAATTGCTTCTGTTTGCTTTTTTTATATTCTTATAAAAATAAAACAAATTAAGATAAACTTTAATTTTGCTAATTTGTACATTTTCCTTGCAATTTTGTTCTTTCCGTAGGCTTTCCGTCATAAAATTTGAGCGTAAGCAAAATAGAGAAATATACCACATCAACGGAATGAATAATTGCAAATTTTGCTTCCGCCAAAAAAATTCTTTCCCCAATCGCGGAACGGAATGAATAATTAGACCCTTAATCTAACATTATTATGAAAGTTTATTAAACTTTAGCAGAGATAGAATATAAAAATGCAACCGATTCTTATGAGTTTTCTTAAAAACAATAATAAAATATAAAAAAAAAGAAAAGAGGACACCTGTTTATAGCTATGCTGCTTAGTTATACAAAACAAATTCCATGTGGGAAATAACAATGCAATAAAAATGATGTCAAATTCTCTGCAAATATTTCAAAACGTTTCCATTTATTTCCGATTATTTTCTTTTCTAGCGGCGTACGATTTAATTAATGTATTGTTTGTGGCCGGTGGCGGCTGTTAGCCGGCTTACAGTCGATCGGCTGTGTTCTCTTGTTTGCACTCATGTGCAAAAACAAACCAAAAACAGATTGAGCAATCGTTTTCATTGCTTTTGTTTCACTCACTTTAAAGAACGAAACAAAACAAAATCAAACAATTTGTTTCATTTATTTTCGTACTCTGCTTTTAAGTACAAAGAAATCAAAAAAAAAATAAAAAATTTGTAACTGTAATAGTGTCGATTATTTTTGTTACGAAAATCACGTCCTAACAAATGAAATTAAAAAGTTTTCGGGAAATTTTTCACTTTCGCGGCTACTTAAGCGTTTATATGTTATATTATATGTTTTAAAAAGTTGTTTATAGATAGATAGTTTTATGGTTGATTATTTCCTTGAATTTTGCTACCTATCAGGGGAAAATATGTAAAAAAAAATAGATTTTTTTTTTTTGCGGGTATGATCTTGAAGATGATGGTTTTTGATTTTATATGTTCACAATTATTGTTCTTTATGACAAGAGCTACAACTTTGCTTCAGAGAGCAAAGGAAATTCCGGACGGTTTACAAGATGTGAGCCTGATAAAATTTTAAAATGACACCAAATCTTTGGGGCCCATAAAAAAAATGCACGACTTGGGTCTTTTCTGTTTGGTCTTTTATCACGTAGTGGTGCCCGTATATGTTTATATGTTTTCGTGTTGCACTGTGTTATTTTTGTTCCAAAAATCATGTCCTAACTCCTGTATCGCGCAATAAATAGCATAGCTATAAAAATGTGTTTTGTGACCAATATACAAAAATTGTTTGACGGAAATTATTTTAATTATTACCCACCGCCTGTCCCACGATATCGACAGATAACTTTCGATCGACAACTTGTTTTGGAACCAAGAATAAAATTAGAAAATTGGTGTTTGATTTCAATATAAATAATCGATCGAACGTTTTCTGTCGACATCATGGGACAGACCGTTACCATTTATTAGAATAATTATATTCTATTAATTTGATTTGAGTTTTATTACTCGAGTCTTATTTATCGACTAATTTTAGTCGAGTTATGTCACTTGAATTATTAACTATATCATTTAAAAAACCCCCATTAAAATTCATGCAAATAAAAGTTAGTCGAGTAAACTTTATTATATATCAAAGAGCAAGTAGTCTCTTTAAAATTATTCGAATAAAAATATTTCGAACAAAATTATTCGAATAAAAATTATTCATTTATAATTATTCATTTATTATTGTGTGAACAGGGATGATAAAGTTTGTACAATTGTACTTTTTTTGGTACAATTCAAACCCTAAAAGTACGTTGGTACCCCCGTGAAACATTTGGTACTATTTGAAAAATTTGCTAGACTTGTTTTTTTCACGCAAAAAACAAATCGCCATAATTTAAAGTATATTCAGTTTTACAAAAAAAATGGCAAATTTGATTTGTTTTTGAGTGCGACTACCTTGTTAGATATGCATTACACTTGTTCGGTTTATTATAAAGAACTACACCTAACTTCACCGGTGTTTCGTTTTCAATATGAGAACGCCGTCTTGATTTATTTTATATATTGTATTATTATAAAATTTATAAGAAATAAAAAACTTGCTATAATAATATCATATCAATCGTTTAAGTGATGAAATTAAATGAAACTAGGTATGCTATATACATATGTAAACGATTAAAATTTACTTTGAAGTGGAAAACTTTATATATCTAGAAATAAAATTAAAAGTTGTATAGTTACAGATTTTAAAAGAAATTTTAAACAGTTCTATATAAACTTTTGCGAAACTAAATAAAGTTAGTTTTCATGACGAAATTTTAACCTGGCTAACAAAATTCACTCCCGAAAATGTTAGTAGTATTGTACCTTTTTTATTAAAAAATATTCCCATAAGTAATGAGTTTCAAGTTTTGAAAAATTAATTGGATAGCTAATGTTTCCGTACCTTTAAAAAATTATCAGCAGAATCTTGAAAGGCCCTAACTCGCATTTTTTTACGAAATTGAGTTTTTCAGTGATTCCAATACATTTCACACAAATACACCTCGCCACAAAAATTTATTGCAATAGTTGTACAAAAATATTACAGAAAGAATATTACAGTTTATATTGTGTTTTTATCTTCCCCTGTAAAATTACAATTATTTTAGTTAGGGCATTTCTACTTGGGAACAACGATATGTATTTACTGACTCTTCCACTATGTCGAAAGAAATCCCTTTTCGAAAAAACACTAGTATCTCGAATTCTAATAAACTTTCATTTTTGAAATGACCCGCCGTAATACATATATGCTAAAACTAGTATATAACATTTTCCAGCTGGAAATGGTCAGCTTCAACGTGAAGTTGACAACCATTTACGACTAACTGGTTCAAACTTTAAACATTACCAAATAGTATGCCATATTTTCTTCTTACTTTAACAAAAGTTTTAAGAATACACGATGCAGTTATTAAAATAATCACTTTTTAAAATACGTCCTAAAAATGGGACAATGGCGGTTATTGGGTTAATGATGCAGATTAATCTTCATATCGTTCTTTTTTTAAAAACAAACAAAATTTTCATTTTTCATTGAGTCGTGTGTAAATTGAAAACTCTAAATTT
Source organism: Tachina grossa (assembly GCA_949987645.1). Classification (NCBI taxonomy): domain Eukaryota; kingdom Metazoa; phylum Arthropoda; class Insecta; order Diptera; family Tachinidae; genus Tachina; species Tachina grossa. The sequence goes on from OX465274.1 coordinate 223,180,396, forward strand.
GTGTTCTGGCAAACTAGTTCTTTTGAGTTATGATGTTATTTGACTAAATAAGCGATATGTTCGAAAAATATAATAAAAAAAAGTTAAAACACAAAAATAAAACGAGTTTAGTACTATTGGGGTCGAAAAAGTACAATTTTAAAAGCTAATTGGTACGAAATAGGTTTTCTCATTTATCATCCCTGTGTGTGAATAAAGCTAATAATAAAAAAAAGCGATACAAACTTTAGCCCGTTCAAATCACAAATATAGAAACAAATGGAGTTCGAATAATAATTAAATAAAAATATACTTAATAGTAACAAACCAAAAAAGTTTGTCTTAAGTAGAACAAAAAATAAGCAAATTAAGTAACATGTGTATAATTAGTAAAAAGAACAAAACGACAATGGTAAGACTGTTGTAAATATAGTGATGGTAAAATTGAGCTTACAATACAAAAAAGCTTTCAGCAAATTGAAATACGATGAATCAAAACAATTCACATATTCCATTTGCAATAAAATGCTAAGTATATAAAGCAGAAATCTACATCAACTGACACCACACACAGTGGACCAAACACAAAAGAACGCTGATGATGAAGGTTTAGTGGCCTTCGAAAACGGCTGGCTGTTCCGTTCAACTATGTGTTGTTAGTCAGAATATTTACAACAGACTTTGGTGTTATTTGTTCATTAATAATTATCACATGTAATTTGGCTTAAAAAGCGATACGAACTTTAGCCCGTTCAAATCACAAATATAGAAATAAATGTAATTGTTTGAATACCTTCCATTAAGAAAATATGTATTTATTCGAGTACATATCGAGCCATAACCGCCAAAAAAAGCTTAACCAACAAATTTTTGGGACCTCGTTTTTTTTTTTTTTTTTTTTGTATATAAAACACCTACTTGCTGTATATCTGAATATTCGGAGTGTTAGATAAAAAAACAATAACAGGGGAACATATATTTTTTAACAGTGTAATTAATATATAAACTATAGAAAGATAAGTTCAAGACGTATTCATATCAGGTGTAGTTGGCTCAATTCGATTCCAGAAATCTCTGGAAATCTCTTTAAATTTTTTCTATATCTTAAGAGTACACTGTGAGTGGAAATAGTTTATTGGAGAGCTTAGTGCAAAATCTATAAATTGAAAGCCCTCAAAGCACCTTCTTCCGTGACATACAAAGAAACCAGCTTTTTAGCATTACATTCCAAAATTCATTTTAATAAAATTTTATTATTTTCTCCTAATATAGATATTTAAATATTTCATTTAAAGTAAAGCTCTTAAAGGAAGGTACATAAATAATTCATATTTATAAACTACTTCTAGTAGTTATACTAATTAATCTAAGCAATTCCCACATTAATTGTGCTGCAGCTTATTTAAATCCAAGCGTTTGTGTTGCAATCCAGGTTTTATCACAGAGTGTAGAGCTTACCATCACACCAGTATGTAATTAAGAATTACTTTTTTCTTCTTATATGGGGACCCTCAGTGCAGGGTTCCTTGGAGGGCATATGTTGTACTATCAAAGGTGTTTTCTCTTTCTTATCACTAATGGAAGTCTGAAAATATAATTTGAAAAAAATAAGCAAAAAATTAATATATTATTTCTATATTTTCTAGGAATTTTTTATGGATCGCAATAGCTTGGCAACAGTGCCCTCAAATTCTCTAAATGGTCCAACAGCTTTGAGACATTTATCCTTAAGGCATAACTACATAAGTAACTATTTTTAGTAATTATAAATAAAATAAATAACAAATAATATTTTTAATTAAAATATTTACTATAATCCTTTCAGCTTCTTTACGCTATGAATCGTTTATTGCCCAGCCACAGCTGGAGATCATCGATTTGCGCTATAATGAAATTAAAACTATAGAAGGCTTAACATTTAACGGTTTGCGTAAAATACGTGAAATTAAATTGTGCGGCAATCGCATTAACAACCTGAACAGTGACATATTTGAAAATCTGCCAACTTTACAGAAATTAGATTTATCCGAAAATTTCATACAAAAATTCCCCACTGTCTCCCTGCGCCCTATAAATAATTTAAAATTTTTAAACTTGTCTTCGAATATGATACAGGTTGGTTGAAATAAGAGCTGTTAAATTACGATTACGATTAGTAATCAATTAGATTACATTTTAAAAAGAATTGTAATGATTATATATATACTTGCCTTCAAAAGAATTGCTGATAAATAATTGATTACGATTACTAAAATCAAAAAGCAATCTGAATTACTTGAAATTACTACAAAATAATCTAAAAGAATCAAAATTAATCAAAAAGTAATCCGATTACTTTCAAACATTACTTTTGATTCTTTTTGATTATTTTCAAACATTCTGAATTAAGATTACTTTATTTTGAAAAAGTTCTAAAGAAAATATAAAGAAAAACATAAAGTGAAATTTTTTCCTGGTGGCTAAGCATTGTCTGTATCCACATAATTTGAACAGCCACAAACTTCTTATCTTATTCACAGACTTTTAAAAAATGATTTGGGAATTCACAAAAAAATTTTTGAAAATCACAAAAGAAATAAGAAACATATACACGCCAATTATTTGAAAGACTATAAAAATTTATCAACAGATATCTTTCAATCTTTCCTCAAAATTTTGCTCATTTGTCAAATTATTAAATATTTTAAATTTTAATATAAGTGAAATGCAATAAACTTAATAAATAATCAAAAAGAATTAAAAGTAATCCTTAGAAGTAGTTGGACTATTTTTTTAATAGTTTTGATTATTTTTGGTTATTTTGTAGTAATTTAGATTACATTTCAATTATTAGTAATCGTAATCACGATTACTAAGTACGAAACTGAATATAATCGTAATTTAATCATTACTTCACCTTTAAAAAAAGTAATCAAAAATCATTACGATTACTAATCATTACTTAACAGTAATCACGATTACTAAGTACGAAACTGAATATAATCGTAATTTAATCATTACTTCACCTTTAAAAAAAAGTAATCAAGTTAGGAATCATTACGATTACTAATCATTACTTAACAGCTATGGTTTAAATGAATTTAATTTTTTTTTCCTATTAAATTACATAAATTTTTATTAATTTATTATTAACAAATACAGCGTTTGGATTATTCTCATATGGAAGTGGTCAGGGGTTTGGAAACTTTGGACTTAAGTCGCAATGGAATCACAACAATACCTCCCGGTACTTTTCGTGATTTGATAAATCTTAAATACTTAGATTTAAGTTTGAATTCATTAAGAACGGTAAGTAATATACGAGGGCGGGTCAATAAGTCCCTGAATTAAAAAAAATTATCAAGATAATCTCTTTTAAGCCGTATAATACACTTTGTCCAACTTTTTTCTCGCTCGAGCCAATAAATTGTCATAATCATCCTTGTTCCAGTTGTCAACATCGGCGTTATGTCAATACAATACAAAACACTTGAGACTTGTCTACCCGTTGTCGAAAACAACTGACTGCTATTGACGACAGGCTCATGCTATTTTCTAGACCTAGGGGAACAAAAATATACTGCCAACAGCACAAACTTGTTCTCGAAAGCAATATCTGCCAGTGGAGCAACAGAAACCACAGCTTAGTGCGCAAGTGTCACACGATTGCGTTTGTGCTCGATTGTGAGTACACGCGGCACCAATTTTCCGGAAAGCTTTCTCATTCATTTTGATCATTCCAAATTTAATCAACTGAGACATTTGAAAATGATATTTCTGCCGTATTCATATCCTGAACTATTTCCATTGTTTCTGGTGTAGAGACCTCAACTGGTCGTCCATAACTTTCGGTCTCTTGTACGGCTACAACTCTGTGGCAATAAGGAAAAAGTGCTTAAGTCATATTTTACTGTTTTTCAGGAGAGCAGTTTTAAGCGTTCAAGTCGATTTTCAGAATTTTTTTTCTTTAACATTTAAATTGGGAAATTCTCTGTTTAACTTTATTTTCTTAAGCAAACACCGTTCTATACACTATAAGTAATAGATTTAAGTTGAAATATACCAAAGTATAAACTCAATTAAGCTATTCCAAATGTTCCAAATTAGATTAGAAGTCTAAAAATATAAGTCGCAAGTCATAGTGCTATAATTTCCTTAAAAGTCACACAACTTAATTCAGATTTTGACTAGGGGTACTTTCAAATTTCAAAATCAGCTTATCTCGACTTAAGCACTTTTTCCTTTTTGCCACAGAACTAAATTCAAAACAGTTTTTTATATATAAATTAATGGTTTGAGAGACGGTAGTCTGCTATCTAAGGCTATCAAAATCACATAAAGTAACGCAGAATGTTCAAATTGTGACAGCCACAAATTGACCTGTAGCCTTTCATTTAAAAAGAGGGCAATTAAAAAGTCACGGAACTATTAATCCGCCCTCGCAAAATCCTACATTTTTCTTCGATTTGCAATAATCTTAACATACAATCGTATTTAGCTTAATACGAACTTTATAAAGTTAGCTTTTTTTAACTTAACTTAACTCCTTTTTTATTAATTCCCTTCTTAAGGGTGGTACTCAGTATCCGTCAAAATCGTGCAACTTTTAAAAAACTATAACGCTGGTATTAGTGTTTTCACACTGAAACAGCAGATTTTGCATTAAGGCTGGTACTCACTATCCTTCAAAATCGTGCGATTTTTAACAAACTACAACGCTGGTATTAAGGCTCAGTTAGCCGACTGTAATGTAATGTAACTGCAACAGTAAGAAACAGCTGATAGATTTTGTTATGTGAAAAGTAATGAAAATGGTTATAGAGATGTAATGCAACGTAACCTACTTTTCATATAAAAATATCGATCAGCTGTTTTCTAAATTACAGTTACTTTACATTACAGTCGGCTAACTGAGCCTTTAGTGTTTTCACACTGAAAGCTAAAATCTGAATTTAACGTTAAAACTATAAACAACTGATTTTGCATTCACACTACAAGTTTGTTAAATTCATGTTTTAACTCACAGACTGTCTAATAACTTTGATCAAAAATAAAATAAAACTCCTGCAGAAATGCGTGTATTTGTTGTTATATTTATTTCTGCTTTTATAACACTTATTTCACAAATTGTACAACAACAGTTGTTATTTGTTTGTATGAAAAACTCGGAAATTTTACAATGCGTTGTAAAATGGAAATTATTTTATATTTTATAAATAAATATTTTAAAATTATGGAACTAGTAATACAAAGTGAAGAAGTGATTGGAAATAAAGCTATTATATATGTATATATGTATAAATATATATAAAAATGCACAAATACATCACAAAATAAAACTTTTTTATAGGCAAATTAATGTAAGTCATATCGTCTTTTTTCACTTCCCAGAGGTCAATGAAAATATTTTCGTTGTTTTCATTCCAAAAAACTTTTTTTCCATAATTTTTTGATTAATGTTGCTGCTGCATCCATTTTTAAACTGAAAATATTTCAAGCGACATCAATTGTTATTCACTGGAATAAACATTTTAAGCTGCTTCTGGGCATTTTAACTTGGCAGCACTAAATTTAGCACAGCGAAAACAAGGTTGCCTTTCATAAAACCAACTTAGGCAAGTTTTAGACTTGGCTTGACTTGTGACTTGAGTCACAATAAGATCAAGGCCATACCCAATGATGACAGCATTATGGTGAATATTAAAAACCTGGACTTGTCCTTCAATCCTCTAACCCAAGAGGCTGTAAGAAACATATTAAATGAACCGAAAACTGCCGAGTATAAAACATGAGTTAAAGCCAATTCAAAAATGGTTTTAAGTTAATTTTAACAAAAACAATTTGTATGGTAAAACTAGGCTTTAACGTTAAAAACAACTTTTATTAAAACCATCTCAGTGTGAAAACACTATATGATGACGAGACAATGACAATTCATTAGAACAGGGTTGTATTATTTCCTAAAGCTTGGATCACACGATTGCCAAAATGTACCAATTTTCATAAGTAACAAGGTAAATTTGCTTTATTTCTCAACTATGTAGTTGATATATAATTACATAACTGCACCACACTGCATTGGTAATAAAGCCATATAGATTTATTCAAGAGTTAATTAAGTAATAGTGTCATTTTTGCTTATTACTTATGACTTTATTACAGTGATTGGTACATTGTGCCGATCGTGTGATCCAGGCTTAAGTTGTGTGATTGTATAGGATACTGAGTACCGGTCTTTACTTTAATTAGTTCGACTTTATTAAGCTTTGAATTCGGTATAAAATCACTGAATTCTTTATTTATTTATTCAAACTAAAATTTACCTACGGTTTTGACAAGCCAGGCAGCAGTCAAATCGTCTAGACAATTTGTATGAAATTTACTGTAAAAAATGTGTGCTTTTTATATAAATTTGCTACTCAATATGATTCACAGTGGGACCTAATGCCTTTTTTCCCCGTATCAATTCATATATCTAAAACTACCAAGTTACCAAATTTGATCTTGGCGACATACAAAGTAATTATTATTTTTCCTATATCTTCAGAGCTAGAATAGTAAGGTACACTGAATTTGATGTGGATAACTCTCAGAGCAAACTGCATGTTTTACCAAAACTTTGGGGGCTATAGAAAAAGGATTACGGTTACCCTCCATACAAAGTAATTATTAATTAATAAATAAACATGATTTTTTTATACAAGAAATACCATAGGCGAAACGAAATGTACCCAAATGATGCTTAACCAACAAAATAAGCAGAAATTCATAATTTTTTCATTCTCACACGTATACAAATGATCCAAAAATAGATTTTTCAACAAGCCTAGGAAAATTAACTAAGTTTACATACGTAATTTTTTTCATCACGTGTGGCCCATGCGTGACTTACACGTGACTAATGCGTGTCTTACAAGGAATGATTCCTGGCACTTGTACCTTTCTTACGAAAGCACATAACACAATGACAAAAACAACAGCAATAAGAGTGTTATCGGAAGTCGTTAAGCGCTCAGTCCTAGTTTACACTATGCAAGTCTTATTGCTAAGCTGATTAGTTTGATAGGAGAGAGAGATGAGGGAAACAGAAACGTTTATTTTCTTGTATAATTACTTATTTGAATTAAGTTTCAATAATTATTTATAACATTTATAATTCTCCCTCTCATATTTTATTGTAGATCGAAGATGATGCTCTAGAAGGTTTGGAAAATTTGCAAACATTAATCATACGCGATAACAATATACTTTTGATACCGGGCAGTGCCTTGGGACGTTTATCTAACTTAAATACATTGTATTTGGACTACAATCGCGTAGCAGCCTTGTCAGCCGAAATTCTGGGTTCCATACAGGCTGCAGACATAACAACTCTTTCGTTAGCACGAAATGTTATACGTGAATTGCCCACTGGCAGCTTTCAAATGTTTAGCAATTTGAGATCATTGGATTTGTCTGGCAACTCTTTAGCTGTCATAAGTGCTGATATTTTCATGGGCCTGGAAAGCTCTCTCAATGACCTGAAAGTGGGACAAAACCGACTTACCGGCCTAGGGAACATACCCTTGGCCTTGACAGAGCTAAGAAGCCTAGATTTGAGCTATAACAGTTTGACCGAGTTGCCCACCAATATCTTGCAAGGATTAGAGAATTTGCAGTATTTGAATTTAAGCGGAAATCATCATTTAGCTCCTTTACCAGCGGCTCTAATACGGCCTCTAGCACATTTACAAGTAATAGATTTCAGTTTTTGTTCCTTAAAGCAGTTGTCGGGAGATCTTTTTGCAACATTGAGAGACTTAAAAATGATATACTTGAATGATAATGATATACAAGAGATAAATGATGGCAGTTTTGTGGATTTGTGGAATATAAGCAGCATAGACTTGTCTAATAACCAAATTACCTCCATAAGACCAGGAGCATTTGTTAATGTTATGCATCTGAAGAAGTTGAACTTGAGAGGAAACCAATTGTCTGCCTTCAAAGGAGAATTCTTTAATACCGGCACCGGCATCGAGGAGTTAGATATATCTAATAATCATTTAAGCTATCTATTTCCCTCATCCTTCCGTATACATCCCCGTCTGAGAGTGATTATGGCAGCCAATAACAAATTCAGTTTCTTCCCAGCCGAGCTAATATCAACTTTGCAATATTTGGAATATATAGATTTGTCGCAAAACCAATTGAAGTCTATAGAAGAACTAGATTTTGCTCGCTTGCCCAGACTAAGGGTATTGAAATTGGCCAACAACCAATTGGATATGTTAAGTGAAATGGCTTTTCACAACTCAACACAATTGCAGGTGCTGGACTTGTCCAACAACGCTTTGGATCGCATAGGCGAGAGAACTTTCGAGGGTTTGGTGAGACTGGAACATTTGAACTTGCAGAATAACAAGTTGAATGAACTTTCTGATTCAGTTTTCGAAAGATCTAAGCTGCAGATATTAGAAAATATAAATTTAGCCTACAATAGTTTTCAATATGCTCCTTTGAAGGCTTTGCAAAGGCAATATTTCTTTGTTTCTTCGGTAGACTTGAGTCACAATAAGATCAAGGCCATACCCAATGATGACAGCATTATGGTGAATATTAAAAACCTGGACTTGTCCTTCAATCCTCTAACCCAAGAGGCTGTCAGAAACATATTAAATGAACCGAAAACTGTAAGAGAGTTAAATTTGGCTGGTTGTGGTATTAAAAGTCTGGATGCCTTGGAAACACCTTTCCTGCAATATTTAAATTTATCACAAAACAATTTGAAAATCATAAAACCGGACATATTCCAGCGTACAACCTTGTTGGAAACCTTGGACCTGGCCAACAATCAATTGGAGGTATTAACAGATTTGGCAGCAGCCTGGCCTAAATTACAAAATCTGCAGTATTTGGATTTGTCCAACAACAGCTTTGACATGGTGCAACAGGGTGACTTTGAGAGCTTGGATATGTTGCGCACACTGAAACTTAAAGCTCTTGCCAAGTGCAGTCGCATAGAGAAAAATGCTTTCAAGCATACTCCTAATTTGGCCTCATTAGAGGCCTTCGATTTGCCCTTGTTGGGTTATTTGGACTTGCAAGGCATATTAGAACTTCTGCCTGGCTTAGAAAATCTTGATATTGAGGTTAAGGATGCTTCCATAGGTACGGAGCAGATACAGCCTGCCAAACATCCAAGACTTAAGGCTATAGGCATAAGAGGAGAACGTCTAAAGTCTATATCTTCGGGCACTTTGGCAGGCCTTAAATCCAGCAATTTAGTCATCAAATTACAAAACACCTCCCTCACAGCCTTGCCGCCAGCCTTATTGTTCCCAGTGCCCAGATCTTCTCACTTAACTTTGGATATTGAAGGCTCCAAAGTGGCCGTTTTGGTGCCACAATTTCTCAATGCTTTGGAAGATCGCAGATCCAATTTACAACTCCAAGGACTTTCATCCAATCCCATACACTGTGATTGCAATGCCCGCGCCTTGAGAAGGTGGTTGCCCAGCTCACATATGACTGAACTGACTTGTCATTCCCCAGCCTATTTGGCAGGCAAAAAGCTCATTGAAGTAGGGGACGATGAGCTCACTTGTGATCCGCGGAAAATGACTTCGACCACTGCAAGAACATCTTCAACAAGTATATTAAAATCATCTTCCAGACTGGTAACTCGACCACCAACAACAACTCCGGAAGAACCTCCCATGATAATATGGAGTATGGAGGCCACTCAACCACCACCGATGAAAATAAAAACTAAAGCTCCTCTCATGAAGGCACCTATCATGACCAACGATGATACACTCATCATAGGCATTGTGGGAGGAGTGGTCGCTTTCATAGCCATACTAATTATAATCATATGCATTGTGCGCTTACGCATGAGCAGTGCTGAATACCACAATGCTCCAGCGATGATTGGCATTCCTCCAATGCCGTTGGGGCCTGGCAGTGTGCCCCTCAGCTACAAAGGTCAGCCCACAGCTGCTTTATATGCAGTGCCACCGTATGCACAAAACTATGCCACGCTGCCGCACAAACCCCCATCCCTACACCAGTCGACGCAGAATCTCTCTTCGCGTCAAACACAACAGCAGCAGCAGCAGCAGCAGCAGCAGCAACAACAGCAGCACCAACAGGCCACATATTCATCCAGAATGTCATATTTTGGCGGCTCCACACCACAGCAGCAGCAGCAGCATCAAGTGGCCTCAAATCTATCACAAAATCAACCCTACATTATATATTCCGATGATAAAGCTTATAGATAAGTTTTTTGTTTAAACGCTGAAAAAAGCTTATTTTTTAGCGAAAGTGGTTGGTTGCTAGCTTCAATAAACAAATACACACACACCCCTTCAAACAATCAGTCAGTCAGTCAGTCAGATAGGCGTAACATTTACGTTTTTCGACACTCTTATCCCCACAATTCGAATAATTATAAAAGAAAAGAAAAAACCCTTTTATGTACGTATGTAATTTTAAAATACGAGTAGTAACACTAAACTTTGTCTAAGTTATCGCAATTGTTACATAAAAAAATAATTTATTAGACGGAGTAGTTTGTAAATAATTTTAAGTTTTAGTTTCAAGCAAAACTTTAAGTTTTGAAGATTTTAAATGGAAATACTCATTTGTATTGTATTTACTTTTTAATCTTTGGAGCGTAATCTAAATGATGCTTGACATTATGAAATCCAATGAGACCGTAAGTAAGCTCGCTTCGGAATTGAATCTCATGAGCTTAAAAGGTGGTCTAGAACAATTTTCGGTACTCGTGTGAACAACAGTCTTAGAATATTAAATTCAGTGCCTGTAGTGATTCGTATGCAATGAAAATGGTAAACCTTTGGAACTAATTCCGACTTTTTTGCTTAATTGTAGTTTAAAATTTACAAATGCCAGCCGCGGGACAAAGTATGTACATTGTACAACTCATTGAAGATATAAAGAAATATAATTTAAATCGGGCTCATTCGGTTCGGTCGGTAACTTTTGACACAAACATGTCATAAAACTCATTTAAATTACATGAGTTTGGTTAATGTCCAAAATGAACGTGTTCGACCCAAGCATAGTATCGAACTTGTTTCTCGGTATCTCGTTCTATACACAAACCCATTATGAAACCGATTTAAATTAGATGGTAGAGTTGGCTGATGATGAAACCCATTTAAATTAGACCTATGACCTAACTCATATAATTTAGATGGGTTTGATTACAAACAAGTCTATTACATGGGTTTGATCATCGGTTTGTTACCAAAACTAGATGCTGAAAGAGTTCTATACAAATCTAATACGAACAATATGCTGAGTTATGCTACAATTGTGTTGAGTAGAGCTGGGTCCAATCGTTCAATCGTTCAATCGTTCATTTAAATTACATGGGTTTGATCATAGGCTTGTGGCAATAATGAACGATTGAACGAGTTTGACCCAGCTCTGGTGTCCAATAGACTTGGGTCGAACTCGTTCACTAGTTCATTTTTGCCACAAACCTATGATCAAACCCATTTAAATTACATGAGTTTGCTCATAGGTTTGTGGCAAAAATTAACGATTGAACGAGTTGATCCAAGCTCTAGTGTCCAACAGCTCTTTTTCAACTAGTTTGAGAGCGTTCGAATCAAAAGTTGTTTCAAACCCATTTAATTTACATTAATGTTTTTGACCAGACTTGTGTCCAACAGAACGAACTAGTTCAAAAAGAGCTTTTGGACACAACTCTAAGCCCATGTAATTCAATAGTTAATTTTTGACACAAACCGATAATCAAACTCATTTAAATTACTCGAGTTTGATTATAGCTTTGCGTCTAAAACGACCAACTGAACGAGTTCGAGCAAGTCTAGAACCAGCTCTAGTTCACTACTACACTTGGGACGAGCTCGTTCACTACTTAATTTTTGATATAAACCCATGTAATTGAACGGCTTGTCTCACGATGTCTCCAGAAAACGTTCGATTGAATACTTATATTGAAAACAACAACAAATTTTAGAATGTTATTATTGTTTGCAATACAAGTTGTAGATCGAACGATTTCTGGTGACATCGTGGGACAGGTCGTAAATTAGTTTTATCATTGGTTTGTATCAAAAATTACATACTGAACGAGTTTGACCCAAGTCTAGTGCTGACATCTGACGTTGCAGCCACACGTGCAAATTTTTCACACACATGTACTTCTTGTCAAACTTCATATGAATTGTTGATAAAAAATAAATAGTATCAGCTCTGTTCTTGTCCGTAAATTAAAAAAACAAACTGGATAAAGAGTTCTAAAGCAAATTCGCATCAAGTTTTATCAAGTATGAGTGTATTAGTGAAAAGGCATGACTCTATTGAAATTTGAAAAGCAAAAGTTGATCGTGTAACCCCCAACTAAGAGAGATTCAATACTACCTGGTATGAATTCACCTTGGCATGAATTTTTTTATTTTTAGCGCTTATTTGTTAGTACATAAAAAATTCTTATGAAAATTTCGCTTGTCTGAGCTAACCTAGAAGTTCGTACATAAGTTTTTATTATAAACAACTTTCGATCTTCGACTTTAGTCGAATATACTGATCGCACAAATTTTCATTTGGTATTATAACCAGCACTCGACAAAGAACGTCGTTATTGTCAATATTACCCATTGTGATTTTAAAAATTTGCAACAATTTTAAGATTTTTAGTTCAAAAATCATACAGACTAATAGAAACTAAAATACACTTGGTCCTGCAAAGCAAATTGAGGATGTTCCTCCATTAGTGAAATCTTTCGAATTGTTTAGTCCATATGACCTGAGATCTACATAAAATCGACAAAAAAAAAGCTTACAGTTTGTGTTTGTGTACCTAAAAATAAAAAAAAAACATCCTTTAATACACTCATAATATGAATTTCACATCGCATTCGAACTCATAATAAAGACCTAAACGTTATAAACATATGAATTCGAAAGTATGGTCTTTCGTTTCGAATTACAGAATCATCAAAAGTCTCTTTATTCAAGCACAGTGTTATTAATTATTATTTATATTTAAAATAATTAATTATTATAAAATATTTTAAATCTTAAAAAAATCATTTTAAGTTATTATTGCATATTATGTTTAAGGTTTTTGTAAACATTAAAACAAATATGCACATTGAAAAAGTGTATAAAAAAAATGTATAAATTTATTTAATCTTATCGATTATGTATGTGCAAATAATTAAGTACAATAAAAAATAAATAAATAATAATTTCTAAAAATCAACGACTATACGAAATTATTCATTCTGAAAATATATTTTATTTATTAACCCCCGACTAAAAAAAGGGGTGTTATATGTTTGTAGTGTGTGTCTGTGTGTCTGTGTATCTGTGTGTCTGTCCGTGTCCACGTACAGGCCAAACGGCTGGACCGATTTTCATTTAGTTTCTTCTGTTTGAAAGATGACTTGATCGAGAGAGTTCTTAGCTATGTTCGGTCCAGCCGTTTAGAAGATATAACATCTTTTCTGAAAAAAGTCGGGGGTTTTTTAAATTTTTGATTTTTGTTATTTTTCAATAGGTAGTGTGAATAAAAGAATTATGCATTTGCTTAAGTAAAAAATGATTTTATAGCTTTGCTATTTATTGGGCTATACAGGAGTTAGGGCGTGATTTTTGTAACAAAAATAATCGACACTATTACAGTTCTAAACTTATTTTTGTTTTGATTTCTTTGTACTTAAAATCAGAGTACGTTTTGTTTCGTTCTTTGAAGTGAGTGAAAAAAAAAGAATGAATGAATTCCACAATAGCCAATATTGTGACGAGCATAAGTCCAACAACGAAAATTATTCCATTAGATCTTTCTACTACAGTCTTAATGATCAAACAGAATTGCGGCATAAACACATTTTCCATACAAATTGACACAAAAAAAGCCAGCCCAGAAAGTAGTCGAGGAATAGAATCTATTTTATTTTGACACCGTTTTTTCTTATGCTCTCACAAATAAATACTCATTCTCTCAGAAATACTAATATACTTTCAATAAATTTCATACATTTTGTATTCAAAACTACAAAGAAAAATAATCACAAAAGAAAATGAACAAAAATGAGAGAGGATTTGAAGTTGCTGCCATAGATTTTATTATGGGCTTTGTTATTTTGACAGCGTTTTTCCCTGAAGTTATCTACTTATTCTGTTTGCTCATTTACATATATAATAGTCCATGTCCTCTTGTTTGAATCACTCAATTGTACTAGATTTTAAGCAGATTTCGAATCAAATCTAGTGATGAAATAGATTTTGTTTTGTATGAGAAATATACCGAAAACCACTAGATTTTACTCGAAATCTCGCAAGTACTGGACTTTGTTCAGATGTAAGCGCATTATAATATTTTATTTTAACAATTTTGTGCAAAGCAATTGTGTTGTTTTAGCTGAGCGAATTGTTTGTGAAATGAAGTTTTGAAGTTTGTGAATTTCTTACATGATAAATAAAGAAAGGGTCTTCCAATAAGAGGTTTACATTTAATATGCAAAAAAGTAGTATTTGTAAGTGAAATCATCAGATGTTTATTTATTTGTAAAGAAGAGATTTTGCCACTAATAATGGAAAACAATATCAGCCAAATTGCCGCCACTGTTGCGCTTGCAGGGCCTTATAAATAATTTTCATGAAATTTTCATAATCGATAAGTTCATATTTGAGGTCTTGAATTGATTGTGGGTAATTAGCATCTGTCACGTATCCTCAAAGAAAACAGGGGTGTTAACGGTGTTAAATTGCAAGATTTGGGGGTCTACTCTGTAATTCGAAACGAAAGGAATTGCTTTCGAATTTACATGTTATAAGCATACAAATTCGAAAGTAATTTCTTTCGCTTCGAATTACATAGTAGTCCTCCTGTGTGGCCAATTTTGGCCGCTTGTTCGAAATATATAGCACACGGTCAGGATGACATCGCTACTTGTGTGCAAAAATAAACATCAGCCACAACAATACCTTCCAATTCCAATAATAGAAAATTATTAATCGTCGTTTGATAGCGCAATACATTCACCGTAACAGTTGCTCCAGCCTCATTTTGGAAAAATTAAGGTCTTTTAATTCGTCTTCATTTTTTAGGTGTGTTAATTCATAACTAGGTACATTTTAGACCGATTGTAAAAATTCTTTTTTTTCTGAGGGAAAAGCTTCCCATTGGTCCCATTTAAAAAAAAAAAGTGGACGGGACAAGCCCACAATTTTTTATTAGATTTTATGATATTCTGCTTATTTGATTGCCTCGAAACCTAACAAACACCTTAGGTTCTTGAATTACACAAATTTAAAGTTGAAAAAATGGGCGGGGTTGCGCCCATTCAAATTTATTATAATATTTCACGCGGTTCTACCTAACCGATTTTTACGAAACTTACCACACACCTTGAACTCTAAAATAGATACAATCTTCCTTTTAAAAAATGGGCGGAGTCACGCCCACTAAAATATAATATTTTACTTTTACAAGACTTAACACGCACCCTGAACTCTGAAAAACACATAATCTTGCATTAAAAAAAAAAATGCAAGATGCAAATGGGTGGAAGCACGCTTATTAAAATTTCATTTAATATTTCACATACTTCTTCTATCAGATCTTTGCATTGAAGTCGGTTTTTTTGGCAGAAAGAATTATTATTAATGACGTAGTTTTAACTTGTATCTGTCAAGTGCTTACAGCTTGTGTTATGACATTTCTAAAATGGCCGACTATTGAAAATGAAACCTGTTATTGGAACACCCGTTATATTAAAATACAATTATGTAGCTACTTACTGTCATAATTTTTTTTAACCAATTTAAATTATGTGAATTTCAAGGAAGCCAATTAAAACAATAAAAATTTTTTATATTTTCATTTAATTGTATTTTTTATGCATAAACAATAAAATTTTATTTAACTTTTTTGATTTTAAAAATATTTTTTGTTTGTTTTTAAAATGTATTAAATATTTATCTAAGAATAGAAAAGAATAGTTTTTTATTTGTATCATATAAAAAAATCGCAAGTCTCCGGCAATAGGGGACTTGCAAAAATTATTTAAAGATATTCACGTCAATAATTTTTTACTACGGCAACTTTGCAAAATTACCCAGTTGCATTTTATTTTTTACGGAAAAGCTTTGGTGTACGGAATCCCATTGTTTTCGCTACGATGTCTGTCTGTCTGTCACATGTTGATTTCTCGAGAACCGTACGAGGAGCTACGGAAAAGAATGTGTAAAACTTTGACCGCTACAACAGCAAATATATTATAGTTACAAATTAAAGGGTGTTCTAAGGTGATCAACGAAAATTTTTGAAATCCTAATATAATAGTGGGTACACACTTTGCAACAAGTTTACGCAACACGTTTATATTACATGTTGCATGTTTTGACACAGACTATGCAATCTACAATGCAACTGTGAATGTAGCCCATAAACATCAAAACATTTTGATATTTTCATAACATCAAATGCAACTTCGAAAGCAACCATAATAAACAAGACTACAGAATATGCGGCCGACACTGCAACCTGTTTGGTTGCATAAACACGTTGCTAATACCCCTTTTAGACACGGAAAGTTTACTTTGCAAAGTCTTAATTCAGCTGTGAAAGACAGAGAAAGGTATACTATCTATTTCTGTCTTTCTCCCAGCTGAATGAAGACTTTGCAAAGTAAACTTTCCGTGTCTAAAAGGGGTACTACCATTGAATACACAGAAATTTAAAAATTTTAAATAAAAGGGTATTCTATCAGTTAATGTAATTTTGACTATATAATGTTGATATCTTGCTGTATCTTGGAAACCGTGAGAGGTAAACTCTTGAAATTTAAAAAAAAAAACGCTAAAACCAAAAAATCCGAAAATAAAAAATAAAGCCAAAAAAACCCGAAAACAAAAAAATCGCCAAAACTTAAAAAAAATACTAAAACTAAAATAAATCGCCAAAAACTGAAAAATCACCACAACAAAAAAAAATCGAAAAAAAACCCAAAGCTAAAATAAACGCAAAAACCGAAAAAAATACCAAAAATGAAAAATGCACCAAAACAAAAAAAGCGCCAACACCAAAAAAATTCTAAAACTGAAATAAGTAGCCAAAAACCGAAAAAATCGCTAAAATTGATCGCCTAAGCCCGAAAAAGCGCCAAAAACGAACAAAAAGCGTCAAAGCTAAAAAAAACACCAAAACTAAAAAAATCAAGAGCAAACAAAAAAATCCCGAAAACGAAAGAAAGCGCAAAAATTAAGAAAAAGCGCCAACCCGAAAAGATTTTACCGTGTACTTAAATTTTTTTTTTTAATGTCTACATCAGGTTAGATATTCGATTATATAAAAGAGCAAAAAGTAATCAACTCTCAGTAGTTTTCTCCTTTGCCTACATGAATTTTACTAAACTGAAAACACATGAATATGCTTATGGTGTTGCTCGTGCAACGCCATATGGGCATTTCCACGAGAAAGTCCACTTTTTTTGTCGCGTGCGACAGCAAGAAATTACGCTTATATTTCCGAACAATGTGTCTTGATTTCTCTTAAAATTTTACCTAATGTAGAGTTGCTGACGGCCTATACAAATATATAAAGTAAAGAAAAGTTTCGTTTTCTTTTAAAAAAAAACACGTTTTATTTCGCACGCTACAAAAACGTCGAATTTTTCGGTGCCAACTTCCGCCATAAAAAATAAAACACATTTGTTCACATTTGAAATTCGTCGTGCGTGACGAACTCTTAGATAGATTTATTTCTAATTTGTACGCCGACGAACGACGAAAAAAAAATTTTCTCTATCTCTCTTTCTTTACATACACAATAACCAGTGTTACCAGATTTTAAAATAAAATTAAGCTAAATCACGTATGTATTTAATACATTTTTAGAGAATACGCAATTTAGATTAAAAAAGGCTAAAAAAGTTCTTTAAAAATATAAAAAATAAGTTAAGAACTAAATAAAAATTCTAAAGCTAAATGCCCAGGAAATGAGCTAAATTTAGCCCAAAATTAGCTAATATGGTCACACTGACAATAACCAACTTTATCAATTATTATAGGTGTGTTCCACAAGATTTCGTACAAGTTCGGACTAATGAGAGAAAAAAGAAAATTACTCTCTGAACATGCAAAAGTTATCCAAAATTGCTGGAACGCAAAAAACCATAATTGCACATCTTGAAATAATAATGTTGCTTACTTTTTACATTACATTTAATTTAAGTGATTTTAGTCGCTTAGAACGCATAACATTATAAAAACAAAAAAATTTCATCATTGGCAACAGCTGTAAAAAGTAAATGAAAATAAGTTCCAAAAAAGTGAATTATTTAAGAGAATTTTTTTACATTAAGAAATGGAGATAATTATATGCACAAATGTACTTAAAAATGCAACTTTGTTCAAAAACCCTCCCATTTTGCTTTTTAATAAACTTGTGTGTAAAAACTTTTTTCCTATATTTGCAAATTTTCTGATTAATCTTTCAGTTTCATATGTGAACAAAAAAAACAGCTGGTTATTTAATTCTTGTCCGAACTTACCCGGAAGAAAAAGTTCATACTAGTTTGTACAGGAAATGAAAAAAAATTACTCTCTAATTCTCTCTCAAAATTGCACAAAAATTGCTATCTGGAACGCTTTCGGATAACTTTGTACAAGTTCGGACTGTTTTGTTATGCATCTGGAACAGACCTTATAAGAGCTGAGTTCGCTGAGTAAATTCGTCGTTATTGTTCTTCACACGACGAATTTACGCAGCGAATTATTATCGACGTATTCTTCGATGTGGACGAAATTCGTCGTTCGTCCCAATTGTGTTCCTAGCATTAGCCTTCGTTTAAAGAAAAAATTGAAGCTCGCAAGGAATGATACAATAATTTTTAACGAAATGTATATTTCAGAAAATCGTTTTATTGCGTATTTTTATTGAAAAGTGTAATAAGTGTAACATTTTTTTCCAGAAAAGGAAATGCCATTAGTGATGCAGAAGTAATCCTTATACACGTAACCCTCGATTTACGAGATTTCGATGTAACACGGATTAATAATAGCAACTGTTAATTACGCGAAATGCAACACTGCGATTTATGATAAACCAACAATATAATTAATATAGCTTAAAGTCAGTCTTATTCTCCCCGGGAGTTTATTCCCTATACATTGTTCCTCCATTTTAAAGCCATTTACAAGCTTTCAATTAAAATAAAACAACAAATAGCTGACTTCGAAAATTCGAAGTTCTCCCTGAAATTTAAATTTTAACACGATCTATGTATGTAGAATAGGTGGATTTTATTTTTAGAACAAAAACAGAATATTTAGAATTGGGCTGAATAGTTTTTGTTTTAGTCTTAACTTCCAAACCTAGTGCAATATCATTATACAACAAAATTGAGATTTTGGATCGCTTGAAAAAGGGAGAAACGCCTACAAGAACAAGATACATACGAGTGCTGAGCCATAACAGCCAAAAAGGCCATTTTTCGAATCTAGTTTTTTTTTAGCGAAACTCGATTATTTACGATCGCTAATCAATCGATTTTGGCAAAAAAAATTAAATTCGAAAATTATGTCGCTCAAGTTTTTTTTGGTAGTTAGGGCACGATATTTCAAAAGTTTTAGCTCGGGTTGTTTATAACAAAAAGATTTTGAAACTTTGACTTAAGTTTTTGACGTGAATACCTTTATTGTTTTTTTTTTTTTTTTTTTTTTTTTTTTTGTTAGATTAAGAATTAATTGAAATAACATTTATATATGGTACACGTAGACGAATAAGATAAAAACTGTTATTAATTAATGTTTGTTTAATTAACAAATGCAATCGATAACATTTATTTTTTTATTTTTTTAATGGTTAATGCGCTTAAAAATGCACAAATAACAAATTATTGAGAGGTTTTTGAGTTGAGTCTTATATCTTCGAAATGATAAACAATTTTCTTATTTTTTTTTTCTTCATTTTCGAAAATGTGAATCACAATGTTAAATGGCTTTGATTTGCTTAAATGTATAATTTTCTTAAAATATAAATACATACTTATGTACTATATTAATTATAATTACAAGAAATGTATTTTTTTAGTAAATGTAAATTTTAGCAAATGCGTTATTTATTTAAAATGTATTTGGTATGAATGTATGTAGGTTCATATGTATGTACGTATGTATCCATGTATGTATGTGTAGTGAAATAGATGTGAACAAATTTGAGAACAAATAACGTTTATGTGTTGGCAAATACAGGTGCACGTATGTATGTATGTATGTAAATATGTGTTACACACACTTTAGAAACGAGTATTTTAAAGCTAAAACTAAAAAGAAATGATGAAAAAAATACATTAATAATTTATTTAGTAAACAATTTTGTTTATCACTTTGTTGAGGAAAGGCATTCAGTAACAGTAACAGAAATGAAGATGATGAAGGAATTTAATTTAATTTTTTTCATTTGCAAACAGAACATTACTTATTTAAACATCCAATTTTCTTTGCTGATTGAGTGAAGAAGGGAGAAAATAAATTATGGCAAAAGATAAAAAAAAAATTATTAAATAAATGTTTGCAAGATTTTAGTAAAAAGTGAAAATAGAAATAAATGCAACAATATAAGTATTTAGTAAGTTAATTATTTAATCCACCTGTATATAAGAGAAGTTAGTTTTGTAGCTTCGCCGCCGGTAGTAGATCATGACAACATACGAAAGGAATAACATAATCGTTATAATAGCAACTAAAATTCCTAGAAAGAAAGATAACAGCAAGAGATTTATTAAAATGAAATGTGTTCTCTTCAGAAATGCATTTAAGTATTTAGTGATGATTTGTCTTTGATTAAAATAAAACTTCTTTAGTTCTCTTCTGACTCATGATTGGCCATAAAGCTCTAAAAATTTTGCGAGTCAACCAAAAGAAAATATTTTTCGTCTCGCTCGCACGGATAACCGTATAATCTTGCGGTTCTTTTGTGGAATTTCTATAACAACCACGTTGCTACTTCCTATGTGAAGACATAGGTCGTGTACAGTCAGTCACAAAACGTTTTTAAAATACTGTTAACATCTTGGGCATATGGTCTAGTTACTCCGCCCATATTAGTGCAACCATATTATGCAAATTTACTTTGTATAACATGTATATAAATAAATAAATATGCCCTGGAATGCCATTTAGTGCGATATCTGATCACTAAAAATTTCATCTGACATCATCTACATATCTATGAATGTTACCATTGATCATATAATCAGCAATAAATTGGTTGAAAATATTCCTGTCTTGTGGCCATTCCGGTCATTTCTACATCGACTTGCCTTTTCCGCGTATGAGCTGGGCGTATTCTTTTTCGGGTTGCGGGTTCCAGTGT
Source organism: Tachina grossa (assembly GCA_949987645.1). Lineage (NCBI taxonomy): Eukaryota > Metazoa > Arthropoda > Insecta > Diptera > Tachinidae > Tachina > Tachina grossa. The sequence goes on from OX465274.1 coordinate 223,201,721, forward strand.
CTATGGCATTTCTTGTGATGTCGTTACTTTATTTTCTAAAAGTGTGACCAATCCATCGTCATTTACGTCTAATTATTTCTGTGTCCATGATTTGTTGGTTAGATTGTTCCCAAAGACTTTTGTTGAACACCTACTCGAGTCCAGAATATTGGCAATATCATGCGAAAACTTTGATGCACAAACACCTGGATCTTCTGCATATCTTGAAGGTAAGCAGTCCATGTCTCGCAACCGTAGAGGAGAGTGGACTTCACATTTATGTTGAAGGTTGTTACGAGTAACTTTGTGCGCTGAGAAAGTCCATGAGGGTGCCGGTCAGGTAGCAGGTTGCGGATAGTGAACGACTTTTAGATAAATAAATAAACAGTCGCGGACAGTTAGCTGATCTTTGCCTTGATGACAAGTGAGTACCAACCTTTCAATTTGTACTCAACGAACCGGAAACCCCTCAAAGATCGCAGTGTCTGTTCACCTAACTTATGCGGCTTCAAATAAACGTCTCTACTTATATTAAGCGGTTCGCTATACAAACGTGGAATATATATAGCCAGTCTAAACTGTTACACTTGGTAAACGATATTTTTCCTTGATCCAAATGCCCTCATAAGATAGTGTAATTCTATAATTGGGCTCTAGTGATACTAACTCTTTGATTAACAAATTTTTAAGGGGAGAACTCTTTCGATAGCAGCAGATCAGTCTCCTCTTCTTAAACTTACCAAAAAAAAAAGTTTTTGCATGATTTTTAAACTTTATGAATTTTTACTATCAAAGCGCCCAAAGACATGAACTAAAATCAATACATACGGGTATGTTCTGCATTCCACGTGAAATTAAAAGGAGTGGAATTGCCATAAAATTGTTGTTGGAAATATGTAATTATAGCAACAATGCTATGGCAATTCTACTCGTTTTAATTCCACGTGGAATGCAGAACATACCCGATAACTTTCATTTAAAAGTCGCTTTATGGCTAAAGTCAGAACATAACAGATTTTCATTTGATGATGGAAAAATGAAATATGTATGAATGAAGTTATTTTGAACATGATATAATTTTTATTATATGATAGAGTTATTGAAAATATTCGAAACCACTTCAATACATACCCATTGCTGTGCCAATATTGGCTTCTTCATAAGTCATCATTAGTGTGGAAAGTTTACATTCACTTTCCCAGTCTTTAGGCAATATATCATTATACAAACTAAACATTTTATTTAGAGGACAAGCAACACCACAATCTGGAATAAACAAAGGTGTTGGTTCGCTTGTTGTATTTTTATAGAATATGGAAACATAAGGCTGTAATTTCTCATCCAAACGTAATTCCAACATTATACAGGCGGCATAAGGAGGGCTATGCACCTTTAATATAAAGGAAATTGTTAATATCTTTATGTAGTATTATGAAACAATTACAAACAAATTCAAACTCACATCAAACAACTTTAAAGAATTCAAAACATTTGCTACTGTTATATCGTGGGCTGAATAAATCCATAATGAGCGATCTGGATTCAGTTTGCCTTTCGACTTATCAACAAATCTTTGCAATATTTCTTTAATCAATGGACCCGTTTTTAGGCGTGCCATTTGTCGTGTATATGTCAGAAAGGAAAACATGAAAGCCGATATATATGACATATCTGTGCTGGGATACACTTTTTTCGTCCATTCAGGCAGAGTTTTGTTGTAAAGCTCCTCTATAAAGAAAGTGTTATTAAGACGTTGTATAGCTTCAAGTGAGTCCACAGTAGTGCCCGTAAAGTTTGTGAGATAATTGTAGAGATAGGCATAGCGATTGTTAAGTTTTTGAAATTCTGGAGAATTTTTTACAGCAGAAAGAGCGTACTCGTAAGCTGGACAAGGGACTTTGGCAGCGAGAACCTAGAATATATTATATAGATCTTATTTATAAATTATAAATAAATAAACATATCGCAATTGTTTCTCAAAAACGGGTCAACTTGAAATTTTTCAATTTGTGATCATGGGTAGATACCAACAATTTAACATCATTTGATGTACTCTTTGGCAAAAAAAAATTAAATTGTAATTCTTCTCTGTAATATAAAAATATACATATTTAAAAAAAGAATTTGTAAATTTTCAGTTGATCTCCCTTTAGAGGAACAAGTGCGATATGTTCACATATATTCCTAATGAAGATAATTGAGTTTATTCTCGTTTGTGTAGCGTTTTAAAACGACAAATAAAAACTGTAAACTTAAATTGAAATGGTAGCAGGGTGCTATGGTAGCACTGTATTATGGTAATGCGGTACTAAGATAACATTTCATATATAAAATTTTTAGTTATAAGTATGTCGGTTTAAAACGATACTCAAACGAGAATATATATTAATAGGAAAATTACATTATATGACAGCGCATAGAGAAAGGGACCTATGGGTAAAAAAAATCAATTTTCACTTTTTTTTTTTTTTTTTGATGTGGACAACATCTGAGCATCGAATGAGACCGATCCCATGCCCCAAAAGTGTTCCCTCCCAGAGATATGCGCGTTTTATTCAGTGATGGTACACCAAAGATACACGTATTTAAATCTTTAAAATGGCTCTCCTGAACAAAACAGGTTTTTACCCTTATCTCCCTTTCCCTGTGCGCTGTCACATATAGAAATAATCAAGATTAAGGTCTTTATTTTTTATAAAAATTATATTTAAATTAATTTCAATAATTCGCTACTTCTTTGTGTTGTTCATTTTTTATTTTGACAATTTTTTGTTTTTATTTTGAAAACTGTTAAAAAAATTTATATTCTGCACAAAGAAGTAGCGAAATATTGGAATTAATTATAATATCATTTTATAATTTTTTTATATAAAAAGGTCGAAAAGTTATTTAAATAAATTTACATAAGAATATTAATATAACATTATTCCTGTCCTACCATATCTGTTGATTCCAGCTGAGTGTGAACAGGTATTGGTTGCCAATCAATTTTTGGATCCCAAATATCCTTCTGAACTGGTTCATATAATCCAGCTAAATTTGACAAGGCACTCATAAGCGTGCGATCAACATCAGTGGAACGTACATAAATGTCATTCTTGTCATAGTTGGCACCTAAAATACTGTTGTAGCGTTTACGCAGCCATTTTCCTAATTGATAATGTTGCTGTTTGCCAATCTGAAATGAAAAAGGAAAATTAAATTTAAAATTTCGTCAACGTTGGCTGCTATTTTTCACATGCCAATGAATTTACTCATAACTTCATTTTTCTCAAAATACTATACGCTATTTTTATCAAGCTATAAGCAAACTCCAGTTCACATCATCTATAGACAAGTGAAAAACACTGCTTTCATTTGGCTTTCATTTATCGAATGTGGCACAGGATATCTAACTTTGTGCTGGCAGTTTCTCTTTTCAAGCGTTTGATCAAAATGTTAAAAAATTTTTGAGAATACTATTCGGAAGAAAACCATGTGAAACCTATTGTTACATGATAACTACTCGAATTTAAAAAACTCATAAAAGCCGACTGCGACCAACTTTGAACCGTTAAATATCCTAATTGATCATTCGAAATGAATCTTAAGACATGATTTCAAAATACCTGCCGAATGATACTAATTTTGATATAATTTCTTAAAAGTAATTAATTTAATTTTTACACAATGTAAATATGTATGTATGTATGTATATAAAGGGTCAGCAAATTTAAGGTTAGGAAGTAAATTGGCTTAAATTCACACTTTTTTGACAAATTCAGTTTTATTGATACCAATGTAAAATAGAAATATGGGAATTATCAATGAAATGTCATGTCGGGCAAATGTCCATCTCTAGCACGTCGGCAGACGTCAGCTCTTTTCACAAAATTTTGAACCACATTTTGCAACAAAGCTTCGCTTTTCTCTTTAATGCAGCGCGGAATATCATTTTTCAGAGCGTCAGTTGTTTCCAGTGATTCCATTAGGATACGAAAGATACATTTTTCGTATATTTTGATGACTTGACGTACCATGTATAATCCTGACATTTTTCGTATCTTTTGAATCTGTACACAAAAATTACAGAAATAAAATATTAAACTTTCCGTTTCTGACAAAGTTGGTCAAAGTTATCAATTTCGTTAACAGTGACAACTAAATACAAAAATAACATGTATTTTGTTGTTAAGTTTTCTAAGTTCTTCTGTCGTCTGCTTATTCTTGTGTATGTGTGTTAAGATGAAATTTTAGAAGAAAACATTAAGGATCTTTATAGTATTTTCACACCTAAAGTTAAAACCTGGCTTCGAATCGTTACATACGTGATCGTATCGGCAATCGTACGAAAACAAATTTAATGATACGTCAATCGTATAAACTGAATGGGATTTCAATACGTTCACGTATGTCATAATCCGAAAATTGTATTTTTACGTGACGAGTTGTACGTTCACGGATGTAACGATTTGACCCCTGGATTTATCGTTAAAACACATACACAGCTGATTTTGCGTTCACACTGCAAGTTTGATAAAATCAGCTTTTATCTCACAGACTGTCTAATAATAAGTAAAATAAATCTCGTGTAGAAATACTTGTATTTGTTGCTGTATTTTGCTTTTGATAACATTTATTTATAACACATTAATTTTGGTTCATATGAAAAACTCAGAAATTTCACAATACGCCTTAAAATGTAAATTATTTTATATTTTTTAAATAAACATTTTAAAATTATGGAACTACTTATACAAAATTTAGAAGTGCTTGGAATTAAAGTTATTATATATATAAAAAAAAACGTAAATACATACATTACAAGCTAAACGATTTTTATATGCAGATGGATGTCAGTCATATCGTCTTTTTTCACTTTCCAGAAGATACTTTTTTGGCGTAATTTTTTATTATTGTTGCTGCTGCATCAATTTTTAATTTGAAAATCTCTCAATCGATATGTATTCTTATACACTAGCATAAACATTATCAGCTGCTTCCGGCCATTTTGACTTGGCAGCACTGAACTTAGCACAGCCAAGACAAGGTTGCGTTTCATAAAACCAACTTAAAACCAATTCAAAAATGGTTTTAAGTTGATTTTAACAAAATCATTTTGTATGATAAAATCAGGTTTTAGCAGTTGGTTTTAACGTTAAAACCAACTTTTATTAAAACCATGTCAGTGTGAAAACACTAGGAGGTCAATTCATAAGCCCCAAGTTGTATTTTATTTAGTTCAATTAATAATTCACTTGCACTCTATTTGGTTAAGCACAATTGGAAACGTTGCATTTTTCATTTAGTGTGAAGACACTATTAAGCATGTTTCAACATACGATCCACCTAAATCGATGAAGTTGTAATGAGGAAATAGTAACATCGTTTTTATTTTCACGAAATTTATACGAAATTTTTGATATAATCGCCTTAGTATAAACGTTCGTATATTAATTTTTACAAAAATGGGTATAAAATTTAATTTTAAAATTGTTTTTCAAAATGTATCTTTTTGAGAAAAAAATGTATCTTTCTGCAAACTAAAATGTATCTTTCTCGAAATTTCACTGGCATGGTTGTTTCTCGTTTGTTTATATAAACCCAGTCTGTCAAATTAAAATTCACAAATTTCACAATTAAAATTTTTTGTTCAAGAGTGTAGCGTTCCATGGTTAAAATTGCCCAACTTTTTACTAAATAAATGTCAAAGCATGACAGCTCAATTCTTTATATTTCATCATTTGACAGCCAATTTTTTTCTAACCTCAAATTTGCTCACCTTTTATTAGATGCTTCAGTTCATGATATAAATATAGAAGGTACTTCCATTCTCTCTTTGTTTTTAAAAATAAGTATTTTTGAAGTTTGTTTTTTGAGAGAAATAAAGAAAAATGTTCCCGTATAGTAAAAAATTTAAGTCTTCCCCTAGGAAACAGAGGGGGAAATATTAAATTAATACGGTAGTACGATTTTACCGGAAACTTCAAAATACTTAGGCCGGGTTTACATCTGTGTGCCATGTGCCACACAAGCGTAAAAAAAGCGTAGCCACTAATTACTAATGAAAAACTGTTTGATTTAGACATGTATTTATTAATTTAAATAGTTCCATACATAACTAATAGACAATTTTATAGAATCCAACATGATTGGAAACTGTTTAAATCAATAAATATATGTCTGAATCAAACAGTTTTTCAATAGTAATTAGTTGGTTACGCTTTTTTGGCCAAATGACACACAAGAAATGCGAGATGTAAACTCAGCCTTATACTTGTCAGATGGTGAATGTCAAGAAAAAATGAGAGAATGGAAGTACCTTCTATATTTATATCATGCTTCAGTTCACATGAGCATAGGGCATAATATGAATAATTTTGAATTATTCTGTATTATTAACTCAAAAATAGCTTTTTTTTTAAGTAAATGAGCGATATGTACCTAAGAACAGGGGTCGGTCTACTCTGCATTCCGAAACGAAAGAAATTTCTTTCTAGTTTCTATGCCTAATAACATGCAAATTCCAAAGCATTTCCTTTCGTTTCATATAACAGAGTAAAACCTCAGATTTCAAACAAAACGATATCACCTTTTTGTTTGTTTTTCAGATTTGTGAAAATATAGCAAGATACATGCATATGTATGTATGTATGTGTGTATGTATAACAATTTATGTTTACTTTCCAACTCTGTATTTTTTATATCTACATCATAGCTGCCCACAGAGAGAAAACCGAGACAAATGTATATGCGTATATGTATTCATTTGTATAAAAAGCCGATTGATGTTCGGCACTCTGGCGCTTCTCTGGGCAGCCTGGATCTACATACATACATATGTATGTAAATACAACATTGTTTTTCATCACGCGACTTCATATTCAATTAAAACAAAACAATAACTTCTTATCATTTAAATAAACTCATTAATTAATAAAGATACTTTGTTAAGATTTTTATTCATTTGTAATTTTTGCTGTTTTAATTTTTGTATACATACATACATATAGAGCCTTTGCTGCAAGAGAGTCATAACTCCAAAAAATAAAATTTTTTAGTAAATATTTGGAATATTAAGTTAATTTTTTTTAAGAAAAGTAAGTAAGTAAGTATTTTTACCTTTCTAAAATGTAGAGGATAATCCGTATTTGTTTATTTCTTTCTATTGGAATAAATGTTTTCAAGTAAGCAGACTATCTAGAAATTATATGACACCCTTACGATTACAAATTTATATAACGCATAGCATATTCTGTGTTAGGTATTGTGCCAAACAAGAACTTGGTCAAAATTTATATCTCACTACTTTTAATGGCCGAAATTTTTGATAGGAACTTGGCCTTTTTTCACATTTATGTTTTTGTGAGGATAGGACACTTACTTTCTCTAAAGGCTCGAAAATACATAGCAAGAATCGGTTAAAAATAAACAATTATTGAGAACAAATCTTATTTAAGTGTCTTATTTTGACATTGCCTGACGTTGATGTTATCAAGAACAAGTAAAGGTGATTAGTATGAAACATTAAAACTAATAATCCTTAGTAATAATTTCTGACACTAACTACATATAATAATTCGTAATGTTTTGAAATTTATTTTATATAATATAAGAATTCAGTAAAGTGCGACTCTGACTCGCGCACGAAGGGTTCCGTACAAACACTAGATATGTAATTTAATACAAGCTTCATCCTATATAATATATAGCTTTGGCATTTTTTTCGTTTTTGGGGACTTTTCGGTTTTTTTGTTTTGGTGGATTTTGCATTTTTTCGGTTTTGGCGATTTTTTTAAGTTTTGGCTCTTTTTTTAGTTTTGACACTTTATTTTCTTGTTTTGGCGATTTCTTTCGGTTTTTGGCGTTTTTTCATTTTGGCGATTTTATTTTATTTTTGGCGATTTTTTTCATTTTTGCGATTTTTTTTATTTAAATTTTATTTTAGTTTTGGCGACATTTTTGCGTTTTGGCGATTTTTTCGCGTTTTGGCGATTTTTTTCGATTTTTGGCGTTTTTTTCATTTTGGCGATTTTTTAGAATTTGGCGATTTATTTTAGTGTTAGAAATTTTTTTTTAATTTTGGCGATTTTTTTCGTTTTGTCGATTTTTTTTTTTTAATTTTTGGCGATTTTATAATTTTCGGTTTTTTTAGTTTTACCGTTTTTGAAAATTTCAAGTGTTTGCCTCTTACGGTTTCCAAGATATAGCAAATTGTCAAAATTACATAGTCAAAATTGCATTAACTGATGGACCACCCTTTAATTTTAATTTTTTTAAATTTTAGTGTTAATTGTTGTAGTCTGTATAAAAATACACTAATTTTACAAATTTCAAGTTTCAATATACATATGTTCATACAATTGTATGTATATTACATGGGATTTTAACATTTTTCGTTGCTCGTTTTGGAACACCCTTTAATTTTTAATTCGCATGTATTTGTTGTTGTAGCGGCCAAGGTTCTACACACTTGTCCAAATTTCAGGTCCGTAGCTCTTACGGTTCCTGAGGAAATTCCGTGTGACGGACAGACGGACAGCGTAGCGAAAACAATAGGGTTCCTTTTTACCTTTGGTGTACGGAACCCTAAGAAATTGCTAAAATAAAGCAAGTTTACGTATAATTTTAATTAAAAACACCGCTTTACTGCCGTATCCAGAAAAAATAATTTAGGTTTACAAAAGGTTTACGAAACAAATTTTGTATGGAAATTTATTTGTTAAACGTTTAGTAAACCTAAGTTATTTTTTTCTGAATACGGCCTTTAATATTTAATATGCATATACATATTATGTACCTTACTGAATTTAATGTGTTTCGGTAAATTAACTTTGTGTCTATTTTTAATGTACATAAATATGTTAACTTTTTTTTTGCCTGTTAATAATAATCTTTACTTGAATTTTTATGAATAAAGATTATTTTGTTTATAAATTAGCCAATTTGTCTTAAACGATTTTAAAATCGATTTTCATGCCCGATTAATCGATTTCAAAAATCGAAATTTAAGAAGTTGATCGAAAAATGGAAAATCGATTTTAGAAGATATTTGCCAATCCCTACCTTGTTGTTACTTTCTTTAGGAAAGGGATAGTTATAGAGAAGATAGCTAGTGAAGGAAGATATAGAGGAAAAATTCATTATTTTAAAGTTCTGCGTTGTGCACGTTTTTAATAATGCAGTGTAGCTGCGCCTCTGGTGTCAATGAGACGTATTAAATTTTGAATACTGTATTTAGTAGACATTTTATTGGTTATTTTACTTCGTCGATGATTCTGCTACATAATGGGCCTTATTACGGTTCTCGAATTTTTCGATTCGACTTCGAGAGTTTGTACCAGATTAAAGAAAAATTTTGTATGTTTCTTTAATCTAGTACAGCAATTTGAAGTCGAATCTAAAAATTCGAGAACCGTAATAAGACCCCATACATATGAAGGAGAGCGCTCTGATGTTACATTAGTATTAGTATCTGCTGAAGCAGGAGTAGTGCAGTGACCAGTGCATATGTCTTCATCACTTGAACTTTTCTACAACAACTGTTGTTATTTAATGACTGTGAGAACCGGACTCGAACCCAGGACCTTCGATGACTACAAACAACGCGCTAACTTGTTTTCATATGGCCCTATGTATAATCAAAAATTTGGCATGAAGTTAGCACAAGTGACAAAATTGAACAACGTCTTGACGAGTTCCTCTATACAATTTGACATTAAATATCACCGCATAATGTAGTTTTAATACACGATTACATCCTGGCATGATTTTTAATGTAAAATTATATAACGAAACACTTTAATATCATGTTCAATTTTGCCACTTACATATGTTAACTTGATGACAATTTTTGATTATACATAAGGCCGATAATATTTATTTCCCATTAAAAAAAATTGGAACTAGATTTTCATTGCTTCCGAAAAATCGATATTTTTAGTATGTACATATGCCGATACCTAGCAGAAAATCTATAGAAGTATATTTTATGGTTTTAAGGCCCTTTTCATAAAAATTATTAAGGCTTTATAAAGTCTTAGTATAAAAAATTGTTTATGAAAATGTGTTTTATAAACACTTTATTAAGCCTTAATCATTTTTAGGGTTCCGTACACCAAAGGTGAAAAGGAACCCTATTGTTGTCGCTACGCTGTCCGTCTGTCCGTCACACGGTATTTTCTCAGGAACGGTAAGAGCTACGGACCTGAAATTTGGACAGAGTATGCAGAACCTTGGACGCTACAACAACAACATACATGAAAATTACAAATTAAAGGGTGTTCCAAAACGAGCAACGAAAAATGTTAAAATCCCATGTAATATACATACAATTGTATGAACATATGTATATTGAAACTTGAAATTTGTAAAATTAGTGTATTTTTATACAGACTACAACAATTAACACTAAAATTTAAATAAAATTAAAATTAAAGGGTGGTCCATCAGTTAATGCAATTTTAACTATGTAATTTTGACAATTTGCTATATCTTGGAAACCGTAAGAGGCAAACACTTGAAATTTTCAAAAACGGTAAAACTAAAAAAACCGAAAATTATAAAATCGCCAAAAATTAAAAAAAAAATCGCCAAAACGAAAAAAATCGCCAAAATTAAAAAAAAATTCTAACACTAAAATAAATCGCCAAATTCTAAAAAATCGCCAAAATGAAAAAAAAACGCCAAAAATCGAAAAAAATCGCCAAAACGCGAAAAAATCGCCAAAACGCGAAAATGTCGCCAAAACTAAAAAAAAAATTAAATAAAATAAAATCGCAAAAATTAAAAAATCGCCAAAAAATAAAAAAAAATCGCCAAAATGAAAAAACGCCAAAAACCGAAAATAATCGCCAAAACAAGAAAATAAAGTGTCAAAACTAAAAAAAGAGCCAAAACTTAAAAAAATCGACAAAATCGAAAAAATGCAAAATCCACCAAAACAAAAAAACCGAAAAGTCCCCAAAAACGAAAAAAATTCCAAAGCTATATATTATATAGGATGAAGTTTGTATTCAATTACATATCTAGTGTTCGTACGGAACCCTTCGTGCGCGAGTCAGAGTCGCACTTTACTGAATTTATTATATATAACGCTGTTTTTGAAAATACTCACAATGACTTAACGACTATTTTTTTAACGAAATTCATGAACTAATTTTGATCTAAATTCATATAAAACGAAAAACAAATTCCGAAAACGGGTAACATTTTAAAATTTTTCTTAGAAGAAAGTAAAAGAACTTCTTGCAATGACAACTCTTGGTAAAAATCATTAGAAATTATACAAATTTGCACTAGTTCCGGATTGCAAACTCTACATTTTCATGACTTCTTTGGAGTGTTTTTTAATGGGTTTACTTACAATCTATATACTTACAGTCTATTATAATGATAATTATAATAATAATTATTATTATATTATATATAATTATTATTATATTTACTTAAGTTAAGTTAAGTTACTATTATTAAGCTTCAGAAAGCTTAATAAACTTAACTTACAGCCTGTTTGTAGAACACGACTCGTCAATTAAAAGCGCTAAAATGTTAGCATTATTTATTTTTTGGGGTTTTAGAACACGACTGTTGACGATTTTTGTTAAAAAACGTAACTGATGTCAGTTTATTTGGGTTTGTACAAAGCGATTCGACTCACAATAAACGTCAAGGAGGACGACTAAAAAATTGTAGTCGTCTCAAACAAAAAAATAAACAAAACACTAAAAAAATTTAAATAAATAATAAAAATAATTAAAAAATAAAAAAATGGAACTTCCAACAAGGGAAAGGTAAGTAAACTTTCATGTTAAGATTTTTCTTGTTTTGATTGCTTTAATTTTTAGCATCAAAATATCAAAACGAAAACCAATTGGGGGCATGTATGGAGCAAATTTCACATTTGGCCAAGGGAGCTCCACAGTTTGGTAGCAGTCGGGGTGCTATAAGTTTGCAGTGTGTGTCTGTATATCTGTGTATCTGTTCGAGCCCATGTAGAGACCTAACGGCTGGACCGGGTTTGATATGGTTTTTGTGTTTGAAAGGTGACTTGATCGAGTGTTCTTAGATATGTTTGAAGAAAATTGGTACAGCCGCTTAAAAGGTATCACATCTTTTCTAGATATAACTGGGGTTCTTTATATTTTTAAATAAACAAATTCTTTCACTTTCAATGTGCATGTCAGTTGTGTTTCCAGAACAGGGTTACCGTTTTTTAGCTGAAACACAATTTTGTATGAAAATATATAAACTAAAACAATTTTTTAACATGTTGGCAACAGTACGATTTAGTACATATTTGACATAAGGGCGAATTAACGTAAAGGCTCCGTTACCCGACTGTAGAAATCGCAGATGTAAGGTAAATGTAAATGTAATGTAAATGTAAACGTTTGAGCGCTTATAGAATACTTAAAAACGTGTCATGTGTTTTCGACAAAAAAAAACTTCTTTGTGCACACACACATATGTACATACTAATTGCATTGTACCCAGCAAACACGCATTTTTGATTTTAAATTGCGAGTTATTTGAAGTCAAACGCAAAAGTTCATATACTATGTATAATATTTAAATTCATGAAATTCATTTTGATTGAAATGTACATACATATGTATGCGGCCATACATACGAGTATGTATGTATGTATTAGAACTTATAAGTAAATAATATATAAAATAGATATATAAAATAGATTTTTTAAAAGATTTTTTAATAATTTCGCTGAAACTATTTTAAGTTACTTTCTTTTTTTTGATGGCAAGATTTAGCCTGTTGGAAAAAAACTAATTGAGTTTTTGAAATAACACCTTTTAGAACAAAAATGCGCCTAGAGGTTTTGAAAATTATTATTATTATTTTATTTAAATGAACTCAATTATAATAATTTTAATAGCAGCTGTAATGCTCAACCGTAATATTTGTCATTGTACATTACCAAAACAGATTTTGAGCAACTTCATCAGAAAGACGAAGTATTTAGCTCTTTAATTTCCAAGAATGTGTATGCATGCAGTAGCACCTCAATCAAATCTTTACTTTCTCGTTTTATCCTTTTCTTATTAATGTTCGTACCTACTCATAATAATTTAGTTTTATTTACAAACAATATACATATGTATATTTTTTAACAAAAATACATATGTACATATCGCACATCCAGTTCAATAGTGTCATAACTCAAAAAAACTAGTTTTGCAGAAAACACGTTTAAAGTTTTCAATTTACACACAACTCTATGAAGGCATGAAGAAATATTCTTCTCTCAGGGGGTGATAGTACAAGCTATTTATATGAAATTTGTATGCAAGATAAAATACGAAATGTATTATTATTCTGCATTATTAACTCAAAAACCGAATTTTTTGAGTTATGTCACTATTGAACTGAATGTGCGATATGTACATGTGTACATATACAGGACTTTTTGTTTGCTGGGTGTTTATCAGTATAAAAAAATCATATAAAATGGAAAACAGCTGTTCGAAACATTGATGAGAGTTCAACATCTTTACATTATTTTTGATTGCATGGAAAAAGTACCAAAATTATTTAAATGGTATAAAATCATTATTTTATACTTAAAAACATTGTAATGACTTTGGCATTTAGTGAAATTACAATTTAAGCTTCATACCCATACATACATATTTACATTACAACGTATTATAATTATAAAAAATATTTATATTTTTATTATCATTATAATTATTGTGATTATACGTACCTATTTTTATTGTTATTGGTATTATTTTTAAATAAAAATAGTTTTTTGTACGCTTGAATGTATGTTTGTACGCACATATGTACATATGTATATTGTACAAATTCATACACAAGGCGAATTCACATAAGGTGATCTTAATTCGCCAGCTGACATAAATTTCCTGCTGTCAAATGAACCAAAACGTTAAGAAATATTTTGACAGCAGGAAATTTTACACTAACATATATACAAGGCGAATACGCAGAGTTGCAAATCAAGACCACCTTATATCAATGCGCTTTGTTCATACATATGTACATATACATATGTGTATGTATGTATATTAACAAAAAATAAACACATACGATTGGCAAACTCTAGTTAGATTTTATAAAAAAACATTTTTAGAAAACTAAATTTATTAAATATGCCCTGTACGTATACAAATTAACCACTCAAAGGCTTAAATTATTAAAAGAAACAAAAGTACCAAATCAGTGCTATTGTGCCACACTCTCATTCAATATACATACATCCCATCACTGTCTACAAATGTCACGTAACGTCGTCATGAAATTCTATTTTCTGCAGGTTCAGACGTTACATTTACGTACCATTTCAGTCAGGTAAGCGTTTGCATAGGTTTTCATTCAACAGATTCGATCAGCTGACACATTTACAGTTCTACATTTACAGTCGGGTAATTCTGCCTTAAGCTGCACGACAAAGTCGAGTCGCGTTAAGGCTCAGTTAGCCGACTGTAATGTAAAGTAACTGCAACAGTAAGAAACAGCTGATCGATTTTGTTATGTGGAAAGTAATGAAAATGGTTATAGAGATGTAATGTAACGTAACCTACTTTTCATATAAAAATCTCGATTAGCTGTTTTCTACGTTACAGTTACATTACATTACAGTCGGCTAACTGAGCCATTATACAAGCGCTTTTTATTACGTAGTCGTCCATGAACTGGCTCGTCGTGAGTCGCCTTTGTCACAAACAGGCTGTTAAATTCAAAACTTTAAAATTGTTTTCTGTAAAATACATTTTTTTAACTTATTACTCTCTTGCAATAAAGGCTCAGTAGGTATACTTGTGTAAGTACTCCTTACATGAATTATCAATCATAATGCATTTAATACATTTAACATTATTTTTAAAACTACAATGAACTTATGAAAAGACTGTGGCAGAAAATAACAATAACAGTGTAATAAAAATAGTAACAGGAATAGATAACGAAGTCACATGCATGCACTCACTTATGGGGGCTGCTGATCTTTGAACGAAGTTAAATTAAAAAAAAAAAAAACTAACGAGATGAATGATGATAAAAGCAAGCAACAATATTTATGGTTCATATTTAGTTTAAGTCCATGTGCGTTTGCCGGCATAGTTACATACTTACATGCATTCATACATACACATTGAATTTACCGAGATTAGCTTTATTTGAAGATATTCACAGCACGCTATTTTTAAATTATCTCTGATATGCATGTATCTTTTATGTAAACATGTAAACATTAAATTACACACATTTAGCATATCATTACATAATAATTTGCCTTTTCATGCATTAAAACATTTAACAGTAGGATCTCAAAATTAGAACTCCCGTTAATTTGAACTGTCCAGAAATTAGAAGTTATGAGTTTAACCCTGAACTTAGAACTAAATGATCCAATTTTCTATTTAAATATATTAAAATATGTACGTTATTTGTTATTTATTCATTGAAGTAAAATATAGAACAGGGAATCCCCCATTGAAACGCAGCAAGAATATTTTTAATATTAGATATGCAATTATGAGCGTAAATAACGTTATAAATTGGTAAAAAAAAAAACAGCGATATATTTTCCTGTAAACATATTTCTAATATTTTGGACATAAGAAAAAAATACTCATTTTTATACCAGTTGTCGACATCGATGTCACTTTAACACAATACCAAAAATTTGGTCCCTGTTTACTCGTTCTCGAGAACAATATTGTGCTACTGACAATCTATTTACGTTCTTTAAGGTCTAAAAAAATATCATAAACCTGCAAACAGGAGTTAGTTGTTTTCGACAACTGGTACACATAGAAAAAAATACCAATGTAAAATCACCATTCAAATCACATTAATTTTACAAGAAATAATATGTTGTTTGAGTGTGTTGGTGTTTATTTGCTTTGTTCATAGCTTCAATACTCTTTTGTGCTTAGTTGTGTAGGTTGTTTTTGTATTGTTGTTGTTTTTTATGTTTGTAAACAGCCGACAGGCTGCTGCTGGCTGGTAGGCAGTGTACTAGTCTTGCATTCGGAGGATCGCAGGTTCGAATCCTGGAGTCAAGTCAAAGTATTTTGTATTCTTTTTTAACTTTTGCTTTTTTTACTAAAACTAAAACTTTTCAAATAAATTGTATGTTAAATGATAAGAAATAATGTTAAATTATAATATAATTCAAGATGGTACATATTAATGTGCATCTAAAGAATATTTAAAGTTGTTGTGGCTGCAGGGGGAAGCACGTTGACTACCACGCGATGATTTCCGAGTTCAAATCTTGGCCGGGGAAGCCAATTTAATTTAATTTATATACAAAAATTTTTCCGATGTCTGTGCCAACCACACGTAAGTTAAATAATTAATAAAATACAATGACTACATTAAATTAAATTCATGTTGATCTAACTTGAAATAACTTTTATTCAACATGATTCTTCATTTTGATTTTAACACTACGTAAATGTTAATTCAACGTGAAATAAAGTTATTTCAAAAGGAAAAATTTTCTTTAACAATTACTACAAATCATGTTAAATTAACATGAAACACATATGAAGCAAAATCATTGCCGAAAAATATTAGACTAGATATACCAAACGAACTACACACTCGTCCGTATTCTAGAATCAAAATGTAAATAATTTAAGATTCAAAGAAAATGTATCTAAACGTCATAAAAATTCATTAAAACACAGCCACACACAAACTTACATACATATGCAAGCATAATTAAATAATACATGAAATTAAAAAAACGTAAACAAAATCCCTTTAACCAAGCTAATTCAAAAAAAAATTTTAGATCAAGAGAAATACTACAAACACACACACACCCTCATGTTTTGTTTCTTTTTTACTTGTAAGCTAATAAATGCGTGTGTAATATGTGTGCATGTAGTAGTAGCAACTTTAAACGCTTATAGCTCCCAAAATACTAAACCGATTTCAATAAGATATAGATTCTGCACATCTGTACAGAAAATTCTTTAAATCTTTTAAAAATCGGTGCAGTGGTACAAAAAACATGTTCGCCTATTAATTATATAGATAGATGTTCATATATATGTATGTTTGCATTCAAAAATAATGAATTTGTGTGTACATTCATTTATTTTTGAATATACACTGATCACGGGATTTTTGACATTTTTTTTTTTTTAGTTGTGCACATATCCCTCGATTTACACGATAGATACGTTCCTGAGAAAGTCGTGTAAATCGAAATTTTAAATTTTTGTATGAAAAATCGTGTAAATCGAAAATAAATGCAGAATCGCGAAAAAACTGCTTTTAGTCCCAAATCACACTGTGCAAGTCTTATTGCTAAGCTGATTAGTTTCAGGGAGAGAGAGACGAGGGTAACAGCAACGTTTCTTTCCCCCCCCCCCCCCCCGTCTCTCTCTCTCCTAATAAACTAATCAGCTTAGCAATAAGACTTGCATAGTGTAAATAGGGACTTATTAAGAAGTTATATATGTATTTCAACTAGGGATGAAACGATACGAGTAAATACAAGTAGGTACTCGATACTTTTTCTCATAATCCAAGTACTTTTGGTATCGATACTTTACTACTGAGTACCAAGTAGGTATCGGTAAAATGTACTCGTATCGGTCAAAAATATTCGTTTCTTATTTGCCACAACAATATTGAACATGACGTTAGTTTAACAAAATTTCATTTGTTCGTATTAAGTTTAAATTCATGTTTAGAATATATCTGTGGCAAAAAGCTAAAAGTGCTAAGTCGGGATAAGCTGTTTTTAAGTTGACGGTACCCATGTAAACTCCGTATTAGAAAGTACCCCTGGGCAAAATGGCTTACTTCTTATCTTTTTTCGTTCTATAATCTCATATGGAATATTACCTTACTGTAAAAGAAATACTCGTGGATTTCCGAAAATCGACTTGAAAGTTTAAAAGTGCTCTTGCAGTAGAGCAGTAAAATATGACTCAAGCACTTTTTCCTTATTGTATTTACTTTTGTTTCACTACATCAAATCTAATGAAGAACTTGTCCGATACAAGTACGTATCGATGCTTTTTATTCGATTCTTAGTAGGAGTCGATACTTTTGAACCGATACCGTATCAAGTAAAAGTATCGATACCTTGGTGGTATCGTTTCATCCCTAATTTCAACTTTAGTTTTTAGTTTTTGTTAATCGAGGTATTTCATAAATCTCTCAATTTACACGAAAACCAAAATAATTGTGTTAGAGTGAAATCGTGTAAATCGAAAGATCAGTGTATATTCAAAAATAAATGAATGTACACACAAATTCATTATTTTTGAATGCAAACATAATTCTACACAAAAGACTACACGCTTATTTTTCTTGTAGAAGAAATACTCATATGTAAATTTTAAAACGTGAAATTCCATAACTCTAGGTCTTCACCTGACAAGAAATTTTGCTGTAACTTGAAGTTATAACTGAGTTGTTAAAGCAAATGCACTAAGAATAATATTATAACTTGAAAAAGCATTAACTTGAGCAGTCTGCACTTAACACTAACTTGAAGTTAATGTTAAAGTTAGTCATTTTATGTCAGGTACCGGCGTACCGGCGTACCGGCCTTAAAACTTAAAAATTATTTCATATTTTTTTCGATTTTGACATGTCCTTTTTTTTAAAGTAATTATAAAAAAGTTTAACGGGCTGTCCCACGATGTCACCAGAAATGGTTCGATCGACAACTTACATTGCAAACAACAATAACAATAGAACATTTTTTGTTGTTTTCAATACAAGTATTTGATCGAACGATTTCTGGTGACATCGTGGGACAGGCCGTAATTATAAAAGTTTCGTTACCCCATACACGATTCAATTCAATTTTCAATTGATTCGGTTGTTGTCCAAATCAAAACGTGTATGAATGGCTCTGTCAATTGATTAGTTTGGCAGCAGAGAAACAAGTCGAGGCAAAATTATCGGCGGCGGCGGCGTAGTAGTTTTGTGACCGGCGGCGGCGCACCGAGAGAATTTTCGGCGGCTCTAATAAGCATATGAAAATTTAGAGAGAAAATAAAAATTTAAACTGAAAATTGATTTTCAAAATTTTTTCTCCGAAATTTGTATTTTGGAGCAGATAAAATTTCGGCTGGTTTTGAGCCGATGCGAGCCAATACAATCGGCGGCGGCTTGATACACAGAAAAATAACCGGCGGCAGCGCGCCGTCAGCTTCGAGCCGGTCGACTTTTTTCTCTGTTTGGCAGTTGTCGAGTTGGTTGAAGAAAACACAAAAGATAAATCTTTTAATTCGATTTTGCTGTGTGTTCGAGTCTCTTGATTAGCTGTCAAAATTTATGTTTGTATCTTTATTTTGTATAGAAAAAGTTATGTATTTTTAACCCCCGACTAAAAAAGGGGTGTTATAAGTTTGCAGTGTGTATCTGTGTATCTGTGTATATGTGTATCTGTGTGTCTGTCCGTGTCCACGTACAGGCCAAACGGCTAAACCGATTTTCATTTAGTTTTTTCAGTTTGAAAGATGACTTGATCGAGAGGGTTCTTAGCCATGTTTGAAGAAAATCGGTCCAGCTTTTAGAAGATATAACATCTTTTCTGAAAAAAGTCGGGGGTTTTTAAAATTTTTAATTTTTGTTATTAAAATTGTATTTAATTTAATTGAATTTTAAATAAGAATAAAAATTAAAAATTTTAAAAACCCCCGACTTTTTTCAGAAAAGATATTATATCTTCTAAGCTGCTGGACCGATTTTCTTCAAACATAGCTAAGAACCCTCTCGATCAAGTCATCTTTCAAACAGAAAAAACTAAATGAAAATCGTCCCAGCCGTTTGGCCTGTACGTGGACACGGACAGACACACAGACACACACTACAAACTTATAACACCCCTTTTTTTAGTCGGGGGTTAAAAAATATAAAAATTAATGAATGAATGCAATAGAAGTTTGAAATTTTTAAATTTTTAATTGTGAAAAAATATAATTTTAACAGTTGAATGAAAATCATTCAAATCAGTTTATGAAGTGTGTGGCCAAGAATCAATTCAATTTAAAGACTCAATTCACAATTGAATTGAAACGTGTATGGGGTACTTTAAGAAACTCATCATTAGACCTCAACAACAATTCAAAAACCTTTCAAAATCCTCATGTCTATAGAAAAACTCCCAACAAATTGTTGTAATTTTGTAATGCAGCTCTTTTCAGACCATTGGAACTTGTAATTATTTATATGGTTTTTCCACATTTTCGTTTTCAATTTTTGTGTGTACATACATACATATACATATGTACGCATAACGTTACCTTAATGTAGAAATGCCCTAACTCGTTATTTTTTTGAAATCGTATTTTTGTATATTTCGATAGAAGAACATCTAATGTATCGAAAAATGCAAAAAATCTCAATTTCAAAAAATAATGAGTTAGGGACTTTATATATTAAGGTAACGATATGTATGTACAAAACAAATTATTATTTATTTTATTTTTTCGTAAAGCACAGCACATTAAAATATTTAAAATTTAAATCATAGCGTGTCGTTGATCAAGATAACAAATTGCATTCATTTGTTTTTAATTTATTGAATGTATTTCAAGAAACCTGGGACTCAATTCAAATTATCGAGATTTAAATTAACCAGTTTAAATTATCAAGAGTCTACTGTACCTGTACTGTATAAAGATATCTGCATATGCATCCATATACATATGTATATAGCACATATACATACTTACATACATACACATTTACATGCATATGTATATACATAAAATATTGTCACCATATGTTGTAACAAAAATAATATAATAAAATAACTTCACTTACATTTGTAAGTTGGCCCCAACCCGTGGGCCAATATTTTATATCATTCCATGGATCTGTCGGATATGGCTCAATAGGAGTTCGATCCCCGTGGCGAAACAGCTTTTAAAGTAAAAAATCAAATTAAACAGGTATTATGATCAATAAATCTGTTCGCAGGTACGCAAAGTATTAAATTTCAACATTAACTTACAACGTGAGCAAATACTAATTTTCCCTTTAAGTCGGCAGCTGTTACTTGTTTTTCTACATCCAACTTATCCAATGACGAAGTTATGGCTTTGACTATTGCCGTATTAGCCGTAAAAAGAAAAACCAACAAACAAAGCGTTTCACTTTTAATACGGCTGCAGTTAAGAAATCTCGTTTTACTTGACATTTTTAATTACTTTTTATTTTAAACAAAAATTGCAGCTAAATTTGATTTTATGTACATTTGTATGTTGTATATTTTTTGGCCAACGCACTCTCGCTAAACAATGGATTTTAGATCTTTTCCTCTAAATGATACACTTTTCACTAAACTATTTTTAATGAAGTTTCTTGATATTTTACTATTTATACCTGCACCATTTCCTTTTCACTACATTCACACAAATGACTAAATAAACAAAAAGTAAATACCTACAAACAGAAGCAGAATATGTGTGAATGTAAATTATTCAAAGTACTCGCACATCCGCAACTACAGTAATCTACATCAAGGCAGCTCAATCAGGTACCATCACAAGACCAGCTGGTTAATGTTTACATGACAAAAAAATTTCATATTTTGCATAAACGGTATTTTAAGGTAGAATGATTTAAATCGTATCATTCTACTTTAAAGGCTCAGTTACTCGACTGTAATGGAATGTAACTGCAACGGTAGAAACAGCTGATCGATATTGTGGTGTGAAAAGTAATGAAAATGGTTATCGAGATGTAACGGGAATGTAAAGGTAGAATTAGTAAAATCGTATCGTGATGTTGCGTGTCAGCTGACAAAAACCGTACCATATACAATGCATGTTACTAGTTATAAAATATGTGGTGGTAGCACTGCTGACGTAGGAATCTGCAGAAAACAGATTTTTCTGTAGCGAATGTCAAAAACGCCGCATTTAATGCCAGACAAAAAAAATGTGCTGTGCAAACTGTTACATTTTCTATAACTTGTGCACAAATTTGAACGATACGGCAAGCTGTAAAGTAGAATGATACGATTTTACTAATTCTACCTTAAGACTCTGTATACTACTTTTTACATGACAATATCGATCACCTGTTTCCTACCATTGCAGTTACATTCCATTGCAGTCGGCTAACTGAGCCTTAAAATTTTGCATAAAGTTGTTTTAAAAAAACCTAGTATCACACACAGTTTGCACATCACACTTTTGTTGTTTTCAACATTTGCAACAGAAAAATCAGTTTTCTGTAGATTTCCACGTGATTAAATTGCATCCAGTTTTTCTATTTTCCATGTTTGTGTGTCCAATTTTTTTTCTCGAATAACGCTTTGAGTGCCAAACATGATCGATAGTCTGAATAGTCATCACATTCATTCAAAACTTATGAATTTTTTACTGTCACACATGTTCTATAGTTTGTACCCCATTTAAGTATACATATCGCTCATTTACTCAAACAAAGTTCTAACTCAAAAAAAAACAAAACAAAACAAATTTGCCAGAAAACGAGTTTTAAAGTTTTCAATTTACACACAACTTAAAGGATATATAAAATTTTATTTTTCTCTCAAGAGTTGAGTTAACAAGATATATATTCGTATGAAATTTTTACACAAAATGAAGAACAATATGAGGATTAATTCTGCATCATTAACTCAAAAATTCCATTTTTTGGGCTCATGACGTTGTTTGAGTAAATGAGCGATATGTGTCTGTGTATTTCGTTGGAGATGTGCGAGTACTTTGTATCAATACTTACCAAGGCAAATTGATATGTGAATTCGCCTTGATAATTACTTTATCGTCTTGAACAAAATCAGGGTTGTAAAACCAGATGTCCACAGCATACAAAATTACTAGACGGGCCCCATGGAAAATGGCCTCAAAAATTATTCAAAATTTTTATTATAAACAATTGTACGAATTCTGGGACCTTTTATTTATGCTCTCATTCTTCATGGGGCTAATTATTAAATTAACATTTTAGAACGTCCAACGCTTGCTATATTACCAGTTGTTGCTTTTCCGCATGTTCTGCTGATATTCATGTATGTATGTATGTATTTTCTGGCATTCGCATCATTTTTAAATCGCATGTGAGTTACCAAACGCCAAACTTGTTTCTATATCGTCTTGTTTCTATTGATATAGTTTAGACGAGAACAATTTTTAAGCCGCACAATTTTTGTTCTTTTCCAAATTACACGAGACTAATTCATCTGGCACAAAATGTATTCGTATACACAGCTGTGTGTGTGTTAGTGTTTTTTTTTTGGTATTCATTTAACATTTGCTGTTTTTTAAGTTGTATGTGTATTGGTTTTAATCTGCTAATGCGGGGTTGAAGCTGGTTGAAAAGTTATGCCAACCGCAAAACCACTCTCTTTGCCTCTCTCACCAACAAACTGGCATGTTATGCCAGCACAATTATGCCCGTATAAATCAGCGCATTGGTTTGCTGCAGACATAATATATTTTGAATTAGGGATGTAACCGATACCGATATATCGGCGATACTTCTGATTTCCCGATATATCGATATCGGCGATATTTTAGTGTCGATACGACGACAAACAATTCAACTTTCAACGTTTTTTTTGCATAAAAACTAAGAAAAATAACATATTAAAAGAAATAGCCATAGTAGTGAAATGTTCTCTCAATGCTAAATTATGTACAATGTATTTTGTCTAAAAAATAATTTGTATTTTAGGTCATTTCTGAAGGAATTCAAATATCAATTTTAAATATTAATGATCTCTTATACTGTAATTTTGTATAATAAAAGAATTACTCTACTTGAATTTTGTTAATTTTAACTTGAGTTCAATTTCAATATGCGTATCGGTATCGGAATCAGTATCAGCGATATTTCTTTTTGATTATCAGTATCGAATCTGCAAAACAGCATATCGTTACATCTCTATTTTGAATATACTGTGCCGTAAACCAATAACCAACCGACGATATGCTCTGTAATTCACGTGTTTTTCTTGCGGTTTGCCATATTGATTTATGTAGGTCAGCTGTTTGTTGAACCCGTCGGTGTATAAACATTGCAAAGACAAAATTAACATAACAATAGGACATTTTATAATTTAATTTTTTTTTTGATTAAAATCAAAAGAAAACATATTTAATTTCATTTATTAATCATTTTAAGGTTTCCTTAAAGTTTGGTTTAAGATAAATACACTTGAGATTCTGAGCTCTCCGAACATCATCATGCGATTTCAACTCGCATCGCAAGGTTATGCGAAACGCGATTCTCAGAACATGAATGATTATGTATGTACATATCACAGAATGACGAGTACTCAAAACAATCGCCCAAACAAATCGTACGCTCTTATATTTTCTCTCAAGCAACTAGGACTATAGCCGATTCCAACATACAAGAGAATCTCTACTTTGTTTATGCAAAAAATAAAAAATAAAATACGCTACAACTAAGTTTCATACCTAAATAAGAGCGGAAAGCGTTGCGTTAGGAGCAGGGTACGTATTTTCAGTACAATCAAAAAATATTTCTGCATTTAAATGTACTAAAAATGCGTACAATGCTGCTAACGCAACGCTCGCCGCTCTTATTTAGGTAAAAAAAATACAAAGGCACATGAGCAGTGTTGCCATATTTATTTTTCAAAAATCTTCAAGTCGAGCAAAAAATATCTTTTTTTGTTACCAAAAATCTTTTTTGTTATTTTTTAATTAATTTTGTTTCCTGTGAACTATTAAAAGTAAAGCCAAATAGCACAAAATATTTACTGTATAGAATATGTGTAAGATCATTATGAAGCAAATCAGTAAATTTGTAAGTAGTGTAGTCAAAAAATCCCTCAATAATATATTAAAAGTACCAAAAGTAAAATTTTTAAAAATCTTATTTTTAGATAAGAAATCTTTTTTGTCGTTTTAACATGTCTAAAAACTTCAAAAATAAGATAAATCTTCACATATGGTAACACTGCATATGAGTGTCAAACGCATTGACTCACTCTTATACTTACAATCTGAGTACGTTTATACTGATACTATGGATATTTAAATCTACAGAAAAAATACGATGATACTTGGAATATTTATTCATCATTCCAGCCATCGTATACGTACATTTGTGTATATAAAATGGAATGGAAAATGTGTGATGTGTGTGGGTGTGGCTGTTTAAAAACATGCTTTGCGCATCAATAAAACAGCCCTGTATATAAGCACGTGTTGCCGATTAATAGCCACGAGTATTTTTATACTCATGCGTGTGATTGTAGTTTGCAGTCTATAAATTTTAGTTATATGTAGTGTTATGTGAGTGTTACTATCGAAAGTTTTCGATAGTTTAAAAAACTTTATCGATATATCGATTTAAGACTATCGAAAGTTAGAAAAACTATCGATATATCGACGATACTATCGTTATAGTATCGTATAATGTACACATTTATTTACACTAAAAATTCAAAACAAAATATTTTTAAATAAACATTATTAAATAGAATTTCATTTGTCAGTTCCATAAATAACAAAACTAAAATAATAGTATGAAAAATAAGTGCGATTGCGTAAGAAATTTCCCAGTTATTCAGTTCTTTTTGTTTATGAAAAGCATTTACATTTTATGGTTTTAGTGGTGTATCATTTACTATCGATAGTGACTAAAAAATATGGATTGTTTTTAAGTATTAATCGATGGCAGAATCAAAACATCGATAGTCACAAAAAAATTAACTATCGATAGTAGTGATGCACGAATATTCATATTCGTATTTGAATTGCCGAATATTCGGCCATTTTTAAATATTCGTATTCGCATTCACATTCGTTAAATTCAGACGAATACGAATACGAATATTTTTCCAAAAAAAATAAATACATTTTAGTCAGGCTTAAGTTCAGTATTCATTCTTTTAATTGAATGAAATATTTTTATTAATTAATGTGAGTTTCTAAGGAAGAGAAGAAAAATTATATTAGACTTTTAAGCTGGGGGAAATACCGATATTTTTCTGTGCAGCAACGCACTTCATCAGCACCCTAGTCTATCTACTTGGGTAGAGATTGTTATTAACATCAGCTTTTTAACGTAAATTCTAATGAATTCTACTGAACTTAAGCCTGACTAAAACTTATTTCTGATTAAAAATTCACCATAGTTCAATTAAAATCTAAAAATGTCTCAAAAATAAATACAGTTACTCTCAGATCTACGATCTACGAATAAGATCATTTTATACCTGTATAATAGGGCAAATCAGTCAAATATATTTGGGATATGTTTGGTCGATGTAGAAAACAATAGAAAATGCAATTAAACGTGTAAAAGAGCGCAGTTAAATTGAAAATATTCCATGAAAAAGTCGAGCAAAGTTGTTAACGGTAAGAAACGCACGACAAACTATTAAAGAAAATATGGAAAACCACCATTTATATGCGCCGAGTCTTAAAAAAAATGATAAAGGGGATACTACGGACACACCTAAGTGGCAAGTCCATCATTAGGATTCTAAAAGCCAACAATACTAACGATAGCGTAGCTACAAAAAAAATTTAATTTCTGAAGTTAATAGACCGAATCGTTAGTCAATTGCTAAACTACATAAATTTCAGACTTTTGATTTCGGGAAAACGATAATATTTAGTGACAAAAGCAAGTGCATAATTTTTGGGTGATATAAACAATGTATGGTGCGGCGCAAGCCAAATAAATCACTAAATATTAAGAATATAAGGCCAACAGTAAAACATTGTGGTGATTGCCTCATGGTGTGGGGCTGAACGTCGGCAATAGGAGTGGGAATGGATAAACATCTATAATTGTCCATTCTTAGAGAAAATCTACATGCCAGTGCTGAACAAATGGGTCCATATATCAATGGATATTACTTCCAACATTATAACGACCCAAAGCATATAGCCCTGGACATTAAATTATGGCTCTTATATAATACCAAACATCTGCCAATAAAACCACAAAGTCTCGACATGAGTCGTATAGAAAAGCGTTGGGCTTATTTCGAGAGAAACATCCAAGAAAATAGTATTTTATCAAAAGTGTACTTACGGACTAGTATTGGCAGAGGAAACGTTTAAAAAAATACCTCGAAATTTCCGAATTTAGTAGAATCTATGATAAGGTGTCTGCAAGTGATCATTTCTAATAATGTATATCACACAAAACATTAAAACATAGTTTGCTGCTATAATAATGCAAAATCTGTATAAAAAATTCAAAAAGCAAAATACTTTTGTGACCTGATATATAAGCGATTTTTTCATTATTTTTTAAAAATTTCATAAAATATTCTTTTGTTTTAAAATTTTTATTAAAATAATTGCAGTTAATTAAGGCTTCTCTTATTCAATATGTAAAAAAAAATAAACATGAATTTTTAAAAGGAGATATTTTTATGTAGCATTCTTTTCGTAAATTTATTGAGTTTTACATATGCAAAATATTTCTGTGAGTAACTGTGTGTAAATAAATGCATAAATCCTAAATGAAATTTAAATAAATGGATAAAAATATTAGTTTGTACGAATCCATTAAATTTTTTTATAGAAATTTGTGCTTTGTATCATTTACAAAATTTTATTTACTGACTAGTTTTTTATTAACTTTAAAGTACTCCAACAGGAGTATGAAGTTCCTTTCATAATAATTTTTTAATATTTCATATTTCAGGTGTAAATAGAACACTAATTTAATGTCTATAAATTACACATTATATATTCGTATTCGTATTGGCGAATATCGTTTCAAATATTCGTATTCGTATTCGCGACTATCAAAAATTTACATTCGTTACATCACTAATCGATAGTTCCATCGATAGTTTTCCACCCCTAATTGTTTGTGCTGCGTGATTTAAAAAATGTATATAAACATTGTTGTTGGATCAAAGTATAAGCGTATGTGTATTCATTTGTATAAAATGGCGATTAATGTTTGGCATTTTGATGCGAGTTTGAACAGACTGGACTTAAAACCATACTTTTGACATTCTCTGGTACATACATACATACAAAATCTCAACTATTTTTGAAATAATTTTGATTTTAAATTTGCAATGCATTTTAAGTACGTTTTTAGTAAAGTTCATTTCTATAAATAATTATTTTTTAGATATTTCAATATACATATTTTTAAGAATTTATTGAAATAAATATTGTCATGTCAAACATTAACCTGAGATTAAGTGCTAAAAACTTTAAAACTGTGGAAGACAGTTTTGTTATATTACACAATAAATTAAAACTTAAAGCAAGTATGTATTGTTATTAAACTAAAACTAATACTTTAAGGCACTTTTAACAATAAATTTAATTTATCTGATAAAAATCTGATGATTTATTTGCATCCTAGAAATGTTGCCTGTAAAAAGAAAGTATTAAAATAAATTTAGTAAAACGATGTTGAAATGCATACATACATATTTCAAACATAAAAGTTGTATAAATTAATTTTGCAAATTAAAAACGTTTTATTTCTTCTGTGCACATTTAAAAAATAGAATTGGATATATATGTATATATGTATATATATATATATATATATATATATATATATATATATATATATATTAGTTTGTACGAATAATATATATATATATATATATATATATATATATATATATATATATATATATATATATATATATATATATATATATATATATATATATATATATATATATATATATATATATATATATATATATATATATATATATATATGTATATAATATGTATGTAAACCATAGCATAACTCACAAATTTTAATAGGACCGCTTGTGTCAGTAGTAATTTTTTATTTTTAAGTCGTTAGATGGTTTTTAAATCGCTTTTTTATTTATTTTGTACTTACGAGAAACTTTCGAGTCTTTTTTTGCACTATCCGCAATACATATAAGGTGTTTTTACGAACCCCAATTTTTATTTTTTAAAGAAAGTTTGTTTGTTCCAATAATTGTTGGTTAATCGCAAGCGGAGTTTTCATTTGTTTGAGTTCGTTAAACATTTCAGTACGCTTTATATTGACTATATAAAATTTATTTAATAAAACGCAATTTTTAGGGTATATTTCACAGTTTTCAATGTATATTTTAGTTTGTTTTATTGGATTTTTTTTTTCTTTAAAAAAAAACGCTTTTTTGCTTTTATAAACATGTTTTATGGAATTTTTGTGATATTTTTTTTTTGTTAATCTTTAGTTACAATTTTAGTAGCTAAAACGCTTTATTAATTTTATTATTTATTATTTCTTGTACAAAGTCTGAAGATGAAATAGTTACTTGTCGAATAAATCAATTAACTTAAATTAAAAACCTTAAAGAAAAGTTACTGTTAAGACGCATGAGAACGAACGCATTGCGTGTACATAGTTGTATTTTACGTTACGCAACGTAAAAGAGTAAAAACGTTTGAGAAGTTTTTCGGTAGTAAATTTCTCCACTTAAATAAAATGTATGTGTATGATGACAGTTTTATCGTTTTCACATTTATAAATAGATAAGTAATGTTTATCTCCTTTTAATATAAATTTTGCCTTAACCACAGACATGACTGTATTCTAATAGCGACGATTAGGCATATTTTGACGTGGCCCATTGCTGTTTAAAAGAATATAATAAATTTGTAATTAGTTATTTCTGTTACTTAAAGATATGTATTTATTATTTAGCTGTAATCACAATAAAAATATATTTGCTCAATTCACAACCTATTGTAGGAGTCGTAGTTCGCACAAACGTTGTAGGTAATTTCTATGTTAACATAAATTACCAACAACTCATATACGAACTACGATGACTCCCACAATAGGTTGTGAATTGAGCAATTGTTTGTTTTTAATAAGTTTTGTGAACTATAATTTTGCAAACCAATTTTTTATGAATACAGCAGAGAAATACGTATGTATATGGATTTCTTAAGCTACATATATTTAAACTAAAAATTTCTTTTATATACTGGACGTCCAGTATCAATATAATTTTCGATATAACTCTTTTTAACGATATTTCTTTGAAAGTTTTATAAAAGCATGCATATACATATAGGAAGCATAAAGAAAATTATCAGCAATGTTATTATGTCTTTTCATCGGAACCATAGGGAGCATCAATGTGAACGCATGTTGACTGCTTTTTTGACGCAAGGTATTACTATATATACGTACATATGTATTTGGGCAAAAATATGTATAAATTAGAGTTGCCGAAGATCTGTTCCAAAGACCTTTTGTAAATTCTTAAGCTGGATTCACCCATTGTTTCCGAACAAAATTTTTGCCCAGACAAAAATTTTTTTACTGAGAGTTTTCTGCAGCACGATTCATCCATTTCGAACATTTTGTCTGGAAAATCAAAGCTACCATATGAAATACGTATATAAACGATGTGTATTAATTTTACAAGTGGCAGCTTAACGGCAAATGATTACAATTCGTTGTGTATTTTTATTGTTTAATGCAATTTCTTCGTTCAATTCCATATGTATATGTTTTATTTTTCAATTTTCCTTTATTTCTATTGTAATTAATACAATTTATTTTATTATTCATATAACATGATGTGGCAGCCCAGTTCAACTACGGCTGAAAAATTAAAATACTTGGCAGCTCAGTTCGATTTTGTCCGGACAAAACATAAAATTAAACCAATTCAAGCTGAGAGTTGTTCGTAAAAAATATTTTCTCTCTCTCAAGAACTACATATAAAAAAAGCTTTGTCCGGACAAATATTTTGTTCCCAAACAATGGGTGAATCCAGCTTTACTATATTAACTAAACTGTACGTTTACGCATTTTTTATTTCCTCATTAAATGGAGCATTTGGGCATAAGTTTTATTCGATTTTCGATCTTCGAATATAGAGTATCGAATATAAAATTCAGACGACGGTCTATCAATGCTGTCAGCTGTTCAGTAGCTGTTATCTGTACCTGGATTCAGTAACCTTTATTATGATAATCGTATCGCTATAATAAACATAACATAACATATTACGAATTATTTAGCAAAAGGTTTGCCATTAACGAATATGAATCATGCAACAACCGAAAACGCATAAAAATAGTTATAAAGGCCAGGGCACAATGAATCCGTCATACGTTATACTTCGCCTTTTTCAACTGACATTATCGCAACGACGGAGAAGATTGGCACAATGAGTACTTTATTGACGGAAGCATTTGAACAGCTTCAATAGGTTGATTCTCCATTTTATTTATTAAATTCATTTTTTTATTTATTTCGTTTATTTCTTTTGTTTAATTTTATTTTTGCTGTCACAAAACACAAAAACCTAATTCAAAAAGTTAAAAGTTGACCAGTTTTTGTACTTTGCGTTGACGGACACGTACTGAATGTAACAGCCCTTATAAGAAACCATGTATTTCAACTTAGCTGTCGGTTGAAAAAGGCGAAGTGTAACGTATGACGGATTCATTGTGACCCGGCCTTAAATTATATCCCTTTTCCACACGCAAAATATAGTTTGCAAATTTTTAATTCAGCTGGGTGACAGACAGGGGCAGAGATAATTTCTCTTTCTGCCCTTCTTTCAACTGAATTAAGACTTTGCAAAGTAAACTCTGTGTGTGGAAAAAGAGTCTTACTACAAAACTGGTGTTGGAGGTATTACCCATTTTAGACACGGCAAGTTTACTTTACAGAGTCTTAATTCAACTGGGAGAAAGAAAGAAAGAGATAGTGTTCCTACCTCTGTCTTTCACAGAGCTGAATTAAGACGTTGCAAAGTAAACTTTGCGCGTCTAAGACAGATACATATATGAAAATCATAATCGGCCTACTGTGCAAGGAATTGGCGAGACTGTAACGAAATTTGCAGTGGTAAAGCAGCTTTGTATTGGAGAACAGCTCTCACTTCAACGTAATTATTTCTTAAATCCGATCACGCTAGTGTGTTTTTTTTCCCCTCGAGAGTTTTGCGTCTCACTAGCAAGGACAACCTGGCTCTTTGACTACGTGCTTTTGCCATTTTTGGTTCCATTTGGAACAAAGAGTTTAATAAAGAAATTTGAAGAGACTGAAATATGGTCATTTATATCAGTGTCCCGCAAAAATAAAATATATTTGTATTGGAGAGAAAAATGAGAGTAAAATAAACTTGCACTTGAAGAAAAGTTTTGTAATTTAAAATACATGATGTGGATATTAGTTATTTAAATTTTTTTGTAAATAAGCAATTTAATAAAAACTTAAGTAAAAAGTAAATATCTAATAATGCATTCAACAATGTAGTGTATGAATTCCAAATTAAATTTATTAACAGCGCTGTGGATACTATTACAATGCCTTTTTAAACTATCTTCCCTATTATTTTTTAATGTTTCATAACATAAAATGCATTGCATATTGCGAAAAGTATTTTTTATCACAAAATTGTTCTTAGGTTCCATAATTATTTAATTTTTTTTTTTTTGCTGTACAAATTTATTAAATTTTAACTTTAATTTCGTTCGGTGTGCTCAAAAAAAAAATGAAACAAAAAACCAAGAAAAAATTCGTACATGCGTGCACAACTTCATTCGTCGGTTTCTCAGTGACGACTAAATAAAAGAGCATAAGCATGTATGTGATTTTCATCTCCACAATTATGGTATGGCTTGCGGGTTACTGATTTATATACATCATCGCAATGTGCGCACTGCTGAAAATATCACTTCTGTTCGTAAGTGTGTCCGATAATTCGAAGAACCGTTTTATTACATTATGACCGGCTTTTTTTGGCAGTCAATTGCATATTATGAACTGGACGATATTTGGACAAATTCGACAAACGTAATAAGACCCAATTTTTATTTAACCTTCAGTCTAAGCTGATACAATATTTTGAACAATCACAGCAAGTGAAAGTCCCCATAGGTGCATTATTCGTAGAATGGGCGTCATAATACCAAATAAAAATTCGTTCGATCAGCATTTTCGACTATAGTCGAAAATCGACAGTTTCTCATAAGGGCATTGGTCACTTCTTACTTTATATTCTTAACATTAATACCAAATGATTTACGCGGGAAGAATAATTAACAAAGAAAATTGTTCATTTCTATATATATATATATATATATATATATATATATATATATATATATATATATATATATATACAAATTAAATTAATAATATTAATATTATGTAAATATGTTCATATGTATATGATATTGTTCACGCATGCTCACCGCAATTACAAAGTTATTGATCTGAAATTTGTACCAACATATGCTCGAGTCGACTCACGCTAGAGTGTATTTTGATTCAGTAAGTGACACTGCAACTTATTTAAAGTTAAAAATTGGTTACATTCGTAATATTGAATGAGTTATTGGACCTTATTACTAGTGTTGTATTTCGAAAAATTTTGCAATAGCGGAATTCACTCTTCGTATTAAATTTAAAACCCTTTTAAATATACTACGATTTTAAGCGTCCAAGCGTGAGCGATTTTTTCTTCTGTATTGTAAAAAACGTTTATTGTTCAATTCAAAGAGACTCTCTGAAACAATTGGTATGTAGCTTGTTCTTCTTTTGTACAAACTCTGGTATATAAATTCAGATATAACATCTACTACAGTTTTTAGTATAGTAGATCGTGTAGACATAGTTAATTCAATATGTATGCATTTTGTTGTTGCCGTGTTTTAAATTTACCACGATTTATCAAAGCTACAATATGTAAAAGATCTACAATAGCCAACCGTGAATACCGCTAATGTTTTTGAGTCTAGTACAAAATCGTTGTAGTCCGTTATGATGTAATGATTGATAAACAAACAAAAATTCCAAAACATTTGCGGCAATCGCAAGATGTATACGAAAAAATATAAGAAATGTCACAAAATGTGACAAAGTTTTGATGGTTATACCCACGACACAGAAAACAAGTTCTATTGCAGAAATTCCTCAGCCAGTTCGTTTAACAGCCGAATTTCCCAACTAAGAGAATAATAGAGCAAATAACTATCAACCTTTGGTTAGTTATGTCATACTTTCTTCAAATCACAAAAACTATTGAATAGAATGGGCTACGTAGTGCATTCTAACTAAATTGATAAACATGATCCTCACGTAAGGGAACGTAAGGGACATGATCCACATGTAATTTCTACACAAGCATTTAGTTTTTTTTACCCGACTGCGCAACGCAAAGAAGGGTATTGTGTTTATCAGTCTATGTACATATGTCAAGAATGCCCACTGAGAGAACGCCGAGAGAAATGTATTTGCGTATGTGTATTCATTTGTATAAGAAGCCGATTGATGTTCGGCACTTTGGTGCCAGTTTGGGCAGCCTAGATGTATGTATGTGTGTTCCTTTGCGGCACTATATAAACCGAACGC
Source organism: Tachina grossa (assembly GCA_949987645.1). Lineage (NCBI taxonomy): Eukaryota > Metazoa > Arthropoda > Insecta > Diptera > Tachinidae > Tachina > Tachina grossa. The sequence goes on from OX465274.1 coordinate 223,235,996, forward strand.
CGATTTTGAAGATTCTTACGTCAATAAATTTGTCTTAATCCCGGGAGTGCCACTGAAGGCAGCGATGCCAACTATTTATAACCCCAACGAGCTACTACCCTTCTCAAAACGCGCTAAAACGCTCTAAATTACAGCATTGTCAAATATTTATAGCAAAAACGAGCTATTTTTTACGCGCTAAATTAAATTTCAATAAAAGTCGATGTATGTATGTATTACTACTCGTATATACAATTAATTTTTCAGATTTTGCAATATTGGTTCATCGATATTATGTTTTAATTAACTAAAATCATTTAATACAGAATCAGAATCGCCTTCACAATAATCGAAGTGCTTAGTTTTTACTTTTAATTTATTTGTAAAACTTTGTAACAACATATAAATTGTCGAATAGTTTTGCGATTCAAATGCTTTTTGTACTTCAGCTATAATAGATGCTTTGTAAGTAATGTACATTTTTTGGGTCATTGTATGTATTACATATTTTTATTTGTGAAATTTCAAAATATTTGTCATTACAGTATTAAAACGCGTTTTTTATTCTAACCACAGTCAAGCGAATTTTGTTTGCGACAGCTGAAACATTAACTAATTTAAAAAATTTTATCGGAGTTTGGGATATTAGAAAATTGTTAAATTTATATAAAAAAAAAGTTAAAAAAATATTGAACTAAAATGATATTATTGACTTTATTCAAAACGCGCAAATTTAGCGCTTTTTTTAATAAACGCGCTAAGACGGAAAAAAGCGCGTTTGGCATAGCTAAATCTAGCGCGAAATGCGCTAAATTGGCATCGCTGACTGAAGATGTGACAGTTTTCAAAATTCAATATGGCGACCAGCAGACGCCATTTTGTAAAAATTAAAAAAAATAAATAAAAAGTCGGCGAACTATATCAAAATATGTATCATTCGACAGGCATTTTAAAATCTTATTTAGGTTTCTCTTGTGATTTTTCATTTCGAATGACCATTTAGGATATTTAACGGTTCAAAGTTGGTCGCCGTCGGGTTTTTTTGATTTTTTTTAAGTACTACTTGTTTAATTTTTTTATATATATATATATACATATGTATAATCTTTCTCCTAAGTGGCTCAATATGAAAGAGTTATTTGTTAAGAAGAGAAGTCCTATTTTATAATGGAGTAAAACTCTTACAAGAAATTGAAGCAATTGAACACCTTACATACGTGTATGGAGTAGTCGCATTTTGGGCAGGTTTGCTACAGTCTTTTGTTTATTGTAATCAATTCGTAAGCACTTTATAACGTGTAAGTATGTGTTATTATATTTTATTTCATGAGCTGAAGCTTTTCCAACATTTTCAAACATCTACATATGGGCATTTCTCTAAGAAATTACACTTTTATTTTATTTATTTAATTATTTTATTTATTTAAAGTTTTTGTCGCGTGTGACAGCAAGCAATTAACCTTGTATTTCTGAACAACGAGACTCGAGTTTTCTTAAAATTTTACCAAATGTAGAGCTGCTGACGATCTACACAACTGTATAAAGTAAAAAAAAGTTTAGTTTTTTTTTTTTGAAAAAAAAAAACAAGCATATTTGCTTGGTGTCGCACGCTACAAAAAGTTGACATTCCTGTAGAAATGCCCATACATAGAAGTATGTTGTTGAAAGATTTTTATCTTTTTTTTAATTATATCACGAAATGCAAAATTTGTCTACATGAAATTTTCTACAATATTCCAGTTTTCAAGAAAACTCACCAATAGCTGCCTAACTATATTTCATAACAATTTGCTATAAATTTTTGTTTGTTTAAAATTAAAAACCAAATACATATACACATACCGTGTAAGCTCGTTAATCCGAATTAATGATTGCATACCCCGATTCGGATTATCGAAATAGTCGGATTATTGGATAGCTGTTATAATAAATAAAAATAAAATAAACTCCTGATATAATTTTAAAACAAGTTTATTTCAATCAAAAAAGGAAAAAACAACGATTTTGTAAAAAAAAAAAAAATATTTCATTTTTTTGCCATATTGAATTGATGTTTTCGCGAACATGCTAATAACTAAATCTGTTGTAACAAGACACACCGCACATTCATCAAAATACACATTCCAATGATGTCCCGTTAAGCAAGCCACAGACCTTGCGACCGTTGGTACAACATGAGCAGGTTGTGTATGAGATTGTAAAATGTGTGGGGTCGTTGTATGAAGTTGTGTAACGGTTGTATGAAAGATTGAAAAGATTTGATTTTTTGGCTTTTGGTTGTATAGACAGGTTGTATAATTTAGGAGTATATTGTACAACTTCATTTCATTTTGTTTTTATTTTCGTAGTGTCATATAAAAAAACGTCACGCACGAATTCAAATGTGCGTTTAAAATGTTATGCAAATGTAATTTTTTTACTCTTTTGGCTCACTTTCTTTTAGGGCCATTCTAACAACTTAAGGTTATTTTAAAGTAGGATTTTATCGGACGTATAAAAACTCTATCATGTGTAAAATTTTACTTTAACCTAAAGTGAGTGATAAATTACAGGCAAGTTTATCCTACCTGGTACGTTAAATCCAATTTTCAATAATGGAAAGCTTTTAATACCCCCGATAAAATCCTACTTTTAACTAACTTTAAGTTGTAATAATGGTCCATAGTGTTTTTAAAAGTTTGTTGTTATATAAATAAACTTTTTTTTACCAAATTTTTTTCTGCACTTTTTTACATTCTTCTTCTTCGTTTTGCACGAAAAAAAATCATCGACTACAATATGCGCAGTAGTACCCTATGTCATGTCTACTCAAAATTTATTATTGTGAAATGAAGTTGTGCGCTTATGTTGCACACGTTGTTGTATAGTGTGTCCAAAACACACAACTTGATAAACCAACGTGTTGTTCCAACGGTCGCAAGGTCTGTGGCTTGCATTAGTTTTCACATACGATACCATAAAAAACAACACAAGAATAATAAAAAAAAAAAAAACAAGTTCGGTTTAGCGAGCTGCAATCAATGCGGACTATGAGGTAGTTTAGACGAGAACAATTTTTAAGCCGCACAATTTTTGTTCTTTTCCAAATTACACGAGACTAATTCATCTGGCACAAAATGTATTCGTATACACAGCTGTGTGTGTGTGTTAGTGTTTTAAGTATTCATTTAACATTTGCTGTTTTTTAAGTTGTGTGTGTATTGGTTTTATGCTGCTAATGCGGGGTTGAAGCTGGTTGAAAAGTTATGCCAACCCCAAAACCAATCTCTTTGCCTCTCTCATCAATAAACTGGCATGTTATACCAGCACAATTATGCCCGTGTAAATCAGCGCTATAAGATATACAATGCTAAATATTTTCAATTCGGATTATTGGATAATTCGGATTACACACCGTTAGGATTAACGAGCTTACACTGTATGTATTTTTAATTTAATATGAAGACAGGCATTACATATTTACGAGAACTTATTATTTAAATATATCATTTCAATGTTTTAAATTTCAAGGTATGCTGCATTTTGTAAATACATATGACGCATTTTTTTAAGTGTATATTAAATATAACTAAAGATTTAATAAGAATTAAAACTTACCGGTTCATACCACCACCTCCTCCTCGACCACCTGGTCCAGCATGATTGCGGTTATTGCCACCAAAGCCACCCGGACCTCCAACTCCATTGTCTCCTATAAGGGGGAAGTTTTGTTGGTAATTTTCACCTGAGTTCATGTTATTACCTCCACCACCTCCGCGCTTGAATCCACCACCTTGACCACCACGATTATTTTGGAAACCACCTCCTCGGCCACCGGCATTGGCGCCACGATTAAAGTTGCCGCCACCTCCGCCGCCCCCACCCATGTGTCCACCACCTTGACCACTTCTGAAATCAATGATTATGGGACTGATTTTTTACATAAAATGTGGATGAAAAAATTATTATCAGTAAAATGTTTAAATTTTATGAACATGAGTACATGCATATTTATGCATGTATACATGTAAAAGTAATATATGTATATGTAAATATCGCCAACTTAAATGTAAACGGACGTAACTACACAAAAATTCGAAATCGAGTTTTTGATTGATTATGGTTCATTTTATCAAACTACATGTTCACGCAAATATTTAGACTTCTGCGATCAAAAATTACGACTTTATTAAAGAAATTCAAACGGACGTAATTACGAATGCATCTATTTTTTATTGCAAGAAACGCAACTAACATAAAAGCTTAAATATATATTAAAAGGAAATAAATTTTTAAAAACATATAAGTATCCATACTGCAAGTAAATTTCGAAGAAAATTTTTAAGAACACTTTATTATTATTGATTTTGAAACGTTTTTTGTTTCTCCTGTAAAAACATAAAAGTGTAGTTACGACCGTTTGCATCTAAGGTGACGATATATAGATATAAACCAATATTTTATCTATTAAATAATTTTTAATTTGTGCTTTTTTGGGAATTGTTACAATTAAGTTAAATATTTATACTATTTTTCTCAAATTATTTTATATTTTAAATATCTTTATTCAAAATAAATGGAAATTGTATTTTGTATTTTAATCTATCTATCTATCTATATAATTAATAGGCGAACATGTTTTTTGTAATCCCTTTTACGCTGGTACCACCGCACCGATTTTAAAAAGATTTATATGGTTTTAAAGGACTTTTTATACAGATGTGCAGAATCTATATTTTATTGAAATCGGTTTAGTATTTTGGGAGCTATAAGCGTTTAAAGTTGCTACTACTACATGCACACATATTACACACGCATTTATTAACTTACAAGTAAAAAAAAGAAACAAAACATTAGTGTGTGTGTGTGTTTGTAGTATTTCTCTTGACCTTACAATTATTTTTCTCTTATTTGTTGTTGTATCAAAGCCATAATACTTAAAGGAAGAGAGTTGAATAAATTGAATTAGGTTGGTTGAAGGGATTTTGTTTATGCTTTTTTAATTTCATGTATTATTTAATTATGCTTGCATATTAGTGTCCTGCACAAGACTATTTATAAGACCTTTCAAGACATGAGAGATTTTTTCCAATGCTTTACTACAGCGCAATATTCTAAAAGAGTCGCTAAGCAACACTGTTGGCAAGTAATTTTTTTCGGTTGTTTGTCTTGCCAACAGTGTTGTTTAGCGATTCTTTTAGAATATTTCGCTGTAGTAAAGCATTGGAAAAAATCTCTAGTGTCTTGAAAGGTCTTATAAATAGTCTTGTGCAGGACACTATTGCATATGTATGTAAGTTTGTGTGTGGCTGTATTTTAATGAATTTTTTTATGACGTTTAGATACATTTTCTTTGAATCTTAAATTATTTACATTTTGATTCTAGAATACGGACGAGTGTGTCGTCCGTTTGGTAGATCTAGTTAACTTTAAAGTATGTATGTATCTAAAAAAAAGTATTTCACTGACAAAATTTAATTCAATATCAAAATTTTTAATTTGAATCAAAAGACACAAAATACCATTAATTTAATTTTATCATGCATTAGTGTCCCGGAAATAAAAAATAATAATATACGCTCCAAAAAAAAAAATTTACAGAGAGCAATAACAACGATTACTCCAGTTTTTGTTGTTTTTGTTGACTTATTTCTTATCAAAATCCTCCCAAATATTCAAAATAAAATAATTTAAAAAGTAGAGACCTAATTTCATAAATTTATAAAAAAAAAAAAAAAATTAGTGATTCGCACATATGCACATATTGCTCATTTACTCAAGGAACGTCATAACACAAAAAATTGATATTTTAAGTTAATGATGCAGAAATAATCCTTATCACGATCGTTCTTGTTCTTCATTTTGCCCAAAAATTTAATAAAAATTTTAAACTTGGGAAATTATCAAGCATTTTATGAATGCATTCGTTTTGAGAGGTGCACATTTTTGAAAAAAGTTGAAAAAAGCAAACAAGATCACTTTCATATGTATGTATGTATATGGACAAAATGGTATCATGTCCAATAAAAATGTTACATTGAAATTATACCTAAAGAAATGTAAACTATAAAAATTATATAATTTTTTAAGTTTTATAAAATAAGTAAAAATCCTATAACCCGAAATACAAAAAATGTTAATATTTTAGGCAGGCTCTTTTCAAAATGAAATAACTATTTAACACCCTTGGAACAAAAATGAAATAACAACCAAAATACATGAAGTAAGTTCCAAACATATTATGGGTTTATCAGATATACGAAAAAAAAAAAATATGCAATCTTTAGAAAAAATTACTTGGTTCCGGCCGTAAGCTAAGACTGTATTGGATGAACTGGAGAGAGTAACAATAGCCCAATGTAAACATATAAAGTTGCAAATAAAAATCTTTAATTTTGATTTTGATACTTACGCATTTGTTGGATCTTGTTTTCGTCTTTGGAAAACGTCATCATCTGCATATGACGGATAGTCATTGCCAGCGAAACCAGCCAATTCATTGCCACCGGCACCTCCATACTGGTGAAATTGATTCGAGGGCAAAGCAAAACCACGTCGGTCTTGCTGTCCGCCAAAGTTGCCCCCACCAGTGTTGCCCATATTTCCACTAAATCCACCGGAGAAGTTATCTTCAGCAAAATCCGTAGCAGTTTGCTGTGGAATACCGCCACGTTGATTATTATTCCAATTATTTCCACTATTATAACTATTTCCTGCGGGTTTGGGAGCAAAATTGCCTCCTCGAGGATTATTAAAGTTGCCAGCTGGGCCTCCTGCGCCGCCCCCTCTGTTCGATTGATTGTTGAATCTGCCACCACCGCGACCTCCACGACCGCCACCACCACCTCCTTGTGCATTATGACCACCGCCCATGTTCATGCCTTGTTGAGGATAAGGGGCGGACCTATCACCTTTGAAGCCTTGATTACGCATTGGACCACCACCATTCATATTTTGATTGCCGCCACGGTTTCCCTGAAAATTACCACCACGACCTCCACCGCCTCTGCGAAATCCCGAATCACCGCCACCGCCGCCTCTCATATCATTCCCACCTGAAATTTCATCGAATTGGTTTTGTTGATCACCTAGTAGATCCATAATGACACCGGCCAATTGCAAAGTGGCCGCTTGATTGAATTTATTCGGGTTCTTTCCAGGGAAGCCAACTTTGTTAACATTTATAGGAATACACAAAAAATAGACAAAATTTATATAATTAAGGGATACCTTTAGTTGGCTTCCCTGAAGCCTTAACTATTTATAGAGATATGGGCGAGTTTAAGAACTTACCCATGATACCCCTATTTGCACCACCACCACGCGGTCCACCTCCTTGATTTCCACCTCCTTGCTTCCGATCTTTGGATCTACCATATTCGACAACGATATTTTGGCCCTTAAACTCGCTTTCATGTAAAGCTCCAATTGCGCTTTCCGCCATTGCTGCATTTTTCATGTGCACAAATCCACACCGATTCATGACATCACATTCCACCACGATTCCATAATTCTCAAACAAACGACGTAGTTCTTCTGGTTTTGTACCAGGTGGTAAACTACCAACAAATACTTTGGTCGGTTGCTTAAAAGAAAATTAATACATTTTCAATTAGATTTATGTACCTGCTTATGTATGGATGTGTATGTATGCATATATAGCTTAAAAATGTGCTCGGTTTTTTTTATTGATGAGTATAGATTCTATCATTAATTTTCATATGAAACTTACCGCCATATTACTTGGTTAAGTATTTTTTATAATATTTTACTGTTATTTGCAAAAAATATCTATATTTTCGGGAAAATTGTTACAAAATATTTTTTTCTTGATGCGGCTTTTTTCTGCAATGGTGGATGGAAAAATTTAACAGTTGCAAAGAGTGGACGACATGAAAAATAGTACCATTAGCAGTGTTGCCGAAGCACAGAATACACAGAAGTGAAGAAAGTGACAGGTAAAAAAAGCTCCAATCAGGTTTTTGTTAAAATTCGTGGAAAAAAAGAGAAAAGCATAGTGTATTTGATACTGTAGTGTATTACTACTTACCAATTAACACGGCTAGTAAAAATTTATTGCACTAGAAAGACGTAGCAAAACAAAAACGACGACAAAATTTGAGGGAAAACGAGACAAACAGAAAAATACCCATATCTTCCGTCCCGTGACACTTCTGTATGTTTTGTGGCCGAAGTACAAATTCAATATTGCACAGACGAGACTTCAATTGAAGTCTCGTCTAATAATTTTAACAATAATTGGACTTTGCCACTTTCTTACGCAACACGTTTTCGAATATTTTGATACAGAGACTGCAATCTACAATGCAACCGTCAATGCTAACCATAAACATCAGAACATTTTGATATATTCGAAACTTCGAATGCAACTTCGCACGCAACCATAAACAAGACTACAGACTATGCAACCAGCAATGCAACCTGCCTGGTTGCATAAGCACGTTGCTAAGTCTGTACCTACCTTTATTGTACAATCAAGACAATTGTGTAATGTGGTGGCAACATTGTTTACTTTTCCACTTTCTGGAAAATTGGGCAATATTTTCTTTGAAAATATTGTACCATTTATTGTATAGTACAGGTCAAAACGACAATAATATGTCCAACAACATATGCAATAATATTGTATAATGTTGGGCCGCTTTAGATTAGTCCAAGAAAAAATTGTTTTCCATTTCGTCGAGTGGTTACTGGTTTGCCGCAGTAATAATTTATTTTAAATATACTGTGTGGCAAGCCAGTAAGTAACCCACCCGGCGTTGTAGATAATTACACAGAAATCGGCAACGCTGACCGTAAGCAGTGTTACCATATAAAAACAAACTTGAAATTATTTTGGAATAAAATTTTTTAACCGGAAACAGCGGGCAAATATTAAATTAATACGGTAGCACGATTTTACCGGAAATTTTTCAGATGGGGAATGTCAAGGAAAAATGAGAGAATGGAAGGAAGTAGCTTCTATTTTTATACCATGATACTGCAGTGATAATTTATCTAAATTCTGCTTTGAAATTTCATTATTGTAAACATTATGAAATTCTAATATTGCAATTATGTATCAAATAAATAAATATTAATATTAAAATAAAACGTCAAATACACCAACCAACTTTAAATTAACATGTGCGATTTTTAAAACAAAAGGGAATGGAAGAACACATACAACTGTGCACCCTCCCTAATCTTCTCACCAATGAACTCAGAATTACATTGTTAACTTGTGAGTTACACGAACCAGCAAAAACTATCGCTTTCCGAAATAATTTGGTTCAGAAGTCATACCCATACGAGGATGTGGTGGTTGGTCCACGTGGTCGTGACTATTATGCACCGTGTGTAAAAAAAATTGGTTTGGCGAAAAAAAATTCCAGAAATTAAAATAAAAGAAAAATATTTTATATTAAAGTAATAAGTAATGTATATGTATGTAAAAAGTATGCCTTTTGTCGTGATTAAAACCACCGATCTGTTCAATGTATACAAAAGGAATGAATGATAACTTTATTTATCAATTTTAATAAACCATTTTTATTGAAAAAGGGTTGCCATACGACACTTTTAAATCTTTGAAAACAATTTGACTTCATGCAAATCAGTTAATTTAACCTTTAGATGTCTCCTATCCAGGGAACTATCAAGTGAAACTATTAAATGAGTTGGTGCCTTACGTAATTCCGAAACGCCATCTAAATAAAAAAATCAAGTAAATTAAAGAAATCATAGCACAAAAAAGTTCACTTACCAATTACTAAAATTTGAATAGCTTTTGTACGTTTATTAACATGTTCTACTTTTCCAGCCATGAAATCTGTAGTACAGTTTAATTTAAACTTCTTGTTCACATACGGCACCTTTAAAAAAATTTAAAAATCTTTTTATGCATAATTTAATTGAAAGTACTGTTTTTAGCTTAAAAATTATGACATCTTCAGCAGTTGGTAAAACTGTTAAATCAGAACAGAGCGGAAAAATTTCCTTAACCTTTATATCTGTAAGATCTTTATTGCATCTATTATTGTAATTGTCTTCGCTTTCATTTAAATCTATTATATCCGATATTTCTTCGATAAAACTTTCAACTTCTGCAGTTACATAAGTCGAGATTTTCCTTTACATATTCTTCCGATGTTACTTCTTCTTCCACATCAATACTTAAATCGAAACAGTCTATTTGTGCTAAGCTTATTTCGCAATTCTTCTGCTCAGTTTGAGAATTATTTGGACCCCCGCTAACATTTTCATGAATATTTGTTAGTTCGAATTCGGATTCATCTTTTATATCGGTAACATTTCCATAAACATGCGTTACCTCCACTTGAGATTTATTTTGTGCTTCTGTAACATCTCCATCAATATTTGTTAGCTCCATTTGAGATTCATTTTGTTCTTCAGTAACATTTGATTGCTGATTCTGAGACACTTCCAAATTGCTGGCACTGACCTGTTCTTCTGGATCATTTTTATCAGTTGTACTGGAAGGCGTGGCAATTGTACAGTACAGTAAGTTATTTGTATTAAAAAAATGTGCTTCAGTTGATTCATTAGTTTCTTTCTGATTGACGACAAGGCTACTTTTTATAATTTGGAAATTAGTTAAATTTAATTCATTCATGGTTTTTTGTTTTGGATGTGGTGGCAGTATGATATCGTCTTGTATTTCAACTGTTTGTTTACTTATTTTACTTTTTGCAATGTTTTCAGATTTTAAATGAAAAACTCTTGGGTTTTGCGCTTCCGTGCCATTTGTAACATCACTTAGTGGACAGCGGAATATAATAAGGGTTTTTGCTTCTTTGCCTTTTTTATATGAAGAATTTGATTTGGCTTTAGTCATACAGTTTACAATTTCACCACATTCATAAATACATGAATGTCCACCATTAGATTTTGAATTCGTAAAAGAATTGTTTGCATTTAGAGGTTTGAATGAATTGTTCATTTTGATACGTTTTTCCATTAATTTGCTATTGTTTAAAATTGAAGATAATGGCATATGGGATCGACATTCCGCTTCCATTTCTTCATTAGCTTAAAATAGCCTAAAAATAGAAATTAGAGTGATTGAATAATAACAAAGTAAAGGGTTAAATAGGCTCATTGCTTATTTTAAATTATATATTATCAGATTCGATTGGCAAGAAGACTCCTTCGGAAGCTGCAAACGACCTATGCCTTCGTATAGGAAGTAAGAGTTTCGAATATCTTCTCATAGAGTTTTTATGGTTTGCACCAGTTAAATCTCATTAAGAACGTTTGCACTTGATAGTGGAAAATACCACAAACCACAAAGGTAAGCATTAAGAAGTGAGAGTGAGACGCAAAACACTCGAAGGCCGAAAACTCACAAGCATGATCACACTTAAGAAATAATTACGCTGACTCCAGAGCTGTCGTTCAGTCCGAATCTGATTTACGATATTCGATATTCTGGCTAGATTCTGCAGAGTCGGAAAGTCCATGAAAAGCGATCAATAATGTAATGCAGTGTAGTAAAACTTTAACTTTTTTATTGAAATTAAAATTTTATGGGCCTATCCGTAGTTTAGAATTATCCAAATACAGAACTATTGATAACTTTTAAAATACAGGCTGCAAAATTGTATCGCAAGCGACAATTTATAAAAAAATAAAATGGGTTCACCTGGATATAAATTATTTGCTGGGTTTTGTATCAGTTTCAAAGCCTACTAAGCTTATTTTTTCTTTTGTGATTTTCAAAAGTATTATTATTTTATGAATTCTCATATAGTTTTTGAAAGTCTATGCATAAAGTAAGAGGTTTGTGACTGTTTAAAATTTGTGGTTAAAGTCTACTGATGATTTGGTTCAAGCGCCAATGAAATACGTATATAGACATGCTAAACCACCAGCAAATAAATTTCAATTATTTTATGTACACTTCTGACAATATGTCAAATAATGGATTTTCTTTAAAGGACAATTTATTTATTTATTTTTTTTATTTATTTATTTATTTCATTGTAATATAAATGTCCATCAGGGCCAATTAAAACTATATTACAAAGTTATTTCTTGAATGAATTTAACAAAATCGATAAGATATAAAATATATCGAGCCTTATTTTAAGCGACAAAAACTAACGTTTTCAGGAGAAGGTTTTTTATAACATTCAAATTTGTTTTACATACGTAAATTGTCGCTTACGATAAAATATTATTGCCCGTATCTTAAAAGTTATCAGCAATTTTGGCATTTTGATAATTCTAAACTATGGGTAGGCCCATAAAATTTTAGTTTCAATAAAAAGTCTATTTTCGATTACATGTCGCGTACGATAAAATCGAAAATAAGACTAGATATATCGGTATAAAAATTAATGAACGGTAGAGAACTTGAAAAGATTCGTTCTTAGGTATTTTTAACACACACAAGTTTGTAGTGTGTGTCTGACCGAGTCCACGTACATACCAAACGGCTGGACCGATTTTGATTTTTTTTTTTACTTCATCTGTAGGGAAGGACCCTATGCTATGTTTTAAGAAAAATGGTCCAGCAGTTTAGAAGATATCACATCTTTTTTAATATATTCCAATATGTTTTTGTACTTAAATTGTCGCTTACGATAAAATTTCACAGCCTGTATCTTAAAAGTTATCAACAATTTTGGTGTTTTGATAATTCTAAACTATGGATAGGCCCAAGGCAAATTCATATAAGGTATACTCAGCTCAATTCGCTTTGAGAAATTTGTACTTGAAATGTCAGAAAAATGTACTGAAAAAATGTATTTTGACATCCAACGTATATTCAAATTACAAGCGGCGAAAATAGTCACCTGAGCCCTTGCGGCCACCTAGTATGAATTCGCCTTGGATAGGCCCATAAAAAATTAATTTAAAAAAAAAAGTAAATTTTCGATAACATGTCGCTTACGATAAAATCGAAAATATGGCTCGATATATTCAATTTTTTTTTTAATTTTTTTATTAACAATAATTTTCAGCCTTAATTAGTTTTTAAACGTATCCCGCTTGTTTAAAAAAATTACGATTCGAGCACAGTAATTATTATTTGCATATTGAAACTTACCTGCTTTCTCCAAATTATCATCTGCTATTTCCTGTTTTTTGGTTGCCTTTGGTGTTGAAGCAGAGTTTGTTTCTTTAATTTGAGATTTTACCCTCTGATTTTCTTCTTCGAAGGTTTCGTAATCTCTAATCGCTTTTGTATTTTTAGACAATGTACTCTTAACTTCATGATTTTCAACATGTAAGCTCTGTGGCATTTCGTCCTTTGAATTTGTGATTTCAGAGTAAAGATTCATATTTAAAATATTTAATCTTTTGAGTATATGATGCAAATCGTTTTGAGAGTGGCTGATTTGTAAGCAACCTGACTTGCGTTTCTTTTGCTGTTTTATGTCTGAACTGGCATATACGGTCTCCGCATACTCACATTTTACTGACATATCCGTGGTCTTACATTTTTTGGACGTCTGTTTTCTTTTATCTATGGACTCCTTTGGCACAAATGCTCTAAATAACAACAAAACCAATTATTTCAACTTGCAAACACATTTCGGCACTTACTTAAGATCGTTGCAAAATTGTATAATTTCAATAGACTCCTGGGGTGGCAAAAAACACCCATCACTGATTAATCTTACGGAATCAATGTCATATACAAGTTCCACTCTTTTTTGTAAGCATGCTACACTTTTCCAATTAGCATCCACCAGAATATAGGCCATTTTTCGCTCATCATCAAAAAATATAGATAAATCAACTTTGATTGCTCTTTTCTGCATCGTTATTGTTTTTACATACATACATATGTACATATGTACATAGATTCAAATAAGTAAAACCTGGGGAAATTCAGGCACTGTATTATTTAAATTATTTATTTGAAATTGTTATTAAATTTATATTTATGCAGGTGTTGCTTATAATTTTGTTGCTATGCAATACTTGTTTTTGGGCAAATCGCTTTTGTATTGCAATATGAAATAAATAAATTTACTAATTTACTCCGTTTTTTTCTTATATACTATAAACACACAAATTAATACTTACATACATATATGTATGTAAATAATTAGGTAAGTGCTCTTTTTCTCTTTGTATTTCAATAGCATGATAACCGTTATTTGGTTTATGATCGTTATACTTTGTGGCTCATACAAGTATGTACCACTAGGGCAGTTCAATCAGGCTTCAAATCGTTACATACGTGATCGTATCGGCAATCGTACGAAAACAAATTAAATTATACGTCAATCTTATAAACTGAATGGGATTTCAATACGTTCACGTATGTCATAATCTGAAAATTGCGTTTTTACGTGACGAGTTGTACTTTCACGGATGGTTTTTTGTTCTTTCTTTCGTTTTTTTCTTTCGTTACGTTTAGTTATTTCGTGGTATAGTTGAAACACTTCTCGTGTGGAGAAGTGAAACAAAGTTTAAAAGAAAATTTAAAATACTCTGCCAAAGTAAGCTTTGTGTGTCGAAAATAGGTCTAATAAAGACAAAATCAGCATGGACGCCGTTTTGCTTTGCTTAGACAAATTCACCACAGCAGGCTACACGAACACATGACTTCAAATGCCGCTAGCTGTATTTGTCGCCTCGTAGCCAGCTGCTTAATTATTTTGGAGACTGCACCTGATATCCACTCAACAGTTGAGCAATTTTCCATCATAAAATTTTGTTCACTACCTATAGTCAACGTGTTGTGCTCAGCCTAAACAGCTGCTCGAATAGAGTTATGCCTTTTATATGCTTTGCTAGGTGGCATGAGCAAGTATTTGTTAAATTTTATATTACATATGTGATGAAGTAACGAAACAAAGATATAAAATTAATTATATCCATCAAGCCGTTTCTTAGACGTAACTGTTGGGGCCAACAGTTTCACAACTGTTGAGCTCAACAGGTACGTCTTATGAATGCGCCCAATGTATGTATGTATGTATATGGAAACGATATTCAACAAAAAGTACGTTTATTTCTAATACATACGGTAATTTCTGAGCAGAAATGAAAATTTGACATCACTGATGTCAACCTTCTAAAGCCGGTTTTACATCATTATCTAATGAAAATAAACAAATCTATTGTTGCTAAAGTGGCGGAGTATTAAAAACAATCAAACAATTTTAAAATTAAGTTTAACATTTAAAATATACAAAAATGTTTCATTTCTTGCCCATGCCACATTTTGAAGATGATCATTTTGCAAATGTAGATTATAGCAAAAATATTGAATGCATTTTACCCACCGCTGAGCTTATGGTAAGTTTCCGTGCTAATGGTTTAAAAACACAAAGACCATGTTCTGTTTATGCTGAAAAATTGGATTCTAAAGGATTAATTGTAAGCTTACTAAGAACAATTAGCGACAAACGACAAATTGAAAAATTTTAGATACTTCTTTATTTTCATTAGCAATTACGACTAACAGAAAAATGTGATCAACGTAAAATGTACATAACAACTGTGGATAGCACGTCATTTCAAGAACTAAAACAGGATCAGTCATTACATGTAACTTTTGGTGGCTTTATAGAAAATCTTGTTCACATTTTACAGGATTGCCTGGCTGGAAAATTAGAAATATGTTTGTCACAAGTTCAGCATCCACAAGAAAACATAAGAGATACTAGTGGTCAGGCAAGCTGTAATTATCAGTTGCAATTCGTTGAGGCAAGGCCATTCAAAAACTTAATACATTTGTGTTTGCCTTGCCGTTTGGCTCCATTAAATGTTGTGTTGTTTTATATGAATAACTTAGTGAATGTTTTGCAGGTAAATGGTAAAGTGTCTCTTTTTAAAGCTCTATATTGGATTTTCGTTTTCAAATTGTAGAAAAAATGCAGTAATCTTGAACAAACCACGCAGCAGTTGCAACATGAAATACACAACTATATAAGACGAATTGATCAATTAGATTCAGAATGTATGAAACTAAAAGAAAATCTGGTGGAAAACAGTAGAAATCTTAATCAAAAACATGCTGAAGAAGTAACCCAATTGCAAGAAAGTCTGCGAAAGGCTGCTGAGCAAAAGATGCACGATAGTGAAAGAAGTCGTAGAACAATGAATGCATTGCAACAACAAATAGATAAATTGATTTCGGAGAAAAGTGCAATACAAAGTGAAAAGGCGTAAGTTTAATAGAAAATGTACAAACAAATTTTGTTAAGATTTTGTATATCTTTATAGGCAGGAAATAAAACGCAATGAAACTTTAAATGAAGAATTGGCATCTTCAAAAGGTAGAATATCAAATCTAAAGGAACAAACTGAAAAGTTACATTTAGAAATATCTGCGCTTAAAAATTTGGATCGAAAAAACGAAATGCATTTGCAAGATTCACGTAAAGAGATCTATGATTTGAAGGAAAAACTTCAAAAATTTGATAAAAACAAGGCGGAATTGATAGCAGAACTGGAGGCTGAAAAGAAAATCAGTCAGACTAAACGCCAAGCACTAGAAATGGCAGCTGAAGAAATTTCCAAAGCTAATCAAATAATAATGAAAAAAAATCAAGAAATTAACAAATTAAAAAAGACGATAAGTTGGCGTACAGAAGTGGCTTTGCAGCAAGAACAGGCAATAACACAAAAGGATATCGTTTTAAAAGATTGTGAAGAGGAACTAATTTTCCTCAGGGATACGGTGCACTCTTTAAGAAAAGAAATACCACGGGAACTAGAATCAATGAAAAAATTTGCCAATACCTTGGAACGCAAATATACTGAACGTAAGAATTAAAAATTTTTTAAAATTTAATGAGACGTCATTGTCATAATTTTGCAGAAATAAATTCGCTGAAGATGAAGCTGCAGCCATTGGACAAAGAAAACATGAGGCCTTCTAAAGATGCTCTCAGAACAACAAGACAGTAAACGTTCGTAATTGTAGCTTTAATATATTTAACATACAACTGATTTTTAAAATTAATCGTCCATGGTGTTTGTAGTTGTAGTTTCTCCAGCATGGGCTGTACCAACATTAACAGCCTGAAATATATCGTTTACCTCCTGATTCTTTTTTAGTCTTTCCCTGATTAGTTCCGCTATGGCTTTTTGTGTTCTTCGTTCCAAGCGCTCTAATTTCTTGGAAACATCCCTTTTTAAGTCCCAATCTGGTTTGCGTGGCGCCAAATTCGTAATGTCTATTTCGTCTATAATTATAGGTTGTTTTAATAGTTCCAGTTGATCCCCAACTGCCGTTTCTATATCTCCGGAAGGCTCTTGAGGAATTACATCGCCTGAAGTGGTTTCATTCTGGGGCTTATAACTGCGAAATATGGGCCTAAATGAAAGTTAATATTTATAATTTTTTTATTAAACTTTAATTTGTAGTCAGCGTACATACTTGGGTAATGTTTCGTCTGGATTTAAATCATTTTTACTTGTTTCATTTTTCCCTGCTTTCAGTCTCAATTGCCGTAACCGTTCTTTGCGTTTCAATGACTCCTCTGTTAGTTTACCCATATTAATTTCAGATGGATCCATATTTTATAGTAAACAAATACTAATTTAAAGTTTGTTATTGCGTGGTTATGTTTACATTTTTTACAGTGATGCCCTATCAAAAATTACGAACGATTATTGGGTAAAGTGCCAGTAACATGGTTACCATATCAAATAAAATAGCAAAACACTTGTGTCCTACCGAATTCTCTTTTAATACGTACGAATCGAAGATTTCTTATAATATTTATGAGAAACAACTTTGATGTTTTCGAAGTCAATTAATATTTTGTTGAAGTCTGCTCTATTTAACGTTTAAAGTATTTACGTAATTCCCTGAATTGGTGATTTTTTAAATTGGTTCAGCACTTTTGCAATATAGCACCGAGTGAATTTTTTGCGTGCATATTTCATACGTGTTGGAAATCTTATTATTCGTGCTCGTATCGTGTTGGAAAAAGTAAGACATGCGACATTGTGCATTGAGAATTTTAAAATTGCACCAACTTTCAAAAATTTTTCTTTTTTTACCTTAATTGTACTAAAAGATTTTTTTTAGTTCAAATTATATGTATACATATTTTTGATTTTATTAAAATAATCGACTTTATTCTGGCTACCGAATCATTTTCACAAATCTGCTTGTAAGTTGGGATGTCAAAGCATATGGTTACACCTGTTTAAGTTGAAATTAAAATGTACAAATTAATAGCATATGCTCTAGCGTCCGAATTTAGAAGAAAAATTTTTTCGAAATGAACGAGTTCACATTTTTTGGTTTTATCCCTGCATTTTGCTTTCACAATACTGTTTTCAAGTGAGAAGAAAATGAGTTTCATTGTTCAAAATTGATTGACATATGCAATCGTTTGAAAAGGTGACCTTATCCGCCGGCTGATTATCAACTGTTGATGCAAAATTGAGCAATTTGAACCAAAATGTCAAAATTTGCTCAGAAATCTTTTGACATATTGGTTTTGCAGCATAGCAAACTACATGTTGTTTTTTGTGTTGTAAAATTGTTGTACTGATAACGTCACCTGATAATAAATTCGCCTTGTCTTGTACTTGACATTTTTCTTTAAAAATCCAAAAATAATTAGTCACCCTTATTCTAGTCACTTTAAAAAAAAATGGGCTTCTGTGCCCGTTATCGAAAACAACTGACTCCTGTTGACAGGTTTATGCTACTTTCTAGACCTTAGGGAACGGAAGTAGATTGTCAATAGCACAAAATTTTTCTCGAGCGAGTAAACAAGCCCCAATGTTTTAGTATTGCGTTAAAGTGACAACGATGACGACAAATTTAATAACGGGGATTATATTCCGTCCCTGATTATAAAATCGCCAGCAGTAGGTCTGTCTGGGTACTTTTCCAGTAGCAAATACTCAGTAAATTTTTTTGGGAGAGTAAGACCAATTTTACTCTGTCGGCTGAAAATATCTCAAAAAGTACGCAGACAGTATCCAGTGAAATCTTGCAAGAAAACAGCTGATCGGTGTGTAAACAATTGAAATAACAAAGCAAAAGAATTTTAGCATATGTATGTGTACGCATATATAGCATATGTGTACGCCATCTCCAATCCATTTGCGCCACGGTCGCACTGTATATTTGGACGTTTCTAGCATGAAATAAAATGTTTATTTATTATAATTTATTATAAACGTTAAAAATCAACACAATTCTAATTACTTACCTCTGCCATTGTTAAATTTGAATTTTTATTTTCATTTCACAAAAATTATTTCATTCAAATAGTAAATAAAAACAGCTGTTCAAACTAGTTGCAAAATCTTGCAAGCGGAAATTTCTCCAGCAACATTTTGCAAGTTCTCTAACTTCCAACTGTCAAAAAATTCTCTTTGTGGATCTCTCGCTGCAAGAGATTTGGAGTACGCAGACAACATTTTGCAAGATTTTGCAACATTTTGCACAAAATGATGCAAAATGTGTGTACGCAGACAGACCTAGTATTGGTGAAGCAGTACTGTTTTATTATTAACGCTTCCTACAGGGAAGTGTTTCAAATTTCTAACACAAGCATAAAACACATACACGACATACATACCCAGCAAGACTTACATGAAATTTTTAACGTTTGAAAGATTTGTAAATAATTAAGATTGATTATACGATAAATTTAGGAGCATCTTAAACAAGATAAAATTTATTACAAACGAGTGAAGGCCACATTACTTGCTGTTGCTGAATGCTGAAAGTAAATAATTTATAATTAAAAAAAAAACTAAAAAAGAAACATTTTTGACAATACCTTTGCAAATATTCTCAAATAACAAATAAAACACTTCAAGCTTTGACATTTTTACTTTTTGAAAGTATTTTTAATATTTAGGCATTTTTATTTAAAAATATATTATATGTGTATGTATGATGTTTAATTTAATGATAAATTTTAATTTTTTTTTCTTCTTTTCCACCTTTCAATAAGTAATTGTAACTTAGTTTATTCTTAATGTTATAACTTTAATGAATTCTTTAAAATTCGAATAGGTAAAATGAACGAAAATATGTATGAATCCGATTGTTAACCAAAGCAAACAAACACAAACCATAAGGTTTCGATATTTTTTTATATTTTAGTTTTATTATTTTTTCTCTTCATAATTCTACCGTAAATTACTTCTACTTTCGATGACACAATATTGATGAGGATGATGTTTATTAATAAGATCACGATGAATAATATTTTGTATTGTCCGTATTTTTTATGTTATTTAAAAATAAGATATTTTATTATTAAAGAAATAAAATAAAATTATCACCATAAATTAAAGATGATGCGATTTTGTACACCATTTTAAATTGTTTGACATTAAACTTTGCAAATAGTTAACTTAATTTCAAAATTTATTTAGAAGTTTAAATTTTTGCACAAATTTTCGTTGGAATTATCGCTATAGCAACAAAGAAGTAAAATATTTCGTTTCACAAATAATTTTCAAAATGCATTTTTTTACCGCAGTGACAAATAGAAATTTTAATATCGTGAAAGAAATAATGAACTCGGACCTAAAAAAAATTAAACAAGTCGAACATGTCCCATGGAAGAGTTGAAATAAGTTCAAATGAAAAAAAAGTTAAAATATATTATGATCTTTTGATATATAAATTCAAATTCTAAAATACCGCTTTTAAAATCGCTTGTCTTTTTACGCGAAACCGAAAATATATTTATTTTTGTCGTATTTGAGGATTTTCGATCATAACTTTGAATATAAAATTCTTAAAATTTTTGTGATTTATAGAAATTTTTGTTATTAATTACGAAAAAATTTTGCTAAGCGTTTCTGATTAAGAAACTCGTCAGAAGACTTCAACCAAAAAATTCGTAAGAAAAGCTTAAAAAGTCCAGGGGGTCCCAGGGTAGACCACCAGACTTAACGTCACATAAATATAATTCGGAATTTTTTAAATTTCATTAGTAATAATTTCATTAGTAATAAAAACGAGAATCACAAACTTCTGAACATGTTCGAAAATTTTCGAAAGTTAGTAATAGAGCAAATATTTTTGTAAAAATTTGCTCAACAATTTAAAGTGGTGTAGAACACGCAAAAAACAAAAACATATGTATAAATAAAAACCTAATATGTAATTGAAATACACTACCTACACTGAAAGAAAAAATTTTTAATGAAACAATTTATCGTAGAGAAATAAAACCTTCTCACTCTTTGAGTAAAATTTGTGTAATTTGTAATAAAATATCGGATATATTTATAAGTTTGATAGCTTTTGTGACCTAAGACTAAAAAATTCTAAACATAAAATACAATACACATGTATATTTATAAAAAGAAAGTTTGTATACTTTAAATATTTCTATTTTAAATTACTCGCAAAATGCCTGAAAAAGGCAAATTTTAATTTTATATTTTTTTTATAAAAACATATTTTTTCAAGATTCAATTTGACTTTTAAATGAATTACATACCTAATACATTTAAATTTACAAATAAAAAATGATTTAATATGAACATGATGATGATGATGATAATAATGACAATTAAGTATTAAATGTTGTTAATTGTAATGGTAATGAGGTTGCAGGCTTGTGAAAATAAAACTTAACTGAGAGAAACAACACATCTAACGAAAATGGAAAAACTTATTAATTTTTCTTGCTCTTTAAATATGTAATGTGAAAAAAGAAATTATGAAAACAATGAATATGGCATTGATTTTAATACATTGCAGTTTATTCTATAATATCTATTATATGAGTAGTTATTAATGTTATAGTTTATTTATTTTTAAATTATTTTATTAGTTACTTTAAATATAGTAGTAGTAGAAAAATAATTTGAATACCTATTTTTGATTTCGAGTTTATCCAAAAGATATTTTTTTGTTATATTTTTAATATTTGATTTCCATTGTTAAGTTTAAGTCTTAGTCTGCGTTTAGACACGGAAACATTTGGCGGGGGGGGGGGGGGGGGGGCATTTAGTTTGATAGCAAATTAACGGGTGAGAAAGAGAGAATGATTTTTGTGTTCGGCAATCGGCGACACGCTTTGTTTTCATATTCTTTGCTATATACACATACATACATACATATCGCTACCTTGATATAGAATAGCCCTAACTCATTATTTTTTGAAATCAAAATTTTTGCACTTTTCGATACGTTAGTAATTCTTCTATAGAAATATCTCGATTAAAAAAAAAATAATGATTTAGGGACTTTCTATATTAAGATAACGATATACACGTATGGTTGGTATTATCGAATAAATAAGGAATAAGGAAACAACAAAAGAGAATTCCAGATGTTTTCCTTCCAAATGTTCGCCCGTCTAAACTCGGACTTAGTTGTGTAATTGTGTTAATAATTTCAATAGTTTTTTATGTGTTTAATTATTTGAGCATTATTATAGACTTATATGACGATAAAATCTGCAAGACTCGTTTTAAATTGGTTAAGACTTGGTGTTATACATATCAGAGAATGATAATAAGTACTCAAAAAAAAATATACTTAGGTGTTTACTCTTAATAAACTGCGTATACTGATATTTCCTTCCAATCAAAATTCCAGCGCACAAAAATATTTCTAATTCATTTATGCGAAAAAGTTAAAGGGCCATGCATAGATATTCGTCCATGTTTTGAAAAACGTATATCGCTAAAATTCTGACAAATAAAAACGCTAGAAATTTGGGGGTTTTAAACCATAGGTATGTATACTCAACCATCTAATCTATTTTTTTAAACCACATTTTAAAGAGAAAATAAAATGATGCACAATTTAAATTTAATATGTTTTCTTTTCATTTCAATAAAAACTTGTAACACTTTTTTAACCATTTTGGATTGTAGCTGATACAGTGTACACATTTTAGTTATAGTGGCATGTGCTGATCTAACTTTCTGTTATTTCGGGGGTTGGTTACTGGTTTGATGTATAGAACAAAAATGTGTGTTTCGAGAAAATCGATGAAGAATGTTTAGTTCATTAGCTTTATCAAAATACACGATAGAATTTTTTGTTTAATAATAAAAGTAATAGATACATATGTTTTTTATAAGTTGATAAACATTTTACATTCAACATGAAAAGTTATTAGGATTTAAAGAAAAAATTACAAAAACTTTTATCAACGCAATTAATTATAAAAAATTGTTTATTAGCGTCATCATACATATACTTCAAAACTGTTCTCAGAGTTTTTGTATTTTGCTTTAATTTACGTTCTTTGAGTATAATATAAAACATCATAACATCATTCGAATAACAATATTAATACTTTTACGTTAGAAATGTGCCACATATCCTAAAAAATTGTCGACTGCCGTAAAAAATTTTTTAAATGTTCAACTCTATATCTCCTGATATATTTAAGATATCGGAACACTGATAAAGAATTTGGAAAGAGGACATATTATTCATATACGAGTATAATCAATCAATAACTAAATGTTTTTTTTTAAATGTTCTGTAAATCTAACCAGTAACCAACCGACGATTTAACAAATTTATTTTTTTTAAATACTATGTGCCTGTTTTTAAAAAATTACGTTGAATTGCAGGAAAAACTTAAAAAATCTTATTTTTTTTTTCATTTTTAGGGTTCCGTGCACCAAAGGTGAAAATGAACCCTATTTATTGTTTTCGCTGCACTGTCCGTCTGTCTGTCACAGTCTGTTTTCTCGAGAAGCGTAAGAGTTACGGACCTCAAATTTTCAGAGAATATGTAAAACTTTGACCGCTACAACAAAAAATATGTGACAGTTAAATATAAAAAGGTTTTCTAAAGCGAGCAACGAAAAATGTTGAAATTCTATGCGATAATTTAACTTACACGATAGATATCTTTACACTAATAGATATTTATGGGTAGAAATAACGGGCATAAAATAAATAGCGTATGAATAGTAGCTACTAAAAATTCAATAAATTTTTGTTTTTATCAATTTAAAATTTTTTTCTTTACTTTCATTTTATGTTGCTCTTTATGAAACAACTGTATTGGCACCTATTCTCCTTTGCAAAATACATTAGGTCCGTTTGTTTACTTTTCCAGTATAATACAGTAGTTGAGTAAATTTTGGGTAATTTGAAAATTTTACTCTCAAGAATGTCTCTTGCACAAAAAAGTACGCGAACGGAAAAATTGCAAAAATTTGCAGATTAATCAAAACAGCTGATAATATTGTTGTATGTTTTTGTTGTTTTTGAAACCCATCAAATACATATTTTTGGTAATTTGGTAAAACTGATATATTTAACGATTATTATTCTTTAATTTGTTTCATCTTGAACATAAAAATTTTTAGATTTGTTTTGTTAAACTTTTACTTCAACTTTTCTTTTTTTAAATGTTTTTATTAAAAAAAAAATATACTTTGTATTTGCTTACTTTTGTTTATTTTATTGAATCATATGTTTTTCTCGAAATAAATAAATGTTTTTATTAAAAAAAAATATGCTTTGTATTTGCTTACTTTTGTTTATTTTATTGAATCATGTTTTTCTCGTCTACTGGCTTTTACTGGCAAAAATTTGTCCAGTAAAAATTTGCCGACTCTCAGTCAACAACTGTCAATTTACTCTCTCAATTGGCACTCTCTTTTGCAATTTTTGTGTGTAAACGAACGCATTTCAGTAAAATCCAGTACAAATTTGCACAAAATTGCACAAATTTTGGGGTAAACAAAAGGACTTATTTTAATGTATCTAATAAAAATTAAATAAATATACTTAATAGTAACAAACCAAAAAAGTTTGTCTTAAGTAGAACAAAAATAAGCAAATTAATTAACATGTGCATAAATTAGTAACGAACAAACGACAATGGTAAGACTGTTGTAAATTTAGAGATGGTAAATTTGAGCTTTCATTACAAAACTCATTTCAGCAAATTGAAATACGATGAATCAAAACAATTCACATATTCCATTTGCAAAAAAGTTTCGTATATAAAGCAGAAATTTACATCAACTGACACCACACACAGTGGACCAAACAAAGAAGAACGCTGATGATGAAGGTTTAGTGGCCTTCGAAAACGGCTAGCTGTTCCGTTCAACTATGTGTTGTCAGAATATTAACATCTAACTTTGGTGTTATTTGTTCATTAATAATTGTCACATGTAATTTGGCTTAAAAAGCGATGCGAACTTTAGCCTGTTCAAATCATAAATATAGAAATTTTTGCATAATTGGCAACAGCTGTACAAAATAAATGAAAATAAGTTCGAAAAAAGTAAAAGCTACAAGATTTATTTTAAAAAATGGTGTTTTTATTATTAAAGAAATGGAGTAATATGCACAAATCTACTTCCAACTTCAAATTTTTTCAAAAAACCTTCCATTTTGATTTTTTAGTAAATTTCTATGTAAAAACTTTTTTCCTATATTTGCAAATTTTCTGATTAATTTTTCAGTTTCATTTGTAAACAAAAAACAGCTGATTATTTAATTTAATTAATTTAATATTTAATTCTTGTCCGAACTTACCCAGAAGAAAAAGTTCGTACTAGTTTGTGCAGGAAACGAAAAAAAATACTCCCTCATTCGCTCTTAAAATTGCACAAAAATTGATATCTGGAACGTTTTTGGATAACTTTGTACAAGTTTGGACTGTTTTGTTATGCATCTGGAACAGACCTTATGTACTTACTATTTACGGCCTGCCTGATCGATATTTATTTTCTGTTGTAGTTGTGTTATTACAGTTTTACATATATATTCACATTTTGTATTAATAGATAACAAATAAGCAATATATTAAAATGGTAAACACCTTGTCAAAATCTTTTCATTTGTTTTATGTGTCAATTACCAACGTTTTGACACAAAACTTTAAATTTATGAAGTTAAAAACTACACTATGCTTTGAACTCGCTTACTATTGAGTGTAAAAAATTTAAATTCTGTGTAATTTCGGTAATTTCGAGATAACTTGGAATCAACAATTTGTAGTAAAAAATTTTATGAGACAAATAAATAGATAATGGTGTTGTTACTACGTAGTAACTTAAACATTACTTCGTTCACTCTTTAGCAAGCAATATTGTTACTGCTAAGAAAACATAATTCAGTGTACATTACATCATGGACATACATAACTACAACATGTGTATGAACGTAAATATGTACGTAAATAATTAAAATTCTGAAATGCTAAATAAATTTTCTAAGCTTTGTTGACTTAAAAATTAGATCCGACAAAAGATTTGGAATTTTAACACTTTCCCTGTTAATAAATTAACAAACATTTAAGTTCTCAAACCAAACATGAGTGAAATGTGTTATACATACATACATATGTATGTATGTATGTATGTATACACATATGTATGTAAATATGTATAAATTAAGTAATATTTAGTAGTTTGCATATACATATGTATGTATGTATGTATGTATATTATAGCACTTGTATGGAATTTTTAATATGCTTGCGTTAATAATTAATTTTAATAATATGTATGTATGCTTACTTTTCGGGTGTTTTATTGTGTTTATAGTTTTTAATATGTGCGTTTCGTGATATTTGTGCATTCATATTCCTCCACTTCTATACGGTGGTTTCAAACTTTTCGATCTGTTCATCGTAGGCATTTTGAAATTCGATTGCATTTTCAAAGGAATGAGGCTCGTCGTGGTATTGTTTGTTTTTGTTCTTAATAAATTTAATTAATGAATGATTAACAGCTACAGGTATAGCGTTTATAGATGATGACGATGAAATTTGTGCTGGTGCGGATGCTGATGATGTGTGTCCCGGCAATGTTGTTGATTCATGGAGCAGAAGCGGAAGTGGAGGAGTAGTTGTTGAATGTAATTGGCCATCATTTGTTAGAATAGAGCAACAAGCACCATCTAAGCAAGAGGAAGAATCATCATCATCTGCAGAAGTATTATTAATACCATCACTAACATCAACAATACTAACACCACTACCACCACCACCACCACCACTACCAATACCAATTGTTTGATGTGTTGTTCCTGTTGTTGTTGTTTCTGTTGTTGTTATTGTTGAACCTATACCATTATTGCCACCACTATGAACGCCCGAGACGCTGCCATTGCCACCGCCACTACTACAAATACTGCCAGAAATATTACTACAATTATTACCACCACCTGTGTGTTTATTTGTTGTTGTTGTCATAGTGTTAATGTGCGCAATGGAAGAGCAGGATGCAGCATTGGCATTTGCATTGACAACGACATTGGCGTTGGAAGTGGCAGAATTGTTGGTATTGTTAAAATAAACATCATTAACAACATACTTTGCGATATCTTTATTATCTACTAACATTGAAGAGGATGAAGAGCAAGAATTCTCTAAGTACAAATGTTCCATGGACTGGGAATTTTGTGCGGGCAGACGAACTTCATCTTTGAGCTTAAGCGATATGTATTTATCGGGTACTAAACCCTCTTTACCATTTACTGAACCCTGCCACCAATCGTTAGATACTTGTTTTCTTAAAATTATACAATCACCCTTGATTAGCGATAGCTCGCGGCTGGAACGGGCATTAAAATCGAATTGTGCCATGGCCTCAAGCACTTCAGATTCATCTTCTGATGGATAAGCATCTGATTCGGGGTCTTCAGTTAACACCTCTGAAGGGGAATCTCCGACATCCATGTCAAGTGTGTGCGGCGATATATATTTCTCATATTCCAGGCCGCCTAGTTCCTTCGGGAACAGCTCCTCATGATAGATTATCATATTTTTGATAAGTTCATTTACTTGGTTCTGATATTGAACTTGATCTTTATCTTCGGGTGCTGGCATCAGTGTGGGACCAAAGCATATGGCGAGATTATAGGCATCCATCATGTTTTCATCGGCAAACTCGGATAGATGATTAAGGAAGGCGAATAGATAGCGTATGACTATGACCACAGAGTTGGGAAGATTTTGCAGAAATTGCCTAATGCCTTTGACCATATCGCCTTTTGTTTGCATTTCTGCTATGGAAATGAAATTTTCAAAGTAGAATTTGGGAAAGAGAGGCACTCTCAGTTCCCTTAAATACAATTTTAAGACACCGGCAACTGAGTTGATGTCAGATGCATCGGTTGTATCGGCTAAAGGGTCTTCTCCACGTTCAAAGGATTCTTTAAAGTTGGCTATTTCCACTTGTGATCCGGATACTCGAAAAATGCCCTGATGATGCAATCCATACAGGTTTATGACACGTATGCAGCTGCGAATAATTAATGGTATGTCCTCTCCGGTACACTCAAGGTATTCCTCTAAGGAGCCACCGAATAGTTTTGGTCTACCAGATTGATTTTTGCGGCCTATTCGTTTGCGTTTGCTGTTTATGGGATGCTCTAATATTTCGGTGGTAAAAGCCTTATTATTGTCCGTTAACAGCATTTCTCTTAAATATTTTGCTTTTGCATCTAAACGCGCTATGCGCGATGTGCCTCGTATGTATTCACGTATTTTATTAATATAGAAGTCTTCGACTTCTTCTTTTTCAGCCTTGAGTTTGGGATTAAACGCCATAGTCGCACCGCTCTTTTGCAAAAGGTTTTTATTATGCTCGGTAAAGGCGGGGCTAACATCACAGTCCTTGCTGTTGAAATGTTCCAGTAACTTGACTTCAGCCATTTCCAGAGTCTTCCATATTTCCTCTGATTCTGTGCGCAACGAATTCAAGCGCTGGCCTATTAGTTGCAAACGATGTTCCATGTCAACATAAAGTTCTTTTTGGACACTTTGTTCCAACAGATCGTTGCTAAACTGACCCTGGAATTCAAAACGCTTGGGAATCATAAAGGCGGCATGATATTGTTCCATAAATTTTTGCTTATCTTGTTGACTATCTATAAGATGGATAACGTGAGCCAAATTGTCTGCTTGATTAAGGATGGCCCTTGCTCGGCCTTGATCTGCAGTAACGTGCATCACTAGACACCTGGAGATCATGGAACTGAAACCCAAATCCATACAGTCTATCAAATCGCTTAAGTCATCAATAAAATACTTATGTATGGTTGTGTTGGAGGATTCTAAGCAAAGTTGATACTCATTTTTGGCCTTCAAAGCCTTCATGCGAGCATCTGAGTATTTAGTACGCCGCTTTAACACCTCTTTCTCGATCATACGATACTTCTTGCTGCTGCGCAATTTTTCTTTTTGTATAGTCTGCTCAAGCTTTTGTTGCTGTGCCTCAGCAGTCATTAGTTTTACTTCAGCTGCTTTCCATTCCGCTTCATACTTCTGATAACTTTTCATTGTGGCATATAACTCCTCCAACACTCGTAATATTTCCTCGTGTATATCGTAGCCGATTGAACGACATTTCTTATATATCCTTTGGACATCCTCTATGGTCGTCTGTAGAGATGACACAATATTTACGGAATATAATTCTGATAAGGTGGCATGATCTTTGCTTAATGACTGTGTCTGCTCGAGCAGATGCGACCAACATGCAAAGGCTGAGAATATATGCCATTGTTCACGTTTCTGTTTTTGTTCTTTATGTCTGGCCTGTAGGCTACGCACCAGCTTATCTAAATTCTTGCTATATTCTAATTCCAATTCACCCCTGCGGCGAAAGAGATCTTGCAGTTCCTGTATGAGCGAAACTTGCGATTCAACACGGGCATCTAAGCATCTTAAGTGTTCGTTTAATTGTTGTCGTATATTATTGAACAAAAACACCTTGCGGGTGGATCCAACTCGTTTGATAGGACTTTTCAACTCTTGTTCGTTTTCATCCATTTCTGCTTTGTTTTCTTTTTTGCTTTTGTTCTTGATTAAAGTCTGCTTAATAATATTTATTTCGTTTTGTTCCTTTTTCCTACTGAAATTGTTTCTGCTGATATCGTTGTCGTTTAACTCTAAAAAAAAAGTATAGATGAATTTAAATTAGTATGGTTGCATACTACACATGTACATTGTGTGGGAGATAAACAATTTAAAATTATAGTTAGTGTTAATAAAATGATGAGTCGAACCAGTGATATTAAGTTCAAGCAAAATTTGTATATTATAAAAATTGTTGTATGTATGTATGTATGTACATACATATGTGATGGAATTTTCGAGATAATTTATTTTTAAAATGCAATGGGACATTATTTATGCAACTGAAAATAACATAAGAATAATATTCACATATTATGTGAATGTTATTTTTTATCAGAAAAAAGTTTGTTTAATTTTTTTTTATTTCTCTTTATTAATTTATTTTTTTATTTAATTACATAGTACATTAATTATTATATCAGAATCTTCATAAAAAATTGAACATTTGATCGAATTGAAACATTCACCAAAAACTCCCAGTTTTGAAAGGAGTTCGAATATTCAATAATAACTTGTAATGTAAGAAATATGAGTAAAAGTAAATAGGTATGTAACAGGCAACAATTACAAAAATGTAATTGTAATCGAAAATTTCAGCTCCACAGCCCTTATAGTTTCAGAAATCATGCGTTACTAACACACACACAATGATGTTATATATGTCGGAGAATGTGGTTATATGTAGTTAACCTTTCTTAGACTAACTAAAAGCTAACTACAATTTCATCCAGAACTGGCCCAAAATTAATTCTTAAGTTGAGTAACGTAATTGAATTTGATGAAAGCCAACAAATTTATTCTTAGCTGCTTTGAATCTCATTTAAATTTTATATTAACATTTTGCTGTTATTATTTTAGATGCTACCTTAGCTGAGTAGTAGCACGTTGAGTACACAACTTGTGATGATAGTTCGAACACCAGCAACATTTTTTTTTGTAAATTTACTGACTATTAGACTTAAATAAAATCAACTTTAAGTTAGTTGAAAAGTAGTGCAGAGTGAGACAATTGACTACCGCTTAAGACATCGCAATGTTAAAATATTTAGTTCTTTTCATTGGTAAAGTAATCCAAGTGTCAGTAACCTCTAGTTGCGAAATAGTTAGCTTGGATGCGCTGGTATGCTCCGGCTAGGGCTTGAAATTTTTAGGTGGATTGAATTCCGTTTCCGAACGGAATTGAACTCTGTGATATGGCCGATTATTGATTGAATTGTAATCAATTACAAAATGCAATCATTACTGCTCAAGCATGTTATGTAAATAGAAATTATGGCATGGAAAAACTAAAGGATTTATTTATAAAAATTATTGAAACTTTATAAAGGCTTAATAAGGAAAATTTTGTTTAAAAATCTGTTTTACAAACCCTTTATTAAGGCTTAATAATTTTTATAAGTCTGTAAAATTTTCCGAAACTAACTGAAAATTCCCTTTGAGATTATGGCTTTGTTAATAATTGATTTTATTTTATATCCTTCATCAGTGTTACATATGTAGATATATACAGCAGCACACATACATGTGTACATATCGTTACATTAATATAGAAAGGCCCTAGCTAATAATCCTTTCAATTGAGTTTTTTGTACCGAAAAATGGAAAAATTTGAGTTTAAAAAATAATGAGTTAGGGCATTTCTACACTAAGGTAACGATATGAACGTTAGCGAAACCATAAACTTCACTTTTCGAAATATTGCTTTAAGAAAGTCTTAAAAAAGTGGAAGGAATATGGAGGAAATATGTTTCACAAAGTTTTTGAAATCTTTTTTTTACTTGCCCCAACTAAAGGCAAAATGCTTTAGTGCATTTTTTAAGTTATTATAATACTTATAAAATCACATAGGTATATACATATCTATATAATTAATAGGCGAACATGTTTTTTGTAATCCATTTTACGCTGGTACCACTACACCGATTTTAAAAAGATTTATATGGTTTTAAAGGATTTCCTGTACAGATGTGCAGAATCTATATTTTATTGAAATCGGTTTAGTATTTTGGGAGCTATAAGCGTTTAAAGTTGCTACTACTACATGCACACATATTACACACGCATTTATTAGCTTACAAGTAAAAAAGAAACAAAACATGAGTGTGTGTGTTTGTAGTATTTCTCTTGATCTAAAATTTTTTTTCTTTTTTTTTTGTTGTTGTATGAAAGCCATAATACTTAAAGGAATAGAATTGAATAAAGTGAATTAGCTTGGTTGAAGGGATTTTGTTTATGTTTTTTTAATTTCATGTATTATTTAATTATGCTTGCATATGTATGTAAGTTTGTGTGTGGCTATGTTTTAATGAATTTTTTATGACGTTTAGATATGTACATTTTCTTTGAATCTTAAATTATTTACATTTTGATTCTAGAATACGGACGAGTGTGTCGTCCGTTTGGTATATCTAGTACATACATTATTTATGTACATTATTCACAAAACATTACAATAATTAAATTGTTAGAAAATTATCATTTATAAAAAGATGACCTTGAAATGCGACTTCTTCCACTTAAGGTTCTTTCAATTAAACATAATTATTTTATGTGCCACATTATTGTTGCAAATTGAATTATAAAATAACTGATTTAGAAAATGCAAAACAAAGGAAAAATAATTCACAATGTAACAAGTTGATTGACAAACTACGAATACACCGGCGACTAAGTATTATTCATTGATAGACTTGTCTGACTGGGCGCAGACAAACTACCATAACATATCTACAGAAGAGTAAATAATAACAATGCTCGCGACAAACTACGGTTATAACAAACCAAAATAACAACACGAATGTAAGAAACGACAGACTCACAATATTAGCACAAACACGTACATATTTACATACATCAGACTAGAAAAACATTGCTAATACTCATTTTAAAATTACATTGAAATATAACTTAAAATGTTAGTAATTAATAATGGCACTCCTTTGCTTCATTTTCACTTGCTTGAAATGTTCATTAAATTCACAAAATGTAATATTTATTTAAAAATGCAAACTAGGATACATCAGCACTTTTATTTCCAAAATAAGAATTTCCTACGGGAACCTATAACTTTATATATAAACATTCATAGAACATTTTACTTTAGATATTTTACAAGCAACGGTTACATCGGTTAAAGCGATCTAATAACAGATAAAAACACACCCAAAAATAGGGATTTGAGCGCAGGTGCACTTGTCCTTGGTTATATTAAATTGTGTGCGTATCTACATAAGTACACATACATATATTTGTTGGAATCGCAAATAAGGATTTAATTAAAAAACTATTCAATGACAGGTTTATGAGGCCATTAAAATGTATGAGTTTGTTTGAATACCGGAAAAATTCTTAAATTTGAGGTCTTATATTTGTGTATACATTTAAAGCTTGATGGCAAAGGTATATATATACATACATCCTATATCGTTGAATAAATAATTACGTCTTGAATTAAGATTATGTATGTAGTAAAAATTAAGAATCATATGAAACAAAGAAAATGATATTAAAAATATAGGCAAAGAAAAAAAAATGCGAAAAATTAAAATTGATAGTCAAAATTTGACTTTAAATAGGTGTGTTCTCATAATTTCCCATAAATATGAAAAAGTACATAAATGAACAATTTACTTGTAAAAAATTGCTAGAAAATGTTATTCATATCAGAACCATAGATGGAATTCATGATATAATTGTACTTTTTCTGATGGATTTTGTTTGATAATGTTTTAAATTTTAATTTCTTTTTAAATTTATATTTAATATGAAATACTTTATAGAGTTTCATGCATTATTTGATACTGCATTTTTCATAATTTTTTAATTTTATTCCATTAACAAATATAAAAAATGTGATTTTCCATCTCTGATCAGATATGAGAAACAAACAAAATTCTTTGACAATAAAATTGAATTTATGTGGCTTAATGAAAGAAAAATAATACATTAAGAAAATTTGCTTTATTTTTCATACTTATACAAATGGGCATTTCCCCCGAATGGTCTGTCTACCAGGATGGAAAAATAAAATGTTGATAATCATCGTGTTTCATTATTTATAATTATAAAAAAGTCTATGTTTTTATAATAGAATGTTTTCAAAGCATATCTCAGCTGTTTTACTTGAGGAAATTGGGCTGGAAGCTGGAAAATTTCGTATTTTCTTTTTAAGCTCCTTCTAAAGACATTTTTATATATAATTATTTTACATGTTTGCACTCTTTCTTCAAAATCTCTCTATTACAATCAAATAAGAAGAGAAAAGTGTAAGGAGAACAAAAAAAGTTCGAAAATGGGAAAAGTCATGGTGGTAATAATAAAAAAACATGTGGAAAAATCGTACGTTCGCGACCCGTACGTTCGCAACCGGTAATTAAGCCAATTAAACAAAAACCAATAGAGATATTTTATTGTGTAAATACTGGATAGAGACCTACATTAATACACTTTTAAAATAAATTAATCACTTTTCATTATTCTGTTCCATTTTGCTGATTTTTACATTTCAATATTGTCAGCCAAAGTTGACTTCTATTTAGCGTACGTTTGTTTTAAATTTTTTAGTGAGAAAAAAATTTTCTTATTATAATTTCATAATTTTTGCAAAACCTAGCTACATTTATGTGTAGGATTGTCAAGAGTTTCTTACTACACCTTTTCCAGTTGTTATTCAGAAAGCGTCAATTGTAATTTCGATTAATCAATTTAAATTCGAAAAGTGTCAATTGTAATTAGAATTTATCAATTTAAATTCAAAAAGCGTCAATTGTAATTCAGAAACCGTCAATTGTAATTCAGAATATAATAAATATTATAAAGAAAAATCACTACATAAAAATTTTATGGTCAAAAATTATGGAAAAACACACACCACTGTTGTAGATAGTGCTTGTCCTATCTGCAGAACAGTAATTATTGGAAAAGAAGCAATTTAGAGGGGGGAAATATATAAAAAATAGTTTTTTGCTTTAATAAAATTAAAATAAATTCATTGTTAATAAAAATTCTTCTTTTTCTGAATTACAATTGACACTTTCTGAATTAAAACGGATAAATCTTAATTGCAATTGACGCTTTTTGAATTTAAATTGATAAATATAAATTACAACTTAAACTATGAGAGATACATATGTACATAAAATGGCAGTGTACCCATGTTTTACCTTTGTCTCTCCACCCTGATTGCTACACTAAAAGAATCATTCATATCGGCTGATATTTACAATAGTTACAACACCCGCAATTTCCAACCCTGATACTTATCTTGAAACAGTGCGCCTTGAACTTTAGTGCCACAATAATATAACTTCTATTCAAAACAGTTGGTTTCATCGAAATCGGTTAAGTAGTTTAAAAGCTGCAGACTTTTTACTTTGCGACGTGTAATTCATAGTCTTTTGTTGGACATTTTGTATTCTGTTTACATATGTAATCACCACAATACCTACATATCGCCGCTTAAAATCCAAAAGGAGAAGCTAAAAACCTTATAAGCCTATTAATTTATTAGATGCCAAATTGAATGAATAAAATCGATATTTTTCAAATTATTTTAGGCATCCAAGACACAAAAAAACTATAAAAATTCAACAATTAGGAGCCTTTTTAAGGAGTTTGTTAGTAGAAATATAGAGTTTTGAAATCGATCGTTTTCCAGTACACCATCGTATATCATTTTTAACACCGACTAAAAAAATTAGTGTTATAAGTTTGTAATGTGTCTGTGTATCTGTGTGTCTGCACGAGTCTACATAAAGACCAAACAGCTGGACCGATTTTGATTGTTTTTCCTGTTTGAAAGGTTACTTGATCGAGTGTTCTTAGCTATGTTTGAAAAAAATCGGTCCAGCCGCTTAGAAGATATCGCATCTTTTCTAGATATATTCGGGGGTTTTTTAAATTTTTTTTAAGTTATGTTATTCCAATAATTTTGTGTTGAACTTCTTTTCAAAATTGTTCTATAACGCTTGTATGTATTTTAAATTCTCAAGTACACTTTTTTAAATTCATCAAAGAGAGACTTGTTAAAAATTTATTCTAGAAATCGTACGAAATTCATCATAACTTCCTTAAACGGATATAATTTTAAAATCATTCGATCTTTATCAGTTGCTTGTCTGTTAATGCATTTTTGATGCCTTCACTCACTAAGACCTAGTTCACACAATGACAGGATTCACAACAGTTTATTCCGCGACAGTGATGGTCGTAGATCAAGTTGGAGTTGTTATTGCGTCAGTAACAATAACTATCACAATTTTTCATAGGAATTGACTGTCATGGCAATAGTATATGTATATCATAACAGTTACTGCCATGGTGCGTTTTTTTTTTTATCAATTTTATTGTCCAATTAAACATTTGAATTACAGGTACATATTATGTATGTTCTTTGCATTGTTTATAAAGCGATGTTCACCAGAACGAACATTAGGTTGAGTTTATTTTAATCAAAATTTATATTATATAGTACATAGTATGTATGTAATTTTATGCAACTGCGTGCATATGTAGGTCACAACTCAGGAATGCCTATTATGCAGTTTTTGGCACTCACTTCTTCTACCCACTGTAAGAAGTGTTTTTCCAACAATATTTTGTTTGAATATACATATGTGCATATATACATACATACATACATACATATGTATGTACATAGTTATAAATGTTTTATCTGTTTTTATATCAAATGATGCAAGAGAATCAGCTAAACGGAACAATTTTTAGTTCTTCATTTGAGACTTGATTTTTATTTTCACAAACAAAATATAATAATCCAAACAGATTGTTTCTGTTTCTGAATGTTTTATACAAAATCTGATTTTAGCCTGTCCTGAAAATACTTATTCAATTTTTTAGTTACGTCCCTCTTATATTGAGTGTAAGATTTATGCTGCCTGCCCCCTTTTCTGTAATTCGATAAAGCTAAATTCGATCGCTAAACTGTTGAATATATACAAAATTAAAAATTTTTGTCGATGACATAAAATACTAAATTTAATACAGGTTTGAAAATTCCACTCGCAGCTGAAAAGAGATTTACCTTTTGCAATTTACAGAATAAGAGAGCTGTTTTGTGTTGTCCTTCACAACTGCATGCTGCAACTAATTATCGTTAAGGAATTATTAAAATGCATTCAGTTTACGGTTTTGTTTCAGATTTTAAATTCAGTATTTTTAACTCCAATCTTAAGAAATATTTTGTGAAAGATAATTCAAATTCCATTTCTGCATTGCAATTCATATCTTCTTTCACCACGAATACATTTATTTTCCATATATTTTTTGTTTTATTTTTTTTGTTTTTATTTTGTTAGTAGGTATACCACCGAAAAGTGATTACAGGGTATTAATTTCTTCACATGATTTCACAAACGTTTGAAGCTAATTATTAACCCAAGTAAAGTTATTGCAATTATTTAAAAAAAAATTCCATATAATTTAACTAACCTACACAAGAAATATTGAGAAAAGAATTTGCATTCTAAAAAATGTTCTGAAAACATTATTACATTAATGGCGTTTCTTTTATTACTTTACATTAAAAACCACACAACCAATCAACCATCAATTCATCTATCCATACATCCACTTGAGAACAAATCCATTGTAGATATTATGTGTGTATGCATGTGTATATCTTCATGTATATTTATTGTTTCAATTATCATAAAACAAAGTATGCACTTTTCTTGTTAAATAAGTTTTTATCAATATAAGTTTTTCTCAAGACAATAAATAAAAATATATATGCACATACATACTATAGAGTATATACATATATACATATAACTTTTCATAATTGTTGTTTTATAAACAATTGCATGCAACATTTACCTTAATTTAAAGTGGTTAATCACTTTAAGTATCAACGCAGTTTAAATTTTTCGTATCCTAATTAAAATATATGTAATGCCATAATTTATTTTTAAAAAATTTCAAACACTGCAGATTTACAACACAATCATTTTAACGTATAGGTAGTTGCTATTATAATTTATTACTTCTTAATTTTTTTAATTTAATTTAATATAATAAAGCACCTAAAATTTTAAGAGTGCATTTAATTTCAAGCAGACAAGGAGTGTGAAAATTTCAGATCTGAAATCGTATTTCTTTTTTAGTTTTTTTCTTTCTATTCCTCGGTTCTCTGTCTTGTTTCGGCGACACCCCAATGTACATACATATATGCATATGTACAACATGTAGTTCTTTTAGTTTTATTTTTGTGTTTCCTTCTTGATTTACAAGAGCATTGCTTTTCCATACACATTCACACACACTGTATATATATTTGGTATTTTTTCTACGTTTTACGCATTTCCTAGTATTCGTAAACAAATACTGGGTTGTCGTTGTCCCATAATAAATTTAAATATTTTGTAACCATAAAACTTTATTTCGCTATTAACTTTTAAGACTAATTAAGTAAATACCAAAAAATTTATTAATTATGAATATATATACATACATGTATATAAGTAATTGATTATTTGGCCATTAAAAATTCAGTTTATTATTTAATGGTAGAGATGCGGTGTTAATAGGCAGTACTTTTGAAATCACCTCTGCATCGTACTAAGTGTTGTATTTAATATCATGTTCCCATGGTAAAACGATGAATTCTCTACATGCCGACCACACGAGCAATAATCTTGGCAATTATTGCCATGGCAATTGTCCAATTCGATTGCCGACACAAGATATTAGCGCGTGGACCGTATGAATATGTGTTCAAATACATATTCAGCAACAAATGTTAAAATACATTGCTGAGCAACAATCTCTTAACACATGCTGTCAATTACATATTGTATTAAATTTTTTTCAACGTAAAAATAGAAAATAAAAGTTTTAACTACATAAAACCAATAAAAGTTTAATTTAAAATTATAAAAGGATGAAATTATTGACCATTTAAGTATTTATGTGAATAAAAAGCAAATATATTTGAATATACGTGTTCACCACCTCCAAATACATACATTGTTGAACACAAGCAATCTGATGTCATCATTCTGCCGGCGTTATTGCTTATGTTAAGACACATCAAATTGCTGGTGTAGTCGTAGTGCTATGGATATAACTCTATGTCTCCCCATGACATGAAATTTTGTTGTAAGTTGAAGTTATAAATGATTTATTAAAATCAATGCACTAACAATAATGCTTTAAGTTCAAAGCTCGTAAGCTTGAGCAGTCTACACTTAACATTAACTTGAAGTTAATGTTAAAGTAACTCTAGGTCTCCACCTAACATGAAATGACTAAATTCAACATTAACTTCAAGTTCATGAGAGTTGTTAAAACAAATGCACTAACAATAATGTTATGACTTGAAAAAGGCATTAACTTGAGCAGTCTACACTTAACTCTACGTCTCCACATGACATGAAATTTTGCTGTAACTTGAAGTTATAACTGAGTTGTTAAAACAAATGCACTAACAATAATATTATAACTTGAAAGAAGCATTAAGTTGAGCAGTCTACATTTAAGATTAACTTGAAGTTAATGTTAAAGTTAGTCATTTTATGTCAGGTGGAGACCGCAAATAACATTAACTTGAAGTTAATGTTAAAGTTAGTCAAATTATGTCAATTAGAGATGTAGAGTTAGTCATTTTATGTTAGGGGTTGACCGCAAGCAAATGAGTAAACTTTAAATTAAAAAGCAAGCAGACGCATAACAATAAAGATTTAGATAAAAATAGATAAAATCTACCGTATAATCACAACTTTGTTCTGGAATGTGAGATTTCCACAACTCGTGAAGCTAAACTAGATTTTAGCTCTAACTTTTACTTAACGACACAATTCGGAAGTAGTGAAATGTCCTTTATACTTTTAATGATAAGAATTCTTAAACAATAAGCTCGTACACCAAATGTTATTATAAAAGTTTTAGTCTTGAATTTGATTCATTTTCGATTAAACACAGCAGTTGATTAAAATCTCGTAAAAATTTTAAAATACAGTGTAAAGCGGCTGTGCTTGCTTGACCGTTTCTGCTATATCATAGGGTATTGTGAATATGGATAAAAGCTATAAATAATATGATTTGTTGTTAGCCTGTTAGTCATATTGATTCAAAAATCCAGTTTATTTATTTGTTTACATTAAGGTCTGTCAAGAAGGGTTATATATTCGCGCGTTTCTTGCATATACATATGTTTGTAAATTTTGGTTTACTCTAAAATGATTATGATAAAATGAAAAAGTGTCTAATTATAAGTTTAAGTAAAAATAATGTGTGAATTATGTATCTAATATACTAATTAATTAATTTATTCGCCTCATGGTAAGTTTGAGACTTATTTGACGACCACCTTTAAATTAAAATATTTTAATAAGTGCTTGTTTTTTAATTGTAATACAAACAGTTAAATGTATAATTTTTCAATTTCAAAAAACGTGTGTTTTTTATGGAGAAATGTGGCGGATATGTACATATGTATGTATGTATATGTATGTAAACAAATTTATGATGCCTGCATTCTGTCAGGAATGCACTATTATTTCCACGGTACATACATACTTATTAAGATGGTTGGGGGGGGGGGGGGGGGGGTGGAACGAGGTAGTAAAAAAATCCTAAAAGGTTACCGATAAGTTCACTGCATTTAATAGAGTATACAACACTACATATCGCAAACTGAGTCTTAAACAAAATAATCACAACACAAAATAATCAAAACGGTTTTGTTTTTTCTTGCATAACATAAAATACCGTAATACCTTTTTATATGTTACATACTTCCGTCATTTATACAGAATCAACAGTTTTCTGCCACTCCTGATGATCTGGGATTTTTTGAGTTGTGACTATTTATGATTTAGTGTGCGATATGTGTTCTATTAGGTTAGGTTAGGTTGAATAGAGGGACAACAAATAATGACCCAATCCTTTTCGGACTACAGTTATGGTTTTATAGCATGTTGTGCGCTCTTATGAAGAGATATTGGGTTATATTAAGGAAAAGCCATCACCAACCTTAAAACTAAGAGCTGGGGGTCTACTCTGTAAAATTGATATTATTATAACCTTGTAACTGTACTTCTGGAAAATAAAAGACTTGCACATAGTTTTATCTGTTTCATAATTTAAGTACTTTACTAACAAAATACATGGTATGAACATACAATACATAAATTTAAATAATTCTTTGGATGCATCATTGAATCTTAAATATAAATTTATATAATACAATTAGAATTGCAATATTAATAATATTTGTATATGTAATTATTTTTTTTATGCGAATCAAACATAGATTCAAAATAAAAAATATATAGTT
Source organism: Tachina grossa (assembly GCA_949987645.1). Lineage (NCBI taxonomy): Eukaryota > Metazoa > Arthropoda > Insecta > Diptera > Tachinidae > Tachina > Tachina grossa. Next base: position 223,277,039 of record OX465274.1, read on the forward strand.
ATAGCAAAATAAAATAAAAATGCGTTATGGATTTAAAAATTTTTAAAAGCTAGGATCTAAATTTCATAAAACAGAAAGAATAATTGGGTCAAAACTATTTAAGAATGCACATAATGCCACTTATTCTACTTTGTTCTCTTCACATCTGCTATTAACGAATAAAAAAAGTTTCACAGAAAAGACTTCATAAAAAAGCCATACTGCTAGAAATTTTGGAAAACTAAAAAATGTTTAACAGAAAACGCCTATTAATTACTTTTAAAACTTAATTTTATTGGCTTGGCATACTCAAGATATGCTACATATACAAGACGTATACATCCACATCGCCCATTTACTCAAATTTATTTTTTGAGTTAATAATACAGAATTAAACCTCATATCGTTGTTCATGTTGTGTAAAAAATTCATAAATAATGTCTTAGTTTGCACTATGCAAGTTTTATTGCTAAACTGATTAGTTGGTCTCTCTCTCCATCAAACTAATCAGCTTAGCAATAAGACTTGCATAGTGTAAATTGGGACAATATCTTGTATAATCAAATCTTGAGAGAAAAAATTTAAAACTTTAAACTGGTTTTTTGGATTTATGACGTTATTTGGGTAAATGAGCTATATGTATGTAAATTCAGAAAAGGCGTAAATTACGTTTACATTTACAATATTTTACAGCAAAGCTTCCCAAAGTAGCACCAGAGTGCCGAACATCAATCTCTTGTATTTCTCTCGGTGGGCAGCTTTGTTTTACAGGAGAAGTAAAGATATTTGCTCAATTTACCAGCCTTGTTGTATTGCTTAAAGTTGTATGTATTTGAAAAGAAAAATTCAATGAAAAAGGCTCTAGAGAAAAACAAATTATTTATAAAAAAATCCTTTTGTTTTGAAAGGTTTTATTGGGAATTGTTTTTCTAAATACAACTTTAAACGATACAACATCGCTTGTGAATTGGGAAAATTATAAATCTTAATGTATTTAGTTCTTCGCAGTATTTTAAATTTCGTTAATAAATTCGATATTTTTTGGGCATACACGGATTAAAATGTTGTGGGTAGATTGATTCAGAAAGACGATTTTGAATTTTTTGTAAGTTACGCCTTGTTTGATTTTATATGACGATATGTAGTATGAGATATGTTACAGTACATAAAGTAAAAATGATTAAATTACGCAACTTTGTAACTATAAAAAAGAAACAAGTTGTTTAAATAAATATTAATACTTAAAATTATTTTTGTAAAAAAAAATAATAATTAAATGAAAATAAAATTTTGGACTCAAAAACGGAATTAAATATTTTATGAATAAATTTTTGATTCTTTTCGTAACCAGTCCAATATTGTTTGATAATTTTTATGCATCCAATTGACATTGACTTGCACATGCTCCACAATTTGCTGAGATAAGCGGCTGTTATCCTTTAGCTCTTCTTTTACAAATGTTTCTAGTTCACTTAAATGATACTTTGAATTAATACGTTTTGTAGCGAATTTTAATATTGTATTAAAATTGGACATCGAGGAACCCAAACTAAAAGTATAATAATAATTGTTGATGTTTTTTTTTTTCTTAATAAATGAGTAAAAACAACTTACTAGACTTTTATGTCCTCCCAATTGCTGCGTATAAAATCAAAAGCCATTTTTTGTCCTACAACATTTGATGATACTGCTGCAAATACTCGATAAACATCTTGCTTTCGTATTCCCATGTCACCAGCTATCGAGTAACGCAAGTATCTCGATAATATCCAGGGTTCTTTAGAACACCCAAGCGCAGTTAATATTATCTCTTTTTCAGTCGAAACACTCGATTTTAAATATCGTTCAAAGGCAAATTCCCATTCGGCTTCGGTGCCATATTGCACAGCCGTACAGTATACAATACTACGTAGATTTGGTGAAATACTAAAAAAAAAATAATAAGAAGTCATTGTTAAATACATATCGAGGTGCTGCTGCGATAGAGTCATAACTAAAAAAAAATTTGATCATCGAGATAATAATGCAGAATTAATCAAATTAAAGTCATGTCGTTCTTATTATTAGTATTTTAAAATTTCGTACAAATATCTTGTAAGAGAAGAATAAAATTTTGTTTTCCATTGATTTGTTCTCTGCAAAACCATTTTTTTTTTGAGTTATGACTCTATTAAGGCAAAGGCTCGATATGTAAATATGTAAGTACGCATGTACTTATATCAAAATATTCATATTTGGCACACGAAATCTTACGGATTATTTGCATCTGGATTCGGAACTTGCACCCAATTCTGAAAATGTCTTACGCTCTCCGATATGCAGCCCTGATGGCCCAAATGACAAGCCATATTTAAAACTTCGATACGCTTAAAATGCTCCAACATATCATTTTCATCAGCAGAATCCTTAAAGCCCAATTCATTGTAAACTTTCTTCACTAATCTTAAAAGATAATTCTAAAAAATTTCGAAAGAAGTTTTCATTTAAAAATTGTATAATATGTAAAAGGAAATAATCTGTTTCACCTTAAACAAATCGTAGTCACCCTGGCTAACAAACATGGAGTCAACAAATTGAAATGCATTTACAGCCGATTTCCAAGGCGCATGATCATCTTCATTTATTAAGTAACGTGTTAGATTTAGAGCTACATCATAACTTAAATAACCTCCTCTGGCTAAATTCATAGCATCATCTATCAACTGTGCTCTATTCGACGGAGCGATTTGTTTGAATTTCTGGGAATCCATCAAGTGATTTGTAACTGTGTGCCAATTGGCCAAATCATAATTAATGCGATAATAACCGCTTTGTTGAATATTAAATATAAACCAATCGGCCGTTCTTAAGTTGCTATTTTCAATTTCATAAATTTTCGATCTTGGTATCCAGGTCAAAGGTCGCGTGTTTTCGAAATTCAGATCATCTGAGGTGGTAAAAGTAATTGGTATCCACCAGAGAGCTTCCTCTTCTTTAATGTTGTTAGTGCTTTGATTTTTTGGATTCTCGTAAACGAAACGTTGTTGCTCTAAACGTATAACATTTGTATTGGGATGTTTTGAAATATGTACTACTGGAAAACCAACTTGCAACGTCCAAGTATCCATGATATCCTTGACCGTTGTATCACGATCTAAAAGACCTTCAAGTTTTGCTTCTAACGTTAAAGCGTGCCACAAATCATCTTGTTCGGCAGAAGAGTAAGCCCTATAATGATGTAATAAATCAAAAAGTTGTTTAATTACATACATATTTTCACTTATATCTAATTTATTTACATTTCCTTCAAATAACGGTGTAAGCCACGCCGGAATATGGTTGAGGTCAAGAAGTGGCTCATCATTCTTATTATCGTTGATCCTTTGCTATACGAAATACGATCAAATATTTCGGTAATCTCTTCAGGATTGTCAACTTCTACGGATATTTTGTGTGAAGTTGACAAGGCATCCAATTGAAAAACATTTTGCAATTCGTTAACCACAAACTGATCCATTGTTTTCCATTCGGATTCTATGGCATCCACAGTTAAGTATTCCATGTAACTGGCAAAACCTTCATTCAACCAAATGTCTGACCACCAACTGGGTGTTACCAAATTACCAAACCATTGATGAGCCAATTCATGACCCACTACTGAGGCTACACGTTGCTTATACGTTGAAGCTGAAACGCCCTCCTCAAACAGCATGGTAGTTTCTCTAAATATTTAAAAATAATAATTATGCTTCAATGAATTTTGATGAATAGAACTTACCTGTATGTTATAAGACCCCAATTTTCCATGGCACCTGCTTGAAAATCTGGCAAAGCTATCATGTCGATTTTGGGTAGTGGAAATTTCAAATCGAAAAATTCCTCCAGAAATTTCAATATTTTTGGTCCAACACTTAAAGCATATGAGGCTGATTGTATGGCATCATGCCTGGCCCACACCGAGAAATTGCCATCCGATAATTTACTAAAATCTGATATACTAAAGGCAACTAGGTATGTTGACATTGGCAGTGACTCATAAAAATAATCCCATTCGTAGTCTGTAAGGGTTTCACTGTTATAAAAAAAATAAAGTTTCAATAACTTTTTAAATATTTAGTTCTGATTAAACTACGCAATAAATGAAGACTTTTGGAAAAGCATACGGACTTAAAAGTATAGGTTCGATAGTACTATGGGCCTACCCACAGCTTAGAATTATTAAAATGCCAAAATTGTTCATAAAATAAATTGTAAAATTTTATTTTAAGCGACAATTTACGTACAAAACATATTTGAATATGTATTTAAAAACAAAACTTCTCCTTAAAACTTTAATATTTGTTGCTTACGATAAAATCGAAAATAAGGCTCTATATTTTTAATACATTTCGCTTTTGATTACATATTTCGAAAATACGTTCAGAATTGCTTTAGATTTTCAACTCTAACAGAACTATGTTATCAAGTTGACATACCTCTGTTTATGCATTTGGTTTGTGTCTTGGTTATAAATTTTGAAATATATCTTTTTTTCTCCTAATAAATTATCCCTTCATAACAGTGATGGGAAATACTTTTTTCATACTATTTGAATGTGATAAGTACCGTCGCACCACAGTGACCAATTAGCACTATTGAAATTTTTTTCCTATCATATTACATGCCAATTGCACAAAAATATTTACCCCCTTATGCAAAAAAATATTTTACTTTAGCTTTAAAGTTCATATTAGTTGCCAAGCACTTTAAGGCTAACATAGCTTTGTTAAGAAATCATATGCAAAAGACAACTTTAAATATTTTGTGATTTAATAATAAATACTGGTAACACCACCATGTTCAACAACCACTTCACAGCTTATGATGTATAAAATCGAATACAATTTCATTCGGGTATTCAAATAATTTTTTATTTTATTAAATAAATTTTCATTATCTTGAAGTAAAGCAACCTAATTTAAAAAATATGAGCTTCTGGCATGGTAATAAAACAGATAAACACAACTATGAAGTAAAAGTAAAAAAATTTGAAAAATTATCACAATTTGTTTTATTCGAATGAAACGAGTATTTGAATATCCAGCTTTGATTGTATGTACATCACTAAAACATTTTTGTATAATTGTATTTATTTTAATATTTTTTTTATGGATTTTGCTATGTATTTCGAAGCAGTTGGATAATTTGGTGATGTTTCCCATTACATGTCAGAAATAATAAATTTAAGATAAGAGCAGGCACTTCTAGCTTCATTTTCAGATGTAACATGAATCAGTATGTGCTATATTAATAAAAATATTTGAGGTACAAACCACACATTTTGGAAATATCAACTTAAAGTAGTCTTAACAAACGTGGGTGCCTACTTTAGAATTTTTATACAATAATTTTTTTAGAATACAACTTTACTTAACATTGCTTGGCAAAGCTTTATTAAGTTTTTTGCATAAGACCCTTAATCTATACATAAATAACCAGTTTCGAGCGTCGGTTGATGTAGAACAGATTAAGTCCTTAAGAAACGACAACATACATGTACCTTTTGCTCGAAGGTATTAGAAATAAAAAAAATTAGGTAAATGAAGCGATCTTTTCCGATATTTCACAAAATGCTAGAGTAATATTATCTCTTCTAAATTCATCTCCAAATGTGGAAGGGGTATTTTTGTACAAAAGAGAGAAACAACCCTGCAGAAAACTTGGTGACAATTGATCCAAACGTACTCGTCCTATGACGTGAGAAAATGCGAGTGTTATCAAAAGTACGGAGAAGTTTATGGTGAAAAAAAGGCATATCGTGTAAATGGTTACATATTCGCCATATTCGTGATGTATCGTCTTGATCTTGAGCCAATTTAATTTGGACTCTGTGCAATATTGTGGTAAACGGCACTGAACATGTTCAATGTCGTTGAATACATGGACCTATCAAATAGTGTAACTATACTGAGATATTAACCTAAGCTTAACTGGTATTTATACCTTTGAAACATGAGTGGCCTTGTGGCTGAGTGGGTAGTGTGCAAGCCTGTCATGAGCGAGGTTGTAGGTACGAATCTCAAAAAATTTTCTGCTTAAAAATAAATTATAATTGCATTTGTAACAATAAAAAAAATTATAACTTTTTGTTGTTGCAGTTAAATGTTGGAATGATATTTATATATAATTTATATTATTCTACACGGAATAGGTCTTTATGGGATAGTTCAGTGACAAATCACAAGGTGCATAAAAAGTATCAATTAAGCCCATCCTAGGCCATTCCCATGTAAAAGTGACTGGTAAGCTTCATAGGAAGGGTTAGAACTCGGACTAGTTCCTATCACTTGGACGTGACTAGTATTGTGTCAGTTAAATTTCCTGCAGGGAAACGACCCCATATGACCAAGAAAAAAGTTATTTTTCATCAAGAGTGCACACGTGTACAGTGTTAATGGCAAACCTCTATGGATTGGGCTACGAATTGGTACCGCATCCGCCATATTCTTCGGAGTTAGCACCTAGTGACTATTTCCAAACCTAAAGAAATGGCTCGGTGGAAAGAGATTTAGCTCCAACGATGAAATTATTGCCTATTTTAAGGACCTCGAAAAATCCTATTTTTTTTGGAAGGGATACAAAAATTGGAGAAACGTTGGACTAAGTGTATTGAGTTAAAAGGCAATTATGTTGAAAAATAATTTTTTTTCCAAAAAAAACTGTGTTTCATTCAAAAAGCCACGGACTTATTGATCCGCCCTCGTATATTGCTTTATACATGAATTTTCGAAATGTCTACTGATGCATTTAAATTTAATTTTACACATGAACTGAACTTAAAGCACCTACTATCGTTCTCAACTTAAGTCGGTTGTTTGAGAGTCTATCCAACTTTTACATTGGCATTGCCATTAACAACTTATATAACGGTTGAATTTGTAACTGTCATAATATTTTCAAGTTAAAATTGGTTGCGATTTGTGAAACTTGAGTTGACTCTCAGGAGACCGAACTGAGTTAACTTGAGAACGGTATTAGGGGTGTAAAAGTTGTGAAAAAATTTGCATGAGGTATAACAAATAAAATCCTTTTCAATTAAGATATCATGTCTCTTCTGCAACACAATGTCGTTTGACTTTCGTTACAGCAGCAAAACCCTCAATGAAAAATGAACTTTCAAAGAACTTCGAAATAGTGATTCGGACCATTTCCAATGATTTTATTGCCTTGTCCTTGCTACAATTTTTCTGTTTTAATGCTAGTTTTGAAGTCATGAAAAATTCACTACGACGAGGTTATTTCTCATAACTATAGCGAACAAGTTTTTAATTTTAATATTTAGAAGATGTTGATCTGACTTCTTAAGAGATCGGAAACAATCAAAGCAATTCTAAATATTCCCCTGGAAATAATTCCCACGAAATTCATTTCTCTTTAAAAATAAAATCCACCTTTCCTAAAAAAATTTAGACTAAAACTAAAATTTTAGGGAGAACTATTTTGTTTCCAGTTGGTTTAATTTAACTGAAAGCTTCCAAGTGACTTTTTAAAATGGAGCAGCAATGGATAGGGAATAAGCTCCCGGGGAATTGTTATTAAGAATAAGGCTGAATAACTTGTACATCCTTTGGAAATGTCATTCCTTAATAATTATGTACTAGCAAAGTGATTTCTTAAGCCAATTGAATCTAAATATTTATCATTATCATTATTATATAAATATTTTACTTACTGTCTTTTTGTTCGTATTATTGGCATATTCGAAACAGTTGACATATGTTTAGGTCTCGCTATGTTTAATGTAAAGTTTGCCTTTAATGCTGGTTCATCAAAACAGGGAAATGCTCTACGAGCATCTGTAGCTTGAAACTGTGTAGATGCCAACCATCTTTAATTTGTTGAATATTTTCCAAGCAAAAAAGCAAATAAAATAAAAGAAAATAAAATAAAATAAAATAAAATAAGAAAACAAATGTACATATGCATAACAAATATGAAACATGTTCAATTAGTATTTAGTTAAACAACACCTTCCTTTTGCAGGCCTCCTCCACTTCTTCACCCACCTACCTAGTTTCATTTCGCACCTTGTATGAACTACGATAGAATCCTTGCAAATAGTCTTGTATTAAGCCACTAAATTTGATTTTAATCACGTATTCAGTATTTCTTAAAAGTTTGTCGTACAATTCAATAATAAAGAACTGTTTGGCTTCTAGCAGATATTGTTTACGTATACGCAATTCAGCATTTCCAACTGCAACTCCAAGGCTCTTCTTTGTGCTGTTGAAACGTTTCTTATCGGATTTGTTTTGCAGTGCCAGAATGACAACATCATTCTTTGAAATATCTAAATCTATGGCATGCATTGTTATATTGTAACAGTCCTCCAGTACGCGAATATGTATGTGAACTTCACCAGAAAAAGTGAAGTTGCCTTCGTACAAGTAGGGCTCCAAAGAAATATTGTACTTTAAGGGTTTTATTGAAGTTGGCAAACGTACATTTTGCTCATATATACGTTGTGGAGATTCTGTGGCATTTTGTTCGTTAACTTTGTGTCTCATGGGTATTGCAGTACATACAATATCTTCATCTTCATTTGGTAACAAGTCATCACATGTTGCAAAGTTATATACCACGAAGGAGACTGTAAGTAAAGTGCAGATAAAGAATGCTCCCAGTAGCAACAAAGTGCTGCATGACAGTGTGTAACCTCTTCTGTGTGAGATGAGATGCGAAGTTGTGGTATTGTTTCCACCCGATCGTTGGGACTCCATATTTAAATTTTCATGCGGATGGGTAACCATACTAGTCAGTCTATTTTTTGATGATTTGCTCAAAAAGCCAGGTGGTATGTTTACGTTGTGGAATTTTAATTATTAACTCGTGGTGCGTATTATATTGCTCATATATGTAGTTCGCTTTCAATACTATAACACTGAAAAAAAAACAAACAATTTTAAATTTACGTTTAATGTGTACAGGCAAATCTCGGTATAACGAATCTCCGTTAACGAAAATCCGTTAGTTTTTATTTGATAGCTTATTTGACAACAAATTGCTGTCATTATGTTTATTATTATTGTCCACAATAGTAATAATTAAAATAACTCTTGAAAAGACTTTGGGATTTAACGAATTTTTAGGTGTAACGAATGGGGCTGACATACGTTATACTGGGATTTGCCTGTATATATCGTCACCTAAAATCCAAAAGATCTTAACCTAAATTCTTTTTCCGGAGAAGCGAAAAACTATAAATTTAGGACTGTTTATTTCTTATTACATATATTTATTTCCAAAAGGCCTTACCGAATTTTTTTTTCCGGAGAAGCCAATATATATATATTTATAGTAGCCCAATTTTAGAAATAAGGTTAGAAAAACCAATGTGGATGTGATTCAATAAAAAAGTGAAGAAAAATAGACGTTTTTTTGGAAGTTACGGCATTTTGTAACCGCTTTTTCAGAAACCAAAAACCCTTAAGGGCATTCTTTTTTGATGTGTACGCTAGGCGGTAAAATTCTTTTTCACAATACAATCACAAATTTTGCTGAGATTCACATCGCGTTGTATGTATGAGTGTATTAGTGTTTGAAAGAAGCAATACAAACTTATTTAAAATATTGTAAATACATAGGAATTTGCTGGTTTTTGTTTGTTTTATTTAACTTGATAATTGCTTTATTAGGGTTCCGTACACCAAAGGTGTGTAGACATTTGGCCACTACAACAACAAGTACATTAGAGTTAAAAATTAAAGGGTGTTCCAAAACTAGCAACGAAAAATGTTAAAATACCATGTAATATACATACAATTGTATGTACATATGTATATACACTTGAAATTTTAAAAGTTAGTGTATTTTTATACAGACTACAACAATTAAAAATAAATTTAAAAAATTTAAATCAATGGGTGTTCCATCAGTTAATGCAATTTTGACTTTGTAATTTTGACAACTTGCTGTATCTTGGAAACCGTAAGAGCAAAACTCTTGAAATTTTCAAAAACGGTAAAACTAAAAAATCAAAAAAATATAAAATCGCCAAATCTAAAAAAATCGTCAAAAACAAAAAAAATCGCCAAAACGAAAAAAGCACCAAATTAAAAAAAATTTCTAGGACTAAAATAAATCGCGAAAAACCGGAAAAATCGCCAAAATGAAAAAAAAACTTAAACAAAAAAATCGTCAAAATGAAAAAATCGCCTAAATATTATTATTATTACTCATTTATTTAATCTACAGAATAAATTCTAAGACTAAATTTATATATATAGGCATTGGCTACTTTGGCCATCAGCCAATTTTTTTAATTTTTAATTCCTGTTGTTCATCGTTTAGTTGTTGCTTTTCTTGTTGTGTACGCATTGCAATTAAAATAAATTCAGTAGTGCGACTTTAACTCGCGCACATTCGGTTTTGATAATTTTTTTTTATTTATGTAGCTTTCTTAATTTTTTATGGTTTTATCGCTTTTTTCTCGTTTTGGCGTTTTTTTTTCTCTTTTTGGGTTTTTTTAATTTTCGCGATTTTTTTTAATTGTAGCGATTTTTGGGGTTTTTTTCATTTTGGCGATTTTTTCTGTTTTTGGAGTTTTTTATTTAGGCGATTTTTTCATATTGGCAATTTTTTTGTTTAAGGATTTTTTTAATTTTGGCGATTTTTGCGGTTTTTCGCGATTTATTTTAGTCCTAGAGATTTTTTTTAATTTGGTGCTTTTTTTCGTTTTGGCGATTTTTTTATATTTGGCGATTTTATATTTTTTTGATTTTTTAGTTTTACCGTTTTTGAAAATTTCAAGAGTTTACTCTTACGGTTTCCAAGATACAGCAAGTTGTCAAAATTATAAAGTAAAAATTCCATTAACTAATGGATCACCCTTTAATTTAAACTTTTTAATTTATTGTTAATTGTTGTAGTCTGTATAAAAATACAGACTATATATGTACATACAATTGTATGTATATTACATGGGATTTTAACATTTTTCGTGGCTCGTTTTGGAACACGCTTTAGTTTTTAACTCTCATGTATTTGTTGCTGTAGTGGCCAAATGTCTACATATTGTGTCCAAATTTCAAATCCGTAGCTCTTACGGTTCATTTTCACCTTTGGTGTACGGAAATATACAGAAATATAACCGGCGGCGGCGCACCGTCGGCTTCGAGCCGGTCGACATGTTTCTCTGCTTGGTATTGCTTCTTTCAAACACTAATACACTCATACATAGCTCACACCGATTTGACAATGCAAAGTAAAAGCAAAGAAATCTCAGCAAAGAAATCTCAGCAAAGAAATCTCAGCAAAGCAATCAAAGTCAAAAGATTTTTACCCCCTAGCGTATAGATGTTTAGACATCAAAAATTTTAACAAGTAAATTTTCACTGATTACTAAAAATTTTTTCTACAATTTTCATAAAGTGCTTAAATGATTTATTATATGATGAGGTGCATTGAATTTTCAGTAATCAGTAGTGCCCGTATTCATAATGAAATTCCACCAAGTGGCTAAATGTTTTTCATACAAAAGTTTAAAAATTTGAATGAAAAAAACTTTGCCACTTGCTACAATTTTATTATGAATACAGCCCTACGATTTTACTGGTAATGCAAATTAAATTTCATTAGCAGTAAAAATTTACTGAATTTTTTCAGTAATCAGTCAATTTACTGCTTACTGCAATTTTTAATGCAGTACATATATACTGCAGTGTGCCCATTTACTAACCAAATAAGTTTAATAAAACAAACAAAAACCAACAAATTCCTATGTATTTACAATATTGAAAGTTTTGATACTTTTAATTAATTAATTTAAAAAAATATACTAAAAGCATAAGTACTTCCAACTTAAAAAAAAATTTTCATTACTAGCCCCCTTATGCAAAAACGTTTGTTAAAGTTAAAACATGTGTTAAAACCGGTTTTGCCATACAAAATTCGTTTGTTAAACCAACTTTAAGTTTAACAATCGTTTTTGCATAAGGGGGCTACCCCCTAAGATGTTTACACATCTCCCCTGTGATCGGACTCACATTGCTTTTTTTTAATAAAAGTATTATAAAATACATATTTAGACAAACTATGTTTTTTAGCTTGTATTGCTTTTGTTTTGAATATATAATATACAAAATTCATTACAACTATTTATAATCATTTATTTTATAAAAAAAAAACAAATAAAAAATCTTGGAAAAAATCATTTGGGGCATTCAAACGTTAGTCTTAAGTGTCATAAGTAGTGTCATAATGTTTTAAATTATTATTATTATGACATGCTCGTAATTAACAATTCATGAAAAATAGAACAATGGCGGTATTCGATGTTTGATGCAAATGTTCTTGCGTTAGTGCAAATGCAAAATATCGTAGCTTTTCTTTAAAATCCAACAACAAAATACACACACAATCGAAAGAAAAGCTACGATATTTTGCATTACACTAATGCCCATTAATCAGCTGATTCTATGTGCCTGAGCCTTTAAGTTTCTAACTTTTTTCATATAGTCGCAACCCTAAAAATTTCTACTTTTACAAAAATCAGGAAACAAAGTTGTGCGTGCTCATGAAAAAAAAAATTGGACTAATTACTCAATGTGCTATGTATCGCAGCTGGTTAAAAGTTTTTCTGGTCTCGATGACAAGGGTTCTTCTCCAAGTCGCTCTAGGCCTTCCGATTTAAATTATTTTAATATAATTGTTTTTTTTTTTCAAACAACTATTTTAAAGCATGGCACTTACCACTACCTACCCATGAATCCCCCAAATATGTATTTAAAAGCAAAACGGATGAAATCTTTGTTGTATTTTTTTAAAATAAAAGTGCTGTTGCTGCTTTTTGTTTCACGCATTTGTTAACAGTATAGTTACAGATTTGTACGTTCCGTTAATAAAATCGTTATTTTTAAACCTATCCGAGTAAAATTTTAAAGAAAGATATATTTTATTTGATTACATCATAATCGATTAAAAAGTCTATTTTGATTTTTTTTTTCAGTTACGTATTTTTAGATTTTAGGTGACGATATGTAAGTATATATGTATATATAATGTGAATATTTATATGGTTCCTTAATAGATATTTGTTTGCTAATTTATTGTTTAAAAAAAAGGTTATCTCTTGCAAACAATTTATTTAATTATATCTGCCACAAACGAAATGAAATTGTTTGAAACCCGTAAAAGTAATAGCCACATTAGTTTTTCTTTTGTTTATTTAAGTTTATAATTGTAATCAAAACAAGTGGAAAGAGTGCTATATTCGGCAGTGTCGTATCTTAAATACCCTTCACAAGTCATAGCACATATAGACTAAAGACATTTTCGTGCAGACATATTCTTTAAGGCTAGGACTCACTATCTCACACAATCGTACGACTTTTGAAAAAATACAACAACACTGATCTAATGAGTTTTTGTTGTCTTTTGAAAATTTTCATAACTTGTGGTCCACACGTTCAATTTTTGACTTTCAATTCCATTCAATTTGCAATACACTCACACTTTTTCACTGACACACTCAAACTTTTTAAATTGAAAACTATATTGCTTTCAAATTCACCTATCCATTTATATGGCAATTTAATTTTGATTTGAGCTACTGGTCACAGCACGCATTGATTGAAGCTACAAATTTGAGTTGTTTCTTCGTAGGTGGCATTTAAAAAATTAAATTGACTATCAATTTGTGCCACAGCTATCAATTTCAAGGATTTTTGACACACAGTGTGTGTGATGCAATTGAAAACAATTTGTTGAGAGTGTGGCTACAGCGTAAGCTCAATCAGACCAGTGTGTAAATTACGGCATTCGATACGGTTCGAAATTTGAAAATATTTCCATATAAACTCTATTGAAATATTTCGTAATTTCATTCGATAACGAGTGCCGTAATTTGCCACCAGGGTTATATTTTTACGTACGATTGTGTAGGATAGTGAATCCTGCCTTTTACGAATTAGTATGCATGAAAAATAATCTCTTATTTCTGTCAATTAGAAGCAGCCTAACGATCTTTCTTAAATATAAAATATATTTAATTAATAAAAAAATTAGTTTTAGGACTCTGGGAGTTACAAATGTACAATTTGGAAAATTTTATATACCAACTGTCTCCATTAATGACCTAATCTAACCTAATGTCATTTCATTTGTAATCATTTTGTGGTGTCATTTTCAAAATTTGTGCAACGCCGTTCACATTATGTTTATGCAATGCAACACAACGAAAAATAACGGAAATGACAAACGTTTTCACTAGTACAAACTATTGCGATGTCACAAAATGCCCTAAAGTGCACTCGGCATAACATACAGACCTCTTAATGTATTGTGTTGGATTTTTCCTTTCCAATGTCCAATTTTTATAGCTATTTTCGTAGTTATAAAGCAAAATTGCCAAAATTTACAAGTAAACTAGCATTTAAGTGTACAAATCATTAATGGCACATTATTTTTAATTGACAATAAAATATGAGTTTCGGGCTTTAGGGGTTATCTTTTTTAATAACAACCAGTATGTTTTTTTAATATGGAATATAAATAAATTTGAATTTTTCATTGTATAAAAATACAATTACCAGAGATAAGGAATACGTAGGTTTCACTTAAAAAAACTAATAGTAAGAACCAATGCTTAGAGCATCTCTGATAAGATCTGTAAAGCATAGTTCTCAAGAATTAATTTAAAAAAACCAATGGAATTGTTACAAAAATGGTAACTTTTGAGTGTAACTGTAATTTTTACTATACATTTTTTTATGAAAAACTCGTAATATACAAATCAACATCAGATTGCATTTTAAATAATTTATTTGCATGCCAATTGCCTAAAAACAAAATGTACTATCTAAGATAAACAGTTTGTTTCAATGTTCTGCGAGTATTAGCGTATGTAGAAATAAAATAAACAACGTTAATAATATTTATTTATAATATTTTTCTATGGGGTCTCAACAAATCAAACTTGCCATACAACCTTGAATGGTATTGATTGTTAAGATAGTTTAGGTAAGTTATTGTTAGTGCTAATTAACAATAATATTCGATTTAAGAATAAAAGGTATTTTTTTAGAGTTGGAATAAAACACAAATAATTGATATTATTTATTTAGTCAAAAGATAGTCTTGTGCTCGCAGCACCTTGCTGAAGTGCTTCTAATATAATCGCTAATATATATAATCCAATGCTGGCCTCCGAGAGTAATGTATCCGCGTAGGTGTATTCATTTATACAAAAAACCGATTCATGTCCGGCACTCTGTTGCCACTTTGGCCGACTCATACTGCTTAAATTTTCTTTTAAACTTTGTTTCACTTCTCCACACGCAAAGCTTACTTTGAGAAATTATAACTACACCACCAAGTAACTACACGTAATAGTGTTTGCACACCTAAAATGAAAACCTCGTTTTGATGTTAAAACCATAAACAGCTGATTTTGCGTTTACACTGAAAGTTTGATAAATTCAGGTTTTAAGCAACATGTTGTCTAATATATTTGTACAAAATACCATAAATCTCCTGTAGAAATAAGTACGTGTATTTGTTATTGCATTTTTTCTGCTTTTTATAACAATTATTTGACAAACTGTACAAAAGCTGTTTTTTTGTTCGTATGAAAAAGTCAGATATTTTACAATGCGCTCTAAAAAGGAGGAGGTTATCAATTCATCTGTATTTTTTTGGACATTGTTACTTCTAAACTCGATAAATTTTAGACTGATTGTAAAAATCTGTTTTTTTTTTGTCTGAGAGGTTTAGCTTCCAATTGGTCCCATTGTAAAAAAGTGGGACACGCACACAAATTTTTTTATTTGATTTTATGATATTCTACTTATTTGATTAGTGTGAAACCTAGCAAACACATTTGGTTCTTGTAATTACAAAATTTTAAAGTTGGAAAAATGGACGGGATTACGCCCATTGAAATTTATTATTATATTTTACTTGGTTCTACTTAACCGATTTTTAGGAAACCTACCACACACCTTGAGCTCTAAAATAAGACACAAACTACCATTAAAAAAACGGGCATAGTTACACCCATTAAAATTTAATATTTTACCGATTTTTATAAAACTTAACACACCCCAGCTCTGAAAAATACACAATCTTGCATATAAAAAATGGGCGGAGGCACGCCCATTACAATTTAATTGCATATATCACATACTTCTCTTAACCAAGAGGCTTTAAAATTTTTTTTCTTTGAAAGATTTTACTTATTACTTACAGTTTGGTCCCATAAATCTTTTTCGAAAATGTTGTAGCAGATCTTTGCTTTTAAGTCGGTTTTTTTGACAGAATTATGTAAACAAACATTTTAAAATTATGGAACCACTTATACAAAGTGAAGAAGTGCTTGGGAATCAATTTATTATAAATAAAAAGCACACAAATATATTATAAACTAAAAATTTTTTAGCGGCAGATGGATGTCAGTCATATCGTCTATTTTCACTTCCCCGGCGGAGTAACTAGACCGTATGCCCAAGATGTTATTAACAGTATTTTAAAAAGGTTTTGTGACTGACTGTACACGACCTATACCTTCACATAGGAAGTAGCAACATGGTTGTTAAAGAAATTCCACAATAAAACCGCAAGATTATACGCTTATCCGTGGCAGATCAGTCAACCAGTGCGAACGAGGCGAAAAACTCTCGAGGGCCAAACAACACACACAAGCCTGACCGTACTTAAAAAATAATTTCGATGACGCGAGAGCCGTTCTTCAACCCAGAGCTGCTTAACGACTGATTGTATATTTATAGTTTTCCAATATTTCGGGTATTGTTGAGGCTGGATCCATTTTTAAGTAAAAATGTTTCAAGAGGCATTTATTTTTATTAAATTGCATAAATATCAGCTGCTTCCGGTCATTTTAACTGAATTTAGTACAGCGAAAACAAGTTTATATTTCATAAAACCAACTCAAAAAAGGTTTTAAGTTGGTTTTAACCAAATCATTTTGTATAGTAAAACCAGGTTTTAACAGTTACGAACGAAGAACAAAGCAACTTTGCGAGTAAAAAAAGTCTGTACTGACTCCCAATCTTCTTTCCCTTCCCCACGACAAACTCAGACTTTGCAAAGTAAATTTGTTCTACAAGATGGTAATACAGTATTTTCCGGTTAATTTTTTGTTGTTTCCGTTAATTAACAGGGTATCGCCTAAATAATTGTCCCGGTTGTTTGCATTTTTGGGAAATTAATTAAGCGGAAATTACTATACTAGGAAATTTCAACTAACACTCAAAAACATCAAACTTATCAAACTCCGAAAATAGCGTTACGTAATATGTGAACAACCCCTTATGTAGAAAGGTCTGTTTTTTAATATATAAAAAAAAAATAATATTCAGTGTTAAAAGGGCAAGGAAAAAATAAATCCTTGGAATATCTAAAATTTAAATTATAAAATAAAACAAAAACAAATGAATAAAAAACTAACATAAATTAAATTTTTATATAAAATCAGGCAAACCCGGTGAGAAGCAACCCACAAATTACAAATTATTTTACAGGAAATTTTATTAGCTTTATTTTTCTTTAAATTACAAATAAACAATACATCTAAAGTCCACACTATTGCGACACGAAACATTAAAGAAGTCTCGCTTTATATAGGGAACAAACTAATATACCAATACACATAGACTTATTTTAATACATTTATGTAGATAAGCATGTCTGCCTCCAATATTTTGACCACCACGGTGCACGAAATGATATTACTTACACAATTGTTAAACAATAACAAAACTTGTTTACAAATAATTTGCAAATTCTAATTAAACATATTTGTTTGTTTATTTTTCTTTTCTTTTTTAAACAATAAATTAAATTTAATGTTTCCATTTAAAAAAAAATTCTTGTTTTGTTTTAAGTGCTAAAAAATAAAATTTGTAAGACAGGTGCCTGCCGCTTTTATAAATGACATGAATCAGGAGATATTTCTCACAATTTCAAGTAAAATTTTTTGTACACATTTCAACATTAACTGTCATAATCATAAACAGTTTTTGATTTGCTAAAACCAATTTTGTTTATTAGACTTTTTGTTTAGCAAAAATATAATTTTCATGAATAATGCCGAGGCGAATCCATACTGATCGCAACCCATCAGGTGACTATTTTCGCCGCTTGTAATTTGAATATACATATGTTAGATGTCAACGCACATTTTTTTTTTTTGACATCAAAAGTATACATTTTTCAAAGCGAATTGATCTGAGTATACCTTAAATAATGCTTTTATGATTTAAGTAACTTAAGTCTAAAACTTTAACTTGTTATGACGACATAAGGATAGCCCTTATTATGCCTACACAGTTTCACAGCTAAATTTAGAAGTATTTTTAAAGCGTTTTCGTTTTAAACTTAATTGAATTATGAAGAATGAATGAGAACTTTACACCAAAAATTCTTTCAAAAGCTAAAAAAAAAATTCAAATGCAAGTAGTCTTATCATTACAACAACATACATAAAAAAATTTTAAAGGATTATTTTTATGTATTTGTATGTTGACAGTTCGGGTTAAGAGTTTAAGCTAATCGTATTTTATTTGGAGTTTGAGGGATGGGGTAAAGTTAGCTGACGATCAGCTGTGCTGATAAGGCCACCAGGTACTGTATTCGTTTTGATAGCTATATGCATATATATTTAAGTATTTATGCATATATTGGGAGAAACTGTTGCGATGAATTTAACTTAAGGCTCAGTTAGCCGACTGTAATGTAATGTGATTGTAGCGGTAGAAAACAGCTGATCGATATTGTTATGTGAAAAGTAATGCACAGATTCTTAAATTCCGGTTACATCTCTAAAACCAATTTCATTACAATATCGATCAGCTGTTTCCTACCCTTGTAATTACATTCCATTACAGTCGGCGAAAGGCTCAGTTAGCCGACTGTAATGTAATGTAACTGCAACAGTTGGAAACAGCTGATCGACATTGTTATGTGAAAAGTAATGAAAATGGTTATAAAGATGGAATATAACGTAACCTACTTTTCATATAAAAATATCGATCAGCTGTTTTCTACCGTTGTAGTTACATTACATTCCAGTCGGCTAGCTGAGCCTTTACTGATCAAACAAAATGTAATTGTAATGACCAAACTATTTGTAAGAAACTATTTTTTCAAGCTCTAGGTCTGTTTATATTTTTATTTTTTAGTTTTTTAGTTGTAAAAAATTTCATACATACATATGTATGTATGTATATAAAAAAAACTCTGATGAGTAAAACACGCATAGAGATAAGTTTACCAATAAATGAATTGTAATTTTAAAAATAAAGTCTTATATCATATAATTAAAAGTAATTTGAATTAATTTTTTTTTTAATTTGATTAAACTGAAACTACGCTTTGGCATATTTCGATGAAATAGAAATTTTCTGTGGTACTCGTATGTTAAAAACTTTTACTTAATTAGTTGTACCGCAAAAACGTATATACATACTTGAAGAACTACAAATTTGCAAAAAAAAAAATTGGAGTTGATATAATAGAAAATATGTACATACATACGTCTATTTCATCAATTAAACAAAATGAATTTTAAATTAATTGAAATTCATATATGTATGTATGTATGTCTGTAAGCCAAAGTTAAGTCTGAGGGTCAAGTGTGTTTATGACATTGCCATTCATTCAGTCATTCATTCATGCATTCGAGTGATCAACTGTTTTTTTTTTCATATACAGTGGGGTTAATTTACAATTTTTATCACTCTAATTATTTGGCTTAGAATAAAATATCTTACGAAAATCGAGGCTATGCGGATTAAACACGAGGCAATTGTTGATGCATTCATATTAAGGTGAGAATTCACTATCCTATATAATGTACGAAATTCAGAAAATCCTGGGAGCAAATTACGGCACTCGTTATCGAACGAAATTACGAAATATTTCAATAGAGTTTATATGGAAACATTTTAAAATTTCGATACGTATCGAATGCCGTAATTTGCCCCCTGATTAGGTATGCCAAGCGATACTGATTTTTTCTTAAACCCGAGATTTCGGGAGTCGGGGATATCTAATTCTGGAATTTCGAGATTTTTTAGATCCTTTAATTTTTCAGGATTTCGAAATTTTTCGGAATTTCGGGAAACATAATCTTAATTCAAAGTAATGCAAATTTCAATTAACACAATTATTCAGCCTTATTCCAGTTGTCAATGCACTACCAAAAAAAATTGGCGCTTGTCTACTCTACCCTATAGCATGAGCCTGTCAATAGCAGTCAGTTGCTTTCGACAATGGCTAGACAAGTTGAAATTTTTGGTATTGTATTGACGTAACGTCAATGTACATAAGGGTGATTGAATTAAAATATAAGAAAAAATAAAATATTCACTTAGAAGCAATTTATAACAATTTAAATTTACAGTTTACATTTGAATTATAAGCATTGGCGGAGCTATAAATTTTTTTTTTTCAATGGAATTTATACATAATTTTTTTAAAGTTTCGACCGATATCGAATGCCGTAATTTGCTCGCTGATCTGATTTTACAGGCAGACCTAGTTGTTTCTTTTTCACTTTCTATAATTGGCGGCTCAGCAATAACTGAACTTATCACTGCTGAATTACACTATGAGGCTGTCTTCCGGTGGTGTTTGCGACTGCGATGTTCTGGCTTAATTTTTTAATTTATGTATAGTTTCTCTACATCATCACTAAGTTCAAGATTATATCTGTGATAATATGGAATATTAGCTTAAGTAGACTTATTTAAATTTACCTTTGTTATGCTGTATTATGTTCCATTTGAATTTTGCTGTGATTAAAATCCTACATATGGAAAGAAAGCATCATACGACAGTAAAATTAATCGTTAGAGACTTTTAATCTCTTACTGGTAGCGTCAAAACTTCAGAAAAATATTGATTTGCATAAGTCTACTTAAGCTACTATTTCATACCGCCACATAAATGTATTATAAAAATACAGAAAATGACATTACGTAACTAGGTTAGGTTAGGTTAGGTTGAAAAGAGGAGCCGTTACGCTCATTTCCGGGGACATACACATAAGCCAGTACAGGCCTGTTGTGCGCTCTCATATAAAATAACAAACGAACCCCACCTTTATAGGATATCAGTATCGTTCACGTAGTCCCCCAAGTTTTTTCAGTCAATACCTCAAAGGTGGGTAATGCCCGCTAAGGTGTCATTCCAAAAATAACGGGATCTCGGTTGGGCGAAAGCTGAACAAAGGAAGTGCTCCATTGTATCCATTGTCATTCGGGGCTCCAATCCGTTACAAATTCACTCGTATATTAGAGTGCCTCATGAAGATACCGGTCAACTTTCCAAGCTTGTTTAGTTTCAACAGTCCCCTAGTTTTGTCTTCGACCGGGTCGCCCCATATAACCTTGCTTAGATTACCCACAGTATTACAATTCCATCGTGTCCTGTGGGCCATCTTCGTCCAATTTTGCAACTCAATCTTCGTTGCGTTAGTTAGAGTTACTGTCCGTAACGTTCTGGCCTTTTTGCCAACTCATTTCCGGTCACGCTATAGTGGCCGGCACACATACAAAACGCATGTTTCCATATACCTCGTAATCTTTTATCATATTTTTGCAATCTAAAATGGTCCTCCTAGAAGTTGCTCTTTCGGTTGTGATTGCCATAATTGCTGACTTACTGTCGGTAAATATATTGACCTCTGTGGATCTAATGTTCACACTGATCCACTTTAAAGCCTCCGTGATCGCACGAACATCCGCCTGAGAGACTGTATTATGGTCAGGCAAGCCTGAAGTAAATTTCGGTCTCCGGTTTCACTTTGAAGAAACCTATACCAGTTCTTTCCCCTAGCTTCGATACATCCGTATAGCATCAAACTCCCATTGGTATTTGTTCTAGGGTTCGATTGACCCAAGTTTCGATTGACCCAGGGTTCGATTGACCTAGTCTCACGTACCCGAGCGGACATTCCTAAAGTCTGGTCGTATCCGTTCGGTGACGTCCATATGTTATGATGGTGTGGTATGTTGTCTTGTCCGATCCATTCCCCCATTACGTAGTTAAATTAAATTTTATTTAAAAAAAAATCTATTCGTACTACTTTTTTTTGAATAGCTTAACCTGAATTACATTTAACACGTAATACTCAGGCATTTAATGCCTACTACTATTACTAGGTGTTACCTTCTTTCAGAAAGGGATAGTGATAGAAGACAGGTAGTGAAGGAAGAGAGAAGAAATCTTCATTCTTTCACAACTCTGCTTTTTGCTCGCTTTTTAATAATGAAGTGTTGCAGCGCCTTCTGGTGTCAAATGAGGCGTATTAAATTTTGAAGTTGTGTTTAGTAGCCATTTTAATTGACGATTCTACTACACAATACCGACGAAGGATGGCGCTCTGATGTTACATTAGGATTAGCATCTGCTGAAGTCGGTATAGTTCAGTGACCAGTGACTATGTCTTCATCACTTGAACTTTTCTACAACAACTGATACAAAGGGACACTAATGCACATCAGAAAAATGAGTGGTATTGTTATTTAATGACTGTCGGACGCAAGGATTGAACCCAGGATCTTCGGTTTTGTAGTCAACGTGCTAACTACTTCCGCTAACGCCACCCTTGCATTTTTTTTAAAAGTAAGACTTAAAACCAGCACAGCTATTTTATATTTTTTTATATTTTATAAAATTAAATAAATTTAAAATTAATCACAGTTTTTTAAAAATAAATGATCTCCAGCTTAACAAACACAAGAAAATAAACTGAAAAAGTCAATAAAAGTAAAATTAAAACCTAAAAACTATTATTTAGAACACAGCTGTACTAAATACGCATATGATCTTATTATTGTTATTAAAATGTAAATCGCTCCACTGTGCACCATATGTACAAAATTCTCATACTCTTTCATACAATCAGGCATACATATGTAATACTATTCGCGCTAATATACAAATATAACATTTATAAATTAATACATTAATTTATTAATTTAATGTTAAATTGTATTTAAAAAAAAAATTAGCAACATCTCATTTTAATTGTATATAATCGGCATGATCTTCATTATCAACAATCTACGATTTTATTGAATTAATCAATAAAATTGAGTAAGAGTTTGATGGGCAAAATTTAAAGAAACAAGCATGGAATAAATAAATAAGTTTATTCAAAATATAGGAAAATATCAGATATATCTACATACATATGTATATACATGAATATGTATGGAATTACATGTCGTTAGCTGAATTGAAAAACCATGTACCTGACACAAAGGATCAAAATCCAGGTTTTTGTTTATTATTGCGTTTCATATTAAAACCTATTGTTCCTAAAAAAAATTTAAACTTATATGTTTAAAAAAATTAATAATAACTTAGTGGTATGATCTTTAATTTGAGGCGACGATATGTACTTATGAACTAAATTGTACATGCGTTTGTTCAACACAAATCAGTTAAATAAATATTTATATTATTTTCGGCGATAATTGGTTGCTTATCCAGTAACATTTTGATGGTATGTTGTTTTATACTAAATATATCTGATATTCGTCTTTTTTAAAAAAATCGTATTTGATTTTATTTATTTTGCCTTAATAAGACTTAAGATTTTTTCGTTTGCATTTTTGGTAAAATGTTTAGCACTTGTGTACTAATTGTATTTTATTATTAGTATGAATTTAATGTTACTTTGAATTAAAATTTTTTTACATACATACATGTGCGTACACTGTACAACGATATGTATATGTATGTATTGACTTCCTAAACTTATCCCAGTTGGTTAACTTGTCGCATTCGACACTTTCCCCAACGACTACTTAGGGAAATTTCGACATTTGTCATGCACGATATCTGTCGATTACAGTTTCTTCTAAGACAATCTGACAAAAACTGTACGCTACTGATCATGCAATCAAACTATTTAGTGGACCGTAAGCTCGTCTTGCAGCGTTCAATATAAAATTGTGTATAGTTTCATTAATGAACATCACCATTATAAAGAATAAAAGTTCACGTGAAATGTTGTCCCTTTCCCTAAAATTGTTAATATTTTACTTATTAAGTAAAATATTTTTTTATTAAAAATACATTGAAATTGATTATTGAGGGGTTTAGCTGGATCCTATGCGCATTTCACTGTTGCTAATGCAGATCATCAGGGAACCTTTAGCCAAAGTTTCTTAGAACAACTAGAGTTATTATTATGTTATAAACTTTCATTTAAACAAATAACAAAGTTGAAACAAGAACTCAATAATCAACATGTTTTTTATTTTCTTATTTTACCATCACCAATGTTTGCGTTGTTGTTGTATCAGTATACTATTTACTAATTTTGTTCACTATTTTTTGTTTACGGGAAATATTTCACGTGAACAAAAATTTCGGCTTCCATTCCTGACAAGGATGAATGTTATATAAACTGTCACTTCCACTGGTACAAGAAAAATATAAAGCAAAAAGTCGCTTTTGTTTGAAAATTTCCTCAATGATCTCTTTGAGGTGTGGACAACATGTTTTTACGTTTTAACATTGTCGTGCATCCGTCTTGCAAGATGTCTGAAAGACATGGCCAACCGGGATGTTTACAATGTTTCATTCAATACACCTTAATGCGATGTAGATAGATACAGTGGAACCTTGATTATCTGGCCCTCTATCAGCCGGCTACATCTATTAACCGGCATGCCGTCACTTGACCTCAATTAACTATGCTTCCATTTTTTATACCTCTATTATACAAAATAAAATTTCATGTTTTAATTATAAAAATATGAGGGTGGCGTTGGCTGAAGTACACAGAAAAAATTATTCCCAAAAAATTTTTAAACAAATATTTGTTTGAAATCAAACTTAGTTTCAGTAAATATTCTGTACTGTTCCACTAAATTAATTTGTACGAAAAAACTGTGTAGAGAAGAAACAGGCCACGTCGTTTGTCGGCTACTTTTCGGCATTTACATGTATACAACACGATCAATCAAAATAAACAACAACAACCGCAAAACAGCACGTTGTTCCTATCAACAAGCAAGATAAACACCAACACACTGAAGTAACATTTTCTCTCAGCCGAACTATAATTCATTTAAATTTTTACAAAATTTTTATCACAATTTACAAAATTATTTGTAGGACCGCATTCAAATAAAATATTTACTGATTCAACGAATTTGGTTACTGAAAATAAAATTTAGTTTTTTCTGTGTAGTTAGCACGTTGACTACAAAACCGAAGGTACTGGGTTCAATCCCTGTATCCAACAGTTATTAAAATAACAACACCACATATTTTCTGAAGTGTATTGGTGTCCCTTTGTGTCAGTTGTTGTAGGAAAGTACAAGTGATGAAGGCATAGTCACTGGTTACTGAACTAAACCGACTTCAGAAGATAATAATCCTAATGTAACATCAGAGCGCCCTCCTTCATCGGCAAAGCCTCAAAAAAAATTAATACGCCTCATTTAACAACAGAGGCGCTGCAACACTGCATTATTAAAAAAAATGTGAAAAAGCAGTTAAAAAAAAGCAATGTGAGTCCGATCATAGAGGAGATGTGTAAACATCTAGTAATGAAAAATTTTTTTTAAGTTGGAAGTACTTATGCTTTTAGTATCTTTTTTTAAATTAATTAATTAAAAGTATCAAAACTTTCAATATTGTAAATGCATATGAATTTGTTGGTTTTTGTTTGTTTTATTAATCTTATTTGGTTAGTAAATGGGCCCACTGCAGTGTATGTATATGTACTGCATTCAAAATTACAGTAAGCAGTAAATTTACTGATTACTAAAAAAATTCATTAAATTTTTACTGCTAATGAAATGTAATTTGCATTACCAGTAAAAGCGTAGGGCCGTATTCATAATAAAATTGTAGCAAGTGGCAAAGATTTTTCATTCAAATTTTGAAACTTTTGTATGAAAAATATTTAGCCACTTGGTAGAATTTCATTATGAATACAAGCATTACTGATTACTGAAATGCATCTCATCATATAGCAAATCATTTAGGCAATTTATAAAAATTGTAGAAAAAATATTAGTAATCAGTAAAAATTTACTTGTTAAACATTTTTTTTTATTGTTTTTACTGCAACTTTAGTGGTACTGCAGTTCTCATATATGGTAAATGCATTTACTTTTACTTTTTAATTTTTAATTCCTGTTGTTCATCGTTTAGTTGTTGCTGTTCTTGTTGTTGTGTACGCATTGCAATTAAAATAAATTTAGTAAAGTGCGACTTTGACTCGCGCACATTCGGTTTTGATAATTTTTTTTTTTGATTCAGCTTTCTTCCTTTTTTAAGTTTTTTCAGTTTAAACGATTTTTTTTCAGTTTTATCGCTTTTTTCTCGTTTTGGAGTTTTTTTTCTCTTTTTTTAATTTTCGCAATTTTTTTCATTTTGGCGATTTTTTTCATTTTGGCGATTTTTTTTCTGTTTTTTGGGGTTTTTTTTCATTTTGGCGATTCTTTTCTGTTTTTGGGGTTTTTTATTTAGGCTATTTTTTCATTTTGGCGATTTTTCCGGTTTTTCGCGATTTATTTTAGTCCTAGAGATTTTTTTTAATTTGGTGCTTTTTTCGTTTTGACGATTTTTTTTGTTTTTGGCGATTTTTTTATATATGGCGATTTTATATTTTTTTAATTTTTTAGTTTTACCGTTTTTGAAAATTTCAAGAGTTTTGCTCTTACGGTTTCCAAGATACAGCAAGTTGTCAAAATTACAAAGTCAAAATTGCATTAACTGATTGATTTAAATTTTTTAAATTTAGTGTTAATTGTTGTAGTCTGCATAAAAATACACTAACTTTTAAAATTTCAAGTGCACATATGTACATACAATTGTATGTATATTACATGGGATTTTAACATTTTTCGTTGCTCCTTTTGGAACACCCTTTAGTTTTTAACTCTCATGTATTTGTTGTTGTAGTAGCCAAATGTCTACACATTGTGTCCAAATTTCAAGTCCGTAGCTGTTACGGTTCATTTTCACCTTTGGTGTACGGAAATATACAGAAAAATAACCGGCGGCGGCGCACCGTCGGCTCGAGCCGGTCGACTTGTTTGTTTCTCTGCTTGGTATTGCTTCTTTCAAACACTAATACACTCATACATAGCTCACACCGATTTGACAATGCTGTGAAAGAAAAGCAAAGAAATCTCAGCAAAGAAATCAAAGTCAAAAGATTTTTACCCCCTAGCGTATAGATGTTTACACATCAAAAAAAAAAAGAATGAAGCTTTTCTCTGTCTCTTCCTTCACCACCTGTCGTCTCTATCACTATCCCTTTCCTAAAGAAAGTAACACTTAGTAATAGTTGTAGGCATTCATTGCCTGAGTGTTACTTCTCTTTAAAAAACAACAATATCCTGGGATTCCTGGGTGAAGCAAAAAGCCATAAAAAAGCGAAAAAAAGCTTAACCGACACATTTTTTGGACCTCATTTTTTTATGAAAATCGATTATTTACGCGTGGCGCCTCCCATACACATTTTTTTGTTTTTTGGAATATATTTGCATTTAATACAGCAAGAAACGT
This sequence comes from Tachina grossa, assembly GCA_949987645.1. Taxonomy (NCBI): domain Eukaryota; kingdom Metazoa; phylum Arthropoda; class Insecta; order Diptera; family Tachinidae; genus Tachina; species Tachina grossa. The sequence continues at coordinate 223,304,537 of OX465274.1, forward strand.
GAAAGGTTGTGGGAGTAACGATCCTTATAATGTGCTTTTCAATGGAAATGTGGGTGTGGCACCTACCATAAAGAGAAAATAATTATATGTGATATCTGGAAAACTAATATAGGGAGAACGTTTAAAGTTTGCAGGGATAACTTGGTTGATCTTATGTATTGTCTCTGGAAACGATTTCAGAATTGAACAAGTAGACGTTCATAAAATGCAATTTTTTGTTAGTCCTTAAAAATAATACCAGTGTACTGATCTTGCTGATTTGCTCACAGTGTATTACTGATGATCTAGAAGGAGCAAAAGGCTATTAATTTTTAATGCCTAATGCATTAAACACATTCACCACAGCAGGCTACACGAGCATAGGGATGAAACGATACCACCAAGGTATCGATACTTTTACTTGATACGGTATCGGTTCAAAAGTATCGATACTTACTCAGAATCGAATAAAAAGCATCGATACGTACTTGTATCGGTCAAGTTCTTCATATTATTTGATGTAGTGAAACAAAAGTAAATACAATAAGGAAAAAGTGCTTGAGTCATATTTTACTGCTCTACTGCAAGAGCACTTTTAAACTTTCAAGTCGATTTTCGGAAATCCGCGAGTATTTCTTTTACAGTTAAATTAGAAAATTCGGTATTCACTTAAATTTCTTTTAGAAAATTTCGTTCTACACTATAAATAACACATTCGATTTGAAATATACCAAAGTATAAGCTAAAGTAAAAAAAGATAAGAAATAAGCCATCGCGCTATAAATTCCTAAAAAAGCGCAAAAAATAAATGAAATTTTGCCCAGGGGTACTTTCTAATACGGAGATTACATGGGTATCGTCAACTTAAAAACAGCTTATCCCGACTTAAGCACTTTTTTCTTTTTGCCACAGATATATTCTAAACATAAACTTAAACTTAATACGAACGAATGAAATTTTGTTAAACTAACGTCATGTTCTATATTGTTGTGGCAAATAAGAAACGAGTATTTTTGACCGATACGAGTACATTTTACCGATACCTACTTGGCAGCGTTGTCAACTTGGTGCGTTTCGCACCATTTTGGATGCTTTTTGAAATTTTTTGTGCGAAAAAATTCTTAGTTGGTGCGTGGTGCGCTTTTTTAAAGATTTCGGTGCGTTTTTTAATTTTTGGTGGCACCAACGCAAATTTAACACAACAATTGGTTAAAACCGGAAAATTCTTGTTGTGAAACTTACCAACTTCCTGATAGTGTTAACTACCATATTAATAGTAATGATGTTTATAAAACATCACAGTTTGAAATGAAATCTGTCTAATGTCACGATGATAACAATAATGATGAAAATATTACCCTTATTAATTTGAAATAATTGATTTTTGATCTCTTTTTAAAAAGTTTTAAACATAATTAATAAAATTAATGTACAAAAATTTATCATCTTGCAAACATATGTATGTGCCCTTAATAATGAAAGTTGTATAAGTCATATATTTCTTTGGTCGAGATATTTAGCAGATTACATTTGAACAAATCCAAAAATATTTTAATTATGTAGCAGTTTAATTTAGAGTTGTACTAGTCTCGATTAATATAAATTTATTTTATATATCGAATCAAAAATTCGTATGATTTAGACCACTTTCATAACTAAGAAAACACATGTATACCATGTATGTACGAGTTGGTTTTTTTTTTTTTTTGGTTAAGTGTTTTTTTAGTTTTGTACATACCCAATAAGCAATTTTGGTTGAAATCAACTGTAAAACAAGTTTTATTCAAGCCACACAATCAATTGTCAAGGGTTGAATTATGCTTGATTCACACTTTAATTCAATAGCATTCTCCAGTGAAAAGGGAACTTGAATTCAATTCGATCAATTCACTTGTAGTACAGTTGAATTCAAACCTTGAATTATACTGCAATTCAGCCTTGTATTAAAGTTGAATTTAAGTATATTTCTTGCTTCAAAAACAAATCTTTTAAAATAGAAAGGAAAATGCAATTCACTGGTTTTTAAATAATAATTTTCTGCATATCTAACTTCACTGTTCTTTTCACGATGTTAATCACCTTTCGTTGTTTAAAATTCACTTTTTTATTTATGTTTGATATTTTTCACAATTTGAATTTTATTAATAAATAAATTATGTATTTGACAAGGCTTGAACATATACATATGTATGTTGTTTGATATTTTATTTCAAAATATTTTCAAACTTGAAAACTACTTAAACAAATGCTTGAACTTAGCTTTGTTTCCATTTCAATTTCAAGTGCTTGAATTTTAATTTTTTGAGTGCTTATTGGGTATATTGTAAAAGGCTGTTTATTTTTATTTTTGTATTTTTAACCCCCGACAGGCCGTTTGGCCTGTACGTGGACACGGACAGACACACAGATACACAGACACACACTACAAACTTATAACACCAAGTTTGTAGTGTGTGTCTGTGTATCTGTGTGTCTGTCCGTGTCCACGTACAGGCCAAACGGCTGGACCGATTTACATTTAGTTTTTTTTTCTGTTTGAAAGATGACTTGATCGAGAGGGTTCTTAGCTATGCTTGACGAAAATCGGTCCAGCCGTTTAGAAGATATAATATCTTTTCTGAAAAAAGTCGGTGGTTTTTAAAATTTTTAATTTTTGTTATTAATATGAGTATTAAACTTCTGATAATTTTTTTTTTTAATATTTGGAAAAAAAGTTTAGTACTTTCATTAGTTTTGAATCCTTACTATTAATCGTTTATTTCTTTAAAAAGTTTTCTACAGAATTTATTTATAATAAAAATGAATATAATCAAATTTGTTAAGTTTTTATAGGTTTTATTTTTTTAACCCTGAACTGTAAAAGCCTGTTTAAGTGTTAAATTTGTAACACAAAAAAAATAATATTATACTTTTTATGTAAAATTAATTAAATAAACATTTTAAAAAAGAAATTCTAAGCTTGGTGCGTTTTTTTTTTTTTTTTTGTAAATGGCGCGATTTTTTCTCCATTTTGGTGCGTTTTGAAATTTCAAAGTTGACAACGCTGCTACTTGGTACTCAGTAGTAAAGTATCGATACCAAAAGTACTTGGATTATGAGAAAAAGTATCGAGTACCTACTTGTATTTACTCGTATCGTTTCATCCCTACACGAGCACACGACTTCAAATGCCGCAAGCAACATTTGTCGCCTCGTAGCCGGCTACTTAATTATTTTGCAGACGGCAGCAGCACCATCTGCAGCTGATATTCAAGTTCATATACATAGTTCAGCGTTGCCACTTTTAATTATTATATATATTATATATTATATATTATATATATTAAATTAATAAATAATCTATATATATAAAAGAGGATGTGTGTATGTATGTATGTATGTAACCAAAGAATATAAATCATATAGAATGCGCATCTCATACAAACTAAAATTTTCTATGACGGGTATTTCCAGTACTACCCGTCCAGGGTACGCACTCTCATTTCTTTCTGCAGTGTATGCTACGCTCGCATTGCTGAGATCAGCGTTGCCGTTGTGACACTAAAGTATCTCTTTTGACTCGTTTTCGTGCCAATGACACTTTTTATTACCCTTTTATCAATTTATCCCTTTGTATCATTTTAACAGAATGTATGCCGTAGGGCAATCATATACATAGTTTAGCATATCAGGTATTAGAAAAAGAGCTGTTTGTCCAGTTGGCAATATTCGTCTCGATGATGTCAATCATTTTATTGTTTTGGTCGATAGAAAAGCCAATAAATGGTGAAAATATTGAAAAACTCTGACACCCAAATCCTTGATTCCAAATGCAAATTATTTCTCGGAGTATCACGATTAAAAAAATATGTATTTTAACTTACTTTCATCTTTAATCTTAATAAAACTTTTTATAAGCTTGTAAGTAAGTTTTTATAAAATGTTTATAAGTTAAAAAAGGTTCAAATGAAGTAAACTTGGAAGCAAATATTTGGGCCTTAAAGTATACATGTATGTATATAAGCTACTAAATATAAAAAAATCATGAAATCTAAAAAAAGTGGTCAAGTTGCAGCATTTCATATCGAATGAAATTCCAATCGAAATTAAATGCATATTTCGTTCGATATCGAGTGCTGTAATTTACCCAATTACTTAAGATTTATAAAAAAAAATTAGAGACTGCAAAAACATAAATACATTATACATAGTTCATCTCCCTTATTTACTTAAAAACCAGCATAAATCAAAAAATTTACTTTGAGGAAAAACCATTTAAATTTTGTAGAAAATTTTAAAATTCGATTCTGAAGAGGATAATATAGTTATACTTTTCTTTCAAGGCATTATGCATAGTTCTTAACTGAACATCCTTTATTTCTTAATAAGTTCTTCACTTGGAATCTAATCTTTAACAAGTCTCTACTTTAAGTATACTTGATAATTGTTTAGTAACGCTAATTTATGTTTATACTTTATGTTTTTTTTTGTAAATTATATTTTATAAAGATGAAGAAATAAGGTGTAATTCACTGACTTTACAACTGCAGAATTTGGCTTTAATTCAGCAACAGCAACTTTCCTCCGAAAATCGGTATTTTTTGTGGTAAAACTCGGATATTTTTACATAGTTTTTTTTTGCAATTGGCCGCATGTTTTGCTGTTGAAAAAGTAGCAAAATTCGACTTAAGTCGCACAACGGCAACGCTGGTGATAAAAGCAAAGAATATAATGCTCTCAGTGTGTGTTTGCTTGCGCTTTATACTTTCCCCCCGCATCTAAAGCGTAAGCAAAAAATGTTTAATTTTTTAGCTCAGATGCGCATTCTATACAGTTTATATTCTTTGATGTAACATATGGACTCCAAAACGGCTGGGCCGATTTTGATGAAATTTTCAGGGAGTCTTCAGAATATTCAGGCGGGTGACACTGTGAAGTCTGATTTTCGGTCTGCGGGCGGAGGGGCGTGGCAAAATCCATTTTTCCTATTGCACCATCAATGCCATATATACATATATATATATTTTTTTTTTTGCTTTTTTTATTTTATTTTATTTTTTTGAAAGCTGTTGTCATGTCAACAGCTATCTAAAAGATCGGCTAGTACATTACTGCCTAAAAATTTGTGTCTCTAGAGATGCAAATCTGGACATTCGCAAAGAAAGTGGAAGATTGTGCCTTCTTTGCTTTCTTCTCGCCAACTTCGGCCGAACTCATGACAGCAACGAGCCTCGAGATGTCAACACGGTTCCTACTTGTTAATTTTATTGAGCGCCTATCATTGTAGCAAGGCCACAATTTATGTTAATAAGGAGAATTATTTTATACTAAATAGTGGTGGCTGGATCGCAAGCGTGGCACTTCTAATATAAAAAAAATCTCATCATCACAAAACGTACATGGTGTGTAGCGAAGCACACAGCGCTTCAGATAGTTTAGCATAAAAACACATGTCGTATAAATTATGAAAATCTCTAAATTCTTCAATTGACATGTATAATTAGGTAATAAAAGGAACATAATGTGAACACCAAACCTCACAGTTTCAGTTTCCTTTTCATATTTGCCATTTAATTTCGTTTGGCAATTAATATATATCACGTTTTCATAATTAAAACAATAGGAAAAAACTATTACGAATTCACATCATAACCAATCAAGGAAATACAAAAACCATTTTTGTTCTTGCTGCAACTGTTTCCATTTAAGAAATTGAAATCTTATACTTTCAAGCTGCGGGTAAAAAAAATCCTGCCACAAAATTTTGTCATGTAGTATTTATTATGTCCCTTAAAATGTTTGCTAGTGCGATAATTATTTCTTGGCAAAAGTGTTGCTCTTTATGCTTCTTAATTAGTTAGTGGGGGTAAGTAGGGTTTCAATTACCTTAGGGAAACTTCGTACCAAATTACAAATAACCCACAATGACCGCATAAAATATTATGCACTTACTTGAATTTCTCTTAAAATTGCAAAAAAGCAATAAACGAAGTAATAAGTATTCTTTGTTAAGGATAATGTAATATTATAGTTTAATTTCCTGTTGCGATTAAATTTGATTTCGCTACTATTTTGAAGGGTAAAACTATTGGAGGATTTAATGCATTTAATCTTAATGAGCGAAAACGTAATAAAAAGGGGGCATTTATATGTCGACAACAGGATGTGCAAGCACACTTAGTTTGTCATTTTATGCATAAGGAAAAAAGGAAAAAAGTCAATGCAAACAAACATTTCCTTAGAAAAAAAAATTATATTGTAAATACACATACATATAAAAATTTGCCAGACACGAAAAGGGTAAAACTAACTAAACTGTCAGTGTAAAATGCGTTCGTATCTAATAACGGCGTTTTCTTTTCTAAAAATCATCGCCAACATTTTTTGCCCTTTCAAAGAGAAGCAAATAAGTTTCGTGTTCACTACGAAGTGAAAATTTATTAGTTTAGAGTTCTTACGAGTTTAATGTCATAATTTTTTAAATGATATCACTTTAACTTAAAAAATAAAAGAAAACGCCAAAACTTAATAAAATTTTTTCAATTATGTCAAAAAAATATTGATACGTACTTATCTATCCTTTGCTGCAAAAGAGCAATAATGCAAAAAAACTTGTTTTGAATTTACTAACAACTTAATGGTAAAATAAAATTCAATTATCGTCTCAGGAGGTGAGTAGACAAAATATTTTTGAAAATTTGATGTCTTTGGAAATATTCGAAAAAAGTTCTGGGCTCTAAAAATATTTTTTATTAAAACCTGTCTTTTTAATAAAATTCCGACTCCTCTTGCAGATTAATATATTCTTACTTATTTATCAGGTCGCTCACAATATGTTCAATGCGGTAACCTTAATTCAAAGTGTCTACCTGTGACCAGTGGTGTAACGCAAGGCTCTGTTATTGGCCCCTTACTATTTATGACATACATATGTACTAGGGCGGGTCAATTTGTATGGAGGCAAAAAAGTCGCTTAAATTACAAGGAAAATCGTATTATAGGGATCAAAATAAGAAACTTTGCCGAAGGAACCATATCTCTAAAATGTATTTTGATGTACCGACTTTTGATCCGAAGGGTAAAATTTTCTTGAACGGTCAAATTTTTAAAAATCTCACTTTGACCAATTTAGAGTTCCTCAATTGAGTCAAAATGTATGACCGACCCCCACTAATTTTGGAGGGCCGAACCACCTATGCCAGTGGCAAGCCCCCTGGAACCACCACTGGGGGGGGGGGTCGGTCATACATTTTGACTCGATTGAGGAACTCTAAATGGGTCAAAGTGAGATTTTTCAAAATTTGACATTTCAAGAAAATTTAACCCTTCGGATCAAAAGTCGGGACATCAAAATACATTTTAGAGGCATGGTTCCTTCGGAAAAGTTTCTTATTTTGATCCCTAGAATACGATATTCCTTGTAATTTGAGAGATTTTTAAATCGACCCGCCCAAATATGTACATATGTACGTGTATGAATGATTTCTTTACTTTACTTAACGGCTTTGAATGTGATGCCTTTGTTCTTGGTGACGATATACAACCATTATTTAAGGGTCACACACAGCTAATAGATGTTTTCGAATACGAGTACGATATTAATTCTTTATTGTCCAATTTTTGACGTTGGATGAGTAACAGCAATCTTAGTATAATTTCTTCTAAGACCAAAGCGATGGTTTTTAAACCGCCTAGTACTGCGATTAACCTGTCTATCATGATTACGGTGATCATATCTTGCAACAAAAAATAAAGGTTATTTAGAAATGTAATAAAAATTAAAACAAAACAAAATTTTACTGTTAATAACATCGGCTCCATGGTACATAAAAAACTAAAATTTACATCGTCATTTAAACATGCCAGAAATTACTGAAGAAATTGCAAAATACGTATGCAAATATCAAACAAAACTCGAGTCACATCCTAATCCGCTTGCTCGTAATATTTCGAAATTTAGGATACATCCGCTTGAAAAAGAGGGATAAATATGCTCTAATACTTAACACTCCAGATGAAACTGCTTTAAAATACTTTTTTTTTAATGGTCGCATTCATAAGACGTAGCTCTTGAGCTAAACAGTTGTGAAACTGTTGACAAATTTTGGCCCCAACAGTTACGTCTCAGAAACGGCTTGATGGATAAAATTTAATTTTATAGCTTTATTTATTTACTTCATCGCATTTGTAATGTAAAATTTAACAAATATTTTCTCCTGCCACCTAACAAAGCATAGAAAAGGCATAACTCTCTTCAATCAGCTGTTTAGGCTGAGCACAACATGTTGATTATAGGTAGCGAAAAAAATTTTATAATGGAAAATTACTCAAGTGTTGAGTGGAGCGGAACTACTCAACTATGCGTTTCTAAGACAAACGCTGAACGGTTGCTCAACAGCTACGTCTTATGAATGCACCCAATGATAAATTAATAAAATTGTAAATTAATTACAAAAGATTAAATAAAATTTATATACAAGATATAAAATACCGTTATGCCTGTTTTTATGTTACATTGTATGTCTTTTGTATAGTATAAACAGTTATTTTTCACTCCTCAACTTCTAGGATTTTTTTTCAGTGTTGCCATGTAATTCCAGTTTTTAATGATTATAATTTCTATTGTATTGATGTTGACATTTTCGGGTTTTGATAAAGTAAAACTTATAATTTTAGAGTTTAAAGAAAAATTTTTTTCTAATCAAAATAAAAAGACAATAAAGGACAATTGATTAAAATAAGGACACTTTTTTAAATTTAAAAGAACATCGTGCTAAAATAAAGGACTGTCCTCTTAAAAAAAAGGACGAATGGTCACCGGAATCATGCTTGATAGGTTGGGCATCATTTTGTCGATCGAATGAAATGTCTTGGTATTTACTAGACAATACTCTTGGTTTTGGACACCATATTAGTGTACTAATTTCTAAAATAAACTTCACTTTAAGAAGACTATATGCAATGAATTTATATCTGCCTTAAATGTTAGAAAGAGTATAGAGGTCTAGCGCTGAAAATTTAAATAGGTGTGCCCTACTTCTTAACAGAATAATACGCTTTATATACCAACTAAGAATCAACGACCATTTTTCAATGTATGTTAATGATTCTTTGGGCTGTAGTTTTATAAACTTCATTCAGATTAGATCACTCCTTTTCTTTTATAATGTTGTGATCACAGACTGTCCAGACTATGTCCGTAGACATTTTACGTTTTTGCAGAGTGATAGAAACCCACAGCTTCTATTCCCCATTATAAGTTGCTTATTTATGACAGATCATTTACTGTACGAGTCGCCAAATGTTGGAACTCATTACCACGATCCTTAAAAACATTCCATCTTACACGTAATTCATTCAATGATAAGCTTTTTGAAAACATTTCTCACAATTGCACTGATCTAGATTCTGAATACATATATTTAAATAAATACGCTATATAACTTCCAATTTATATAGAAGTCTCATTAATTTTTTTTATGAATATTGTTTCTAGTTTATTTGTTGCATACATGTTTAATTATTCTTATGTTATAATTGTAGTCCACAACTATGTATATATGGGCTATGGGCTCGGTTGGTTATTGTTATAAATAAATAAAAAATAATTTGTTGAAGTTTTTAAATTCTCTTTAGATCGTTCTTTTTTTTTGAATGTCGACCCTATCGAATTAAAAGCAAAATAATTTCATTTTTCGAATTCTTTCAAAAAGGCTTATTGATTATCTGTCTTAAAGCATCCACCATATTGGATTTAGAATTACGCCAATTAATTTTTCAAACCCTTCTCAACAAATCCTTTCATTTCATACCCATATTATAAAGTTGTATAAAAACGTAATTGGTTAGCCATGACTTCAACCTTTCCATTTGATTCCCATTTCATGTCGTTGCTTAAATTTTATTGGTCAGTCATTTTGGCGCATCCGTCATATTGGGTATAAAATAATGGCAAAACCTTGCATTTGCATGGAAAAATAATTTACCCGCCATATGCACGTACAGAAGAATTTTTTTATGTAAAAATACTTATGTATGATTTATAGGTCCATTGTGAATCTCTTCATAGCTCCGCCCTTCCCTGGGTCTATGAGAAGCAATGTATACATAACCATATACATGTCATTATGATATTCTAGGGTGTGCACTCAGTGATGTCTTCTAGTTCCTCTTTAAAACCGTTACTCAGTCGTTGTAACCTTGGACAATCCGGGGTGTTAGTTTCTCACCTTCTTATAAAAGTTTTGTACAACAAATGTTGTATGAAATTAAAGAATTAAGAATTAAAAATTTACTTACCCAAATAAAAATTTGTGCATTGGTTTTGGTTTATATCTCAATTTATTTGGAATGTATTGTACTGGCAGTAAATGTAGAAATATACTTAAGTATATCGTTACCTTAATATAGAAAGCCCCAAACTCATCAGCGCATATTCAGAAATTATCACTAAGTGTTAACTTTTTTAAGTACCTATTTAAGTTATTCATAGTTGATTACTTTCAGCAGTAAAAGCTTACATATGGGTAAAGCTGTAACTAAATGAAAGCTAACTAATACATTCAAAGAACAGCTGATTGATTTCATTTACAATTTATTTGAAAAGTATAAATCAATTTGTGGCTCTTTAAAATGCACAAAACAACAAATAGTCTTTATTTTCTAACATTTTCCTATATATTATCTTTACTTCTTGCATTTATTTCTATTGCATCCAAAAAATATCCATATAAAGCAATAAAATAAATTAGAGATGTGTTTTTAGTCAACAAAATTCTATTGAATAACTTTATTTTTACAGGCCCTTATTTTAATTGATTTATATACAGACTATAACTGAAAAATTACTTTTTTAGAATTTGCAAATTTTTTTCATGAAATAAAACTGTTTTTTAATAGCTTCAGAAGCTTTTTAATTAATTACAGAATTTATCGTTCAAAATATTATCGATATTTTATGCTCTCTACATAACAATATGCAAGGTTGCATTTCGTTTACCAGTTGAAAGCAATTGCTGCACTAGTTATGAATTGTGAATAAGAGCCATAACTGTCTATGAACTATTTTTTAGTTTCTATTTTATTAGTTTCGACTTTGGTTACGTTTTCTGAATATGCGCCATTATTTTTTTAATCAAGTTTTTTATATTTCGATAGAAGAACATCTAATGTATGAAAAAATGCAAAAATCAAGATTTAAAAAATATAATGAGTTAGGTCCTTTCTATATAAAAGTAACGATATATACATAATAAGTATATGTCGAGCCTTATTTTCGATTTAATCGTAAGCGACAAAAAGTTAATTTTTCAGGAGGTTTTTTTTAAATATTCAAATTTGTTTTTGTACGTAAATTGTCCCCTACGATAAAACTGTACAGCCTGTATCTTAAAAGTTATCAAAAATTTTGGCATTTTGATAATACTAAACTACGGGTAGTCCCATAAAATTTTAATTTCAATAAAAAAGTCTATTTTCGATAACATGTCGCTTACGATAAAATCGAAAAAAGGCTCGATGTGTTAACGCACTAACCCCTACACCCAGAGAAAAAACAGCTTAAAATCAATAAAAATCTTATTAAATTAATAAGAAACATTAACGAAAGTCTAGTCATGTTGAAATTTCTTATTTCAATATGGAAAAATATTAATATAAAGTATTAATTTATTAGTTTTATTTATTTTTAAGTATCTCAACATACATTTTCCATTATATTGAAAATTATTGAATTGATGTGACGCGTTCTTACTTTTAATGCCCGTTATTTCTAGCCATAGATATCTATTAGTGTACAGGTATCTATCGTATAAGTTAAATTTTATAAGGAAAACTCGTAGGTAAATTACCTGTTTGTAGAAATAACGGGCATAAGTTGCAGCTTTTCACTGAGTGTAGTTTTTTTAATAATTAAGTACGTAATTAGCTAATTTTTATTTAAAATTAAGTTGTAATAAATACGATTTCATTTTTAGGGTTCCGTACACCAAAGGTGAAAAGGAACCCTATTGTTGTCGCTACGCTGTCCGTCTGTCCGTCACACGGTATTTTCTCAGGAACTGTAAGAGCTACGGACCTGAAATTTGGACAGAGTATGTAGAACCTTGGCCGCTACAACAACAAATACATGAGAATTAAAAATTAAAGGGTGTTCCAAAACGAGCACCGAAAAATGTTAAAATCCCATGTAATATATAGGTTTTTACTCTCAAATTTTTCCATTCAAATTAAATTTTTTACAAATCAAACTCAATTTTTTTCAAAGCAACTTCAATTCTATTCAAAACAAAATTATTTTCAACTCATATTAATTTTTTTTCATTTCAAATTAATTTTTTTTTTCTTAGAATTAAATTATTTTTTTTTCAAATTCAATTTTTTCCACTTCACATTAATTTTTCCATGAATTCAATGCAGAAGGATTTAAAAACTTTTTTTTCTTTTATTCGTGATTCCTTTTCTATTATTGTGTTATTTATAGTACTGGAAAATATTTTCCAGTACAATAATTTAAACGCCGGTTAACCCTTTCACTCACAAAACTGGTACGCAATGTTTCCCTTATTGCAGCTATGAACATACATGGCATTTTACATAAAAAAGTAATTGCTAATTCCTCGGTTAATACCAACATTTTCACACATTTCCTTGAAGAATTATTCCATAAATTATCTGAATCCAACATCACAGGTGCTTGGCTGATCTTTGATAATGCAAAGATACACAAAACTCAAGTGGTTAAAAATAAAATTGCTGAGTCCGGTCACATTTTAGTTTTTCTTCCTCCATACTCCCCTATGCTAAACCCAATTGAAAAAGTTTTCTCAAAAATTAAGCTCTGTGCTCGTAATATGGTAGCTGATCCAGAGAGTAACATGGACTTGGTCACCATAATTAACCGATCAGTAGAACCCGTAACACCTTCAGATTGCAACAATTATTATGTTGATATGACTATGAATTTGTCATTAGCTACAACTGGAGAACCGCTACATTGAAAATTTTATATAGCAAGTAATTGAAGCTTATTTTAAATTTAATTTTGTATAAATAAAAATAATTTTTTAAGTATTTTGAGTTTAATTAAAAAAATTAATTTGAAGTTAAAAAAATTTAATGTAAAATGAAAAAAAATTAATTGGAAATGAAAAATATTCAATACGATTTGTAAAAAGTTTAATTTGTGTTGAAAATAATTTAATTTATTTTGAATAAAATTGAAATTACTTTGAGAAAAATTGAGTTTGATTTGAAAAAGTTTGAATTTGAATCGAAAAAGCGTTAATTTGAGAATAAAAACTTATACATACAATTGTATGAACATATGTATATTGAAACTTGAAATTTGTAAAATTAGTGTATTTTTATACAGACTACAACAATTAACACTAAAATTTAAAAAAATTTAAATTAAAGGGTGGTCCATCAGTTAATGCAATTTTGACTATGTAATTTTGACAATTTGCTATATCTTGGAAACCGTAAGAGGCAAACACTTGAAATTTTCAAAAACGGTAAAACTAAAAAAACCGAAAATTATAAAATCGCCAAACCAAAAAAAATCGCAAAATATTAAAAAGAAAAATCGCCAAAACGAAAAAAATCGCGAAAATTAAAAAAAAAATCTAACACTAAAATAAATCGTCAAATTCGAAAAAATCGCCAAAATGAAAAAAATCGCCAAAATGAAAAAAAACGCCAAAATTCGAAAAAAATCGCCAAAACGCGAAAATGTCGCCAAAACTAAAAAAAAAATTATATAAAAAAAAATCGCGAAAATGAAAAAAATTGCCAAAAATAAAAAAAAATCGTCAAAATGAAAAAACGCCAAAAACCGAAAAAATCGCCAAAACAAGAAAATAAAGTGTCAAAACTAAAAAAAGAGTCAAAACTTAAAAAAATCGCCAAAACCGAAAAAAACGCCAAAACAAAAAAACCGAAAGACCCCAAAAACGAAAAAAATGCCAAAAACTATATATTATATAGGATGAAGTTTGTATTAAATTACATATCTAGTGTTCGTACGGAACCCTTCGTGCGCGAGTCAGAGTCGCACTTTACTGAATTTTTTCTTATTAAATACCGTTGAAAGTACGGCAGCACTAAAAAATGTCCAAATATTATGGAAAGCTTTACAAAGAACAGCTGCTTAACATAAACAAAAAAGTTAGGTTATCAACATGTAGAAAATTAAAATTGCCTCTCTGGCTGAGTTATGGCGATGCTAGCCTCTCAGTCCAGAGGTCGTGGGTTCGATTCCCACCGTAGACCCTGGGTGTTTTTCGCAGACAAGCTAATCGCTTTGCGACTTGTGTTTGTGTGTTTGTGTGTTTAAAAAAGCAATGTGGGTCCGATCACAGGGGAGATGTGTAAACATCTAGAAATGAAATTTTTTTTTTTAAGTTGGAAGTACTTATGCTTTTAGTTTATTTTTTTAAATTAATTAATTAAAAGTATCAAAACTTTCAATATTGTAAATATTGGTTTGTGTTTGTTTTATTAAACTTATTTGGTTAGTAAATGGGCACACTGCAGTATATATGTACTGCATTAAAAATTGCAGTAAGCAGTAAATTGACTGATTACTGAAAAAATTCAGTAAATTTTTACTGCTAATGAAATTTAATTTGCATAACCAGTAAAATCGTAGGGCCGTATTCACAATAAAATTGTAGCAAGTGTCAAAGTTTTTTCACTCAAATTTTGAAACTTTTGTATGAAAAACATTTAGCCACTTGGTAGAATTTCATTATGAATACGGGCATTACTGATTACTGAAAATTCAATACACCTCATCATATAACAAATCAGTTAGGCAATTTATAAAAATTGTAGAAAAAAAATTTTCATTACTAGATGTTTACACATCTCCTCTGTGATCGGACTCACATTGCTTTTTTTAATTTTGGCGTTTTTTTTTTTTTTTTGTTTTTGGGGTTTTTTTATTTAGGCAATTTTTTCATTTTGGCGATTATTTTTCTGTTTTAGGATTTTTTTTTTTACTTTGGCAATTTTTTTCATTTTGACTATTTTTCCGTTTTTTCGCGATTTATTTTAGTCCTAGAATTTTTTTTTAATTTGGTGCTTTTTTCGGTTTTGGCGATTTTTTTTTAGTTTTGGCGATTTCATAATTTTTTGATATTTTAGTTTTACTGTTTTTGAAAATTTTAAGAGTTTTGCTCTTACGGTTTCCAAGATACAGCAAGTTGTCAAAGTTACAAAGTCAAAATTGCATTAACTGATGGAATACCCTTTAATTTAATTTTTTTTAATTTACTGTTAATTGTTGTAGTCTGTATAAAAATACACTAACTTTACAAAATTCAAGTGTATGTATATTACATGGAATTTTAACATTTTTCGTTGCTCGTTTTGGAACACCCTTTAATTTTTAACTCTCATGTATTTGTTGTTGTAGCGGCCAAATTTCTACACACTGTGTCCGAATTTCAGGTCCGTAGCTCTTAAGGTTCTAGAGGAAATACCCTGTAACAGAGGAACGGTCAGCGTAGCGAAAACAATAGGGTTCATTTTCACCTTTGGTGTACGGAACCTTAATAAAGAAATTATTATTTTCACCTTTGGTGTACGGAACCCTAATAAAACAAAAAACCTAACGACCCTAACAAACAAAAGCCAGCAAATTCCTATGTATTTACAATATTTTAAATAAGTTTGTATTGCTTCTTTCAAACACTAATACACTCATACATAGCTCACACCGATTTGACAACGCTGTGTGCATCTCAGCAAAGAAATCTCAGTAAAAATTTGTGATTGTATTGTGAAAAAGATTTTTACCCCCTAGCGTATAGATGTTTACACATCAAAAACTACTGAAGCTTCGGCTGTGTGGCACGTAGCGCCGTCCTGTTGAAACCAAATGTTGCCAATATCCTGCTCTTCAATTTTTGTGAACAAAAATTCGTTCAACATGGCCCGATAACGATCGCCATTGACTGTAACGGCCACTCCTTGCTCAATGGCCCAATTATGCCTCTGGACCAAAATCCGCACTAAACAGTGACTCGTTTTGGGTGCGTCGGCTTTTCAATGTATGCGTGCGGGTTTTCTGTGCCCCATACATACCGCCAAGATCAAAATGAGCTTCATCTGAAAAGATGATTTTTTTTGGCAAAATCGGCATCTTATGTAAGTCGATCGCAGGCCCAGTTAGCGAAGCGAAAACGCATTGGATGGTCAGTTGGCTCGTTCAGCGGAAGGATAAAACTAATTATCTGTCAAATCAGACATGAGCTAAGTGTTACCATTCACGAAATAAGCACTAGTTGAAAAAAACGTTAGATGGCGTACCCTTTATATTCGGCGACTTTTGGCGATTTTTAAAATCAATTTGGCTAAATAGGTCGGAAAAATCTAACAAGCCTGCTTCAGAGAAGAATATGATTTCGAGGGAAGAAGCAAAAAGGGTGACCGAAACTCCGTTGGAAACATCAAGTCCAAGAAAACCTTTCAAAACCCAATGCGAGAAGATATAGAAAAAGAGCTAAAAACCGGCTGCCTGGAAATCCATTCTTAGTTCAAAACATTGAGTACTTGACTTATTTAACTCTTGGTAAATGTGAGCAGAAAACCTTTGTCAATTTACGTGCAAAAGGATTTGATTTTACACCTATTTCTTATCAGGAAATTCTCCTAGAATTTTTCGGAAATTGGTTATAAAAAATACTATTAATGCAACCAAACAAAATAGTCGAATTTAGTCTCTCCGCCGAAATTTCTACCTACAAAAAATTTGTCGTAAAGCTGCTCTGAACTGAACCACAGCTCTCGCGTCCTCGTGACTATTCCTTAAGTGCGATCAGGCTTATGTGTGTTGTTTAGCTTTCGAGAGCCTTGTGTCTCACTCGGACTTCTTAATACAGTTATTTTGTGTTATTTCCATTATCAAGTGGAAACGTTTTTAATAGGATCTTTACTGATGGAGACCACAAAAATGTCTAAAAGCATATCTTGGAAACTCCTACTTCCTATATGAAGGTAAAGGTCTTTAAATGCTACCGAAGAAAACTGCTACACGTGGCATACCCTGACTCTTCGGCTACGTGCCTTTGCCACAAAGAGTCCAAAAAAATACTACAGAACATTTCTGCTCTGAAAAAGTTGTCGAATCGGACACTTTTCCTTACTTTATTACTGGATTATTAATTTTAAATGTGGTTCAACGTACTTAACCTATTTTTACAACTTAGATTGCATGAAGGTGTTATTTGGTATATTCATCTTGTAATTACTCGTATGTATTGTATTGTGATAATCTTATTGGTTATCAAAGCATACTCGTACATGACCTACTGACAAGTTTAATCATTTTCTCTTACAAAAAGGCAATAATTTAATATTAAAGGTTAAAAAACTGTTGTGACAGCTTCGTTCAATTAATATACAATTTATATACAAACATACATATGTACGTATGTATGTACATATATACTTATGTATGTAATGTATACATAAATGCAATAAACATTTATGAATGATCAAAAAGACTAAAAAATAACACGAATTTTTTACAGTAGAGATCAAAAGTTTAAAATGATAATCAAATTCAAATCTAGAATTTTGCATTTTTCTATACATTAAATGTTGTTATATCCAATTATACAAAAAAACTCGGTATAAAAAAAATAATGAGTTAGGGCCTCTCTTTATTAAGATAACGATATGCATATGTTTGTTCATTTTAATTTAATCTTCAAACTATTTGAATCAAAATTGCTTATAGCGATAAAACTTACAATATTTTGTTTCAAATTATAATTCCCATAACTGGTTTAATTTCTTGCTATGAAATGTAATGAATATCAATTTCAATTTCTTACATTTAAAAATATGATAAAATGACGATATAACAACTTTGTCTCTTTACAAGCGCATAAATAAATACCATGTTTTTAAACGACAAAACATACAACTGACCTTGTGAATTGAACAATTAATATAATCATTTAAATTTGAACTTCACATTCGGAAATATAAAGAAAATTTACGGCCTGTCCCACGATTTCGACAGAACACGTTCGGTAAACTTTTTAACTTCTATTTATACTATCCTTGAGCCAAACTCATTGAGTCGGTTGTTTTTGAAAAAAACCTATCATAAGGCCCATGTAATTTAAATGCGTTTTATCCTAGGTTTGTGTCAAAAACAACCGATTGCATGATATTTTGGTTTTTCAAAAGGTACGTGTACGTGCCTTTTATATGGAATTTCTACAGAAGATTGATATATGTGATATAACGATTTTTTCTGCATTATTAATTAGATTAGATATGTCTACCCAGTCAGCATTTTATAAAAGAGTCTTTTATGACTCGAGCTTATATTCGAGGCAGTTTGTGATGGTACTTACAACCGCTTGCGAAACAATGATTCAGTCACATTGCGAGCATATGCGTGATCAATTTATGATCGCGTACATTCTTTACATTTTGTTTTTTAAATAAATCACTTTCTAAGCATTTCTGAAAATCATTTTCGAGTCTTATCTTAAGCGCAGAACTGATTAAGCAGAATTGATTAATCAGTTCTCCGCTTCCGCAGGACGAATGCATGACTTTTGAACTAACCATTAGTTAAGTCATTATGAGCTAGCTTGTGCCAAATCAAAAAAAAAGGAAATTTTATTTATTTTTAGTTAATTATGATTTAACTTACTAATGATTAACATTTTTAGTCAACTTAATTTTGAAACAATTTTAAATTAATTTTTTTAAGAAACGAGAACGGATATCGAACCGTGATCACTTTGTTAGTCAGCCATCATACTTAACAGTTTGCCATCGCGCCATATAAAATATAAATTGCACAGACATCTTCTCGCTGAACTTTGACTCATCTCTGTATCAAGACAGTTGTGCAAAAAACAACTGACTCTTATCTGTATCATTTATGAATTACTTCAGAAGATAGTTGTAAATGAGTTAGCAAAAAGTCACCCATATATTGAGTTAGCTAATAAAATATTTTATTTTCGTTCAATGAATTTATTTTCAACTTTTAACGATTCCTTTTCGAAAAGTAACAGTAGCCTTGACAGAAACGTTCTACGTACATATATTAGACTGCTACGTATTTATGAAAAGTCACACCCCCATATTCATAAAAAAAAATAAAATGAATTTGAAATTCATTTTAGGAAAATTTTGTATGGAAAATTTGAAATAAAATACATTTCAAATTCGTTTCAAATTTTATGAATATGGGGGACAATATTTAATGCGGTAAACTCTTAAATTGTTTCTTTTAGCAAAAGCTTATTATGTAAAGATTTCGATTATGTCGCCATCGGGCCATATCGAGGTCAAAGTTCGACATGAAGTGCTAAAAATCCACGAAAAGGCCGAAAAGAAGGGTAAAATGTAGTAAGACTGACTTTCACAAATTTTTTCTCATCAACATTTTTTCAGAACATACTAACTAGGGTGATCGAATCGGTTTTTCAACCGGTCTTAAAACCCGGTTTTTCACAATACGGTTGTCGGTTTTTTCAAAATGTTGATTTTTCGGATGTCAAATAGTCCGGTTTTTTTACAGTTTAAAAACCGGCTGAGTCGAATACTTTTCGATTTGTACATTTTGCAATAAAATTAGTTTTTACTATATTAAAACTTAGACCAAAGTATTCTGTTGATTTTCCTATGTATTTTTTTTTTTAGTGTAAAAGTTCTAATAATTTTTTGAGCATGGCGACACTTACTGAAACATGAAATTAAACCGAAATTATTTTATGAGGTGTGCAATGGATGTCAAAATACAGTTGCAGAAAGTGTTTTTTTAGTTTTGTTGACATTTTTGTTCATATTTTATAAAGAGGTAGATATCAATCTTGTCCATGCATTCATATGTATGTATATACCATTAAGGAATAAACTCTACATACACCCATCATTTTTGGGGTTCGAGGAAACTTGGAAAGAAATTCAAAAAACTAATTATGCCAATATTTAGGGTGCTAATGAACATGTTTATACAAAAAATAAAAATTAAAAAATAATTACAATAAGAACAACATATTTGGATGCCATTTGTTGACGGCTTGAAACCGGAAATCACAGCATTTTCAAACAAGTTGACGACATCAAACATTTTGCACGTATTTTTTCATGTATTTTATGCCTGTATGTAGACTTTTTTCCTATGCATTTGGAATATTTTTGCTACTTACTAATTTTTTTATTTTTTTGTATAAACATATTTATTAGCACCCTAAATATTGGCATAATTAATTTTTTAAGTTTCTTCCCAAATTTTCACAAACCCTAAAAATGATGGTTGTATGTAGAGTTTATTACTTGACTATATTATATATACATATTTATGTATTATACATAAGTATATGAAGTTTATTTTTATGTTTTACCTTAAATTTTTGTATTGTTTTATTATATTTAGATGAACTGTTAACTCTTCTTTTTAAAAAGCAATTTAAAATCAAAACTATAGTATAATAATTTTCTTACTTAAAAAACCGGTTGGCCGGTTTTTCCTGAATTGTAAAAACCGAAACCGGGTTTTTCACAATTTCAAATAATCGAACTATTCGAAAACAGGTTTCTAGAAAAAGTTGAATAATCGATCACCCTAATACTAACCAAAGAGGGTTCCCATACAAAAATATTTTTATAAAACTTTTGCCCTAACAAGGCCCAAAATACCCCTAGAATAGCCAAGTCTATGACCGACCCAGATTCATTGAAGTTTGCCAATAATTTCTCTCATTTGGAACTACTACTATTATTACTAGGTGTTACCTTCTTAAGAAAAGGGATAGTGACCCCCCGTTGTCGCATACCAGTAGTTACTTGCAAGTAGTGTATATGTATTACTAACGAAAATCAGGAGAAATGTAAAAAACTCAACAATTTTTTGAGTTGCTACACAGCACAGTGCAAGTTAAAATGTCGTCAACAAGTAAAGTTCTAGATAACAGCGTTACTTCAGTGCAGTGTTGCCCAGAAGGCAATATTGAACTTTAATTGTATTGTTAATGTATTTATTTTATTAAAACATGACATTTATGTTCAAACTTAGCTCTAAAATGAGTCTTTATACCATTTCTCAATATCCTTTTTATATATACAAAAAATCAGCTATAATACTAACTAAATTAATGAAATAACTCTCTACTCGGCAACACTGTTTTTCCTTTTGTCACTTTACTTGCGACAAGTGTGAAAATTTACTTGCTTCAAAATTTCATTGCAAGCTCACTCGCAAGTGGCAAAAGTGTGGCTGTGTTAGTAAAAAAATGTGAGTGTATTGAGCTTTTTTCACTTGCACTTGCATGTGGCAACGGGGAGTGATAGAAAACAGGTGTTGAAGGAAGAGATAGAAGAGAGCTTCATTCTTTTACAACTCTGCTTTTTGCACGTTTTTTAATAATGCATTGTGGCAGTGCCTTCTGGTGTCGAATGAGGCGTATTAAATTTTTGAAGCTGTGCTTAGTACACCCAGAAAAAATATTGGTTGGAAAACGGTTAGTCCAATAAAATATCATTTGCATTAACTATATTTCAGTTCACGCTATCAATTTTCTGTTAATCCAAAAAACAATCCATGTTCATTGCCATAAGGGCATAATTGTAACAAAGATATGATTGTGACAATACTTAAATTGATTGCATCAACCGAGCGTATGCTTTTGTCATGACTAATTAACTCATTGGCTAACCCAACCGAATAAAATATATATTACGAATTGAATTTTACTACCAACTTTTGGTATTAGCAACTAAAAAATTGTCGTTCTATAATAAAATTAAAATAAAAACTTTCAATCAGTTGCTGCAACTAACTAGAGGTTGAGTTTACTATCATAGTTTATAGCAGCAAATTAAAAAATTAACTTTTGTGACTTTCAAAGATATTATGATTTTTGAATTCTCAAATGGTTTTTGAAAATCTGTGCATAAGATAACAGGTTTGTGGCTTTTCAAAATGTGTGCTTGAAGAAATGTATATAGACATGCTTCGCCATTAGGAAATAAATTTCAATTAAAATAAACTTATGACAATATGTCAAATAATAAATTTCTTAAATTGTGTATTTTTATTTGCGTTTATTGTTCATTTTTATTTCAGCAAGGAAGGCCAATTTTTCTTTTACAGGTACCAATTATGATATTGTTTTAATTATATTAACCAAATTTTCGGTAGCAAGAATAAAATTTATTTCAAATTCCATACTGTCAACCAATTTTTTCTGTTGCTGCAACTATTGGGTTTAGCGTTATAGTTAAAATATAGTGGTACCACAAGAAAATTTCAGTCGCTATAGCCGAATTCTATGATAGTTGCTGCAACCGCCAAAATTCAATTGGCAACAAATTCGGTTGTCACAAAGAATCTGTTTTCTCTGTGTAGCCATTTTAATTGGTTATTTTAATGCGCCGATGATTCTGCTACAAAATACCGACGAAGGAGGACGCTCTGATATTACATTAGGATTAGCTTCTGCTGAAGTCGTTATAGTTCAGTGACCAGTGACTACGCCTTCATCACTTGAACTTTCCTACAACAATTGATACAAAGGGATACTAATGCACTTCGTGGTGTTGTTATTTAATGACTGTGGGATACAGGGATTGAACACAGGATCTTCGGTTTTGTAGTCAACGTGCTAACTACATCAACCAACCATTGGAAAAACCAAAACCGGTCCGACCAAGATTATCAAGAACAGGAGGAAACGAGGGTAGTATTAATCGTACGACATTAAGCTTTCAACTCAGAAGCTCGCAATTGCTTTAAATGTGTATAAATAGTCAATTCGCAGCATTTTACACATAGACCTAAAAGTGCATCCTTACAAAATTCAATTTATGCAAGAACTAAGACCCCATCCCTGGAAAATCGATCTCCAAAAAAAGCAACATAATTGGTCCTATAACCCTATGACTTTTTCCTGTGGCGCTTGTAAATGAAAATATCCGTCAGGGAATGAGAGACGTCCCGGCCATCACGATGTCTACTCAATTAAATGAGTGCGGCCAACGCGAGAGTTTAAATTTGGGGATATTACCAGCGTGACCATTTTAGCATTTTTGCAGCTAAATTTAGCATTTTTTTTTTGTTGATTTAGCTGCAAAATTTTCGATTTAGCAGTTAGCATTTTCTTTAGCATTTTTCAATTATTTATTTAGCATTTTTTAGCATTTTTTCATAATATAATCAACGTAACTTGTAACAATTTCGGTTATACGTAAAAACGGCTGAGTTCCAAAGCGTCAACTGCCTTGCCTTCCAACAGAGTGTAGTATTTCATAATGCAGCAAAACAAAACATTGACAATGCATACAGAACGCCGCAAACAATAAAGCAGCGCATCGGTTGCAAAGTTGGTGCTCATACTTACAATGTTATGCAACTTCTGGGGCCTAATTCCCGCATTCGATTGCGAGCGAGTTATTACTCGAATGTGCGAGTTTTTTAACTTTTGGGATTTTCGCATTCGGTTTCGAGTAACACATATTGAAATTTCTAATGGCAGCATTCGATAACGTGCATACATTCGAATGCAACCGTTCGTGCTTTTACTCGCAAGCAAAAAGGCATTCGAAATCATTTTTAACATAAAAAAAAACGAAGAAATAGAAAATGTATGTTCAATATTTTACTTATTTATTTAAAAATGAATGAATGCACAAATGTACGTATAAAAAATACAAATTAAAAAATATCTAGTTGATTTTAAATATAACAAAACACACTGGTTTGGCAAATACATAATGTTTTGCCCAAGAGTTGTCGGGGAAAATAAAAAAAAAATCAACCAACTCTGGGAGCACCTAAATAACAAATTAATGGCCTATTTCCCACCTGCGAAAGAAAACGTTCGACTTACAATTTGTATAAAAAACAACAATAAAATACAAAAATTTGTTTTTGTTTTCAATATAAATTGTGAGTCGAACGTTTTCTTTCGCAGGTGGGAAATAGGCCATAAATGCTTCTGGTCAAGTAATAAAAGAATCGAACATGTGGCTAGGGCTCTATTCTCTAACTTTACACTAATTTATTATTATTAAGTTATTAATAAAATTAAAATGAAAACATTTATGTATATTCGTTTCTTTTTTCTGCATATACGTGTGTATGTACGTACATGCATATGTTTTTGCATACATACATATATACAAACGTATGCTTTTGCTTACAATTTATTCAGTGTTGTGAAATGAATTTATATATAAATATATTTGCCTTTTTCCAACACTAAAACCAAAACTCGATTCGCTTGATAGCGAGTGACATCATCAGAAAATTTCTTGCCATCGAAATTAATTTCTATTCGAATGCAATTCCGATCACGAGTGCAGGAATTAGGCCCCTGATCTGTGCACGTAGTAAATACCGTATCCGAAGACTGTACAAACTTTTAACTTTTTACGTAAAAGTGGAATAGACAAAAGATTTAGAGTATTTTTAAAAAGTTTTAAACGTTGTTTATAAATGAAACGTAAGTGGGAAAATACTTTTAAATACTTTTTCGGCATTTTGTATAGTGAAAAACTGGTATACAGTTATCATAACCCAACAAAAATTACTGCTTCCTAGAAGCGTATTTGTAAGGGGTAAAATGTTACAGAATCACTTTCTGTTGCGCATGAATAAGGCATTATTATTTTTTTTTTTTTTTTTTTTTTTGTTCGAGATGAGCCAGCTAGAATTTATACCTTTAGCTTCATAAAAGCCATGAATTTTTTGCCTTAGATCGAAAAGTTGCTGGTTTGCAAAATTTTTTGTAATAATTTTCTATTTTGTTAGAGAGACTGCCTCACGTTAGTGCTTTTCAAAAGCATTTTTTGAAGCTTTTGTTATCAAGTAAGCAATGCATAGCTTCCCTCAATTTTTAGTGCTTCCAAATCACATTTTTTGCTGGGAAGTCACGAATTTACTCGTAACTAAGTTTTAACGAGTTGCACCATACAATTTGTCATTAAAAATCGACGCATGTAGTTTTCACCGACTATTAAATCCTAGCGTGAAGTGTAATGTAATCAAACTATAGGCGAAAAATCCTTAAGCGTATGCTTCATTTTGCCACTTACATAATGCAGTTTATGTTCAAGAAAAAATTTGTAATTTAAAACAAAATTCTGTTTCATTCAAAGGAAATAAATATAAGTAAGGCAATGTAAGGAGAAATTAAAAAATAACAACTATAAAAGAAACAATTTGATTAAAAAAAGTACATATTAAGTTTTAGCATTATGTTTTAGCACTTTAATTACTTTTTAGCATTTTTTAACTTTATTTTGAAGTCAATTTAGCCGCAAAAATTTTTTGGATCTGGTCACAATGGATATTACTTTTAAGAATAAACAACGGCTTACATATGTACATTTGTATATTTTTTAAATTGACCTATTTAATACAAACGTTCTTTTGAGACACCATGTACCATTTTTTATAGAACGAAAATGGGACGCAATATCACGTATGTAAATATGAATTTTTGTTAATAGAATATTGTGGCATACATAAGTTAATTATTTCTTAAGTCGGCTTAGGCGATTATCGCTTATGGTCACAAACAAGTCAATGTCGCACGGGTCTGTAAGAAATGTTCATTGATGGATAATAACAAAAATTAAAAAAAAATATTTACATGTATGGCACACTTTTACTTTTCACAGTATTAAAAATTAGATTAATAAACCAATAAAAGAGAATACAATTTATCCGTCATATAATTAAATAATACAAAACGTTAAATGTTTGTTCAACAACGTCATGCAAATATTGCTCGTAAAAGTTCTTCCGTCTGTTGCTGTTTTTTAATATACTCGGGGATATACATATGTACATACATTTATGTGTATATATCGACGGTCCCATTCCAAAACATGCTAAGTCGACATAACATGTTATGCTGGAAATAGCATTTTGAATTCAGTTCAAATAAATTAAAAAAATTCTATTGCAATTATTATATGATTACAAAAAGTCTCAAGTTTATATCTCATAACATTCCCGAGATATAATCAATAAGCTTTGAAAGCATTTATCTGAAAACTAGCCTTTTTGACTTAGCATGTTTTAGGATGGAGCCGTCGATATGTGCATGTACATTGTATGTAAGTCAAACAGATAAACACACAGACATATTTACTTATATAGTTGGATATAAAAAGATATTTGTGAAAAACTATGTTTAGATTTTCGTAGTCATTCAGGATATTTTATTTTTGCAAAATATTAAAAATACTTCTTAAACAATGTGCCTTCGGAATTTAATGGTCTAGTAGTAAATTATTTTAGGTTTTAAGGCCATATTACGTCCAACCATTCAGCTAAACGTAAATCCATTCCATTTACCCACTGTCTTACATTAAATTTGAAATATAACCTTTGCAAGATGCATATGGATATCCAAACTGCGGAAACCAAAAATCTTCCAAAAACTTCAATAATTAAAAATCCGCGAGAAATATTTCCCGGCGAACAATTTCAAACAATACCAAAAAAAAAATATAGTTGGAAAAGGATTAAATAAATTTATATTGATAATGGAGTTTAGTACAACTCTAAATTAAAATGCTGCACAGTATAAAAATATTTTTTAATTTTTTCTCGACCCAAGAAATATATGACTTAGACCACTTTCACAATCAAGGACACGTACATATTATGTACATTAGAGTGGCCGTTATTTATTTATTTTTTGATTTCTTATGCTCACTCCCCCAAATCGGTTCAGTTTTATGTAAAAAAAAATCATAGTGATAAGTTGTGTTTTAGGGGGTGTGTCCGCTCCTCAAAGTCTGCCTTGAATCCCATTTTTCAATGTAATTTTTTGCATATGACTATCTTTTTAAAAAATCATTTTACAAGAATATGATATATGGCAATATTTTAGCTTTTCTAGTCAAGAACATTATTCTCACAGAAAGTTTTTTGCTAAAATTAATATTTTAGAAAATAATGAATTAAAATAACCAACAAAATACCAAAAATTTTATATAAAAAAATTATATTTATATGTAAATTACATATTTATAGTAAGCATTTACATTAAGAGCTTATATCTATTAAATTATTTCATACATATACATACATGCATATAGTCAAAAGAAAACTAAAAAAAATTTCATTGAAGATATGGGGTTGAGGGGCGGACGCCCCCCTTAAAACACAACTTATCGCTTCAAAATTTTTTTTTGTATTTGTTTTTACGTAAAACTGAACCGATTTGTGGGAGAGAATATAAGAAATCAAACAAAAAAATTCTCCACACAACTAACGGCCACTCTAATGTATATATGTATACAAAATGTATGTATATGAAATTCTTAACAGCAATGCAGTTCTTAAAAAAATCCATTTTTCTTAAAAGTTCATTGATGTACATACATACAATTTTATAGTTGAAATTCAAATCCATGATTTCTAAAAAATATGTTGAATGAATCCAATTTGAATGCATTAACTTTTTAGAACGAATTTCTACAAATAATTCAAATCTTACTGCGAATGAAAAACAAACTAATCTCAATGTATGTATGTATGTACATATGTATTTTGAAAATAAATGTAAAAATGATAATTTAAAAAAGTTCGGAATTTCAATTTGTTTTAAAATTGAATATTAACATACCCAATTTAGATGACGTTGGAGAATACCGTTACGTACAATGCTTTATTCACTTCCTCTTCTATTACTTTCCACTTCACAATGTTTACCTTAAATTTTTTGTATTCATTTGACGTTAAATGAAATGATTCTAAAAAACAACAACAATAAGGAAGCACATAAAATCTTTTGCATCAAAAAGTCATCAACACTTCACAAATCTTATTACGCCTATGATATGATTACCGCCGGGCTGACCGACAAATTGATGGACCGGCTAAACAAACGTCTTACTACGCACACACACACATATTACGCGAACGCGAACGCGAAATAGACAACCGACACTACCAACCGTTGTGTTTGCACAGCAAGTAGTAAAGGTAATTGAATAAAAGCATCGCCAAACGACAACAAAAAATGTAAACAAATAATTAACAGCGGCAGGCGCGTTAGTAGCACACATATTATTTGAATATATTCATTTACACGAAAGAATGAAAACCATATTGCTATATACATATGTACATACTCGTAAATACGTACAAAGATACATGTGCACGTCATTCCACGTAGCATATAGGCAGCGGAGAAGATAAATTCTTGTAAAATTCACATAAATATTTAAATTTTTTTTTCTGAAACTCACGATTCTTTAGGTTTACTCGCGTGCAAAAACGTTTTATCCCTGAATTCAACTTGTGTAGCAAACACACACTATCACATCTAGAGTATGCAAAATCTATATTAAAATAAATATCAAAAAAGCGCCAGCAAAATTTAATTTTCTGTAATGCGAAGACGATTGCGCTAGTCGCACAACTGGGAACACTTACAATATACCAAAAACGAACCGCTTAACTCAAAGGCCGGCAAGCAACTAAATGTTTCGTGTTGTGTAAATTGCTTGTACGTTTTTTTTTGTGTACATTGTTTGTTGTTGTTCAAGCTCCAGAAACATTTTTCTGCGTCTGGTTGGACAGCCAAAACAAATTATTATTCGCAACTACAGTTAGTGCGGCCAGATAAATGTTATAGCTATCTGTCGTCAAGTCTGCAGTGTGTAAAGTAAATTTAAATACCCCAAATAAAGCTCATTCTGAGGTTCTATCGAAATTTCATTTACAAAAACCCGATAACCTCCATAACGCTTCAGTTTTTATTTAAAAATTATATTAAAAACAATAAATATTCGTTTTCTGTTCATTCTAATTAATTATTACACACAATATTTGTAACTTTGTGTTTTAGCGAGCAAATACAATGGGAAAATCATGAATAAATTTCCAAAAGTCTTTCTGCAAACTATAATGCTGAGTATAGACGTTACTAAATTTCGTACTAAGCTCCGAACACTAAATTCGAATATTTCTGGATTTCGTAACTTCATTTGTACTACAATGAAAATCTGCAAATCTCACATTATAATTTTTGCAATTCACGTTACTGTTTCTAGGAGTTTGTTTAATAATTCTATTGACCGATACATATTTTGAATTTCAGGTAATGACTTTTCTGTTGCTGGCAATACTATGTGCAGAGTTGGTTCCACCATGTGTGCTTCCACTCCTATATTTGTGTAGTGGTGTTGTTTGCACACATTACGCCATCTATGAACAGAGTTTCGAACATTCTAAAAGCATTTCCTGTGGTATAAAAAGTGGTGGGTGTCGGTGTGAATCAGCAAATCGTGGTGAAAATATCGTTGAAAGTAAAGACAGCGTATAGTCGATAATAAAGAGCGGAAGTTATCAATAATTAACCTAGGGTTTACACGTGCAAGTGCAAGTTCGAAAAACTCAATACACTCAAACTCTTTTAATAACACAACTACACTTTCGGCACTAGCAGTCTACTTCCAAGACAGTGACATGTTTCACTTGCAGCAAGTAAATGAAAAGTTAGCTAACAGTGTTGCCCTATTAATACTTCAGTACAAATTAACTGGATTTCAGTGTAATGTATGAGTTTTTTCTAATTTGAAATACATTTAAAAGCTAATTTAATATTTTATTCTTAAATATTCATAAATCAAGCAGTTAATGAATTTTTTAGACATAAATAACTTTGAAACAATACAATACTATAAACAATGTTATGGACAACTCTGCACTAAAAGGTAAGCATGCAAGTTGCAAGACAGTCGATCATTTGTGCGAAATTTTATTTAAGGGTAAGTAAAGACAGTTTGTAATTGTTGTTAGTCAAGAATAAATGAAAGTTCGTAAGCAATGAATGTTTGTGTTATTTATTTTTGAGCAATTAAAAGAACTCATGCGTTTAAAAATCTTAAACGTAACAATATCGAAAAAATTTTCATATAATTTTAATTGTGTTTATATGAAAATTTTTATCGAAATTGAATTTCGTGATTTGCCCCCAAATGGGAAGGATAACTTCTCAGTCAATAATCCTATTGTGTACTAGAACGTCTTGCTCTAGGAATTCAATTTGCAATATTGGCGGCAAAAATTATCATCTGGCAACAATTGATTTATACATCTTTTAATAGAATCAAACATAACACAACATATTTGCTGCTTCTAAATTTTTATGGAGTAATTTTTCAATGTATTTCAAACCGAATGTTCGTAAGCATTTTAGTCGATTCTGTGCAATACATCTAAATATGTAATTGCAGCCTTATTTATAAAAATTATTAAGGCTTTATAAAGATTTAATAAGCAAAATTTTGTACGGAAATCTGTTTTAAAAATATTTTATAAAGCCTTAATAATTGTTATAAATAAGGCTGTTAAAGTATATTAAACACATTCACCACAACAAGCTACCGACTACAAAATGTCAAAGATAGAATACACATGTTTATATGAGAATGATCCTTTTGAAGACAGCAAGGCAACAGGGCGACAGGTTGTTGTCTATGCTGATTTTGTCGTTATAGTCCAATTAAACTAATTTCTATTTCTTTGGCTACAATGAGAAAATTCAGTGTTGCCAGTATAATACAAAATGTTGAATGAATGATTTTGTGCAATTATTTCATATTATTTAACAGAAACAAACAATATCCAATAATTGATGTAAGGAATAAATTGATTCATTTTTGTACTTTTACGTGTAATAAGTATATTTTAAAAGAGCAATTAATTTTTATATATGCAAAATATGTAAAAGTGGCAATACTGAAGTATGTATTTGTACTTGAATATCAGCTGCAGATGGTGCTGCTGCCGTCTCCAAAATAATTAAGTAGCCGGCTACGAGGCGACAAATGCTGCTTGCGGCATTTGAAGTCGTGTGTTCGTGTAGCCTGCTGTGGTGAATGTGTTTAATGCAATAATCTGAATAACAATTGCGATGCACGTCAGAAGAAACTATATACAATTGTGCTGTTAATTAAATGTAGAAGGACTTTCTTCAAGAAATTGAAAGCAGTTGGCGAATCCTTACTTCATGAGATACAAATTCCAACGTTGAGAATGTATACCATTTCAAAACGTCTTGCGTGTTTTGGAAGTCTGCCATACTTTTTCTTATACTGGACTTGGGTAGAACTCATTCATTCGGTAATTTTTGATAAAAACCTATGATCAAACGCGTTTATGATGGGTGTTATGATAGGTTTGTGTCAAAAAAAAACCAACAGAATTAGTTCGAACCAAGTCTATCCTATACCTAAATTACAATAATAACAACAATTTCGTGTTTTAGAAAATTTTTCGAAATGATATGATTGCACACCGATGTTCATTTGTCTGGGGGTAATCACGATATTCGATATCGTCGAAATTTCAATACAACACACAATTAAAGTTATAAAAATTTGCTCTCAGTTTTAATGATGAGGTAAATGTCAAAGAGGTTTAAAAGAATGTGAAGCCCTGCATGATACAATCATAAGTTTATTTCAGACTTTATTATACATATGTATATGTACATATGTATGTACATTCACAAAATTATTACAGTATCGAAATATAGTTTATTCAAGTACAGTAATTTTTAAATTAATAAATATTTAAAATTCTTAGCAATTTTATTTTTAACTAATCCTAGCATTCATATGTAAACATTAATACAGATTTTCGATTCCATTCAATATTTTCAGTTGTTTATAAGAACTAATTTTGTTTTTCTTATAGACTTAACCTTGTTTTAACTCAATGCTAACGTATTTGTTAAATTATGAAAAATAGAGCAAATTTGTTTGTATAGAAATTGGTGTTGATTATTTGACAGTAAGAATAGCAGAAACAAAGTAAACATTTTTTATTTTTACTGAAGTCGTGGTAATTCTTGTGAAACTTAAATTAATCTGATTATAGGTGGTCATTCATTCATATTTACTCGTTTAGTTGCTTTTTTCTGTAAAGTAAAAAAATAAAAATAAAAAATAATTTTCTACAGTCTTAAATGAAAAACATGCCTTGATTAATTTTAGTGATAATTGAAGTAAAAAAGTTTAAATTCATGAAAATTTGCACGATGCTGTGCATACTAGTGTTTTTAATTATTCGTGTTTTATATATCTTCGAATGAAATTTCATGATTTTTTTCTTCTTCGAACAGAGGAATAATTTTGAACTATTATTCGAATATTCGAACGTAAAAATAATAAAAAAAATTTATTCGAATAATTTTTTATTAATAAAAAAAATTAACCCTCATTTTCACAAAATTTAAAATGAGTTTGAAATCTATTTTATTAAAAATTTTCTTTAAAAAAACTTCAAATACATTTTATATTTTTATGAATATCAAGGTAAGAATTTTAAAAGCCCCCGTGCCCTAAACGATTAAAAATTGTTTATTTCTTGATTATATACAAAAATACACAATACATATTACAAATAAGTTATAAAATAAAAATGAAAAAAAGCAGTGGAAATGAAAAATTTCTCAATATAAATAAAAATATGGCGGCCAATATGTTAAAAGTTTACTTATGCTTGCAACTCAGGAAATATGTACTGCTATGTTTGCTCAAAAATAAGGAAAATCCCTTATTTTTTACTTCCTGTTAATTTAACTTCAATAGCCTTGCCATACAAAACCATATACAGAGTGACTCATGTAAATAAAATAAACATATGTTTGTGCGCAATAATTTTTTTTACCCATATGTTGGGCATACATATGTAAATAAATAAGTAAACCACAATTTGGGCACATAAACAATTTTCTGTGGAACAAGATATAATCTCGGATTATGGTGCAATTAAAAACAGTATATGTCACTGTTGGAAGTACAAAATTTGACGATCTTATACAAAACATAACCAGCGACGAGATCCTCAAAATACTTCAATCAAAAGGGTGTAAAAATCTCATACTACAAATTGGAAAGGGCATTAAAGTTAGCGAACAGAATATTTCGATTAAATATGACATGAATGTGGAACAATATGATTTTAAAATTGAACCCAAACGTACGGATATTATTAATGCCGACCTAGTTATTGGCCACGCTGGAGCTGGTACATGTTTAGATATACTGATTAATCGCAAACCTGGAATATTAGTTATCAACGAACAGTTGATGAATAATCATCAACAAGAGTTGGCCCTCCATATGAGAAAGGAAGGCTATTTGGAATGCTGTACTGTGGGAGAGCTGAAACATTGTTTAGAACGCTTAAATATAGATGACCGCAAATTATATGAACCGGGCAAAAACATTGGTGCTTTTGTTATGTTTATGGATGATCTAATGGTTAATTAAAAAATTGGTTTAAATACAAATTCTAAAATTGGATTCATAGAAAGTTGTATTGTATACATATAATGACAATATAATTCAAGTGATTGGGAACCCAAGAAAATACTTTCTAATTTCCATGTTACCAGCACAAATTCGAAAGCATTTTTCTCGTTTAAAATTATGGGCCTGTGTAAAACGCAACGCTTAGCGTTGACAAATTTTATATATATGTATTTTGTTTTTGTAATTAAAATTTTTTCTGTATAAAATTTGTGAACGCTTGGCGTTGCGGTATACAAAATTAGGCCCTATATATTTTTCAAATATTTTTTTTTATTTTATTTGATTAATGAATTTCATTATTAAATTGGTCGCAAATTCTAGATATTAAAAACCACATAAGTCCCTATTTACACTATACAAGTCTTATTGCTAAGCTGATTAGTTTATTAGGTGAGAGAGACGGGGGGAAAAGAAACGTTGCTGTTCCCCTCGTCTCTCTCACCCTGAAACTAATGAGCTTAGCAATAAGACTTGTTCAGTGTGATTTGGGACTAACTATACTTGTTTTTAATTTTAAAGGAGACGAGAAAAAATAAACCAAATTATTCAAATGACTGAACTAAAGTTTATTTTCAGTTTTAGTTCTGCTGATTGTTGTCATAAACGTTTGAAAATTTGTAGCGAAATGTCTTTTGATGTAATATCCAATAATCAAAACTTAGATTTTGAATTTTTTCTTAGTTACGTAGTTTTGCATTTCAGCTGACGATATCTAATGTTTAGGAAGTCAGATGTAAAGTAATAGTTATAAATGTAGATACACGGTTTCTACAAAATGTCCAGAATAAAACTTTTGTTTCCACATGTGTTATTTTACCTGAAACTGTAAATTTTCAGGGCAATTATGAATAAAATTCCGCGAGAAATTTCTCCCTTTTCCAATTAGAATTTTTTGTTTTCCCTATTACTATACATCGTCCATTTTTCAGTTGTTTATGAAAAAATTTAATGACTATAAATCGTCCATTTCATATGCAAAAAATTAAATAGACTATACATCGTCTATTTTTCATGCAAAAAATTAAATGGACTGACTATACATACAAAATTTAATGGGCTCATACATCGTCCATTTTTTAATTTTTTTGTGAAAAAATTTAATGGACCATAAATTTTTCATTTCGTACGCAAAAATTAAATGGACTATTTAAATGGTCTATTTATCGTAAAAAAATTTTATTTTATCCATTTTTCATGCAAAAAATTTAATGGATTGAGATTCAGCAATGCCAACTTGGCACTATTTTTAGTGCTTTTTGAAAACTCATAACGCCAAATTTTGAGCGTTAGTTCCAAACTCAGCAAAAGCACTAAGTAGTGCTTTTAAGAAATTTATGTATTTCTTAAACTTACTCAATAAAAACTTTGTGTATTTATTTTTTCAGTGTAAAGCATACCTTTTTCGTCTGATATATTTCATCACCCTTATTCCAGTTGTCGATGTCACTTTAACACAATACAAAAAATTGGGGCTTGTGTACCCATTGTCAAAAACAACTGACTTCCGTTGGTAGAATTGTTTGGTATTGGTTAAAGTGAGGTCGATGTCGACAACTGGAATAAGGGTGCATTAAAGATGTTGATACTGTTGCCGAAATAAAGAATAGCGTTGAAAATATTAAACTTCACTCGTTGGGATCGTCACTCCTTTTTCACGTTAGTGCTTTTTAGATCTCGAAATTACACTTTCTTGTTCTTTTTTAAATTAAGATGTGCTTTAAGAGCAAAAAAAGTTCGCATCAGTGTTGATATTGCTCCCCGAGAAAAATTTCTCGCGGAGTTTTATTCATGAATCATGAATCATAGACCAAATAATCAGGTCTATCATGAATAAAATTCCGTGTGAAATTTCTGCCTTTTCCAATTAGAATTTTTTGTTTTCCCTATTACTTGCTGCTAGTTGGAATTGTTTCCCAGGAAAAATTTCACGCGGAATTTAATTCATGATAGCCCTGAATATTTCTATTCATTTGAGAAAGTGGAAGGAAATAATTGTATGAAAAGCCAAATAGTGCTAATGTAGTAGATGTTTATACTGCGTACCCAACGGATAAAAATTGTATTGTGATTCATCAGTACATATGTAGTTAGAAGTATTTTATAAATTAGCATGTATCCATAGCGCA
The DNA here is from genome assembly GCA_949987645.1 of Tachina grossa. NCBI lineage: Eukaryota > Metazoa > Arthropoda > Insecta > Diptera > Tachinidae > Tachina > Tachina grossa. Next base: position 223,339,948 of record OX465274.1, read on the forward strand.
AGTAAGCGAAATATTTCAAAAATCCCTTGAGAGGCACCATCTGTAATTAGAAAATATAGTTTTTCTTATGCAAGAATTTTTTGAATTGGAAATTAAACAACAATTTCGCCTTTTAGGAATCGCGTCTATTCCAAGCATATATTTTTATGGTTTTCTTTATTAACTATTGATACATGTCAAAGGAAACATCCACTTAAAATATTATAATTTGTCATAAATAGATATATTTGAATACATATTTATTAAATTTATTTATAAATTCATCTGATTAGTTTATAACTCAAATAGGTTGAATTAAATTGAAAAATTCGATTTAAGACTGCAATTAACCATTTAAATTCATATGTGAAGTTATTCACTAGATGGATAACTTGAAAAAGTTGTTATTTTTTTCAAACATTTAAATGAGGAGATTGATGATTTGCTGCCATATCCAAAATAAAAAAAAAAACAACGTGTTCAGGCACACGCTACTTTTTTGGCATATGGGCGTTAAGGTACGGCCACACTTGTCAAACATTTGGCCAAAAGAGCGTAACCAACAAACACTGATGAAAAAAGTTTTGATCCAGACACTTATTTATCAAATTAAACAGTTTCGAAAACAACTAATAGACAACGTCATAGAATCCAACATTATTGAATACACTTTAACTTGACAAACTTTTGTCCCGAATTGAAAGTTTTTTAATTGGCATTTAGTGGTTACGCTTTTTTGGGCAAATGTTTGACAAGTGGACCGTACCTTTAGTCTTTGGCTAAAATGTTTTTATGGAAGTTTCAACTTTGCTAGATCTAATAAATATTTTCTTTACTAATGTTAATTCTGAATTGAAATTGATGTAACACCTTCTTATATACACCATTTGTTTAATAATTGATTAGTATACGTTTAAAGGAATTTTAATCTCGTTTATGTATTATATAGAAATATTGGTGAATTTCATTTTTTTTTAATATTCTAAATAAATACAATATTGAATGATTATTTTTAACAAACTGTAATTATTACAGTTACTTATTTAGATTTAAAAGTACTTTTATGAATAAATACCACATTAAATATTTTTTTCTTTCAATAAATTCATTAGGTAAACTTTATATATGAGACTCAATTTAAGATAAATATTTTGAATATATGTATTTAACTATAAGATCTGAATTTACTCATTTTCACTTGATCCGGCAGCAGCACCATTCTCTATAATGGCATCAAAAGCGAATGGCTGGAATGCATAACCCTGGCCCTGATAGAATTTACTTTGGAATTCAACCCTATTAAGAAAAGGGAATTAATAATTTTTAAGACTTTCGTACAAAAAAGTATTTACCAATGTAAACGCAATGTATGCAAAAAGGCAGAAAGACCTTCCATTAACACCAAAATTCCAACGGTTAATATAGACCAAAAAGTAAACACTATGGTTAACATTATGCCACCAAGCCAGCCTTGTTGCTTCAAACCAATTGACAGCACCATATTCCACAAGACCTCAGCAAGCTCTATAAAAGGAAAATACATATATGTACATATGTATATACAAACATAAATATCACTTAACTTCCTCTGTCAACAAAAATCCCAACAAAATTTGTCAAAGTAAATTTCCCTATCTTAAACCTGCACACAATTAGTAAGTGTCCAGAATTGTCATTTTTGTTGCAGCAATTTTTGAATATGTCTGGACCTTGGGGTCTACTCTGTAATTCGAAACGAAAGAAAATACTTTCGAATTTGTATGTCTCGAATTACAGAGTAAACCCCCGGGACTTTAAAAAAAACTTAAGAAAAAACAAAATTCCACAAATTCTTTTTTTGTTGTTTTGCACAAGTTTAAGATTAATGAAAGGCAACTTTTTGATAGTACGCATTTAGATGAATTTAAAACGTCTTTCATATTCATACAGCACATGATGTTTTATTGCTGAAATGTGTTGTTGTTTATGACATTACGACTAGTTTCTTACTAATTAGTTAAACATTCGTTTGAGTTAACCAATAAACACATTTAAACTGGATTCAGCCAACTGTTTTTCAGTAATGGATTAAGAATTCCAATTTAGCTACATAGAAATGCCAAATTTGTTTTCAATTCAGATGTGGCGGATTTGTAAATAGGACAAAACTTAAAAACACGACACGCGCCCATCTCTAGTACGAATGCACTCTGTACATTTATAAAACATTGTTAAACCATTAACTTTAAGAAACTTTTATTTAACTTACGTTCAGATTACCTAAGAGGTCTTTGTTTTTAAAATTTTTTGGCAGTTTGCAGTTGGCACACAGTGCACCCTCAAACTCTAGCAAAAAATTGCTCCAAACCGAATATTTTTCTTTGTTTTTGTTTTTTGCTCATTTGCCTAAAGAAAGTCATAACTCATCCTCATATCGTTCTTCATATTATGTAAAAATTTCATACAAATATCTTGTTATTCAGCTCTTGAGAGCAAAATAAAATTTTTTTGCGTTATGACGTTGTTTGAGTAAATGAGCGATATGATTGATATCAAGGTGCATTTATCAGGTGGCAGCACTACACCAGGTGACTAATGTCATTATACCAATCTGAATGTCAAATTTGGATTGTGTGGGTATAAGCCTAAAAGCATGCTTTTATTTGGGTATCCATAAACTCCATTCGAATATTCAGTTTTGTATGGTGTTTGACATTTCCTATAAGAAACATGCAATCTGACGATGCTACCCTGTTTTTAAAAGTAAGAAGGTAATTTATACCAACAAAGTACATGTGGTTGTTGCTGTTGTAATATTTGTTGTAGAATCGCGGGTACCTGATTAATGTGCCTTGATTGATATCTTTCTATCTTTGACTTTTTCCACTTAACATGCACTAATGTAACACTTGGCAAACATTAGCGGGAAAACCACTAACCACTAAATATTAACGAAAAACCTTTTGATTCAGGCACGTGTTTATTATTAAGTTAATCACTTTCAAACATAACCAGAATCCAACAATATTGGAAACAGGGGGCAAATTACGGCACTCGTTATCGAACGAAATTACGAAATATTTGAATAGAGTTTATATGGAAATATTTCGTAATTTCGTTCGATAACGAGTGCCGTAATTTGCACCCTGTTTAACCTAATCAGTGCCACCAGATTAGGGGATTTGTCCCCAAAATGGGGATTTCGCCTCTAATTTGGGGACAGAAATTCGTGGGGAGGGATTTGGGGACTTTTCATTTTGAGATTTAACAATTTGCATGTATCAGGAAAATAATTAATCGTGGATGTTGACATAATATTTTACCACTGGTAACATTTCAGTTTTTCAAAATCACTTAGAGTAGTGTGGCAAACATACTTTATAATGGAGATGGTATTAACATCATGGTAATACCGGGAACATATATGTACACATAGGCAAAACCGTGCTCGCAGCTGCAGAACTAGCTTTTTGTCAATTAAATTTTTTTTCTTTTGAAAAAGAAAAATGACTTGAAAGTTTTGATTGTGCAATTGTTCTACGCACGGTTCTACCTTAGTTATTGTGTCACGCATAAAAAACTATATATGTGTGATTCTCAGAAAATGTGTTTTTCACTGAACTTGTTAAAAATTTGCAATTTAAGCACATTACAAAACAACGATTTGATTCGGTGTATGGAATTTTGAAAAATGTTATAGATCCAAAAGTGGCATTGACCGTATATGAAAACCAATGGAATAAAATTGCTTATATCGACTGGCGGAAACAAACAAAACAAAGTTTTCCTAAAGACATATTTGGCTTTTGGGCAATAGTATATCAGTTCGAAGATAATGCCGGAAATTTCTTCTTTCGTGAAATTGCAGCTGCTGTGTCCAACCTGTTGATAGTGCCAATAAGTAATGCCTTTGTGGAGAGAATAGTTTCATGCATGAACACTACAAAACCAAATTAAGGAATAATCTGCAATATGAAATGTTAGAATCTTTAATAAGAATAAAATCACATTTAAAAATTTGTAAGATCTGCTACTACAAATTTGAGCTTTCTGAAGAAAAAAAAAAGTTCAAATCGGAAAATATGTACAAGCGAGTTGTAGAGGACTGAGACGAACTTGATGTCTATGATAGACTTGGGTCGAACTCGTTCACTAGTTCATTTTTGCAACAAACCACTGATCAAACCCATGTAATTTAAAGTCTAGTCTATGAAGTTTTGGATTGGGAAATTATTTAGAACATTTCGATTGCAAAAATGTATGTGTGTATGTAATATCTTCTTAAATTCGTATTCACCCCTATCGTGAATAAAATTTGAATTTTTTTTTCTCATGAAATTTTCACTCCCCATGAAGGGAAATTTGCAATCGTGAATTTCATGGGAACGTTTGTTCCCCTATCAAAGCGTAGTGAATGTAAAAAAAAACGGGAAGATAACTTGTAAAGCTTCAAAATTGATTGAAAATCAAACAAATTAAGTTTACGCTACATTTACCCATGAAAGTACTTTCTTGAAATTTCTGTATACGTATTATGAATAAAATTTTAATGAAATAATGACTTTCGTGAAAATTTCTTGTTAACTTTCATAGGAAAGTGAAAGTTCATTTTAAAAATGTCGACGAAAAATAAAGTTGAATAAAATTGTTTTGTTCACTTCTTAATAAGAGTTACCAAGAATATCACCTACACAAATTCATAAGGCAATAAATTGGGAAAAAGTATTACTTTTAATATTGTAATAATATTATTGTTTTCAAAAGGCAATAATTGTCTTCTTCCTGTACATTTGAACGTAACATATTATAATTCTTTAAATATTTATACAAAATAAGGATAATTTATAATATCTATTTACCACAATCCTGTATATTTGTACAAATCTTTGAAGGGAGTAACACTGTTAACATTTTTTTCATTTTACTTTCTGAAAACATCAAAAATTTACTTTCTTGAAAAAATCGTTGAATGCTGACTGGAAATTAAAAACAATGTGAATGTGGTAGTAAAAAAATGTAATTGTATTGCTACTTTCTTGCAATTAGTTTCATGTGTAAATGGTAGGTTAAGAAATATAAGAAATACACATATTTCGGGTTTTAAATGAAATGTTATAGAGTGTAAAGTTGTGTTTTTCATTGTTTTAGGCGCCGTGCAAATTTTTTTAGCATACCACAGCCATAAAATTTACTGCATATCAACCTAAGAGCTTCACGATCAATGAAAAAATATATTCCAAGGAATTATTGTTATTAATTTGTAGACATTATTTATTGATCTTACCCTAAAAATAATTATTTTCAAACGAAGGGAAAAGTTAAAAAATCCATGTGAAAAATATTCACGATAAAAGGAATCAAGAAAGGGAACACATTTCAGGGGAAAAATTAATCACGATTGCAATTTGGGGAAAAGGGAAATATTTCGAGGAAAAAACTGTTCACGATAGGGGTGATTATTTTTTTGCTATTATCTTCTTCAGATTGTTTACTGCGACTGAATCCAATCGAATCAAAACAATGGATGAAAAGGTAAATCCTAAATTTTAGTTTTATATTCTGACCTCAAAAACTAATACTCTTTTATGTACCTTCTAAAATTAAACATTAATATTAATTGATAATATTAATTAATAATATTTTAATAAATAAACTTGAAAGTGCCTTTTTGTTGATTGTTAAGTTTTTACACACATACATATGTAAATATATGCATGTACAATTGAATTTTATGTACGTTTTAAGTTAATAAAAACATTTAAAAAAATAAAAATAAAGAATTTGGTCAATTGTACTGAAAAAAGTAAAATTTTTCTTGTAACTTTGTGAAAATCTTATTTCGCATCCCTGCGCATATGACTTAATAATCGTTTTTTATGAATGATATATTTTTGGGGACGAGTTAGGATTTTTCTGTTGAAATGTTGATTTTTGGGGACATGACGTTTTAAATTGGGGACAAGAGTAAAAATTTTTCTGGCAGCACTGAACCTAATACACACTTGTCTGAATCAAAAAGTTTTTCATTGGTATTTGCTGGTTACACTTTTTTTGGGAAAAAGTTTGTCAAGTGTGGTCGTATCTTTACAGCATGACACTGTGAATTTTATTGTTTAGGAAAAACGGGATTTAATAAATCCCGAAAATTTCGAGATTTTCTGCAACGGGATTCCCCGTTCGGCATCTCTACGTACAGTAGAAGAAAAAAAATACGTTCTTTACGAATTTAATTTAACAACCTTTGATGGTTTTTCTATTAAATTAAAACTTCTATCTGAAACTTCTATCAAAACTAAATTTTAACATGTTATTTTCAGAAGTTAAATTAGCATAAAAGAAATACTTACGGGCATGAGCCAATGACAAAGCCCAAAGACGCAAATATGATGCTGTGTGAGAGACTGATCCCAAAACGTATTCAATAGTGTGAATACCTTGGTGAATAAATATTTCTGACATTTCCTCTTCATCATGATGAGATCCACCACCATGACCGCCTGCCTGACCATTCGAAATACCAACTTCAGCATCACTGGACCCAGTAATTGGTTGAATCTTTTATGTAAGTAAAATAATTTTTTATAAAATACAAATAAATGGAATCAATTAAAAAAAAAACTAAATAAAAAATACAACATATTTTAGCGGTTCTAACTAACCTCTTCCTGTTATGTTTTAATTTCATTTTTAAGGGAAAATGCATTTTTTTTTTGTGAAAGGGAAAATAGTGTTATTCGTATAAAAGTTACAGGACAAAAAAATTAAATAAATAAAGAAATAAAATAAGGAACATGATAATGTTGACGATGCTGATTATGTTAATCGGGATTTATTTGTATTTTTATTGTTTTATAATGAAGTGGAAATTTTATATGATTTCTATGAATTTAGATGCATGTTAAATGAAAAAATTTAAATCATTTTATATATACAAACTAAACTTACATTGGCCAGTCGACGTCGTTTCATTATTTGAAGTGGTTTGCCCAAAAACATAACAGGTATACAAGCTAATGCTATCAAAACCAATACGGTTTGAAAGAAACTTTGACCAGCAAACATATAAACTTCACAGTCTTTTGGAGGAACTTTTGGTGTATTGAATAAAACCATATCAATGAATGTAATCAAAATTGAAGGTGCGCAAGATGCAGAGTAAGGAGCTGAAATATAAAACGAAACGTTGCCAATTATTTTCAAAAACAACTTCGAATAGAAAAAAAAAAATTACCCTTATTTGTAGCAGCATACCGATTCCATTTGATAAACATCAACAAGGCCATGTAGAAAAACAAGCAAATTAAGAATATGATTTGTGGGATGAATTCATACACTAGAGATAAACGATTCTTGAAATAGGTATGATTTTGATAAGACATCAACACTCCGAAAATCATGTGTATTACACCAAATATAATCGAAATTTTCATTTTATAGGCATTTTGGAATATGATTTTATTGGCACCAGCAACTTGCCATATCGGATCCATGCCAAAGGGATATGGAGTACCAGTATAATCACTCACTTCCGGATTTAGTTGCAAGTATTTATTAGTCAAAACGGTCGAGGTATTATAATTAACCTGCCAATGTGATCCAAATATATTTAGAGACTTGGAAAAGATATCATTGTAAATTAAACCGGTGTACATGGAAAATACACCCATAAGAAAGATGATGTAGCGACCACCAAAGAATATATTCCATATTTCATTGTCTGTCTTCTGAGCAGCCAAACCTTTTTCCTTACGTATCATCCAAAGTCCAAATAATGCCATTATAGCGCCATGACCCAGATCTCCAAACATTACGGCAAACAGAAAGGGAAATGTTATAATGGTGTAGGGTGCTGGATTCATTTCCCTATACGTAGCTACGCCATACGCATCGATTAATGCTTGAAAAGCTTTGGTGAACTTGTTGGTACGATTGTACGTTGGGGGATTTTCAAACGTTTGCATACGATTTAAAATGGGTGGAACAGATGACCCCGATCTTTCAGTACCGCGACGCAAAGCCAGCTGTATAGTTTCAATGTCCAGAACAGGCACCCAACATTCGGCAATCAAACACTTTTGCGTTACATCCAAGTTGAATAGATTCAATGTATGATAGATTGCTTTAATTTTGCGAACTTTGACAAACCAGTTCTTAAGATTTTTGGCGGCAGCTACCAAAACCCGATGACGATGATCTTGCGTCTGGCCCAACACAGTGTTTAAGTCTTCAATGCGTGTCATAACACCCATAGCCATTTCACGGCGATCAGCTGGTGCCTCTGGACATGGATACAGCGTAGCTCTAAAGCCTTCACATATTTTCTTGACGCGCGTCTTTAACTGGTCACCTTGGAAGAATATAATGAATACGGATTTGTACACTTGATCACCCTGAAATTTAATCAATCAAAAAAATATACATACATACATTGTACAAATTTGGCTTTGGAGGCTTTACATTACATGCATTTGATAATAGTAATTGATTCATAAATTATCACTTTTGCTTGGAATCGTATCAAATTCTTTTTGCTACAAGATTATCATATCGCTCATTTAGTTCAAGAATGTCATAACTCAAAAAATGCGTTTTTTAAGTGAAATATCCAGAATAATTCAACATTTTGTATTTTATCTTGAGTAAAAATATAATTTTGTTATATAACATTACTTGTATGCATATCGCTCATTTACTTCAATAAAGATTTTTCAGTTAATAATGCAGAACTAATCTTCTTGTTTATATGTATGTATTGTGCAAAATTGCATCCCAAATATCTTTTATATTCATTGAGATAAAAGTAAAATTTTGTTTTTCCATTGTGTGTAAACTGAAAACTTTAGTCAGTTTCAATAATTTCTTTTTAGGTTTTTTTTTTGAGTTATGGCGTTGTTACAGTAAACGTGCGATATGTGTTAATGTTTGGGAATGTATAATTGTTTGAATATTATTCAATAAGGAAATTTCTAGTAAATGAATAAGTTTTTAATTTTATTTTATTATTGTATTTCAATAAAGAAATAAAATAAATAAATCTATCTAATTGCTCGAAAGTTTAAAAACAAATTCGTTTTGCCGTTTTGCAATTGATTTGGTGATGGAAATATTTGACATTTTAGATGATTTTTTTTTTTAATTTTCGATTTATTTTCCGACATACAAAAATATTCGATACATTTCAGTTTAGCACACAAAAGATTTTTTCTTCAGTGAAAAAAATACGGTAAATTCTTCGATACATCTAATTTTTTTTTTCGAATAACACAAAATAAAGTTTTTAAAATTACATACATATGTAAATATTTATGCTTAAGGTAATTAATTAAGAGTATGTACTTTGCTTACATTTGCCGGATCTTCCAACGGTGATTCAATCATAGCTTGACGCAAAAAGACATTGCCGCGACAAGCACGCCACAACATTCGCTCAAATGCTGGCAGTTTTTCACGCAAAATTACACCAGCCACAAAGCTATTGTTCATACGAAGAAATTTGTATTAATTATTAAAGATAATCCCTTTAATTTATTATTGGTGAATTAATACATATATGAAAACATTGCTTGATAGTTGTTTAAAATGTCCAATGAAGAACGGAAAAAATGTTTGACATTAAAACGTAGCGCAAACAGATTTATTAAGAAATTTTTTAAACAAATACAATCAATACACAATTATTGCAATTAATGTTGCGTTTCTTATGAGAATGAAATGTGATTTTTTATAGAAATTCTGAAAGCTTGGTTTTTTTTGCATAGTGAAATTAAAATTAAGAAAGCGTTTGAAATGAAATTTATAGCATTTACAAAATAAGTTAATAAAATACCAAATGTTTTCATTTTATTGCATGTGTATAGTTGAAAATCCTGCATTTTGCTTGAGTGTTAAGTGAAAGTCCATTTAATTTTTAATACCAGAAGTTAAAAAGCAAGAATTGATGAATAAAATAACAAACATTTCAATTAATAAATCCCAGTTTATGTGATAAAATTTTTCTTGCAGAAAGTCTTACTGTTTTGGCGAGATTGGAAAGAAGAACAGCCTTATTTTAAATTTAATAGTAAGCGACTAAAATTAAAGTTTTCAGGAGAAAATCTTTTTATAATATTTACATGCATAAATTGTCGCTTACGATAAAATTTTATAGCATTTATCTTAAATAATTAAATAATTATCAATAATTTTGGCATTTTGATCAGTCTAAACCATTGGCCTATAAAATTTTAATTTCAATAAAAAAGTTAACTTTTTACTACATGTCATTTACAATTAAATCGAAAATATATTCATGAAATTCGTTTTGATATCTCGTTCGTTACTTCAAAATTTTTATTTATGTATATATGTATATGTACATGTATGTATATATACATATAAAAAAATTCTGCAAGAAAAATTTCTTCAAGTACATTTAGTCAAACAAAGTCATAACTCAAAAAAACTAGTTTGCCAGAAAGCGAGTTTAAAATATTCAATTTACACACAACTTAATGGAAAAATAAAATTTTATTTTGTTTCAAGAGTTTAGTAAACCAGATATTTATATGAAATTTCTACACAATATGAAGAACGATATGATTAATTCGGCATCATTAACTCAAAAATTCCATTTTTTTTTAGTTATGACGTTTGAGTAAATGAGCGATATGTACTCATATATCGCCATCTAAAATGCAAAAGCCGTAACTTACATAACATTTCAAATCGACTTTTAACTGATTATGATCTAATTAACGAAAATTAGTCTACTCCCGAACATTTTATCCGTAAACAGAAAGTCAGTCACTCTTTTTTTAATTTTTCTATTGTATAGAGCATCAAATATCATTTGTGAAAGAAATTTATCGTATATGATTTTAAAAACGATTGCAGGACCATTATTACTTTTAAAATCACATGTGATTTGAAGTCATGCGATTTTCAGAACATGCCTAAACTGAAATTTATATGTAAACGTTTTTTTTTGCTTTTGTAAAAAAGTAAAAAGTTATGGTGTCGGCTTTTTCGATTTTAAATGACAATATGTATACTTTTAAAAAATACGGGGTTGCAGTGCAGCTATGCAATAGAGCTGCAAAACTATCGATAGTACTATCGATAGTATCGATAGTTTTGTTGTAAATGAAATATCGATAGTTTTTTCCACTATCGATACTATCGGTAAAAAAACAAGTAATTAAAAGAGTGAAAATAATCGAAGTCAGTAAACAGTAGCCGGCAGCTTTGAAGCAAATTATCCCTCGTTGATTTAAGTTGGTACAATTGCATAATTTTGGCGCTATTTGAATGCCAAAAGTACCGTAGCACCGCAATGACCCATTTAGCACTACTGGAATCTCTTTATATTTATTACATGCCAAAAATAGCACCCCTTATGCAAAAAATAATGCGTGCTTGAAGTGTAAATTAAAAAAAAATTTCCATAGAAAAACCGGTTTTAACGTTCACTTATTTTTTTGCACAAGGGGGTTAATCTTTAGCTCGAAGGTATTAGAAAATTATGTAAATCAAACGATGTTTTCCGTTACTTAAAGAATTGCTGGAGGAATGTTTTTATTCCAAATTCATCTGCAAATGTGGAAATTTTATTTTCCTACCAAGGAGAGAAGCCGACTATTTGCATCGACTGTGAACAATCGAATAAAAAAAAGGTTATAAACGTAGTATATCGTAAATGTTACTTTTATATTCAGATCCCAGCAACTAATATTCTTTGTGCACCTTCTGGCGTTTTGTTAATTGATTTTTAGTTAATTAAAAAGTACAAGTATTAAAAAAAAATAAATAAAGAATTAGGTACAATCGTACTGAAAAAATTTAAATTTTTTTTGAAATTTAGTACAATTTGTAAATATGACATCGCATCCCTGCTTCTGTATACATAAGTACTTAAATACATACATATGTATGTATATGAATTTATTTATAAATCCAAGTGTTATTCGACAAATAGTAGTCACAAGTATCTTAATAAATTCAACATCGTAGACACAAAGATAAATTTTGGTGGTACTGATATCGCGACCGCCGCCAATCGTCTCGGATTTATTTTGACATACCCTAGCGTGTTTCCCTACAAAATTTTTTTTTTAATTGTACCTACATACCTACATATCCAGCCTAATCTTCGATGTAATCATATGCGATAAAAATTAAATTTTTAGAAGAAGGTTAAAATTGTCGCTTACGATAAAACTTTACAGTTAGTGTCTTAAAAGTTATCAACAATTTTCGCATTTTGATAATTCTAAACCATGGGTAGGCCCATAAAATTATAAGTTCAATAAAAAAGTATATTTTCGATAATGTGCCGCTTACGATAAAATCGAAAAAAAGGCTTGATATATTTTTATATACTAATGAAAATGTTGAGGACTCTGAATTTTTTTTTTCGACTCAAATGTAGTTTATGTGGCAACTTTTATAAAACTATTCGATACTATCGATAGTTTTACATAAAACTATCGAAACTATCTAGTGGAGTGACTATCGATAGTTTTGCAGCTCTACTATGCAATGGCGTTTTCTTTTCTAGGGAAAATTTTACATTTATTGCACTTTTCAACGAAAATTGGTTTTTTGAAATAGAGATTTGATTAGAAATTATTTTATCACCCCTGACGATCGTAAATTTTTACTTTAAACTAAGGCCGGGTTTATATATGTGTGACCTGTGCCACAGAAAGCGTAACCACTAATTACTAATGAAAAACTGTTTGATTCAGATATGCATTTATTGATTCAAACAGTTTCCAATAATGTTGGAGTCTATAAAATGTCTTATTAGTTATTTATGTATGAAACTGTTTAACTTAATAAACACGTGTCTGAATAAAACAGTTTTTCATTAGTAATTAGTGGTTACGCTTTTTTTGACACATGACCCACATGAAATGTCAGATGTAAACTCAGCCTCACGCTAAGTTTCATATTTTCTTAATATAAAAGTTTAAAAATGTTGAAATTCTTTCTAGAAAAGAAAACGGCTTAACAAAAATAATAAATACATGAAATACTGAAGTATATTTATTTAACATAATGTCTTTATTTAATTTAAAAAAATTGGCTTGTTTTTATGGTTAAGCAATTGTCTATATGCATTTCGTTCCCGCTTGTGGAACTCGTCAGTAGACTTCAACCCAAAATATTTTTGATTTCAGTTAACAAACTCCGTATGTTTGTAGCAAGACTCTTAATACTATATTGAGAATCACAATATACAAACATAATAAGTTTGAAAACCGCAAACAAAAATCTTACAAAACAAGCATCTTTATTCAACTGTGCATCTATATATCGTTAACTTAATACGAAAAGGCCCTAACTCATTTTTTAATATTTTACAGGAGGAGGAAAAAACTAAATAAAAAAAGATGCAATATTGATACAAAATTTTTTTAAACGCAATTTTTATTTAAAACACTTTACATAAGCACATAATATTGCGTTTAAAAAAATTTTGTATCAATATTGCATCTTTTTTTATTTAGTTTTTTCCTCCTCCTGTAAAATATTAAAAAATGAGTTAGGGCCTTTTCGTATTAAGTTAACGATATATATTTTTTTTAAATAATAAATTTTTTTATTAACTTTTTTTATTTCTTTGCTAAAATTTCCCTTGATTTCTTTTTTTTTAATTTTAAGCCACTATGCATGCATTCACATATTTTAAATAGAAATTAAAAAAATAATAATAATAAAAACAATAAATATACGCATGTATATCAGTGTGCATGATTTTAGGAATTATGATTTGCTTGATTTGAAAATTATGTTGCGAAAAGTCTAATTTAATATGTATGGTACCAACCATGGATAATATTCTTCACGCTCGTTTGATTTTTCCATAAAGCTAAACAAAGCAGTTGTAAAAAAAAAAATAATTATTAAATAAATTTCTATTAATAAAGCCCATTGCAATAATAATACAGTAATTAAAAAAATATATATGTATGTTTATAGTTTTTTCTTTGTTTAAACTAAAACCTAAAACAATTTTGCTTTTGTTAGTTTGTACAATCTTTAATTTAGGTTGACATACAAAAATACATACCCTAATTGTACAGGACCCATAGAATGGCCTGTACGTACTTCATCAGTAATTAAGGCACGTGTCATCGATTCAGTAGTATTATTCAAACCACCTTCTTGCTATAAAGGTTTTGTATATGTTTTTATTATGTAATTTGATTAAGTATTGCAAAAAAAAAAAAATATTAATTTCTTTCAAACATTAATTTGTATTTTGATTTATGTTGTTAATGGCAAATAATTAAATAAAATTGTTTTATTATAAAACATAAATATTAAGAGGCAAAGGCTTATTGAACCATAACCAAAATATGTATGTATTGAAATAAGGACACAAATAATTTATACCAAGTACAATGAGTTCAAAAATGAGTTACAACCCACCACCGATTGTTGGTTTTTTTTTAATTTAAATTATTAAATAAAAACAATTTAATGGTGTAATTAAATTATATATTAATATTTCAAGTTGAATATTTACTACACATACATACATATGTGCATAGTCTATAGTTCTCAAATAACTATGTACAATAATCTCTTTAGGGCCATTATTACAACTTAAAGTTAGTTAAAAGCAGGATTTTATCGGACGTATAAAAACTTTATCATATGCAAAATTTCCCTTTAACCTAAAGTGAGCGATAAATTACAGGCAAGTTTATCCTACCTGGTAAGTTAAATCCAATTTGCAAAAATGGAAAGCTTTTTATACGTCCGATAAAATCCTACTTTTAACTATTTTTAAGTTGTAATAATGGCCCTTAGAAACAAAAACTATTTGATTATGCTTAATTGATACAGACAAAAACATTCCGTACAATTTACATTTCTATGAATAATAAACAAACGCAGCTTAGAAGAAATTATTTTAAATTTGTACTTTACAATGTAAATTTTACGTTACTTGCATTAAGAGTAAAAATTATGTTTTAATAATCTTTCAATTCATTCTTGATTTTATTTTCCTAACCCCTTTGAGTAAATAATGAGCTTAACTTAAGAGTTTCGTATTTAGACTTCAACTACGACGATTTGGTACTAGCTTAAAGAAAAAATTTTGCAATGTTCTTTAATCTAGTATAAAATCGTCGTAGACGAAGTCGAAATACAACACTCGTAATTAGGCCCAATGTTCGTTTCGAAATATGTGCATTTTTTTTTTTTTTTTTTTTTTTTTGTTGAGGACAATCAAACTGAGCGTTAAGAATAAATAATTTATGATGATTTTTATGTCGATGGTAGTGATAATGGATAACTGATAATTTCCGTTTTTTGTTTGCGTTTCACTTTTTCATTGCTTTACAAGTCATGTTTTCATATTGCGCCGTGTTTCCTTAATTTATACGAGGATTAATTGTTTATTTTTTATTTTTTTAAATATTTACCCCAATTTTAAATTTTGTCCTGGTTGACTAGCACGCACACCTTCTTCACCCAAAAGTTGGGCTTGTTCATCTTCATTTTGATTATCGGCCATCTGTCGATAACGTCGGGATTTAAAGGATGTTGTATTATATGTTATCGTGGGAACCGCCTGGCAACACAACCGTTTGTCGTTTAGGGAAGGAAAGGCAAAACAACATTCATGGTTTCGCAGGTAAGCAGGGGTTATTTCGAGGATGTAGGAAGTGTTAGGTAAGAAGGATAGTTGGTACAAAAGGATTTTCGATTTGGCAACGTGTATTGAATGTAATTTTTTTTCAAACGTAAACAATTAACGAAAATTTTTTGTTTGATAAAAACCGAAAATGATAAAAAGAAAATAAAAAAATAACTAAAGGAAGTTGAAAATAAAAGACTCAAGATAGTGAAAAATATATATTTTATCTAAGCAAAGGTACGTACAAAAACACATGGTAAGAATACATATAAAAAGACAACGGTACTTGTTATGATAATGTTGATAGCTGGTTTTCCAAATACAAAATTTTAAAATATAACTTACAAGAATTAATTATCGTTTCTCAATATCTTAAATTTTCAAAATTTACAAAAAATCCTAAATGTACTATATACTATCCTCTCGGAGTTATTAATCATATTTTGGAAGGATATATGTATTAGAAAAAAATGAAATAAAACATTCACTGCATGGAACTAAAAAGCTTGGAGTCATTCTCCCAGAGATATGCGCGTTTTATGATGTGATGGTACACCAAAGATACACGTATTTAAATCTTTAAAATGGATCTCCTGAACAAAACTGGTTTTTACCCTTAAGTCCCTTTCTATTTTGCGCGTCACATATATATATATATATATATAGGGTGTTTTTTCAGAGGTATAGAACTTCGAATTGAAATAAAACACAAGAAAATCGTTTTAATGTCCATCAATTTGGCTTTATTGGAAGGATAATTTTATGCCATTAATGTTTAATTATGATTTCGGGCATGTGGCTGCCGCGGCTGGCTCGAATAAAGCCAATTCTACAGGTCCAATTTTCAACCACTTTTTCGAGCATATGGGGCCGTATGTTGGCAATAACGCCACGAATGTTGGCTTCCAAGTCCCCTAACGTTTCTGGTTTGTTGGCGTAGACGAGCGACTTCACATATCCCCAAAGAAAATAATCCAATGGTGTCAAATCACACGATCTTGGTGGCCAATTGACAGGTCCATTCCGCGATATTATGCGCTCATCGAATGTTTCCTTCAATAAATCGATTGTGACGTGCGCTGTGTGGCATGTAGCGCCGTCTTGTTGGAACCACAACTCATCCACATTCATGCCATCCAATTCGGGAACAAAATAGTCGGTTAGTCGGCTCCAATTGCTGTGCACGGTGGCGAATCGATTCATTCGGGTCCTCTTCAACAGTTTGCTCTACAGCGGCAATTGTTTCTTCGGTGCGCACTGTTCGACGTCTCTGCGGATGCGTATTATCACATAGAGTAAACGTAGTGCGAAAACGATCCATGGTTAACCGAATTAATTGCTCTGATGGACGATTATGTCGACCATAAAATGGACGGAGCTTGCGGTAAACTTCGCGAACTGAACCATTATTTTCGAAATAAATTTGCACGATTTGCAAGCGTTGTTCTTATGTCAACCTGTTCATGATGAAATGGCAAACCAAACTAAATATTAATCACTTGACAGCTGACAAAATTGCCGCCAGTTAAAAAAGTGATGCCAACTTAAAGTTCTATACCTCAATAAAAAACACCCTTTATATATATATATATTACTTTGATGACTTTGTACAAACTATCCTTTTCTTTTTTTTATCATTTTCTTTAATTCTATTTTTAATTTTTGAAAAACAAAAATATTAAAAAAATTTCATAAAACAAATCTAATGAATAACTTTTTAACGGCTTTAGAGCAAGTAACATTGTTGTGTGAAAAAAATAGATTTCTTGTAATCGTGGGTTCTAAAATTAATGGCTAGCATATGAAGGTATGTATATATATTGAAAGTGTAAATCATCCAAATAGAAGCGCCCTCCAGAAGCAGCACTCCCACATTCGGCCGAGTGTTTTTACACTAATAAATTTAAGAAACACCCAAAATTAAAAATTATTTTCTTTTGTTAACATATCCTTCTAAGGTGCTGTGGTGGAGAAATCACAATTTGTTTGAGCTCTGTATTTTTTATAATTTTGAAAATTTATAAGTTACATGCCACATATAATTCGATATATCCAAAATGATAGATATGTTACGAAATCTCAAATTAGAGCTGATGGAAAGAAAAAAGTAACATAAAATACAAATGCAAACCATGTGCACCAAAAAATTGTTTGTCGGTTGTACACGCAAAAAAAAAAAAAGTTTTAAAATCAAGAAAAAAACAATTTGATTTTAAAAACGTAACCTTTATGAAATAGAACTAAGTTTGTTTTCTGTTATTTTAAAAAGTTTTACTCTTGTTTTAAAAATGATAAATATTTTTTTTCAATGTATTTATTTACAATATATTTTACAATAATAATAATAATAATAAGTAAATTTGATTAAAAAAAAAGAAAATTTAACAGTTGTTATTAAGCTTCAGCAAGCTTAATAAACTAAACCTAATATTATATTTACATATAAATATTATTATTATATTTTGAAATCAAAAAAGAATATTTTTTGTTTGAAAAAAACAACAACCTTGATATAAAGTTAAACATATACCTGATATACATTAGGCATTTTTTCGTGAAATTTCATGAAATTTGTTGCACGCAACTTTTTTTATTTGCTATTATCAGCGCTATAGGAGAGAGTGATATATAAGAATTTATGTAGCATGAATCTCTGAAGCATTTCTGGCACTTTTTTAGATGTGATTTGCTTCTCCGGGCCTGCTATCGACAAATGAAAAAATTTTCAGGCAACTTCTTTCATGAAAAAATGCTTACTGCCAGTTTATATATAGAAGCCATGTGAAAATTCTCGTCTGCCTATTTATATTGAAAACAAAAACAAAGCACTCAAATTTGTTTTTGTTTTCAATATAAATACACAGACGAGAATTTTTACATGGCTTCTATAAACAGGCAGTTAATGTAAATCAGGTAATACTCAAATTAAAGGATTATGTTTTTGAGTTAAGAATGAAATATTGTTGAAGTAATAATGAAGCATTTTTATTTTAAAACTTATTATTTTTATATTAAAACTGAAGCGTTTGAATTAATAATGGAGAATTATAAAGTTAAGAATGAAAGGTCTTAAATTAGTAATGAAGCATTTTTGAATTGAGAATGAAACGTCCTAATTTAATAATGGAGAGTTTTTAAATTAGGAACGAAACATTTAAAATTAATAATATAGAATTTTCGTTTTAAAATTAAAAATATCAATTATTTTTTTGGAATCAAAATGCCCTTATTATGAACAATTTTAGATCTTCGACTGTAGTCCAAACCGCTAATGGAAGGAATTTTCATTTGGGTTATGACGATTTTTTTTTGTCCTCCAGGATAATGGACACTAATATACACTTGGTCATAATAATAAATTAATTATTTTTTTAACACGACGCAAATATCAAATGTTACTCGCTGAAAAATAAAATTTCCTTTATTTTTAAAACTTCAAATTCTTGATATAATAATAAAATATTTTTGTTTTTAAAATGGTTAAAAATACATTTTCTTTTTCATTATGACTTGAGTCTTTCTGCAAAACTTAACATAAATACAACAAACAGCGGTCTACGAACGGTATGATTTAAGTTGTTTTTAAGTTAGTTTTAAGAATATTTTAGAGTAATGTATAAAACTTACTCGAAATATGAAAGCTTTGGGAGCAGAAGCATATTAAATCTTATTTCATTTTAATGTATTAATTAATATATGTTTATAACTCTCAATTGTTCTGTAAATCTTGGTGCTGAATACAATTTTACGCAAATTAAGATTTTACATTATAGTCTTAAGATATTTCTTTTTGTATTTTACGGTTATTTATAAGTTTATCTGTATAAAGAATTAAAAAAAGGCTCAATAAATTTAAACTTAAACTTTCATTATGACTTCAAAAATTACAATTTTTATTTTAATAAGAAAACATTATTGTTTTTGAAATTTTTAAAATGATAGCGCTTATTTTTATTTTAAAATTGCTTCGTTATAAAAATAAGAATCTTACATATTAATTTATACAAGAAACATTCTTATTTTAAAAATAATTTTTAAAAATGCTGCATTTTTAAAACGAAAACACACATTTTTGTTTTAAAACTGCTTCGTTATAAAAAAAGAGAATGTTTCTTATAACGTTAATATATAACTTTCTAATTTTTATAAAGAAGCAGTTTTAAAACAAAAATGTGTGTTTTCTTTTTAAAAATGCAGCATTTTTTAAAAATCATTTTTGATATAAGAAGGTTTCTTATAAGATTAATAAACAACATTCTTATGTTTATAACGAAGCAGTTTTAAAACAAAAATGTGCGTTTTGGTTTTAAAAATGCAGCATTTTTAAAAATTATTATTAAAATAAGAATTTTTCTTGTATGATATTAATACAAAATATTCTTATTTTTATAACGAAGCAATTTTAAAACAAAAATAAGCGCTTTCATTTTAAAAATTTCAAAAACAATAATGTGTTCTTACTAAAATAAAAATTGTAATTTTTGAAGTCATAATGAAAAAGAAAATGTATTTTTAAAAACTTTAAAAACAAAAATATTTTATTATATCAAGAATATATATAGGAAACTATACTTTTACCGAGTAACATTTTATATTTGTGTCGTGTTAAAAAAAGAGAATTAATTTATTATTATGATCAAGTGTATATTAATGTCCATTACACCGTATGATCCTGGAGCACAAAAAAAATCGTCATAACCCAAATGAAAATTCGTTCCATTAGCGGTTTGAACTACAGTCGAAGATCGAAAATTTTTCATAATAAGGGCATTTTGATTCCAAAAAAAAAATAATATTTTTAATTTTAAAACGTAAATTCTATATCATTAATTTAAAACGTTTCATTCTTAATTTAAAAGCTCTCCATTATTAATTTAGGACGTTTCATTCTTAATTCAAAAATGCTCCATTATTAAATTAGGACGCTTCATACTTAATTGAAAAATGCTTCATTATTAATTTAAGACCTTTCATTCTTAACTTAATAATTCTCCATTATTAATTCAAACGCTTCATTTTTAATATAAAAATAATAAGTTTTAAAATAAAAATGCTTCATTATTACTTCAAGAATATTCCATTCTTAACTCAAAAACATAATCCTTTAATTTGAGTATGTTCAACTTTATATCAAGGTTTTTGTCTTTTTCAAACAAAAAATATTCTTTTTTGATTTCAAACTATTTTTAACCCCCGACTAAAAAAAGGGGTGTTATAAGTTTGTAGTGTGTGAGTGTGTGTCTGTGTGTCTGTGTATCTGTGTGTCTGTGTACAGGCCAAACGGCTGGACCGATTTTGATTTAGTTTTTTCTGTTTGAAAGATAACTTGATCGAGAGGGTTCTTAGCTATGTTTGAAGAAGATCGGTCCAGCCGTTTAGAAGATATAACATCTTTTTTGAAAAAAGTCGGGGGTTTTTTAAAATTTTTAATTTTTGTTATTTTTAAAACAAGAGTGAAAATTTTTAAAACAACAGAAAATAAACTAGGTTCTATTTCATAAAGGTTACGTTTTTAAAATCAAATTGTTTTTTCTTGATTTAAAACTTTTTTTGGGTGTAGTATTATGTTCCTTGTATTTCGAAAATAAAAAAAAAAAATATAAAAATACCAACGACTTTCCACTATTAGCCAATGGTATTTATAAGACAGTTTTGTATTACGACAAATGTTGAGCTACATAAATATAAAAAGCAGCATTAAAACATAAGATTTGACATATCAATCATTTATGAGGTACTCAAGTCTAGATTTGACAAACAAAAAACAAAACGGATAAAAACAAAAAAGGTCAACCCTGGACACTTGTTGAAAAAGAAGTAGAACTGCCGCGGACGCCAAAATAAAGGGAGTGTCCGGGTAAGAGAGGACGTATGGCAACCCTGCTCTTGTATCCTTGTTCAATGTCGATTTTTAATAGCGTGTTCAAATCTATATCTTATTTTTTTCGAAAGTCAAATTGATTGGCCCCGTTCTGTAAATCGAATCGATTTGAAATTTTACGATTTCCCAAATTAATAATGCTCCTGCAGACGTGTTTAAAATCATATACGATAATTTTCTTTCAGATATGGTATTTAAAGCTCTATTTGACAAAAAAAAAATTTTAGTCTGAAAAATATTTCTACATCAAGAAAATTTCGTCCTATGTGAAGGCATAGGTCGTGTATAGTCAGTCACAAAACCTTTTTAAAATTCTGTTAATAACATCCTGGGCATATGGTCTAGTTACTCCGTCCATACTTGTGCAACCATATTCTACTAAATAGAATATGTAATAAATAAATAAATAAATTTCTATTATCGGATTTATTGATTTATTTTTTATTTACTTCAGTTTTCCAAAATTGTGCGATTTCAAATAGACTCGATTTACAGATTAGGGCCGGTTATATACATAATTGTGTGCTAATCCTCTTATGTATATAAATATTTTTAATCCAAATCTTGTTCAAATCTTTATGTTCTTCAATGTCAATTTCTCATGTAGTTGTGTACTTATTTATCTTTAAAATTTCCCACAATTATTATTATATGGTATACCACCAGGGTGTCTCCTTCCAATATCCAACAGTAATTTACTTATATGCCCAAAAAAATAGTCGTGTTTTAATCTTTTGTTAAAATCTAATCTTCCAATATCAAATCATAATGCAATTGTGTTCAAAAACTAATGTAGGTTAGGTCGAAATATTTTGAGACCAGAATTGATTATTGGATCTTTCCAATGGATTTATTGTTTCCACGATTTGGAAGCGTTGTTCTATAGTTAAACGATTCATGATGACTTGCCAAATCTTACTGAATAGTAATGTCAGCACAGTTTGACATGCTCAGCTGTCAAACCACATTAATCCATATCGACATCTATAGTTCTCATGCAGATAAAAAAAACAGCCTGTATTACTAGCAACTTTAAATGATTATAGCTCATGAAACACTGAACAGATTTCAATTGAATGACTTTTCGTATAACTTTTGTGAAAATTAGCGGCGTTATGTATAATAAAAAATTGGCATGAAGTTAGCATAAGTGACAAAATTGAACTACGTTTGACGTCTATACAATTTTACATTAAAAATCACCCCATAATGTAGTCTTAACACAAGACGTTAAGAAAATGTTCAATTTTGCCACTTATGCTAACTTCATGCCAATTTTTGATTATACATAGGGCCGTAGATGTATAATGTGAGTATATACCGCATCATAAAAACTGATTATATACATATGTATTAGATGTCAAAATTTTTTTTATTTTTTTAAATACATACATATGTATGTATATACGTAAATATGTTCTCGTACATATACATATTCCTTAAATTAGTAGTATACATAGATAATAAGTTAACAAAATAATATAACAAATTTTAACAAAAGCATAAAATAGAATTTAAAAAAATATATAAAATCAAACAATCTTTTGCATTAAGATACTGATAATATTATAAAAAACGCATTAAAAATATTTTCCAGCTTTATATTTTTCTACATTCCGTCATTTTGCCCAAATTAAGAACGTAAAAACAAAAACTATTCAGAAAGTATGTATTATGTATACATGTATAGATATTAAAGCAATTAGTAGAGTAGATTTACAGTGGATATGATGATGTGATGATAGAAGACTATTAAATTTTTTTTATAAATTTCTTTATATTTGGAAGAAAAAATGCACATATTAATTTTAAGTGGTAGTGTGTGTTTTAAACAAAATATGTTTTATTTAAAAAAAAAAAATTGAATTTCAAGTTTTCTTTTCACTTTTGTGGTAGGTGGGTAACAAACAAACTAAATATTTGTGTAATTGAGAACTTAAATGATTAGGTATAAATTTGAGAATTTTTTGTGTTAACAGTAGAAACTATAACTGCTGTTTAAATCTCAATACATGCTGTGTATAAAAGAAAAATAAATCCGTAACTCTTCTAAACAATACATTAATTATATTAATATTTACATAAAATATATAAAAAATTAATTAATTAAAAAATCAAACTAAAGGGAATAAACAAAAAAATTAATTAAATTCATAAAAATAACAATGTGCACCTCTCAGTTGTGTTGTCAAAAGGTTAAATACATTTTTAAAATATATTGACATTATTAGAGACTTTTTTGTTAATTTAGAACTTTCAATATATACAAAAGCATTAAAAAGTCATTAGTTCTTGGTTGGCAGTTAAATTGTTTAGTGAAATGTTAACAGGCGAAGCGCAAAACTTACCTCATCAAAGAAAACTTGAGTTTTACGCAAAATGTGTTTCAACTCTGTCAACTCTAAAAAGTTTCGCTTCAGAGCTTCTGCATTTTGATTAACTTCTCGCAATTCATTTTCAAGTTTTTCAAAAGTTGCCTTAAATTTAAAATTAATCGATGTACATTTGTTAATTTTTCTTGTTTCAACATAATACCTCCAAGTCAATCATCTCTCTGGGTTGAGGAGCTTCAGGACTTTCTCCGGTATCTAACATAGGAATACCATCTTTCTTGATTTCCATTTCTAAATATCGCAATTTACGTTCCATTTCGTCACAACGTCGCACTTCGTTAACGAATTTTCGTTGAAAGGCATTAACATCGGGATTTAACTAAAAATAAATAAATTATTTATTTTACTTTATTCCTTGAACAAAAATAAAAATAAAGTTCTCATTTAATATAAAAAATACCATGTTCACGTGAAGATTTGGTAGTTTGTATGAAAAAAGCAAAATTTCACGTGAACATAATGTTCGCCCTTTTTTCCGGATAATTGAGAATATGTCAACCTTATATTTTCAACGAGCCATGTTACAATATCTTTTAACCCCATCAAATAAAGATACAAAGTGATAAATTTAGTTTTGACTTACATCTCTGAATTGCACTAAACCCAATTCCCCTAGTTCCGATACGCATGCATAAGCCGCCTCGCTTTGCAAAAACAACTGACATAAAGTCATTTCCTCACTACGAAATAGTGAACCCATTTTATATGGCGCAAAAGTTTTCTAATAGTGTCTTAACAATTCAGCGCGGTACTTTATTTTTAAGAAGTTCACCAGCAATTAACCTGTAAGGAAGAAAATAAGTTTGTTTAGGATTTGAGATAAAGTTATTTTTTTTTTTAATAATTGCCAAGTAATATTTTTATTTATTTTTTTTATGTATGGATGTACTTATTTCTAGTTTACACTATGCAAGTCTTATTGCTAAGCGGATTAGTTTGTTAAGAGAGAGAGAAAGAGAGACAAGGGGAAAAGAAACGTTTCTGTTCTCCTCGTATCTCTCTCCATCAAACTAATCAGCTTAACAATAAGACTAGCATATTGTAAACTAGGACATACACCAGAGCTGCCCACAGAGAGAAAACCGAGAGAAATGTATAAGCGCATGTGTATTCATTTGTATTAAACCCCGATTGACGTTCGGCACTCTGGTGCCAGTTTGAACAGCCTGGACATACACACATACATAAGGCTCAATCAGACATGACATAACCATAGCCATAGAGATTATAGATGAATCGCCATAACGCCATAACGCCATAACTCTCACCATAGAAACCAATTGAATTTTGGTTTGGTTATGGCTATGGCGTTATGGCTATGTCACGTCTAATTTAAGCTATAAGTATGTGTATACATCAGGCTTGTCAGATTTTTTCCGACCTACTTCGCCAAATTGATTTCAAAAATCGCCAAAAGTAGCCAAAAATCAGTTTTATGTAGTTTTTCTTAGTATATATTTGATAATAAATTTGTTTTTAATAAAAATTTTTATAAAATGATCGTGTCAAAATATATCAGAAAATCGCCAAAATTAGATATAGATTCGCTAAAATTATTTCTTGTAAATTTTTCTCATCCAAATTCAAAATGCATTAATAACTATAATTAATATAAGAAAAATCATCAAATTCAATGTTTTAACTTCTTGCAGACAAGTTTTAGTAGGATTTATTTTTGAAACTGCTTCTTCAACAAACTAATTTTCCTGAATAAGAAAAATTTTTAAGTTCAATTTTGTTAAAAAATAACCCTAAGGCTGAGTTTACATCTGGCATTTCTTGTGTGTCATTTGCCCAAAAAAGCATAACCAACTAATTAATTACTAATGAAAAACTGTTTGATTCAGACATGTATTTATTGATTTAAACAGTTTGCAATCATGCTGGCTTCTATAATACTGTATATTAGTTATGTATGAAACTATTTAACTTAATAAATACATGTCTTAATCTAAAAGTTTTTCATGAGTAATTAGTGGTTACGCTTTTTTTACGCTTGTGTGCCACATGGCACACAGATGGAAAACCGGCCTTATAATCGCCAACAAATTTATTTATCGTCAGTAAAATCGCCAATAAATTTATTTATCGCCACAAAAATTTTGACGCCAAACAAGTTGAAAATTGCCACATTTGACGAGAAATCGCCACATCTCACAGTAGAGCTGCAAAACTATCGATAGTGGCTCCATTCGATAGTTTCGATAGTATTTTTTGATGCCATCGATACTATCGATAGTTTTTGATTCTTAGAAACACCCCTTTTACACACGGAAAGTTTACTTTGCAAAGTCTTAATTCAGGTGTGTGAAAGACAGAGTGATAAATACTATCTCTTTCTGTATTTCTCCCTGCTGAATTAAGGCTTTGCAAGGTAAAGTTTCCGTGTCTATAAGTGCTAAAACTTATCAATTGTGTATTTTTCTAATATAAAATCTTGAATTTTTTAATCATTCCATAAAGTAAAAAGAAATTTAATTTTTTTTAAGACTTTTAGTTCCAATGTTTTTAATACACCTATTCAACAAACATATATACACAGTTTTATAAAAAAATACATAAACGAAAAAGCAAACAGATAGATAGATGGGTCAATAAAAAATAAATTAAAAAGGAATAAAATAAAAAAAATCTTTCATCATTACTTAAACTATTGCAGTTAGCTAAAAAGTATTCGTTTAACAGAAGGAGAAGCAAACTATTTAGCGTCACCTTTTATTTAAAAGTAAAGAGCGTAGACAGTCCAGTGGTCGTGAAATTTAGCCCCCGTCAAGTTTCTTCATGTATCAAAGCCGTTGGTACATAATTGTATTTTTATGCAATTTGCATCTAGTAGATAAAAACTGACATCTTGTGTTGAAACAAATCAAAACTAATTAGTTTGTTTCCACATTTATATATGTAATGATAAACATTACCAAACCAGGAAGCGAAATTTGAATGTTGCATTTTTTATTACACAGTCGCCATCATTCCGTTTTTATTGACTTTGATTTTTTCTCTTTTAGAGTGTTTTTGTCGATAGTATCGCTATCGAAAAAAAAATATCGATAGTCCACTTAAAATAAAACTATCGATAGTACCATCGATAGTTTTGCAGCTCTATCTCACAGCCCTGGTATACATTTGTCGAAAATTGTATAGCAAAAATAATATCGGAGATCTAAGTCCCGGTTCACACACTTCAACTCGTAATTCAGCTGTAAGAAAGACGGCTTTCTCCGTCCAAGTTCCATTTTGCATCCATGCTAAATTTATGCCAGTTTTTTATAGATAAGGCTGTATGTATTTAATAAGTACCACACAAAACTAATTTTACAGAAAACGAGTTGTATTATAATGTATTCTTTTAAATTAACGGGGTGTCGCACGATGTCACTAGAAATCGTTCGATCTAATACTTATATTGAAAAAAACAAAAAATTTTCAAATGTTATTGCTGGTTTTTTTTTTTTTTTTTTTTTTTTTTTTTTTTTTTTTTTTTTTTTTTTTGCTTATCACTACTTATGTATTATTAATAACTATCAATAAGTTTATGTCTGACATTGGTCGGGCCTAATAATTATATTTTAGATTTAAGATTTTATTACTTATTGTTAGTTCATATTTGAAGATACAATCAACATGTAAAAAAAAAAATAAGAAATCCTTGTTTGCAATACAAGTTGTCGATCGAACGTTTGCTTGTGACATCGTGGGACAGGCCTAAGCCTGGCTTCTTCCGTATAGAAACTCTAACCTAACTTACTATCATCTTCTATATAATTAATAGGCAAACATGTTTTTTGTAATCCCTTTTACGCTGCACCGATTTTAAAAAGATTTATATGGTTTTAAAGGATTTTTTATACAGATGTGCAGAATCTATTGAAATCGGTTTAGTATTTTGGGAGCTATAAGCCTTTAAAGTTGCTGCTACTACATGCAAACATAACACACACACACACACGCGCATTTATTGAAAAATATTAGTTTTTTTCAACATTTGACATTTGATTTCATGGCATGCTTCTTTTGTTTTTTTATTTCTTTTTCAATACTTATTTTGCTTTTATTTATTTCTTACGTGTGCTTTGTTGATATCTGCATGAGATTTAAAACAATTTCTAGTCACTTGCAAAGTAATTAATTTATAAACTAGTGTTTTTTTGTCAACTGATTATTTTATTTACTACAGGGAAGTAAAAAAGAAGCAAAGCGTGTGTGTGTGTGTGTGTGTGTGTGTGTGTGTGTGTGTGTGTGTGTGTGTGTGTGTGTGTGTGTGTGTGTGTGTGTGTGTGTGTGTGTGTGTGTGTGTGTGTGTGTGTGTGTGTGTGTGTGTGTGTGTGTGTGTGTGTGTGTGTGTGTGTGTGTGTGTGTGTGTGTGTGTGTGTGTGTGTGTGTGTGTGTGTGTGTGTGTGTGTGTGTGTGTGTGTTTGTAGTACCCCTGCAAATAATATTGGAGTACGTGGTCCAATCTAGATGAAACAGACTAGGTACATCATGGTCCCATGTAATGCAGTCATGGATCATGTCGTTTTCATACAAGCATTCAATGCTGTAAGATAAGTGTTCGTGTTTAAACGAATATGATCGTTCTTCTTAGGCACTCACAAATTGTATGCGAGTAGTCTATAAATACTCCATATGGAGTAGTTTTAGGGTTAGTCCGATGTAATGCAAAGTTGGACCATGTGGTACAACCCTAGGACATCGCAATGTTAAATCGACCACCTTTTTTCATACATTTTGAGTAGTTTTGTGGTACTCCTACTCCTCTTTGGACTAGTCTTTACATGCATTTATGGACTAGTCGCATTATTTGCAGGGATTTGTCTTGATCTTATTTTTTATTGTATTAAAGCCATAAGATGTACTTAGAGCAAGAGAGTTCAATAAATTGAATTCAGGGCTATCGGGAATAAAATTCCACGTGAAATTTTTTCACGTTCCAATTAGAATTTTTTGTTTTCCCTATTACTTGCTATTAGTTGGAAATAATTCCACAGAAAAATTTCACGTGGAATTTTATTCACGATAGCCCTGATTAGCTTGGTTAAAGGGATTTTGTTTGTTTTTTTTTCAAGGCACATTCACCAGGTAGTAGCGGAAATGCAGCTAAGCTATTTTTTTTCCAAATTAAAGTTCATCCGAAACTTCAAAAATTGTTTAAGAGAAATTAAAAAAATTTTTAAACATTTTCAATGCGAAAAATATTTTATTAAAAAAAAATTTTTTGAAAAAAATTTAAAAATATGAAAAAACTATTAAAAAATTGTGAAAAGTGATAAACGTTGCAATTTTTTGTTAGTGGTAGCTGTCGTGGATAAATTTTTTCAACTTTATGTGAACTTTGAAAATGTTACGTAACAGAAAAAATTACTAATTTTGTAAAAAAAATACGTATGTTTTTCTCATTTATTTATTTAATTGATCATACGTGTTGCCTGCATATATTATGTACGAGTATGTATACTAAATACATCTGCCGAATGTAAACTTTTGATATTCGCGAATTCGAATTCGAATATTTAAAACGTACCTTAAAGTTTATGAAATCTACCCAAAAATGTAATAGTTGTTAAATAACATTTGAAAATTATACAAAGTTTTTATAATAAATTAAATGAATTGTAGTCAAACTGAATTTAACTGGTTCTGAATTCCTCATCTTTCTTTATCCCTTTACATTCTTAAATATTCCTAATATATGTATGTACATAAAAACTTCTTTTTATATTAAACTGCAACATATATTAACATTAAATCCACTAAATACATAGAAGGAAATGGTATTTGCAGAAGTTTAGGAAAAGGTTTCTAATATTATCATGGACAAAAAAGCGCCCTTTCAAAAAATATATTCTTCCATATATGTACATACATGACAATATCAAATTATTTAGTTTTAACATTTTTGTTGGTCAACTTGAGGCTACAGTATTTAAGTTTTGAGAGATGTATTGATGGAAACTTGCATACATAGACGTATTTTCATAAGGATATTATTTTAATTTTTTATGCAACAGAACTTAAAAAAATATGAAAACAACAGTGAAATGCATCTAGGAACTAGATTGTGTGCCCCTCCAATTTTAAGTATATTTTTTTAATGGGCAAATATCTATTGAAAATGTAATGTAGAATGTAATTCACCATGGCAATCTTTATTGATCCTAGATATAATTTTTTTTCTTTCACGCACATTTTAGATTGATTTGAAGATGGCCAAACGGAGTCATCTTTAAGCTCTCTGAAATACCCGACGACTTCACTTATAGAAACTAGTGAAAGCGACCGCAAGGCTAATGCCAATTCTCGTCTTGATGTTTGAAATACTGCTCAGTCATCAATACGGAAAACTATAGCAGATTATTTGGCAAAAAACGCATAGCAAAAAAAATATAAAAAATTAATTTTTTTTTTTAATTATTACAAACTAATATTTGTGTGCCATTCATTTAAATTTCATTTTGGATTTATCAATTTCATTCAGCCTTATCATGAATTCCATATGTGAAAATTTCCGAATGAAATTTTTTGTTCACATGGTTTTTAATTTCGTATCTACAATTCGAATAAAATTAAAACCTTATATATTTCCAATTTTCCCAACATACAAATCTTTGTGAATGATTTCCTTCATAAATTGTCAAAATATTTCGCAATCTTATGAAGTTTTTTGACATACGTTCGGAAATTTCCATGTGAAATTTTATTCATGATAAGCCTGATTATATATTTTTTTAAACGAATACGAATATCTAGAAACGGCCGAATGTTTTGGAATTCCAATACACATCACTAATGCATACAGAGTTTAGGAATAAGCTCTCTATAAAACCATAATTTTTGGAGTTTGAGGACACTTGGGAAGAAATTTAAAAAATAGTTTCGCCAATATATGGAGTACGTTCATATGTAAGCTTATTTAATTTTTGTCTAGCACTGTGCTAATCTAACAAACGAATTTAAAACAATGAATTATATTTAATTTTTTTAAATAAAAACTTTTAACTATTTAATTTATTTTTTATCTCATTGTTACGTTATTCCTGGGGGGAGGGGGTTCACAGTTTTGTTACGATCTGTTACTAGGGGGAGGGAGGGGGTCAAAAATCGGGGAAAACAGCGTTACGTAATATATGGACAGCCCCTAAGTATGTGTGTGGCTGTGTTTTAATGAATTATTTATGACGTTTTAGGAAACAGCTGATCGATATTGTTATGTAAAAAGTAATGAAAATGGTTAAAGGCTCAGTTAGCCGACTGTAATGTAATGTAACTGTAACGTAGAAAACAGCTAATCGATATTTATATATGAAAAGTAGGCTACGTTACATTACATCTCTACAACCATTTTCATTACTTTTTACATAAAATCGATCAGCTGTTTCTTACTGCTGCAGTTACATTACATTACAGTCGGCTAACTGAAACTTAAGGCTCAGTTAATGTCCAACCAGACGTGACATAACCATAGCATAGAAAACAGCCGTTCGAACCAAATTAATGGGCAACACTGTATTCGATTATATGTGACTCGCCATAGCGCCATAGCCATTGCCATAGAATCCAATTGAATTTTGGTTTGGCTATGGTTATGGCATTATGACCATGTCACGTCTAATTGCACCTTTAGCCGACTGTAATGGAATGTAACTGCAACAGTAGGAAACAGTTGATCGATATTGTTATGTGAAAAGAAATAAAATGGTTAATGTTACTTCAACTGAAATAAATAAACAAATAAAAATAAATTAAAAAAAAGATATAAAAATATCGATCAGCTGTTTCCTACGTTGCAGTTACATTACATTCTAGTCGGCTAAAGGCTCAGTTAGCCGACTGTAACGTAATGTAACTGCAACAGTAAGAAACAGCTGATCGATTTTGTTATGTGAAAAGTAATGAAAATGGTTATAAAGATGTAATGTAACGTAACCTACTTTTCATATAAAAATATCAATCAGCTGTTTTCTACGTTACAGTTACATTACATTAAAGTCAGCTAACTGGGTCTTAAAGGCTCAGTTAAGACTCAGTTAGCCGACTGTAATGTAAAGTAACTGCAACGTAGAAAACAGCTGATCGAGATTTTTATATGAAAAGTAGGTTACGTTACATTACATCTCTATAACCATTTTCATTGCTTTTCACATAACAATGTCGATCAGCTGTTTCCTACTGTTGCAGTTACTTTACATTACAGTCGGCTAACTGAGCCTTAACTGAGCCATTACAGATGGGTAACTGAGCCTCAAGGCTGCATATTCTTTTGTGTCATAACATGTAACGTAACCTACTTTTCATATAAAAATATCAATGAGCTGTTTTCTACGTTACAGTTACATTACATTACAGTCGCCTAAAGGCTCAGTTAGCCGACGGTAATGTAAAGTAACTGCAACGTAGGAAACAGCTGATCGAGATTTTTATATCAAA
The DNA here is from genome assembly GCA_949987645.1 of Tachina grossa. Taxonomy (NCBI): domain Eukaryota; kingdom Metazoa; phylum Arthropoda; class Insecta; order Diptera; family Tachinidae; genus Tachina; species Tachina grossa. The sequence continues at coordinate 223,372,238 of OX465274.1, forward strand.
AGTAGGTTACGTTACATGTTATGACACAAAAGACGTATGAAAAGTAGGTTACGTTACATTACATCTCTATAACCATTTTCATTACTTTTCACATAACAAAATTGATCAGCTGTTTCTTACTGTTGCAGTTACTTTACATTACAGTCGGCTAACTGAGCCTTAACTGAGCCATTACAGATGGCTAACTGAGCCTCAAGGCTGCATATTTTTTGTGTCATAACCATTTTTTGACTTCTTGTATGTATGAAGGTACTCTTTGGGACGATATTAGCATGAATTTAACGAATACGAATCTGAATGAAATACGTTACGAATTTGTTACATCACATAGTAGATAAGTGAATATGTACGTATGCATGTACTTATGCATGCACGTACATAGTAGAGCTGCAAAACTATCGATAGTCGCTCCACTCGATAGTTTCGATAGTTTTATGTAAAACTATCGATACTATCGATAGTATCGGATAGTTTTATAAAAGTTGCCACATAAACTACATTTGACTCGAAAAAAAATCCAGAGTCCTCAACATTTTCATTAGTATATAAAAATATATCAAGCCTTTTTTTCGATTTTATCGTAAGCGGCACATTATCGAAAATATACTTTTTTATTGAACTTATAATTTTATGGGCCTACCCATGGTTTAGAATTATGAAAATGCGAAAATTGTTGATAATAAGACACTAACTGTAAAGTTTTATCGTAAGCGACAATTTTAACCTTCTTCTAAAAATTTAATTTTTATCGCATATGATTACATCGAAGATTAGGCTGGATATGTAGGTATGTAGGTACAATTAAAAAAAAAATTTGGTAGGGAAACACGCTAGGGTATGTCAAAATAAATCCGAGACGATTGGCGGCGGTCGCGATATCAGTACCACCAAAATTTATCTTTGTGTCTACGATGTTGAATTTATTAAGATACTTGTGACTACTATTTGTCGAATAACACTTGGATTTATAAATAAATTCATATACATACATACATACATATGTATGTATTTAAGTACTTATGTATACAGAAGCAGGAATGCGATGTCATATTTACAAATTGTACTAACTTTCAAAAAAAAATTTTAATTTTTTCAGTACGATTGTACCTAATTCTTTATTTATATTTTTTTTTAATACTTGTACTTTTTAATTAACTAAAAATCAATTAACAAAACGCCAGAAGGTGCACAAAGAATATTAGTTGCTGGGATCTGAATATAAAAGTAACATTTACGATATACTACGTTTATAACCTTTTTTTTTATTCGATTGTTCACAGTCGATGCAAATAGTCGGCTTCTCCCTTTGGTACGAAAATAAAATTTCCACATTTGCAGATGAATTTGGAATAAATAACATTCCTCCACCAATTCTTTAAGTACCGGAAAACATCGTTAGATTTACATAATTTTCTAATACCTTCGAGCTAAAGATTAACCCCCTTGTGCAAAAAATAAGTGAACGTTAAAACCGGGTTTTCTATGGAAATTTTTTTTAATGTACACTTCAAGCACGCATTATTTTTTGCATAAGGGGATTAATATATTTTAATGCTATTTTTGGCATGTAATAAATATAAAGAGATTCCAGTAGTGCTAAATGGGTCATTGCGGTGCTACGGTACATTTGGCATTCAAATAGCGCCAAAATTATACAATTGTACCAACTTTTGCATCGCTGTACAAAAACTTAAATCAATGACGGATAATTTGCTTCAAAGCTGCCGTTACTATTTACTGACTTCGATTATTTTTACTCTTTTAATTACTTGTTTTTTTTACCGATAGTATCGATAGTGGAAAAAACTATCGATATTTCATATACAGCAAAACTATCGATACTATCGATAGTACTATCGATAGTTTTGCAGCTCTAGTACATAGAAGGTATACGCATGTATGATCAGCGTGACCGTTTGACCGACTAAAGTGGCAATTTGCCACATTTTCGACTGCGTTTCCCCTTTTTCGACTGCCTTGCCACTTTTTGACTCCCTTTATTTGGGGTGAGTTATATGAAAATACATTAAAAATAAAAAGTTTAGTGCAGTTTTCTCGTTTTTTTTTAATTTTGCCCCTTTTTTTTTGATAAATCCCCTATTTGGTGCCACTTTTTGAAAAATGACATCGGTCACCCTGTGTATGATATTGCATCCTTTAGTATTTTAAAATTTTCACACAAAATGTTGAACTCAGTACATGCATGTACATATGTACATGTGTACACGTTACGTATGTTAATATGTATGTACTTAAATCAATATATTTTCGTTTCTATTCTGTTACTCCAACTGATTTTCCAATCGGAAAATCAATATATTAGTTCGATTGTTTGCTTTTCATAACTTTAATGATCAGCTTTTTGAAATTTATGGGGACGATAGCAATGTTATAAGGAAAAATAAGAAACCAAATCAGAGTTACTATCAGTCATTCAAGACTTGAGCCTCATTTAAATTACACTTTGATGTGTGTAGCTCGTGTCCAATAAAGTTTTGCAATTGTTTCAGATTGGGCGAAAAATTTGATTATGTTGCACATATCGCACATATACTTCAATAGTGGCAACTCAAAAAATGAGTTTTTTGATTTAATAATGCAGAAATATGCGGCATTTCGTATTTTATCTTGTGTAAAAATTTCATATAAATAGCTTGTACCATCACCTCCTGAGAGAATTTTTTTTCATTTCTCCATTGAGTTGTATGCAAATTGAAAATTTAAAACGCGTTTTCTGCAAAACTGGTTTTTTTGAGTTATGCCACTATTGAAGTACATATATGTGCGATATGGTCTTATTTACGTACATATGTACATATTTATGTGCGTAATTTTGCAACTTATGTGATTCATTCCATAATCTATTGCAGTCATTATTTGAATGTATGTATGTATGTACATTGTGTGTACGATGGTATACACAGATAAGGCAATAAAAACTAACAACGTATACAAGAAAAATCAATAATTTTGTAAACATACATTTGCAGTATTCACCACCCACTCTCGACACTTTTACTTAACACACTTTTGTAGTTTATGATAACATAATCCAACTTTTTTTAAATTATTTTTAATTAATTTTCCTTTTCAAAATATAATTCTTTATAATAATAAAAAGAAAATGCAGAACTCACCTCTCCAATGGAAAAAAAATTTACGGAATGAAGTTTATTTTAGATGATAGTTGCCAGACGTGTTCAATAAAATCCAAATTGTTATATTGATTGCAATGGGTACATAAAAATCATTAGACGATTTTGCTCAACTTTTGGTTTTATAATGAGAAAGAAAAAGATAGCTAGCTATACAAAAGAATATATATTAATTTCTCAACTCTGTCATACAAAATCAAAAGCTGAGAAAGAAAAACTGCCGAGTCTAAAACATGACTTAGCACTGAAATCCTTCTCGTAACATGCTAGTAGGTATGTATTTTCAAATGAATTCTTTATTTACGTTGCAGGCATGGTGTAAGTATACAGGTGACTGCGTAAGGATTTGTTATACAAAAATACGGCAACCATAGCTGTGTAAAGAACCGAAGAATGTCAAAAGCACAAAAAATTGTACTAAAACCAAAACAAAATAGAAGTTTTTGACATTCCATGATACAATAATACAGGTAGCCGCGAATCTACAACAAATGTACAACAAATAAAACAAAAGTGATTTTTATTGCTGTTTTGTGATTGACAAGAGAGACAACCAAGAGAAAACAATATACATGTATTTGCGATTTCTCTTGGCTTTGCAAAGCATGTTTGTATTAGTACAGTTTTAATAGGCACTGTGCGCGTGTGTTGGTAAAATATAAACACCATTTGGCAGATCAAATCACGAAACAAGCTGGCTCTTCGCAGTTACCTGTATAATTGTATCATGTGACATTCTTTGGCTACAAAGCACATAGAGCAAAATTTGATCAGCTGAAGTAGCGCTGCCACCTAGTTAGATACACCTTGGTTGCAGATTTGTCTATTAAGTTTTTCGCACATCTTGTCAAAATTTATGTTATGATAGCTGAGACGTAGGTAGCACCTTGCTTAAAAGCAAGTTTCAAGGCATATCCATGCTAGGTATACTCTTGGCAATTTGCTTTGAATAAAATTATAATTATTTTGATGTCAAAAAATGTGGCAAGTTTATACACAAATCAAAATGGCATCGTCAAGAAAAAATTGAAACACAAACTAGATAGAGAATGGGGTGTCACACACGGTAGTAATTTTTATGCCGGCACAATTTTTGTTCTTTGTAGAACACACTATACTAATTCATCTGGCATAAAAATGTATACGTACACACAGCTTTGTGTGTATTAGTGTTTTTTGTATTCTTTGAACATTTGCTGTTTTTTAAGTTGTGTGTGTATTGGTTTTGTGCCGATAATGCGGGGTTTGGCGGGTTGAAAAATTATGCCAAACACCATACCACTCTCTTTGCCTCTCTCACCTACAAACTGGCATGTTATGCCAGCTCAATTGTTCTCGTGTGTGATAGGTGATTGATTAGTAAAAAAGTGCAAGTGCATTAATGGTGTTTTCTTTTCTAAAAGAAAAGTGGTACATGTGATTTGGCAACATTTTTAAATGCTCACCTGATTTTTAAGAAGTGTTGCATATTTTACGTTTACAAAAGAACAATTTTCCAACAAGTTTCGGCATAAAACAATCACGAACTAGAAAATGATTTATTTTTTTCATAGACAATAACAAAAACAGGTGTTAATATAATGCTGCACACATGCCCCTTTAATGAAAATGAGTGTTGAACATGTAGCATTTTTCTTCTTTTTAAGGGTAACATCATGGGAAAAGAACGCGTTAAATTTTTAAAATAATGCATACTTTTCAGAAAAGAACACAAAGAAATGTAAAAGGCAACATAAATGCAGCATATTGCTCAGAAAAGAAAACACCATATAACTCGATCGTGTAACCCCCAAATTACGTCCTGAATCAGTCTGGCAGCATCATCTAATAGTTGCTCAATTATTTTACGCAAATCAAGTGATACTAGTTTATATCAACTGTGTAATACTCCTTTAAATTACAAGTCCATTAACGGATATAAAATTGGATATTTCTCAACCGTTTAACGGAAATATGTTTAGAATTTTGCTACAGCTTTCATACTTATCTGTTAAGACACCAAGGCACAACTACACTACTTTATAAAACAAATGATGTTGCACAGTTGTTTAAAACACAACTGGCTACACCATCAGGTCCATATTGAAATATTTTAAATTTTTTTAATATGTCAGATTTGCATAAGATTTCTTTGCTTCTTTATATATATGTAATATACGATTTTTTGATAAGAAAAGTTGATTTTTACACTCTTTAAACCGAACTTTTTGAATAGAGTGAACAGTCCTTGCACGAATTAGTTCACTCTATTCCGATTCCACTGATATATATTACAATTTGTGGTAATTGGATATGATTAGCTATAAGAAGTAATAGTACGTTTCCATATACGTGTTTTGGAGCAGAAAACTTGTTTTTCTCAAAAACCAATGTTTTGCTACATGTTTTCCCATACATTTTTCACATCAGCAAAACACCTCAAATAAGTTGTTTTCCTCCAAAACATGAAGAAATTTGTTAGTGCAACACTGCGTTGCTGGCTGAAACTTCGAAAAGAAGCCGCAATATGCTGATAAAAGATGGCACTAATACCGAATATTAAGTTTTTTAAGCAATTTTCATAACCACATCAGTTGTATTTACATGTTGTTTATATGCAAATGAGTTAAAAATTTACTAATCGAAATGATAAGGTTTGTAGCCTTGATAATAAAATCAAAATAATTTCGAAAATTTGTATACCCAAAACACAAAAAAGCACAATGGAAACACTTGGAAGAGTTTTGAGAAAAACAACTTGTTTTGCTCATAGTGGAAACGTACTATAAAATTAGTAGCAGAACATGAGCGATGATGAAAAACGACACAAAACTGATTGGCTGTTTGCCAAAAATTTTTTTAATATGTTTTCAATAGCTTTTTAAACAATTTTTTATGAATTTCGTTTTGTTTTGAAAAGGTGTGATGAATTCCAATCGATTTTGAGAATCATTTTTACGCCTATCAACTACTGTCGCATTAGTAATGCAATGTGTGTATTTAAATGAATAGAACGAACCATGATATATTTATATCATGGAACGAACAATGCGCCTTCAACATGAAGAGTTTAAAAAATTTGATTCATATCAAGGTCTATTTACAAATATACTTGGATTCATATATCAAATCCATGTAGATGTACATAGACATGTGCTATATAGATATTTAAAACGTATAAAAATTTTTGAATGACAACAGTCTAAAAAATAAAAAAGCAACAAAATTCTTAGTTTATGGAAAACTGTTCTTCAAAACTTTATCATAAATTTCATCGTTTGATATATTTCAACGGGCGTGGTAAGATAAAAACATTTCTGCAAAGAACCCACAGAAACAAACAGCGATTAATACCCTTAACCAGCGATATACAAAAGGATATGATGGATTTTAATGCCCCACAATTTAACACTAGCATTTTAGAGAGACCTATTTACAGAACGATGTCTATAAGGAGACTGGTTAGAGACGAAGTATATAATATTTTTCGTGACTTGTCCATTCCGGATCAATTTTTACGTAAGGACGACATTGAAAAAGTTATTGAAATTTGTTTAAACAACAAAGCCGCAGTAACTAAAGATGATTTGGATACCAATACACAACATATTTTGCTCGAAGATACAAATGGTAAATTCGAAATAACCGTAGAGGAAATGATAGAAGATAAAGATATAAACAAACTTATTATGGATAATATAAATATACTAGAACAACGTATAACGCTATTGGAAACGAGTTTGAGTTCCATCTTTAAAAATATTCCAAAGTTAAAAGACAAACAATTCAAACTGAATAAAAATGTTATAATTAGTGAATTATACAAAATGCATAAGAAAAATGAAATTGAAAAAACCCCACACGAAGAGAAACTGGCAATAGATATTGATATCAAAACATGTAACAACATTTATGATGAAATATTTTTTGCTAGACGAGAATATACCATCAATTCATTGAATTATAAAAAATCCCTCCAAACCATACAAATTAATCAAAAACCTCAATGGAATCCCTACGTAAAACCGGTTAATATTATTTTGCAGCCGCAAGAACAGTTGAAGAAACGTTCGATGTTTATATCAACAAATGATGAAGTAAAAAAAAATGTATAATAAATATGTTGTAATCTCAGTATTTAAATCTTAATTAAATAAAACGCAGATTTTATATATAAAATTAATTTAATAAAAAATGACATCGTCTAAAGTTTTGGAAACGAGTGACATCTATAGCTTTCGTAAAAATATCTGCTAACTGTTCATGGGTACCAATATACTCAATCTTGATTTTATTATTTAAAACACTGTCACGAAGTGGTGTGTAATATCTACGTCTTGCACGTTTAATTTCCAGATTCGTTGCCATTCCAATACAGCCACGATTGTCGTCATAAATAACAACAGCTTTATCTTGAGGTATAACATCAAGTCGTTAAGTAGGCCTTTCAACCAAATAGCTTCAGTAGTAGCTAAGCTTAATGCAATGTATTCAGCTTCACTTGGTGATTTCGCAACGGTTGGTTATTTCTTGCTGCACCAGGAAACAGTACAACCAAAAACTTTAAAAATATACCCACTTACAGGTTTTCTATCAGAAACATCTGACGCCCAGTCTGCATCAACATATCCTACAATAGGTTCTTCATTTGAAACTTTAAAATTAAGTTTAAGTGACGCTGTTCCTTTTAAATATCTCACAACTCGTTTTAAGTGCTGCCAATGAGTTTCACATGGATTTTGTTGGTACCTTCCCATATAACCGACAGGGTAACATATATCAGGTCTCGAGCATAATATCAAGTACATTAAACTGCCTAGAAGCTCTCGATAGGGATGACAGGTTTCAGACTCTGAGACATGTTGCAATTGTAACCCTTTTTCCATTAGGCTTTTGACAGCATTACATTCAACCATACCAAACCTTTTTAATAATTTCTCTACGGAAGACTCTTGCGAAATTACGAGTTCGTTGTGTCGATTTTCAAATTTTATACCAAGAAAAAATTTCAATCTGCCACAATCGGACATCTCAAAGTGTCTTGCTAACTCTTTCTTTAACTTCTCAATACTAGTTAATTTATTTCCAGCAACAAGCAGATCATCAACGTACATCACAACAACTCGATCATCTATGGTCAAGAGATAATTTTGTGTAAAGACAGTAATCATGCCTTGATCTTTTAAATCCCACCGAAATCAAAAATTCATTAAATATTATGTTCCAGCATCTTGGTGCTTGCTTAAGGCCATATAAGGATTTGTTCAGCTTACAAACTTTCCCATCGGGTGCTTCAACTCCCTCTGGGATAGCCATATATAAATTCTCTTTAAGATCACCATGTAAAAACGCTGTCTTTACATCAAGTTGATGAAATATATATTTACGATGTAAACCAACAGCTAAAACCACACGAATAGTTGTTAATTTTGCAACAGGGGCATACGTTTCAAGGAAATTAATACCATATTTTTGCTGAAATCCCTTAGCAACAAGCCGAGCTTCATATTTTGTTTCATTTCCACTTTCATCTTATTTGATACGAAATACCCACTTTGTTTTTATAAGTTTACTGTTCTTAGGGACTTCCCCAAATTGCCAAACTTTAGTTTTTTCCATCGATTTCAGTTCATCATTAATTGCTTTAAACCACATATCAGCATCTCTCAGAGATTTAATGCTATTATACGTTTCCTGAATAATTTTGCTTGAAACAATAGCACAGTTATATAATCTAGTAGTTTTCTAGATAAACGTCTTTCTCTACTACTAGTTCGAACTGAACTAGTGAACTCATGAGTGGAATCTTCAGGTGTAATGACATCTTCATCTTCAGTTAAGTTTATAATAGGCAAAACATTATTATTATCAAGATCCTCGTTATTTGACAAATTTAAGCTTTTATTGAAAATTTCAGTTGACAAAGCACCTTCTAGTTCATTTTCTTCATTTATTTCATTAGATATATTTCCATTTGGGGGCACGGCACCTTTATGTTCATTATCTCCCTCTTGCTCGTGACTCCTTTTAATCATCACCACATCTTTGCTAATCTCATCATGAATGGCTTCAAATTTTACATCTCTTGCAACAATTACTTTCCGTTTCTGCATATCCCAGAGACGATAACCATTTGGTGCATACCCAACCATAATTGTTTTCTTACTTGTAGCATCAAACTTTTTACGACACTGGTGGGGTATCCATGCAAACGCCTTACAACCAAAAACTCTGATTTTATCAAATTTTGGTTTAACACCAAGCCACATTTCTGCTGGACTTATCAAATTTTTAAGGCTTCTTGTTGGACAACGATTTAATAAATAAACAGCACTTAGAGCTGCCTCACACCACATTGACCTAGGAGATTTTGATTCAATCATCATTGATCTTACCTTATCAGCTATTGTGCGGTTAAACCTATCTGCAACGCCATTTTGTTGAGGGGAATATGCAACAGTCGGTTCTACCTGAATACCTTTTCTTTTATACCATTCCGATTGTTCTTTCGATAAGTACTCTCTACCTTGATCAATTGCTAACTTTGAAATAGAACTACCACTAAACTTACTAGTCACAAGGGCTTCATATTCTTGAAAGGACTTGAACACATCAGATTTCTTTTTGATCAGGTATATCATAGCAAAATGAGTGTAATCGTCTATAAAACTCACAAAGTATTTAGATCCATTCCATGCAACTGGATCAATAGGTCCACAAACATCGGAATGTATTCGCTCTAATACTCTTTTAGCTCTTACTCGAGTATCATCAAAAGGCTCTCTACACTGCTTACCTTCAACACAAACAGCGCAAAAAAGGAAGAGATTTCGTCTTTATATTTAGACCACTAACAAGATTGGATTTCGCTAAGTTCTGAAGGCCACTTTCACCAATATGCCCAAGTCGACGATGCCATAGTGCAGCATCATTTAAAACACATGAAGAAGCAGATGAATTGCTTCTGACGATTTCATATAAATTTCCGCACAAGTTAGCAGTAGCAATTACTTTTGTTCTTTAAAATAATTGCTTTCTCTTCAACGAATTTGACTTCCATACCAGCACTGATAAGTTTTCTAACTGATAGCAAATTGTCACGTAGATCGATCCAGAACATAGAGTACTTCTTTCATAAGAATTGGGACGCCTTTATTGCTCACACCTTTTATTTCACCAAATTCATTGTTCTTAGCAACATTAATTTCAACTCTTTCTTTAAGATGAATTAAATTTTGAAAACACCACCTTTCATTTGATAAATGGTCACTTGCACCAGAATCCAGCTTGAAGATAACTTTATTTTTGTCTTTGCATGCTAGTTTTGTATGTTTACCAACCATAAAGCACACACTTCTATGATTAGCAACGCGAGCATCAGCATTTTTGCAATCACGAGCCTGATGACCGAATTTATTGCACTTAAATCATTTACCATTAAACTTGCGGAATTTGTTGGGTTTCTTAATAGCAAAAGCTGTTTTTTGTTCGGTACTTTCTTCAGTTCGGTCAAATATTTTAGCTTCCTCTGACATAAGTCTTTCATTCACTAAATTAAATGTTAGCTTACCATCTTCAACATTTTGTAATGCAGTTATTAAGGGATCACATTTTTCAGGAAGAGTGAGGAAGAATTGAGCTAACAAATCAGTATCTTCAATAGTAGCACCAGCCATTTTCAATTGTCGAATTAAATTTTCAAATGCCATTATATGGGCAATTACATTTTCACCTTCTTTCATACGCATTTGTGATAGTTTCTTGCGCAACAGCAACTGGTTTATCAAGGATTTCTTAGCGAACACAGATTGCAAGCTCTCCCACATTTCTTTCGCAGTACTTTTTTCACGAACGTAACACAAGCAATCCGAATGTAAAAATCCTACTAATCGATCTTTTGCTTTCTTATCGCTCTTCATAAAAGACTCACGAGCTGCTGCATCTGTTGGTGGATCGCCGGTTAGAACGTTCAATAATCCCAGAGACTAAATACAACTTCACTCGAAACTGCCAATCGTCAAAACCCGAGCCGTTAAACTGCGGTATACCGTGAGATTCTTTTGAGTCGCCCATAACCTGTTGTAATCTCAGTATTTAAATCTTAATTAAATAAAACGCAGATTTTATATATAAAATTAATTTAATAAAAAATGACGAACGTTTTTCAACAAATGGGTTTCAACAACTGAGAAAAAATATTTGACAAAAACTTTTTCAAATTATATAAAACAAATTTCTATGATTGCTTTATTTTCAATAACATAAATTCTTTTTTTTTTTAATTTTTATTTTTTAAAGAAAAAATAAAAAGCTATAAAGTTACATCTTTTAAAACCGTGTCACTGATATTAAACAAAACATCCTCTTCTTCATCATATATATTAGCAGCAACATCTTCACATTGTTCATTAATATTAAGATTGGCAAATTCTGAAATGTTTTCATCGGGTACCAAATTATTAGGAGCGTTAAATAAAAGCTTGGGTATTTCCTGAATAGTTGACGCCTGAAAAAAATATATTAACTTGCTATCATTTCATGAAGGTAGTGTTACCGGTAACCTTGGGTTTACTGCCGCATTAAGAACAAATAATGTCGGTTTACAAAACATTTTTTGTATGGAAATTAGTTTTAAAACGTTTTGTAAACCCGAGTAATACTATGTTTAGACGACGAGTTGAATCACATGCTTCGCTCTCTGAATCTTGTTTTTGAATCTTGCCGTTTATACGACGCCTTCGTGCTTCGTGTGCAGCGCGCCAATTTAGTGCTTTTTAATTCATAACAGTCCGGAATTTTTCAACTATGTGCTTTCTTTAAAAATACCCGAAATTGTTGCTTTTTCACATTTGACTTTAGTGTTTTTAGTGCGTTTAACAAATCCACAAATATAAAATTGTGATAGTATGGTGGCTTTACACAAAACAACAAATAAAAATTTTTCACTTTTGTCTGATTGTCATAAGTAAAGAACGGAAGGAATGTGCTACTGTAAACTTATTGGTACGCTTTTGTAGAAAATTAAACACCCTATAAAAAAATTTAAAATTAAACTAAATCTGAAATAAAAATATTTTTAATTTACATTCCATTCACTCATTACAGCTACATATGGCTAAAATAAATTGAAAAACTTATAAAATTGTTTTATAACACTTCTTTGGCACTTTTTAAAAGGCCTGTTTGTATTTTGTATGGAACTTGGTAAAATTTTCTGAAATAACATAATATTTCTTTTGTTTTCTTGAAAAATCGTATAAATTTAGGATAAATTTTATTTGGACTGTAAATAACTTTTGATCCAGCTAACTTATCAGAAAATTTTATGTAACTTTTTTTATAGAGCGTTTAATTTTCTACAAAAGCGTACCAAGAAGTTCACTGTAGTACATTCCGTTCTTTACCTAAGGTTTACACGTGCAAGTGCAAGTTCGAAAAACTCAATGCACTCAAACTCTCTTACTAACACATCTACACTTGCAGTCTACTTCCAACTCAACTGCCAAGGAATTTTACAAGACAGTGACTTGTTGAACTTGTAGCAAGTAAATGGAAAGTTAGCTAACAGTGTTGCCCTATTAACACTTTAGTAGAAATTAACTGGATCTCAGTGTAATGTTATATGAGTTCTTACTAATTTTAAATACATTTAAAAGCTAATTTAATATTTATTTTCTTAAATATTCATAAATCAAGCGGTTAATGAATTTTTTAGACATAAATAACATTAAAATAACACGAATTAAGTTCAATACTATCTGGTTCCCTCAAAATTAAACTTTTTTATGTTATGGACAACTCTGCAATAAAAGGCAAACATGCAAGTTGCAAGACAGTCGGGCATTTGTATGAAATTTTCGTTGATAATACGTACACAGAGCTTGCATGCAAGGTACTTGCATGTGTAAACGTAGGGTTACTTATGACAATCAGAATGAATAAAATCAATTTATACCATGTAAATCGTATGGGAAATTGAAAAGTGCGATGCGCACCATCTAACCGTTAACATTATGAGCTGATATTTTAACAGGCCTATTTTTTACCTAAAATAAAGTTTGAAACCTGGTTCTGAGAAAAACAAAGGAATTCTTTTTTTTTTTTTTTTTTTGAGAACACCCTAATGTACATCCATACATAGTAAATAGTTTTTGTTAATTCATTGACACATACCTACATATTTGTACGCATGCACATATACATAAATACATACAAATTCTTTCGATTTGTATGCTAATTATACGCAGAATTCATTTTATTTCGATTCTAGTTACAATTACTGGAGTTACAGTAACAAATTGATGGACTCGATATCGACCAAAATCCTACATTTCCACATAAATTTTAATCAAGTGTTTTGATATTTCGTCTATACGGAATGATTTAATTTAGGCACTTATATAAAAGAGTGCAAATAAAATTTTAATTGAAATCTTTATCCTGTAAATAAAATTACTTTGTTTCTGAAGTTTAGTTTTATGGATTATATAAGGTTACGAGTTCTACTTTATTTTTCCAAAATTATTATATCAAATATCCCATTACTTAATTGTTTAATTTGCTTTTGTCTTGAACTTAAATTATTTTCCTACTCATATTCTACTTATAACTGAACAAAATCGAAATATGGCTTTATTGCATTTAGTGATTTTTTTGAAGGCACAGCGCTTTTTGCTCTGAAAAAGTTGGCATCACTGTTCGTGTGGCATTTTTTTATTTATTTATTTAGTACATATTATACAAAGTAAATTTGTATAATATGGTGTTGCACAAGATGGTATTAACAGTATTTTAAAAGTTTTTGTGACTGACTGTACACGACCTATGCCTTCACATAGGAAGTAGCAACGTGGTTGTTAAAGAAATTCCACAAAAAACCGCAAGATTATACGGTTATCCGTGGCAGATCAGTCAACCAGTGCGAGCGAGACGAAAAACTCTCGAAGGCCAAACAACATACACAAGCCTGACCGCACTTAAGAAATGATTACGATGACGCGAGAGATGTTCCTCAACCCAGAACTGCTTTACGACTGATCTTTTTATTTATATTCACACATTCATACATATCATACGCACGCATATACATACCCAGTGGGAAAAGGTAATCAATAGTAAATCATAAGGTAATGCACATCATGTATAATTTTTCATTTCTGAATTGATTACTGTTAACACAGAACATGTCCTAGGAAAGTAATGAATTATTTTAATTGTGTTTGATCAAATTACCCTACCGTTTCTAAGGGATGCATTGTTTTGCTTTGGAAAATAATACTTCATGTAATTAATGCCTACTTTTCCAGCTGGGTACATACGTATTATATGCACTTATATACATACATACACATAAGCATACATACCCTGCAGTCAGACTAGGGCCAAGTGTCTCTATGTCAACACTAAAATTCTAGTAGTAGTTACATTGTCTAAAATTTCTCTTCTATTCGTCAGTATAAAAGAAATAGAGAAAACAGATGTGGTGTATTTCTGGTGGATTTTGCAACAACTTGTCAATATACATAAATTTGTATGTACGTAGGGTATAGAAATGTACCAGTAAATGTCTGGTTGGTATGTCTCCATGTTCCCATAAGAACTATGAATTCACTACCTAGTCAATTGTTTTAGTGTTACTAGTAGATATTCAATGACAAGCACATGCTAAATGTCTATAGCATAAAGTATTGTATGGGGGGGGGGGGGAATAATTGTAGAGTAGTACTGGTGACAAAGTCAAAAGCGACTCAGTACATTTTCACTATTCTGCTGGGTACTTACATACATTCGACTCATTCAAAATTTTGTTTTTGAAGGCATCCCTATATTTTGTTCTTATTTTTCCTTTTTTTACTATTCATAACTTAATTAAATTTATTTATATTAAACTCACATCTATGTTTTTTTGGTTTGTTTTTATTTGTTCAAACCCATACATACATACACATATACATATTTTGTTTTGATAGCTGGTTCAGCTAAACTGCCGATAAACTGCGATAAAAGTTAGAGAAGATAACAATTTTACGTGCTTCGAAAGTAGATTCATATTGAATCTACTTGATTCGCTTTCATAATTGGGGTGTGGTCATGATTGGGGTGTGAAGCATGAATAGAGAGCGAAGCACGTATCGTGTAAACATACTATAAGGCCTTTAATGTTATTAGAAATTGTTTTAAAATAATTTTTAATACTTACATTCGTACTTATGATATGGTCAAACAACGTAATATCATTCAGCTTCAGTTTGGGTATGTTGCAATCATCAGCAGTGACCAACGGCTCTAGGCGACCAGAAGGACTAGTACTAAGGTTGGCAAAGTTTAGAGAGGCGTCCTGCACCTTTTTAACAGCTGATAATTTTTTAATATAACTCGAAGACGAACTTTGATTATTTCCGTCACTAATGACACTAAAATCTAATCTTGCAATTCGAGTTCGATCGTTTGAACTAAATGGCGTAAAGGGTGATTGATGTAGTACCGTAGGTGATATTGTTATAGTAAAGGACTGAGATGATGTTTTATTCAACTCTGATGGTTTGAAATTACTTTTAGGTGTGAAAACAGCGGCAAGCGCCAGTTCTTCCCCATCTCTGTCAATTGAAACTGACTTCTGCTGCTTTCGCTTTGAAATGTCTTGTGGCGTAGTTGTCTTATATTTTGATGAATCCTTTTTACTTGTTGAACGAAGCAATTGCATAGGATCAATTATTTTCGACCGATTAATCGTATTGTTTAAATCTGGAATGGTTTGATCTTTCAAGCTGAGATTGCGATTTGGTTGACGCATTGTCGTTGCACGTGGGGGAGCTAAAGATTAAAAAGATCATTATAGTTTGATTAATGCATTAACAATTTTTTATTTAATTGAATATTTTTATGAATATTAATATGTTTGTTTACCTAAAAAGTTATTGAAAGTCGTTTCATTTGCATTTGCTGATTTGGAATCTACTAAAGCAAGTCTCGATTTAACTCCACCTTCGGGAGCTTCAAATTTAATTGGTGGTGTCGAAACTAATTTCGTAATCAAAACATTTTCTGTATATTTCGTCTTGTCACTTACGGGAGTCTGAGTTAAGTCTACACGTGATTTTTTAACATTTTCTAGCAACATTTTTTGAAAGTTTGTGATTTGGTTTTCCATGTCTTGAAGTTCATTTCTCAAGCTTAGCAAACGCGAATAAACAAATTCGCCAACGCAGGGTTTTCTGTTAGAAGACTTTAATTCTTTCTGTATAGTTTCATTAATAACGGTAAATGTCGATATAAGCGTGTTGATATTAACACCATCATCTCTCAATGTAGTTCCGAACGACTCTGAAATTTATATTAAAATTTTAGAGCATCTTGTCACCTTCAACTGAAAACGCTTACCTTCTACCAAATCATTATTAGGAAAATATTCCCGTATACGTTTCAACTGTTGACAAATATGTTGTTTATCATATTTGTAACCAGTTTCTTTACTATAAAATTTATCCATTGCATCTTTAAGTTCCGAAATCAAATTATCCATTTCTAACACCTTTTTCGAACGTTCAACATAAATAGTATCATATAGCTGATAGTTATACTCTTCAAAATCTTTCAGAAATTTATCATCTGTTATTAAATCTAGACTTAAGCCGGACTCTCGTGAGAGTGTTTCCAAGTGATGCATTAACTTTAGACTCTTTGCATCGTACTTTGTGTTAAGATTTTCTACAGTGTCTACAAATTCGGACACCATAGCCTTAAAAATTTCATTTTTTGCACACATTTTATGTATGTTTGCTTCGGAAATCTGAGACCGATAATTGATGACATCTACATTCAATTGTTTTTCTTTTTGCTTTACCAGCTCTTGTGCAATAAACTTCACAAAATCTAACAGAAAAGTAATAAATTTCATACCACCAGGCATCACCACCAAGTACGATTTTATGTTAGTCCAATTCAACTGATATTTATCATTAATGTGCTTCAGATACTCAACAGTACTGGTTCGAAAATTTGATTCGGAACGTTTATCAGTAATTGGCCAGAAAAAACGCTTCTTGAATTCTTGTGCATCAAAAATACGAAACAAATAGTGCATTATATGAAAGAATGCATGTTGATTGGGTTTTATAAACATTTCGTCAGACAAGCACTTTCGAAATTCTTCTGTTGGTGGATAGAGCAGAATTAAACCCTGAATTGTGTTATATAAAATATGAGAAAGCTCTTTTTCTTCTGCGCGGTATGGTACAATTATTGTGCGATCCATAATTATAAATAATTTCAATGCAAAATTATACAATTTGTAGTTTGGCGCACAAAGAAATAAGATTTAATACGCCTTGCAAAAAATTTTTGACGCCGCTGCGAATGCAAGTATATTGAAAACGTAGTAGAATTTTGAGCTGCCAGATTTTCTTTTCCAAATTATACGATACTAATTCATCTGGCATAAAATGTATGCGTATACAGTTTTGTGAGAATTTTTTGTATTCATTTAACATTTGCTGTTTTTTTAGTTGTGTGTAGCTGTTTGAAAAATTCCGCCAACCGCAAAACCATTCTCTTCACCGTATTTGCCAACTTCCATGTTACGCCAGCATAATTATGGCCGTGTAACGTTGCAGCCACACGTTCAATAAATGGCTTTCAATTTCATTACACATATTGTGTGTCAAAATTGCTTGAAATTGATAGCTGTGACACAAATTGATAATCAATTTCATTTTTTAAATGCCGCCGACGAAGAAACAACTCAAATTTGTAGCTTCAATAAATGTGTGCTGTGACCATCCGTTCAAATTGAAAACTAAATTGCCATATAAATGGATAGATGAATTTGAAATCAATCTAGTTTTTAATTTCAAAAGTTTGATTGTGTTAGTGTGTGTTAGTGAAAAAAGTGTGAGTGTATTGTAAATTGAATGGAATTGAAAGTAAAAATTGAACGTGTGGCCCCCAAGTAACACATGCTGTCAAATTGAATTAATATTAATTTTTTTTCAACAAAACAGTAAGAAAAAATGTTTGAAATAAATAAAATAAATATTATTTCAATTTACAATAAGCAAAAGATCTAATACACTATAATTAAGGTATGTACATAAAAATTCAAATATATTTGAATATACGTGTTCGCCACCTCTAGATACATTGTTGAAAACAAGCAATTTGACGTCATCATTCTGCAGACGTTAAGACACATCAAATTGCTCGTGTGGTCGTACTGTTACGTTTTGGTTCATTTGACACAAGGCGAATACACATAAGGTGATCTTAATTCGCCAGCTAACATAAATTCCCTGCTGTCAAATGAACCAAAACGTTAAGAAATATTTTGACAGCAGGAAATTTTACACTAACAAATATAGAAGGCGAATATGCAGAGTTGCAAATCAAGACCACCTTATATCAATTCGCCTTGGCTGGCAAATTAAGATCACCTCATGTAAATTCGCCTTGGCACAAGTAATGTATTCTGTGACAGAGTTTATCAGCCCTTATCGTTGATGTCACACATGATACAATTATACAGGTAACCGCGAAGAGCCAGCTGTTTTGCTTGTTTCGTGATTTGATCTGCCAAATGGTGTTTAGGTTTTACCCACATGCGCGCAGTGCCTATTAAAACTGTACTAAACAAACATGCTTTGCAAAGCCAAGAGAAAACGCAAATATATGTATATTGTTTTCTCTTGGTTGTCTCTCTTGTCAATCACAAAACAGCAATAAAAATCAGTTGTTTTATTTGTTGTAGATTCGCGGCTACCTGTATTATTGAATCATGATCAGGTATGGGCACCACTACATTGAAAGCTTATCATGTGTGCCATTGTATTGGTTTGTTTTTCTTCTCATTTAATGACATCAGACGCACGTCTGCTTCGTTCGAAATTTTCTGCTAGATAGAGCTGTGTCGTTCATGAACGAACGGGTACAATTGATCGAAGTGAGCCGGTCACTTTACTGAGCTGTTATGGTTCAGCAATACTGAAAAAAGTACTATTGAACGAAATGAACGAACGAACACACTTGTGTGGTTTTGTTTTATTTTTTTGCTTTTTCTTTGTTCATGTGAGATTTTTTGTCACATTTTGGTTTTCATTTGCCTTTTTGTCTGCTTTTAGTAACAGTATGACCATTACATAGCGTCTATACCTATTAAATCTGATATAATATGAGAGAGAACGTCGGCAGAATGAGAAGAAAAATATATTTATATTAATATTAATATCTATGTAGGGGAAAACGTACACTTGTAAAATCTTTGGCCTGGATAATACTATACTGTTGGAACATAAAGCCTGTTCCTTTGTTTTGTTTTCATGATATTTTGGTAAAGAAAATCCTTTCGATATTTACAGAGGAGTGAGGTATGGACAAAATTCCGTAAGCTACTCTCGATTTACCAGGAAACATGTATTCGTCCAATGCGTTTTTAGTTATAGCCACGGAAGTCCAGTAACTGCATACATATATTTTCTGTTGTTAATGGCTTCAGTTCTTCCATAGTATGCTCTATATTGGCTGTTAGTATTTTAAAAATTTAGCTTTTCGCTGGGAAACACTTTAATTAAAAGTAGTATAATTACCAAATAAAACATTTTCAGAGGGATACTTACTAAACTAAACTGTCAAAGTCCACTTTTGCTCTAAGAACTTGACAGAATATAATATAAACTTTTTACAATTTTCTTTAAACTGAAACAGTTGTTTCAACATGATTTCTGTTTACATAGAGATAAACTTCTGTGCCACAGAAAATATCATTGAATCAAATATAATTTTCATTTATATTTAATTGTGATTGGTTGGGTACACTTTTCTAAAATGTCTTTACTAATAAAGTTTCGTGCCAGTTGTCGAAAAAGAAATTTAATTCTTCGCAAAAATATATGCATACGCGCATCTTCCGACTATATTTCTAAGCTGGCCATGAGAGTATCAAACGTGTTGCGGGAGTACTACGGTACTTTTTCATGTCAAATAGTATCAAAAAAAGTACGATCGTACCAACTTTCCCATCACTGGTATGTACACATCGTTCGCTCTTTTTGCATTTGCCCATACATGATCATGATGTCACATTTTGACAATTTCGTCATAGGTTAAAG
The DNA here is from genome assembly GCA_949987645.1 of Tachina grossa. Taxonomy (NCBI): domain Eukaryota; kingdom Metazoa; phylum Arthropoda; class Insecta; order Diptera; family Tachinidae; genus Tachina; species Tachina grossa. Next base: position 223,392,471 of record OX465274.1, read on the forward strand.
GTTGAAGTACATACCACGCGTTACGCGGCAACGCTTTTCTGGCTTGTTAAACGTTCAACGCTACACAAATGGAAGGTTACACACCACGCTTTTGAAGCTTTTTTAGTTGTAAAATTTAAATCCTTTGCCGGCTATTTTTTTTTGCATTTACGTTGCATTTTTCTTTAAACATTTAATTCATTTTTGTATCCATTGTTTAATAAAAAAATTAATTTCTAATAATGTTTGTGTATGTTAGTTTATGAATCTGGCAACACTAGCTGTTATTTTGTATACAACGCGTGAAAGTTGAAGAATGTTCAACTTTTGGCGAGGTACGTGAGTCGCGAACTTCTCTATGTAACTTGCCTTACACGTTCAATAAATCACTTTCAATTCCATCACACATATTGTGTGTCAAAATTCTTTGAAATTGATAGCTGTGAAACAAATTGCTAATCAATTTCATTTTTTAAATACCACCGACGAAGAAACAACTCAAATTTGTAGCTTCAATCAATGTGTGCTGTGACCAGCCGTTCAAATTGAAAACTAAATTGCCATATAAATGGATAGGTGAATTTGATATCAATCTAGTTTTCAATTCAAAAAGTTTGTGTTAGTGAAAAAAGTGCGAGTGTATTGAAAATTGAGTCAAAAATTGAACGTGTGGCTCCCAAGTTATGAAAACACACTATTTCAACTTTTTTGACAGACGCGTGTATCGCATTAGCGCATGTTATGTACTTCCACCTTAAAGGTCGTGGTCAAAATAAAAATAAGTTTACTCTGGTTAAGCCATGTACAGACGATTGTCAGATCATACAGTTGCTCCAGCTGACAAAATATGCTAAATGCTTTTAATAAACATAAAATATTTTTTTATGAATAAGCAAGTAGGTATTTTAAGGAGAAACAAAAAATGCATATTTATTTTATCTTTTATAATTATAGATAGGGCCTAGACTAAAGAACATTCCAACATTTTTTCTTTAATCTAGTACAAAATTGTCGTAATAGAAATACGACACTCGTAATTAGGCTCATTAAAGCTAAATTTTAATTATATTTTTGTTTTTCCAATATTTGGTCATCTTCAGGGGATCTACAATTATATAAATATAGACATAAATATACGATTATGTTCCGTGTTCCACGTGAAATTAAATTTTTTGCAATTGCCATAGCATTGTTGTTATGAATACCCCAAGAATTCTGTGGCGATTCCACGATTTTTAATTTCACGTGGATTAAAAAAACATGCCCAATAATATAGCAGTTAATTAAAAATTATTGCACAAATTATTTTATAAACTACATTTATAAAAACAAATGGTGAAGTTATTACTTCAAGTTTTAAACAGCTTTATTTTTAACACTTTCGTGTTATGTGCTAATTTTTGAGTTTTTATTTTTATATTGTTCCAACATTCACTTTGGGTATATATTGGATCCTGCACCATTGCAGCAAATTCGGTATACAGTGGTACACTTTTCCAGTTGTGTACGTTTACGATGTATACATTTTTGTGTTCTTCCGAACCTAATTTTATCATGAACTTTTTAGAAGATATTTTACAAACAGTATTTTCAAATCTTTTCCGACTTTCCTGCACCATTGAAATAATCATAAATACCACAATTTTCTAATCATAAACGAATCCATTAGTAGTCTTCTTGAAAAGGTATTTTTGACTAACGTTTTTTGTCACTTGTCTTTGTGAAAAATGGTCACATTTTATAGGTATACCTTCAAAATAAAAATATTTGAGATTGCAGAACATTTTATTGTAATTTTAATACATTACTGCAGGCGCATGTGCAGACATTTTGGAGCTATTTTTGCCAGACTCCTGACTGGCAAATGCAGCTGTATTCTTCGACCGCGGAGTTGAAGAGTGGAAGATGAAAAATAAATGTACGCATACTTATTACATGTGCAAATGTATCTTTTTCTCCACGGATGTAAGTCGTTCACATGCTTATTCTCGTTCCCGAATCATAGTGCACAAGACTGCAAGTATGCATGAATTTAAGTACGCACATACGTCCATATACATGTGTACATAATTACGTACATAGTACTAAGACTTTTTAGTCCACTGTCCATGATTTGCTTTAATACAATTTTCGGCAACTGGAAAAAGAATTTGGGCAAAATCAATCCATGGTCTGAATTTTTTTTATTTAAATCCAATGTGACCCTCAATATTATTGTGGCAATATGGAATAATCGTTTGACGACATCAGTGTTTTTTATTTCAAGTTTCATAGTTCAAGTTTCAAGTTCATATTAAAAGGCTCTGATGCATGGTTGTACTTTCGTGTCATCTTTCTTTTACATGGTCCCTTTATAGTGGTTGAAGATTTCGACCTCGACGTTTTTGTAATAGATTAAGGAACACGGCAACATTTTTTCTCTGATCTAGGACCAAAATGTCGTAGTCGAAATACGCCAATCATTACAAAGCAAATTTCACCCATAAATTCGCTTAAGGGATTATTCCATATTGCTACAGAATTAATCAGAAATTTATATTTCTAAAACGTACATAACGAAAAAGTAATATCATGGCCTCGAGCCATTACTTTTATTTGTCACAACGTTCCACGGCCACATTTTACCGTGTTCTGTACCCCTGCACAGAATCATCATTTTTTTTACATACTTTAACATCAGTTCTAAGTTTTGTCGCACTTACCAATTTTATCTTATTTTGCCAAATAAAAAGTTTATTCTATTCTGCAATAAATATGTTAAACACCTGCGTTTAATTTGAGACAAAATAAAATTGTCCGTATCATGAGTTTTGAAAAGCCGAATTATTCGCAGCGCCGATGCCGAAGATAGATAAGTGCCGGCGGTTTTGTAAAAAACTAGTCACGGGCAGGGCTGCCAGATAATATTGTCGAAAAATCGCCGAAATCCCGATAAAATATAAAACAATCGGCCATGTTCTGAAAACTATTTGTTTTGAAATCACAAATTTCAAAAACGGAAAACACTGTTCTCTTTACCAGATAATTTAGTGCATTCGAAATTAAGTTCGAATAAAATACATCAAGCATATGAAATCTTAAAACCAATTAAAATTCTGCAATAAGTGAGTTTTTTTCTTGATTTTTTTTCCTGAAATTTGTCGGTTTCAAAACGAAATGGTTTTCAGAACCTGGCGGAATCATTTCATACTCGAAAAATCGGACATACATGTAGGTATTTCAAAGAAGTATATATGTATTTTATTATTTTTGAGCACTGTACATAACCCATATTTTCAACCATAAATAATTTTTATAATAAAAAAACATAAATAATAAATACAATTTTTAACTGCAACAAAATGATTTTTTTTTATAAATAATTCTTAATATTATATATAATAATTCAAACATATGTATAAATATAAACGTTAGTTTGGCATAGAATATAATTCAAGAGGTCGCAATATAATACATACATATATAAAGGACAATTATTGGGACCACATTCTTCGTAAAATGTAAGTATAAATACTCCTGTAAATATGTATATGTCTATGTGTTTATTTCGTGGGTTCTTATTATATAAATTGATATTTATCAATTGTACAAAATATTACTAAAGCCTTTCGTTTTCTATTTCATTCTTTATTGCTTTTAACACAACCTTCTAACAAATCTTAATGACTTGCAATTAAAATCATTAATTTAAATTAAAAATTAAATAAATGTAATATGTACCTATGTATGTATTTTTTATGTTTTATTTGTAAATAGTGAGAATTTTGTTTTAAAATTTGTTGTCTTTTTAAGTTTGCTTTAAAAATGATTATTTATGTAGAACATATGACTTGAACTTACATATTATTTAAATATTTCTTTTGTGTATTATTAATTCAAATTTAAAAAATTTTCATGATAGTGTAAATTAAAATTTTTGTTATTCGATTTAAGAGTTAAGATGAAAAATACCGATTAGATAATTTTGCTGTTTTTATTTCTGTTAAATCTATTATTAAATATATCTTTCGTTACTCTACATCCTTTTTGATCAGCACCTTGTTATTATTTAAATATTTGTCTCAAAATTACTTTGGCATTTTTTATTTTTATGCTGTTCTTTTGGGAATTTTATTACGTTTGCCTAATATTTTCATAAGTTGTTTAGACATATAATATGGTTTCTCCGGTGAACCATCATTTCTTTCGATGTCTTCAAGGAAGCACAGGAATAAAGTATCAACAGCCATAGAGTAAACACTGAAGAAAACACTTGTTATTAGAAAAGCACATATTGCTACAATAGCTGTGGGCACAGCCAAGTAATGCAACTGTACAACGGACGGATTATTTAACAAAAAGAAATAAGTAGCTACGCCAGCACCTCCCGTTATTAAGAGTTTAGACATAAAGAATAGAAAATCGGTTACCTTATCTAAAGTTACTACTCTCAAAAAGTTTCGCATTGTCAAATTGAAGGCATCTCTGGCACTAGTGCAGAAGTTTTTTCCATGTATAGCGCACATTATGTAAGCGTTATGGCTTAGAAAACGTAAGAACGATTCCAAAAGCCAAAATAAACATCTCATACAACAGAGTATGGCTCTTGTGGCTGTATTGTCGTATTTCTTTAACTTACGATCAATGTACTCCAATATAAGGCGTATCATACGACAAATCGCTAAAATCAGTGACCCAAATGCCAACGTGCCCAAATGATAGAAGGAAGTTTGAAATATGGCTTTAGAAAGAGTAAAGAAAGGTACATCCTTTTTCTTAAATGTCCAATACCAGGTGGCAAATGTACAAGCTAAAACCATATCACTAAAAGCACATATAAAGAAAGTTAGCCAAAGGAAGCCGAAGACATTGTAAACAATAAACCAATTAATTAGCATTGTGTGTTTGACTTCAACAAAGCTGCACATAGTTTTTGTACAGGGAGATCTTTGTGTCTGTTGAAAGAAGCCGACTAAAGTTATATCTGCATTGTAGCAATGATCCTCAAACGTTTGCGGATCACAATTTGCACCAATTGTATAATTTATAGCTGGACCGTCGCATTTACAGTTCTCACTGGTAACACCGGTAATACTATTTGGATCTAGTTGTCTAATCATTCTAAAAGAATTTGTGCCAATTGAACCCAAATATAGGCCAACGCCAACAGCATATACAATTGCCAAGGTAAAGAGAATCCATGATATAATTGGAAAGAATACAGTCGATTTTACACTGGAAACAGCTTTGCTTCCTTCTTTGATAAGTGCCACTGCTATGCTTATCCGTTTGCGCAAAATAATTAACAGAAGCAACAATATAACAAAAAATATGCAGAGAAATATGCTCAAGTAAAGCCATAAACGTTCGTCCTGTAAATAAAAAAGGATTATATTAGAGTTAAATAAAAAATATTATTGCTGCTTAAACAAAAAATCTTTAGCAGTCGATCTGTTTCGGAATTCTTGAATAAACAAGTAGTAATAAAAAAACTTTTTTTTTATTAAAAACAAGCTTTTAACGTTTTATACTAAACAGTTTTTTTATGATATTAAAATTATACAAAAAAATATCCGCCATCATCAGATCAGCTATATGTCATAGTAATATTACATTGGCTCTTATTATGAACAACTTTCGATCTTCGACTGTAGTCGAAAGTACTGAGCGAATGAATTTTAATTTGGTATTATGACGAGCATTCAACAAAGAACGTCGTTATTGTGAATAAACTCGAGGAAAAATAACTTACAATTTGTGTTTGTGTACTTAAAAGTAAACATTGCTTAACAGTTAGATTTTTTAACAATTTTTCATATTAAAATACTTCATCGAAAGCCAAATTCTGTTCGATAGAAAATTCGTTGCTCAGCGAAATTTTCGATGTTCATAATATGAATTTAATATTCGATTTTCGATGTTCGATACACAGCGAAGATCGAAAATCGAATGCAACTCATAATAGGACCTATTGTCATCCAATTTATACATGCATGCAAAATTTCATCTCAATCGGAAACCGGGAAGTGGATCAAATTTAATTTGCAAGATTTGATTACAGTCAGACAAGGGGACAGGTGAAACTAAATAAAAGATTGTAAAAAAACCTATTTTATGGCGTTTTCTCTGAGAAATTTAAATGTGCATGAAATTGATTTCCTTCTCTTTGAATTTCAAAGATTGAAAGCACAAACATGTTACTCTTATTTACAATTAAGCGATTTTGGTTTTATTAAAGCATGTTTCCACGTTTTACTGGATATTTAATGCACATACTAGCCCAATAAAGGGCATCTTCGAAAATGCATCACTGCTTCAATCCATATACATATGTATATAAAAATTAATACCTTTTTTTGGCACGGCATCACGCGTGAATGGCTGTACTGATACCCTCCATTCCTTTTGGGTTTTAGTTGACATTATATGGCGAGGAAGAATATGAAAGAAAAAAATCAAGAAAGTTTCGCGGAACAGGGTAAGTAAAACAGGAAAAATTTGTGCTATTGGTATTTTTCTGTTTTTTTATAAGATTGGTATAAATACAGTTTGAAATCTACTCAGTTTCTTACTGGATGCGAACGAAGTCACGGGGAAATGCTAGTTTAAAATTAAAATTACCTTTTTTGTGTAGCCAAATTTGTACCCCATATTTTTTGACATTTATTCTTGCGTTATCTACTCCAATGAAGCACTTTGGGACATTTAAATTTCCACTTGCAGCGCAGTAATTTATTTACGATCAGCCCCAGGAAAGATCAAATCATGAAGGAATACATATAAAAAGTGTTGATATGGATGTACATACATACTTGAATTTTGGGACATAGTTTCCAAACATACAACTGATCAACGAAAAATGTTTTGGTGACTTTATTAAATTTGCTTTTGTGGCTATTTTCACACAGATCGGCTGCTTCAAAGGATATTTTCGCATCTAAGTTTTGTCAAAACTATCCAGTCATGTGTTTGTATCTATATATATAAAACAGGATGTGTGTATGTATGTATGTATGTAACGTGTGGACTCCAAAACGGCTGGGATTTCGACAGAATAGGATCTCACGTAATTTTAAACACTCTAAAATCATGGTCCGTAGGCCCTAAAATGTATTCATTCGTAAAATCCTTCCTGTCTAATAGGCGTTTTAAGGTACGAGTCTTGTTTCAAATAGCATTTAATGAAGTGAGCAAAATTTTAAACAGCACGCCCACCCTCGACCACGCAGACGATTTATATATTTTATGTAAGAGAAACAACAACAACGAAACAACACAGATTTTAGAAGAAACCTTAAATAAAATAATTAACTGGGCTGAGTACTCCGGGGCCAAAATTTCACTACAAAAAACAAAAAAATTCATATTTGCAGGAAACATAACTGTGACTCTAACAATCACATAATTCATACTAACGGCTTTGATATACAAAATGTTAACAAGTTAAAAATTCTTGGAGTTATTTTTAACCCAAGATATCCTTCTCAGACGCAATTTACATTGTGCCTTTTTTGCTTGCCTGTGCAGGCAGGCTTTTATAGTTTATTGGTGAGAGGGGGTGAGAAGCTTGCGGTGTAGAACAAAAGGCACAAAATGAAAATTCGAGGGGATTTATGACGTTTCTCTGCCTTTTTCGTATTCTCAGCATTAAACGTGTATATAAATGCCAAAAAGGTCTTCCGTCAATAGAAAATAGAATTTATGAATCAAAAGGGAGATTACTACCAAAGCTGCTAACCAGCACTAATTCTATAATCGATAAAGACATCTCGTCAAGCATTGCAGCGAGAAGACCTAAGCGTATCAAGTCAGCAATAGCCAATGCCATAGAGGTTGAACCGGAAATGTAAATCCCTCTTGCACTTTATAAAAAGACTATAAACAAGCCACCGTGGAAATTCAACAAAATCTCAATAGACCTCACGTTTTCTAAACTTAAAAAAGCGAAACACCAAGAAATCAATTCTTAAGCCTGGTTGAAAAGAAGATGTTACAAAATAATGGCTGGCGCTTTATATACACAGACGGTACAAAACCACAGTCCTCTCTCCCAGACTACGCTGCAGTAGATGACGACGGGAACCACTTGTTTCTCAACGTTTTAAACCAATACTCATCGATTTTTACAACTGAAGCATGTGCTATACACCGAGCTGTCCGTATTGAAATTAGCAGCAAAAAGAAAACTATAATCTTCACAGATAGTCTATCCATTTTCAAAGCTATATCCAACCCTTTTTACAACAACTGGAATACAGTAATAAAAATCAGAGATGCTCTCATCGGTAACGAAGACATAATCCAAATACATTGGATCCCTAGTCATTATGGCAACGAAATGGCAGACATTGCAGCAAAATATGCTTTCTATGCACAGATTCTCCTTGACCCATGTTAAAAACTTCATAATAACCAAAACAAAAGAAAATCAACCACATCACCACCACTATTACAATATTAACCCTAACTTCGATACCCCCAGATATCCGGCTACAATCGACAAAAGCAAAATAAGAATTTTTTCAAGACTTCGGCTCGGTCATACTATATTCTCTCATGAGTACAGGATTAAGAAAACCAACATTCCAGCATGCCTTCGGTGCAACGGTAATCTCACCGTCAAACACACTCTCATCGACTGCCCACCACTCATTGCCCTAAGAAGAAAGTTTTTTGGTCACGAGTCGGCCTATCACATCCTCCAAGTTCCATCCACTTCAAATATCAACAAAATTTACTACTATATAAAACAAATCAACCTTGAAACATGATCATATACACATATAAAGCAACGCTAAAAATTTCTGTATATATTAACTTTAGAGCCGATAGCCCTGGCAGCTAGCGCTCCTTAAACCTTTAGTCTTAGAATTAATTCGTAAGACTAAGTCAAATAAATAAATAATTAAATAATAATAAGATAACGATAACACTACATATCTTTGATTAAGTCGACTTAAGCGATTACTTCATGTAGCCACAGACATATTTCTCAACTGAAGTATAAAAAACAGTACATATGTATATTAAATACATAAATATTTCGGCTACTTTTTGTCGGCTTTGGTTACTTTTTTCTCATATTTTGGTTACGAGAATATTTTGGTTGTGGTTACGTTTCAGTAATAGATTAAAGAACACGACAACATTGTTCGTTTAATTTAGGACGAAACTATCGTAGTCGAAGTCGAAATACGCCAACCACGATAAGGCCCATTATATTTTTTCGGAAACGATGGTTCAATTCATCACACAGAGTTTCAACCGGATACATATCCGGTGATTTATGTGGAGAATGCAATTGTTTGGGGACATTACAAAACAGCCCCTCATTTAAAATGTGAGACGTGTAGGTTTCGGATCGTCATCCTGCAGCAGGATTAATTTGGCCTAGAGCACTGTTTTATCAGCGGCAGTCTTTAAATTAGTCTTCAAAAGATTGAGGTAAGCATGACGATCCAGGCGTTCGCAATATCCGTTTGCTACAATTCATTGCTAGATTTCGGTTTCCACGTTCTCAAATTTGTTTGGTCTAGTTGATCGCGATTTATTTTTTATTTGTTCTGTTAACATTTCTTATAATAGTTTGAAATGTGAGATTTTTTCCTATGATTTATTTTAATTTCTTAACTTTACTTCTTATGGTTAAACTGTTTTCTTATCACTTCATATTAGACGATAGTCTGAGGTTTAGACAACATGCGTATGTCAAAGGGTAGTTAACTACATCGAAAAACCTTTCAATGACAAGTTCTATACGCTTGGTGTTTGTATTGACATTGAAGGTGCTTTCAACAATGTGAGTACCGACACTAAGGACAGTCTCAAGTTGACCAATCAATAACTAATTGGTTATACTTCATGCTGGGGAACAGGTGGATAAGCTGCGATATGTACAATGTAAACGTTAGGAACAGGGTGCAACGTGGGAAGCCTCAAAGAGGAGTAATTTCATATCTTCTTTGGGTATCCACTGTACACACCCTGCTAAGAGACCTGACTAATGAGGGTTATGAACCTGTCTGCAATACGGACTATGTCATGATACTTCTAAGGGGCAAACACCTTAACCAACTTTGTAACGAGGTAGAGAACACTCTCAACTTTGCGTTAAACTGGTCGAGAGGACTGAATAGTAACCCAGAAAAAATGGAAATAGGTATTTTCCCCAGAAAACAATGATCATGCAGTAGTTTTCAGGGAAAGATCACCTCCTTATCCGATAGGATTAAGTATTTAGGAGTGATCCTAGATCGGAAACTGTTGAGGAGAAATCACATGGAAGAAATAGTCAAAAAGGCTAACTCGTGCGGGTCTCTCTGCAGAAGGGCCATTGGTCCCAGATGAGACTTTACCTGAATAGAAAAGTTTGAGGCACTACGTGAACGATACTGAGTTCCTGTAAATGTGTATGTCCCCGGAGATAAGCGTAATGGCTCCTCTTTTCAATTTAACCTACCCTATCACTTCATAGATTTAACTATTTTCAGCAATATCGCATAGAAAAAAGTTTTTTAATTATGTATATCAAATTTTATACGAGTGTACGTATGTAGCTGTATGAAGATTTTGTTGGGCAACTGTAGTTCCGGTTTCACCAATCAAAAACTAAATTTTATCTTATATTATCTTCTATTTTATCATGCTTTTGTTAGTGTATTGAAAAAATTTAACAGGAAAGAAATAGATTAAATAAAACTTAATTACAAAACAACCACGCTAAGGCCGGGTTTACATCTATGTGCCATGTGCCACACAAGCGTAACCACTAATTAATAATGAAAAACTGTTTGATTCAGACATGTATTTATTAAGTTAAATAGTTCCATACATAACTAAAGACAATTTTATAGAGTCCAACATGATTGGAAATTGTTTAAATCAGTAAATATATGTCTGAATCAAACAGCTTTTCATTAGTAATTAGTTGGTTACGCTTTTTTGGGCAAATGACACACAAGAAATGCCAGATGTAAACTCAGCCTAATACAGTGGTATACGAACCTACTTGAGAATTTATATTTTGCATTTCAACGAAAAACGTATAACTTTTCAAATCCATTTTACATCAAAAATAAATTTTCATCTGCTGACATACGAAAATATTTATTTATTTATTTATTATACATATTATACAAAGTAAATTTGCATAATATGGTGTTGCACATATATGGACGGGGTAACTAGACCATATGCCCAACATGGTGTTAACAGTATTTTAAAAGGTTTTGTGACTGACTGTACACGACCTATGCCTTCACATAGGAAGTAGCAACGTGGTTGTTAAAGAAATTCCACAAAAAACCGCAAGATTATACGGTTATCCGTGGCAGATCAGTCAACCAGTGCAAGCGAGACGAAAAACTCTCGAAGGCCAAACAAGATGCACAAGCATGACCGCACTTAAGAAATAATTACGATGACGCGAGAGATGTTCCTCAACCCAGAGCTGCTTTACGGTACGAAAATACATTTTCATATATATGTATGTACATATACATACATATGTATGTAAATACCCTGTCGGAAATTACGTTAGCTTTAAACTAACTTTAAGCTAACTATTTCGCAACTAGTACTGACTGACACTTGGATTACTTTTCAATGTAATCAACTGACTATTTTAACATTGCGATGTCCTAGGCGGTAGTCAATAGTCTCACTCTGCATTACTTTTCAACTAACTTAAAGTTGATTTTTTTTTAAACCACCTGGTAGTCAGTAAATTAAAAATTTTTTTCTGGGGTTCGAACATGTAACATCACACGTTGTGTACTCAACGCGCTACCACTCGGCTAAGCTGCCATCTAAAATAACAACAGCAAAATGTTAATATAAAACTGAAATGAGTTTTAAAGTAGCTGAGAATAAATTTGTTGGCTCTCATCAAATTCGATTACATACTCAACTTAAGAATCAATTTTGGGTTTTTTCTGGATGACTTTGCAGTTAGCTCTTAGTCGGTCTAAGAAAAGTTAACTATAAGTTAACTATTTTTGTAGTCAACCACACTTTCTCCGACTGGGTACCTACACATCAAGGTGAATTCAGTATCTGATACTGAATTCGCCTTGTCTACACATATTTATATTTCTGTTTGCAAATGTGTACACATATAAATTATTGAGCAAATATTTAATACAATGAAATCGTTTTTCTTTTATTACCCCCCAGCTATCAAAAATCACCTTGATGAGTCTTCATCGAGTACTTTTGATGATCGAAAACTGATTGATCGCACTTATGATTTAAAAGTGTTTGATTTAAAATGCAATAACAGTTGAAGCAACCCAATAAGCCATATAATAATTAAACTTCAATACTAATAAATTTTAAGCTTTTCGTAATTTCATTTATAATGTCTAACAAAAATTCTCGTAAGCGACTAGAAATATGAGTGTAAATGACTCACAATTGAAATGAAATAAGACTGATAATGACTAGACAACGATTCGAAAAGACAGTATCTACCATTAGAAAAGGGTCTAAAATATACATAGTTTTAAGTATAAACATATACAGACATACATAGTTATATTCGTACATACCTGCAAAACGTTCTTTACGACTGCATTCAAATTTAGAGCATGCTGTGGTACTGTAGCCTCGCGATGATAAAATATATATTTAGTAATACTGTAATATATTGCAACCACAAGACCAACAAGTACACCAACTATGGAAGACCACAGAAAAGGGCAAGCCAGCCAACGCATCATTGCAATAAATATCAAAGATGCCACTAAAGTACAAAGCGCTGCCGTTAATATAACTACATATGAATTTAATATATCCTCCACAACATTTTCGCCCACACGTTGAGCTTCGTGAGTGCCGTTGGTGAAATGAGCCACAATGTTGCCGATAAATTTTGCCAACTTGGTATCTGTTTGTAACATTTTCTCCTTTATAACTGTTTCACCTAATTGCTGCCGCCTGCGGCACTGAACGATCGGCTCTTCTGTCGTTTCCAGTTTGGAATCAATTGCTACGACTGGTTTGGCCATAAGACCTTGGGATTCGGGAAACATAGTTAGAGCTAAGGCCTGTAACTGCTGCTCAGTTTGTGCAACGGTGACGTTTGTTTCCAAGCCTAATAGATCCCTTTGTTTGCGTTGCAGTAGGAAAGCCGGGATATATTCACACACCTGTGGTGAAAATTCCCACATACAGCGATTTAAGAAGGGAGCACTTTTTATATACCATCTAGCACAACGTTCCGCATTTATAGCATTCTGAGCATCTTCTTTGCTTTTTATATTCAACTTGTCGGCATCAGTCAGACAAATAAGTCTTGATTTTAACTCCTCCCATGACAGTTGGTTTTTCATGGTATCCCAAATGAATGTTTGTTGTGGACATTGTCCGACACAAATCTGGGGTGTGGGACAGCCCGTTATAGGTACTAGAGGATCTATGCACTTGTCGAGATTAAAGAAAAATAAATATTTTTTATTTAGTACCCCGGAATCGATGCCGCATTTCTTATTAAATGAATCGGTGGGGACTACAAGCTTATTTAAATCGCCATTGCGCCAAGCATATATGGCAATAAAAACCCAGGCAGCTAGGAAGACTATAAACAACAGTAAACAGGGTACATCTGTGCAAGAGCGCTTACGCCATAACGGTGCTTTAAAGTTGCGTTCATAGGCCAGTTTTTCGCCATATCTAGAATCTACTTCAGTCATTTCAATAGGTAATCTTGGCCCTGCTTCTCTAGTCATATTGTCATTATCTGCTACATACACACATACATATGTATGTATGTATGTTATATCTCTAACGGAAAAGGAAGTTTATTACTTATGGTATACACATACACACACAAACTATGTACATATGTATGTATGTATGAATATAAAATAACTATATAATTATTTTTAGCTTCCAAGACTCTCGGATATTTCTGGAAATAAATAGAAAAGATAAATTAACTTTTTTTTTTGCTATAAAGAATATACATATGTATCGATATTTAAATTCCAAAAAGACGTACTTACGTACATATATATGTGCATAAGTAACAAAAAATTTATGAATTATGATGTAATGAGCGAACAATATTTTGCTAGTCAAAAAGTGCCAATTCTATTGACTTCTCCCGAAAAAAAGTAAAAATTGTACTTTCGTTTTTTTTGCATTTTAGGTGGCGATATGTATGCACTTGTTCATACATGCATACATATTTATAGTAACTTTTATATAAATTTAAAATACATTCAAGTTAATTACATACAAACAAGGAGGCGAAAAGTCATTAACCTATCGGAAGATGCTATAATTTTTGCATATGGCGGTTAATGTTAGTTCTGTTTTGATATTTGTGAGTAAACAAATATAAAATACACATACATATGTAAATAAGACACGAATCGCTATACTCCTCAAGAAAGGGGAATAATTGTTTCGATTTTTTTGCGTAATAAGAAGACAACTTTTCATTGCATCACTATGAGCGACGCAGCCCATTTCTGTCTTTGTGGATACGTGAATAAGTAGTATTATTGCTGCTGTAGTACCGAAAACCCGCGTATAAGACACGAAGAGTCAAAGTGACTTTATGGTGTGGTGTTTACTTTGGGGGCGTCATCGGGCATTATCTTTTCGAAAACTCCGTGGGCTAAACCACTACTGTGAACGGCGAGCGCTACAGAGCCATGCTCAACAAATTTCTCCTTATTTAAGTGGACTTGAGAACATATGATGGTCCAACCGCGCCTACTTCACAACCTGCAGCCGAAATTCTCGTTTTGTTGATTTGCACTGATCGAGAAGATCGAAAAAGAGAATATCCGCACATAATAAATTTAATATTTTCAATTAAGAATTTAGTTGATTTAATTGAATATTTAATTGCTTCAATTAATTTTGATGGAAAACTTAATCGATATTAATAAATTATTTACTGGTGAAAATTTAATTAATTTTTTTATTGATATTACGGGCCTGTCCCACTATATCGACAATGTTCCACTTGTCGCACACTTACATTTGAAGCAAAAACAAAATTATAAAAATTTTAACATTTGAAACAAAACCAAAATTTTAAAATTAGATTTTTTTTTTAAATGTATATATCGTTAGCTAAAATGCAAAAAGGCGTAACTAACAAAAAATTTAAAGTTGAGTTTTTGATTGATAGACATGTAGTTTAATGCCATTCATAATAATCAATCAAAATCTCCATTTTAAATTTTTTGTTAGTTACGGCTTTTTTCATTTTATCTGACGATATGTAAGTGTGCAACAATTGATATTACAAAATTTTTCATATGTATGTATTTCTTTTTTCTGTGCGTCAGGTATTTAGGAACCTATGGACGAAAGTTTTGGCAAGAGTGATGGAAAATGACATAAATAATGCCCGTATTTTTATCAATTCTGGCCGTGGTCACTTGGGAGATATCATTTTCTTTACTTAAAACAAAACATTTTGGAATTAAATAAATACAATTTATAAAAAATTACAGTCAAAGAACATCGGGTGACAACTTTTGCGACACCTTGTATATCTGTATACAAATACACACAGAATATTTATGTTGCACATTCAATATTATTAATTATAACAAGTTATTTTCCTAAGAAATGGGATTGTGCTAAAATAATATCACTATGTACGTACATAAATACAATTATTACCAATGTCAATACATATTGTCTGATTTTTTCAAAGCATTTGCAAAGTTAATGGCCAGGGCTCGGACTTTCACGCAACTAAAAATTTAAAAAAATAGTTTTAAGCGCTTAACAACTGCACCTAATATAGAAATATTGGCCCTTATTATGAGCAACTTTCGATCTTCGACTGTATTCAAAAGTACTGATCGAGCGAACTTTTATTTGGTATTATGACGAGCATACGAAAACACGAACGTCTTTGTTGTGATTAAAATCGTAAAAACTAAACTTTGTTTAACACTAAGATTTTTTTTTAAATTTTTCATTTCGTTGAAAGCTAAATTCGTTTCGAATTTAAATTTTGGAAAAAGGTGGAACAAAGTTTAAAATGCTTTCATGGGATCAAAGTGTGTTTCTGTGTCTCTAAATACAAATAATAAAATACAGAACTGCTGTGACCTGGGTTTAAGTTATTTTAGCCAAATTGATAATTCACTTGAAACTAACAGACTTCAGGAAACCGATTGACTAAAATCTTCATATTTTTTTTTGGGAAAGTTTCGAATTAATATTTTCTAACGCAGTTGTTGTTCGGACAAGTTTCTTATAAGTTGAAAATCCGCAAGGAGTTACATGAAAAGGATATTAATAAACTTTTTTAATCATCTTGAAAAGTATTTCAGTACATAAAAAATTATAATGATTAATACATATATGTAAATAATAAAATCGGCGCCGATTTTTCTTAATTCTTCTTTCAAATGTTGTTTTTATCTCCCTTCTTCCTCGGTTTGTCATCTCCCAATAATCAAAAATATTTTATTAAGAATTTAACTTTTGTTTTCTATTAATCATTATCATCGTTTAAATTTTTTGAAACATTCATTCTATTTGCTGCGGATTAACAAAAGGCAGGCTTAATATTTTATGCATTTTTTGTTACATGGACTGATTTTTGGTTGTTTAATTTTTATAAAAAAAAAAAACCCAACTTTACCGATTATTTTTTGATTTTTATTTATTCCTCAGAAAATAACAGTTACTTTTTGAAATTCAGAACCCTGGTCATGACTGTTTGTCAGAGCTAAAAACAAAATTACCACAATGATGAATTTCTGAACCCATCATCAAATTGTATTAAACTACAAAACACTTCTGTTTTTTAAGCAGATTTACTTCGGGGTTTCCTACTTATTTAACTATTCACAATAAGTACTATTAAAAAAAACATTAGTTTATGATTTATTTATAGGTTACATCTTGAGGACAGTCACACGAGGTAGGCCGGCCATTGGGACAACCTGAAGTTGCAATATAGATGTGCATGCATATGCATATACATACATACATACATATGTATGTATATAGGTAGATACATACTCGTATCTATAATACTCATTTACGTATCTACATACTTTGAGATAACATCATCGGAAATTTTATTATTTTTGTTTTTCAAAGTAAAATGTTCAATCAACTATAAAAAAATTAAATTCTCAATTTAAAAGAATTTTAAAATGACATTTTATCAGATATCAAATTGAACGTGTAAAAATTTAATTAACAAAATAGAAAAACTATGTAGACATTAGTGATGTTAATTATTCGTCTTTTATATTTGTTCGAATTAAATTTCACTGACGAATAATTTTGAACTTTTGTTCGAATATTCGAACGAACAAAGAATAAAAAAAAATGTATTCGAATAATTTTAAAAAAGTTTGCAAAAAACGACACGGATGTGTATTAGTTTAATTTTTTTTTATTAACAAACGAAAAATAGTTCATTACACAAGAAAGACAAATAATTTTAATAACAAAAAAATATTAATAAATAACAAGATTAAGGGCCAATTTCACCAACTTATTTAAATATCAATTCATATTTAAAAATAATTTTTCCATACAAAAATTAATCAAAATCGACATTTAAATATGAATTGATATTTAAATAGAGTTGGTGAAATTGGCCCTAAGAACAAAAAATAAATAATAAAATAAAAATTTTAACAACCTCCGACACAGTTGACGCTGTAGTATAAGTTAATAACTCTATATTCCACTAATATTATTGAAGTAACAGAATCGCAAAAAAGAAAAGATTAAATTAATATATAGAAAATTGATGATAACTTCCAATCGATTAGGCCGATTTTCTTCTAGTATAGACTAGAAGATATACGATCACGTCACCTTTCAAACGAAATAAAAACCAGATTAAAATCGGTCAAGCGGTTTGGGAGCTACAGCATCAAAGACACACAGACTCAACAGAATATATCTAAAAAAGATGTGATATCTTCTAAACGGCTGGACCGATTTTCTTCAATATAGCTAAGATCACACTCGATCAAGTGACCTTTCAAACAGGAAAAACTAAATCAAAATCGGCCCAGCCGTTTGGTTCGTACGTAGGCTCGTACATACAAACAGATACACAGACACATACTACAAACTTATAGCACACCTCTTTTTGGTTGGGGGTTAAAAACCGAAACGAAATTAGTTAAAAAGTATAGCTATTTATACACATTTACAAATATTTTTTAATATGTCATTGATTTCTTTTAAAAAATCATTTTAACCCCGCAGATAATTACACTTTTTACTCACAAATTGTTAATGTTGGTGATATACTTAGTTAGTGACTTCAGAAATATCATCTAATACTTCATCGTACTTGAGATTATTTGCGATATTTTGATTACAAAATAATCATGAAAACAAAGTATGTATTTGCGTACACTTTTTTTGGTTTTTGTTATGTACTTAGTACTGGATAGGAAAGCTGAGGAATAATATTAAGGCATTTAATGATTTTTCACATCATTCAATAATTCGATTCTTAAAGCTTTTGATTAGAGAAAAGCAGTTATTATTTTCTAAACTCTTTAAAAATAAAATTTTCACAGTAAGAAAACAAAAGATGCGTGTAGTAGTGTCCTGCACAAGATATCTTATAAGAACTTTCAAGACATGAGGGATTTTTCAAATGATTTACTACAGCGAAATCTTATAAAACAAACGTTAACAATACTGTTTGCAAGAAATTTGTTTCAGTATTGTAGGTATAAGAGTAAAGAAGAAAACACTTCGTGACGGAAGAGATTGTGATACTTGCTTCTTTC
This sequence comes from Tachina grossa, assembly GCA_949987645.1. NCBI lineage: Eukaryota > Metazoa > Arthropoda > Insecta > Diptera > Tachinidae > Tachina > Tachina grossa. Next base: position 223,411,181 of record OX465274.1, read on the forward strand.
TACCGATCTGCGCGTGTACAAACGTCATGCATGTATGTGTGTATGATCTTTTATTTTCTGCGCACATGCAAAGGCACACACATGCATTAACATTAGTTGTATGCGGTTAATCACATAATAGCTTACCATATAAATATTACACATACACTCAAACGTACAATATGAAAAATAACAAGCACACATTAATCAACAGTACTTCTTTTGAGTGTTTGTTACAAACAAGCTGTCTTGGCAACATCGCTTGTTAACACTGATATACACGTACACCAATGCATCCATCGTGCTTCGCTTATAGTACGACAACATTTATTATTGGTTTAGTATAATACATGCGACGTGAATACATTTAAAAATCATGACGTATTTATGTACATTTAAAGACTGTTTACGCAGGTATGTAGCGTGTAGTGAACATAGAAACAAGCTTACACAAGTACTCGTGTTTATAATTTGGAGTAATTTGATTACTTAACTTCCTATTTAACAAATTAAAAAGTTATGAAATGTAAAATCCTTTTTAACCCCCGACTAAAAAAAGGGGTGTTATAAGTTTGTAGTGTGTGTCTGTGTATCTGTGTGTCTGTCCGTGTCCACGTACAGGCCAAACTGCTGGACCGATTTTCATTTAGTTTTTTCTGTTTGAAAAATGACTTGATCGAGAGGGTTCTTAGCTATGTTTGAAGAAAATCGGTCCAGCCGTTTAGAAAATATAACATCTTTTCTGAAAAAAGTCGGGGGTTTTTAAAATTTTTAATTTTTGTTATTATTATACAAAGTAGTTAAGGAAATTATTCGAATATTCGATAATTATAATAATAAAATTTTTATTCTATATTGAAATTTTTTTTAAAGAGCTGACGTGTCAGACGTGGGCATTTGCCCGACATCATATTCCATTATAAATTCTCATATTTCTACTTTACATTTTTATCAACAAAACTGGATTTTTCAAAAAAAGTGTATGTTTCAAGCCAATTTACTTCCTAACCTTAAATTTTCCCACCCTTTATCTGAAAGCTTAGTGACTAATTAGTGAATTGTTTAGTGCACTCACAAATTAGTGTTTTACGCCCAACTCTGGTATACAGAATGCATTTGTGTGTACGCATACATTAATGTATGTAATGTGTAATGCATACATTAGACCCCTGCACAAGACCTCTTACAAGAACTTTTAAGACATGAGGGATTTTTCAAAAGCTTTACTACAGCGAAATCTTCTAAAACAAATGCTAAACAACATTGTTTAAATTTGTTTCAGTTAATGCAGGTATAGGAGTAAAGAAGAAAATACTCCTTGACGGAAGAATTTGTGATGCTTGCTTCTTCATATGCACACAAGTTGTGAGTATGAACTTTTATTTTTCTGCTCATATACAAACGCACACATGGATTGACATTGTGTGCGCTTGATTTAACAAAACCACTCTTCAACACATAATAGCTTACCATAACAAGTATACACGCATCAAAACTACGTCTTTTGAGTGTTAGTTACAAACATCAATAAATCCATCGTGCTTCGCTTCCCAGCAAAAAATAAAATAAGTACTTCTTTAGAAAGTACTTCTAAATTACTTCCAAAATAGGTTATGCATTTTATTCTGGTTTAATGAAGTTATCTTTAATCACATATCTAAAGTAATGATAAATCACCTATTTTATTATTATTATCCTCTAAAATAAAAACCCAGTAAAAAAGTGATGAAAAAAAACTACTGATACGAACCACTTCAAACTCCGAGCAAGCCCGTAAGTTAATAAATTGACTGATTGATTTAAATGCTTAAAAGTACCAATTCTTCAACTTCAGAAATGAACGATAACTAGAACAGATTACCCTTCTTTTTTCTTCTGAGACAATTATTTGAATGAGTATAATACTTTTAGGAATTAAATAGCTTCCAATTTGGTTATTAAATAAGTGAATAAGCACCACATCCTAAATCATAGATTTAAGTGCTTTGGAAAAGTGGTTAAGAACCACATTCTAAATGTAAAATATATTGGATTTACTTCAATAATAAAAAATCACACCTTATTTTAGAGTGTTTATAGTAAATAAAAAGTAAACCTTTTTCACTCACGGGTTGGCAAAAACAAACCACTTCGCTCCAATGACACGCTTAGGTAAAATTCACTACTTTTTGCTCGGAGTTTGAAGTGCTTCGTATTATTAGTTGTGCTTTTTCTACTTTTTTTCACCACTTTTTTTGCTGGGTTATTAAACGACATCATTTATTATTGGTTTAGTATAATACATGCTACAACAATACATTTAAAAAACAAGACGTATTTACATTTCAAGACTGTTTACGCAGCCCTCTAAAATGCATGCATAAGTAAAGGGTGTTTTTTATTGAGGTATAGAACTTTAAGTTGGCATCACTTTTTTAACTGGCGGCCATTTTGTCAGCTGTCACATGATTAATATTTAGTTTGGTTTGGCATTTCATCATGAACAGGTTGACAAAAGAACAACGCTTGCAAATCGTGCAAATTTATTTCGAAAATAATGGTTCAGTTCGCGAAGTTTACCGCAAGCTCCGTCCATTTTATGGTCGACATAATCGTCCATCAGAGCAATTAATTCGGTTAACCATGGATCGTTTTCGCACTACGTTTACTCTATGTGATAATACGCATCCGCAGAGACGTCGAACAGTGCGCACCGAAGAAACAATTGCCGCTGTAGAGCAAAGTGTTGAAGAGGACCCGAATGAATCGATTCGCCACCGTGCACAGCAATTGGAGCTTTGTCCATCAAATTTTGTTCCCGAATTGGATGGCATGAATGTGGATGAGTTGTGGTTCCAACAAGACGGCGCTACATGCCACACAGCGCACGTCACAATTGATTTATTGAAGGAAACATTCGATGAGCGCATAATTTCGCGGAATGGACCTGTCAATTGGCCACCAAGATCGTGTGATTTGACACCATTGGATTATTTTCTTTGGGGATATGTGAAGTCCCTCGTCTACGCCAACAAACCAGAAACGTTAGGGGACTTGGAAGCCAACATTCGTGGCGTTATTGCCAACATACGGCCCCATATGCTCGAAAAAGTGGTTGAAAATTGGACCTGTAGAATTGGCTTTATTCGAGCCAGCCGCGGCGGCCACATGCCCGACATCATATTTAAACATTAATGGCATAAAATTATCCTTCCAATAAAGCCAAATTAAAGGACATTAAAACAATTTTCTTGTGTTTTATTTCAATTCAAAGTTCTATACCTCTTAAAAAAACACCCTATACAAAAACTTCCATTATTCAATAAAAATATGTAATTGAAAAATCTAACTCGCATTCTGTCATTTAAGTTGAGGTACGTACTATTTACTTTATAAAACGACTAGTTTTACTTTCTACTTATTTATATTAAATTGGCATTATGCTACAGAATATTCGTTTGAAATTTATCTTTGTTGTCTGTCTCAACAGCCTATTAAATTAAAAATAACAAAAAAAAAAAACTGAATTAAATTTCATAAAAAGTCAACTTGAATTACATACGTATGTACATATGTACATTTGTTTAATGGCATTTGAAATAGTGCACACAAGTTCATTTACTATATTCGGTTCAAGACGAACAAAATACTTATACTAAAAAGGCATTGTTTAATTTTTAAGGTCAATGTTTTTTTAATTTGAGAAACTTATTTAAAGTTTTAAATCATCGAAAATAAAATTAGTTTTAAGTTTGGTTAGATTCATATTATTTTTTTAGTGACTATAAGCTTTACATACATATTCAAGTTAATAATCTATACACACCAAATAATAAAGTAAATCTAACTAATTTCAGTTGATATTTTAAAGTTAATGTAAATTGTTGTTGCGATTTAGAAGAACTAACTGCTTTTCTGGTTAATCTCTTTATTGTTCGTGCGAATTGTTGTTGCGATTCAAATGCGTAAACTATTTTTGTTGGTAAAAATAACCGATTTGAAATAGTTATCAACAAAGAAATGTTGGCCTCTTTCTACCGCCTAGGATGAGAAGGCTGTAGCTGAGTTTAGCAGAGCGGGCCAAATATTTGGGCGTTTTCATAGATACTAAGATTTATTAGAAAAGGAACACGAAAGAAAAGCTAAAGAAAGAACTTAATCCCAGCTGAGGTTGGCAACCGAAGGTTGTCAGGCCGATTATTTCTTATGTTTGTACGGCATGGTGGGCGGCATTGAGGGAAGAGTCATAGTTGATTACTTGCTAAGGTCCCGAGGTGTGCCTCACTGGCCATAGCAGATGAGCACATCTCAGACTCCATTGGACGTCATTCCTCTCCTGCATCATATAGAGGACTTTATGGCGGTGAAGAATTCGCCCTAGACTTTTAAGAGGTTGGTTTAGTGTGGACAGGCAATCTTGAAATAGATCAATTTTACCGGGCGGGTCTCCGTAACACCTGGGTTCCGAGAGGCTAGGGGCGTTAAAATTTGATTTTATTAGGACAGCCTTACTAGTAATTCTGGATAGCGACTCTCGGGTCAAATTTTATAAGCTACATGAAGGTGGCGTGGTCCTTACATACGGGTCAGGTATGGGGAGATGAGTGATGGTGTCTATATCTTGGATAACCAGCATTCATAATTCTTTGAGATTACCGAAAGAATATGGCGTTTTTCAAGCTGAGAAACTGGAGATCCTCAAGGCCAGAAATGTGGCTGAAGGCGAGGAGTCGACAGTCGGACGGCACTAAAAGCTTTTTAAAGTACACAATATCAAATGGAAACTAGGACCAGTGCCACCAGATTAGGGGATTTGTTCCCAAAATGGGGATTTCGCCTCTAATTTGGGGACAGAATTTCGTGGGGAGGGATTTGGGGACTTTTCATTTTGAGATTTAACAATTTGCATGTATCAGGAAAATAATTAATCGTGGATGTTGACATAATATTTTAGTACTGGTAGCATTTCAATTTTTCAAAATCACTTAGAGTAGTGTGGCAAACATACTTTATAATGGAGATAGTATTAACATCATGGTAATACCGGGAACATATATGTATACATAGGCAAAACCGTGCTCGCAGCTGCAGAACTAGCTTTTTGTCAATTAAATTTTTTTCTTTTGAAAAAGAAAAATGACTGTTGAAAGTTTTGATTGTGCAATTATTCTACGCACGGTTCTACCTTAGTTATTGTGTCACGCATAAAAAACTATGTATGTGTGATTTTCAGAAAATGTGAAAAACTTTGAACTTGTTAAAAATTTGCAATTTAAGCACATTACAAAACAACGATTTGATTCGGTGTATGGAATTTTGAAAAATGTTATAGATCCAAAAGTGGCATTGACCATACATGAAAACCAATGGAATAAAATTGCTTATATCGACTGGCGGAAACAAACAAAACAAAGTTTTCCTAAAGACATATTGTATACGTATTATGAATAAAATTTTAATGAAATAATGACTTTCATGAAAATTTCTTGTTAACTTTCATAGGAAAGTGAAAGTTCATTTTAAAAATGTCGACGAAAAATAACAAAAATTAAAAATTTTAAAAACCCCCGATCGATTTTCTTCAAACATAGCTAAGAACCCTCTCGATCAAGTCATCTTTCAAAAAGAAAAAAATAAATGAAAATCGGTCCAGCCGTTTGGCCTGTACATGGACACGGACAGACACACAGATACACAGACACACACTACAAACTTATAACACCCCTTTTTTAGTCGGGGGTTAATAAAGTTGAATAAAATTGATTTGTTCACTTCTTAATTAGAGTTACCAATTATGTCACCTATACAAATTCATAAGGCAATAAATTGGGAAAAAGTATTACTGTTAATATTGTAATAATATTATTGTTTTCAAAAGGCATGAATTGTCTTCTTAGTGTACATTTGAACGTAACATATTATAATTCTTTAAATATTTATACAAAATAAGGATAATTTATAATATCTATTTACAACAATACTGTATATTTGTACCAATATTTAAAGGGAGTAACACTGTTAACATTTTTTTCATTTTACTTTATGAAAACATCAAAAATTTATTTTCTTGAAAAAATCGTTGAATGCTGACTGGAAATTAAAAACAATGTGAGTGTGGTAGTGAAAAAATTTAATTGTATTGCTACTTTCTTGTAATTAGTTTCATGTGTAAATGGTAGGTTAAGAAATATAAGAAATATACATATTTCGGGTTTCAAATGAAATGTTATAGAGTGTAAAGTTGTGTTTTTCATTGTTTTAGGCGCCGTGCAAATTTTTTCTAGCATACAACAGCCATAAAATTTACTGCATATCAACCTAAGAGCTTCACGATCAATGAAAAAATGTTTTCCAAGGAATTATTGTTATTAATTGTAGACATTATTTATTGATCTTGCCCTAAAAATAATGATTTACAAGTTCGCCTGCAAAAATAAAGTGAACAAAACGAAGGGAAAAGTGAAAAAATCCATGTGAAAAATAGTATTCACGATAAGAGGAATCAAGAAAGGGAACACATTTCAGGGGAAAAATTAATCACGATTGCAATTTGGGGAAAAGGGAAATATTTCGAGGGAAAAACTGTTCACGATAGGGGTGATTATTTTTTTGCTATTATCTTCTTCAGATTGTTTACTGCGACTGAATCCAATCGAATCAAAACAATGGATGAAAAGGTAAATCCTAAATTTTAGTTTTATATTCTGATCTCAAAAACTAATACTCTTTTATGTACCTTCTAAAATTAAACATTAATATTAAGTGATAATATTAATTAATAATATTTTAATAAATAAACTTGAAAGTGCCTTTTTGTTGATTTTTAAGTTTTTACACACATACATATGTAAATATATGCATGTACAATTGAATTTTATGTACGTTTTAAGTTAATAAAAACATTTAAAAAAAAATAAAAATAAAGAATTTGGTCGATTGTAATGAAAAAAGTAAAATTTTTCTTGAAACTTTGCGAAAATCTTATTTCGCATCCCTGCGCATATGACTTAATAATCGTTTTTTATGAATGATATATTTTTGGGGACAAGAGTTAGGATTTTTCTGTTGAAATGGGGATTTTTGGGGACATGACGTTTTAAATTGGGGACAAGAGTAAAAATTTTTCTGGCAGCACTGACTAGGACTGTAGAGAATCCTCAACTTGCTTATGGACAAATATAGTATCAGTTTTGAGTTCCTAGTCACTAGAAATGTGTGACAAAACGGTTTTGAAATTTGAGGAACTGGCACTCTAGATTTTTGTAGAAGGCGAAGAGGAGCTAGAAACCATCGAGTATTTTATCTAGCATTGCCCGAGTTTGCAACGTCATAGGCTTAGGTGACTGAGCAGGCATTTTCATGAAAGCATTATGTAGTATGTATATAGCAAAGTACAAACTGGAAGATATGAGGCGTTTCATCATTGGAATTGAGTGACTTAATGGCAAGTAATGAGCGTTTTTTCTTACTGCAATGGGTTTTAATTTTACTAATGGGTACAAATAGAATTGTATCACAATTCATCCAATTGAGTTTCCGAGTCGATGTATCTTACAACAGTAACCTTTAATATTTTATTTTTTTAAATGTCTATTTTTTTAATAGTTACCTTAATATAGAAAGGCCCTAACTCATTATTTTTTTGAAATTGAGTTTTTTGTATATTTCGATAGAATAACTTCTAATGTATCGAAAAATTCAAAAATCCTGATTTCAAAAAGCAATGAGTAATGTATTTTATTTGGTCATACATATTATAAAATTTCAGCAAAAAACACTCTTTTTATTATAAGCTTCATAGTGTTTGGTCCATAAACTTTTTTAACGATCGCGAAAAACTAAAAATGCACTTCTTAATATTTTTTCATGCACTACACACGATTTACCTTGGGAGGTATATTTGCAAAAAAAAAATGCAAAAAGTTATACCCTAATGTACATACATATTGCTCATTCATTTCAATAGTGTCACAACTTAAAAAAACTAGTTTTGCAGAAATCGTATTTAAAGTTTTTAATTTACATATAACTCAATGCAGACATGAAATCATAGTCTTTTTTTAGGCGGTGGTAGTACAAACTATTTATATATGTATATGCAATTTTTACCCAACATAATATACGAAATGCCGAATTATTTCCCGTTTTTTGACTCTATTGAAGTAAATTAGCAATATATCGCATCACATGTTTCTACGTGCACAAAGAAAACTGCTGAGAAACGATAGGTCTATAATAAATTTCTATTCCGCGCAAATCTACATCAAAATTTTCAACTAAAATCAGGGATCTCAAATAAAATGTGAAAAAATCACACTAATATAGAAGTGATACGTGCACAAGGATTTTTTTAAGCTCAACTCTACCGATTACACTGTGTTCGAATTCGAAACTTTTTTTTTTGTAACAAGCCTGGACCCGATATATAAACCTAGTACGAGTACGCTGAATCCAATGGTGTTAACCATTTCATACCTTGATTTTTATTCATACCTCACAAAATAAAAGTTATTTTGTCAGTTTTATTTATTCATCACGAAATAATTGTTTTTTTTTATTTTTATTTTTTTGTTAAAAAAAATTATATTTTTTAAACTGAATAAACTATAAGAAAGTAAATTTTGATGAAAATCCTATTCTAATTTAAACTTCAAGGATTTTCTTTTTAATATAAAAATATTTTATTGAACGGAAAAACAGAAACTATATGAATAAAAGTTTGACAATGAATGAAATGAACAAAAGTTAATTTAAAGTAAAACAATTTACATGGCATACTATGAAAATATAAATGTTGAATACGACAAGTGTTATTTGTTTTTATTATATTTCCAACAAATTTAATATAACATAAGAGTTTTTTTTTACAGACTCTGGTATAAATTTAATTTTAACGCAAAAAATTCGCTTTCTGCAGTTTAAAAATTAAACAAAAAAATTAAAAAGTAACTTATTTTTTGAGGAATAAATAAAAATTAAGAAATTTTCTGAGGAATAAATAAAAATCATGAAATAATGATTAAAATGTAATTTTTAAAATAAATAAAACTTATAAACTTATACACGGTCCCTGCCTAAAATTCTTTAAATTACGAAGAAAACAATTGGAGAGTCGCAGAAGATACTTTTTCGCATTTTCTGACAAATTGGTTTTTTAGTATTTTTATAATATTCGGATTGAAGTCTTCTAGAAAAAATAAGGTTAGCATATTTTTTATTATTAAGAAAATGGGTTCTAAAAAATGTTTATTGGTTTCGCTAGGCTGCTTTCTCGAGAACATTAAGAGCTATGGACCTGAAATTTTGATCGAATATGTAGAACTTTGGCGGCTACAATAACAAATATATTAAAAATTAAAGGGTGTTCCAAAACGATTCCATGTAATATACACACAATTATATATATGTATATACACTTGAAATGTGCAAAGTTAGTGTTTTTTATACAAACTACAACAATTAAAACAACTTGACAATTTGCTGTATCTTGGAAACCGTAAGAGGCAAGCTCTTGAAATTCTCAAAAGCGCTAAAACAAATAAATCTCAAAATTAAAAAATTGTCAAACCGAAAAAATAACCAAAAACTAAAAAAATCTCTACAACTAAGATAAATCGCTAAAACCCGAAAAAATGGACAAAATCGAAAAAATAAACACCAAAACTAAATAAAACGCCAAAAACCGAAAAAAATCACGAAAGAGAAAAAAGCGCCAAAAATAAGAAAACCTGCCAAAACAAAAAAAAAATATATATTTAAAATTTGAAAGAAAAAAAGAGAACAAAGAAATAATTAGATATCATAAAAACCAAAAAATACATATCCTGAAGAAGTTAACCGAAGATTAACGAAATATTGAACCCATAAATTCAAAATATTAACTGACCTAAAGCTCAAGAAAATAGTTTAATTTTACAGGAGAAGGTAAAACCATAATAATAAACAGTATAGTCCAACTGCTTGTAAAAACGTTATTTTCTACATTATTGCAATAAATTTTTGTGACGAGGTTTATTTGTGTGAAATATATTGGAATCACTGAAAAACTCAATTTCGTGAAAATACGAGTTAGGGCCTTTCTACTTGTGACCATAGATATGTAGTGTCCTTACCGGAGCTTTCGTGTGCGAGTCACAGTTGCACTTTACTTAATTTATTAAATTTTTTATGAAATCGTACTTTTTTCATAGTGTGGTTCCACTTATTGATTTAATGAAATACATACATATGTATTCTATGTATCAATAAAACTACATTCGAAGTAAACTTTAACAGATGTGAAACCAATATGAACTTAATTTTTTTTTTCTCTTTTTATTTTATGTTAATAACATTTCTTAATATTCTAAATTTGTTTGACGTTTCTTTAAGTCATCATTCCATTTTCGTTTAAATGAACTGTTAAATAATAATTGCAAAAACATAAGTATTGTTTGATGATTGAGTGTTATTAAAAAATATTTAGTACGAGTAATATAATTAAATAATTAAAACATGGAAGAATTACAAGATGCCGTAAAAAAATTAAATATGGGAACACGTAAAAAGCAAAAATCTAAAAATGGTAAAATTTGTAAATATTAGCAGTTTTATTTCAACATTTTGAATCAGATATTTACATATGTATATACATACATATGTATGTATATAAAGAGTTATGTTCAAATTCTTACAGTGAAATATTTATTTTTTGTGGGGACTTGGTAGATCAGGATGATCCTGCTGAAAATCAATTTAATTTTAAATAAAATATTTGACTTTTTCTTTATTTATTTCTCGTTTAATTTATTTTTGGGCTAAAGCTGAAACTGATGATCAAACATCCTTAACGTTTAATGTGATGACTTATGGCAGTGTAATGCATCTATTGATAAGAAAAAAAACTTGTTACCATTTCCAGGTTCATGCATTTTTTAAGGAAGTGAAATAAATAAACATCAAATTTCCCAACAATTTTAAATGAGCGAAAAAGTACATATGTATGTATGTATGTATGTATACATATGTATGTATGTTTATTATTTTTAGCCTAGAGGAATTAAATCATGTTTTCAAGCTAATTTTTATGCTGAATTAAAATCTGCACACAGTTTTCAAATTTGTTACGTAGGTATATTTTTCGAAATATACTGTTATCTAAATAAAGGTACATAAATATCTATATTAGATATGTACATGCAAAAATACATACACACACATACATACATACACATATACATACATATACATACATATACATACATACTTATGTACTACAGAATAACTCTAGAGAGGTTCGTTACAGTTCTTTTTATAATTTTCACTTTTGCTGTAACGTTTTTGAGGAAAAAAATTATATTATGTATACATATACATATACTCGTATGTATGTATGTGATACTAAATTTTTGTTTTAATAAGTATTTTCATTCGTGGAAATTATTTGCCAGATAAATTTTGAATTTAATCGCGGTCATATTTGAAACATGAACGCATATTTATATACCTATGTATGTACCTATGCAATTTAATTAAATTAATATGTATGCGCATATGTACATATGTATGCGTATATGTACATTATATGTATATAGAAGAAAAGTAATGAAGAACAAAAACACATTGTATGAATACATTCATATGTATGTAAGTATCTGTGCTTAAAAGTGATAACAACATAAGTCGACTTAAAACATATGACCCTAATTCAGCTGGGAGAAAGACAGAAAGAGATTCTCTCTCTGTCTTTCACACAGCTGAATTAATACTTTGCAAAGTAAAGTTTGCGTGTCTAAACGGGGTAATACATATATGTATATGCTACAAAGTTCTACAAACGAAACTTAATATTTACGTGAAATCACAATGGGTCTAACGAAGTTTATTATAAAGATATAAAAATAATTCTTTCTGCCAAAAAAACCGACATCAATGCAAAGATCTGGAGAAGAAGTACGTGAAACATAAAATTAAATTTTAATGGGCGTGCATCGGCCCATTTTTTTAAATGCAATATTGTGTGTTTTTCAGAGCTCAGGGTGCGTGTTAATTCTTGTAAATCTGTATAGGCGTGACTCCGTCCACATTCTTAAATGGAGTATTGTGTCTATTTTAGAGCTCAAGGTTTGTGGTAAGTTCCGTAAAAATCGGTTAAGTAGAACCGCGTGAAATATAATAAATTTTAATGGGCGTAACCCCGCCCAATTTTTCAACTTTCAAATTGTGTAATTTAAATAACAAACGGTGTTTTATAGGTTTCGTAGCAATTAAATAAGTAGAATAACATAAAATTAAATAAAAAAATTGTGGGCGTGCTAATTTTTTTTTTGCAATGGGACTAATGGGAAGCAATACCCTCTCAGACAAAAAAAAGAATTTTTACAATCGGTCTAAAATGTAGCGAGTTATGAAGTAACACAGCATAAAAATAGAGACGAATTGTTAACCTCCTCCTTTTTAGGGTTCCGTACACCAAAGGTGAAAAGGACCCTATTGTTTTCGCTATGCTGTCCGTCTGTCCGTCATATGCTATTTTCTCAGGAAACGTAAGAGCTACGGACCTGAAATTTGGACAGAGTATGTAGAACCTTGACCGCTACCATAACAAATACATGAGAGTTAAAAATTAAAGGGTGTTCCAAAAAATGTTAAAATCCCATGTAGTATACATATATTTGTATGTACATACATATGTGTATTGACACTTGAAATTTGTAAAATTAGTGTATTTTTATACAGAGTACAACAATAAAACTAAAATTTAAAAAATTTAAATTAAAGGGCGTTCTATCAGTTAATGCAATTTTGACTATGTAATTTTGACAACTTACTGTACCTTGGAAACCGTAAGAGGCAAACTCTTGAAATTTTCAAAAACGGTAAAACTAAAAAATCCCAAAATTATAAAATCGCCAAAACGAAAAAAAAATCGCCAAAAATTAAAAAAAAGTCGCCAAATTCGAAAAAATCGCCAAAATAAAAAAAAACACCAAAAACCGAAAAAAACCGCCAAAACGCGAAAATGTCGCCAAAACTAAAAAAAATAAAATAAAAAAATCGCAAAAATGAAAAAAATGCAAATGAAAAAACGCAAAAAAACCAAAAAAATCGCCAAAACGAGAAAAAAAGTGTCAAAACTAAAAAAAGAGCCAAAACTTAAACAAATCGCCAAAACCAAAAAAACGCAAAAAACGGCAAAACGAAAAAACCCCAAAATCGAAAAAAATGCCAAAACTATATATTATATAGGCTGAAGTTTGTATTAAATTACATATCTAGTGTTCGTACGGAACCCTTCGTGCGCGAGTCAGAGTCGCACTTTACTGAATTTTTTTCGGTTAAAAACAATATTGTAATAAACGCCAAATTATTAGTAGGTATAAACTACTATAAACTACATTTTTGTAAAATTTTGGGTGCATTCGTTAATACAATAATCTTTACTTTATGATAAAATTACTTTAATTGGCCAATATTTTTTTTAACGCTCATACATTAAAACTGGCTTTTTTAAGCTACATATCGCTCATTTACTCAAAGAACGTCATAAATCAAAAAAAATAGTTTGCCAGAACACGAATTTTAAGTTTTCAATTTACATACAACTCAATGGAAAAAGAAAATTTTGTTTTGCTTTCAAGAGTTGAATATGCAAGATATTTGTATGAAATTTTTACACAATATGAAGAACGATACGAGGATTAATTCTGCATCATTAACTCAAAACTTGAATTTTTTGAGTTATGACGTTCTTTGAGTAAATGAGCGATGTTTTTTTTACTTACGTTGTTATCACTTGTAACCACATACATATAAACTTACTTATGACATATGTATGTATGTGCAATAACAATTACCTTTTCTTAAGATTGGAAATGGAGATCACTTAAATTATAGAAAATTACAAGTATTTATAGTTGCTTTTTATTTTTAAATAATTTTTCTATTGTCCAACCACAAAAATTTAATTAGTATTTTCAAGTTTTTTTTATTGTTTATTATTATGTACATATGTATGTATGTATATTCAATGTTCTAATTTACTTTCACTATTACGACGGATACGCTGAAGTTCCAGTTCCAAACACGAACGTTTAATGACTGAGAACATATTTGCTGATATAATATTCTCGATGTTGTCGCTTTTGTCTCGTAAGAAAAAAAACAGGAGACAATGAATTTTTCAGTCAATTAAAAAAATTATTGTGTTTTGTTTTAATTTTTTTAGATAAAATCGAGATGTACAACTGCTCACATGTTATGGCCCTTATCATTAATTAGCAAATGTTTTTTTATATGTATGTATGTACATACATATGTATGTAGCTACATTTATTGCACATTTATCGTAATTTTTTCAATATGTTGTAAAAATGATAACAAACGTCAGTGTTTGCTTAAAAACAAAAATATACACTTTACGATCACAAAAGATAAGATTCTCAAAATATTACTCACTCTACAACGCAACTTTAATGGACTTGAAATTATGATTTATTGAAATTTAAACATACCAAATACAACTGGCAACAAAATCAAACATTTGTTTATAATACTCAAATAAAATTCAGAGAAAGTTTCGTTTCGATTTTTTTTATTTTAAAAATACTTTTTAATGTAAATATTTTGTAACACATCACTCACGCATATACATACATATACACATACGTAAATTTTTTTAAGTTGTAAAAAATAAATAGTGCAAACAAAGTCAATTAAATGATTCAAATGGTTTTGAAGTGTGTGCACAGTACTACTTCACAACGAGTTAACGTTGTCTGTTCGTGAGCGCTTTAATTTAAACTGAGGGTTTTGTTATGTTCGTTATTATATTAAACAGTATACTATGTAATATGAATGTAGATACGTAGACTTGTTCTCTTTGTAGCTTTTTTTTCTATGGTATCATGCTCCACTTAATAAAGGAGAATTGGTAGACAAAGTCTTTAATAAACAACTCGACTTGAAATATAACAAAGAAGTAGGTACTTAATTAAAATTCAAATGTGCCCTTAATTATGAAAGTGGTTTAAGTGGTAGATATAACATAGTAAATACGGACGGAATGAAACAGATTAAATTAAATTATATTAAGTTATTAATTAAATTAAATCATCACATGCAATTTGGCTTCCTCAGAATACGAACTTTAGCCTAAATAAACCCAACAAAAATAAGTTTGGACAGAAATTAACTACATACATATTTATGCACATATGTATGTATGTATTTACATCTATTTTAGTTTACAATGTGTGTATGTATGCATGTATGAATTAGTGATGTAACGATAATTCATATTCGTATCCGCATTCCCGAATATTTCTTTATTTGATGGTATTGGGATTCGTATAGGTATTCGTCAAATTTAGGTGAATATTTTCGTCCCAGAATACTCAAATACTTAATTTTAATTATGAATTTTTTCAGAAAATATGTTGCACGAAACTTTTTCTATTTGCTAACAGCAGCGCTATAGAAGAGATTGATATATTAAAAATGACGTAGTATGAATATCTGAAGCATTTTTTACAAATTTTTTGATCTGATTTGTCTACGTATTCTATAAAAAAATAACACTGTGCTAGTTCACAAATGTAACAACATGCGTGCTAAAAATTAAAAAACAAAAATTGCAAAAAAAATTACTCAAATTAAAAAAATTGGCATTATTTTTTTAAGTTGTAAAAAATAAATAGTGCAAACAAAGTCAATTAAATGATTCAAATGGTTTTGAAGTGTGTGCACAGTACTACTTCACAACGAGTTAACGTTGTCTGTTCGTGAGCGCTTTAATTTAAACTGAGGGTTTTGTTATGTTCGTTATTATATTAAACAGTATACTATGTAATATGAATGTAGATACGTAGACTTGTTCTCTTTGTAGCTTTTTTTTCTATGGTATCATGCTCCACTTAATAAAGGAGAATTGGTAGACAAAGTCTTTAATAAACAACTCGACTTGAAATATAACAAAGAAGTAGGTACTTAATTAAAATTCAAATGTGCCCTTAATTATGAAAGTGGTTTAAGTGGTAGATATAACATAGTAAATACGGACGGAATGAAACAGATTAAATTAAATTATATTAAGTTATTAATTAAATTAAATCATCACATGCAATTTGGCTTCCTCAGAATACGAACTTTAGCCTAAATAAACCCAACAAAAATAAGTTTGGACAGAAATTAACTACATACATATTTATGCACATATGTATGTATGTATTTACATCTATTTTAGTTTACAATGTGTGTATGTATGCATGTATGAATTAGTGATGTAACGATAATTCATATTCGTATCCGCATTCCCGAATATTTCTTTATTTCATGGTATTGGGATTCGTATAGGTATTCGTCAAATTTAGGTGAATATTTTCGTCCCAGAATACTCAAATACTTAATTTTAATTATGAATTTTTTCAGAAAATATGTTGCACGAAACTTTTTCTATTTGCTAACAGCAGCGCTATAGAAGAGATTGATATATTAAAAATGACGTAGTATGAATATCTGAAGCATTTTTTACAAATTTTTTGATCTGATTTGTCTACGTATTCTATAAAAAAATAACACTGTGCTAGTTCACAAATGTAACAACATGCGTGCTAAAAATTAAAAAACAAAAATTGCAAAAAAAATTACTCAAATTAAAAAAATTGGCATTATTTTAAATAAAAAAAAGAAATTTTTTAGTACGCATGTTCACATGTTTTTTCAATCAATATACTACATACATTGTATATCGATATATGTACATAAAAGTTAATAAATAATAAACTGGGAAAAATTACGATTTTTATGTACTTTTAACCAAATTTTCAATCTTAATTATTTTTTAAACAAGAGCTAACCTAAAAAATTATTAGCCCCACTGGATTAAGGGTACTCGAATTAGGTTTACCTACCAGGTCCTCGGCTTGTTACAAAAGTTTCCGATTCGAACACAGTGTAATAGACAAAAAAATTAATTTCGAACTTAAAATAGCAAACAGAAAAATTTGCAAAACTAACATCAGAAAATTTAAAAAGTATTTTTTCATCATGTCATATTAAATTTATAATCAAATATCAAAAGAAAAACGTTAAACTAAAAATTATGTCGATTATTGTATACAAGTCATATATTGTCGGTGTGTTTAAATAATGCTAAACTAGCAGTGTGGTAATTAATTATATTCTATTGATATTAGGTATGTTAGAGTATTCTATGGTAATAAAAATCCAATAACTGTATGATAGAAATTAATATTTTATTTCGATCATATTGAGCCTTATTTTCGATTAATTTTCCAGAAGGTTTTTTATAATATTCAAATTTGATTTACATACGTAAATTGTCGCTTACGATAAAATTGTACAGCGCGTATCTTAAAAGTTATCAACAATTTTGGCATTTTTATAATTCTCAACTATGGGTAGGCCCATGAAGCTTTAATTTCAATAAAAAAGTATATTTTCAATTACATGTCACTTACGATAAAATCGAAAACAAGGCTCGATATGGCCTGTGGATTTAATTCGATTAATTTAATATTGAATAAATTAAATGAATTTTACAAATTATACCAGGGATCGCAAGCAACGATTATTTTCCAAATTTAAACTGAAAAAATCACGCTAATAGAGAAGTGCTACGTGCACAAGGAATACATGAAATACATGTGACATGGACTACCTATAGGTGCATTGATTTTTATTTGTTTATTATTATTATTTCTTGATTTTTATTTATTCCTCCGAAAATAAGTTATTATCATTCTTCAGAAAATAAGTTATTTCTTGATTTATATTTGTTCCTCACAAAATAAAAGTTATTTTGTGACTTTTATTTATACCTCACGAAGTTAAGTTTATTGAGACTTTAAAACAGACACACATGAAAAAAGAATTAAAGTTCGAATTACAAGAAAACTTAAAACTATAATGTTTTGTATTAATAAATATTATTGTTTTACAGTCACAAACTTGTCCTCACGAAATAACAGTTACATTTTGATTTTGATTTTTTGCTCAAAAAAAATTTCATTTTTAAGCTGAAAAAATATAAAAAAATAAACTTAATTTAACATACATAGGTATAAGAGTTTTGTTTACAGACTCTGGCGGTAAATTCCATTTCAAATCAAGAAATAACTTTTTAATTTCTGAGGAATAAATAAAAATCAAGAAATGATGATTAAAAACTAATTCTTAAAATAAAACTTATAACCGTTAAGGTCCCTGAATTGTATTGTTATGTACGCGTTAAGATTTTATTTATTAAACTTGATAATCGTATTCCGGAGATTTGCTTCAGATACGCAAATATCATTATATCGTTACAATCAATAGTATGCGCATACACATGTGTGTATGTATGTAAGTACATATTCCTCCTTTGATGCAGTTTAATCATATCTCAAAAAATGGGTTTTTGGAGTTAATAATGGAGGAAAGTTCATTATATCATTGAGAAAAAGAAAGTACATATTTTTTTATATACTCATTAAGTTGTATGTAAATTGAAAACTTAAAACTTATTTTATGCAATTTTTCCAGGAGTAAATGTTTCGTAAATATTAACTTAATAGATAAATACGTTTAGTGCAAAAAAATGTATGTAATGCATAGCATTGCAATAATAATAACTTTATATTATATAATAACATACTTATGTGCATATGTAAATAATACCTTTACGTGCATTAAGAAAACACACCAGTCCTTGCAAGAAAAATTTGGTCGTCTTGAATGAAATTTAGGCCGTAACCAAGGTTGTAGACATCCTTAACGTAGACACAATTTACAATTTAAAAAAAAAACATAATCTGTTCTTTTCTTGGTAAACATTAATTTCACAATTAAGTAAAAGAAAAATAACTAGGAAATTGAAATCAATATGTATTACTTTTTCTACTGTAGGGTGCGATTAATTTGCAAAAACTGATACGAACACAACAGTAACACTATGCAAACTACCTGATCCAAAACAAAGGAAAGTATACTGTCCAGTTATTTCGCTTTTGTTTCTTTTGTTATACAACAGGAATCAAACAAATGAATTACAAGCTTTTTTTCAAGTTTTATTGAGTACTTACACAAACTTTTTGGTCAATAACCCACCAGCCGTATGTAACAAGAAAAACAAAATGAAAACAAATAATAAAAATCAGTCGTCTTTTTTTATCAAAACAAAACTCATACAGTTGTCTTATTTCGTATTAAATGTGATACAATAAAAAGTGCAACATTTGTGAAAATGTACATGTCGCCCATTTACTTGAACAACATCATAACTCAAACAAAAATCTAGTTTAAAAAAACGAGTTTAAATATTTAAATTTGCACTGAACTTTATGGAACAAAAATTTTATTTGTCTAATAATTCGGGACACATGGGTCGCAAAAAATTTTTTTAATTTTTTTTCTTTTCAGTTTTTTATCAAGTTCAGATCGCCATAAATCGGAAAATATTTTTAATTGAATTATTTTTTCTAAATTTTTAATTTTCTATCACATAGAACACTTCTCATTTTTTAGAGCTGCTTCACTAAACTTCATTTGTTGCTTTTATTTTCCTCTCAAGAGTTGAATATACAAGATATTTGTATAAAAATTTGTTACAATGTGAATAATTATATGAAAATTAATTGTGCATTTTTTAAATTATGATGTTGTTCATGAAAATGGATAATATGTACTTTCGCAGCCCAGTGCGCATGTAGGAAAAAATAAATTTATTTTTTGATATTAAACCCATTCACCGCAGTAAGCTACCGACTACAAATTGTCAAGGATAGAATACGCATGTTTATATGAGAATGATTCTTTTGAAGACAGCAAGGCAATATGGCGGCAGGTAGTTGTCTATGCTGATTTTGTCGTTGTAGTCCAATTAAACTAATTTCTAATTTTGAGGGCTGCAAAACAGAAACTGTGTTGACAGTATAGAAAAATATCGGCCAGGTTCTGAAAACCATTACGTGTGTTTTCTTTATCAGATAAATTAGTGCATTTGAAATTAAGTTCGGATAAAACGTCTCAAGCATATGAGATCTTAAAACCAAATAAAAAGCTGAAATTTGTCGGTTTCAAAACGAAATGGTTTTCAGAACATGGTCGTATGTAAATCAAATTATAGCTTAGAAATATTTTTTATTGCAAAATAAAAAAGAAAGTTACAAAATTTTAATGTGAATTACAAAAGTAATCAAACTTTTATGAAGCGAAAACCACGATAATTCGCGAAAAGTTGCAAAATTTTAAACAATCCATAGTACTGAATAAAAATCGCTAAAACTATAAGGAATGCTAAATAATCGGTAAAAATCGCGAAAATTATTAAAATTCATAAAAAACTTATTAACAGCGGTATGAAAACATGCAAAAAGTAGCTTTTATCGCGAACTTAAAAAAAATCGGTAGAAGTTGCAAAATTTTAAACAAGCCACAATCTTGATTAAAAATCGCCAAAATTGTAAGGAATGCAAAAACTTCTTTAGAAATAGCGAAAATTATGAAATTACGTAGAAAGTGGTATGTACGTGTTGCAAAGAGGCGTTGTTCAATGTATTGACTTTTTAGCCTTGAGTATTTTCTACGTATGCTATATTTAATGTAATAAGCTAAAACTAATCGTGGATATATGTATGTACTTTAAGCCAAACATTGCTTTCTCGAGAAACACTATTGCTCCAGTTGAATAATCAATCAGTAATCGACGTTAAACGTAGAACTACTTGTTTTTAACCACAGCACTGTTCGTTCAACAAGAAACCCACACTGAACATGCCACTGCTAATTGGATTATTAGCTTTTCCTCTTTACCTATTATTTGTGCCTTGATTTGTACCTTTTTTTGTCTTCTTGCGCCGCAGCTAGTTTAGTATAACTTTAACTTTAATTACAAAGTAAAATTTATTAAGTTTAGAAGATCAATATTTCTAATTTTAAATTTTTATAACACATTTGCATTATGGCAGATATTCAAAGTGAAAATAATTTGCATTTAGAATTAATACATGAAATACAAAGTGAAAAACAAATTCAAGCATACCAAGAAAAAGCCGGCTTTTGTTATTGGTAAACAACAAATATGCAAACGAAAGAGAAAATTAAAAAAATATATATTTGCATATAATTATATTTATATAGTTTTAAATAATTTAATTAAACTTTTCACATTTTAGTGGCAAGGATCGCAATTTAAACATAGTTGAATTATTATGTGCCAATTGCAACAGATGGTTTCATGAGTCCTGTATTGGCTACCAACTGGGCAAACTGGTTCCATTCATAACAAATTATGTTTTTGTGTGTAAAAATTGCTCTCCAAGTGGCTTAGAGAGTTTCCGTCGTTCACAAGCCAGTAAGCCTGAAATCAGTTTTGTACACATGCAAATAATATAATTAATTTTTTCACAGCCATACCGCAAATGTGTATCACTGCTATTGCCAATATGAGACAAAGTTCTTTGAAAGAGGGCAAAGCGAAAAACATTTTTAGTAAAGATAAAGAGATTATACCTTTTATTGAACAGTATTGGGAATCTATGACGACAATGCCGCGTAGAGTTACTCAATCGTGGTATTCAACGGTACAACGTTCCTTAGTAAAAGATGTTCAAATAACATTTACATACGAAGAACATCCCGAAAATGGTGCCATGTTTGGACTAGTAAGTTTCGATTTGTGTCAAATAAAGCCGAGCTATGAAGCAGTGGGTAAATTGGGCGCGTTAAGACTATCAGAAGATGGTTATACTCATGGTAAGTAGTTAGTAATTTTCATTATAATATAGGATGTACCAGAGAGAACATTAAGTGCAACATGAGTATATTCCATGCCATGTTCCCAATATAAGCTTGGAATACGGAGATAAAATACAGTAAACAAATTGTTACCCTTTCCTTGCATTTATTTTCCATGCATAAAATTAGTTTTTGGTCTACACGGTTTCCATTTCAAGTTCTGCACTGCGATTTTTGTCAATAAATTGTGAATTACTCTAATCTAATTCCGGAAATTGTTCGACTTTGAATATCTTTTTTTTCAAGACAATATAAAAAAAATTTAAGTCTGGACTTTCAAAACTTCCGTAATTAAATCAAGTCAAAATATACCGAAGTATACATACATACATATTTATTCGACTTTAAGTCATGAATTAGTCACATCTCACGCTATGAAATGTTGCTTTCTTAAATTTCCTTTAAATTTTAAAGTTATATTGTTTGATTTCGTTGGCAATAAGATTTATTATATATATATATATATATATATATTATAAACTTTTTTTTAAAAGACCATCCCAAGATTGGATTGCAAGCTAGGAACTGCTTTATGCCAAACAGTTTTTTCTTTATAGTACATATTTATGTATGTTTTGATTAAATAAATACAAGAATATATAATCTAGAGATGTGCACGTGAGTGTTTTCTGACTCACGACACGCACGCTCACGCAGAAAAATATTTTACTCACGCACTTTAACGCACGAATGATTTTGAAAATTTTCACGATCACGCACGCTCACGAATAAAATATTTTTAATCACGCACGAGTGGTTTACAACTTATCACGATCACGGACGCTCACGAAAAAGTATATGTATTATATAATTTTCATGTTTTTTGGGTTGAAAAATAGGTTCTTACATATATATATATATATATATATATGTGACGCGCAAAATAGAAAGGGACCTAAGGGTAAAAACCTGTTTTGTTCATGAGAGCCATTTTAAAGATTTAAATACGTGTATCTTTGGTTTACCGTCACTGAATAAAACGCGCATATCTCTGGGAGGGAACACTTTTGGGTCATGGGATCGGTCTCATTCGATGCTCAGATATTGTCCACATAAAAAAAAAAAAAAAAAAAAAAAAAATACATGTGATAATTATTAATTAACAAATAACACCAAAGTTAGTTGTAAATATTCTGACAACACATAGTTGAACGGAAGAGCTAGCCGTTTTGGTCCAGAATTCTGCATCAACTGACACCACACACAGTGGACCACACACAGAAGAACACTGATGATGAAGGTTTAGTGGCTTTCGAAAACGGCTAGCTGTTCCGTTCAATTATTTGTTTTCAGAATATTTATAACTAACTGGTGTTATTTGTTCATTAATAATTATCACAATCAAATTAACTTAATTTAATATATTTTTAAATATTCGTATTCGCGGATATCATTTTAAATATTCGAATTCGAATTCGAATTCTCGTATATCAAAAATTTACATTCCGCACATGTATGTATGTATACATAAATAATCGTGTCTGTCATGACTTTCACATCCGTGTGAAAGTGAATCTTTCCGCATATTTTGGTGTCCTGACATTCACTTCCGAATAATTTTTTCGTTTTACTTTCGACTGCACCAAGCAATGTGAAAGTAAATAGAATCGCCTTTTTTCCACATTAAAATTAATTTAATTTAAACGAAATCTTTTTTAAAATTAGGCTTGATATCTCATCTACCTAATTCGGAAATTTAAACCAATATATATTTGGTTTTAATACATAGAAAAGGGGACATGAAAAACATGCCCACATTAGCAACCAATTTTGCAAAAATATTCGGAAGTATGCAGACACCAAATCTTTTTTTTGCGATTCGGAAATTTTCATTCTAATTGAAAACGTTCGAAAGTCGCGACAGACACGAATATAAATGTGAAGGTAAGACGTATGATCAATTAAATAAATGAGGAAAGCATATTAAATGAGAAAACATAGAAATTACAAAAATTTTTCTGTTACGTAACATTTTCAAAGACTCCCCCCACCCCCACCATAACAAATCATAACAAAACTCGAACCCCACCCCTCCCCCCTACAGCGTTACATTATATATGGACGGCCCCTAAAGCAAAAAACATTTTCTGCGGTACAATTCGAAAGTAGTATTGTCGACAAAGGCACTGTTGAATCAGTACTGTTTCTCAATTGATACTTCCTACAGGGTATCTAAGAAACATACATACTTACAAAGGTAACCATCAAACAAAATGCTCCGAATTCGTAAAGAATTCGTAACGATTGGTCGACAAAATCTTCCGATTTCGGCACCGAAATATTAGTGAAATCGTATCAGTTTTTGTATGAAATGGTTGACACGACTTCGTAACGATTTGTCGGTACGAATTCGTTACGATAAGTCGGTACGAATTCGTAACGACGGTATAGCAGAGTACCGCTTCACCGTTATGTTGCTGCTATTGTCGAAATAATTTGCACATACTCACGTTTTTTAATATTTGTTACAATCCTTTTTTTTATCAACATATACATATTTATTTAAAAAAATTTTCACAGACTTTTACTTGTGTACTCAAAAATCAAAGTTTTAATGTTTAAAAAAAATTGTTCAGAGAAACTACCGAAATGTCTTAACGAATTCGGTACGACAAGTCTGACTTCAGAAAAAGTCGAAACATTTTGTTTGGGGGTATTCATTATGTTTGTAAGCTGATAATATCATACATATTACTATACATATACATACCTATGCATTTATTATTATAAAATAATTTATTTCAAATGATTAAATACAGTTACATATGTGCATATGCAGGAATATTATCTCGTGAGAGCGTGCGAATTCGTGCGTGATTATTAAAAAAACTCACGCGCGATCACGCACGAGTAAATTTTTTTCAGTCACGCTCACGCACTCACGCGTGATTAGTTATAATATTTGATCACGAATCACGCGTGACTCACGCGTGACACGATAAAATCACGACATTTGCACATCTCTAATAAAATCCATGAATTTTTCTTTAAATATGTAAGAAAACACAAAAATATGAATTTAAATGATAAAAAACACTAAAAGCTGTTACTGTCCTGACCACTACGGATAATCGAGGCTTAACTGTAACAATAATATGCCAATTTATTTACATATATACATATATAGCGATTTTCGTTTCACGATTGCATTCGTACTAAGGATGTAACGATACGCCGTTTTGCCGATCCGATACCTATACTCAAAAAGAAATATCGCCGATACCGATTCCGATACCGATACCCATATTGAAATTAAATTGAAAAAATTCAAGTAGAGTAATTCTTTTATTATACAAAATGTAAGAGATTTTTTAATTTGATATTTGAATTCATTCTGAAACACATTATTTTTTTTTAACAAAATACATATGTACATATGTACATGATTTAGCATTGAGAGAACATATCTCTTAGTTGTTATAAAAAAGCGTTGAAAATGGAATTGTTTGTTCAACACAGCTATAAAAAATTTAAGAAGTATAGTCGTATCGACAGTGAAATATCGCCGATATCGATATATCGGCAAATCAGAAGTATCGCCGATATATCGGAATCGGTATCTGTTACTTCCATAATTCGTACCCAACAATCGTTGAATCTATTCTAATCAAATTCAGGGATGTATGTTTCTCTTTAAAAAATTTTAAAATATAATCTACGAGAATTACACAATAGGGAATAGCGGAAAAAATTATGTGGCAGCTTGGCTCTGCGGCAAATAAAATTAGCTGCAGCAGAGTTGTGACGCCTTGAGAAATATCTATATAAATCTTACATAGATATGTATGCAAATACCGACATATACTCGTTTTTTTTTTTTGTTGCCTGCATCAACGGCTGTTGTTGTATTTTTAATGTATGAGTATCTCATGACTGACTTATATTTCGTTTGTCGTGATGTTTTTGTTTTCATTATGTTTTGTATTGTTTTGAGTATGGTTGGGCAGTTGCAAAGCGAATTCAGTATCAGGTGACCTTATCAGTATAACAATTTTACAACACAAAAAACAACATGCAGTTTGCTATGCTACAAAACCAATCTGTCAAAAGATTTTTGAGCAAATTTTGACATTTTGGTTCAAATTGCTCAATTTTGCATCAACAGCTGATAATCAGCCGGGCTGATAAGGTCACCTGTTACTGAACTCGCCTTGGGCAGTTCCTCTACATATTTACCTGCATATACATATATACAGTACTGTGCAAAATAACAGCAATAAATCTTTGCAATGGCGTTCATGAAAGCTGCGTTTGTCGGTCAAGCAAGGATTGGAATTAAATTAATTTTCCTGCATTTTTTGCCCAACATCCAAGTATTTTATAGCACACTACGGCATTGAAACACCTATATTCATATTCATGTCATATTCCACTCGAAATGCCAAATAATGCTCATTTCAAGGATATTTTTTTTGCAAAATTTTTGGGAATGGTCTAACTTTATGCCTTCGGAAAATAAGACATCAGCTGACACCACTGTTATGCTTACAACTCATTTTAATATTTCGTGCCGAAAACTGTTTGCTAGGCAAGCGCTGCATTGAAGAGATGATATACCAATTTGATATATAGAACTTAAATTCTTCAACAAGTAAATCGATTTCCCATTTTATTAGGGTTCAGTTACGGTGTGCTTTACCGAGCTCCATTTTAAGCTAAAAAACAATAAAATGTTATGAAATAAATATAAGATGTACCTAGATTTATTATATTTGAAGTATCTCTTAGGACCATTATTACAACTTAAAGTTAGTTAAAAGTAGGATTTTATCGGTCGTATAAAAAGCTTTCCATTATTTAAAATAGGATGTAACTTACCAGGTAGGTTAAACTTGTTATTTATCGCTCACTTTAGGTTAAAGTAAAATTTTGCAAATTATAGTTTTTATACGTCCGATAAAATCCTACTTTTAACTAACTTTGAGTTGTAATAATGGCCCTTAGTCCACTATAGTATTTTCTTAGTCTGTAACTTTTTCAACTGCTTTCTCTGGCTGGGGTTTCGAGTTGTACCAAAATGCACACTCAAATTTGGAGATATTATAACCTCACTAGAAATAGCAAACGAGCAATTTGGATTATTTGAAACACATTTTGCTATCATAAGCTGCGGAAGTTGTTCAAGATCGTATGTAAATTGCTCAATACGTAATTATCCTGCCGACATACCTATCAGCAAACTAGAGTTATATTTTTATTACACTTTTATATACTTTTTCCCATTCTTGCTAGATCAAGCAGCACCAACAACGTTGCGAAAGGAATTTTAAAATCTAATGTAAGGAATTATAAATACTGTTAAGCCTGTTGGACTTTAGAATTATATAAATATAAATATATATAATATATAATATTTATATAAATTATTGATAATTATGACATTTTCCATTTTGTTGTTATTGTTCTATTGTTTGAGAATATTAGCTATTTTACTCTTCAGGAAATATCAAGAATTAAAATGCGAATTCGTATTCTAGAGTGATTGTCCACAAAAGTTTGTTAAAAGGGCGGCTTGAAATAATCAAATGTCTAAAATATTTCAATTTTAAGTCAAATAGGGTTTTTGTTGCTTTTATTCTGCACAGTACTGTATGTATACAAATGCACATATTCATTAATAGTTTCTGTTGCTGTCGTTGTTGCTGCCGCTGCCGTAGTTTAAGTTGTTGTTGTTTGATAGTGTCTAATTTCGCTGGGAAATAGTTTTTATATTATTTGAAATTAGCATTTGTTTTATTATTTAGATATTGTGTTGTATTTATTAAATAGCAGCCAGATTTAGGTTATTATCATCAAGTGGAAGAATTAACAGTATAGTGTGTAAAGGCTTTGAATGAGTGGATAAAGGACAAGAGACGTAAGAAAAGTTGCGAGCGATGAGATATGCAGTAGTTATCAGGAACCGCATCTTAAAAATACATCATAAACTTGTTTGAGAATAATAAAACATTCTTTGGAATTTAAGTGTCTTTGGAGCATTCTTTATTTAATTTTTAGTGGAAAATTGTACCTGATTTAAAAAAAAAAATAAACAAAAATCAAAAATGGAAAGTGGGGTTACGCGTGATGAAGAACGTACGTAATAAAATATTTAAGTCCGAACGTACATCCATATACATATGTATGTACATACATATCTACATTATGTACATACATATGTATGTACATTGTGTGTACAGGAATGTATATTCATAATATGTAGATGATGAACATTTTGATAATTTATTTAAGTAATGTGTGGGATTGGTGGAGATTACGTTTTATTTGATATACATATGTACATAAATACATACATATTACACGTATGACACGTATTCATTAATGCGTCGTACCCTTGACCGTACCCATAATTTTTGATAATATGTATGTACATCCATATATGTATATAATATTTATGCATATTTGTATGTATGCATGTATGAGTAAGAATATGTAAATGCATTTTCTCATAAATTTAAAAAAATTTTTAGTATCATTTTCGAAAAACAATAGACAGAAGCGAAAGTTTCCGGGTACAGATTCCGGTCCTACTGGTAAAAAGGGAAGACCAAGTTCCGATATAACTGCCAATGTAAAGCTTCCTGCTCATGGATATCCTTTGGAACATCCTTTCAACAAAGATGGATATCGTTATATATTGGCTGAGCCGGATCCACATGCTCCTTTTAGGCAAGAATTTGATGAATCTTCGGATTGGGCAGGGAAACCCATACCAGGATGGTTATATCGTACACTGGTGCCAAACAGTGTTCTTTTAGCTCTGCATGATCGAGCTCCCCAACTGAAAATATCTGAAGATCGTTTAGCTGTGACAGGTGAAAAGGGTTACTGCATGGTTCGAGCTACACACTGTAAGTTTTAAAACCTACCTACAGAAGTATGTATGTATGAATGCACATACATATTTATATAATATTATATTTGTTGTTTTTAGCTGTCAATCGTGGTCGTTGGTATTTTGAGGTGACTATTGAAGAAATGCCTGAAGGTTCTGCTACACGTCTGGGCTGGGGTCAAGAGTATGGGAATCTGCAAGCTCCTTTGGGTTATGATAAATTTGGTTACTCTTGGCGTTCCCGTAAGGGTACGCGATTTAGTGAAAGCCACGGTAAACATTATAGTGATGCTTATACAGAGGGAGATACACTCGGCTTTTTGATTGACTTACCGGAGGAAAAGGAAGTTGAATATCTTCCTAACACATTCAAGGACAGAGTGAGTTTCTTAATCACACATAAATATAATATTTGAAATAATATCATTTTACTTATTTTATTTCGAAATATTAAAAGGATATTACGCTTTTATTGCTGTTTCAATAGCTTTACAGGGAACATATTTTCTGAAAGGGGCAAAAGGCCCCATACGAAAAAGTTTTAAGATATTCTACAAACATATCAGTTGTAAGATTTTACGAACACATCTTATACTTAAAATGTAATAACAGCTTTTAAAAGCTCAGACGTTCAAAATTTAAAAACTCCGATTTACGTACATACCTACATACATATGTATATTTTTTTACAGACTATACAGAATAAATTTTTTAAGCTTGTTATTTTTTCAGTTATACAAGAAATTTGCATAAATCTTATTCTTATACCGCATTCCAAGATAATGTACACACCTACGAACATATATTGGAAAAAATTTTTAATAAAACTTAAAAAAAAAATTAACCGACTTTAAAAATAATCATTAATTAAAGTTAACATTTCGAATAGCATTATAGGTAACAAATATAAAAGTGCTTTATTTGGCTGAATCTAAATTATTTTTAACTAGTTAATTTTAATTATTATTCGAACTCCATATGTTTCTATATTTATGACTTTAACAGGCTAAAGTTCGTATCGCTTTTTAAGCCAAATTACATGTGATAATTATTAATGAACAAATAACACCAAAGTTAGTTGTAAATATTCTGACAACACATAGTTGAACGGAACAGCCAGCCGTTTTCGAAGGCTACTAAACCTTCATCATCATCATAGTAACAAACCAAAAAAGTTTGTCTTAAGTAGAAAAAAAAATAAGCAAATTAACTAAGATGTGTATAATTAGTAAAAGAACAAAACGACAATGGTAAGACTGTTGTAAATATAGAGATGGTAAAATTGAGCTTACAATACAAAAAAGCTTTCAGCAAATTGAAATACGATGAATCAAACAATTCACATATTCCATTTGCAATAATGCTGAGTATATAAAGCAGAAATCTACATCAACTGACACCGCACACAGTGGACCAAACACAAAAAAAGTACGCTGATGATGAAGATTTAGTGGCCTTCGAAAACGGCTGGCTGTTCCGTTCAACTATGTGTTGTCAGAATATTTACAACTAACTTTGGTGTTATTTGTTCATTAATAATTATCACATGTAATTTGGCTTAAAAAGCGATACGAACTTTAGCCTTTTAAAATCATAAATTATTTTTAACTATTTTTTTTAAGTCGCTTAAATTTTTTTAAGTTTTATTCATTCACGTAATTCATACATTTATTCCTCCAATATAGAAATACCCCATGGCAAAATCAATTTGATAAAATTTTAGTGCCAATTTCATATTTTCAGGGGCTTGGTTGCCCCCCAATTTGGCAAATATTATTGTCCGTTCACTTTTTTAAATTCAACATCGCGTCACTTTCAGCACGTGAAATACATATAGCAAAGCTTTAATGGGCATAACCCCACCCCGCCCACGTTAAGCACAAAATTATGTCATTTTAAGATCCGAAAAAGTTTGCCAAGTTTCGTAGGATAATTAGAAGTACATATAATTTAATAATAAAGTTTCGCAGGCATGGCCCGCCCACTTTTTTAAATGCAAGATTGATCATTTTTCGGAGCTCAGGGCGTGTTCCAAGTTCCGAAAAAATTATTAATTAGAAGCATGTGAAATATAATGTTAAATTTCAATAGGCGCGGTCCCGTCCACTTTTTAAAATGCAAGATGATCCTTTTTTAATGGGCATGGTTTCGCCTATTTTTTCACCTTTGAAATTTTTCATAAAATAAAATAAGAATTAGTGGGCGTGCGCCGCCCATTTTTTTGACAATGGGACCAAATGGAAGCTAGTGTATGTTTTCAGAAAACATTTGAAACCGTCTAAAAGTGACTGAGTTATGAATTAGCAAACATAAAAAATTCAGACAAATTGATAACCTTTTTTTTGAAGTCTGAGTAACGAACAGATTAACTTTCTAGTATATTTTATTCTTTATATTTATTCAACTTTTATATTATTATTTATCTGGAAAGTTTTTTTTTATTTAATTATACACATCGTCTTTTTCCTGGTTTTCCGAATTTACCAAAATAATGAATAAAAACAAAAATTTAACCAATAATTTGAATATTTTTACATATTATAAATATGTACTATGTTGTTTTTACAGCCGTTGGTCAAATTCAAATCGCATTTATACTATGAAGACAAGGATAAAATTCAAGAAACATTAAAAAATTTACGCATAGCTCAGGGCAGCAAAATTGAGTTTTTTAAAAATGGACAATCTCAGGGTGTAGCATTTACAGATATCTTTGCTGGGTCGTATTATCCAACTGTGTCAATACATAAGAGCGCTACAGTAAGTGTTAATTTTGGACCAACATTTAAGTATCCGGAAGTCATAGATACCTATAAAGCAAAAGGAGTAAGTTTCTGAAAACGTGAAGTTTTTTTTCCTGAATTAATATTTTACCACATCCCTTATTTTTCAGATGTATGACAGAGTGGAAGATTTGATATGTGAACAATCTCTGTCCGATTTATTGTATTTGACTGAAAATGAAGGACGATTACGTTTGGATAATTTTAATATGTAATCTTAAAAAATTTATGTTTGGATTTACAGTATAAACATCGATATAAAAATAAATAATTGTAGTAAATATTTCCGTTTTTATAAAAATATATTTAGTAATGTATATTTTGTTTTTATTAAAAATATTTACTATACACACACCCATTCTCAATTAAAAGGGTGAAATTTCGAGGCACTATATGGTAAATATAATGCATTATAAGTAGTGAATCGGGGATATTGTACTGCGGCTGATATTGATCTTCCTGATGTTCCATTGGATGTGTTTGTTTGTGTTGAAGCATTTGTGAAACTACTTAACCTATGATTATTATTGGTTCTTAGTAAGTTTGACCTCGTACTGGTGGAAGAGGGTGTCGTATTTGAGGTAGCAATTTCGCTGTTTGTTGATAGCAGTTGTTCTGTATAGCGCTGCGTGGTCGATATGGATGGCAAAATTATTGAGTTTCTATTATTAGAAAAACGATTAGCAGCCAAGGGCACGTGCCAGGCTGATCTATGACTTGTTTGAAAACGAGAGCGAGATTTTTGTTCTTGTGCTACAGCTGCCGATCTTGCTTGTTGTACTTGTGTTAATTGTACAAAACTAGGATTTTTAGTTTGAGCTAAATTACGAAATTTCCTTGTAGAATCCAATACATTTAAAATGGGTGGCATTCGAAAACGATTAGTTGAGATATTTATTAAAGGAACTTGTGGTATATGTGAAGGTGGCGAACGCAACGAATAAGATGAAGTTGAACTAGAGCATTTTCTTTTACTATCATTTGCTCTGCTTGTTTCACGTTGGCGTAATTTAAATGGCATGGATTTTAAGGTAAAATTATCCATTAATTTACATAGATTGTTGCTATAATCTTCCGATGATTTACTTGTGGACTGTGCTAACGCAATGCGATCTCCATTAAGTGTTATTTTATCTTCAGTTTCACCATCCTCATCATCAGTTGTCAAGCCGATGCTAGGGAATGATTCCATCTCCAACGATTCTAATCTTAAATTATTTGTTTTATTTTGGTTATCGTTGAGTAATTGAGGAAATTTCTTTTGCCAATCTAAAATTTCTTTGCTTAAATCTTCTTCGGCAGTTGGTAATGGTTCCAAGCCACTTAACATTTTTTCAACCTTTTCCCACTCCATTTTGTTAATTTTTATAGCATCGTCTGCCCATGGTATAGATCCTATTGAACTTCTATCAACACTACTTGCGGTGTAAGGCACATCATACAAATATCCTTGGCTATCAAATTCTTCATCATCTTCCTCATTTTCAAATATGTCATCTTCAAAGCTGTGAGATTCCAAAACCTTCTCTTTAGCATAAAATCCAATTCGAGAGGACATTTGGTTAATTAAAATTCTTCTAGATTTTTTTGGTGTTATTTTTGGATTGGAGAGATATAGTAGGCAGCCTTTCTCTTTTCCTTAATATCCTTTCACAGTTGTCTAAAGTTGTAAAAAGAAAGTTGTACTATAAAGTACTAATATGTACAAGTGTGGAAATCTGGCGCAAAATTGACAGCTGTCTCTGGCAAACTGAGGAGTTCAGATTTTTTTATCTCCTTGCGAATAAGTTCCAACAAATTAAATAGTTTTTTTCTTAAAAACGAAAAATGTGCTTTTAATAATAAGAAAACAATACAGTTCACTACATATTTCATAAAAACGATAGCAACATGTGGCATGAGGCGCGCAAGCAGGAACGCCGCATACGCGGTCTAATAGTTGACTACAGACGCCGGGCCGAACGCAGACAAGATTTTTATGAGAAGATTGTAAGTACATATTTTTATTTGATAGTTATAAAAAAATGGGATTAAATTGTTATACTTTTTCGTTAGCAAGCCGACCCCACCCAGTTTATACAAATTCATGGAAGGCGTTGCAAAATACACCTGGATCCTGCTGTATCTGCTGCCGGCGATGGTGCTGCAATCATGCAAGTGATATTGAATTTTTTATTTCATATACTCGAACAAAATTTAAGGGTTGGGAAAAAATTGTTAATGTACTATACAGCGTTGATAGTTACATATCTACATATTAAGAAGTGTTAAATTTCTTTATTGCAAAGGAAGTTCGGATATCAATTTTAAATTTTAGTTCTTGTACACTAGGCAACATTATAGATATTATTTTCAAAAATACTTCCTTGCTTTTAAAAATCATTGAAACATTGGCGGTATCCGATGTTTGATGTAAATTGTCTCGCGTAAGTGCAAATGCAAAATATGGAAGCTTTTCTTTGGGTTATGTGTGTAT
This sequence comes from Tachina grossa, assembly GCA_949987645.1. Lineage (NCBI taxonomy): Eukaryota > Metazoa > Arthropoda > Insecta > Diptera > Tachinidae > Tachina > Tachina grossa. Next base: position 223,445,007 of record OX465274.1, read on the forward strand.
TTTGTTGTTGGATTTTAAAGAAAAGCTACGATATTTTGCATTTACACTGACGCAAGACTATTTGTATCAAACATCGAATGCCGCCATTGAATAATGCATTATGGCGGCAAATGCTTTTCTATTGTTTGGAAAGAACCCCTTAAGGGTTTAAATGAATTTACAAAAACATGTTCATCTGCATACTAAATGAACAGCATACAAATGAGCATGTAAATTGAAAGTAATATTTATTTCATTTCCTTTATATATGTATAGTGTACCTTGGCAGGGCCAACACGACAACCTCATTGACAGATTTGATGTTCGTGCTCACTTAGATTATATACCAGTTGTACCGAAAGGTTCGGACAGTGTAGAAGACATATCCCAAGAAGAACGGCAATGTAACTATGAACGGTATAGAATATTAGCACAAAATGATTTTTTAAACGTGCCGGAGGAAAAATTCTTGCACCAATTGTATTTAGAAGAACAATTTGGAGCCAATGCTCCACTGGAAGGATCAGGTGCACAGAGCAAAAAGAAATCACTGAAATCAGGAGCAGCCATAGGTTATTCTTATGATGACTCCACCGAAAATGCACAAGATTCTCAACCATTTGCTCACCTCAAACACGCAACAGCAAGCAATGTTTCAGGTGGGGCTTTATCGGGTCTTACCGCTACTGCCGCTATCAAGCCCGAAAATGAGTCCGAATCAGAATCGGATTCTGATATGGATGTGGATGTTCCTATAGAAGTATCGAAATTGGATACTAATCAGGCACATGAATTAAATGCATGTGGGCGCAATTACGGTATGTTAAGTAATGATTTCTACTCGTATTTGACAAAAGATGCAGATGAAGCCGATGCTTTACGTTTGGCCAGAGAGGAAGAAAGAGAGAAGATCCTGCTTGGTGGTCGTAAGTCAAGGAGAGAAAGGCGAGCCCAAAAGGAGAGACGAATCGCGAGGAGACCTTTTAGTCCCCCAAGCTATGCAGCAAAAGAAGACAACGCAGGAAAAGCAGAAGATAGTGATTCTAGGTCTCCGTCTCCATCTGACACCACAGAAAAAATTACATATATCACATCATTTGGTGGCGAAGACGAGTTGCAACCTCACTCAAAAATTACTATAACACTAGGTAAAGGATCCTCTACTCTGGGAGCAGCATGTGTAGGTGCTAGTACCTCAGCAGCCTCTGGACAAACAACATATGCTCAGAAAGTAAAGGAGAATTTAGAGAAGCTAAAGCAATTGAATACAACTGCAAAGAGGAGGGATAGTCGAAGCAGAAGTAATTCACGTAGCAGATCCCATAGCAGAACTCGGAGACGTTCGCGGAGATCACAGCGCATATCAAGATCAAGAAGCGGATCTCACAGAAGACATCGCAAAACTGATAGGAAAAGATCTCTTTCCCGCTCACGATCAAGATCTCGTTCAGGTAATAGGTCACGTAGTTCCTACTCCAGAAGACATAGGGAATGTTATAAAAGATCTAGAACCAAATCACGTTCAAGCTCGCTTTCTAAGTCAATATCAAGAAGAAGGCGTTACAATTCTTCTTCAACAGACAGAAGTTCTGTTTCACTCCGTCGCACAAATTACAAGTCTTCAAGAATGTCTAAACGCAAGTCCCGCAGTTCCTCATATTCTAATTCAATGCAGAGCAGACCAAGAACTGTTAAAGAAAAATCTACATCTCCTCTAAAATCAATAGAAACAACGTGTACTAAACAAACTGAAGCAGTTATGTCTTTAACAGCACCAATAGCAGCAACAACACCATCACAATCAGCATTAACGAACCCCTCCAAATCAGTACCTATGTCAGTTGAATTACCCACAAGCAAACAACCTTTTCCAATTGTAAATGTAATCGAACCACCTCCTCCACTAAAACGTTATTATGGTCGAAAAAAGGATGAATATTCTTCTTCTGAAAGTAATTCCGAGTCTGATAACGAAGAAGAAAGCTCATCCCAACTTTTAAAACCAAAAGAAATAATCGATACTCAAGATCCCATGGAAGTGGATACTACGTAAGTGTAAAGTTGACCCTCTTTGTGTTTAGTATTTTATAGAAATTTACCTAGAAGTATAATTGTGTTCAAATATTAATTTGCTTTTAGCTCTGAAAAATCAAACCCTTTGCCTTCGACTTCAAATTTGTCGCATAAGGGAAAATCGCATACGCAACAAACAGGCAAATATGGCTCGAACACTTCAAATAGTAATGCTCCTGAAACCAAAGTCAGTAAGAACCAACAAATAAATTTAAAGCCTCACACACCAATATATGTACTATATGGGGACTACAACCTGTCTTCCGAAATTAACGAATCAAAATCTACTTTATTTTTTGACTTTTACACAACTACAACGTACTGGACTTATTAGAAATTCATTTTGTCATATCAAACGTATTTTACAGACTTAAAATCGGACTAAACGCAGTCTAATAGTATTACAACTGGTTTGTTAATTATTTAAAGTAACTTCTTACAGGGTTCTTCTGGCAGTGGAGTTGTTGTTGGCAGCAGTGGTCGGTTGAATTTGCGTGAGCGCCTTAAAAAGAAAATGCAGAATTTGCTTAATAAGCAATGTAAGCGAGTGTAGAGTGTGACACCAACTAAGCCTTGCTTTTAAAATTTTCCTTTATTGATGTATTTATTTTTACTTCAAAAACTACAGATAAAGCAGACAAAAAAGCTGAAATTGAAAAGACCGAAAGGGAAAGACAATTGCAACAGGAGCGAGAGGAAGAAATGCGCGAGTTATCAATAAAATTACGTAAAAGGTAAAACAGCTTCTTTATTTTATAAATAAAATGATTTTATTACAACTTTTATAAATTTTCAGACAAAGAGAGTTACGACATCGTTATGGATCACATAATAGTAAAGATTCGGATAGCGACAATTCGGAAACAGTTCCAGTTGCCAAATCAAAAAGAAGTAAATCACGCAGTAGTGAACGATCTATTGGTAAAATATCCGGACGTCGTAGCCGAGAGCATAAGCGTCAATCACCATTAACATCAAAACGTACTCCTAGTCGTGAGCGTAGGCGCTCACCAACTCGTTACAATAGACTTCCAAGATCACGGTCGCAGTCTAGAAACAGGCGGAGCAGTTCTAAGCGACGAAGACGTAGCATTTCACGTTCCAGACGGCATCGAGAGCACAGTTATGAGCGATCTTCACGTCATAACACTGAGCGCCCGAGATATGATGATCGTCTTAGGCGATCAACGTCAAGAAGCGAACGCGAACGTGATCGTGATAGAGGCAGGGATAGCATTCGCAATAGAGACAGGGATCGTGACAGTGATAGGCAAAGATATTGGGGTACCAGTGGCATATCTGATCGTCATCGTTCGGAGAGAGGTGGCGACAGGCGTGAACGTTCGGAGAGAGACAGATATAATCGGGATCGGCAACCTATTTCCAGTTCTACTACCTCAACATCTACAGCTACAACTAGTCGTAGTCGCGTTGTTATTTCAGCTCCACCAAAATTAAAAAAATTGGTGGATTATTAGTTTTTTGAAAATGTATTAAAAGTTGATGCACACATTTTTTACATTTTAAGTTAAAAGTTTTTTTTAATAAAATTATGAAATAATCTATTGTTAAAAAATCGTTGTTGATTGCTGTCGAAAGAAATGTTACAATAATTAAGTCGTATGGGGTGTTAGTTATTATGTAATTCGAATCGAACGGAAATGTTTTTGAATTGCCATTTTAATAACCTACAAATTTGAACAGTTTTCGAATCGAATTATATAAATCCCTAGTATATGAAAAAAAGTTCTATTTCATACAAAATTGCTGGTGTATGTAGTTACTTTCCGTGAATAATGAGTGGTCCCAATTTAATTGTCCCGTTTGAGGGACGCACAAGTTTACAACTCTGACAATTGTCTATAGTGATGTAAAACGTATTATTGGATATGCTTTCAAACTGTTATATAAATTTATAAAGTACATAATGTCAAAAGCGACATCAAACAAATACAAGAAATGATAAATATTAGTGGTTTATTAATCAAGAGACGTAAGTACAAATAAAAAACAGTGCATTCATGAGAAATAAATATTTTACACTTCTAGTGCGGATAAACAATAGAATGTATTCAATGACTGAAAGTAAAGAACCCGTAAAAGAAGCAATTTCCTTAGCAATAGAAGAAAACTTGCGACCGGTTCACTTGGAAGTAATAAATGAATCTTACATGCACAATGTGCCAAAGGGAGCTGAAACACATTTTAAAATTTTAGTAGTTTCTGAAAGGTTTGAAGACCTGCCTTTAATAAAGGTAAATGGAAATTATTAACAAAATATGTACATATCATTTGAGAACTTAAGTGTCCAATATCCAATAGTTTATAATGGCGTATTGGACACGTTAAGTTCTCACATGAAGATATGTATGTATCTAATACTCCAAGTTAAACAACTATACGGTTTTGTAGAGACATCGTTTGATCAATCAACTTGTAAAGGAAAAGTTGGGAGAATATTTTCCACACGCTCTATCCATAGAAGCAAAAACACCAAAACAGTGGCAGCCCTCATATATTGTGGAATCCAGTCCAAATTGTAGAGGCGGTTTTGGTAAATAAGTTAAACAAGGCTGTTGTAATTTTATAATCTAATTTATTTATTTGCTATGTTAAATAAAAGTATCAGTAACGAAATCTCTTGTTACATATAACTATTTACAGCTCTTAATTGTTCTGATTTGCTATTAATTGCTCCACACTCATTCTGGCTGATAGAATTACATCATTTATGCCTACACCGTCGTACGCTGACCCACATAACGACAGAGGCAGCTTATAACGTTTTATATAGCGTCGTATGTCTTCTACTCTTTGCTTATGCCCAATATTATATTGGGGTATACATTTTCTCAAAATGTTTACTTTAGTTGTTTTCGGATCCTCTTGTATGCCCATTATGCATTGCACTTCCTTCAATGCTATATCGAGAAGTTCTTTCTGAGTGGGATTAGTACCAAAATATTCTTGGAACCATTTCCCACCCATCATGACTGTAAGTATAGTATTTCCTTTCATATCAAAGCAGCAACTATCAAATATTACGCCTAATACAGGCCTTTTCTCTAAAGGGGGCACTAAGAAACCAAATGCCGCTTGCTTAATTAAAGTATTACTGTCGTATTGTAGATTTATAACAGCTACGTCGACATACGGTATCTCTAAAAGCTGGCCAGCCAAGCCAGGATGTTGGTTTTTTAGACAAGCAGCTAGTTTGTAGCTTGGAAGTGCACTTATTACATGTTTTGTTTCGATTTCTTGGTCCTTAATATTTAAACGTGCTCCATTTCCATAAAATATTAAATCCTTGCATTCGGAATTTAAATTAATTTCTACATTGTGGGCTCTTAAATACTCACTTACTCCGTTTGGCAGGTTTTCTAATCCATTTTCTATTGAGTACATACTCCACTTATTTTTTCTAGCTTTTGCATACAAATCCGGTTGCTTATCGGAAAATAGTTTCTCTGTTTTGAACTGTCTTTTAATTCTTTCTGACATATTTTGAACCATTCCCTTAACTACACTACCATATTTTTGTTCTTTTTCAAATAAGTCATTCATTAGAAATCGCACACTGATTTCTTTTGCGTCCCCCGCACATATGCCACATATCATTGGACTAATACCGTAATCGGCAATCTCAGAACCGAATCTTCTTTCAACGAAGTCATAAATGGACTCATCGCCATACTTGATTTTTTTAGTTTTACCTTTTAAATCATTCCATATAGCCATTATTAGGGGTCGACTAAAGGGTGGTATTGTCTTAAAAGCGCCTCCTAAACTATTAGGTAACAGACAAAGCTTGCCTTTAGCATAAATCATGCGATTCCGGGCCGCAGCATGTGACGATTTGATGCTTTTTACCGGTATGTGTAGGTCCTCTATCATTTGTAGTGTATTGGCACCTGGTATGCCCTTGGGTCTGATTGTTCTTGGCCCAAACTCGAATATGAAGCCTTTATCCAAATGTCTTTCTGTGCGTATCCAACCACCAACACGATTAGAAGCTTCGAATATTGCTGTTGGTTGACCAAGCTTTTTCAACATGTAATACCCGGCGGACAGTCCGCTAATTCCTCCACCCAATACAATTGCCATTGAATATGATATATTAAATATTAGAAGACGTTTTTTGTAATTCCTATTACATGAACAAGTCAGGTCAATAAAAATAACGACAAAGGTATTATAAAAAACAAATTTTGTACATATCAACAATCACAATTACTGGCAATTGTGCAGAGCAAAGCTTTCACAGCTGGATACACTCGACGAAAATAATCGCTTGCAATGAATGCTACATACATACATGTGTATGTACACATATATATATAAATTCAATGAAAATATATATTGAGCCTTTGCTTCAATAAAGACATAACTCAAAAAACTTGTTTTGTAAAAAACGAGTTTGTAGTTTTGAATTTAATAAAAATTCGGTGCAAAAAGAAAATTTTATTATTCTCTGAAGAGTTGAGTATACAAGATATTTTTATGAAATGTTTAAACAACATAATTAAAGATTAATTCTGCATTATTAACTCAAAAATTATGTTTTTTTTTAACAGCATCACAGCGAAAAATATGCAATTTTTGAGTTAATAATGCAGAATAATTCACCATGTCGTATTTTATCTTGTATAAATAGTTCATGTGCATACAGGTTTTTGCATAAGGGGCCATTCACATGTTAAGTAAAGCCTACAGTACACGGCATGTAAAAAGCCACATGCGTGTGTGGCGATGACGTCACGAGAATTTTCAGCATGTCGTTACATTTTTTAAAATTACTACACCTTTTCGACTTGTAATTGAGAAAATACAAATTCATAATGAGAATTCCAAATTAATATTGAGAGAATACAAATTGATATCGAGAAATCTAAATTGATATTGAGAAAATACTAATTTATATCGCGATATCCAAATTGCTATTGAGAAACAACAATTTGATAATGAGAAATCCAAATTGATATTGAGAGAATTCAAATTGATAACGAAAAATTCAAACTGATATTGAGAGAATACAAATTGATAATGAGAATTTCAAATTAATATTGAGAAATCCAAACTGATATTGAGAAAATACGAATTAATAGTGCGAAATCCAAATTAATATTGAGAAATGCAAATTGATATTGAGAGAATTCAAATTGATAATGAGATATCCAAATTGATATGGGAAAAATCAAATTGATATTGAGAAATAAAATTGTATATTGAGAGAATTGAAATCCCAATTGATATTGAGAAAATATAAATTGATATTGAGAATTCCAAATTTGTATTGAGAACATTGAAATTGATATTGAGAATTCCAAATTGGTATTGAGAGAGCACAAATTGATATCGAGGGATCCAAATTGATATTGAGAAAAACCAAAATGAAATTGAGAAAATCCAAATTTATATTAAATTTTAAAATAAGATATTCATTAATACATAGTTTTATTGCGGAACATAATAACTTTTACAAAAAAAATGTTTACGTAATAATTCACGCGGGAAATCCGCCATTTTGTTTTTATTTTTTGAACACCTGTCTGAGAACACTTGAGTGCTTAAGACAAATATAACGATGCCTAATTGTTGAAATCCATGCAGCCGTTTGGGAGATAAGTGGTAATAAAAAAAATGTGCAAACCACTCGATAGGTTTGGTAAAAAAGTTTTTTGACGTGTTGCTATTTCTCAGGAAAAATCCGCCATTTTGTTTTTTGTTTGGACAGCTGTCTAAAAAATACAACCCTTCATGGGAGTCGGGTAAAAAAGAAGCTGATGTAGGGCACGTAGTATGCAGTACTGCAAAAAAAACTATGTCTCACATACATAATAGTAACACTACGACCACACGAGCAATTTGATGTGTCTTAATACAAGCAATAACGCCGGCAGAATGATGACGTCAAATTGCTTGTGATCAACAATGTATCTGGAGGTGGTGAACACGTATATTCAAATATATTTGCTTTTTATTCACATAAATACTTAAATTATCAATAATTTTATCCTTTTCTAAGTTTAAATTGAACTTTTGTTAACTTTATGTAGTTAAAACTTTTGTTTTCTACTTTTTTGTTGAAAAAAAAAAATTAATATAATTTGTATTTGACAGCATGTGTTAAGAGATTGTTGCTCAGCAATGTATTTTAACATTTGTTGCCGAATATATATTTGAACACATATTTATACGGCCCACACGCTAATATCTTGTGTCGACAATCGAATTTGACAGTTGCCATGGCAATAATTGCCATGATTATTGCTCGTGTGGTCGGCATGTAAAGAATCGAAAAATAGCAAATTTTACATAATTCAAAACTTTTCGTTTTAAGTTACGTACATTCTCCCAAAAACATTGAACAAAAAATTGTGAATATGAATTTGGATTTTCTCAATTTCATTTTGGTTTTTCTCAATATTAATTTGGATCTCTCGATAACAATTTGTGTTCTCTCAATATCAATTTAGATTTCTCAATATCAATTTGTATGTTCTCAATACCAATTTGGAATTCTCAATATTAATTTGTATTTTCTCAATATCAATTTGGATTTCTCGTTATCAACTTCAATTCTCTCAATATCAATTTGGAATTCGCAACATCAGTTTGAATTCTCTCAATATCAATTTTTATTTCTCAATATCAATTTGATTTTTCCGAATATCAATTATAATATCTCATTATCAATTTGAATTCTCTGAATATCAATTTGGATTTGTCAATATTAATTAGGATTTCGCACTATCAATTAGTATTTTCTCAATATCAATTTGGATTTCTCAATATTAATTTGAAATTCTCATTATAAATTTGTATTCTCTCAAAATCAGTTTGGATTTCTCGTTGTGAATTTGAATTCTCGCAATATCAATTTGAATTTCTCATTATCAAATTGTTGTTTCTCAATAGCAATTTGGATTTCTCGATATAAATTAGTATTGTCTCAATATCAATTTAGATTTCTCGATATCAATTTGTATTCTCTCAATATAAATTTGTATTTTCCCAATTTCAACTTAAAAAGGTGTAGTAGTGGCTAGACGCCGTAAAATTTTTATATTATTTTTGTTTCAAAATACATATGTTTCACATGTAGCCGAATCGAAGACATTTGATGGGGCAGCTCGTCTGTAAACATGTTAATATATACATGTACATATGTTGCTAGTACACGACATGTGGCAAATGTAGCATCTCGATGACGTTAAAATTACGTCAGAACCACATGCGCATGTGGTTTATTACATGCCGTGTACTGTAGGCTTAACTCCTTTTACAAAATTTTTAGCATACATTTTCTAAACCGTAACAAATCTTTATGTAAGAAAATCCTAATGTACATAATATACAGACAATTACATATAGACACTTGGAATTTTTAAAGTAGTGTATTTTTATGCAGACTACAACAATTTAGCACTGAAATTAAAACAAAAATCAAAATTAAAGGGTATATCAGTTAATGTACTTTTGACAACTTGCTGTATCCTGGAACCCGTAGGAGGCAAAATCTTGAAATTTTCGAAAACGCTAAAACTTAAAATTCCAAAAATTAAAAAAAATTGCGTTCAACATCTAAGGAAGTGAATTTTATCCTACTGTTTACTGTAAAAAAAGCTACAGTGTGCTATAATAATATACGTTCATATGATCTTTATTTTATTCCAAAAGCTTAACATTTTTCTTCTTTAATGTTTTTTTGTTTATATTTCTTAACACTGCAGCCACACGTTCAATAAATCACTTTCAATTCCATCACACATATTGTGTGTCAAAATTCTTTGAAATTGATAGCTGTGAAACAAATTGCTAATCAATTTCATTTTTTAAATACCACCGACGAAGAAACAACTCAAATTTGTAGCTCCAATCAATGTGTGCTGTGACCAGCCGTTCAAATTGAAAACTAAATTGCCATATAAATGGATAGGTGAATTTGATATCAATCTAGTTAGTTTTCAATTCAAAAAGTTTGATTGTGTTAGTGAAAAAAGTGTGAGTGTATTGAAAATTGAATGGAATTGAAAGTCAAAAATTGAACGTGTGGCTCCCAAGTAAGGCAATGATACACTATCCTACACAATCTTGCGAGTGTTGAAAAAATTCAACCCTGATATTAAGCAATTTATGAAAATTTTCAAAAGACAACAAAAATCAGGGATGTTAAAATTTAATAAGCGTTATCATGGATTTCACATCTGAAAATTTTCGAAAAAAAACTTTGGATGGATTTTAGTTTCATATCATTAATTTCAATAATATTAAAGACTTACATATGTCCATTTTTTCCGACAGACAAATCTTTGTGAACAATTTTCTTCATATATGTCAACATATTTCGCAATCTTATGAAGTTTTTTTGATACCAACTGTTCACACTTTCGGAAATTTGCATTTGAAATTTTATTTATGATAAGCCTGAGTATATCGTGAATAATTAATTATCGGAATGCCACGATGAAGTGCTTGGTAGTTTACACGCAAAACAAAAATAAAATATCAAAATTTGTTTTTATATTTTATGATTTGAACAGGCTAAAGTTTGTATAGCTTTGTAAGCCAAATTACATGTGATAATTATTAATGAACAAATAACATCAAAGTTAGTTGTAAATATTCTGACAACACATAGTTGAACGAAACAGCTAGCAATTTTCGAAGGCCACTAAACCTTCATCATCAGCGTTCTTCTGTGTTTGGTCCACTGTGTGTGGTGTCAGTAATTTGGCTTACAAAGCGATACGAGCTTTAGCCTGTTCAAGTCATAAAATATAGAAACAAATGAAGTTTGAATAATAATAATTAAATTAATTAAAGCAAGAATAGTTAAACATACTTAGGTAGAGTAATATAACTTCGTGCTAACCTAAATAGAAAAATGAAAAATGTTAAACAGAAAATGAATATTGATACTTACCAAAGGTAAATCAATAATTGTACACAACACTCATTTCTCATATTCCGTTTCATTAGAATTTACGTTAAATAGCTGATGTTAATAACAATCTCTACCCAAGTAGATAGACTAGGGTGCTGATGAAGTGCGTGGCTGCACAGAAAAATATCGGTATTTCCCCCAGCTAAAAAGTCTAGTTTAATTTTTCTTCTCTTCTTTAGAAACTCACATTAATTAATAAAAATATTTCATTCAATAAGAATTCTATTTCTGATTAAAATTCACTATTCACGTTTTTTACAAGTATACAAAGTGTACCATTTGGGAAAGGAAATTTAAATCGTATAAATGTTCAGTTTTTATTGGTTTTTGTAATGTATGGAAAACAAAAATTAATTTTTAAAGTTTTTAATGTTTTGCGCAGTATTTTTCAGAATCAATTCCATTATGTTTATGTGTTCACATACATACATTAGAAGTATAAATGTGAACGAATTTTAGAGTCTAAGTTTTCGTTCATTGTCCATTTCATGAGAAATGCTTCATACGTCTATATATTACAAACGGAATGACATATTTAGAGATTTTAAGCTTGTGAAATTTGTATATCTCTGAAGTATTTATTTCGTTCATTCTCTGTTTCGTGAACATTTTAAAATATTCATAAAAACAACTGTTCAAATATCATTGTACGCAATGTGAAAATGGTTAACTTTTTATTGCCATTCCCTCTTTCAAACCCCAATAAAAACTTTGGTAATACACACTCTCACAAAACAAAGTATGTATTACAAATATATTATATGTGTTAAGCAAAATAGAATCAAAATAATAACTAAGCTAAAAGTGTAATAACACAACAAACATGTTATTGATTCGAAATAGTTCCTGTACAAAGAAAATGTCAAAGAATGAAAATTGTTAAGCTTTTCTTGACATAAACTCCAAACAGAAGCAAACAAATAACCTGTACAAAAAACAAATGAGAGTGAGAAAGAATTTAAACTTAAGCCAACAGCAACGAGCAAAGAGTATATTAATATAAAGCCCTAAAGTATGTGAAATGAATAAACTGTGTCAGAATTGTTTTAACTGCTGTCGTGAAAGGTTCGTGAAATAAATATAACGGTCGCGCGTTGAAGTGTCATTTTGTGTAAATCTAGAATATTGTATAAAATACATATACATACAAAATAATATGTGAAAATTTTTAAATCTAGAAAGAAGAAAGCAATTTAAATAATTTTAAAGCGACATTAACAAAGAATTTCAAAATTTTTATGAAAAAAATGTAAATATTTTGCCAAATTTGAAAAAAAATTTAACTGAAATTTTTTTTCATATAGCATGCATACACATACTTATGTATGCATAAGGACATGTATCTACAAATTATGTGTATATATGAATTGGGAAAATCCTTGTTTTCTATGATATTTTCAAAATATATAAGCAAAATGTAAAATACGGAAATATAATTATATAAAATAAAGAGCACCTATAAATTTTAGTCGGGTCTAAAATTTCAATTATTTAACATACCAATAGCTATATATGTACATATGTATGTATGGATACACAAATGTATGTACATATATATATATGAATAAAAAAAGAGGAGCTTTCTTTGTAGCTACTGTGCATGCACACACACAAACTGGCAAGCACAAGTACATACATACTTTCTCATAAACGACTAAAAATGTAGGTGAACAAACAAAGAAATCGTTTGAACAGATACTAACAACTCCCACCTTCGTATTATTTCATTGAACCCTATAAAGAGCTAAAAAGAAACTACAAAATAAAGAAGAAATAAAATGCATATCTAGTGCCAAAAACAACAATATACTTTTGTTTTATTTTTACCTTTTATTTTAAATACTTTTCTGCTGGAGGAGGAAGTATGTATATTAATTAGAGAAAAGATGCAGAAATTTTAAAATTTAAAGGGGAGTTTTTGTTGAAATTTGCACAAAGATTTATATTATTTGTAGTACCTTAGATATTATTTTTTAGATAAATAAAATAAAAATAAACTTTTTGGCAGAAGGGAGCAAATGTGTTTAAAATGAAATGTTTTGTATTATTTTTGAAGTGAATTTATCCGTACTTTATCAACTTGGGAACTAAACATAAATGCATACATATGTATGTGCATATGTGTGTATGTCCCTATATGCGTTTGTGTGTGGAGGATATAAAATGTTAAGAATATTTTATTATTTGTTAGGTTTTATTTCGCATTCTACACATATTACCAGTTTCCTTTATTTTTTTTGCAACGTATTTATGCCAACGGTTAAATTCAGAACTAAACAGTTTTACATACCTTTATTTAGTTTGGTTATATGTAGGTAGCGTTGCCATATAATAAAAAGAATGTCTTTCTAACGCTTTCACATCGTTAGCTAAATTGAAAGCCCGTAAGAAAATTCAAAATCTGATTTTATTTTAATTATTGTGCATTGTTTCTAATCTTATAGTTCTAAGGCATTTTAGGTGCCTGAAATATGACATTAAAACAGCGAAATATGCGCAATAAAATCAATAAAATATGCACATATTTTAAAAATGTTTGATTCTCAGAAAAAACATAACATGGGCCTTATTTTGTAAAACGCAATGCCAAGCCGTGACAGATTTTATATGTGTTTTGTTTTTGTAATGTAAAATTTTCCATGTAAAATTTGTCAACGCTTGGCGTTGCGTTTTACAAAATTAGGTCCTGTTAGTCTCATACATATCACGACTCCATTCTAAAACATGCTAAGTCAAAAAGCTAGTCTTGATATAAACGCCTTCAAAGTTTATTGATGATATCTCGGGAATGTTATGAGATAGAAACTTTAAACTTTTCGTAATCCTATAATAATTGCAATAAATTTTTTTAGTTTATATGAAATTTGTAAATTTTATCGTAGGTTATAGTTAAAAGTCACAAATCTATTATTCCTCTAAGTAAGGTTCTTTCTCACCTAATATGGTCATTTGAGTACACTTAGCATGTTTTATTTTGGATAAAAATTTAAATTGTTTTTTTTTGATTACTTAATTTCAAACTAAGTCATTGTAAATGTACTTAAAACATTTAAAAATGGAGGTTTTTTAACATTGACAAATTATGCTAAGTACATTTTTCCTCATAACTTTTGATAGAATAGTCCAATTACTATAAAAATTTTATATAATCTAAGTTAATAAATGATGAATTCAAAAATGCTATTCCCAGCATAACATGTTATGTCGACTTAGCATGTTTTGGAATGGGACCGTCGATATGAGGGACTTAAAGCAAAAGGCTACAAGTGCCAAAACTAAATGAATTGTGTTAGATGCAGCAATGAACACTTAATACGAATATCTAACACTCAATAAAAATTCAGACCTGCATGAGAACCTCAACCTTAACTGAAGCTTTACAATAACAACCCTCTGCTTTTAAGCCCCTCATATGTATATATGTATGTTACCTTACATTATTTAAAAATATTATATCAATAGAAAGTATAAGTTTCTGATTTATTTATTTTAAAAATTAAATTTTGTTTATATTTTCGAATGTGAATTTCAATAAATTTGGTCTTAGAATGGTTGTTTTTGTGCATTGAAAAAGACTGCGACATCTGCGGATGTGATCGACTCAATTTTACATGATTCTATTCTATTCTGACAATATGTCGAATAATAAATTTCTTAAATGATTCTATTTATATAATGTTATACCATAAAATCGCGGGTGATAGAGCGAGTAGTGGTGACTGCTACTAAAAAATTAAAAATAATAATTTATGGCACTAATTTTGAAAGGTATTGCCATTTTCCAAAAAATAACCAAATCTCTCTATTGCTGAGACTACAAAACTTCACTTGTACTATTTTTTCTTCTGTATTATTATTGCTAGATATTTTTCTGTAAATAACGGCTAACAATTCATACTACAGTGGCCTAATTTTAATAGAAAATCTTACGTTTTGCCAAACAATGTACTTGAAATTATTACTACACTCAACTTTAACCGCGCTTAGCCGCCTTGACGTTGATTTATGGGACACCGTGTATTTATTTTACATAATCATTAGAACAATTTCAATACCAGCTATTAGTTTTGTTTTTTAAATCAATTATTATTAAAAAAAAACGATATCAGGTTTTCACCAAATTTTTTCACTACTTTCGACTTCAAAGCAGATCTTATCCTGTTGACATAATCAAAATGGCAATTTACATTAAATTTGGTAGTTGTGTCCGTATTTGTATAATGGTTCTACAATTCTACAACAATGCAAAAATAAATTTGTGAGAACCATCCTATAATTTTGGATTAATAGTTTTTGAACAATACTTCTTTTGTGGAAATTTGATTTTTTGACAAAATATGATACGAGTACATAGCAAAATATGTAAAAAACATATGCATTTACGACCAAATTATGCATTTTCATCAGGGTTAAGGTAGAGTGCATTTGCACAAATTTTTTAATTTTTACTCTGCCATGAAAAATAACGTAGTTATGTGGTTTTTCGCTTAACCTAACGATACTGTTTATTATGGAATATGCGTCGACTTGGTGAAAGTTACAACCAAATACAAAAACAAAACGTCATAAATGTAAAAATTGTTTTTGTTTATCATACATTCGCTTAATGCAAAGCAATTTCAAAACTATAAATTGCGAGTTAATCAACTATAATTTTCAAATAATATACATTAGAGACCTGCGTAAACAGTCTTTAAATGTAAATACGTCATGATGAATATATTCACGTCGCATGTATTATACTAAATCAATAATAAATGATGTCGTACTATAAGCGAAGCACGATGGATGTATTGGTGTACGTGTATATCAGTGTTAACAAGCGATGTCGCCAAGACAGCTTGTTTGTAACAAACACTCAAAAGAAGTACTGTTGATTAGTGTATGCTTGTTATTTTTCATATTGTACGTTTGAGTGTGTGTGTAATATGTAGATGGTAAGCTATTATGTGATTAACCGCATACAACTAATGTTAATGCATGTGTGTGCCTTTGCATGTGCGCAGAAAAATAAAAGATCATACACACATACATGCATGACGTTTGTACACGCGCTCATGCGTAGAAAGTATGAAGTATCACAAATTCTTCCGTCACGAAGTGTTTTCTTCTTTACTCTTACACCTACAATACTGAAACAAATTTCTTGCAAGCAGTGTTGTTAACGTTTGTTTTATAAGATTTCGCTGTAGTAAAGCATTTGAAAAATCCCTCATGTCTTGAAAGTTCTTATAAGATATCTTGTGCAGGACACTAATATACATATATTTTAATATAAATCTATTACATATATGTAAGTACATGTTTAAAAAAAGTTTTCGGGAAATGCATCCCTCTCAAAGTATTCTTTTCTAAGACCATATGTATTTTTGTCTGATAATATATAAATATGTTACATATCGTTACCTTAATATAGAAAGGGCCTAGTTCATTATTTTTTTCATTTCATTTCATTGAAATTCTCACGTTTATTTAAAAAAAAATTCAAATTTTGTTTTTGCTTCAATGGAAAGTTTCATTTGTTTTCCCGAATAGCTACCAATATTTTTATTGAGACATTAAATATAAAAAAATCGTAATAAAAATAAGAAAACAAATTTAAATTTTGTTGATATTACTGTAAGCGAAAAAATCAAAGTTTTCAGGAGAAGGTTTTTTTATAATATTCGAATACATGCACACATACATATGTATGTTTTACATTCGATAAAATTTTACAGCTTGTATCTAAAAAAATATCAACAATTTAGGCATTTTTAAAATTCTAAACATAAAATTTTAATATCAATAAAAAAGTTAATATTTTGCAACATGTCGCTTAGTCCCAAATCAACCTATGCAAGTCTTATTGCTAAGCTGATTAGTCTTAGAGGGGAACAGAAACGTTTCTTTTCCCCCCGTCTCTCTCTCCTAACAAACTAATCAGCTTAGCAATAAGACTTCCATAGTGTAAATTGGGACTTACGATTATATCGTAAATAGGGCTCGATATATTGAACGTAGTATGTATATTAGGCTACTTATATTTCCAATTTAATATGTGGTTACATATATTTTAAACTAAAAACTTTAACCATTTAGTATAATTAATATATGAATATGTTAATATACATTGTTTATCGTAACCAAGGATGTATTAATTATTTTCGATGAAAATGCTTAATTTCTTTCCCCATAAAACAAGGGGATAATATATACTAAACATACATACATAAATACAACACAACAATTCTATCATGTATAATTTCCTGGCATGTGTTTCCATGTGTCTAGTGACGAGGAGGAAATGATAAAAAGTAGGGTTAGTCGTTTATAAACGAAAGGAATAAAAAACTTGGTCAGATAGCCACTTTGTCTATGTGTGATAGCAAGAGTGTGTGCATGTGTTTGTGTGTGTTTACGTGCAACGAACGTTTATGTACTTGATAACAAAGATAAAATTAAAAGTAGGGCAGTGTGTTTTTGTTTTCGGTTTCCTTTGTTTGTTTTTATACTCTCCATCTCTCTCTCTCTCTCTCTTTCTTTCGACTCTCAACTGCTGCGAGAAGCTTTTCATAAACAGTAAATAAGAACCGAAAATTTGACAAACTGTCTGCAAATCATTTTCTGTTCTAACGTTCAACGGTGCGGATGTGTAATATATTAAGTTGCTTAAGATTACCATGAAAAATTAAGTGTTTTTTTCTTCTTACAAAATTAAAAATAAAATTAAGAGAACTACATATTTTTCACAGACTGTTACAAGCATAATTAAAATATTTACAATTTTATATCCACTTCTTTGAATGCTCAATATCCTTAATATTTAAGCGTTCTTCGTCAAAAGCTCTTAACATTTTGAGAGTTTTTTATTGCTTTTCGTAGCTCGCCTTGCTGGCTTATTTGCTGAGTTCCTTTTGATGTCGGAAACAAAAAAGAAAAGTCTTAATAAAAAAAAGAAATAATATTCGATAGAAATCTTACCGCTTATGTGAGATTATCTATTTTAATCATCAAAAATGTATAGAATTTTTTATTTAAAAATTTTGCTCTAATAAACAATATTCCTATTTATTTTTGTTCTGTTTTCAGAAAATAACGTTTGATCAATAAAAAATATTAAAAAAAAGAAATTGTGTTAACCTATTTAAAGTGCCATTGTTTTGAATAAAAAATATATTTATTATAAAAAATGCATACATATATATAAAAATAAATTAGTAGAATACCTACCAATATACAAATTATTAAATTAATTTAAATGAATAATAAAAAAAAATAAATCAAATCCTTGTGGCTTAAGCTTATTTATCGAGTTATAATTTGTATTTTGTATTCAAATGCGTATGTGTGTGTGTGTGTCTGTTGTTAAAACTTAAAAATCAATTTTGTTAATTGGTAAATCTTAAATAATAAAACTAAAAATACACCATATACCACAAACTTTCTTTGAAAGATTTGAGAAAATAATGGAATTCGTGCTTTAATTCTACATCAAAAGTGATTTAATCAATTTCAATAAGCAACTCATGTGCAAGTTTTTGGTGTGAATGTTGGCAACAGTGGAGTGGCACGTTGGTTTAGCCTGTACTAGGTAAGTTGAGTGTTTCAAAACCCTTACGAGTACTACTCAAAAATAACTAATAAAAATTTTAAACCATGCAATAACATTGTTTTAAGCATTCATGAATGTCTACTAACTATTGTATGGTTTGTATTTACATACATATATGCTAACAGCCTTATTTATAAAACCTATTAAGGCTTTATAAAGGTTTTTTAAGAAAAATTTTGTATAAACATTTTTGTTAAAAATCCTTTATAAGTTTTATAAATAAGGCTATAAGAAATTATTCTAAAATTATTAATACTTGTAATAATTGCTTTTTAAGCTCGATGGAACTTTAAATGGTAAAAAACAACACAAAAAAATAAAATTTTAATCCAACAATTTTTCATATTCGAAAGACCAAAGACCAAAAGACATGGCGTTAACACCTGTAAATAATTTCGGGCATATTGCCCACCGTTGTTGGTCTTGACGAAGCGTATTCTAGATGTAAAATTTTGAGCCACTTTTTCGAGCATTGCTGGCTGTATCTCTCATATAACATGAACAATGTTGGCCTCAATGTTGGCTAATTTATCAGCATAAGTCAGTGATTTCCCGTTGACCCACAGGAAATAATCGAGAAATGTGAAATCACTCTAACTTGGAGGTTCAATTGGCAGGTCCATTTCTCGAAATCAACTTATCGCCAAATTTTTATTTAGTCAATGGTTGCGGTTGCCGTATGGCACGTATTCTCATCCTGTTGACATCACATCTCGCCCGCATCAATATCATAAATTTTTTCAGAAGGAAATATGTATCTGCTCATGGTGCGGTAACGATTTCCGTTGACCGTAATGTTAGCTTCGGTTTCATTTTTAAAGAAATAAGGTCCAGTGATGCCACCAGCGTGTAAGGATCCGGCGAAAATTACTGCTTCCCAGAAGCGTATTTATAAGGTAGACAATGTTACAGAATCACTTGCTGTTGCGCATGAATAAGATATTTTTTTGTTAGAGATGAGCCAGCTAGAAGCAATATGTTCAGCTTCTAAAAACTTATGAATTTTATGTCTTATTAAAGTCCTTCACAGAAGTAATACTAAGATGCAAAAGTTACTGGTTTTGCAAATTTTCTCTGATGATTTTCTTCATTCTGCGAGAGCCCGCCTTCTGTTAATGCTTTTCAAAAGAATTTTTCGAAGTTTGTTTTATCAAGTAAGCAATGCATGGCTTACCTCAGTGGTTAGTGCTTCAAAACCAGATT
Source organism: Tachina grossa (assembly GCA_949987645.1). Classification (NCBI taxonomy): domain Eukaryota; kingdom Metazoa; phylum Arthropoda; class Insecta; order Diptera; family Tachinidae; genus Tachina; species Tachina grossa. The sequence continues at coordinate 223,464,803 of OX465274.1, forward strand.
TTTTTTTTGCTGGGGAGGGTCTATTGTAGATTCGTTTCAGTCCGTATACATTAATATTGTCTATTAAGCTGAAGTGAGCCTCATCACTGAGCACTCGAAATCGTTTATAGGTTGCCCCAATTGATTTTCAAAGTAAATCAAGATAATTTGGCAGCACTCTTCAAACGTCAATCTATTCGTGAGGTCTTGCCAGAGTATATGTATCACAAATGTAAAAAATAAAAAAAAACAAAAACGTGATTGCGATCAGCTTTAAATCATTAAATATATAAATGGTCATTCAAAATTAAAAATCATATGAGAAACCTAAAGATGATTTTCAAATATCTGTCATGCCAACAGACATGGCCGCCATATTAAATTTCGACTAATATCATATCTTTAATAACACTCCCGGGATTGAGACAAATCGCACAATACCCTTCATTAAGGTTATATTAGACGTGCCGTAGCCATAATGCCATAACCATAACCAAACCAAAATTCAATAGGTTTCTATGGTAATGGCTATGACGTTATGGCAAGTTACCTATAATCAAATACAGTGTAGCCCCTAAGTTTGGTTCGAACAACTGTTAATTATGGTTATGGTTATGCCACGTCTAATTTATGCCTTACGTCGCGCAGTCGATTGAGTGCACTATGACAGTTAGTTTGACAGTTAACACTTTCGTAAGTTCTATCGGGCTAAAAAAACATTTTCTACAATCAATGTTAATACATAATAATTTTTTTTAACTCAATAAGAGTTTCGGTACTTCTAGAATAAACCGCTCAAACATCAAAGTTAGTAATTAATGCCATTAAGACATAAAAGATGGCTCACATAGTAGAAAATTTTACCTTTGTCAGCTGATAATCTTAATAATAATCAGAAAGAATATTTTATGTAGATTTAAATTCCTAAGAATTTTCTTATGATTTATTTTAAATGTTTTTTATTAAAAAAATTGTATTAGAAGTGGAAGTGAAATTATAAGCACTGTTGTTAACAAAACTTTGATTTTAAATTATAGCTGGCTCGTTGGCTTTTTTTATTTATAGTTTATAGGGATCGTGTTTTATTTTAATTTAATACGTTATCGTTTTCATTAAACATTATGAGATACACATAGCTTTATTGTCTGGAGGCAGTTTTTGTGGCGGTGCTGCCGTCTTGAAACTTTAGTTATTCTGAATTTATAAACAGCTGTTTTAGCGTTGCAAACATTTACACTTCGCAGCCTGTAATGGTGTTTTAGTATAGGAAATTTCAATTTCATATGATTTGCAGAATGTAGCATATATGCTAGATTTGCTTCATCTGCAATATTAGCACCAGCAGTTTGCAAACAAGACTGGTTTCCGCTATAATTTTATAAATTTTCTTATGAGTTCAATTTGATTTAAAATGTGTTTCAAATTTTTTTAGTGTATAAATACATATATATACATATTACGTGTGTAAATACAAATGCATAAACTTAAAATAATGTGTTTCTGTTTGTATAGACACGCAAGTTTTGCTAAAACATACAAGATTTTAAGACTGAAGTCGTTAATTTAAACTGTGGCCTATTTTCAGTCACATGTTGTCAAGAAGTTCCAATGAATAAAATTTATGATTGTAGAAGTAATTAAGGCAAGTAAAAGGAATTCATGTTTGCATTTTTTGTGTGCTAAATATAAGAATTATCAGTTCGTTATAAAAGGAGTTCATGTCAAAATCGCAAATGTTATGCGTGAGACGAGTGTAAAAACATTGCTGAAGATTGGCAGCGCTGCTAATACTAGAACCACTGGCAATCTTGACAATCCTCAGGAGAGCAGGTCTAGAGGAGATGCTGTAGCAAGTGGAAAATAATACAAAGGTATTTTTGGTCACAGTGTTCCACGTTTCATTCATTCTGTAAAGAAGTAATTTTTTGACCTTTACGTTTTAAAATCTTGCTTGTTACCAACATATATGAAATGAAATTCGATCACTTTAAGTCATTTGACGTATTTTACTCAAAATGGCATGATATTATGAAAGACCTTTTTACCTTGGAATTGTTTAAAATTGACAAAACTAGTTAAGAAAATCGATAAGTACTCAAATTAAAAAATAATTGTTTACTAAAATACAGTCTCGAAGAAAAGGTTTGCTCGCTAGAAAACTCAAGACTCAACGAAAAGTTGCATGTGTATAGAAAAAATACGTTATTTTAAGTTAGCACATTTCATAACACGAATTCGAAATTACAAACTCGATGTTCGATTCGATTATAGACTCTAAAAAATATAATTAAAATAATGTAGGGCTCAGTACTTTTGGATGTTGGTCTGACTTGCTCTTCTATAGCAAAAGTACAGTTACTAAATTAAACCCAGATTAACTCAACCACTCATGCAAGCCGAAAGCTTTAAGGCGATTTTATGTAAAAATTATAGCAGACTTTCAGGCAGCGTGACCGTTTGACCGACTAAAGTGGCAATTTGCCACTTTTTCGACTGCGTTTCCCCTTTTTCGACTGCCTTGCCACTTTTTGACTCCCTTTATTTAGGGTGAGTTATATGAAAATACATTAAAAATAAAAAGTTTAGTGCAGTTTTCTCGTTTTTTTTAATTTTGCCCCTTTTTTTTTGATAAATCCCCTATTTGGTGCCACTTTTTGAAAAATGTCATCGGTCACCCTGCTTTCAGGGATATTTCAAAATCAGTTCAGTAACAAACTCATCATGTTGCAAATACAATTTCTTTTCAATTTGTTTTAGGTTTCAACAATGCACTTATTTATGTATTTATATTAAACGTTGTTTAATTTCACAGCAAATTGAGACATATTTGATATTGATATATAAAATAAAAAGGGCATAAAATAGTTCATACCATTTATGCTAAAAAGAAAAGCACAAATGAATATAATGATAAGCAATTGCATTTTAACTAAATCCAATTATCAGTCCTGTTTAAAAAATTATAAAATAATAAAGACTTAAATAACGAAAATACAATAATTATTCGCATGTCATATTTCATATTTATAAACTTAGTTACATGTGTGTGTATATTTACATACTAAAATAATTATTGTATGTATGTATAATATATATATATATATATATATATATATATATATATATATATATATATATAAGCACGCATACAGTACATTTACCATATTTCTGTATGAAAATTTAATATAGTGTAATTTATTATTACAGTCCACGAATATTAAAGCAAAGAAGTATAAAAAAAGTTAACATATAACAATACACCAAAAAATAAATAAATTATGAATAAATGACAATCAAATACGACAATTGAAGGATTTTAAAGGTGCTCGTCGCCAATGGTCAAAGCTTAATATTGACAATGGTCTATTGGTGTCCACATTGTCATGAAAACGGACAGTTGCCACCGCCATCCTCTAAGGTAAAATAAAAATGACATAAAGAAATAAATAAAACAAATACCAAGTACTCAAATCTTATATCATATACATATGTATGTAAATAAAAAATATATTTATGTACACATATAATTTACATTAGAGTGGCTCACCTTGCATGAAAATAAGGAACGACTTGTTTTTACTACTCTTCTCAAATTAAAGATGGGTTTGTTTTATGAAGCGTCTCAAATCATTGTGGGGTTTTAAAACTAATTGTTCGTGAGTTAAAACGAGTTTAAAAAACGTATGTTTTGGTATTTTAATGCATTTATTCCTGAAGTGGGACTTTGGTGCCAAAACCCCATTTTTCAACCACTCAATTTTAATCATTTAACGATTTAGTTTTACAGGGAAATATTTAAATTTAAATACAAAATGTACATTTGTAGAGTTTTTAACAAAATTGTGTTTAAAAAAAATTTAAGTAAAGTCCATGCAAGAGTGCTAATACGGGATTTACACTATGACTTTTTACCGTGACTTTTCTAGAGTTTATTGACAAAAGGGGTACAAAGGTGATCAAAGGGGTAGCATAATAAAAGAGGATTCAAGAAAAATGCAAGGGAAAAAGTCGTCGTGTAAATCCCGTATAAGCAAGAAATTGCTTTTATTTTCACACAATTCAAGGCTTCATGAAGTATATTTTAATGTTTTCTAGAAATATCAACAAATATGGAAATTTTTCGACGCTAACTGGTCTTATCATACCCTTTTATAATCAGCTTGAGATAGGTGCCATCCAAACAGGATTTGGAATGTAACAATATGGTCAAAGAAATTGTAGATAAGGATAAATAACATTTTTGTCGAAAGATAAATGAAATATTAAAACACATTCATGTCTATATTTTGTATAGGTTTTAAGGGCGGTGGGCGTTGCCGATTTTGAAGAAACTCGGAATAGGTATTTTTTTTATTCCAGCAAGTGTATGTCCCATATTAAAAAATTTTCCCTGGTGGGCGTGGTATATTTGGATGGAACGCGATATGCGTCGTTTTTTTAATCCTAGAAAGTGTATACAACAAATTTGAAGATAGCAAGTATATTATGCGAAAAAATCGATTTGAATTGCAGGGCTGTGGGCGGGGCTGATTTTTATGAAATTAAATATCTTTTAAATTTAGTAAAATTAATGCTCGGTGCCAACTTTCAATGATCTAGGATCACTCCTTATAGTTTTTGCACAAAACTGAAGACAAAGCCATCCCACTGTGCAACGTTTCTCAATGTAAAAAGTGGTTAATTTAAAAACTCTTGAAAAGTCATGTATTTAATGGAATAATACAGCATGGAAAGCGGCTTGAGAACAGCTTTTAAATAATGTATGAGCCAAAACACACATTTTTAAAAGTAAGTCCAGCTCACGAACGATTATCGCTAGCGCTTTCAAATGTGTTTTTTTTTCAAATATACATAGCATTATGTTGTCTTGTGAGATAATACAAAACTTAGTGCAACTCATGAACGATTATCACTAAACAAAAACTTTTTTTTCGTGAGCAGCTGTAATATACATTCATACATACATACATAAATATATATATATATATATATATATATATATATATATATATATAAATGTATATGTATTTGTAAATAGAATGTACAAATTTCTGTGGCGGTCATTTTTGTTTACAAAATAATCTTAAAATGCTCATGCTTGGCATTTGTCATATTGTGCACTTGTGTTTGTTAGTTTGATTTTTTTCTTATTGTCCCAATTCATTATTTATCATGCTTGTTCTAGTACGTTTGAGCAAATAAACATAAATACTTACAACACATAATATATTTTTTTTATATGTAATAATATATACATACATACATACATGTGTACATACATATTGACATATTTTCATACTTGTGTATATTGGCTATAATTGTACTCAATTTCATTTTCGTAAAGACAAGGTGTGTAGAATTGGCTAAGATTAAAAATAATTTCACAATTCGGCTGGATTAATTTTTTTTTAATAAAAAGCATTCAATCCATTTAGAATTTTGGAATCAGCTGTTTTTTGTTTACATATAAAACTGAAAAATTAGTCAGAAAATTTGCAAGTAAATATAAAATATTTAGTGTTTTTTGGGGAGTTGTTTCAATTGAGTTTAACATTTGTTAACGCACTAATAAACCCAACTTATTATTTTACTTATTCAGTAAAACTTTTTTTTATTAAAAATACATTGAAATTAGTTATTGAGTTTTTAGCTGTATTCTATGAGCATTTCACTGTTGCTAATGTAGATCATCAGGGAGCCTTTACTCAAAAATTTCAAAGAACAACTGGAGATATTATGTTAAACTTTCATTTAAATATCATAGTTGAAACAAGAACTCAATCTTCAACATGTTTTTTTTTCTTTCTAACTTTACCATTGCTACATTGGCTGACTTTTTTCAGCTCGAAATGTAGTAAGTTTCAATGTCTTTTTAATAATAAGTACTGAATAATACCTGATTTACATTAAGCGTTTTTTCATGAAATTTCACGAATTTTGTTGCACGCAACTTTTTCTATTTGCTAATTGCAGCCCTATAAAAGAGAATTTTATATAAAAAAGGGCGTAGATTGAATCTCTGATGCGTTTTTGACAACTTTCTTGATATAAGTTGCTCCTATTGACAAATAAAAAATTTTCATGCAACTAATTTCATGAAAAAAATGCTTAATGTAAATTAAGTATAAGTAAAACAATAATTTGTAAATTTTTAGTGCATTAAAAAATGTTGAATTATGAATTTGACTACTTGTTGCTATTTTTTTCATTACACACTTCTTCCAACTACAATTATATAAAATAATTTTTAATTAAAAATGTATTAAAAAGCAAAATGGAAGTTGTCTTGTATATGTAAATATATGTAATGTAATATGTAAATGCTTTTGTGGATCTATGAAATTTTGTTTTCAGTTTTTTTATTTACTTTTTACTGCTGTTTCTAATTATGTATATGTGTGTGTTTTAAGCGTTCAAAATCACTAAAAGAAAATTTTATTTAAAAAGTATATTTAATTATGTTTTTTTTTTCTGACATAAATTTTGGATAAATTTGACATATTGACAGAGTAATTTTCTTTTTACTCTTATTAGTACCAACTTGCACGAAATCTTGTGGAACAGACCTATTCTGAAAAAAATGTTGTCTTCCATTGAGAGTGCCGATGTAACAAATTTGTATTTATTATTTTATTTTTTATTTGCGTGACGTTTCTAACTTTGGGAAAAAAGCGTGAAGCAAAGTGTGTATTACACAATGAAAACTTTGACAACACTCACTGTTTGATTCACTATTCTGGGGTCAAATCGTTACATCCGTGAACGTACAACTCGTCACGTAAAAACACTATTTTCGGATTATGACATACGTGAACGTATTGAATACGTTTATACGATTGACGTATCATTTAATATGTTTTCGTACGATTGCCGATACGACCACGTATGTAACGATTCGAAGCCTGTTTTATGTATAAAAAAACAGCACAATTCGATTACTCTGATGCCACGAACTCGTTTTTTATGTAAATATACCCATATTTTAATAAAAATTTCATATTTTCATGCGAGTTTGGTCCAACAAATTAAAAAAAGTATATCAACTGATTGTCAAAGCACGCAAAAAGTTGAGAGTTGCCTAACTTTTCGCTTCCTTTGCGTTAAAAGTTCTTTATGTGACATGTTTCATATAAGCCTGTACATTTCATCTTAGATGTCAAAGCGAATCTCCAATGCAACGCGAAGCAAAAGTTGTATCTGACATGGGCTTTAAGGCCGGGGCACAATGAATCCGTCATAGGTTATACTTCGCCTTTTTTAACTGAAATTATCGCAACGACGGAGAAGGTTGGCACAATGAGTACTTTACTGACGGAAGCATTTACACAGCTTCAATAGGATGATTCTCCATTTTATTTATTAAATTAAAATTATTTTATTTATTTCGTTTATTTCTTTTGTTTAATTTTATTTTCGCTGCCACAAAACACAAAAATCTAATTCAGAACATACCAAAAAAACCAACCAATATCTGTCAAACTACTCAACGTACGCAAAAAGTTAAAAGTTGACTAAAGGCTCAGTTAGCCGACTGTAATGTAATGTAACTGTAAAGTAGAAAACAGCTGATTGATATTTTTATATGAAAAGCAGGTTACGTTACATTACATCTCTATAGCCATTTTCATTACTTTTCACATAACAAAATCGATCAGCTGTTTCTTACTGTTGCAGTTACATTACATTACAGTCGGCTAACTGAGCCTTAACTGAGCCTTAAGGCGAAGTTTAACGCGTGACGAATTCATTGTGCCCCGGCCTTTATGACGAGCATGCGTCGAGAACATAGCTATTGTTAATTTTAATCGTTGTGACTGTTAAAAATAGTGACATAAAAATATACTTGTACAAATTGAGAATTCCACTCCATAAGTGAAAAAAATTTTCAATTTGTTGTTTAGTACTTCCGACCTTATATCTACATAAAATTAATAAAAACAATCTAAAAACTCTTAAACTTTTAATATTTTTTTTAAGCATAAAATAATGCCTAGAATGCAAAATTCTGTTCGAGAGGAATTTTGTTGTTCAGAGAAAATGTCGATGGTGTTGCCAGCTCATAACACATATTTTACATTCGATACTCGATGTTCAAAGGTGAAGATGGAAAATTTAATGCAACTCATAAAGACCAATATATCAAATTTTAATTTAATTTACAAATGAGAGATTGTGTCGTTATAAAAATTTAAAGTGTGTTCAAAGTTTCGTATAATATATTGCATAATAATTGATTTTACTAGACGTGGCTTCGACCAATTTTGCGAGAGAGAAACTGTGTCCTTCCAAGAACACAATATATATGTATGCAAAGCGAGTTAATAAGCAAAAGCGCTACAGAGCCTTAAGGGTCACTTAATTTCTACTGTACCCTTGAATTCTTATAAGCCGTAGACATCATAAGGAAAAACTTGTTGCCGTTAACCAATAGCGTCATAACTATTTGCAAACATTTCAAAAATTTGGCGAGCTCATGAATATTATCGTATCTTTTAATGTTTATGGTTTTCAAATACTTGACTTTGAAATTGTTAGTTTTTTTCAGTTTATGTTTTGCCATTTTTAAGGAGGAGGGTGGAAGAGGGGGTGTTGTACAGTTTAGCTTTCACTGTATAGTTTAGTTGGCCAATGTGAATGTTAATTTTGTTATATTTAGTAAGAAATGAATTACATTGTTTTGTACATGCGTACATAAGTGTGTATGTATGCTTATACATACATTAATTTCGTTTTCTTTAATGGTCATTTGTTATAATTTTAACATTTTAAAGGTCAGCAAGCAGCAAGTCTTGGTTAAAGAAAAAAAAAAACGTGAAATGGCAATTTATCGATTACTGAAAGTTACATAAGATAAACGCGTACATACTTGCCGTCCAGAATATTGGCCAAAAAACAAATGGCAAAACGCAAACATATATACAATGAAGACAAAAAAGCAATTCAAGCCATCTGGAAATAAAACCGCGAGGACTGCACAACAAACTGTTATATGAGGAAGTTAAAGTAACATGTGTAATAAATGAGATTGCCTGATTAAAAAATAAACCAAACCGTCAATATATTTGAAATTAATCAAAAGGACGGAATGAAGCGTACATACAGTTGCCACCAGGGAAACCCACAAAGAGCTTTGAAAAATGTGTTGTATACCAATTAAATAATTAGAAAAGTCAAAACGATTTATTTTTAAATCACCCCTTTTCTGCGTTTCGATTCGAATCGAAAGTTTCTCCGTTTGGCAACTTTGGTATTCTGCGTTCCGTTCTTCGATTCTATGTATTCTGCATTTCGATCGTAACTACGTTTTTCTAAGTTGTTATTTTAGTGGCGGAGCGTTTTCAATTTTTGTTTGTTTAGCTTTAAAAAGTGATTAATGCAAAAAATAATGCAAGTATTAAATGAAAGAAGGTTTAATTAATGAACTAAACAGTTTGTCTTGTTTTTCTGTACTGAAATGCGATTTTTATTTAGTTTATTACAGGTAGAACAGTTCACATACCTATTTAATGGCAACGAAAAACGATTTTTTCTACGGATTTAATTAAATTTAAACAAATAAACTTTATTTTTGTGTTACAATTATGTGTAAAAAATTAAAATATCACCTCCGGCGCGACAGGATTCTTCAGACTGGAAAAGTTTGGCCACAAATACCTCTTGCTTATCCCGTTTTTTTTTAACTCTCTGTACTTAAATTTGCAAGAGTTTATTTAATGAAAATTTTCACAATATTTAATTATTTGTTTTAATTGTTAAATCACTATTTTTTGCACTAAATTTAAGTTTTTGCTAAAAATTTTGCAAAATTGCTTAGTTTTACTGTTCCTATTTCACCCGTTTCAAAGCAAAGCAGCAGGTTTAAACATACTCTTCTCTTCTTCTTTTTCTTTCGATTCAGTTTTTTGGCAGAATACCTCTTTTCGATCCGTGCGTAACTGAATGCGGGAACGTAATCGAAACGCAGAATAGGGGTGAATATATAAAAATATTATTTTTTGTCTAAAGGTAAAGGCATACTTTTTCGATATTATTGTGCAATAATTTATATTGTACAATAAAATTGCATGTGTGTGTATTAATTAGTAGGTGGCACAACATATTACATAAAACCAAATATTTTTTGATTTGATACTTCTTACAATATTATATAATAATGTATGGAGTTTTTTTAATTTTACATAAAAAATTTAGCCATATAACTTTTTAAATATTGTGCAGCTTAGGGAATAAAATAGACAAAAGCAACAAAGTACTGCTACCTACAATTGACCCACTAAAGCAACATCAATATTAGCTTTAGGGGGTCAATTGCAGGTAGCAGTGTGTGTTTCAAAATAGGAAACAGGAATGATAAACATGTTGCGGAAACACGTTGCAAAGTGTGTACAAGAGATGAGAGTATGCTGTGTTTTTTTGGTAACACGAACACGAAGTGTTCGAATCAAAACGTCTGATTTCGTGTTGAGGAAAATTTACACAAAAAACATGAAACGATGTTAGATGTAAAATATGTGTGAATGAATTTCCAGTAGGGAAAAAATTTAATATTTTGTATCGTCAAACATACAACACCAACATTTTTGTTGATATTGTATGGGTCTCTGAAGCTTAAAGTTCTGTATGTAAACCGATAGTATCAGCTGTGGTGGCAGATAGTATCAGCTGGCAGTGTTAACTGGCACCACCATATTTAGAAAAGCGACTCTTGAAAAAATCAATTAAATTTTTTGATCTTCAATGCCATACCAATAATATTTCGTGCAAGTTGTGCAGTATCGTGTTGACAAAATTTTTAGCGTGCATGTTTCGTACGTGCTGAGCGTCTTGGTAGTCGTGTTCGTGTCGTGTCGTGTTGGAAAAATTCGACACGCTTTCATCTCTAGTGTATACCTATCATCAGCAGCAAATATTAATTTTTAAATCATAAAATTTATGAGTTTCTATTATAGACATGTACATACACATGTACATGTCGCACACTAAATTATAAACAGTCACAGCTAAAACTTATCAAAATGGTTTTGTTTTTTCATAAACTAAACAAATGAAACGAATCAAATAAAACACTAAAATAACCGCCCAATAAATTGACCTTTCAGTTTTTAAACTCTTTCAGACGTAATCGTGTCGTAATTGACTGCAGCACATGTCGTCGTTGTAGTTTATGAATCGGTGCCAAAAATAATCCGATGCCGATTTCAATAATGATAAGTTTTTATCAAGCAAAAATTTCACGTTTACTTAAACCAAATTAAAGAAAAAAAAATAAGGAAAAAATCTTAAATAAATACAAAAAATAAGCAAAAATTATAAACAAGCTTTATAAGCAATTTTCTCGCAAATTGGAATGAAAAATAATTAAATTTTGTTTATTTTTTTTAGTTTATAATGTCTTTCTTTTAAAACTAACTAAAGAAATAATATGGCAAATTATTTTAGAAAAAATATCGAGTGTTTGAATTAGAAACGTGAAAAGAAAAATTAAACTTTGTTGACAAAACTTTTATGAAGATCAGGAAAAAACTAACACCAGTATTCATAAACGACTATTAACATTATTGCTTTGTCTTTGAAAAAACTGGGGCCAAATTACGGCACTCGTTTTCGAACGAAATTACGAAATATTTCAATAGAGTTTATATGGCAATATTTTTAAATTTCGAATAGTATCGAATGCCGTAATTTGCTCCTTGTAGTTTTCATAACGCCGCAGTACAAAACATGCACAGACTTTGAAGACGCCGTCGACTAATGTTAAGAACGCCACAAAGAATCAATCAGCGCAAAGTTGATGCTCATGGTAATAATGTTTCGCAATTTTGTATATGTGCACCATAAAAATACCGCATTCGAAAAGTATACAAACTCTGTATTGATACGTTTTGGAAGACAGCCACTGTGTAAAGCTTAAATTAGACGTGCCATAGCCATAATGCCAAAATTCAATTGGTTTCTATGGTAATGGCTATGGCATTATGGCGATTCATGCTAGGAACACAATTGGGACGAACGACGAATTTCTTCCACGTCGACGAATTCGTTGAAAAGAATTCGTTGCATAAATTCGTCGTGTGAAGCACAATAACGACGAATTTACTCAGCGATCTTCTCTCTTAGATTTTATAAAGTTGGTTGTTGTGTGTACAAAGACAGAGAGAGTGAGAGAGAAAATTAATTTTTCGTCGTTCGTCGGCGTACAAAATAGAAATAAATCTATCTCAGAGTACGTCACGCACGACGAATTTCGTTCGACGGCGGTGTTGTGTTTATTTTCATATGGACAAATGTGTTTTATTTTTTATGACGAAAGTTCGCACCAAAAAATTCGTCGTTCGTCCAAGTTGTGTTCCTAGCATCACCTATAACCAAATACAGCGTTGAGCATAAGTTTGGTTTTAACACATGTTTTGTATGGTTATGGCACGTCTAATTTAAGCTTAACTTCTATTATTAATATTTTACATAACATTGAGGTAGTTTAGACGAGAACAATTTTTAAGCAGCACAATTTTTGTTCTTTTCCAAATTACACGAGACTAATTCATCTGGCACAAAATGTATACGTATACACAGCTTTGTGTGTTAGCGTTCTTAGTAGGATGTGCAAATGTCGTAACTCACGCATGATTGCGATTAAATTTATAACTAATGACGTGTGAGCGCGTGAGCGTGACTTAAAAATAAATTACTCGTGCGTGAGCTATTTTTAATAATCACGCACGAATTCTCACGCTCTCACGAGATATCATTCCTGAATAAGTCAGTATCAATATTCTATACCATGTGCATGCTACGATGCAAGACCATTTGCACAAGATTGTATATTGGGCTATTGTTATAATTTTTTCAGGCGTAGTAAACTGACTCATATGAAATGCAAATATACCAATATAGAAAAATAAAATTATTTTAATATATTTTTTTATGGAATGGCACTCTTAAATTTTAGTAAAAAATTATTAAAATTATCTAGGTACATAATAAAATCTTATATATAGTTGAAAATTTCAAAATCTACCGTCACAACTTTTTGTAACCGCTTAAACACAAAAAATATTTTTAAAATTTACTATTTTAGGACATTGCTGAATGTAGGGTACATGTCCAAAATACAAAATAATTGGTTCGCACATTCTTAATGCATTGTCTTTAGCGCTATGTAATTAAAAAATTAAAAATGTATTAAACAAAGTTTTTTACAAAACTGAAAATAATGAAGATACTTAAAAAACACATGCCTTTTTCAGGGAAATTTTAAAATTTGGATTTTATAGCCTTTTACCGATTTCACGAATGAATATGTTACTAAATTTATTTTTCCTATTTTTATATAACATTTTTTCAAAAATTTACCTTAAAATCCAACAATGAATTAAAAAGTAATAGGCGAAATACTAAAAAAAGGTCAAGGCAAAAAAAAAATTTTTTTTGTCTTAAATAAAATATCTTATGACAGATACGGAAACACATCTTGGGAAATTATTTCTTAACAACTTCAAGTTTATGTCAAAATGTTTTATCCGGTAAAATTCGGATAATTTTTAAAAAAGTTACAAGCCTCGGAAGTTTTTTTGAGTCCCAGGTAGTCAACTTTGGCCCACTGTAACTCATGTCCAGCTTAAGCCAGAAGGCTGTCATGACATGTGTTATAAAGCGTAAGTCCTCCCCAACGGATGTTAGAAGTTTCATATAAATCCAATTAGTAGCTTAGAAGTTCCAGATTTATTACCAACTTTGTAAAAGTCCCCACTGTGCAATGTAAATTTTACATATACACCTGCACACAAATGTACATGCACACATACACATGTGTGTGTAAAAACCTATTTTTCAACCCAAAAAAAAGATACAAATTGGATTACATACTTTTTCGTGAGCGTGCGTGATCGTGAAAATTTTCAATATCATTCGTGCGTGAAAGTGCGTGAGTAAAATATTTTTCTGTGTGAGCGTGCGTGTCGTGAGTCAAAAAACGCTCACGTGCACATCTCTAGCTTTTAGTATTCATTTAACATTTGTTGTTTTTTAAGTTGTGTGTGCATTGGTTTTATGCTGCTAATGCGGGGTTGTAGCAACAAACTGGCATGTTATGCCAGCACAATTAAGGCCGGGGCACAATGAATCCGTCATACGTTAAACTTTGCCTTTTTCAACTGACATTAACGCAACGACGGAGAAGTTTGGCACAATGAGTACTTTATTGACGGAAGCATTTGAACACCTTCAATAGGTTGATTCTCCATTTTATTTTTTAAATTCAACTTTTTTATTTATTTCGTTTATTTCATTTGTTTAATTTTATTTTTGCTACCACAAAACACAAAAATCTAAATCAGAACATACCAACCAATATCTGTCAAACTACTCAACGTACGCAAAAAGTTAAAAGTTGACCAGTTTTTGTACTTTGCGTTGACGGACACGTACTGAATGTAACAGAACTCATAAGAAACCATGAATTTCAATTTAGCTGTCAGTTGAAAAAGGCGAAGTTTAACGTATGACGGATTCATTGTGCCCCGGCCTTCATGCCCGTGTAAATCAGCGCATTGAAATTAATTTTTTCTTGGCACTAATCGAATCAATTTGCTTCTAATGACAACAATAAAATGCTTTTTACTTATTACGATAAGTGTTTTGTTTCAAAACATCTGTTCAACAATTTAGAAAATAAACAAACAAATCATATAAATACTTTAAGAAAAAGTTTACAAAATGCAAAAGTAATTAAAAGCGTCAGTAATTTTGATATACATAATTGAATTTAATGCCTTTAAAAACAAGTGTTGTTTTCTATATCCATACACATTTTAACTTTACGCAGTCAGTGTTGCCATGTATGCGTTTTTTCATAAAAAGCTTTTGCCTAAATGTGTATGATATTTACCAATTGTGATTTTTATATATTTTTTCACTTTAAATATGTTTTTACCAGTAAGTAAATTTTTTATTATTTTATTAAGTTTTTCTAGTCGAATTAATTGAATAAATTCAAAATTTAATTGATTCAATTAAAAAATATAAATTGGTGATCTACTTTTTCTGTGTACTTTAAAACTAATGTACTTATGTCCAATTTCAAAACTTTTACAGTACTATTACTCTAAGCCAATTTTGAATTTAAAAAACAATGAAAAATAAGGGCAAAGTTAGAAAAATTTGAATTTAATATGGTCACTTTTGAGTTTTCTGGTTTGACATATATTTGCATAGCATATAAACTGATGAATTTCCCATTTCAGAAAGCATGAAGTATAAGGAGGTTACCCTAGGGTAATTTTTTTTAAGAATATAATAAAAAACATTGAGGCTAATTAAGAAATATTTTTTGTTTAAATTATTATTTTCGGTTTTGCAGTGCGACAAGCACGGAAAGTTACTTATGTGTCTTTTAAACTAGTATATATTAAAGTTAAAGAAAAATAAAAATTGGTACAAAATTACAAAAATTTTAATTCAAAAAATTCACTTCTTGTTATGAAGTTTAAAAAAAAAGTTTATAACTCTTTAACTTTTGAATATCCCATTTCAAAGCCTTGACAATATAATAAGCAAATAAGAAATAAATTCAGTGAAGTGCTACTTTGACCCGCGCACGAAGGGTTCCGTACCAACACTAGATATGTAATTCAATACGAACTTTAGCCTATATAATAAATAGTTTTGTGTTGTTTCGGTTTTGTGAGTTTTTTAGGTTTGTCGTTTTTGCGTTTTTTTGGTTTTTGGCTCTTTTTTAGTTTTGGCGCTTTTTTCGCGGTTTGGCGATTTTTTCGATTTTTGGTTTTTTTTTCAATTTGGCGATTTTTTTTCATTTTGGCGATTTTTTTTATTTTGGCGATCTTATTTCATTAAGGCGTTTTTTAGTTTTGGCGCCTTTTTCGCTTTTTTTTTCAATTTGTCGATTTTTTTTAATTTTTGGCGATTTATTTAATTTTGGCGATTTTTTTTTGATTTGAGAGATTTTTTTAGTTTTTGGCGATTTTTTTCGGTTTTTGGCGTTTTTTCAATTTGGCGATTTTTAATTTTGTCGATTTTTTCGGTTTTGCCGATTTATTTTAGTGTTGGAAATTTTTTTTTAATTTGGTGCGTTTTTTCGTTTAAGCGATTTTTTTTTGGTTTTTGGCGATTTTTTTTTGGTTTGGCGATTTTATAATTTTCGTATTTTTTACTTTTACCGTTTTTGAAAATTTCAAGAATTTTCCTCTTACGGTTTCCAAGATATAGCAAGTTGTCAAAATTACATAGTCAAAATCGCATTAACTGACCCTTTAATTTAAATTTTTTAAAATTTTAGTGTTAATTTTTGTAGTCTATATAAAAATATACTAATTTTACAAATTTCAAGTGTCAATATACATATGTACATACAATTGTATGTATATTACATGAGATTTTAACATTTTTCGTTGCTCGTTTTGGAACACCCTTTAATTTTTAACTCTCATATATTTGTTGTTGTAGCGGCCAAGGTTCTACATACTTTGTCCAAATTTCAGGTCCGTACGTCTTACGGTTTCTGAGAAAATAGAATATGACGGGCAGACGTCCAGACGGACAGACGGACAGCATAGCGAAAATAATAGGGTTCCTTTTCACCTTTGGTGTACGGAAGGAACCCTAAAAAGGATATCAAAAGCACAATTAATTACGCAATTTAATTTAAAATTTTGAAAAAAGTCTATTTTCGCCGTTTTTTGCAGGAAAAAAATTGGGTTAATTATTTCGCTATTATAAAAAGATTTTGCAAAAACATCAACCCCATATTTTTGCTTTTATTCAAAATGTAATACTATAATAAATAATTTTTATAAATATAAAATTTAAAGCTTTCTCTTCTCTCAAATTTCAAAGCTGGAATCAAGAAATTCATCATGCCACCTTAAAACAAGATATGTTTTCAAATATTTCCAAAAATATTGTCTGTGTTCGTCGAAAAATAAGAAGAATACAGCAAAAGTAGTGAAAAATCCCATTTTTGGGATTTTGTGATATATTTTTTGGGAATTTTATGGAAATCTAAAATAATGCAAATTCTATTTGTTTTTTACTTTCTGTGTATTTATTGCATAATTTTCCACCTAAATGAGCATTTTCAGCCGAAAATATTGATATTATAACAATCGGACGGCCAGTTTGTAAACTGTACACTTATTTCTACTTTTTTAACAAAATCCCCCACCATGTATCCGGTTCTTTATTTATTTATTTATTTATTTATTCATTTAGTTTTGTAATAACAAGCCTACAAGGCCCCACTAGGCACCGTCGGATCGAACTAAAAACAACAAACCTCATATTTTAGATAGTGCAAATGATATATTTAATTAAAGAAAAAAAATATATCATGCCAAAAATATATTCGGTATACAAAATGACATCTACCAGAAGTATAGTTATGCCAAATATCAAGGAATTCCGAAAAAAAAAATATTTTGCCTTGTCTTCTATACCAACAATTTTGTGTTTTCACTTGTGTTAGTTTTTGTCGTTTTTTTTTTACATAAAATTTGAAGTCGCCGATCAAAAGAGTAAAAGCTAAGCCAACAATGCGCAATGTAAACCAAACATATGGTAAGACCTCGATTACTGTGATTCGATTAACCGGCAACGTCGATTATCCGGGAAAGAAATATTGTAATTGTTTTCTTTTTGTCCATCCATTTAATTTTTTTGTTTGCATCGATCAACTGCGATTACTTTTATTATCCGGGATTGCAAGCACGCAATCGTTTTCAGCCAAAATATTTTTCCCCTTATAATACATATTTATGCATTTTTCGATTAAACACAAGCATAAAATCCATGAAGTTTTCTTTTATTAAGCGCCCCATACACGATTCAATTCAATTTTCAATTGAGTCGGTTGTTGTCCAAATCAAAGCGTGTATGGCTCTATCAATTGATTAGTTTCGCAGTTGTCGAGTTGGTTGAAGAAAAATCAAAAAATTTTGATTTTTCATGTTGACTAGTAAATCTTTCAATTCGATTGTGCTGTGTGTGCTCGAGTCTCTTGATTAGTTGTCAAAATTTATGTTTGTAGCTTTATTTTGTATAGAAAAAGTTGTGTATTTTTAAAATTGTATTTAATTTCATTGAATTTTAAATAAAAAATATATAAATTAATGAATAAATGAATGAATATCCAGAATGCTCCCGGTCCCAACCACTACGGATAATCGAGGCCTAACTGTATTTGCTTTTACAAATACAAAATGCATACAGGCAATTTTATTGTACAATATAAATGATTGTACAATAACATTGCAAGTTTATAGGTATTATAAATATACATAAATTGTTATGATTTCATTTATGGGAATTTTTAGCAATTGTTTACACCAAAAATTTGACATCTTTCATCAACATGGAAAAAAAATAATCGAACGAGTAGGAGTTCTAATGTATTTTGAAGGTCTTAAACAAACAAAGATTTACCCCCTGTTTGTGTAAGACGTTTGAGTTAGAAATCAAGGCGTTTCTGTAATAGATTAAAGAAAAGTTGTACGAGTTTCTTTTAGTCTATTACAAAAACGCCAAGATTTTTAACTCAAACGTTTTACACAAACAGGGGGTTAAGTTAATTAAAATTTTATCACTTGCAACGAATATAATTTTTTTTCTTATTTTTGTTGTTTTCAATAGAAATTCTCCATCGAACATTTTCTGTTAATATTGGGTTACAGGCTAGGCCCATAATTGCATTTACTTTAATAATTCTCTACACAATAGTGAAACGTTTTTTAAGTAGTTGAAGATAAATTTATACGAGTAATATTGCTGTGTTTAATAAAAACATAAAGTGCGCTAAAAATTTAGAGAAATTTAAGTTTTGGTAGGAAATCTGTAGAAATTTCATATCATTCCCAATGCGGAATCAAACACATGTGTTTGTTGGGAAGCCACAAGAATTTTCACATATTAAATTTAAAAATATCTACATTCATATAAACACATACATATGTATGTATCTCTCATTTACTCAAAGAACGTCATAAATTAAAAAAATTTAATGTTTGAGTTACCCCCTGTTTGTGTAACTCATGTTTTAGACTCGGCAGTTTTTCTTGAAGCAAGTCAGAGTTTATGAGAGAGAGAGGAAAGAAGAAAGAAGAGGGGTACTGACTTGGTTGTACAGAAAAGTTACTTCAATTCTCTTTTGTTATTTCATTCGCAGCATTAAAACGATATGAAAATTGAACAGAAACCGTCTGAGTGTAAACAAACGAGCAGTTTTAAAAGAGAATTGAAGATAATTGCTTCAAGAAAAACTGCCAAGTCTAAAACATGACTAAGACGTTGACAATAGAAATATTGGCGTTTTTGTAATAGATTTGTTAATACATACACTACTTCATTATAATACTTTTATTTAATTTTATTATTATTAAAAGTTGTATATATTTTTAAAGCAATCCTTCCGTTTTTTTATTATAACAAATATAAATTTTGTTTATGTAGTATTTTAAGTTCATTTAACCAATAGTTCATTATAAAAATATATTTAATGTAAATTCTGCTTATGTTGTATTCTAAGTTCATTAACCAAGTTTTGTTTACAAATTAATAAGTTTCATATTGCAATCAGTCATTTACCTTTAAGAATAGTATTGCAATAATTTATAAAATGCAAAGTCAGGCTTTATGAGAATTGCTGAATATGTACATTGCTAGTAATTTTAATGTAGACATAAGAAAATAAAATTGTATAAAAGACTGGCAAAAATAAAGAAATTATGGCAAACAAAAATTAACTTTCTTGATTGCTTAACTGGTCTTAGTGCTTCAACTAAAACTTAAATTTAAATCACATTAGCACATGGTGTTTCCACCTGGGCTAAAAACAAAATAAAAACAATATAAAACAAAACAAATTTATACACTCTGAGCTCCAAAGGAAACCTTTGGTGCTCAACCATTTACACACAGTTGTCAACGCAACAAGATTAAAGGAAATTTGTACAACTTTTTTTTAATCTATTACAAAAACGTCAAGATTTTCATCGTCAACGTCTTACACAAACAAGCTGTTAGTGATGCAGAGTGCCCCTGTGGCTGAGTGGTAGCGATGCTAGCCTCTCAGTCCAGAGCTCGTGGGTTCGATTCCCCCCATAGACCCTGGGTGTTTTTCGCAGACCAGCTAATCGCTTTGCGAATTGTGTTTGTGTTAAAAAAAAAAAACATCGTTCTTGATAGTGTGTAACAATTTCATAAAAATAATTTTTTTACTCAACTCTTGAGAGAAAAATAAGTTTCTTTTACCATGAAGTTGTGCGTAAATTGAAAACTTCAAACTCGTTTTCTGGCAAACTGATTTTTTTGAGTTACGACATTTTTTGAATAAATGAGCGATATGTGAGTATAATATTAAGGAACATGCTTGGAAAATTATTATTTGAAAATGTGTGGAAATTTTGATTTAATACAAACTTCTGAACACTGAGAACACAATTCATTATGGGTATGATTTATTTGAGATGATTTATTTGAATAAGTTTTTTTAGTACTGAAGAGAATATGTCATACATTCCGATATGCAGCAGAGTTGTATTTGAAATCTAATTTTATTGAGTGTAATAAAGCTTCCATATTTATTTAAAGCAGCTACGTCCAAACATACACACTCTGACATTTACATTTAACGTAAACAGCTTTAAAAGCTTAAAATTGTTCTTGTTTCTTTGAAAAGTAAGAACAATCATTGTTGTCACCGATATCTGATTGGCTGTTGTGCTCTCGTCGTTGTGAAAGCACAAAAGCTCTTTTGTAAAAGCTTGCACATTGTGCATACGGCTTTGATGTGGCTGATTTAAAGCTATAAATATATACAAACTAGAGCTGGCAAACTATCGATAGTTACGCCATTCGATATTTTCGACAGTTTTTTGGAAAATTATCGATACAATCGATAGTATCGAATTATTTTACACTATGTTCACACGGCAATACGAACAGTCGTTTTGAATGTTGATATACATATGTACATATATGGATAAAAACAATTAGGTAAAATTATAAATAATTTATTTTTTGTTTAATTTTGTTCTAATTTTTCAATATTAAATACACATCTATTTTTGTTTTTTTTTACAAAAACATATTTAGCTATAACAGCAAGTTCAGATAAATTAGCAATAATTTGTTATCAAAATTCAGAATGAAACAAAATGGTTCTCTCACAAAATTTTTTATATTTTTAAATCAGTATTCGAGCGCGGATCGTGAATGTGAGAGCGAACCTCGATATTTGTTGTCCGTGTGATCATTGAGTTAGGAATGTTGAATTTCATTTTTCAATACATATCGCTCATTTACTTACTGTTTACACATGCAAGTACAAGTGCAAGGCACATCAATCAGGTACCCGCGATTCTACAACAAATATTACAACAGCAACAACCACATGTACTTTGTTGGTATAAATTACCTTCTTACTTTTCAAAACAGGGTAGCATCGTCAGATTGCATGTTTCTTATAGGAAATGTCAAAAGCCATACAAAACTGAATATTCGAAAGGTGTTTATGGATACCCAAATAAAAGCATGCTTTTAGGCTTATACCTGCACACTCCAAATTTGACATTTAGATTGGTATAATGACATTAGTCACCTGGTGTAGTGCTGCCACCTAATAAATTCGCCTTGTACAAGTGCAAGTAACTCAATACATAGACATATTTTACTAATACAATCATAATGCTACAAGTTGAAGGCTCACTGGCAAGAGATTTTCATTACAAGTAATTTTTTCACTTGGATGTAGGAGAATTGTCAAAAAAAAAGCAGTGTTACCCTTTAAGGATTTTATTTTAATTTTAATGGATAGCTTACATGGAACAATTTTTAAAATGAAATTATTTCAACTTATATACAAAAAAAATAAAACAAAAAGTAAGAACATGTAATCAAATATGACTTATTATTGATTTGCAATATAAATTTATCATTTATTTTGGTACAAAGTAGATCACTAAATTCGTTTCCCTGTAATGTTCCTATACCAAAAATTTGGCAGCCCACACACTAAAAACTAATATAGACAAAAAAAAAAAATGTACAAACAACGCACAGAAGAAAGAGAAAAACGAAATTTTCAAATATTTATAGTAACATATAGAAAAATGAAAATAAACTTCCACTTGACTGTGTAAAGAATCAAGCAAGTTGCGAGTGTTTTTATTATTTCATTCAATGTATTGGTTGTTAATACGTACACGCAACTTGTAACAAGTTACCTGCATGTGTAAATGAAGCATTATTCAAACAACGTCATAATTCAAATAAAACTACTTTTGAAGAAACTGAGTTAAGTTTTCAATTAACATACAACTCAGTGGATATATTAATAAAGAATTATTTTATCAAATGGTGAGCTTGCACGCCATTTGCGTAAATTTTGGAACAAATTAGGTTTAGGGGCACCTCTTACAAATTAATAAAAGTAATTAAATAAAAAAGTTGGCGGCGAGGCCTAATTTCCGAGTTATGGCCCTCTGAATTTGTAGTACAAAATTGTGATTATATGGTGTATTTTTCAACGACTGCAACTTTTTTTGTCTAATGGCAAGACAACACAATTGTCGAACAGAATTATACCATAAGAATTTTCTCTACCATGGTATTTCCCTACACGGCGCATCCCAATAGAGATTTTCTGCATTGCCAAGTTCTCCTAACTAATAACGTTTTTCTGCACTGCTGGCCTTCGGCGGGGCGTAAGGATTTTTTCGGCAAAGTTTTCTTGCCTAATAACGTTGCCCTGCATTGCCGCCCTTCGGCGGTGCGTAAGGACTTTCTCCACCATGGTGTTTTCCGACACGGCACAGCCTAATAAAGATTTTCTGTCTTGCAAAGTTTCCTTGCATAATAACATCTTTCTTGCATTTCACCATTTCATGAAAGGTATTGTCAAAAGCTTTAAAATGATACCATTATTGGTCATATTCGTTGGAAAACACCGCATAATCACACTATTGTACTACAATTTCAGAGGCCCATAACTCCGAAACTAGGCTTCGCCGCCAATTTTTTTTGGTTAATCTATTTTCATATTTTCAATTTTCTATACGATAGGAGAGGTGCCCCTAAACTCAATTTAAGCCTGAATTTTTTAGACAAGATGAAATATGACTGGTGTATAATTAATTAATCCATTAATTTATTTTTTGAGTTATGACGTTATTTTAGTAAGTTAGCGATATGTACTTATGTATTTTCAATAGAAGACAACTAATATAATAAACTTTATCGAGTTTATTGTCAATTTAATAATAATACATTAGTAATACATTTTTTCAACGATAGTAGCGTTATCGAGAAAAAACTATCGATAGTCTAATAAAAACAAAACTATCGATACTATCGATAGTACTATCGATAGTTTGCCAGCTCTAATACAAACTCTCAGTCGTAAAGCAGCTCTGGGTTGAGGAACATCTCTCGCGTCAGCGTAATTATTTCTTAAGTGCGGTCAGGCTTGTGCATGTTGTTTAGCCTTCGAGAGTTTTTCGTCTCGCTTGCACTGGTTGACTGATCTGCCACGGATAACCGTACAATATTGCGGGTTTTTGTGGAATTTCTTTAACAACCACGTTGCTACTTCCTATGTGAAGGCATAGGTCGTGTACAGTCAGTCACAAGACCATTTAAAATACTGTTAATACCATCTTGGGCATATGGTCTAGTTACCCCGTCCATATTTGTGCAACACCATATTATGCAAATTTACTTTGTATAATATGTATAATAAGTCCCTATTTACACTATTTCTTTTCCCCCTGTCTCTCTCTCTCCTAATAAACTAATCAGCTTAGCAATAAGACTTGCACAGTGTGATTTGGGACTAAATAAATAAATATACAAACTCATAAACATAACCTTGATTTTGTGTGGATGTATTGAAAGCTCTTGGAATGTGGTAAGATTCTAAAGTAAAGTATACTAAAAGTTTCATACGATGATTTGCTATTAATAAAGCTCCCTCAATGGGTGCATTCATAAGACGTAACTGTTTTGCAACCGTTGAGTGTTTGTCTTAGAAGCGCATAGTTGAGTAGATCCGCTCCACTCAACAGTTTAGTAATTTTCCATCATAAAATTTTTTCGCTACCTATAGTCAACATGTTTTGCTCAGCCTGAGCAGCTGATCGAATAGAGCTTTATCTTTTGATTTGTTAGGTGGCAAATGCGATGAAGTAACAAAATAAGGATATAAGATTAAATTATATCCATCAAGTCGTTTCTAAGACGTAACTGTTTGGGCCAACAGTTGCCAACAGTTGCACAACTGTTGAGCTCAACAGCTACGTCTTATGAATGCGGCCAATGAATAACACTTACAAGAGGCTACAAAACTATTAAGCTTTTAAGTCTATATACAAAATTTTATACTCGTAACAAAAAACTGCTTAAAGTAGCTATTAAAAAAATACCATTTTTGCTGAAAGGTATAAAAAAAATTAATGCTAAAGTTTATGCATCTTTTATGTGTACCTATACCTAGTTTCACCATAATAAATTATAGCATCGTAGTGCATTATCCATCCCTGCTAACAGAAATAAAATAAAAGGCAGATGAAATCGAAAATACATCAAAGTTATTGTTAATTATGCCCTTTGAAGAAAATAAGAATAATATTCCGGCATTAATTTATATTTCAGTCTGCTCAAGTTATAAATAAGCTACATATTAATAAAATGCATACGAGTATGTTGTAAAAATTGTGTTTGTGTAATACCCTTTTGTATGAACATATGTACGTAAGTATATAAATACATAATTATGTAATTATGTATTTCTGTATGTATGTATGTATGCTTGTGGACTTTTGTCATTACTGGCTATTTTTAAACAACATGACGTATTTGCTTATTGTTCTTTTTATTTTTATTTTTAAATATTTACATATAAAACTTTACAATGGCCAACATAACGACTCGTCAGAGCCAAAATATTGCAACTGTTAAAATTTAAAATTTTCAGGAAAATTACACAAATTCAAAATGTATTGCTTTTGATGATAGCTTCTCCCGATTCTTATCAAGTTTCTTTAGGGATAGCAATATGAGATTTGTTGCAGATGTGATATCATGAAACGAGTTTAAGGTAAATTCTAAAGAACCGCACGGATCCGTTCTTTCACCTACTCTACTCCTTATTTTCGTTGGTGGAATTTGGTTTAGAAAAGCTTAATTTTTATAAATATTTTTAGTGCATGTGGTAACACTGGTGACATATCGTCGCCCCGAATTGTTTGCCTCCACCGACCACTCTTTAATACAAAATGAGTTAGGTATATGGGTTTCTTAGCCTACTACGCTTATTTTTCTTTTGTGATTTTCAAAAATATTATTATTCTTGTGAATTCTCAAATAGTTTTTGAAAGACTGCATAAGATGTGGTTGAAGTCTACTGATTATTTTTTACAGCAACAATGAAATGCATATAGACAACGCTGAACCACCAGCAAATAAATTTCAAATTAAAATAAACTTCTGACAAAAAGTCGAATAATATATTTCTTAAATGAGTTAAACTTGTTATATATTTTGAATACTTTCTTTCTGAATCAAAAACGCGTTTCACGAAATTTATTATAATTTCTGAGATATTAAGCATTAATTTTTCTCCATATCCACTAATTTTAGGTTTAATAAGTATTGTTTTGCTGTACACATTTGTGCTCCATATGTGTGTATATTTTATTTCTGTGAGTTAAGAATTTTGTTGTGTTCCCAGTACAAAATTACCATCAGAACTACTTGCCATATAATGACTTACTTTTCTAATTACCAAATTTCATTACTCGCTTACAAATCACATTACAGAAAACTTAAAAAATGCTGTACAAGTTGATAAATGAGGAGAATAATTATTTTAGATTTAATAGATTACGTGAATATGTTGACAAATAAAAAATGTAAGTACTTCTTAAGAATCGATTATTTTAGTCTCACGCCTTGTTAAAATCATTAAGTTGGTAATCCAGTAGGGAAGAGCTTCCACCAAAAATGCTTAGAATATAAATTGCATATGCGGCAAAAAACGTCACATATGTATTATAATAAATTTTGTTTTAATGTACACTTCAAGCACATGTAATTTTATTGTTTTTGCATATGGACGATATTGTACATATTTTATTCATTTTGCGTTTCCATCATAATTTTCTCTACAACAATTTCCATCTTTATTCTTAAAACTTCTTAAGGAGGATTTTATTTTTGTAATGTCACATTTGTGTTTTCCGAAATTATATATTATTATATTATATAATTATACTTGCAGCAGCAGTCGTAAAGAGAGCCTGAATAAACTTCATATACTAATCATATTTTTTGCTTTTCCTAAACAAATAATTTAGCAAATAGTCGTGACAGAAACAAGTTTCTTAATACAAAACCCCCGAATGTTATTTTACAAAATTAAATTTTAATTAGTATCTTGGGAGGTTTAAATACTTTTTCCTTATTCCGCCCTTAATTATAATTAATCAAACTAATTTGCTGTAGGAAACCATCATCATAAAAGTTATGAAAACATCTCAACGAATTAATTAGTGTGCCGGGAAGGTAATAAAGAATTTAATAAATTTAAATAATTCTGGGGAGAATTATTTGCCAACTAATTCGTCAGAGGGCGAATTCACTAAATTTAATTACGATAATCATATCGCTATGATAAATATAAATATAACGAAAACTTATCGATTTTGATATTATACCAGCAGATCTACAACAAATAAAACAACAGTGCTTTTTATTGTTGTCTTGTGATGAGAACTGTCAAAAAAAAAAACAAGAGAAAACAAGTAACAAGTAATTGCATTTTCCCTTGTATTTTCAAAGCTTATTTGTATTAGGACAGCTTAATTAGGCACTATAGGTCTGTTGTTGGTAAATTTGACAGATCACATCACAAAACAAGCACGTGTTATTGGCGCTTCGAGACTATCTGTGTTATTGTAGCATATTTTTTTGTAAGATGTTGTAACAATATTCGCTGTCACTTGAAGTGTCATCTGCAATTACTTTTTATTTATTTTTTTTATTCTTCTTCGTACATTTCCTTATTTTGACATTTTGCAAGATGTCAAGTCGTATGGAATTAAATGGTGAATAAAATACATCTGGTGCGGGATTCCGCAACGCAATTTCAATGTTCACAATTCAACGCAATTCTTCCAGGTACAAATATTTACTCTAGTGTTCACTATTACTGTGAAAAATAATTTATTCTTACCGTTGCGGACGCATAACTTCAAAATTCATCGTTGCGGAATCCGGCTCATGAAGACGACCGTTTAAACGATATTGCAGAATGACATTATCGTTACTGTAAATATCGATATATATTACTATTATCGGTTCGCAAAATTGATTGAATTGAATAAAACGATATTGCAGAATGACATTACCGTTACTGAAAATATCGATAAATATTACGACTATCGGTTTGCAAAATTTATTGAATCGCACTAAAGCTTTAAATTTGAGATATACAAATTTGTTCTCATTACTTTTTTTCCAACTGAGTGCGTGTCAAATTAAGTGAAGTAACCTTGCGGCTACACGTTCAATAAATTGCTTTAAAACTTTTAACACATATGGTTTGTCAAAACTTGCTAAAATTGAGGTTGTGACGTAGGCTGCAAGCAATTTGATTTTAAATTTTATGTTAAAAATGCCCTCGTCGAGGAAACAATTAAATATTTTCGCCTCACATATTTATTTCAGCAAACAAAATGACTTCTGTTTTAAATTTTTTACAAACACAAAAATTATTTTAAAACAGCTGTTAAATTGAAAGGAAAATTTAATGATGCGTTGAAAGAAAAATTGAAGTCCACCTGGTATTCATTTCCCAAATGTATGAGTGTGGTAGTAAAAAAGTGTGAATGTATTGAACTTTGAAACAAAAATTAAAGCAAAAATTAAACGTGTGGCCTCCAAGTAACATAAAAACAAAATGGAGCATTCGGTTTCATTGGTTTTGTTCTTTCTGTCTATTGTCTTGAAATTTTCCGCTAAGATGCACTTTTTTAAGTTATTAATATAAAAACGATTTTTTTAGGAATTTTTTGCTATCGGTAGCTCTTGACCGAAGCAGCCAATTTTAATCAAATTGGCAGCAGCCAACTTTTTTTTAAGGTTGAGAGATAGTTAGATTTTGTACTATATCGGCTTAGTAGTTTAAAATTAGTTTTATGAAAATATTTGATATCTACTGAACAGAATCGATTCAGTATCTTACGGCTGCATATCTTTCGAATGTGGTAAATCTGCTTCCCATCAGTTTTTTTTTTTGAAGTGTGGGGCGTTACGACTGGTATTTTTCATGAGTAATATTAAAGTAGATAATTACAGACAAATTTATATTCCTGGGGGAACGATTCTCGGGGGGCAATGCCACATCCCCTTCTACATGGCATTTCCACTTGATTTTCGGAAATTATGCAAAACCAGTAACTTCTTATTCTTCTACTCTTCTTATTATTCTAAAATTTTTGTTGACATACTAGATCGATTAATTCCTTTATTCTTTTCATTTAATTTATTCAGAGTTT
This sequence comes from Tachina grossa, assembly GCA_949987645.1. NCBI lineage: Eukaryota > Metazoa > Arthropoda > Insecta > Diptera > Tachinidae > Tachina > Tachina grossa. The sequence continues at coordinate 223,493,344 of OX465274.1, forward strand.
AATATTTTGAATTGTTTTTTGGAATCAGGTTTGAGTGAACAGTATATTAATTAAGCAAAAATTATTTATTTTTTTTACTTTTTATTGCATTTAAAAAAATTAGGCAGTTTGGTATTGAATTAAATGTGCCCATAAGTTATATATTCCTTTTGTCGAGATATTTAGTCGATTACAATTGAACATATGAAAAAATATTTTTATATTATGAAACATTTTAATTTAGAGTTGTCTCGATTTACACTATTTATTAAATATTTATTGAAGTTTTTTAATGATTTATTTAATATTTCCAAACAAAAATGCATCTGACTTAGACCATTTTCATAATTAAGGGCACATGTGTATTTATACTTATCCAATTCCAACGATATTTAGCAAACAGTTTCGTATCTTAGAATGACATAATTGTGTGCTCAAAGACGTCTGCGTGGTCTATTTTATTTAACTGAATCTAAATTATTTTTAAAGATCAGTCGGTTTAATAGTTTTTAAAAGTTTTATTAATCTTAATAATAAATTTTTATACCAACTTCAGAAAAATGTGACCTATCGATGGTCGCTTGGTTATTATAATACGTTATCCTGCCTTTTGATGTGGTTTTGTCGTTATCAGAGTCAATTGTAATTAGACTATTATATTTAATTTGCTTGATTAAAAATAGATGCAACGAACAAAGCAACATTGCTTCCACCAACAGAATTTATTTATCTGAGAGAGAGACTACAAATATTTTATGCAATTACGAGTATGTATGTGACATTAAAAAAATGCTGAACTTTTTACATTTAGCAGCCCAAAAATATGAGGAAGAACGAGAAATAAACTCTGTTTTACTATTTATTACATAATTTAAATAATTTAAATCAGTGTTCATGTGGGAACTAGGGAATTGAGAAATGAACTTTAATCTGACTTTAACGTTAACAATTTTTCTTTTGAGTTATTATTGATATTATTTTAAATAACCCTTATTGTTGCCTTTGTTATTGTTTTATAATTTGTCGCCATAATAAATAATATCGATTGACAAATTGCGGCCAATCGCCGTATCGAACGGAACTTCAAATTGCATTCCACACATTTTTTTTGCCCCTTAAACTGTTCTCTATCAAAAATAAATTTATGTAATAATGTAACTGTACTTGTAACTTTGTTTTTTTTTCTTTTTTTTTTTTGGAAAAGTTATACCCTATTAAGGGTTAATTAGCAGGAAAACATTCTTCCCGCGTGTTCTTTTGAAATTTCGTTTGCATGACATGCTGACATTTTCGTAAATTATCTAGAGAACACGACTATTTCATGTAATCATGAATATATATGTATGTACATATGTATGTATATGTATGTGCATATGTATATATGCATGTTTCTTTTTATTAAAATGTACATTCAATTTTATAACCAACACCTTTGAAAATATCCTTTGAGAGTTGCCATTGTATGTACCTTAAACATATTAAAGGATTGCGTTAATTTTTTTTGAAGTTGGTAATTATCAGGGAAACCTGAAATTTGGTCTAAAGTTGTTTATTGCAGAAATATTTTTTTTTGTGTAAAAAGTAAGCTGCTGTGCTTAAAAAGGTGCGTGAATTAGCTAAATACATTGCAGGTGTTTGGTTCGTGTTTTGTTTTGGATAAGAAATCGTGATAAATGTCAAATAAAGAATCTTGAGGTAAACGGTAAAAATTTTTCACAAAGATTTTAATTGAAATCTGCTAGATTTCGTGCAGGTTAGTTTAAAATTTTATTTTTAATCAAAAACATTTTGTACTTTAATGTTAGTTTTATTATTATTCAGCTAAAAAGCTTTAATTAAAAAAAGCCCGTGTTATTTTTCTCTGCGAGCTCCACGTGGAAAACGTTTGCATGTTTGCGGTTTCCCTGGTGATTACAAATTATTTCTTTAAGTTATTTTATACTATAAAATATAACTTTTAGTTATGCATATAGTTTCCTTTGGAGGCAAATATACATACATTTCATGTTTTCGCGCCTCGAGTTTGTGCAGTTGTCACTGCAACGTTTCAATTTGAATTAGCCAGCTAGACAAGATAGTTGGCCAATTTGGATTATTTGTATAATTTTATATAATATTTTGCATACATTAAGGAGACCCTTAGAAAATGGCACAAACAAAATTTCAAATGTTTTGTATTATTTGTTACATTTCTTTTTTTCTAATGTTTTTTTTTTCTATATTTCGAATTCAAATATAAATTCATTTTGCTGTTTCAGTAGCGAAAGAACAATCGTCGGAACGAGTTGGTTTACGAATAAATAAAAAAAATTACTAAAGTGCTTAGCTAATTAATAAAACTTTAAAAATTATTTAGAATTATTATTTATGAAAGCAAATGTGAAAATGTGATTAGAAAATCTAAATTAGTATTATTAAATAAAATTTTAAAAATTTCAAGATAAATGATCTTGGGCCTAAAGATCTTTTAAAACAAGTGAAATAGAAAAAAAAAATAAAAATGATTTAGAAAAATAAATTCAGTATGCATGTGTGATTTTAATGAGTGTGTCAATCTGCTATGAACTTGTCATTTGCTTGGTTAATGACGTCGCTATTTATCGTCTAGTGTCGCCCGAAATTCCGCGTTCTTTTCACAATTTTACTTCTAGCATTAAAGTTTATTCGCCGTGATTTTTTTGTTTTGCTTAATATTGGTTTTCTCATTGCGTTTTTTTGTTTTACACTCGGTCTCTCTGTTAAAATTTGCTCTGTTTTATAAAAATATCACACACATACTCGTAGTTTTGTTTGTATCTATTTTTATAATAAAAATTTTCTTATTAAAAAAGCGACAACAACAACCAGAAATAAAAATTAATAAAAAGAAATTAAAAACTGCTGTATGCATTGATTACGTTAGTAAAAGAAAAAAAGTGTATACTATGTGCATAATCATGTGTATGATAATAAAAATATTTGTCCCATAGTGTTTAACCAACAAAAAGCTACAAATATATTACAAAATTAATTATAATATATGTACTCAAATGTATTTAATATTAAGTGTTTCTTAACAGCACATTTAAATCATATACAAAATTTTATCTACGAATTGACATTTAAAAATGAAATTAAAATGTCAAAATGTCTTTTTAATTAACAATTGGAAAAACATCAATGTTCAACAAAATGAAGAATTAAAAGTATAAATATTTGAGTAGCAACAATGTAAAATATTTAAGAAAATAAAAACAAAAACATTTAATTCTAAATTTAAAAAGTGTTGTTGCAAGTATCGTAGTACTCGCGTAGTTGCAGTAAAACAAAGTGTAATTACTTATTTGTTATAAATTTCCCCTCCCAATGAAATGGCGAACTTGACAGACCTTGACCAATCGGTTCAAGTAAGTTTATTTCCTATCATTTCCTATTTGTGTTTTATTAATTTATTTACCATATTTTCTAATAAATTTAAATAGAAGCTGCAAGTGTTACTGTGCAACTCTTGCTGCAAGTCAAATTTATATTTATTACTTATACTCATCTAGGATGCATTATTTTCAATTAATTGCAGTCATTTGAGTCAAATTGCAGCTATCTCCTTTAGTGCCCGCGACTTCTATTAGTTCTAATTAGTCAATACCTTTCAATTGGATGCTTTTAACAAGTTTTTAATTGAAATAAATTATAAAAATATTGAAAATATTTGATCTAAGAAATATTTCTTAAGGGTGCGCTGAATAGTGTTTCAATAGCTGAAGCCTAAAAAATTACAATTAAGAAAATTATTTAGAAATAAAACATTCCAATTCCAACAATTAATTATAACTAAATGTTTTTAATTTTCATTTACTACGTTTATACGCAGGTCTTATTTGCAAATAAAACTGTAAATTGTTGCCATATTATTGTTTTTATTGCGACTTACTAATTCAGAAAATTATTCACGATTAACGCACTATTTGCAAAAAAAAATGCTTGAGGTTGCCACGCTTACAAATGTTTGATAACAAAAAACAATAAATGGATTAATATTACACATCGTTAACTTAATACGAAAAGGCCCTAACTCATTTTTTAATATTTTACAGGAGGAGGAAAAAACTAAATAAAAAAGATGCAATATTGATACAAAATTTTTTTAAACGCAATATTATGTGCTTATGTAAAGTGTTTTAAATAAAAATTGCGTTTAAAAAAATTTTGTATCAATATTGCATCTTTTCTTATTTAGTTTTTTCCTCCTCCTGTGTTTCATTCAAAAAGTCACGAACTTATTGATACGTCCTCGTATATATACTTACATACAGTGAACTCGTGATAATATGAACTAATTAAAACCAAGCTTGTTCACTTTTGCAATTTCCCGTTTAAAAATGTTTTTTCTATATATATAAAGGTTTCCTATGTTAAATTTTTTATAAGAGCGATGCTCTTTATGACACGACTCAGAAGCTAGGACGTGATTTTCGTAACAAAAAAATCGACACTATTACAGTTATAAAGTAATTTTTTTTCATTTTTTGTACTTAAACCAGAGTATGAAAATAAAAAAAAAATGTGATTTTGTTTTATTTCGTTCTTTGAAGTGAATGAGAACGATTGCTCAATTTGTTTTTGTATTGTTTTTGCACATGAGCACAAACAATAATGGGAAAGAAATGGAAAAGTTTTGAAATATATGCGGCGAATTTGACATTATCATATAATATACTTTTATCGAATTGTTACATGAAATTCTGTTTTATATAGCTAAGCAGTATAGCTCTAACCGGGACACCACTTTCTTCTTTTTTTTATTGTTTAATGGATTCTTTTATTTCACATATTGTAGATTTTTTCACCCCAAATTTATTCGCCAAATTAGTAACATTCCCACCTTTTGCTAAATGTTCTAAAATATCTGATTTTTCTTTTAAAGCCAAAAGGTAATGCTTTTACGTTAAATTTATATTTATAAAATTCCAGCTGAATTTGCGCACTAACTTAAACGTGTATGTAAGATTTTGTTTAACATGTGAAAACAATTTAAAAGTAAACATGTAGAGAAATCCCCAAATTATTATTCAGTTGAATCAGAATTTAACAACTACTATATTAATTGAGATTTCAATACCGTGTAGATAAAATCGATTGCTCATATTTTAAAGCTATGTACTTGTGCAGTGTCTTAGTGTAGTCAATAGAAGAGAAAAGTTCTTTATATTTTGTGGTGTTCATATTATCGCAAGTTCACTGTATATATATACAGGATCTTTCATTAAGCACTTCCTATCGTTAAATTGAAAAAAAAACATAGTGTGTGTTGAAAAAAGCTTGTTTGTTTGTCGATTAAGCACGTCTAGATGCAGGTCGTTGCTGCCTAAGCAACTCATCAATAAATTTCAACCACAATTGATAAAAGCCTACTAACTGAGAATTACAAGACTATAACCATAGGAGGCCAAGAATATTTTTCAAAAAACAACAACAAATATATTTTTTGGTAATTGTTACAATTAAGTTTAACATTTGTTAATGCACTAATAATCGCAAATTACTATTTTATTTTTTTTACAATGAAATGAGCATTAGATCCAGCTCACACCACAGGAATCAATTAAAATATATTTTTTTTATAAAAAATAACATTTTACTAAATAAGCAAAATAATAATTTAGGATTATTAGTGCGTTAGTAAATGTTAAGCTTAATTGTAACAATTCCCAAAAAATACCAATTATTAACTTGACTGCACCAGATAAAAAATACTTGTGTGGCAACACTCTATTCTTGCTAAAGCACTGAATAGCTGTTGTTGGTTTTTACATTAATTTTCATTACATGCTTGTTACAACTACAATTCGTGTTGAAAAAAAGTCAGCCAATGTAGCAATGAGAAAATAAGAAAATAAAAAACCACTTCAATGTATTTTTAATAAATAAAGTATTCATTTTGAATTATAAGTGCGTTAATAAATGTTAAACAAAGCAATTCCTAAAAACTCACCAAAAATTTACTTTTAAAAGTTCCGACAGTATTGAATATAGAAGTTTGAATCCTTCTTCATTAATTAGATATTTATTTATTTATTTATGATACATATTCTACAAAGTAAATTTGCGGAATATGGTTGCACAAAAATGGACGGGTGACTGAGACCATATGTCCATGATGTTATTAACAGTATTCTTAAAAATGTTTTTGTGACTGACTGTACACGACCTATGCCTTCACATAGGAAGTAGCAACGTGGTTGTTAAGGAAATTCCACAAAAGAACCGCAAGATTATACAGTAGTCCGTGGCAGATCAGTCAACCAGTGCGAGTGAGACGCAAAACTCTCGAAGGCCAATAAACAACAGTGGCCTGGTTGAATTGCCAACGACGCGTGATGTTGACTCGCCTAGAGCTGATTTACGACTGTTCATTAATTAGATATATTTTGTAACTTAATTAAAATTACGGCCTCTTTCACAATGTCCAATTAAAAATTATTTACAACTTTAACAACTCCAAATTAGCCAGAAATCTTTTTCACAATGTAAAGTTGTAAATATATGTGTGTGTAATTATATTGTCACCAAACATCTGTAAAAATAAGTAGTCCGATATTTTAGTAATTAACATCAGCTATTAAAATAAACATTAGTTGTTCTAAGCTGTCGCAGGCTTAGATATTTAGTTCAGTAATTGCCGATATTGTCATTTGCCCATGTACGAAATAACTTTTGTATTTTAAGAAAACATATTTAAATACATACATAAATGTATTCAATCATTTGCAGTGTGTAATGCTAAAAATGTTTTCATAACATTCTTGTAAAATCATTAAGACATTTTTCGAACTGCTAGCAATCATTATAGTAGAATTAAATATGTATAATAAATATTAATAACCTTCTAATTTGATATTTTTATTACCATTTTTCCAGGGTATGTCGGGGTGTGATCAAAGCACTATCGAATCATTGGCTGAAGATCCAACAGGTTCACCATTTGAGGTCGATGATTGTCTTAAGGTTCGAAAATATTATTGCTTTCTGCTCTCCAGCATTTTCACATTTCTTACTGGACTATTCATCGTTATATGTTGGAGGGCATTCGCATTTATATGCTGCCGCAAGGAGCCCGATTTGGGACCAAACGATCCCAAACAAAAAGAGCAGAAAGCGTCGCGGAACAAGCAAGAGTTCGAGGGGACTTTTATGACAGAAGCAAAAGATTGGGCTGGTGAGCTTATATCAGGACAAACCACAACTGGTCGTATATTGGTAAGTCTAATGAGTTTTTTCCATTTTATATTTGATATATGAATTTTTTAATATTGAATACTTTTTCGAAAAATTATTCTTGCCATAAACTTAAAGGGCCTTTAATACACAATAATACTATGTTCACACTTAAGTCTTAACATCTCATTCGTGTTCAAGAGCTGAAATACGACGATTTTGAGATGTTGTACCATACATTGACTTATTTTGTTAAACATCTAAAAAGAGATGTTTTTGATTTAAACACACTTGGAGTATGTTCAGTGCGTTTTTGATAAGTCTGGCAACATTGTGTCTTACCAAGACGTAAAGCCACTCTTGGCTGGATTGGAGCTCTCTCGCCATTGCAAACTTATAGATATAAATTGAATGAGTTATTAAATTGCAGTGCGATCAAAAATATCTACTGTATCTCTTGCCAATTGCTAGAGCACCCCGTTTAGACCTCCTATGCTAGGAGGAATCTCGGAATTGTCATTAATTCTAGTATTGGCAGTTTCCAAACTTCCAACAGGTCCTTGCTCAACTGTTTGTATCTTATGTGGCATAAAGCTTCAATTGTTTTCTCAGTATGCAATGACCTTTGAGAAAGCCTACGAGCATTCTTAGATTATTTTTACTTAAGGACATGAGATCTTTGGTTATACGTTCCAATCATTAGCTTTGCATGTCTCAATCTACGAAGATAGGAGCAAAGGTGATCCCTGGAGTTTTTGACCTTCCACGACATATCTTCCTAGATTTGATCAGATTCAAGTACCTAAAACGAGTCTGGCGCGACCCAAAAAGAGTGCGACCATCCTGTTTAGCTGGCTTAGCTTTATGCGCCAATTCGAAGTTATTTTAGAGTTAAACTCATGTGAACTTGCTGATTTAATGGAAGCCTGAGCTCATTACAATTAAAACAACAAATAGAAACCGTAGGGACATATCGAAGGTCGTCGCAGTGATAGTAGAAAAAGCCTTCGTATGAGGAATTCAGCGGTAGTTGTCGTGAATAAAGCAAAGAAGAGACAGTTTTCTACTTTCCTTTGACCTTCTCAGACATCTCTATGCGACGGGTCGAATCTGGTAGTATGGTTCTACTTAGGTTGATACCGGCAAGTGGAGTGGTCTTCCAAAAAGGAAGTATCTAGCTTTTACTTGAAAACCTGCGTCAAGCGAGCAGCCACGCAAACCTACCAACCAGGGGCAAGCATCTTTTCAGAGATGTTTGCTCCTATTCTACTCTTCTTTCCGCGATGTTAATGATTTTATTTTGCAGCAGTTTCTACCACAATCGTCAGAGGTGTAATTTCAGTGGGGACTTCTATGGACAAGTCCCCTTATTGTGTAAAAAGAGATGATAGCCTCTGGTAGTTTTCTGCGCAACATCATGCTCTTCCTGCAATAGATCTAAAAGCCATAAGAGCTTTTGTTGCCTTGTTGACAGTCGCCTCTTAATGCTATTTCCATAAGAGCTTTAATTCTTATATCACTTCCAAATATTTGATCTCCGCTGACCTTTCTAACAGCACGTTATCTACTCGGATGATGAAGGGAAGAATGATACTCTTTGCAGGGTTGATATTCAGCCCCACATATAAGCACCATGCCTTCACCATCTTTCGACTGTTCTGTATAATGTCACGCAACGTCTCTTTAAACGTTCCCCTTGCAATGATAACGATGTCATCGAATACTGTTGACATTCTATGCCATTGCGTTAGTTTGTATAGGAGAGGAGAAAGTGCACCTTTTTAGGGGCATTTCCTCGTCTTCTTTACTGCAGATATTCTTCCGAACATTTGATATCTACAGTACACTGTCGAGCATACTCCATACCCATCTATGTAGATGTAATGCTACCAACGGATTTTCCCATTAGCGCAGATGTAATTGCCAAGTGTTTTGTATTGCCGAAGGCGCTTTTCACATCCAGAAATGCATAGATCGCAGCTTCCTTAGCATCGTTAAAATTCGTTAAAATTCAACCAACGTCACGCTTCCTTGTAATAATGAATCCAGCAATAACTTCACCAAAACAACGAAATAATATCATTAAAACGACGAAATAATTTCATTAAAACCACGAAATAGTTTCATTAAAACAACGAAATAAATAATTTCATTAAAATCACGAAATAATATTAAGACAATGAAATAACTTCATTAAAACAATGTAATTATTTGATTAAAATAATGAAATAACTTCATAAGAGCAATGAAATGACTTTATTAAAATAATGGAATAACTTAAATATTTATTTTTTTATATCTATTATATTTACATATCGTTGCCAGATTAATAAAACTTATCCCTGAAGAAACTGGAAAATACCAGCGAAACGTTAGATAAAATAATGTATTAATAATTTTTTATTTACATTAAAATACAATAAAGACCTTGAAAGCCCATATTACATTACTCTGTTATATCAAGAAGAAATAACTGTAAACTGTTTCTTAAATATGAAGGGGTTTCTTAATAATTAAAAAACATTTTTGTCATAAATCCAATGAAATATTGTTACGAAACTAGAATACCAACGAAGCAATTCCAATGAAATTCTTTCACAATATTAGTGAAATTTTCATTAGATATGTGCAATAAAAAAAATCTAATGAAATTATTTCGTTGGATTTATAAAGCAAAATTCTTTCGGTGTATGAATACTAGACTTGAATCGAAATATTTTAGTAGCTCGTTTTAGACACAAAATGATTATCAAATTATCAGAATTAATCCTCATATCGTTATTCATACGAGTATATTGTGAAATTTTCATAATAATATCTACTTTACTCAACTCTTGAGAAGAAAATAAAATTTTCTTTTTCCTTTAAATTGTGGGTAAATTGAAAACCTTAAACTTGTTGTTTGGAAAACCATTTTATATGGAGTTGTGGCGTTGTTTTAGCAAATGAGTGATTATACAAGTATTATTAAGAATTTTCTTGTTATATTTGTTCTGGCAAAATTTTATTGTCCACTTTTGCCCATGTTTAATAAAAGTAAAGAGCAATAATTTCACAAAAATTTCTTTATCTTTTTTTTTTTACAAACTAAATACATTTATGTACTCGTATGTATGTTCATATTAATATTTTATTTAAATGTCCATAATAAACGGTTCTATACTTATAAACAAAGTTTATTTGCACTTTTGAAGCCATTTAAGTTAAAAATCTTGCCATATTTATTTCTTGTAAATTGTTTCTTACTCTTCAATTGAAGCACATTTTAAGCGCCACATACTACACCATTTCCAATTGTATTTCAGAAGTTTCCAATTTTTTTTCAGAAATTTCTAAATATGTTTCAGCAGTTTCTAAATATATTTCAGAAATTTCTAAATATGTTTCAGAAGTTTCTAATTATCTTTCAGAAGTTTCTAATTATCGCTCAGAAGTTTATAATTATAGTTCAGAAGTTTCTAATTACACTTCAGAATTTTCCAATTATGTTTTAGAATTTTCTAATTGCATTTCAGAAAATCCTAATTGCTTTTCAGAAATTTCTAATTGTTTTTTAGAAATTTCTAATTGCATTTCCGAATTTTCAAATTACATTTCAGAAACTTCCAATTGTATTTTAGAATTTTCCATTTGTATTTCAGAAATTTCTAAATGTATTTCAGACTGTTATGTGGATATATTATTTTTGTGCACCTATATTTTATAAAATCTAATAATTTCTAAGTATTGTGTGTTAACATATTTTCAATAATATACATATATGTATTATAGCATTGCACAGATACATCTGTTTGCACCAGTTTTGCGTGTTTTTTGGTTATTGTATGAAAAAATATGTTATTTAGCGTTTCTTTTACTAGTTGTAAATGTTAATTTTTTTAAGCAGTTATTGTATGGTTGGGCAATGACCAAATGAGAAAAATACGTTTGTATGTAGTTGTTTTTCTATAACAAATAAGATACATAAAACTGGTTTTAACATAAGTACCACATGGTGTGGTGAAAAAAAAATCCATGGTTGATGAATGAATGAAAGCAAAATTTCACATACACATGTAAATGATTAAACAGAATACTGGCTTCAACACATTTTCCACACAAATTGACACAAAAAACAGCCGCAGAAACCGGTCGTGAGATAGAATCTATTTTATTTTGAGAGCGTTTTTTCTTATACTCTCACATATCAATGTTCATTCTCACAAAAATGTTACCATACTTTCAATAAACTTCATACATTTTGTAAACAAAACTACAAAGAAAAATAAGCACAAAAGAAAATAAAACAAAAATTAGAGAGCATTTGAAGTTACTGCCGTCGATGTTATTATGGGCTTGATTAATTTGTCAGCGATTTTCCTGAAGTTGAAGACTTTATTCTGTTTCTACATTAAGTAAATGATACATGTACATGAAACACATGCATGTGTAATTACTCTCAGAGCAAAATTGTCTCTCTCTCTGTATACTTGGCTGCGCCACAAAATAACATAACGAACGTCCGCACATACATCTGTCCATCATGTATTTGTTTCAACAATGGTTTTTTTCATATGTTTGTATTACAGTATGTATTTTTGGGCAAAAACAGATCAAACAGTTGCTCAGCAGCAATACAATAAGCAATTGTTATTTGTTTTAAGCATTAAACACATTCACCACAGCAAGCTACCGACTACCAAATGTCAAGAATAGAATACACATGTTTATATGAGAATAATTCTTTTGAAGACAGCAAGGCAACATGGCGGCAGGTTGTTGACTATGCTGATTTTGTCGTTGTAGTCCAATTAAACTAATTTCTATTTTGTGGGCTACAATGAGAAAATTCAGTATTGCAAGTATAATACAAAATGTTGAATGAATGATTTTGTACAATTATTTCATATTATTTAACAGAAATAATATCCAAAAATTGATGTTAGGAATAAATTGATTCATTTTTGTACTTTTACGTGAAATAAGTACATTTTAAAAGAGTAATTAATTTTTATAAATGCAAAACGTATATAGGTGGCAATACTGAACTATGTATTTGTACTTGAACATCAACTGCAGATGGTGCTGCTGCCGTCTCCAAAATAATTAAGTAGCCGGCTACGAGGCGACAAATGCTGCTAGCGGCATTTGAAGTCGTGTGTTCGTGTAGTCTGCTGTGGTGAATGTGTTTAATGCTTTAATTGTATTTTAATTTGGAAAAGCACGCACACACAATAACACGTATACTAGTTCTGTCGCTCACACTACAATTATATGGTACATACTAGAGATGTGCAAATGTCGTGATTTTATCGTGTCACGCGTGATTCACGTGATTCGTGATCAAGTATTATAACTAATCACGCGTGAGTGCGTGAGCGTGACTGAAAAAAATTTACTCGTGCGTGATAGTGCGTGAGCTTATTTTAATAATCACGCACGAATTTTCACGCTCTCACTAGATAACATTCCTGCATAGGTACATATGTAACTGTATTCAATCATTTGAAATAAATGATTTTATAATAATAAATGCATATATGTATAGTAATATGTATGGTAGTATGAGCTTACAAACAAAATGAATACCCCCAAACAAAATGTTTCGACTTTTTCTGAAGTCAGACTTTTCGTACCGAATTCGTTAAGACATTTCGGTAGTTTCTCTGAACAATTCCCAATAAACCACTCCATAAGCTAAATATAACTGCAATGGAGAATAAGCTTATCACTTAAACACTTTGTAAGTGGTAAGTGGTATCACTGTTTGCAAGTTTTTTTTTTGTTGTTTATGATTTTGAACGCGTGAATTTTATATTATTTGTTAAAGTCGTAATTTTTTGTCTTGTTTAATTAGTTCAGTGTCCTAAAGTTAAGTGGAGTTTCTACAAAAATTTACATTTAAAAAATAGTAATTATTATATTGGAATATAAATTTTAATTTTAAATATGCCTACTATAAGCATGTTTAGAAAACTATTTTTCTGGAAGCATATTCTATAATTTAGAATTATAAGCTTGTTGTATACTATAGGCTAGCAATATTATCGCAAGGGTTCAATTTTCTTTATAAAATAATTGTTAATAAACCTTTCACAAGAGTATGCACACCACTTTTCTAAGCTTGAGGCTTATGGTAGTAAGTTTGTTATAAACTATTTCCATAGCGTTTTGGTTTGTTGGATTAAAACTTTGATTTTTGAGTACATAAGTAAAAGTCTGTAAGTAAGTTTGTAAGTATGTATGTATGTTTCTTAGATACCCTGTAGGAAGTATCAATTGAGAAACACTACTGATTGAACAGTGCCTTTGTCAACAATATTACTGACGAATTGTACCGCAGAAAATGTTTGCTTTAGGGGCCGTCCATATATTACTTAACGCTGTAGGGGGGAGGGGTGGGGTTCGAGTTTTGTTATGACTTGTTTTTTTTAGTCAGTTTTTTTTTAACACAAACACAATTCCAAAGCGATTAGCTTGTGGGGGTGGGGGGAGTCTTTGTTACGTAACAGAAAAATTTTAGTAATTTGTATGTTTTCTCATTTAATATGCTTTTCTCATATATTTGATTATCATTTATTTAATTGATCATACGTCTTACCTTCACATTTATATTATGTATGTATACATACATACATGTGCGGAATGTCAATTTTTGATATACGAGAATTCGAATTTAAAATGATATCCGCGAATACGAATTTTTAAAACTATATTAAATTAACTTTGCTTTATTTTAATTTACATTGTAAATTTTACAAAAACACGAGCATACATAAATATATACATAGATATGTATATACATATGTATATGTAAGAACCTATTTTTCAACCCAAAAAACATGAAAATTATATTATACATATACTTTTTCGTGAGCGTGCGTGATCGTGATAAGTTGTAAAGCCCTCGTGCGTGATTAAAAATATTTTATTCGTGAGCGTGCGTGATCGTGAAAATTTTCAAAATCATTCCTGCGTGAAAGTGCGTGAGTAAAATATTTTTCTGCGTGAGCGTGCGTGTCGTGAATCAGAAAACACTCACGTGCACATCTCTAGTACATACCATGGTATATTTGTTTTGGCTATACAAACGAGTATACAAATGCAACCCTTTAATATGTATATACGTATATTGTGCGAAAACCAAGTAACCTATACTTTTTTTGTTGATATTATTAAAAATATATCAATAATCATTTTCTATTTATACATAAATAATATATTTATGTATATGGTGTTGCAAGTGCTGTATTGAATAATATACATAGTAAAAAATTGTACATTTATTAAGATGGAACAACAAAGCATGTGCAGAATATGTCACAATAAAGTGGTATAATTCCTACACACATTGTTTATTTAAAAAAAACCCAAAATTTTATACAGAATAATATAGTATATAAATATCTGAAATAAAAATGGAAAATTCTGGAAGTTTCTGAAATGTAATTTGAAAATTCGGAAATGCAACTAGAAATTTCTAAAAAACAATTAGAAATTTCTGAAAAGCAATTAGAAATTTCTGAAAAGCAATTAGAATTTTCTTAAATGCAATTAGAAAATTCTAAAACATAATTGGAAACTTCTGAAGTGTAATTAGAAACTTCTGAAATATAATTAGAAACTTCTGAACTATAATTAGAAACATATTTAGAAATTTCTGAAAAACAATTTGAAACTTCTGAAATACAACTGGAAATGGTGTAGTGGAAAAATGTTTTCTATTAAACATATTCTTCGTTGTACTCTTTTCTAAAATATGTAGTACAAGATAGACCCATTTAAATGTTGTTTATTTAAACGGCTTCAATTACATTTACCAAAGTCAAATTAGAACAAAAGTTGTGACAGCTTCCTGTTACCAAGCAGTCTATATGCACATACGGCGTGAGTGATTGTTTAGTCACTACACTTGTATCGCACTGTTTCAGTAGGTCGTTTTAGACACAAATTTATAATAAAAACCATGTAATTTAAATGGGATCGATTATAGGTTTGTGTCTAAAATGAGCTACTAAAAGAGTTTAATTTAAATCTATTAGTCACCATTAGGCAAGCCCAACACTTTGGTACAGCATGAAGAGGTTGTGTATGAGATTTTAAAGTGTGTGGGGTAGTTGTATGAGTTAGTTTTTTGGTCGTCTGAAAGATTAAAAAGATTTAATTTTTATTGGCAAGTTATATAGTACCTAGTGTTGTATAGTTTGTCCACGAAATACATAGGTTGGTAAATCAACGTTGCAAAGTGTGTGTCTTGCATTAGGTATGCTCGTGGGAAGAAAAAAAAAACACTCATGCATACTAAAGTAGATATTTTCAAGAAACTGCTAGTTTTGCAATATGGTGGCGCAAGCGAAAGAGATACCAGATGGCAAAGTTTGAAATTCGGAAGAAACACACCGAAGTCTAGAAAAATTACCCATTTGCAAAACTAAGAGAAATATTTGCAGCTAAACCTACGAGATGACTGCTCTATATGGCTTCTGACGAATTTTTTTAAATCTTTGTACGGATTTTGTTTTTGCTGTCAATTTTAGGGAAAAGAAATTCAGTTTATTGATTATATACACGAGTTATTGTAAAAAAATAAATATCTATATCGATAGAAAGATTATCAGCTGGTACTCTGAAGTCCTTAATTTTGTAAGAAACCATAAATACATAATTTTATTTTATTTCTTTTAAGGATCATATTCTATTCTTGTCATCTGTGGCAAAACTTTTTATTTCATTCCATGATTTCTTAATCTTGGATGCGTCGATTTTCAATTGCCTGCGCTATGTGTGACTTGGTCTGTTGCTTGTGCGACTGTTTTCGGGGTCTCATTCTATGGCATTTCGTATTATGTCGATGTGACTCCAGTGCAGCACAAGTAATAACGTCCACATCTGTGTAGTGTTGTAAAAAGCGGCTACTTTTGAATACTCAGTACTACTTGATACTTTTTCAATTGGGTACTCGATACTACTCAATACTTTATATATGTATGTATATGGGAAGTTAAAAATTATTATTTATATTATTTTATTGATAATGCAATATGGAAAAACAAAGATTAAATACAAGTATATTTAAATTAATTTATAACAAATGAAAATAAATAAGTTTGAAGATTAGTTTTTGTACATAAAAATTTTTTAACGTACTCTTAACACTTCTACTAGTGCATTAATCTCTTAAATTATTTTCTAAATATTTTTAATAAACATTTTTTTCTCACAATTGATGTTATTATTTAGTTATTGTTGAAATGTAGGAATAAAATTTTACCGACATTTAAAGAATTAAAAATATTTTTCATGTTTGTGAGGACCTGACTTTATATTATTATATTGTATCACGTGCCTTCCTTCCACTATTCTAAAGGGCCACTTTTTCTGTCCAATAGTATTTGTTAATGACTGGATTAGTTTAATAATGCATTTTGTCGTACTTTTTTTTAGTGGCTGCTTGTTGCACTAACTCCATGAGGTTCAGTCATATTTATTTGTATCAAGCTCACAGGGTTGAATAAAATGCAACCCTGAAAGTATTGAGTAGTTACTTTTGTGTATTGAGTACCGCGAAAAAATCCCGGTATTGAGTACTCAGTACACAAATACTCAATACTTTTACAACACTGCATCTGTGGAATGTAATAATGTGTTTCGATATCGGATGTCATAATCTCAAACTGAAAAAGCGTGATCAAATCAGCTCGTTATCGAAAGCGATGATTAGACCTCTGGTAAGTTTCTTGCCATAGCATGTTGTTATTTATTATGTTCAGCCAAAAGATGAGTAATATTCTACGCGAATAGCGATTAATGGATATCTGTATTGCACTCAAATCAGTTTTCGTTTCAAGCGTTTGCAACCATACATGGCAACATATTTAACACAGCTGTTGAATGTATTTAATTTAGCTATGGCGCTCATGCCATAGTAACGTATTATTTATTGCATTCGACCAGAAGATCACTAATATCTGACGTGAACGTAATGAAATCTGATTGGATTTCTAGATGCTTTCTATCTAGCCGCAGGTTTGGTCAGCTTTCCATTTTCTCACATCATCTTTAGAATTCCCATAGGTTTTTATGATGCTTCCCAAATAATAGAAGTATTGGATATCTTCAATGTGCATGATTCAGTATAAAGTGTTGCACAATAGATACTTAGAACCTCACAGATTTAGTTCTAGTTGAGTAAGTTTGAAGGACGCATTTTGCTACGCCTAATGGAGTGTCATCTAGTTTAGATTGACCATCACAGCATCGGTGTGGTAGCAGACATATGTCATCAGCATACTCCAGGTTCTCTAGCAGGTTCTTCAATTTCCAAGTTATACCTCGTGTATTCGATGTGACTTTTCCCATAATTATGTCGATAGATACGTTATAAAGAAGTAGAGATAGTATACAATCTTGATCTATTCCCAGGTTTATACTTATGGGGCAACTGACTACAAGATGCAATATTTGGCATTACCATATAATCGTATAACCACTAAATACAAGATGCGAAGGCGAGCTCCATCACTCTATCAACTGTTCGGATTAACAGGTTGCCTAGGAAAGATAAGGTATTCGGCTCACGTGGGTCCATTTAATTTAGATACCTCTATATTTACCAACTATTTAGTTGTTTAGTTGTTATGCTCAAGTTATTGACTGGTTACCTTTGAATCCTGGTTTATTATAGCGGCGATCTCTTTAGTCCCCATGCTCAGCATAGTTATTCGTCTCCAAATCTTTCGTTCGGTGAGGTAACCTTTTTTAAGGAATTATTATTATTAATTCTTCTCGTCGTGCAGCTGGCTGTCAACCCAGAAATCATTTATTACGTCATATGTGTAGCAGTCGAGTGTTCGTGTTTGAATCACATTTGAGTAATTCAGTTGCTAAATTGTGCTTTAGGGAATTTATTGCATTTTCGATTTCACCCAAGCTAGGACTGTCGATTGAGATGGCACTTCTCTGTATGTGTCGAGAGCATTGACATTCAATATCGGTTGATGGTGGGCTAGCTTCCAGTACTTGAGCATAGTGATCTACACATACGTCGGCTTGATCGTTTGCTTACGTAACAAGTTCACCTTGTTTATTTTGCAATGGCTTGGTAGAGTTGTAGAAGCAGTTTGGGTTTCTTTAAACACTTCGTCTACATATCTTCGTTTATCGCACTGGCCACTGCGTTTAACTTTTTTATTTTTGCAAGTAAATATATATATTCATCTTCTTTCGCTTCGGATTTTCGCTTGGTTGAGCCTTTTATCTATAAATTTGCATGTATCGTCGGCTATCTAAGAGTGACATTAATAAATGTAAACAAGTAAAGGCAGTGAAAGCTTAACAGTGACGTTATGCTGATGGTAAATATGTACAGTCTACTAGTAATCTTCAAAAGTTTATTTTACCCCCTACAACAGTTCAATGATTTTGTGCAGCAAATCTTAATATTGAATAACTATTAAAAGTATAAAAATATCTTCTTTTTATTTTCTTAAAAGCTCCATACTAGTGCTAATGAATTTTGTGCATACATAAGAGTCAATTAAAGTAAAAAATTTGTTCCAGAAAATGCTGAGTGTTTTCTCTCTCTAACATTTAATTAAAAACAGCTAATGAAAATAAGTAAGACGTCAAGCTGATAATGGGTTAATGAATATTTTTATCTTAACATGCACAAAGGTTAACTGTGGATATTATTTGTAATTTTGTCTTATATTTAAATACTTTAAGTTCCAGTTCACACTAGTCAAGTCTTATTTCTAAGCTTAGCACTTTTGCTTCTTTGAGCTTTTGTCGATGTTCACACAATGCAACTATTATTTTTGAGCTTATGTATTTTATGCATAGTTTTGTGTATGCAGGTGTGCTTTTTTTAACATTACAATTTAGAAAGCAATACGAATTGGCAGTACATGAAACTGAAAACTCGTTTCTTTTTTCCTTGCCTCTCTCTTCTACAAACTAATCAGCTTAGCAATGAGACTTACATAGTGTAAACTACGAACTATAGTTATCCAATAGATTTCTAATTGTATAAAAGTGTAGAAAAATAAAATAGATTCATATCTAATATAAATTATTTGTCAAAAATATTCGTGTATGTTCTGACACTCTCATGGTTTTCAAATTACATGTGAGTTGCAAATCGCCAAACTTGTCTCTACATGTTCTGTAACTCATGCGTTTTGGTTGCGACTTGCGACTTTGTTGAAATCGTCAGTGGATAAGTAAGTAATGCAAAGGCGAAATTAAAAAAACAAGAAAACATTTTATTTTTATAATAAAACTTTTACGAAGAAAATTTAATTTATTAATCACTTCAGTGTTTCTTTAAAGTTTGGTTTAGGCTAAATTCATTAGTGCACTTCAGTATACTCCTGCAATTGGAATTCGCTAAGAGTCTTGCGAGTTGCAGAACACTTCTCTTGTGAGTTCAAGTCACAATCGCAAATCTTATGCGATATGCAAGTGTCAGAGCATGACCGATTATTAATTCTGAATTTTCAAATGGGCTTTGAAAGTCAATCTGGTTGAAGTCTACTAATGATTTGGTAAAGCACAAATGAAATGCATGTAGACAGGCTTGACCACCAGCGAATAAATTTCATTTAAAACTATTTAATACATTATAACCGAAATAATTTTCGACATTTTCTATATACATATATTTTTCAATTTATCATTGCAGGTCGTACTCGTATTTATACTCAGTATTGCATCACTCATTATATACTTCGTTGATGCATCTAACGAAGAAGTCGAAAGATGTCAGCCATGGAGTACTAACATTACTCAACAAATCGATCTTGCATTCAATATATTTTTCATGGTTTACTTTTTTATACGAGTAAGTTTTTTTATTTTCCTTTTGTAATCGGTTTTTAACATCTTATGTTTCCATTAAGTTTACGAAATTTTCAAATATTGTGTTCCAAAATGTTTTCAAAATAAAAGAGAGTGTGAAAACTTGCAGATAAAAGTTCAAGGTGATTTTTCACCACTTTGCTAAGTACAAAGACTTCGAATAGAGTTTCATAGGCGAATATTCTTGTACAATATTTTAGCGCATTATTATTTCTCCAGCTTTTATTTAAAATGGCACAAAGGAACCCATATCGATAAGGTTTAGTGGGTAAATGGTTTCCATAGCCAGAATACATTCTATAATACCAAAAAGGAGCAGAGATATAGCCTTAATTTGTTCCACGAAAATGTTACTTCTATGATTTTACAGAAAATAGCTTAACATTTCTAATGCTGATGCGCAAGGGTTTAGCGGTTTCCTATACCAAATTTACTATGATAATGTGAAAAAGTAGGGAACTTAAAATTTTATTACAACCAAAGTAATTGTAACTGATTTTAAACTCGCTTTTAAATGTAAAGAAGCTGCAATATGTGTTATGCCCCTTTATAATATTATGGTAATATGGCAACGCAATCAACTTTGTACCACTTGTTTTGAGTCGTTTTTTTTACTAAACCAAGTCTCAAACATACAGCGTGTGGTGTTCAGTGTTGTGAAACGTGCTGATTAATCCGTTTTTTACTGTTTTTTGAGCTGTTGAGAAATCGTGCAGTTTTTTATTTAATCGGGGTTTCTTTAGAATGATCAGTTTTTGATTTGGTTTTTTTTTACTTTTCAATAAATTGTCCAATTCCAATATAAACTTCAAACCATAAGTAATTAATTCAATTAATTAATAATTCAAATCAGTAATAAGCATTTATTTATGTGCTAATCGTATATAAGACGTCACGAAATTGAAATTAACATATGGAAGAAGAACAGTAAAAAATACCAAAAATTTTTACAAGGTGCACTCGCTTTCTTATAATAGCGATAACGCAGCTGAGCTTTTTTTTCAACAAAAACTACTTTTTCCCCTGACCATTTCTTTCGAAAAGTACACTACCTGCCTTTCGTATTGCCAGTATTTTAACCTAAAATACACTTACACCATTAGGAAGACGGGATACGCTACAGATTATTTTGGATCCACCGGCACTTAACAGAATTATTAGAATTTCCCAAAATCCTTTTATATATTCTTAAAACTTCATCCAGAATTTCTGCTTCCATTTTGAAAGTCTCAACTCTCGAAAACATGTTTATACTTGACTTTGTTTTTTTTTGTTGGTTATTTAAGAAAACTTTTTTAATGAAAAATGTATGTAACTCACTTCTTTTTCTACTTTCAACTTGTGCAAAATGAGCCACTGTGCTGTAAAACGAGCAATTTTAAATAGTTAAATCGCAGCTTCAAATGCAATGGAAATTGAGAACGAACAATATACTCCTACATGTCTTAAAAAGTCAGCAAATTCGAAATTACTCGCTTACCGGCACAGCGGTCTTCTACATTTCTTTTTTCTATTATTTATGAAAAAAATATTTTGTTTTTTAATTTATATTTCACTTCATTTTTTCTTTTTCTTTTATGTATATGAAAAAAAACATTTTATTTCATTTTACAGTTCATAGCGGCGTCCGATAAACTTTGGTTTATGTTAGAAATGTACAGTTTTGTAGATTATTTTACAATACCCCCGTCCTTTGTATCAATATATTTAGATCGAACATGGATCGGTAAGCTTTAAAAATTTGTTTCTTTTAAATATGATTTGTTTTTTTTTCTTTTGTTACGTTTTCAATTTCGGGAAAGGCAAAAAAATAAACAAATTTTATATCGAAAATTAAAACAAAAAGATAAAAAAAAATTTTGTAATTATTATTTGTCAATCATACATACGTTTTGTCTGCTTGATCGAAATGCATGATTGTAATGATAATGCTTAACACTATTATATGTACTAGTACATTTAACAAACAACGATTATTCCCACTTCCAATTCCAAATCAAATCGAAACTTCACATCCAACTTCAAACTGCAACGAACGAACAGGTCTTCGATTTCTGCGAGCACTGCGTCTTATGACTGTTCCCGATATATTGCAATATTTGAATGTTTTAAAAACATCCAGCTCAATACGTTTGGCGCAATTGGTATCAATTTTTATATCCGTATGGTTGACTGCAGCTGGTATTATACATCTGGTATGTAAAGAAATGTTGTTTTTTATTTTTTATTACGTTTAATTTATGTTCAATTACGTTAAACAATTTCCTATGTAAATTTTATATTATATATTTCACTGTACCATAAAAATTGTATATTTTCCTATTAAATTGTGGAACTGCAGGCATTGTTAAATATTATATTATATATGGGCATTCTAAAGCCTCGTGCAGAGGAATAGAAAGTCTCTAAAAAGTTGGTTGCATTAGTTAGATAAATCTCTTAAAAATACTTTTGAATTTATAAACAACAAAAAACTAATAATAAATAACATTTACGGAATTATAAACACAAAATTTTTTCTCCCATTAACACTTTTAATTAGAAAAAAAATACAAATAATCAATTAAAAATTTAATTAAAAAAATAAGTTTATTAAAAAGTTTGACTCAATTAAATTTTTCATTAACAGTTTGTATATTTTTCATTGTATTTACGATAGAAGGTATATATGTCTGATTGTATGTAGGACTAGTTATAAAAAATTGTAAAAAAAAATTTAAATCAAAATTTACAATTTACAATAACACATTTTTGTGCAAAATATTGTTGCACTTTTTTTTAAGTGTTTCTTTAGGATACATATTTATAAAACTATAGGTGGCTACTCGAGTAAACGCGTCGAAAAAGTGAAATTTTCCACTATAGCAAAAAAAAAAAAAAATTTAAATTGTTTTTGTTTTTGTTGATATATTTGGCTAATTAAAATCTTTTGTTAGTTATAGTTTTCCTTGAAGCTATCAGGCCTACCGTATTTAATGTCAATAAAAATGCAATTTATTACATGTTGTCCCGACGTTTCCTTAATTTTTTGTTCACTTTTTCAAGGGATGTCATCTATTTAATAAAAAATAAGAAAACAACAACAATATTGTGGACATTTACATACATAAAAATATTTTTTATATAAAACAATGTAAAACTTACTGTATTTTTTAAAATTTACATGAATAATATAGCAATTAAACTTTGTTGAAACAAGTGTATTGTGAAAAATAAAAATTATAAAATGTTTTTCCTCTTTTGGTGTATCACAGGTTTTTGACAATTGCTAATTTGTAGTTTGCGCTCAAATTGTCCGTGTCTTCTTTGATATTCATCGTTTTGTTTATTTTCTGTTGAATTCTTAGACTTTCTGTTATGTATCTCTTTCTGTCGTTGTTTACTTTGTCTAGTATTTTTATACCGTCAAAATCTGGTTTGTGTTTAGTATTTGTTATATGTTGTGACAATGCAGTATTCTCTTTCTTTTTACTGATGTCTGCTTTATGTTCGTTCATTCTTGTTTCTAAGCTCCTCTTTGTAGTTCCTATATACACAAGATCACAGCTGAGGTTATCATTACCTTTATCATATACAACGTTGTTTTGTTTCAATTTTTCTACAGGTGTTTTTGTTTTTGTAAAAATTGTATTTAATGTTTTATTTGGTTTATATGCCAAACATATGTTATTGTTATCTATTGTTGTCTTTATGTTTTTATTGTCGGTAAGGCCGGGTATATATTTTATACTGCAATACCTTTGGTGTTCTATGCTAGGGTTGCTATTTTCGCGGTTTTGTGTAGGCGTGTAGGATGAAATGAACAATTGTATTAATTTCGTGGGAAAACTGTTGTTTTTTAAAATGTTAAATTTTTTTTCTATGTTGTGCGTGTGACTGTCACTGATGTCTAGTACTCTACGAACAAAATTTTTGGCGGTGTTAATTATCTGCTTTTTTGGCTGTGTTGCGTTGAAATTTTTTATTCTGCATATTATTATTCCTTTGCATACCAATCAAACGTTATTTTATCTGCATTCCTGTATAATTTAGTATCGAGATATACAATTTCTTTGTTTCTTTCCACTTCGATGGTGAATTTTAATTTTGTTGTTGTTTTCTTATTTTTTATTAAATAGACGACATCCCTTGAAAAAGTGAACAAAAAATTCACGAAACGTCGGGACAACATGTAATAAATTGCATTTTTATTGACATTAAATACGGTAGGCCTGATAGCTTAAAGGAAAACTATAACTAAATTGTTTTTGTTTGCCATACAATTATAAAATGATATAAACGTTAGAATTTCAACGCATTTCTCTCTCTTTTAAAAACGGTGAATTTTATATGATAAAGAAAACCTATTTTTTTACATTTATGAAGATTTGTTTTTCTTTTACATGCAACTTTCAACAAGTCGATGCATATTCCAAAATACATAGACATGCTTTTTTTAGAAGGGACGTATGAATATTGTACAATTTAAATCATAGAATGCTCATACGCCTCATTATATTCCATCAATTTTGATAAAACATACAGTATGTTAAAAATAAGTTCTCAAATATGTATATACAAGTAAACGTTTGCGTTGCTCTCTCTTTTTATTGAGAGAATTAAATTCTTCAAGTCATACTTGGCTGATATATTTTGTCATTCCCCCAGTGTTGTGGCTTTTTTGCGACATTTTTTTTTTTCAAAATAAACCCACAAAATTCCAATCGAGCTTAAGTCTGGGCTTTATCGCAGTTACAAAGAATATTCTTACCAGAATTTAATGGGTTTTACGGCATGATCTTGAATAGTTGTTGTTTTTTAATAAGGTCTGCCAAATAGTTTTATGGAACTCTTTTTTAGAATCCTTCAAAAGTTTGGAAATCTGTGGGACCTGGTTTATTATTCTTTCCATTGAGCGCTTTATGCGTTTAATTTTTTTAACGCAGCGACATGTCTTAAGACTAATCAACACTCAACGCTATAAAACACATTGATTGAATACGCATAAAAGAAATGCAGACGAATTGATAAACTCCTTCTTCTTTAAAATGGGTTAGTTATAAACAAAGTGGAATATTACTACTAATAGGCAAGTCGGTTTTCAAATGAGACAAAAAGCTGTGCTGTACAAAGAGTTGCTTGACATTAACAAAATTGAGTTAAACTTGCTTTCATTTCATTTCTGTCAACTGAATTTGGCTTTTTTGCCTCAAGCCTTTTAATTACAGGATATGAATAAACATATCAGTAAAAAACATTTAAAAATCAATATTAATTAAATTGTTTGAATATTTTTTATGTGCAAGGTCATACTTTGCAGACTGTATATGGTTCAAAAATAATTTTTTTTTCTAGATATATATATGTATATTTTTTTTTTTGCTTAAAAATCCCCACACCACGGTAATTCTGATAATGAGGAAATATCACAGCGGCAACAGTGAATCTCTGAAACAGCAACTGATCTTTACAGGGCTGCCAGATAAAATTATCAAAAATATCGTCGAAATGATCAAAAAGGGACAGATTAATTATATTTTTTAGTATGCATATGTTTTATTTTATAAATTTCTTAGGCATCAGTCAAACAAAAATTTTATAATTTATTGTCATAAACGCATTTTATATTAATTTACGCAGATATCAATACATGTATGTATGCAATATACATACAATTTCTTCGAGTCACATCCTAATCCGCTTGCTCGTAATATTTTGAACTTTACTGGGCACATCCGCTTAAAAAAGAGAGATACACGGGCTCTAATATTCAACACTCAAGATGATGAAGCTGCTTGAAAACACTTTTTTCTTTTTGTTGCTTATCACTACTTATGTATTATTAAACTATCACTAAGCTTATGTCCGACATTGGTCGAGCCTAATAATTTTTTTATAGATTTAAGATTTGAATACTTATTGTTAGTTCATATTTGAAGATACAATAAATAAAAAAACATGCATTAAAAAAAAAAAAAACATCAGTTTTTCTTCTCTTTCTTTTTTCATGCAAGTTTGAAAAATTATGAAGAATTTTTATGAAAAAACACACGAAAAGATTAAAAGCATTTGTCATTTTCTTTTTGTTTTCTATGTATATACTCAGTTCTCATTTGATGAGGAGTTTTCTACGATTAAGATCATAATGATCACACTAACTTTATTGTAGCATTAAATTAATTAATTTAGATTATTACTCAATTGAAAACTTGTTTAATTTATAACACTTTTTTGAAGAAAATAATATTATACTTATTAAGACTCCCAACTCCCAACTAAAATTCGAAAACCTAAATCAACATTTTACCTTAAATCTTAGAAAAAGCAAGTAATTATTGTGTTTGGCATATTTCGACTACGACGTCGAAATACGCCAACCACGATAAAGGCCATTGTTTCAAAAAAAAAAAAAAAAAAAAAAAAAAAAAAAAAAAACGATATTGAAAAGTTTGTAACTGTGAGCTAAAAGAATTAGGTAGAATATCTGAGTTAATGTTAAATATATTAGTGTTAAAAAATTTGTGGGTAGATTTTTTCTTCTGAAAAACAGATTTTTTGTTCGGTATGGGCATTTATTTGCTAAATGCATATGGCAACACTGAAAGTGTGTATACAAACATGCTGTCTGTTTATGCAGCCAAGATTACCGTTAATTTTACCTTTTACCAGCATTTACTTTAACATTTTACCCGTTGTATTGAACAGTTTTCGTTTCGCAATATATTAATAAATTTAAATATTTATTTTTAATATAATTAATTCAACAAATATGTACTTACATATGTATATCTAATTACAAATTGTTTACTAACTTATTTTTGAAGGGAATAGTAGTAAAAGCCCTCGTTTTTTTTTTGATTTGAGAAGCAGGTCAGAGTCGTTAGGGTACAACCACGCAGTCAATTTGATATCCATTTTCAGATTAAAATACAAGATAGTATTATTCAATAAATAAATAAAGGCTACTTTTGTAACAAACATATCGTCGCTGTTTTAACTAACTGACCTAACTAACAACTTGAAAATTTAACGGGAGAGTAGTTTTTATGGTTGTTTTATACATTCATTCTTATGGCTGCGTCAGAAATCTTTTTACTTACATATGTAGGCACAAAAGTAATGCTCACAGTCATGAAAATTGTAGACAATCTGTAATAAAAGCAAATTAATAAACATGTGTATAATTAGTAAGGAACAAACGACAATGGTAAGACTGTTGTAAATTTAGAGATGGTAAGGTAAGCTTTCATTACAAAACATCTTTCAGCAAATTGAAATACGATTAATCAAAACAATTCACATATTCCATTTGCAAGAAGGTTTCGTATATAAAGCAGATATATACATCAACTGACACCACACACAGTGGACCAAACACAGAAGAACGCTGATGATGAAGGTTTAGTGGCCTTCGAAAACGGCTAGCTGTTCCGTTCAACTATGTGTTGTCAGAATACTCACAACTAACTTTGGTGTTATTTGTTCATTAATAATTATCACATGTAATTTGGCTTAAAAAGCGATACGAACTTTAGCCTGTTCAAATCATAAATATAGAAACAAATGGAGTTCGAATAATAATTAAAATTAACTAAAATGTGTATTATGACTTATAAAGTCTAGTAGAGGACTTAACTCATTTTTCAAAAAAATTTCAGTTAGGTCAGTTAGTTAAAACAGCGACGATATATAATACCTGCAGTTCCATTTATTTAAAATTTCATCAAAATAAATTTATGTGCCATAATTCAATAATTCAATGCACTAAGTAGATATTAAGAATTACAATTATATAAATTAGCCTGGACATCTAACGAATTAAACTTTAAATATTTGTTCGGCTTTTAAAGATTTTTCATAAAGCCAGAGTTCCGAATTGAAAAAAAATTGATGAATTGCTAAAGCTTCGAAAACATATTCAAAGTTTAATTAAATAAATTATCTTCATTTGAAGTCACTACATATTTAAATATTTTGTAAATAATTTCAAACAATTAACTGTCCTGTCCAATGGTATAAATAAAGTTAACTTCAACAGCGTCTTAAAGATTTTGGTTTGAATTGTATTATTCACTTTGTTTTTAAATGTGATAAACGATATTAATGTTGTTGTTGTTAATTTATGTGAAATGTTGCAAATGATGTGAAATGATGAAATATTTTTGATGAACAATTCTTGCATTTACTTAAAATTTAGCTGGAAAACTCTGGCGATCCGCTGGATTTTAATAATGCACATCGTTTATCCTATTGGACCTGCGTCTATTTTCTAATTGTAACCATGTCAACAGTAGGATATGGTGATGTATACTGTGAGACTGTTTTAGGAAGAACATTCCTAGTGTTCTTCTTACTCGTTGGTTTGGTAAGTTTTATTTTATTTAACTTTATTGAATTAATTATATTATTTTTTTTTTGGAAATAAATTAAGAATTCTACAACGTATAATGATTTCTAGGCCAGGTATTTCTTCCTCTACTTTTTATAGTTCTAAATAAGCTGCTGCCAATTATTTTTTTTACGTCATAAACAATAAAAAGGAATAAAAACAAAAATTAGGTTCGATAAAAATTTACTAATGAAAGTTCACAATAAAAGCAAGAAAGAGAGAAAGAAAGAACAACAGCGCATAACACAATGGCGCTGTTCGTTGAATATTGATGAGGGTTAATTTTTGTTAGTCTACATCGAATTTATTTCTGCACTCTGTATATTTACCTACATAATTCTTGTGCTCTTGCAAGAAGTAAAAAAAAAACTGTTGTGTGAATGAAAGTAAAAATAAAACAGTATTTTACTACTAATACTAATACTACTATTTACTATTTACTAACTACTACTATGTACTATTTTTTTTAGTATTTAGTATTTGATGCTATTAGACAGTAAGAAGAAGGTCTTGATATCTTATTATTAAATATTTGATACCAAAACAAAAACTTACTGCCTGTCCTACGATGTCACTCGCAAACGTTTGATCGACAACTTGTATCGCAAACAACAATAACATTAGAAATTTTGTTTTTGTTTTCAACATAAGTTGTCATTCGAACGCTTGCGAGTGACATCGGGGGACAGGCAGTTACTTTATTTCCACAAAGAAAATTAAATGAGTATCATTAATTAAATTCAAAATATATTCATTAAATTTTTTTCTACTTTAACTAAAATTTTGCGTTTAAATTTTTCATTTAAATAACAATAATTATAAACTATTTATAAAAAAAAAACAAATATGCCTTAGTAATTTGTGCACTTTAAAAATTCATTTTAGTTTACACAAAACATTGTTGAAGTTATTTCGAAACACTACTTTTATTTCAATTCCTATTTAAATGAAAATATTTTGAATTTTTATAATTAGATTTTTTTCCTCTTTTTTGGTTTGAAAACAGCTAATAAAAATTAAAAATGAATAGTAAAGGTTTTTGGTTAAGTAACAGCTGTAAATTTTTGTTATTAGTTCAAATTAATTTTGCATTGAGTTTCAAATCATATTTGCATGTTCCTCATTCATTGCAAATTGTCATTTATTGTTATGATTTATTTTAGTTTTTTTTATTAAAGAAAATTTTTTATTAATTTATTTTGTTACTTTTAATTTAAATTGAATTTGGATATTTAAATTAAATCATGGATTTTTTTTATGACCAGCATTTAATTTGGTTTGTTGTGATAAATAAAAAAAAAGCATTTTTTAGGAAATATTAATATGAAAGGAAACATTTATTGCATGCAATGCTGGCGGCTGCAATTCTAATAGCTTGAATACAAATCAAAGAAGTCGTTTTAACTCAATTACAACAGGCAAAGTTCTCAAAAAATGGCATTTTTCTCTTTCTTTTTTCCATTAAAATATTCCATACCATTGTGCAGATATCTCGGGGAACAAAATTTTGACAATATGTATTTAGAACGAAAATATAAATTTTTCAGTATGAATATTTTTAAATATGTTAATAACATTATCTTAAATTTTTAACTATTAGTAAAAACAAGTATTTCTTTCAAAAATAAGTCTTCCTAAATAAAGGGTATTCCAATAAGAGGTTTCCTTTGGACAAGTAAAAACACGAGTATTTTTGTAAGGAGAATAACATCAGCGCAAGGGCTACCACGGGTACTACTGCAGGACTGTATTATTTTCATCAAAGTTTCTTTCACAAATTGGAACATTTGGACAACTTTTCGAGGTCTTGAGTCGATTGTTTATGAGGTCTTGAGTCGATTGTGGGGCATTGGCAAAGACCTTATGTTCCACGTAGTTCCAAAGAAAAAAGTAAAAAGGTCCCGGTTGTCACTTGTGACTTTCACAAACAAAAGTAAGTCATTATATCACAAGTAGTTTTGATGGCACTGTCTAATTTTCTACCTCCGTCTTGCTGGAAATAAACGTTGCCTACATCAATATCTTCCATTTTCAAATCATTAATCATAGTTCGATAGCACAAGCCTAATTTTAATAAAAGTAAGGTCCAATGACCCCGCCATAGCAATAATAGCACCAAACAGACGCACGTTGAGTTTGGAGGAGATTTTCAGCAATAAGTCTTGTTTTCAGTGCCCCGAGGTGAATGAAAATAGACTTTATCCCTTAAAATGATGTTTCGATGAAATTTCGGTTCAGTTTGATGTATTTCAAGACCCCAAATAGCAAAGACAGAAGTTTGTTGATGATCGGTAGGCATGAGATTTTGTGTTAAAATGCTTAAGACTCAAGTTTTATGCAAAATACAGTGTAATGGCGTTTGCAGGGTTCGATTCTTCACATTATTAAGGTGTTACAACAGTTTTTTTACTTGTCATTATTGGAACACCCTATCGTGTTTTTTTAAATAACTATTCGGAGAAACTAAACTTATTAAAAAGGAAACTATTTTCAAAAAAGAGATTTTTCATAAAAGAAAATAATTTTTCAAAAATATATATCGAACCATAACCGCCAAAAAAGTTTAACCGACGCATATTTTGGACCTCGTTTTTTACGATAGCAAACAATCGTTGTTGGTAAAAAACAATTGTGTATGAAAATTATGTCGTTTAAGCTTTTTCGGCGCTTATGGCACGATATTTTTGAAAAATGTGCATTATTTTCCAAAAATAAAAACAAAGTGGACCTTATTGAAAAAAGTATATTTTTGAAAAAAGTAATTTTTTGAAAAAGTAAACAAGTAATTTTTTTTAGAAAAACTACATACATTTTTGTAAAAAATTATCAAAAGTAAATTTAAAAAAAAATATTTTTTTTTGAAAAAGTACCTTTTTAAAAAGTATTATTTAAAAAAATAATACATTTTTAAATAATTATTTTGTAAGTTGTAATGTCTTTTTAAATAGAAGTCCTTTTTTGTAAATGTATCTTTTTGAAAAAAATACCTTTTTGAAAAAAGTACCTTTTTGAAAGAAGTACTGTTTTAAAAAAGTATCTTTTTGAAATAAGAAATTTTTGGAAAAAGTACCTTTTTGAAAAAAGGTAATTTTTTTGGAAAGAGAACACTTATGTTAAAAAGTTAATTTTTGTTAAAAAAAAACTTTATTGAATAATTTACCTTTAAAACTTTTTTTTATTGAAAATAGTACCGTGCCAAAAAATGGAATTTGTTTATAAAAAAGAATTTTTGGAAAAATCAATTTTGAAATATGTGTGTTTTTTTTAAATATGGTAGTGCTTTTTTTGAAAAAATTATGTTTTTAAGCTAAGGAACTTTTTTCTAAAAAAAAAACAAAAAAAAGGTATCACTTTGAAAAAAGGACCTTTTTGTAAGAAGTAACTTTTTTAAAAAAATGTACCTTATTGTAGAGGTTAAGTTTTTTGAAAAATAAATATATTTTTTAAAAAAGAACAAAAATTAAAAAATTAAAAAAAAAATCTTTTTTGAAAAACTTTTAAAATTTAAAAAAAGATTTAAAGATTTAAAAAATTTAAAAAAAAATTCTTTTTTAAAAAAATTTTAAAGTTTAACATTGTTAAAAAGCACATGTTTTCAAAAAAAAGTTCCCTTTTTTAACCCAAAATTTCTTTTAAAGAAAAAGGTTATTTTTAAATAAATATTCCTTATTGAAAAGAAAAGTTTTAGAAAAAGTTAAATATTAAAATACTCCATTTAAAAAAAGCACTATTGTTTGAATTTTTTTTAACATTACCTTTTGGATTTCTTTAAACATTCCTTTAGAAAATTCCTTTTAAAAAATTGTATTTAGAAACGCTACTGTTTTTTATAAAAATCTCATATATTAATAAGAATGACCTATTCAAATGATTTACTTGTAGCTTTGACATACCAACATCTAATAAAACAAAATATTTCAAATAAATGAAAATAATATAAATATCACCACAATAGCAATAGTATGGAATATGTTGCAATCGGTTGGTTTCCGATTCCGACGTGAGTTATTATTATTTTTTTCTTGAGAAAACGAAGAGAATTTTCTCAAACAGGGTTTTCAAATAATTTTAGTTAATTTCTTAATTTTAAATCTAAATATGTATGTATGTGCATAAATAAGAATACCTATTAACTTTTTTTTTTTAAATAATGATAAACAATAAATGCAAAATACCCCCAAAATTCTAGGCAATGTTTGCCAGCAGTATACCGGAAATTATTGAGCTTGTTGGTAGTGGCAATAAATATGGCGGCGAACTTAAAAGAGAACACGGAAAGAGGTAGTCTAACAAATTCAAATTTAAATAAAACAAGTAAAAGAAAATATCAAAATACATATAAGACATCAAAAATTCATAACTAACATGATCATTTTCTATCCAAACTATTTATATAAATAATTTTTAAAGAAATCATTTGTAAAGTACATACATATGTAAAATATTAAATGTAAACGTACATAAATACAAAAAATTCCATTCTTGTTTAATATAAAAAATATATAAAATTTAAGCTTAATTTCAAGGATATACAAGGCTGTACTTTCAACAGTCAGACAAGAAGAATTCTGTTTATTTTTTTTCACTTCAAGTTTAAACTGTTATCTGGCCTTTAAAAAGTTAATGCTGCGTGCATTAGTTCAAGCCTTTCACTTATTGGTGTTTAAAAGCAAATTGATAAGTTTAATTTTATTGCTGCCTAACACTAATCGGTTGTCCTTGAAAATTCTTTTGATATTTTTCATATGTATACAAACTTTATTTCTTGATTTGCTCTTAACAAATCAATTTGTTAATATCACCATTCCGATAAGTTAGATAAGAAAAGCTTTTTTCTTGTACCATTTTGTGTTTTTTACGGTCGTTAAAAAAAAATTATTTATTTTTTATTGTGTTAAGCACCATATTTTTACATTTTCTACATTTTAATTTACGTTGTATTTGTTTTTTCTTTATTCAATACAATTCGTTTTTTATTTGGATTATTATTGTAATTCTTTCTATATTAGTCTGTTACCCTTATTTTGGTTTGGTTTTGTAATGTAGCATTTAACAATAAATAAAACAAGTATATCTTATATTCACCATCAATCCACCCAGAAAGCAGCCATTTAACCAATCAACCAACAAACCAACCAACAAACCAACCAAAAAACCAACCATCGTAAAAAATAAGGGAAAACAATAAATTAAAAATAAAAGTGCCATTTGATTCTATTAATTTTTACATGTTTATTTGTTTATTCTATTAAAAAAAAAATCTCTTCTTTTTATTTATGTTCCCTATCTTGTTTTATAAGCTTTCAGGATTTTTTCTCTGATGCCATTACGCCTTGTACCTAATTTCCTTTTCCTTCCAATTCTACGAGTATCTTACATTTCATCACATTTAAAATGTTTTTTTTTGTTGTTTTTGTTTTTTTTCTGCAATTGAGAACTCATGTTATTTCACCACGGTTTCTATGATTTCTCGACAACTTTAGTTATTCTCTTTGCTTCCCACCACTTTGTTTGCTGTTAAATTTATATTTTTGTTTAGCCAAGAAGTTGCTAATTCCCATTTAACTGAATTTAATCAGTCATGATATCATTTTGAATTTTTTTTAATTAAAATTAAAAATAACGGACATTTTTAACACACTTTCACTCTCACAGGTAGTTTAGTTAAACTAGTGAGTTGAGCCTGCTGAAGTTAAATAAAAAACGTACATATTTAAAGAAAATTATTATTAAAAAATACTGTTAATTCTTGTCATGATTCTAAACGTTAGTTACATTTTTTCAGAGATTTTTTAACACGCTAGTTTATCATTTAATCACTGTTTCAGAATTTATTACAAGATGAAAATCTCGTTTAAAGATAAATCGAAATTTTTGTTTGAAAATCATACGAAATTTTTGTTTGAAAATCATACGAAAATTTTAATGAAAGGACAAGCCTTTGAAATTCAGGTCCTTAATATTGACAAATCTGACTATATTTTAAATTAAAATTTTCATTTTAATTAAAGTTTCCATATTTTATGTAAATTATTTGAGCCTGAAGCCACACCTTTCAGAAGATTAAATTTTTTAACATTAAGATGGAGGCAGATTCTAATTCAAATAAGAAAAATTTCGAAAAAAAATTTCGAGTGAAAAAATCGGTTTCTATAAGGCGCTAGTGTCTGTATCCTGGTAACAGACATTCGTAATTCTTTCAGACTACCGATTAAACGTAGCTAACATTATGGTGACCCTCAGTGCCACGGAGCTGGTTTCCCAAAAATGTGTCTAAAGGAGTCGCACAGTGGTCCTAAAGGCTCTTTATTTCTATAATTATGGATATAATCAGGCTAAAGTTCTTATTGCTTTGTAAACCAAATTTTTTTCGTGGAACATTACATATCTCCATAACTACTATAGTGAGAGTCACTAAATTTTATATGAGTAGCTCTAAGAACAAACTGCATGTTCAAAAAAATATTGGAAGTATAGGAGCAGTGAGGCAGATACCTCCCAAACAAAGTAATTGTTATTTCTCTTATATCTTCAGAACTACAATAGTGAAGCGCACTAAATTTTATGTAGATAGATCTTAGAGCAAACGGCATGTTCCAACAAAATCTTAGTGGTGTTAGAGTAGGGAGGCGGGTACCCTCCCATACAAAGTGATTATTAATGAACTAACTAAGCGGGGAAAATGCATATAAACTGTGCTTAACCTATAAAAGCAAACAAAAACTAATGATTTTTTTGTTTACGCGCCCTCCTTATGTATTTCTTCCCATTGCATGACTTCCGGTGCGAATTATCCAAAAATTGATTTTTAAACAAACCTAAGAAACGTTATTTTTTAAATCATTATTAAATACAACCATAATTACGCTTGACTCATGCGTGACTAACACATAACTCATGCGTGACTAACACATGACTCACGGGTGACTCATGGCTGACTCACACATGACTCATGCGTGACTCACACGTGATGCATGCGTGATTCACATGTGATACATGAGTGATTCACACGTGACTCACAAGTGAATCATGTGTGACATATCCATAAAGGTGGTTTCAGACTATAATACAAGTATTAATACTTTTGACGAAAATGCTTCCCTGATATAATTTCTGTTTAAAAAATTTCAAAAAACAATAACAACTCAACATGTCAGAGTTGCATTTTCCACAAAAGTATTAATACTTTTGTTATAGTCTGAAACCGCCTTAACTAACATATGACTCATGCGTGACTGTCACGTCATGCGTGACTCACACGTGAGGAATGTGTGAATCACGCGTAATAAATCTAGACATTTGTAATGAAAGCACATAAAACAATTACTAAAACAACAGCAATAAAAGTGTTAGGGGAAGTCGTTTAGAGCTTACAAAAAACGTGAGTTTATTGCTTTTTCGTACATGTCTTCTGAGGCGCAAATTTTCTAAAATAAATCTCATTTGGTTAACCTCTCAAATAAAATTAAAATCTCTCCTTACTTGAGCCCAGATTTGCACCGATAGTCAGGTGGAGCTAAAAGCTTTCGGGGACACATTCTCAAAGTGACTGCAGGAGAGTCTTAACTTGCTTATGAATAAATATAGTGCCAGGCTATCCTGGTTACCCCATTGTTGAGGAAAATGAAATTACCAATGAACGACCAAGAAAAAGTTCGGCATTACATGAGGGAATGTATGACAGATTGGCTAAAATGACTATAGAACAAGGCTAACCGTATATGGTGGAGCAGGAAGGATTATAGAGTCTAGAGTAGTTCCAAACTGCTAGAGTCTTGATAGGCACAATAGTTGGACACTGCTCGATCAGAGCGATGACCAGCTGATGTAAAAGAAATTTGAGCAACTAAATTTGCTGTCCGTGAAACCGTTCTAACTATATAAACATAAAAAGCTCAAAAGCTCCAACAAACGCAAAAATGCACAACAAAAATTTTGTTTATGATTTTCAACATTGTTTTAATTTTTCTTGCCACTTTTTTTTTTGCACTAAAAGCTTTTAAAAACAAAATGAATAACAAAAATTAAAAATTTTAAAAACCCCCGACTTTTTTCAGAAAAGATGTTATATCTTCTAAACGGCTGGACCGATTTTTTTCAAACATAGCTAAGAACCCTCTCGATCAAGTCATCTTTCAAACAGAAAAAACTAAATGAAAATCGGTCCAGCCGTTTGGCCTGTACGTGGACACAGACAGACACACAGATACACAGATACACAGGCACACACTACAAACTTATAACACCCCTTTTTTTAGTCGGGGGTTAAAAAGGGGTAATTCAAATAAAGAAATTATGGTTTGCTGGTGATTAAGCATAAAAACAAGAGATTTGCAAAAAGATTATCAAGGCGGAACAAAAAATTAATTGCACCAGTGTGGCATACTCTAAAAAACTCGACAGTTTTCATTCACACAAATAAGATTCATATTATTTAAAAAGAATTAATAGTATGTTTCCACCGGTATGATTCAGACAAATCATGATGATTCGAGCAAATCATGTTAATTTATATATGATTTACCATACATTTTGCATATGGCTAAATCACTTCAAAGTAGTTGATTTATTTAAAATAATGTCGAAAATACTATTTTTCGAACTGGATTTACCTATGCAACTCTGCGTTGCTTTTAAAATAACAAACTCCATCACTGATTCATTCATAAATAGTGATTGACAATTTCGAAAAAATGACATTAAATAATATTTAATAAATATTTAATGTTCGATTTAAAATCAGTTGACAACACTGTTTCAAAATCACGGCAAAGTCCATTTGAAGAATTTACAAAATTAATTCAAAAATAAAATTTTGCCGAGCAAACAGATAAAGAACAAAAATTACAAAAATTTTTCTGTAAATGACGAATGTGACTAATAAAAATCTTTGTAGATATTAAAGTGGTTTCAGCTCTAAACTTGAATTTCGAAGGCTTCCAATCAAATTTTAAAATTTAATCCGGTATTTTTTTATTATACATTTTTTGTTTAGGAATATACATATAAAACATTTTAAATGTTGTGATTTTAAACAAATATTCAGTTATATTTTTATTGACAGAAACTTTTAATAATACATGGACTTTTTCTGTAATCATGTTTTTTGTTTGTTTGTTAAAAAGTAAATGTCTATTTATTGCGCTACTTCTAATTGTGTTTTCTTCATCAAAATTTGGACCATCTTAATAAAAACAAAAATTACTTAGTCCACACTACGATGCTATTAGTTTATGTATACGAACAGCAGCAACAACAACAACATTATAAACGACAATACTGAATTTAAAAAAAGGGTCACGCATTACAATTTTGCAGGGATGATGTTTCCAGTCCTGGAAGTTTTACGCATACAAATCAAAATTCATGTTTTTCTTAAGTAACTTGTGTTTTGATTTTTTTTTCATTTATTTATTTCTTTAAGCACTTAATTTTATTTTTTGTTTGTTTTTTTTTAATAAAATTGTTCCCATAGTATTTAAGAAAATATTTTTTTTTGAAATATTGCTCAAATTAGTTAAAATATAAAAATAAGTCCTAATACAGCGTGAAAATTTATTTTGTGAGATTTTTCCAAATTATTTTCAAGTATTATTTTTAGAACTAGATTTACATATGGCCACTGGAGGCCTCCTTTCAGGCAGTTTGTAATATTTGCCACTGTACCAGCGAATAAATTATATAATAATAATACCAAAGCAAAAGAATTTAAACTGGGCCCATTTCAAAGAAAAAAAAACCTGGGTGCAAATTACGGCATTCGATATCGATCGATATATCCCTACAATCACCACAAAAATTGTAATACATCACTACGATAACGAATACCGTAATTTGCCCCCTCATTTAGGAGTAAAGCTTAAATTAGACGTGACATAGCTATAATGCCATAGCCATAACCAAACCAAAGTTCAATTGGTTTTTATGGTGAGAGTTATGGCGTTATGGTGAGCCACCTATAATCAAACACAGTGTTGCCCATTAGTTTGGTTCGAACGGCTGCTTTTGATGGCTATGGTTATGTCACGTCTGATTGAGCCTTAAATCCCTTACTATGATAACACTGATGTAACATGTCAAGAGCAGCGTTGCCGTTGGTAATACTAAAGTTGGAAAGTAAAACGTTTTATAAAACCTTTATACTTTTTCTGACACTTTTTCTAAATTTTAAAGTTTTGCAATGAAATCGTATTTCAAACTTCATTAATAATAATGATAATGATAATGAATAATTTCTGTGAAAATATGGAATAATAGCTTATGTCGGCTCAAGCATAAAGCTCTCAAAAACAGATATACACACATAGATGTGTTAAACTCAGAGAGATAAAAAATCTCAACTTCAAGAATGGTATCTTTGATATTAAAAAAAAAAAAGAATTTAATTTTAACATTTGTTAACGCACTAATAATCCAAAATTATTATTTTACTTGTCCAGTAAAATATTTGTTATTAAAAATAGTTACATTGAAACTGATTATTGAGGGGTAAGCTGGATCCGATGCGCATTTCACTGTTGCTAATGCAGATTATCAGGAAACCTTTGCTCAAAAATTTCTTGCAACAATTAGTTATGTTAAACTTTCATTTAAACAAATGAGAAGTTCAACAAATATCAAAGTTGAAGTAACAACTTAATAGTCAACATGTTTTTTAATTTTCTTACTTTACCATTGCTACATTGGCTGACTTTTTTCAGCTCGAATTGTAGATGTAAGAAGTATGCCCTAGTTTACACTATGCAATTCTTATTGTTTAGCTGATTAGTTTTTTAGGAGAGAGAGACGAGAACAGAAACAGTTATTTTCCCTCGTCTCTCTCTACTAACAAACTAATCAGCTTAGCCATGGTACAATAATACTAGGTACATGCACGACTACAACAAAATTACAACACCAAAAAACACATTCATTTTGTTGATATAAACAAACGAATAATTGTCAGAAACACATGCCTTTTGTTTTTAAAAATAACAATTACAGGGTAACTAAAGTACAATTGCAGACGCGACATTCATGAATGATTATAGTCATTCAGTGTTGCCAATAGGTGTGTAATTACACAGAGTGTGAAATTACTCTCATTTGTAGGCCATGTAATTACATTCATGTATAATCTGTGTGTAATTCTACTTTGGCTTGTATTTTTATTTATTTTTGTTTTAATTTTAACCTACACAAAAGATGTGTACTGTAATTTTCTTCAACATATAATTGGAAACACAGCCATGTGTAATTTCACTGTAATCATTTTATGCACACACATACACTAACATTTTTGCAGCTTGTAAACAAAGTTTGACAACTGTAGGTATTGTATACATTAACAGGCTGGGCTTGCGCATGTACCTGTTATAATTGTATCATGAGCTTAGCAATAAGACTTGCAGTGTGTAAACTAGTAATATATAATGAAAATAAATGTAAAAGACAACAACAGCTATTCATTGCTTTCGCAAGAATAGAGTGTTGCTACACAAGTATTTTTGACCGGGTGCAGACAAGTTAATAATTAGTTAGTTTTTTTTTGGGAATTTTTACAATTTAAGTTTGACATTTGTTAACACACTAATAATCCCAAATTATTATTTTACGTATTCAGTAAAATATATTTTATTAGTGCGTTAACTTATGTAAATTATTTTAAACTCATTTCAGTGCAATTGGACTTTTTCTATAGAATTGGCTAATGAATTCTGTTAACCATCAAGTTTTACAACGAACTAAAATATGATGTCAAAGTTCAATTAATTACATTATTTTTACTTTCAAAATAGTTAGCCTTTATTTTTCTTTTTGGTAACGCTTTTTTTCACCAAATTTTTTTTTGGGGACAGTTTTTGAAATTTCTTAACGGCAACACTAGTCAAAACTAGTCCTCATATAAAATGAGAAATTATGAGAGCTTAAAAGCCATATGTTATCAAATGACACATGATATGCTATAGTTTCCCGATCGTGTGGATCTAATAATATTTTACAAGTTTTTAGAAATATGATAAAGCTAAAAAAATGATCATATCAAGGCGTTTGTCAGCTGATTTTATTTTACTAAAATCTAACGAGAAGTCGTATTTGCGCGCCTTTGACTCTTCGAAGAGCGTAGTTATTTAGTGCTTTCAGGGATAATTTGACATTACTGAAGCTGCCTAAATTGTTCGAAGCTAGCTTCTGTGATGTGACAGTCATTGTCTGTCTATTTTGTTTAAATATGACGTTTCTTTTGCTCTTATTTGGACAGTCTGTATCATAGAATCGTTTTAACGTAATGACGGATTGGGTTGACACAATTGAGGGACAAATTTGAACAGTTTTTTTTTATCAGTTTGTTCTCTAGTCAATTTATTTAGTTAATATATAAATAAATAAATAAATATTTTTATTTGGCCTGTGATTTACATCAGTATAGACACTAATGCCGAGTATACATTATGGCATTTTGTGACAGCACAATAGTATTTACTAGTGGCAACGTTTGTTGTATCCGATATTTTTCGTTGTTTGACATTGCTTTCTATATATGTGACAGCGCATAGAGAAAGGGACCTAAAGGTAAAA
The DNA here is from genome assembly GCA_949987645.1 of Tachina grossa. NCBI lineage: Eukaryota > Metazoa > Arthropoda > Insecta > Diptera > Tachinidae > Tachina > Tachina grossa. Next base: position 223,534,280 of record OX465274.1, read on the forward strand.
AAAATAAATTTTCACTTTTTTTTTTTTTGATGTGGAAAACATCTGAGCATCGAATGAGACCGATCCCATGCCCCAAAAGTATTCCCTCCCAGAGATATGCGCGTTTTATGAAAGTGATGGTACTCCAAAGATACACGTATTTAAATCTTTAAAATGGCTCTCCTGAACAAAACCGGTTTTTATCCTTAGGTCCCTTTCACATATAAAAAACACAATGTGAACGCCGTTGCACACATTTTAAAAATGACATCACAAAATGACACATTAAAATGCCAGATGTGTACTCCTTATAATTAATGCATATCAGAAAAATATATAATGGTGATATGATTGCATCTGGCCAAACGTTAACGACCTTTTCCCCAGTTACATCTGGCAACAATGATAAAAATTCAACGATTTAGCGTTGCCAGTTAAGTGATTCCGTGTTTTTCTTCTTTAAATTAAAATAATAATCTGAGCAATATTTCCTTCAATTAACTTTTAATTTTAGCTCATCTTTGTTTTCTGGTAGTTTAAAACTTTCCTTATTAATATTAATTTATTTAAATCTTTAAGATTAAGTAGATGTTTAATTTTATAAAAACTCAGTAGGTCTCACGCTACATATATAGTATGTACATAATTTTAATTCCATATACGTATGTACATATGGAATTCTTAAGTAGAGCGATCTAACGATAAAATTGTAAATTAAACTTTTGTATAAAATTTGTAAGCATTTGTAAAATTTGGTAAAAAAAGAGTACGAGCAACTTTGTAAAAAAAACGAGTGGCTCTTTTGTTAATGTTTGTGTATAATGTGTGTGATCGTGTATGAGTGTGAACTTCAAAAAAATATTTTTTTTCTCGTCATTTCTTTGTAATTTTTTCTACGATAAATTTACATAAGTATATATTCTTTTTCACAGGCAGTGTATGTAAATAATAAGCTTTTCTTGTGATTACTAAGATCATGCTACGAAAAGTTTTGAGAAGTTCAAAAATATCGCCCTCTCTATGTCGATACATATACATACTTTTATGTGTGTGTGTGTGTGATAAAGGATATTGTTTTTGTACATACCTCTGTTTTAACATATTTTGTTGTTTTTTTTTTGTTTAATATGATTTGAGTAAGATTTTTGTTAAAAAATACTACTACTACTACTACTACTACTACAACATGAACTACTACTATTACAACTGTATGTGTATCAATATAATACATAGGCTGTGTTCGCTAGTTGGATACCAGAAATCACAGAACTGGCTGCCCAAAGAAGCAAATATGGTGGAACTTATAACAAGGATCCTAGAAAAAGGTACACACGAAATCAAAATCAAATAAAAAAAAGAAAACAAAAATCCAAAACAAAAAATCCACCACCAAATCAAATGAAATCAAATTGATAAAAAAAAAACCAACATCAGCAGCTGTACCGCCTATTTCTCTCAAATAAAATAAAAATCTCACCAATTTAGTAAAAAAACTACACACAAAATAAACATATTTTCTTTTTTAAGTTTTCAGTTTTCTTAATTATTTTAAATTATTTATTCTTCTGGTTTATTTATGGTTTTAGTTTAATTCAAATTGCATATTCAAACATTTCTTTTTCCTTTAAAGTTTTATTTTGAGAAAACTATTAATAATAAAAATTAAAATAAAATCAAAATGTTTTGTTGAATTTTTTTTAACAATACTGAAAATTCCCCAAAGGCTTTTTATAAAAAAAATATAAAGAATTAATTGGAAATTCAATTTATGATTAGTTTTCTGTTACAAAAAAAATTTATTCAAGTTAAGAAGGTATTGATTTCTTGGCGGCATGTGTGTTTGTGTTAATTTTAATATATAAATATATTTAACAGAAAAGATAAAAAAAAATCGAAAAAGGAAATTATAGGACTTTTTGTTGTTAGGGCTTTTTTTCCTTATTTTCTTCTTTAAATCACTTCACACTTTTGTGAAATAATAATACTGGCCCTTTCTTAATACAAAAAAAAGTTATAAATGTATTAACTTAAATATGTTTGGTTTTTGTGTGCTTTTTGATTTAAATTACTTTAATTTTTTTTCCATAAATTGAGATCATTTTAAAGCCATATGAAAATATTTTTTAAACAACTTCTTACATTGCCCTTAAAATAATTTGCCTGTATTTCTTTCAATAAAAATTAAGTAGATTTCTTTTTAATAAAAGTTTTATTCTCTTTGGTTTTTCATTTAATTATTGCCATATAACATTTTTAGTTGAATCTTTAAGGCTTTAAATATTTAGAATTTGTTGATTTTGAATTAATTTTGCTATTGAGATATTAAAAAAAAATTAGATTTCGAAGGAAGTTATTTTGAAAAGTGAATGGAACACACATATGCACATATATCGTTACCTTAATATAGAAATGCCTTAAATCATTCCTTTTTTTGAAATAGAGTTTTATGTATATTTCGATATAAGGACATTTAGTGCATCGAAAAATTCAAGATTCTCGATTAAAAAAAAATTAAATAAAATATGAGTTAGGACCTTTCTATATTAAGGTAACGATATATATGTATATATTTCATTATCAAGGAAGGCAGAGCCTTGATTAAATTCGACGGACTGAAAAAACTTAAATCTTAAAATTATGATTTGTCATCTTCATTTTCCACTAGGTTTGATTCGGTGAGGAAAAATGGTTTGGCCACAGTGAACGTTTTTATGAAGAAACCCCTTAATTTCAGAACACCTACTCTTTTACCTCCATTTTTTACAGAAGAAACGAAAAAGCACTTTGAGTATTAAAATACTCCACAAAAATGTACCATAAACATATGAACCACTGTTGTCAGAAAATTTTACCAAAAATCTGCAGAAAATTGGCTAAAAATCTTAAAAAATAATTAAAAAAATCGGCAAAAAATCTGCAACAATAAAAACACCTTCATTTTGAATTGTTTTGAATTTTGTTTTCGAATCAACATAAATTATCTTGCTTTACAAAAACATAAGCTGATATTACAAATTGTTTAATAAAAATAAATATTAACAAATATATACACATGTTTTCTACATAAAACTTAAACAAATGTTACATATACATAAAAATCTGCGCAACGAAGTATACATACATACATATCACACACTAAATCACACACGGATACAGCTCAGAAAATTCCAGGTGTTCAGTAGTGGCAAAAAACTGTTCAAGAAGACTTAGCTGCAAAAGAAATTTTTGCGGTCCATGAAAAAACAAAACCATTTTCATAATTTTGAGTTGTGTCTTTTTATGATTTAGTGTGCGTAATGTATATACATACACATATATTTGCACAGGTGTGTTAGTTTCTTTTTAAAATTGTTATTTTGGTGGTTACTGCAAAACTAAACGTCTAAAACTAAGCTATTTCCTACTGTTGCAGTTACATTACATTACAGTCAGCTAACGGAGCCTTAAGCCAGAAGTTGACGTTTACCACTTAAAAATCAATTTTCTGTAGATTAAGCGTAGCAAACGTAGCACGATACGGTTTGACTAACGACGCCATCAGCGTAAAGGTTCCTTCAGACGTATCTGTGAAAGCCACAGAAAATACCTGTTCGAGCCAAACTTACGGGCAACACTGTATTTGATTATGGGTGACCAATAGAAACTAATTGAATTTTGGTTTGGTTATGGCTATGGTATTATGGCTATGTCACGTCTAATTTAAGCTTATGGAAGTTGAATTTCTACTTCTTCTCTACAAAGAAAACAATCTAACACTATTACAAATGTTGCCACACTAAAGAAATAGTTTAGTTGAAATGTTTAATTTTTATCGTCTTTACGAATCTGAAGCAGCTTAGAAGTGTCTAATATTAACGTGAGTACCTGCCATTACGGCCCCATCTAACGGTGTTCTTGACACCGGGTGAACTTGAGCATTAGCCATCGCTCCTATGCATTAGAGACCTGCGTAAAAGGTCTTTAAATGCAAATACGTCATGATTTTGAAACGTATTCACGTCGCATGTATTATACTAAACCAATAATAAATGCTGTCGTAAAAGATCATACACACATACATGCATGACGCTTGTACAAGCGCTCATGCGTAGAAAGAATCAAGTATCACAAATTCTTCCGTCACGAAGTGTTTTCTTCTTTACTCTTATACCTACAATACTCAAACAAATTTCTTGCAAGCAGTGTTGTTAACGTTTGTTTTATAAGATTTCGCTGTAGTAAACATTTGAAAAATCATGTCTTGAAAGTTCTTATAAGATGTCTTATGCAGGACACTACTATGCATACCTGGAAAACACTATGTGACTTGCAAGGAACAAATGGTTTTCACTGACTACACACACAGACCTCATTAAGGCTCGGGCTATCTGATCTCGTACTGGTAGTAGTAATAACCCTGCAGGATATGGAACTGACACAGGACTAGTCACGTGATCGGTCCCCAAGTGATAGACAGCAGTCCAAGTTCTAATACTTCCTATGAAGAGGAGCGGTCACTTTTAAATGGCAATGAGCTAGGTTGGGGTTAATTGATAATTCGTATGCACCTTGTGACTTGCCACTGAACTATCCCATAGGGACCTATTCTGTGTAGAATAATATAAATTATATATTAATGTCATTCCGACATTTAATTGTAACAATGAACACTTATAAATTTTTTTATTGTTACAAATTCAATGACATTTTAGTTTTAATCATAAATTTGTTTTTGAGATTCGAACCGACAACATCCTGCATGACAGGCTTGCACACTACCCACTCGACCACAAGACCACTCATATTTCAAAAATATAAATACAAGTTAAGCTTTGGTTAATATCTATAGTTACGGGGCTGCTCCCGGAGTCCCATTGGGGGAACAATTAAAATTATATTTACACTATTTGAAAGGTCCTGAATCCAACCACATCGAACTTGTTCAGTGCCGTTTACTATAACACTAGACCAATTCCCAATTAAATTGACAACAAATTAAGACGATACATCATGACAATGGTGAACATGTAACCGTTTAGAGGATATGTTTTTTTTCACCATGCACTGGAAATAATTCCTGCAGAATAAACCGGCAAAAGTAATAGGCAGAGAGAATTTCGAGTTTTCGAGGTCAGCTCTTTTGTTGTTCCAGGTGTTTTGTTTTATGACTTAACAGGAAATTTGCAAAATAATTTTTAAAACCCGGGGAACTAGGAAGAAACAGACTGTTTATATTGAAAAATTATTAATTATTTTAAGTGCTCACGTTTCCAAAATCAACAAAGTCTAGTATTTAAATGCATTATTTATTTATTTATCCCTTTTAAATACACTCATAAGTATACATAAAAAAAATATATAAGAAATATATTTTTTTAAATTTGCTTTGTTTTGAAATTATGAAGTAAAATTTAAGGGAATAACTATTAATTTACAGAATTAAACTTTTGAAAGTATCATTAATAAAAAGCAAACATGTTACCGTAGAAATTGATGTTTAAAACAATTTTAAAGTTCAGCTTTTCTTACAAAAAAAAAAAAAAAAAAAAAAAAAAATTACAATAAAACATTTTGATTACAATACATTTATTTTTGGACGCCTTAAAAAACACCAAGGTCAAGGCACATATTTGTGAAATGCAAGCGGCGGCACATTTTCGAACATTTTTATTGTACAGCTCGATAGTGTGCAGCTTAACAGCTGTTATTTACTTTTTGATATATGAAGTTCGTCAAACAGAATGATCGCGAATTTGTTCGCGTACGCCGCCAGTTGTATTTTATTAAGCGAATTGCTTTGATTTTGGTAAAATAAAGTTAACAATTACTTTGTATTTTTTTTTATTATTAAACTGTAAAGCTTCTGTTTTAGGTTTAAAGATTTTTTTGGTTGTTTAATAAAAATAAAACAAAAGAACATCAAATAATCAGCCTGTTTAAAATTATTTTTTCCAATATCCTAGAATTTGTTTTCAAAAACTATTTAAGGGAAATAAAAAATTATCTTCTCATTTCGAAACATAGAAAATCGAATGTTTGGGTTAATGCAATACTTATGATTTGTTCTTAAATACATTTTTGAAAATTTTCTTTTCTTATTAATTTAAATTTTATGTTTTTTATCGTCTCTTTTTTGTTGTTGTTAATTGTTTACTAGTCAACTAAGCTCTGAAATAAAATCAGCTTTTTGTTAAATTCCCAAAAAAAACCCTGAAATTAAAATTAAAACCAATATTTGGCTTTACCCAAATTTCCTTTAAATGTTGTTTATTATTATCACTGATTTCGTTTTGTTATTAATAATAATAAGTAAAGTTATTAATTAAATTCATGCTGTAGTTGCGTTCTGTATTAAATAACAAATTTTAACCAAAACCGTTCGTTTGTCTGTTTGTTTTAACTTTTTTTGTTAAATATTTTTTTTTTTGTGAAATAAATAAATGAATAAATTTTTAATCTATTAAATAGCTTAATTAATTATTGCTCATTAGTTAATTTTTTAGTAAGTAAATTTTTATAGAAACTTATAAGTAAAATATTTCTATGGCAATTTTTCTTTTGTTTTAATGAAAAATCACCTTTTTTGCGTACCTACAACTTATATTTAAATAATAGCCATGTTGTTTCAAAATTATTGCCACGTTAAATTGTTTTATGCTTGCACACACACACAGACTGTATGCCGCAGCCACGCATAGTTTTCCAAATAACAAAAAAAGAAAGTATTATTTTTAAAGTGGAATATATAAACAAATATTTTAATAAATATTTTAGGTTAGAAATGTCTTATATAATTAACAGAAGTAGTTCCCTGTTTTATAAATATGCATAATTATTTCATAAAAAGAATTAAAATTGTTTGGTTTGTTTCTGTTAATTAATTTTTCTTGTGAATCTATTCTAATGAATGAATTTGAGTTGTCAAACTTAAATTATATTAACTGTTAAAATTATTATGAAATTATGAAAGTTTTATTCCAAAACACACATACCAATCATATTTACACGTTCTTTCAGATATTAAATATTGTTTTATTAATATTTAGAGTGGGTTAAACAATATATATACATATATTTATAGAACAAAACACATGTTTCCAAGAAATCGCAGCCTTTGGTAATTTTATATCTCTTTCAAAAAAAAGTTATATTCGTATTTATTAAATTTAATTACCAAAACTTTAGTTGGATAAAAAGTATTAAATTTAATTTTTATTTCGTTAATTGTTATTAGTTGTCCACAAGTGCTCTTAACTTAAGTCTAGAAGAAAGTTTTGTAAATTTTTATATTAATTCTATAAATAAAATTAGGAACTTTGAGAAAACAATTTGATATTATTTTATTAGTAAAGCAACATGCACTATTTCATATTTTGAATCGAGTTGTTCGATATATTGACACCGTATTTTATTGTATTTATTACACTGTATAAGAGTTTTTGAAGTTTTTCCTAAATTATGGGGTTCTGTGAATGGATTCTGGTAGAGCAGAAAAAAAACAAATACATAGTATGTATGTACTAAAATTTCTCCCCTTTTTCTTGTTAAAGGATGATATCGGTATATGAAAGCTCAGCAACTTTGTACCAAATATTAAAGCAAATATTTTTTGGACCATTTTAACCTTCTTAACTTCCACATATAATGGTAATTTTTGGCAATATTCTAACAAAAAGTTAAAAACACTCCCTAAAAGGTGGAGGGTGGGGATGAAAAGTTTCACAAAATGTTGTCAATAAAATTTTATTATAAGTCCTTAAAAACACATAAAGCCTGATACTCTGTTCAACATTTTACGCGAAATGCTGCCAGAGTACATATGAAAAAAATTACAGGAATTGTTCATGAAAAACTGTTGCAGAAATAGTACTCTGTTTATCTTGGGAAAAACATTTGAAATGTATCTTCAACATTTTAAGTTTTCATACGAAATAAGTAGAGTGCCACTTGTTTCGTACGGAATTTACAACAAATACATGGAGTGTTTCTATAAACATAAGAAATTGTAGCATAGTTTCTTGCGCCAATTAATATTGTTTACATGTCAAATTTTTCGTACGCCTTAATCAATGTAGATAAACATTTTTTCACAAATTTGTACAGAGTACTATGCTTAAGCCAAAAGCTCAAGATTTCCTATGTTTATTCTTAAAAATTCCCTTGTGGAAATTTCACAGAGCTCTGCAGTTCAACTCTGGTAACCTCAGAAAGCTCTCTGAACTCAGGAGTGCCCATCGGGGCCATTCTCTTTCTTGCTAATCCAGGGAAATGACACAAAACATTATCTTTTCTTTTTCCTCAGTATCTTGCACATTTAACCTTTGTGCATGTCTACCTATAACACAGTGTTGCGTCAACACGGGCACTAAAACCGAGATTTTTTTATGTAATGCTTACCGTCTAAAAGCAAACCTTAACACGCTTAGAATATGTTTCCCATATCATGTAGCATTACTTGCAAGTGGATCCGATCCCTCTTCTATTCGCCTGCGTGCAGGCCCCCACTATTATTGTTACTGTCACTGCGAACCGAAAACCGAAGGTCCTGTGTTCGTGCCCGGTACCCGAAAGTCGTTAAATAAAAACATCATGTATTTAGCGTCTCTTTGTATCAGTTCAGTTGGAAAGTTCAAGTAATGAAGGAATAGACACTGGTCACTGAACTACACCGGATACTAATCCTCATGTAACATCACAACGTTCTGCTTCGTCGGTATTATGTAGAAGAATCATCAGGGTGGTAAAATAATCAATAAAATGGCTACTAAGCAAAGTTTCGAAAATTTAATATACCTCATTGACACAAGAGGCGCTGCAACTCTGCATTATTAAAGAAAACGTGCAAAAGGCAGAGTTGTAAAATAATGAAGATTTTTCTCTATTTCTTCCTTAATCACATATCTTCTCTATCACTGTCCCTTTCCCAAAGAAGGTAACACCTATAGTAATAGTAGTATGCATTCATTGCACTTAAAAAAAATCCAATGTTACCAGGTGAAGAAGCATACCTAATTCATCCGTAGGAGTAGTGTGAAGTGCGCTAGTTACAAGCCTTTACTCCTAGCGGTCTTCTCCAGGGAGAACGCCACACAATGACTATACATGAGAATTGTACGTGTTATGACAGTAAAGATCTAGTGAACGATTTGTGGGTTCAAGCCTCAGCTTCTTCCAATGGATTTATTGCAGACGTATAGTGCAACTATTGCTTTCTTGACCTTTTCTAGAATATTTATCTTAAAACTCAACTTCGAGTCTAGAATTACAACGAGATATTTTACAATATTGGACACTTTTATCTCCTTGATGCTTACAGTTTAGAGTTATGGTTTGGAAGTCAGGTATCTTATACTTCTTCGAGAAGAGTGTTGGAATTAGAGATGGGTGCGTCTCATGTGTTATTTTCGTGACCCGAACACGCACGACTCAACACGATGTGTTCGAGACAGAAAAATCTGGTTTCGTGCATATTCGGGTCATATTGTCTTGAGCAAAGTTGACACGATAAAATACGAAATGATTTTAGGTGTAAAATATGTATGCATAAATTTCCAGTGAAGAAAAAATTTAACAAAAATATGTATCTATTTGAATATAAAAAATGTTTTTTATTTTTGCTATTGAGTTTGATTTCGTGCGTGTTGTACAATTTCGTATTGAGAAAAGTTTTCGGGTGTGGAACATCTGTTCGGGTCCCCATCTCTAATTAGGACTAACGTCAATCCATCCCTTCTCCGCCATTGATAGATAAGAGAGACCATCCTGTAGGATGTCTCTTAGGTTGTGTTAGGCTAGGTTGAAGAGAGGAGCCATTACGCTTAAACGATTCTCACCTTTATAGGCACTCATTATCATTTGCGTAGTCTCTCAAACATTTCCAGTCAACACCTCTAAGGTGGGTAGTTTACGGTAAGGTATCATATCCGAAATAACGGGATATTGGCGGGGCGAAAACTGAACAATGACAAACAGATGTACTTTAAAGAAAAGAGGAATTTTCATTAAAACATTTATTTCTCTTTCCACTCATCCGAAAATGGATAAAAATTTTTAAGAGACCTGCGCAACAAACTAGAAAATTGTTAACCAGTCAGTTGATGACGATGCTAAAGATTGCCATTTCACAAACACCTACAAAATTCAATTGTAAGAATTAAAACTTCAGAAAGCCAGTCATTGTATTGATTTCATGAACCAAGCAATTGAGAATAGGTGAAACAAACGGGCCTACCCGCAGTGCTGATTTTACGCTAATGAACTTCTCCCATGAGGTTATCTCAAATCACAAGTGATTACTTGAAATTGAGACCACTGATCCATGTGAGATGCCTATGGTTTCCACAACCTCTCTCTCACTTTCAATTTCCGATTGGCAAACACCATATCATGAATTTTTCAATTGCTTTTCGGTTGTAGAGATATTAACTTGGTTTAAGGGACGGGAGGGTAATTCAGTGGATTTGGCGTTTTTCTAGATATCAAACCGGAAGATATCAGCGAAAAGCCAAAGTATAAGTAGAAGTTAGGAACTTTAAAATAGTCTTATAGCCCTGTATCTCAGCTGGTGTAGTAACGCGTTGCTCAAAAAATAGCATTTCTCAAATACTTGGTGTCGTTATATTTCTCTGGAACACATTCGTTTATCAGACCATGACTCAGTTCAGAGGATAGCAGTTTTTTTACCTTAGATGCCACTGTGGTGTACAGGTGTCTTTTTTAACATAAAAAATTAACGAACCGATAAGTAAATAAAACACCAAGCAGCAGGAAACATACAATTTTTCAAAAGTTAAATGGGAGATCTCAAAGACTGAATTAAAAATAAAAAACGTTTTATTTTTTTTTTTGGTTTAATTGTTACAATTTAAGTTTATAAATAATTGGTATTATTAGTGCGTTAACAAATGTTAAACTTACAAACATTTTTTTTCAGTGGAGGGACTTTTTCTTAAGTTACGCTCAAACTTGTCAAACATTTGCCCAAAAAAGCATAACCACTAAATGCTAATGAAAAATCTTTCACTTCAGACAAAAGTTTGTCAAGTTAAACAGTAGCCAATATTGTTGGATTCTATGACATTGAGCATTAGTTGTGTTCGAAACTGTTTGATATGATAAAAAAGTGTCTGGATCAAAACTTTTTTCATTAGTGTTTGTTGGTTACGCTTTTTTGGGCAAATGTTTGACAAGTATGACCGTACCTTTAGATATGGAAGACTTTTTAGATACGAATAATTTGTACTTGTAGACAACTAATACAGTGATTTTTAATTTTTATTTAAATTGAAAATACTATATTTCTTATGTTTTCTTTAAAAATTTATTTATACAACATTTTTACATATGCATATCTTTCTTCAATGATCAATAATGTGATCAACGAACGCAAAATCCTTAATGAAAACAAAAAAAAAAAATAAATAAATAAACCAAAGAAAATGACAACAGAAACGAAACGTTTTGTATCACACAAAACAAAACCTAGAAAAAATTGGCATTTACTATTTAGAAAGGATTTCTACAACATATTCCTTTTCTAGCTACAAATCGGGCCTTTTGGAAGTAAATAGCAGCTTTTCTCTAGAAATTCGCTTTGAATTAGATATGGAAAATTTTAAAATTTTTATTTTAGAAATGTGTACGTATTTTAAAATCTAGCAAATTTCTACGCCTTTAAAATTAAATAAATAAATAAAAATTAACCACAATTTGTTTGAAATTATACCAAAAAAACTTATTGATTGATCCATCCATATAATTGAAAACAGGCGATATTTGCAAGTTGTATACCTGAGATTATAGACTTGATTGGAACAAGAGCCAAATATGGGGGCACATTAAAAAATGAGAGGGGTCGAAGGTGAGAATCCGAAATTTTATAAAAAAAACAAACAATAAAAAAAATTAAAATAAAAATCATAAGAATATTCATACAGATTAAAACCACAACAACGTTCAAATTAAATTATTACAATATTTTCGTTACAAAAACGTTTCAGTTTGCTAAACGATATTTTTTAATTTCTATATACTTTTTTTTATGATTTTTTGTTTTAGTTTTGTTACAGCCAAGGCAAATTTATAGCAGATATACTAGCCCCAATTCGCTTTGGTAGCTGGTATGAATTCGCCTTGATTACAGTTAACTAAAAACGAAAAAAAAAAAATAAACACCAAATCAAAATGAAATTTCTTCAAAATATTTAAGCAAATGAAAAAAATGTTCTAAAAGTAAAACTTTTGCTTAATTCGCTAAACAAGGGTATTACTTTATATATATAAATTTTTTTTGGACTGTTTAAAGTATTTTTTTTTTGTTTTGCTGGTCATTGCATACAAAACCAAAAACACGTCCTCAAATATTTAAATTTTTTGTTTTTAATTTATTATATATATACATAAAACGAAATGAAATTTTATTTTGATTTTTGTTTCAATAAAATCCACAAATTAATTACTAAACGAAACAAATTAAAATTTTCTAACGAAAACAACAAAGTTCTCCTAACACCTCCATCCCAAGCCAAATTATTGTTATGCACGAATTGGAACCCATCAAACAGTCCCCCACTGTTAAACTTTAATAAAAGAGTTTACAGTTAAACGTTTCATTTTTGTTTGTTTATTATTTATAAACACAAGGCCATGAGTTCCTCTTTTTTTATAAAAGCACATACAAACACACACACACATGTTCGCTACTCTTTATATTTAAAACAAACTAACAGTTTTAAGCAGTTAAATGCATAAATAACGAAAGTCCCCTCCATATTTAAATTGATTTTTATTTTCATTTAGCTTCCCTTAACGAAAAACATTTACATATATTTAATTAATTTAAGTTTTTATTAAAAACTCCACTCACAATTAAACACAACACGACACCTCCAACCATACACACACACACACTCTTTCCCTCTTTCTCTCTCTATCTCTCACAGACACACTTCCTCTCACTGTGAAACCGGAAATTAATGTTTTGTTAAAAAACCCTTCCTTCCTTAATTACCAACGGATTTAATTTTTCTTTTATTTATATCCTTTACATTTTATTTTGTATTTTGTTTTTAATTTTTTTTTTAAATTCTCTTTTATTTAAAACTTAAAATTTTACAATTACAAATTACTTTAAATTGTATTACTTTCGTTTAGTGTCTTAATATTCGTATTAATTTTCCAATTCTAATTAATCGATAAATATTGAATATAATTTTTCATTACATTTTTAACTCATGTTGCACGCTTTGTGTTTTTGTATTTGTTTGAGTAAAAAAAAATTTAAAGTACAATATAATTTTTTGTTTAATAATTGGCATTTACAAACCTTTTTTCCAGCCTCAAATGTCAAAACGATATAAGAGACAAGAACAAAATTTTTTAACTGAAATTTTTTATTCATTAATGTTATAATAAATTTTCTACAATTTTTCGTATGAAGTTTCCGGAAAATATTCTATTGCTTGTCGCAATCATCTACTTAGATTGTTCTGGCATTAGGGCGCAATCTATTTTAATTTTTTTTTTACTCTTCAGTAACTTGAATTATAATAAAAAAAAGAACAAATGTATGAAATAATTGATGTTCATGTTTCAAAAAAAAAAAAAAAAAAAAAGAAAATATATACATACATACATAATTGACGTTTGGTGTTTATTGTGTTTTAAAACAAGTAAAAATTGTAACAAGTACAGTCGTAATGTAAATTTTTTTCTTCTATTAGAAAAGTAAAATTACTGTTCTTGCGATATTAAAATTATAACTTCTTTAGTTTATATGGTTTGTTTTTAGTTTAAGTTATACAAAACTTTTATCGATTTCATTCTGTTGAACTCTTTTTTCTATCATTGTACTTTTGTAAAAATTTCAGAGCTTATGAAACAGGCTGCTTAACGACTATGCAATTAGTTCGGGAAGGTTCCAAACAATTTGTATAACATATTTCCAAAAGTACTTTTTTTGTGTGGAAAAAGTGTGTTTTGATAAAATTATCATTTAGAAGAAAATACTTTTGTGGGACGTAACTTTTTTACTGAAAACAAAACAAGAGTACCTTTTGCTGACAGTACCTTGTAAAAATATCCTTTTTATAAAATGTCAATTTGTATAAAAAGTACTTTTTTACTAGAATTTAATATTTATAAAAATTACTCTTTTCACACTACTGTGAAGAGTATTTTTTTTTTTATCAAAAGTACTTTATTGCAAACAGTACTATTTCCACAAAACGTACTTGACTTGTAATAAAATTTAACCTTTTTGTAAAAAGTAATTAATTATAAAAGCTACATCTGTATGGAAACTGCCGCATTTTTATGAAAAGTATCTTTTATAAAACCCTTTCCTTATAAGTATCTTTTGATATAAAGTACCTTGTTTTCCAAACATTAGGCTATTCCTTTGAAGTGACTAAGCTTTTTATAGGGAGTACCTTTTTTTGTAAAGTAGCTTTAAAAAAATCCTTTTAACAAAATCTACTTTTCTCAAGAAACGTACTTTACTAAAAAGTGTAATTTTATATAAAGTACCTTATTAAAAAATACCTTTAAAATAAGTAGGGTTAGATAAAAAGTTTCTGTATACAAAAAGTATATTTTTTTCATAAAGTACCATATAAAAAAGTACATTTGAAATTTTTTTAAAATGAGTACATTTTCACAGAAAGTACCTTTTTATGAACACAAACAATTTTTTTTTACAAAATGCACATTTTCACAATCATAACTTTTTAACAAAAAAAAAATAAATATCTATATTAAATACCTTTTGCTCTAAAATAATAATTTAAAAAACGATACCTTTTTATAAAAAAGTACCTGTTTTTATAAAAAAATTAACCTTTGTATAGAGAGTACATTTTTTCGTACAGTAGCTTTTAATTAAAAGTACCTCTCGATGTGGAGAGGTAAGAAAATTCTTTCTTGTTTACAAAAGTTTATAATTAATTTATTAAAATTACTGTTTTATGAAAAGTTACATTTTTATAAAGACTTTTGATAAGCAGCTTTTAGTACCTTTTAGGAAAAATATTTGATTGAAAAGTACGTTTTAAAAGAAAACAACTTTTTTGAAAAGTAACTTTTTAAAAAAAGTAACTTTTTGCAAAAAATATATTTTAACGTACCTTATTAAAAATAATACCTTTTGTATACCTTTGTATACAAAAGTACATTTTCACGGAAAGTAAATTTTCACAAAAAGTACCTTTTTAAAAAGTGCCCTTTTTCAAAAGTACTTTCTCACAAATAGTATCTCTGTACAAAATTAGTTCTTACAAAAAGTACGTTTTACAGAGAGTACCTATAAGGAATAATAATAATATGTACTACGAGTACAATTAACAGAAAATACCTTTAACAGAAATTATCTTTATACAAAAAGTGTAATTTTACACAAGTTAATTTTTTTCAAAAAGTATCGTTTGACAAAAAGTACTTTAAGTAGAAGAATTATTTAAAAAAAAGTACCTCTTTATAAAAATTCCTTTATACCATTACGTACCAGGTACTCGTAAATTAAAAAAAAATTATGTTTTCGAAAAGTGAATTAAAAAAGTGATTCTCACAAAAAGTGCTTTAAAATTTAATTTTTTCCACAAAAAGTTCCACATGCTACCATCATATTTTTTTTAAACAAAAATACAAGTATCGTTGAAAAATTTTTATTGACAATTTTTTCCCCAGTATACGTAGTCCTGTCTGAGGAAAGTAATCATATTATTTGTATTAAATACGAGTGCCATTCTAAAAAGTATTTTTGCAAAACATGCTTCTTTAGAGAAGGTATGATTTGAAATATTAATATAAAATTATTGTTGTAAAGATATTTTTAAGTGACATTTTGAACATTTATAACAAAGAAAGTACTTACTCCCATGTTCACAATGTTGTGACAAAAGAAACACTGTAACGAAATTAACATTTGAAAATATTGTTTTGCAAAATACAAGTTTTGTTTGAGATTTTCGTGATAATATTTTTTTGACAATACCAAAATAAGTGAAAATATTTTACATTTTGTTATTGTCACAGAAGTTTACGGAGCTAGTACTCGTATTAAAAAGTAATATTTAATTTGTTTTTAAGCAGACACTTTTTCTAAGAACTTTAATTCGAAATAATTAATTGCATAGTCCTTAAGAGTAGTTTAATTTATTATTTACTTAAGCTTAATTTGCATTAAACTACTTCATTTCAAAGAGCTGTTGCTAATTTTTTATATTTATAAAAATGTAGTTGCAAGAACTTGGTTTAGTCAGCTGATTGTCTATAAAAAGTAAAACTAAATTTCTTATTTAAATTTTCGTTGCATAAAACAAATAAAAAGCTTTAAAGAACAAATAGTGTACTCTTTAATAGGTGAAGCTGTAGAAGAGATAATAAATATAGCACTCTGAATTGACAGTAACGGTTATTCGGATTATCCGCCACACTTTCATATACAGACCGATATTTTCGGCAGTGCGTACATTGCCATGATGCATAGGCCTGCCCATATCTGTAAAGCTTCCAGCCTCTTCAAAACTTCTTTATAATCTTGGCAGTTCCTTGCACAGTAGATTAATTAGGACGACCATACTCACCACGTAATACTCGAAAAGTGGCCACCACTTTTGAACCACCACCAGACTTGTAATAAATTTCAACTATTTCTGTGGTTGTTAAATAATCCATATTTGTAAATGACAAACCGTTAAATAAATGAATTACATTTAGGGTACGTTGGCAAAAGCATTTATAGTTAAAAAATCGCATAACTTGTCAGCACCGGTTAATGTCAAAAGTGTTTTTATGCAAGTAATCGTCATACCTACTATTGTCATGCACAAGACCATTTATAAGACCTTTCAAGAGATTAGATATTTTTCAAATGCTTTACTACAGCGACATATTCTAAACCAAACGCTAAATAACACTGTTGGCAAGACAAACAACTGAAACAAATGTCTTGCCAACAGTGTTGTTTAGCGTTTATTTTAGAATATGTCGCTGTAGTAAAGCATTTGAAAAATCTCTCATGTCTTGAAAGGTTTTATAAATGGTCTTGTGCAGGACACTAATACCTACCGCTCATCTCTGCAAATGGCGCAGTATATTGTTTTCCAATTCAATAAATACATGTTGCGAATATTACCGAAAAAGAAGACTGGCACATTTGAAAATGATTTTGAAACACATCATCTTAGTAGCTTTTTATCACTTCAAAAGAGTTTTTTTTATTGTGTTTATTTGTCTTCTTTTTGTTGCCAATTATGTTGTTATATCAAATAGATGTTTTGAGTTTCTTTGAATTTTTTTTATAATTATAATTCTGTGGAAATATGTAAAAAGTGCTTAAGTCATATTTCACTGTTTTGCCGGAGAGAACTTTTAAGCGTTCAAGTCGATTTTCAGAAATTTTTTTTTACAGTTAAATTGGGAAACTCTCGGTTTAACATAATTTTTTTTTGCAAACATCGTTTTACAAACTACAAGTAATACATTTAAGTTGAAATATACCAAAGTATAACCTCAATTAAGCTATTATTCCAAATGAGATTAAAATTCTAAAGAAGATAAGTCGCAAACCATAGTGCTATAACTTCCTGAAAAATCACACAAATTAATTGATATTGTGACCAGGCGTACTTTCAAATATGCAGATTATGGGGGCATTATTAACTCAAAACCGGCTTATCTCGACTTAAGGACTTTTTCCTTTTTGCCACAGAATTTAAAAGAAAACTGTCACTTTTGTTGTCATGATTTTTTTTTTAAATAAAATTAACTGACGATTCAAAAATTGCAACTGTGTGCAGATGTTGAGCAGTTGTAAAGTACGATTATATGCAACAGCTGATCACGCATACGCAGTAAAACTTGGCAGAATTGCTGCATGGATGCATTCATTTTCTGGGGGTCAACTCTTTAATAAGAAACGAGGGAAAATCCTTTCGAATTTACATGTCATTAGCATACAAATTCGAAAGCATTTTCTTTCGTTTCGAATTACAGAGTAGACCTCCTGGATTTACGAACGTACCCATATTTAACAGGTGACAGCCTTGCGAGATCGGCGTTTTTTAAACCATTAAATGCATAATCCTGTACGAGTAGTACAACGTCCTCTTAATATAACATGTTTTCCATGCGGTTTCTAGATGAGTTAACATGTAGGGACTGTATGCAGTGATACAGCGAAAATTTTAGATGTAGGTTGCGAAAGTGAGTAGGTTTTTTTGTGTATAATAAAATTTTGGTTCATTGAATTAAAATTATTAAGGTTACCTTAAGGTGAACTAATAAAACTATAAAGTATTTTTTCATTTCGAATTAAATAACAAACTGATAGCAGATAATAGCTATAGCACCATCATAGGTCTCTAGGACAGTCGAATGTCTCCCGAACTTGAAATATTTCAGCTGCAAATATTTAAATTTTGTTTTAAAAAAGTCACGCTTTAATATAAACCAAATAACAAGGAAAACAAATTTTTTTTCCTTAGCTTTAATTTGCTGTCACTTTATAAAGTTTTTTTTGGGTGTAATTGAATGTAGTAAATATGTTCATAATAAAAATTTATAGTTTTTAAATTAAAAAAAGTGACGAAAGTGACTCTATTATTAATATTAATCAAAAGTTGTCACGCGCGAGTGCACGTGAGCGTCTTATTGATAAATTTTTATTTTGCTTTGTAAGAGTAAGTGATAAAAACTTTAAGGATACTAGTGCCCGTTTTTTCAGTTGGTAATCAAACTGTAATTATCTTTAAGTTCTAATTAAATACGAAATTTTGTTTTTCAAGTGCATATTTAGATAATATTTAAATGCCCAACCTTGCGTAATTAAATACTACTTAAGTTGCCATATGTTTTTATGCGTGTGTGGGTGTTTATTGAAAACATACACATGAACATCATGTGGTCGTATTGAAAACATCATGTGGTCGTACTAGAAAGAATTTCGTTTAATTTTCATAAATAGTTTCATATCATGGAAATAAATAGAAAAATGCATTCTGATGTTTCTTTGGTTTCATAAAATGTGTTTTTATGCAATTTTAATTTTCTGCATTTTGATAACCTAACTTTCTTAAACAGCTGTTGTTTGAAAAGCCTTCCATAATACTGGGAAAATTTGCAGTGCTACCGTACTTTCAACGTACACTGAAAAAATTAAATCGTATTTAATTACAACTTAATTTTAAATAAAAATTAGCTTATTACGTACTTAATTTTTAAGTTAAAAACTGGGGGTAAGAGGCAGGTTTCTGAATTTTGATTCCAAAAAAATCATTTCAATCGGTCCTGTAATTAATTATGGCAATAAAACGGGTAAAATTTCCTACAGTGTACTGGAGGTTTGCCCTGTAATTCGAGACGAAAGGAAGTGGAAATGTTTTCGAATTTGCCTGCTATTAACATACAAATTCGATAAAGCTACATATCGCTGCCTTAATATAGAAAGGCCCTAACTCATTATTATTTAGAAATTGAGGTTTTTGTATATTTCGGTAGAAGAACAATTAATGTATCAAAAAAAAATCCAAAAATATTGATTTAAAAAATAATGAATTAGGGCTTTTCTATATTGATGTAACAATAAAATAGAGTGATTTCCGCTTAATGCTTAAAAATAAATAAAGTTGTTCTTGGCGGTCACTACGTATCCGAATATATTTTTGTTGTTGTAGTAAAATACACTAGAAATAAAGCAAAATTAGTGAAATAAATTTTTAAAAAATATTTTATGAAATTTTTTAAGTAGTGGTATATACATATGTATGTAGAGACATTATAGTTACAGAATATCTTTGTTTTTTTTTATTTCATAGAATTTAGGGAAATCAACAGCTCAAAAAGCTCTTTCCATTTTGTATATTTTTCTGTCTTTTTGAACAAAAGAAATTTTCAAAGTAACTATTTATGTTCTATATTTGGTTTTTGTTTAAAAACTTTCATTATTAATTGTTTAAATGTGTGTCTATTATACAAAGATAACTATTGAGAAAAAAATCTTTATACTATTTTTTCTACTTTCTTCTAAATTCTTTAAATTACCTTGTGACTGTGTTGTAGATATTGGTATTGATATAATGATAATATAAATTTTTTAACAAAATGTTTCCGTTTTTCTTTTTATAATATAGTTTGTGTAAAAATGTGATCATTTGTATGATCATAATAAAAATTAAGATTTGTTTTACTTACACTTGGAGTTTCTTAAAGTTAATTTGATTTTCAGTTTTCAATACTTTTACTTTGAAAAACAACAAAACAAACATACGATTTGCACATCAACAAAGTAAAATCAAGGAAATATATTTTAAATATTAATGCAGGTATTCATTAATGATTATCAAAGTTAATGTTGCTTTGGCAGACGAATTTTTTATGAAAAAAATCGAGATCGAGCATATTTAACTTCAATAATTGTTGATGAATACCACTGCAACAGGTTTATTCATAAATGAACAATAAACTTAAAGTAGTTTTAAACTAGGAATTTTTTATGGAAAACTATTTATGAAATGATTATGAAAAAGTCTGTAAATAGTTAAAGAAAATATTTTGATAAAAATACACACACTTATCCACAGAACTTGCCCAAGACGAATTCTGAAACAGGTGACCTTATCAATACAACATGTAAAACAATAAAAGAAACAACATGTTGTTCGTCGGGCTGCAA
The DNA here is from genome assembly GCA_949987645.1 of Tachina grossa. Classification (NCBI taxonomy): domain Eukaryota; kingdom Metazoa; phylum Arthropoda; class Insecta; order Diptera; family Tachinidae; genus Tachina; species Tachina grossa. The sequence continues at coordinate 223,554,906 of OX465274.1, forward strand.
CTAATCACATCTGTTAAAAAACAGCTGACTAGAATAACAATATTAGTGAAATATTTTACTATTTACAACTATCAATAATATGTTTAAAACAAAATTCTACTATCTATCACAAAATAAAGAACAATTTAATTTTTGGCTGACGTTTTTAACTTTTTCCACTTAAAATATATTAGAAAATTCTCTTATGTTTGTTAAGCTTGAGGTCGTTTTTATTAAATTGTAATTAATTTTTTCGATATATCAATTAGTAATTAACAAACTGTTAACGAAATTAATTAATTAACTAATTTTTTCGATATTTCGTTAACAAACTGTTGTTTGAGTTGGAACAGCTGATTATCATCAGGGCTGGTGAGGTCATGTGTTTCTCAATTCGCCTTGATGCTGTTTTATTTATAAAAAACTTTATAGCTTTATAAAGGTTTATAAAATAAAGTTTTTTTTGTGGAAATTTGTTTTATAAACAATTTATAGATAAATTTTTTTTTAAATAAGAATTTATTTAAGAAAAAAAATTCTATATAAGAAATTCTATAATAACAAAAATTAAAAATTTTTAAAACCCCCGATTTTTTTCAGAAAAGATGTTATATCTTCTAAACGGCTTGACCGGTTTTCTTTCTCGATTAAGTCATCTTTCAAACAGAAAAAACTAAATGAAAATCGGTCCAGCCGTTTGGCCTGTACGTGGACATGGACAGACGCACAGATACACAGACACACAGACGCACACTACAAACTTATAACACCCCTTTTATTAGTCGGGGGTTAAAAATGTGATATTAATAGTTTTAAAAATGTGATAAGTTTAGCTGTAAAAATTAGAAATAAAACTCGGTTAAAATAGTTGAAAGAAAAATGAATTGAATTCGATAAGATATTTTTAATTTAGCCGGGATTAAATATTATTTGATTAATTAATTTTAATTTATTTATTATTTAATTAGGTTAAAAATTTACTGCACTTTAGTTCAATATTTTGTTAATAATCTACCAAAACCTCTCTCTTTAAGTCTCTTTAACCTTTTTACCAAGGCGAATTTAAACCAGGTGGGCTCATTTCAACAGCTGATGAACTTGCTCTTGAGTCAAAGTTGACAGCAAGCAATTTTATAGAGTTGCATTTCATATCAAAATGAGTTCATTTTAATGAATTCGCCTTGCTTTCGACTGTATTTTTCTAATTTGAAGAAACAGAGAGTAAAAGCTTAGTGTAAGTGAAAATAGTAACTTTAACAGGAATCTAGTTGTCACTATTAGTTTGAAATACTATTTTGTTTTGTTTTTTTAAAAAGAGTAATTTTTTAATTGAATAAATAAAAAATAAAATGCGTGGCCAGGCATATTGTAAGACTTGTTTGAATTGAAAATATATTACAATCTGCTTTTGAATTCAATATTACTTATGTTTTAGTATAAATATATATTGTAAAGAACAACATTTATTTAACTAACAATCATTTTCAATTGCAAAATTAGTTTTTTTCCCTATAGTAGTTATTATTTCACAAAAATCATTTAAATGACATGCTAAAAAGTAGCAAAAAAAAAAAAAACATAAAAGCCAAACAAGTAAGTTTTTATTGGTAAATAACTCAAACTGCCACAATTATTTGAAACACGTTTTTACACTTCTGCATAAATGACAATTCAATAACAATTTTAACACTTTTAATTTACACACTGCCTCATACGAGTACATGAAGATCTATTATGGCCACATGAAATCAAACATTTTCATAAATTTTCATTTGAAATATAATTAAGACATCAAATCATTCAATCAGTTCAGTTATTCATTCACATTGCATTCACAAGATAATAAGAATTTTTTAATTTTTTTTTTTAATTTTTTTTGTTTCTTTCATTTTGTCTTTTGTCTTTTCTTTCTATTCAACACATTTTAAGTAGAAATATATTTAATTAAATAACTAGTAAACATATGTATGTATTTTTGACACCAAAAATGCATGAAAGATGATGAATGCATTTTAATTTTATAACTATTGTTGTTGTCTTGCAGTCGTAGTTCGATGATCTTTTGGTATTTGTAGACTGTAGTGAGATAAATGCATGTACTTTATTGATATATGATAAAATGGAGCAATTAGTAAAATGAAATTAGAAAAACTTATATTGATTGGGTTGAATAAAATTAGAGCGATGGGCGGCAGGCGTATATTATTTTCAACTAGGACAATGACGTTTCCAATAACCATAATTAAAATATGAATGTAAAAAGTTTTCAATGTGATTTATCTTGGGCAAGGAAGGAATTTATTTCACCCCAACTGTATGGCTGCAATTTCGATGTCGATTTGGAGCCACCATGCATGCGGATTCTAGGCTATGACATTACTGATGATGTTGAATATGATCAATCCAGTTGTAAGTGACAGTTGTCCTGTTTCCATCTATAATCAGCTATTGCTGACTAAATTTGGCTATGAGATGCACCTTATTTTGCGGAGGCACTCATTAGCAAACACCTATAACTTTTGGATATTCCGGGGTGCAACGTTCCAGCCTCTTCTCTGATATTCGTTAATTGTTGCAATTTGGCAAACGTATCGTCGAAAGTATGTGTCATGATACAAATATCATTTGTGTAGTAAATATTGAGTAATTTACTATATCAATCTGCATTGTTTAATTTTTTTACATTCAATGGGAACTGATAGCGAGACAACAATTTCACGTGACCTCCAGGAAGGGCATGCAAACTTTTTGGGAGCAAACGTTTCACTTCTTACTCACAATAGGGGTGAAACTTTTAATAATGTCTTCGTAGAAACCCTTTAAAAAAATTTGGCTTCAGCTTCGTCATATCAATTTTATTTCTTATTTTTCCTCCTAGAGCAAAAATGTGTAGGAGGAGGCCTTTGAGACACAGGGGCATGCTATCTAAGGCTGTTAATGTGAAAAACAGGGATTTGCTAAATTTGTGCTACAGACTTGTAAACACTGATCTTAGGACTAATCTAAATAATTAATAGGGGAACATGTTTTTGTAATCCCTTTTACGCTGGTACCACTGTACCGATTTTAAAAAGATTTATGTATATGGTTTTAAAGGATTTTCCGTACAGATGTGCATAATCTATATTTTGTTGATATCGGTTTAGTATCTTGGGAGCTATAGCGTTTAAAGTTGCTACTACTATATGCAAACATATTACAAACGCATTTATTAGCTTACAAGTAAAAAAGAAACAAAACATGAGTGTGTGTATGTGTGTGTGTTTGTACCCTGAAGTAAATGTCGATGGTGAAAATGTACTGAGTCGTTTTTGACTTTGTCACCAGTACTACTCATCAATTATTCCCCAATACTCTGTGCTATAGACATTTAGCATGTGCTTGTCATTGAAATTCTACTAGTAACACTAAAACAATTGACTAGATAGTGAATTCATAGTTCTTATGGGAACATGGATACATACCAACCAGAAATTTACTGGTACATTTCTATACCTTAATTTATGTATATTGACAAGTTGTTGTAAAATCCACCAGAAATACACCACATCTGTTTTCTCTCTTTATTTTATACTGACGAATAAAAGAGAAATTGTAGACAATGTAACTACTACTAGAGTTTTAGTGTTGACATAAAGACACTTGGCCCCAGTCTGACTGCAGGGTAGTATTTCTCTTGATCGAACAATTTTTTTTCTCTTATTTGTTGTTGTATGAAAGCCATACATCAGCGATGCCAACTTAGTGCTTTTGGCACTATTTTTATTGCTTTTTGAAGACTCAAAGCGCCAAATTTTGAGCATTAGTGTCAAACTAAGAAAAAGCCCTAAGTAGTGCTTTTAAGAAATTTGTATATTTCTTAAAATTACTTTCATAAAAACTTGGAGTATTTATTTTTTCAGTGTGAAGAATACCTTTTTCGTCTGATGTATTTCATTAAACAGAGAAAAGCTTCGCGTTAGTGCTTTTTACGCTTTTTAGATCTCAAAATTACGTTTTTTGTGCTTATTTTAAATTTTAATGTGCTTTTAGAGCCAAAAAAGTTGGCATCACTGACCATAATACTTAAAGGAAGAGAGTTGAATAAATTGAATTAGCTTGGTTAAAGGGATTTTGTTTATGCTTTTTTAATTTCATGTATTATTTTAATTATGGTTGCATATGTATGTCACTATGTGTGGGGATGTGTTTTAATAAATTTTTTATGACGTTTGGATACATTTTCTTTGAATCTTAATAAAATTATTTACATTTTGATTCTAGAATACAGACGATTGTGTCGTCCGTTTGGTATATCTAGTTTAATTTATTTTGTGATGACAAATGAGACAAAATTTCTAGATTCTCCTTGTATTAGTTTTATAGATATCTCGAAATAATTTTTTTCTCTTTATGGGAGGTGGCACATCCACAGTTTAATTTCGGATTTTTTTTTGTATGACAACCCACATTAAAAATAAATTCACTTACACAATATATAAAAATTTTTGCTGAATAAGCTGTACAGATATTCTGGAATAAAATAAATTTGTATGTGCCCCGCCTACTTAATTTATTCCAGCAATTTGCTTTAGACCAATTAATAAAATCAATGGAGCTAATCCCACAAAATGTCAGGTCTTTTAAAGTATTAGTTTGCAAAATAGTTTTAAATAAATATTTTCTATGTATGGGAGGTGCCACGCCTTTTTTTCAAAAGTTTAAAAAGAACTACTCGCACAAGACTTCAGGTCCTTAAATACATTAGCTGTATAGATATCCCGAAATAAATTACATATATTTTATATGGACAATGTCACTCCTACGCAAATTAATCCAACGATTTGCTTTAGAAGCATTCATAGCATCAGGTGTTTTACCGTATTAGTTAATATTTGCCATGTATAGGAAGTGTCACGCCCACTTTTCCACTACATACTTAAAATTATATAAAAAGAGTTTTCGCACAAATCTTCAAGCCTTTTGCTGTATTAGTTAAATATATATCCATATTGGAAGTGTCACGCCCACTTAAAATATTAAAAAAATAGCAGTTTAGGTGCCCATTATGTCTATTGAATTTACCAAAGTCTTTTACTTATAGCAAGCTCTTTATTATCATGCTCAAACATTAAATTTAAGATGTGAAAAATTGATTAAATGATGGACTCTTTTTCATCAGGCGAATGAAACTTATTTTTATTGTTCGTTGTAATAATTATATACATAAGAATTTAACACTTTGATTATTGAGCCAGTATACTGTCTTCCAGTCTTTTATCGTTCGCTTACAAATTGTTTGTAGAGTTGAAATATGTACTTGTATTAATTTTGTTATGAACTAAATGAGAATTCAAGCATATATTTTTATACACACTGAATGACCTCGCGCAGTTTACGAAACTGAACATACTTCCAATATATTTATTTTATTAAAAGTTTACTTAATGAACTTAGTGAATGTAGAAAATATGCACTTAAAAATACTTTGGGAGTCGTGAAAACGTATTTGCTAAATATTGATAAGGCATTCCAATATTTAAAAATTCACAATATTAAAAAAAAACTTTCATTAACTCATGGATGGTTGATGCCCAAATCGCCTGTCGCCCTATTTAAAAAACCATTATACAAATTTAAGTACTTTTATATTAAAATTAAAAAAAAAAAATGTTAAAATATTATTATTTTTTAAGGTTTTGCTAATTGCCCATCAAATATGACTCTTTAATAATTTTTTTTTCGATTGATGTGGTAAAATTAAGAATTAGTTTTTATAAATACTTAATATATTTTAAAATAAAAATTAATATTAACAAATCCATGAATGTGTTTTTTATGGGGTAGCAGACTAAAATACTTTTACAAAAAGTTTTAACATAAAACAAAAACCCACATATTTTGTTGCATCTTGTACACCTTTATTATATTTTTTGAATTATTTAGTTTTCTTTAAAATTTATCCTCCCACAATTTAGAAAAAACTGCTTCTAATCTGCTTTTCCCTACAATTATTTACTTAAATTTTTTTCGTTTTAATTTTATTATAAAAACTTAATAAAAAAAAATACAAAGTAAATGTGCCAATTTATTGTTAATTTATTAAATATTTTTTTTTATTTTTTATGAATTTTAATTTCTGTTTTCTTGTCTCAAATAAACGATTTATTTTGCCAATTAAATTTTTTAATTCAAATAAACAATACAGAAATACAAAAAATATTACAAAAACACATGAAAAATTAAACAAAAGTAAACAGCTAAGATTAATTAATTTAAAGCCTTTTCCTCTTTGTCGTTGTTTAAAAAAAAGGAACTGATTTCGTTGGTTTCATTTCGTGAACTATAACTAATGAATGAATGCTTAAACGGAAGCTTTTTTATTCCAACTAATTTCGTTCAATTTGTCTTATTAACGATATAGAGGAAAAAGTTGACAAATTTAAGAATTCTAAAATGATAATCATTGAAATAATTGCAGCATAATTTATAATAATAATTGTAATAATATTTCGATATTTTGAAAACAAAAACAATTAAAAACTCATTAAAATATCTATCTATTAAATTACAAATTTAACTGACTGTCCTTCGATGTCGAACGAAAACGTTAGATCGATTATTTATATTGAAAATAAAAATAAATTTTCTTATTATGTTGTTGTTTTCAATACAAATTGTCAATCAAATATTTTCTGTGTGGGAAAGGCCATAAAAAGTAATAGAGCATTGCCTTCAGAAAAGAGAGCAGAGATGGAAATGTTGCCATCTTTGTGCAATTCCATTTTAATAAACCTGCTCTACATGCTTTAATAAGTTTATAAACAATAGCCCAATTCACAATCTTGTGCAAATTGTCTTGCATCGTTCAATGCAGCGATGCCAATTTAGCGCGTTTCGCGCTAGATTTAGCGCGTTTTAACTATGCCAAACGCGTTTTTTCCGTCTTAGCGCGTTTATTAAAAAAGCGCTAAATTAGCGCGTTTTGAATAAAGTCAATAATATCATTTAAGTTCAATATTTTTTTAACTTTTTTTTGTATAAATTTAACAATTTTCTAATATCCAAAACTCTGATAAAATTTTTTAAATTAGTTAATGATTCAGCTGTCGCAAACAAAATTCACTTGACTGTGGTTACAATTAAAAACGCATTTTAATAATGTAATGGCAAATATTTTGAAATTTCACAACTAAAAGTATTTACTACATACAATGACCCAAAAAATGTACATAACTTATAAAGCATCTACTAAAGCTGAATTACGAAAAGTATTTAAATCGCAAAACTATTGGACAATTTATATGTTGTTACAAGGTTTTACAAATAAATTAAAAGTAAAAACTAAGGATTTCGATTGTTTGGAAGGCGATTCTGATTCTGGGGGCAAATTATTGCACTCGTTACCGAACGAAATTACGAAATATTTCAATAGAGTTTATATGGAAACATTTTAAAATTTCGAACCGTATCGAATGCCGTAATTTGCCTCCTGTATTAGTTTATTAAAACATAATGTCGAGGAAGCAATATTGCAAAATCTGAAAAATTAATTGTGATACGAGTACTAATACGTACATCGACTTTTATTCAAATTTAATTTAGCGCGTAGAAAATAGCGCGTTTATGCTATAAATATTTGATAATGCTGTAACTTAGCGCGTTCTAGCGCGTTTTGAGAAGGGTAGTAGCGCGTTTGAGTTATAAATAGTTGACATCGCTGGTTGCATGTGCAAAATGGTATAGTATATTGATACTCACCACTTAACAATTCTTAGTGGTGAGTATCAATATACTATACCATTTTGCACATGCAACGATGCAAGGCCATTTGCACAAGATTGTGAATTGGGCTAATATATTTTAAATATTTATGTGCATTTTTATCCTTCCTGAATAAGTTTATTAACAATTTTGATCCGATTTGCTTCTTGTTTGTTTATAAAGAAACTGAAACTTCAAGAAATTTGTTATATGCGATTTATTTTTATTTTCCCATAGTAAGAGGCTTCTTTTGAAATTTTGTCTCAAAAGAAGCAAAAAAAAGTTTCATATAAGGATAATTATGCTGTGACGGTTGTGACGATGATACTCACAAATTGTTTTTTAATTGAAAGATTTAAAATTTATGGTTTAGAATGTAAAGATACGAGTATTAAAAATATTTGAGGCTAGGCAAACACTGAAAGGCATCAATTTATGCACAGAAGTACCATCAGAAGGTTGTGACGGGTGTGACCTTCTAAATCTCTGTTTTAACAGAATTATATGTAAAATCTTCCCTAAAACGTAAAACGCACACAATATTTTTTATGTAGTATATTAAATACTTTCTGTTTAAAAAAACAATTAAAAGAAAACCTGTTTTGTAAAATGCGACGGTGACCTAGTTTTAAAACACGAGAAATTTGAAGAAATAAAACTTTTTATTGACTTCATTCATATAAACAATATGAAGGAATTATTATTCTTGTGTTTATTGGAGGCACCAGAGATTCAAAGAGTAGCTCTTTGAAGAGTGGCTCAATAACAACACTTATTTTTGTTGGAATACAAGGAAAGTTACTTTTAAATTTAGCGATTGCCTTATTAATGAACGCTGTAGTTTAAAAGCCATTTCAGACATACTCAAAACGTTAAAAATTTCACTTTCATACATTTTCCGGTGTCTGCTCTTTCCTTATCTTTACCGGTCATGTTTTCCTTTTTCCTCCTATTATTTCGTTTCCTGTCCTTTTCACTCTCTGTTAAAGTAAATGCAGCTTATATTTTTCTTAATTTTTTTTTATTTTTGTTTCTTTGTTCCTGTTTTATCATTATAAAAACCTCTTCAGCGTTGGTATGCCGGGTGTGACCAAATATTTCTTACAACTCACGAATTACTCTAATATTGAAGTGGAGATTTACAAAATTTTATTATATCATTAATTGCCCTTACTTTATTATTGTTGGAAAGTATAAAGTATTGATTATATTGATTAAATTTTATTAAAAATTTTTAATTTTTATTGTGACGGGTGTGGCTGAAATTTTTATTATATCAACTTATCCACAAAATAATAATTTTAAGACATACAAAGTCGAAAGTTCAACAAAAAGCAAACAAGAGTATATATAGTCTTTACAGAGATAAGGGGTTTTTATTGCAGGAAACTTTAAACAAAACCAAATACACAAATATGGAGAGCAGCATGTCCAGTTTATACGTATTTCAAAGCGTTTCTAAATTGATAAAAATGGAAAAATATTTATATTTTGAATTGGTCCATAATTGTCATTAAAAATAAGTAACTTAAACAAAAATTATGGCGTAAATTCATGTAATTAATTAAATGTGTGAGATACTTAATTTTTAAATCAGTTTTATTATAAAATTAAAAATACATCTATTTAGAGAACATAAAAATGTGCCAAAAAATATTTCAATGATTATCATTACAAACAATTTTCTTGCGATATTTTAATTAAAGAAAATTAAAATTAAAATAAAAATCTATACAAATAACCTTTAACAACAAAACACTTATAACCACTTCAACTTAATCCACCCATAACTATGCTCATCTTTTGCTTTAAAAAATAAAAAGAAAATATTCAATATAAAATACATTTTAAAAACAAAAACACACACACTCACTCACTTAATGTATAACAAATAAGTTTTTTTTTTTTAAATTTATATAAAAATAACTTCTAACACTTATTAAGAATGCAAATGAACTAATTGATTTTCTTTCTTTCCACTGTTTGTTTTAAAATGATTTCCCATGTAAAATCAATATAAAATTAAAATTGTAAATGAAAAACAAACTAAATAACAACAAATGGGGAAACACATTAATCACTGGATGTTTGGTCGTCATTCATATTTACGTTTAACAATTACAACAATGATGACGTTGCTGCTGCCAATGATGACGTCGCTAATACAATAAATAAAACAAACTTCCAACCCATCCTAACAAATCAGGCATATAGTGGTTTGTGGTCACATCACCTATGAGTCGGTGTCACATTTTCTGAAGGATTTCCTGCACGAAGATCGTGAAGATGTCGATGTTGAAGTGGTATTTTTGCATCGGTAAGTTTTACACAAATACGCCTTCCTTTATTATTTCATTATTATTATTAAAATAGCAATATACATACATATATAATTTTTAATAAATATCTCTATGAATATGACATGAAAAAAATGAAATATGAAATTATGAATGTATGTGTGGGACTAATTGTTTGCTTCCTTTGATGTAATATGGAACATCAAAGAGAAATATAAACCCTTTTAAAATAGATTGTGGTGGAAAGAATATGTTTTTTTTTAATTATTAAAAGGAATTTAATACACACACAAGTGTTTCTTTAAAATATCTATCAAATGTTTTAATACAAGTCGCAAGTAACAGTGGGACGGAAGAGGTAAAAATTTCATTAATATATTTAAATTATTGGAAAGTGATATTTGGACCATTAACTTTTAAAGAAAAAACAATCCAATGCTTAGATTAGGTGAAAGAGGTTAGAAGAAAAGCTATATTATTCCCCCTTATTGTGAATCGCGTCTTTGACGTCACTTCAAAACGACAGTAAAAATTGTCACTTGTCTACTCTTTGTCGACAAAAATTGACTACCATTAACATGCTCGATTCATCTGCAAAGCCTTAGAGATTGGTAATAGATTGTCAATAAGATTCAAGTGTTGCCGATAAAGAGTAGACAAGTGACAATATTTACTGTCGTCTTGATGTGAACTCGACGACGCCATTCACAATAAGGGGAATTATATTGGCATATTATATATACAGAAATAAATAAAAAAAGAAAGAAAGAACACCCGGTTATAGCTTTTCTCCTTACTTATATAAAATTAATTTCATGTGTGAAATAACAATGCAATAAAATTATATTATATGATGTAAAATTTTATGTAAATATTTCAAAACGGTTGTGTTCTCTAGTTTGTGCTCATGTGCAAAAATAATACAAAAACAAATTGAGCAATCGTTCTCATTGTTTTTGTTTCACTCACTTCAAAGAACGAAACAAAACAAAATCAAAGAATTTGTTTCGTTTATTTTCATACTCCGCTTTGAAGTTCAAAGAAATCAAAACAAAAATAAGTTTATAACTGTAATAGTGTCGAATATTTTTGTTACGAAAATCACGTCCTAACTCCTGTATTGCACAATAAATAGCAAAGCTATAAAAGTCATAAAAGTCATTGAATCATAATTTTATGCAGCATAATTGTCAAAGAGGATACACTCTGCTCTTTATATTTCGGACAGAAATGAAAAAACCCACACAAATTAATTATATAATGCATAGACGTTCAGATATAGTTTATATTGGTATTTGATCAGAGAAATGGGACCCTGCAGTGAACAAAAACCAGCCAATTTAAATATTTTTCATGCTATGACAAAATCTTCCGCAGTATCCTAGTTCTCAAGACTATATCGCTCATTTAGTTGACCAACGTCATAGTTGAAAAAGAAAATAAACAAAAACGATTTTAAAGTTTTCAGTTTACACACAATATTAAAACCAAGCGAAAATTTTTTTCTCTCTTAAGATTAAAAAAAATTCTCGTTTTGAGTTATGAAGTTGTTCAAGTAAATGAGCGTTATGTGAAATTATTATATTAATATATTTACCCTTATTCCAGTTTTCAACTTCGTAGTCAAGTCAATACAATATCAAAAGATTGGGGCTTGTCTACTCGCTCTCCAAATCAACTTTGGGCTATTGACACTACATTTCTGTTCCTCAAGGTCTAGAAAATAGCATGAGCCTATTCAAAGCTGTCAGCTGTCAGCTGTTTTCGACAACGTGTACAGACCCGAAGTTTTTGGTATTGTATTGACGTGACGTAGAAGTTGATAACTGGCGATTATACACTTTCGATAACGAGCTGATTCTATCACTTTTTCCAGTTTGAGATTATGGCAATCGTTATCGAACAATGTAATAATATGGTTCAATATCGAATGCCATAATCTCAAACTAAAAAAAACGTGATCGAATCAACGATTAGACCCCAGCTCTGTCAGGTATTTTTATAGTTTGGCAAGTACGGACTTATTCGAACCACATGCATGCATATTTTTGATGCCACGTGCCACTGTACTTTCGATACACTGATTGAACAATTAGTCCCATATAATACAAATTAAATATAATATAAATTATACTAAATTTTTTTTATTAATATTTGTTTAAATTATTTGAAAATAAGTAATTATTGCATAATTTTAATACATATTTACGTTTATAAATATCTATAAATTTAATAATAAGCTTAGCAAATACGTATAAAATACTTAAATATTTTATGAGTTTATTCTTTTTATGTTTTGGTATTTAAATAAAAAAAAAAAATAAAAACAAACAAATAACAAATATGTAATTATAATTAATATTGACCATATGAACAAAAATAAACAAACGTTTGATTGAACAAACAAATAATAAAAACCAACATGTAGCAAGGAGCCAGATCTGGAACTAGAAGGATTATTAAAACGTCATTATACGACAGTGGCGTTTTTTCAGGGAACCATGATGAATGCCGTCGATTTGGAACGAGTCAAGGTACACACCTTTAACACATACAAACACTTACACACACACACTCACTCACATTCAAATAAAACAAACCAACAAACAAACAGACAAAATTTATTAAAAAAAAATTAAAGAAGAAACACAAATTCTCTGTACCTACAACAATTATTCTCTTGATATATGAACATACATAATTAAATAATTTACATTACAAAGTCTTCAACAAATTCCCTCAAAAATGTTATACTCGTCATATAATTATTTGAAAGTCCAAGGCCTGTGCAACATTTTGACATTTCAAAGAACATCATAGAAATTCCCTAAACACTGTGGTTTTCCTTTTTTTCCATAAGCAAGTTTACTACATTTGCCTTCAGTTTTGAACAAAAAAAAAAATAAATAAAAATGAATTATCTTGTTTAAAATAAATTTGCACTGGAAATTCCCGTTTAAAAATATCAAAAATGTATTTAAATAAAACAGTTTTTTGTCTTTTATAATAAAGATTAAAATGCAACGTTTTTTTTTTTGATCAAGTTTATTTTCTTTTTAGTTTTTAAAAATCTGGCTTTTTCAGCAATATTTGCATTGTGGCTCTTAGAGGGCATCAGGCTTATTTTTAAAAAAATTTCAAATCATGATTTCAATATTTAGTGTCCGTTTTTATTTCGTTTGATTTAAAATATTTTTCTTTTATTAATTTTTTTGAATATTTGCAGTAAAGGTTTGCTTTAATTCCTAGATCTTTATATAACTTATAAATACCAAAACAAAATTTAGTAAATATTTTCCAACTTTTTCTTTTCTTTGAGTAACGTGCATATATATTTTTTTCTACTATGTGCTTTGGAAAATTTTCAATGCTTCAATGGAATGAATTTTATTATAGAGAATTAATTCAATTAATATATTAATTTTTTCAAGACTTTTTTTTCTTAGATACTTAGATTGTTTTCATAAATATATACCACTCTTCTTTTTTAAATAGGCCGTTTGACTTTTTTCTTACAAGTAACTTTTCTAACCTACATTAAAGTTTGTTAATCGATAGAATTTCTTTGTTATAATTTAAGTATTTAATTTTGGATTATTTATTAAGTAAATTATGTATGTAGTAAATAATAAAGTTTTATTTTACGTATTTTATTAAACTTATATTAAATAAACTTTATTTCTGTTCATGTAGATAAAACACAAATATGTATAAAAAAATGAATTTTTAGTGAAGTGTGGCTAAAATTTAAAAAACCCACTCCAAAAGTATTATATAAAAAAAGTCATACATAAATATTGAAATAAAATTTCTAGCGCACAAACATTACTTAAACAAATTTATTCGTATAATTTATGTCCGATAAAACTGTTCCTATGCTTTTTTTAAATTATTTTGATTAAAATTCTTATTTTTTTAAATTATTTTGTTCGAATAATTATAATCGAGTAATTTTATTCGAGTAATTTTAACCGCATTATTTTATTTGGCAATCTTTATGCAAATACAGCATTGAATTTTTCAGAACAACTTTTTCGATTATATATTATTTTCCTAACTTTAATTCGTTTGTTCTTCTTTAGCCAAATTCTATAGAAAGATTTAATTGGAATAAAAATTCTGAAGTCCATTTCATAACGATTAATTTATTAAAAATAAGTTTTATTCGAGTAATTTTAATAGAGTATTTCCAATCGATTTTTTTTTATTAGGAAATTTTTATTCGAATACATTTTGAAACAGTGACTTTTTCGAACAAAATTTATTCGATTAAATATGATTATCTTAACTTTTATTCAAGTGTTCTTCTTTAGCCAAATTCTTAAGAACTATTAATTTCGAATAAATGTTCTTAAGAGCATTTTATAATGAATATTTTATAAATACTTTAGCCAGACATCATTCTATTTTCAATTAGTTAATTAGTTTAATTCGAGTAATTTTAATCGAGCAATTTTAAACTAATCATTTCATTACGAAATTTTTACCCAACTAAATTTTGCAACAATGACTTTTTCTGAACAAAATTTATTCGATTAAATATTATTTTTTTAAGTGTTAATTTTTTTCGAGTAACTTTGATTGAATCATTGTATTAGAAAATTTTTATTCGATAACATTTTATTAGACAAGACTGTTAACAAGTGAAAATAATACGAGTTTTTTGCTCTAAATCGAAAACGAAAAAATCTAAACAATAATATTGCTATTTATTTATTATTCAAAATACTGTTAATAATTTTTTGGCGCCTGAATATTAATCAAATAAATATAATGGAATATTTTTTTTTTTCAAACAAAATTATTCGAAAACAATTTCTAGTGACAGTTTTCCTGGAATATTAATTTTGTTTGAATAATTTATTCGATTAATTTTATTAGAATATTTTTATTCTATTAAATTTGTTCATATAAATTTTAACGGAAAATATTATTTAACTATTTTTTTCACATTAAAATATTAACTGTTTCAAGAAATTTCGCTAATAGAAGAGCTTTTTCGTTAAGAAACTTGTCAGTATACATATTTCAATCAAAAAATTATTGAGAAAAGCTAAAAAACTTATGTTTATAGAAAAACTCTTAAAATGTTATTGAGAATTAAAAGATGACAATAAAATTTTTTACTGAAAGTTGTCACATTCGTTACAGCAACGAGGCATAAATCATAACATTTAGTATGAATGTTGCATTTCATTCTGGGATTGAAATTCATAATATTTTATTAAAACGAAATTATCTTTGAGTTTTAGCCACACTTCACACTAGGTTCCCGTCGTTCCTACAAGGAGCCTCTTATGTTAGATTTTAAATTGTGTAATATTAAGGTATTTTATTATAATTTTAAGTTTAAGAAACATTTTATTTAAACAAAATTCAATCAACATATTTTTGTAAATTTTTTATTTTAAATAAAAAAAAAACCTACATTAAAACGTCCAATTTCTTGCGCCATCCACCACAACCTGATTTTGTAAAAAAAAACACTATCTTAAACAAAATTAACAAAACCCACTGAATCTGGAATAAAATAATAAAAAAAATTCATCAAAATCGAACAAAATTACAATTGAAATTCTATTCATTGTAAATGATTTTACACACCCAAAATTTAAAGAAAACCACCCGATTTGGAACTAGAAGGTTTATTTAAACGCCATTTTACAACAGTGGAATTTTTTCAAGGCACTATTATGAATCCCATCGATCTGCAAAGGGTTAAGGTAATAGTTATTATTTCTGTTTAACTCATTTGTGCTAAAACTATCAAACAATCAATCAATCAGTCAATCAATCGATCTATTACTGTTGTTCTTTTTGTGTTTCCTAATTAATTTCGCATTACATCTGCAATTAAAACACAAATTCGAAAACCATACTCACTGTTTTAAAAATTCACAAAAAATATATACTTATATACATAATTATATAAAAACAAAACTTTGCTGTCTATTAAAAAAATAATCAATTACAAATCTATTCATTTTTGTGTTGTCTAAGTGTTAAATTTTAAACCAAATTTATTAACTTTAATACTTTAATACAATTACAAGCCAAATAGTTATGTACATCAAACAAACACTTAACATATTACATAAATGCTTACATTTTTCAACTTATTACAATTACATACTTCTCTTATTAGTTATAATACATGTTTACTGTTACTTAACTACTACTACTACCACTCGTATAACACTACTATTTACACGTATTACACGTATTACATACATATCGCACATTCAGTTCAGTAGTGACCTAACTCAAAAAATTAGTTTTTTAGTTAATAATGCAGAATAACAATGCATTACGTATTTTATCTTGCATAAAAATTTCATATAAATAGCTTGTGCTATCACCTCCTGAGAGAAGAATATATGTTCATGCCTTCATTGAGTTGTAGGTAAATTGAAAACATTAAACGTGTTTTCTGCAAAACTAGTTGTTTTGAGTTATGACACTGTTGAATTGGATGTGCGATATGTATGTATGTATGCTTACATTTTTATACAATTGCATTTCTTTATCCTATTCCATAAACGTTGCTGCCAATTGCAGCCAATAATAAAGAGCCAACAATTTCAAAAGTTTTATTTTTTATTCTTTCTCCCAAGTTAAAAACTTTTAAAATTATTACTTTATTATTGATTTCTTCTACAAGTGTTCATTGCAGTGTGTTAGTTTTATTTCACTTGGTTTTTAGT
Organism: Tachina grossa; assembly: GCA_949987645.1. Lineage (NCBI taxonomy): Eukaryota > Metazoa > Arthropoda > Insecta > Diptera > Tachinidae > Tachina > Tachina grossa. The sequence goes on from OX465274.1 coordinate 223,571,629, forward strand.
TTTCTCTTATACATTTCAACATTTACAGTTGTGTTAAAAATAATAGGCGGTAAAGTCTGTTAGTCTGGCAACTTTCAAGGCACGCTTATGTTAACGGTATTTTCAATAGAATGTGGGGAGAATCTTGTAAAGAATATTACGTGTTGAATGTAATTTATTCATTTCTATATTTCGTTAACTGAAATGCAAAATCACGTAAATTCAATTTTTTACATCTGAAATTGTGGTTGTAAAGAAAATAAATGTAAAAAACCAACAACAGCTTTTCAAGAATAGAGTGAAAGTTTAACATAATAGTTGATCTAAAAAAATTTTGAGTAAAGGTTCACTGGTGATCTAAAGTGAAATGCGCACAGGATCCAACTGATGAGACCCCTCAATAATCAATTTCAATGTATTTTTAATAAAAAATATTTTACTGAATAAGTAAACTAATAATTTAAAATTATAAGGGCCAAATTTACAGTCATTAGTTAATTATTAGTAAATTAAAATGATAACTATTGTTTAACTAATACTTCATATTCACAGTGTAGTGTTTAACTAAAGTTCTTAATATGAGCAAAGAATGGTAGCCCTATCAAAAAATTAAGTTTCACTATTGGCAGCTCTGTTATAGCATATGGTTTTTGTTTACATTTGATATATTTGCGGTATTCACAAGGGTGTCTTAAGTGTCCTAAGTGTCATAATGTCTTAACATAGTTTAAAAAAATTGTTGTTGTGGCTCAAACAAAACGGTCATAAAGTAATAAGACTTTCTCAGCTATGTTTATTGTTTGTCATAACTACACGTAGAAATGCGTGAGAGTTTACCAAAGGAATTGAGGGAGAGAGAGAGTAAAAAATGTACAAGGAATTAAAACCAAAATACAAATAAGTACAATATTTATAAATGTAAATTGTAAGGGGTTGCTCACAGCAGTCATATATTTTCGTTTTATAACTTTAAAACGTGTTAATTTATGAGTACCATTTGAATACCCCAATTATTTATTAAAAATGGATACAACAGTGCTCGACCGCCTAACTTTATCGCACAAGATATTGAATTAGTGCTGAAATTGGTTCGGAAAAACCAAGATATAATAGAAAATAAAATATTATTTATTTATTTATTTATTTAGTACATATTATACAAAGTATGTAAATTTGTATAATATGGTGTTTCACAAGCATGGGCAGAGTAACTAGACCATATGCCCAAGATGGTATTAACAGTATTTTAAAAGTTTTTGTGACTGACTGTACACGACCTATGCCTTCACATAGGAAGTAGCAGCGTGGTTGTTAAAGAAATTCCACAAAAAACCGCAAGATTATACGGTTATCTGTGTCATATCAGTCAACCAGTGCGAGCGAGACGAAAAACTCTCGAAGGCCAAACAGCACCTCACTTAAGAAATAATTACGATGACGCGAGAGATGTTCCTCAACCCAGACACAGAATACACAGAAATGAAGAAAGTGACAGGTAAAAAAAGCTCCAATCAGGTTTTTGTTAAAATTCATGGAAGAAAGAGAAAAGCATATTGTATTTGATACTGTAGTGTATTACTACTTACCAATTAACACAGCTAATAAAAATGTATTGCACTAGAAAGACGTAGCAAAACAAAACCGACGACAAAATTTGAGGGAAAACGAGACAAACTGAAAAATACCCGTATCTTCCGTCTCGTGACACTTCTGTATGTTTTGTGACCCAGAGCTGCTTAATGACTGAGAAAATAAAATAAAAAGAATGTATTACAGCTAAAAATAAGGAAGATGCTTGATAGTGTATAAAATGTGTATAAAAATTTTCACAATGCAACAATACTAATTAAGCTTACAACGAATTAGCTGTTGTCTAACTATTTGTTAAGCAATAACATTTGGCGGTTTAACTAATGGTAAACAAAGAGCTGCGAATCAAATATTGATTAAACTATTTTTATTAGTTAACTAATGACTGTAAATTTGAGACTAAGTGCCTTAACAAATGTTAAACTTAAATTGTAACTATGCCCAAAACAACATTAACACTTACATATTTCAATTTTATGTATGATGTATTATTCAATAATTAATAAAAAATGCGATTTCTTATTTTGTGTTAGTTATGTGGTTTTGCGTTTCAGCTAAAAAAGTTAAGTTGTTCAAAAAAATAAGGGTACAACATATTTTTAAATAAAATTTGTTTAAGCTTCAGGAAGTGAACAAAGTACGAAGTAGCTCAAAAAATATTATTATGTAAATAATCTTAGTTTTAGTAACTGCGTAAGTATAAGAGTATATGAGTACATAATTGCAGCACAAAAAATTTATAAGCTCACATATCTCCTTTCAAATAACTATTACTATAGTCAATTCCAACAACCAAGTGTATTTGTAATTCATTAATGCAAGAAACTTAAGTTTTCTACAACTGTGTATTGTGAGTATTGAGTGCACGTCATACTTATACTCGAGCTATGCCTATACACAGGGTATGGATATTTATCCGGACAAAATAATGATATTCAGAATATTTATTCAAAATGATTAAAGTAAAATGGAAAATTTTCTTTAGATTGTTGAGAACATTAATCAGATAATTAAAAGGCAACATTTTTTATAAAAATAACCTTTAAGCAACTAATATTATTCTTGAATTTTGTTTCTTAAAATTTCCAATAAAAAATTGTTATTGATAAATTTATATCTGGTAAACATTTAGTTGGCAACGTTTTTAACACAGTCGAGAATTATTAAATCGCACTTTCCATCCATGGCATGCAATCTGTTGAACAGAGTTACCATTTTAGCATCTTACGTTTCTGGCAGCACAGAAATTTTAAGTGTTTGTAAATTAAATACTCCTGTATTTACTCATGTGTAACCGAATAAATACTCAGAGTATTTTTATACTCTGACATGCAATCTGTTGAATAGAGTTACCATTTTACCGTTTTACGTTTCGGGCAGCACCGAAGTTTTAAGTGTTTGTAAATTAAATACTCGCTGTATCTACTCATGTGTAACCGAATAAATACTCAGAGTATTTTTATACTTAAATGTGTGTATGATTGTAACTGATAAAGTGTATAAATTATACTTAGCCGTTCTTAGTTTAAGGAATGTGTGTGAACACATTCGTTTACTTGACGGTCATGTTTGCATGACAGGATAGGTTTTATTTTTGAGTTCTTAATGGCCAATGCTGCCAAACAAATTTTTCTTTCAACAATATAACGACCCGAAACACACCAGTAAATTTGCAAAGTAGTTGTTTGGAGACAATGTGGCTGAGGTTATGTCGTGGACTGCGCAATTTTCTTATCTTGAACATTTATATATGCGGTAGAAGAGATGCCGACAAATGTTGACGATTTATGAAACTCGATTCAAAAGAGATGGCAGAAACTACTATCAGAACGATGTCAAGAACTTATTGACGCGATGCAATGCAGATTTTCGGCAGTTATTCGAGGATATTTGAGAGTTTTTTTTTTTCAAAGAAATATAATGTTTCTTGAATTGTTAGATTTTTTTAGTTTTATCTTGAAATATTTCGAAAAAACCCTATTATTTTGAACAGCGAACTTTTAGATGAATATGTTCAGTCAGACTTAACATAAAGAAATTAATGAATTTTCCAAAAATTAATGAACCACTCATTAGTTAAAAATGTTACAAGAAAACTAAATGAATTTATTTTCTTTTACTAAAAATTCTAATTTTTTTTCTAACTAAAAGCCATGACCTACACAATCGCACGATCTACGAAAAAATACAATCCTGATCTGATAAATTTTTATTGTCTTTTGAAAATTTTCATAGACTCCCTCATACCAGGCTTGTATTTTCTCAAAAGGCGCACGATTGTGTAGGATAGTGTATCACGGCCTTAAGTAATACTTCTATTTTTTTTTATCACAACTCTACATCATACTTTGCAGAATACATTAAGTAATTGCAACAAAATTTATGTTTAAGAATACTGCTGGCTGTTGTTTTTTTTTCATTTTACTTTTACTCTCTTTATATTTTAATTAATTTTTAAGAAACAGTTTTAAAATTTAGTGTAAATTCGAGGGCAGCTTGATAATTCCGTGGCCTTCTGCATAAAATGAATTTTTTTTTATTATTTTATTTTTCAATGTTTTTTTATTCTCCCCAAATAATAAGATTTAATACGACTCATTGACACCAGAGGCGCTGTAACAATACATTATTAAACGTACAGAGTTGTAAAATAATGAAGCTTTTCTCTATGTCTTCCTTCAACATCTGTCTTCTCTATTCCTTCCATAGCACCCTTTCTCACTATCTTCTCATCAACTCACAGGTAGCACAAAGATATCGTTGTATTGGACCCAAGTGAGCTGGATCCTAAATTTCACCCTTCCTTACCAACAGCCTGCTAACCTAACCTAACCTAAATAATAAAATTTCTCAAGTCTCTCAAAAAATAGGAGTTCGGTTCAATGAAGACTACTTCGTTTGACCCAAAACTCTTACGATGCAGTCAGTTTTTGAAATTGGAAACTGTAAACAGACTCAAGGGGTTAAGTCTGGAGAGCGTGCTAAATAGGGTATCAGTTCGTTGACAAAGTCATGGATTTTGCCATAGTGGCTACAAAATTGAGCATCCTGATAGAATGACACTTTATTCTTCACTAGAAGAGGTTGTTTTTGCTTTAAACCAATATTGAGTCCGTTTGAATTTAAGCGGTGAGAATGACATGCTTTCGAAAAAACTGTAGCGATGGACTCGCTGGCCCAAAAATTTGTTTGGATTGCGTTTAAACAAGGTCAAACAATGCTTTGAAGTGGACACACATTCGCGGTACTCATCATGCGCATATCTTTCTTATATAAAAGTATTCATGCAAAAAGTGAGATGACTACAGCCTACATCATCTTATACACTTTTATTATCTGATCGTCCAATCTCAATCCATGGATTTATAGACTATTTCTGGCGTGAAGACCTCTTTAGACCGACCTGAACGTTGACGTCATTTGTACTCGCACGACAACTTTTTAATAATCAAGTTGGTGGTGCGGAGCAGAGAATGACAATGAGTACTCAGAAAAATATATACTTAAGTAAATAGTCTAAATTTTAGTAACTGCGTATAATCATAATTGTAGCGCCAACAATTTTTACGATTACATATTTTCTCTCAAGCAACTATTACTGTAGCCGATCACAACATACAAAGCAATCTCTACTTCGTTAAAAAAAACACTAAAATACGATATAACTACAAATACAAAAGGCACATGCGTTTCAAGCGCATTGAGTCCCTGTCTTATTATTATTTATATTTATGGATATTTAATCCGACAAAAAATATATACGCTTGATAGTCGGGATATTTATTCATCATTCGAAATGTTTTGAAAACATGCTTTATGTGTGTTTGTGTAAATAAAATAGCTTTGTAGATACGCCGATCAATAGTGAGAGTATTTTTATACTCACTGTTATGATTGTAGCTTATAAAGTCTATAAATTTTAGTTAGAGTTGTTTGTGCTGGGTAATTTAAAAAAAAATGTGTATAAACATAGTTGGATGTTTACATTTATTCGGTTTAAAATTAACGCGCATATTTGCGGATGATCATGGTTTTTATTTTCGCTGTACGCAGTCATAGTTTTTTGACGGCTAATACTCAAAGAATACTTAAAACGATACTTTTGTAAATCTTTGGTACGGAGTCGGTTCGATGATGTTTTTTTTACCTAAAAAATTTTAAATAATTAGGACACGAAATTTACTTTTTTTAAGAGATTGTGCCAAAGTTCAAAATTCTGCAATGGTCTAGTAATAGAAAACATTTAACGGCACAAGTGTTTAAATTTAATGATATGGAAATACAAAAACTCACGGAATTATCAAACTGCCTTCGTGCATTGACTATTTTTATGACTTAGCAATATATAAGAGAGTACTCCAAATTTTATTAAAGGAAATGCAATAGAATTATATTAAAAAGTCACTAGAGATACCAGTGGAAATGATTTTATAAAGTTATTATTAGTGAAATGATATTTATAAGTACTGAAGTTTCCGTCACCTTTCAAAACATATGCATATTAGAAAATACCTGAAATTTGCGAATAAATGTTCCCAATTTAAAAAAAGATTTATGCTTTTCTTATATAAATATTTGCGATTTGTTTGCCCAATAAAACCTTACCTTAACTTAAAATTTAGGCATTGTGACACAAAAGAAATTTTTTTATATTAAATCTAACCAAATTCGGTGATTAAAATTACAGCAATCTGTGAAGTTTATTAGAACAATTTACACGATATCACTAAAACAACTGTATACAAAAAATATACGTAAGTTTAACAAAAAAAAAAAAAAAAAATTGTTAAAACAGCCAATAAAGGGCAGCATGCCTTTAGGAGCATCTAAGTCCACTCTGAAAGGAATAGATGGCTTTCCCGGCATGCTGCAAATTTTTAGTAATTTGACATTTTATGAATACAAATTCGTACAAAAAATTTTATCGATGTGCACCAAACTCATCAAATCTTTTAAAGAAAGAATGTTAAGTAGAAAAAAAGAGAGATTTAAAACTAATTAGATAAACCAACAAATAATTTTATTTGCAGTGAAATTAACAACTCATATTGGTTAGATAAACAATTTCACTTGGTTGGTTTTGCATCAACAATTTACACAACTGACTACGTAGCTATTTCAAAATAGTTCTATTAACCAAAAAATACTTTGCTTACTTTGTCACAACAATAATTTGCACTGAAAAAGAAATAAGAAATTGATTGATTAGATTAACCAGACAAAATTTCTTTTAGCTTGTAAAGCCAATTATTTTTTTATATTTTCCCGACATTTCTTTAATTTTAAAAATCTATAAACATAAAGGAAAACGTTGAAAACATTTAGACATTGAGACTAATGAAGACTGTCGTATTTTGTTGCAATGTTCCTTTCTTTACATTAACTGTAAGCTTGACATCCAAAATTGGTTAGATTAACCTGCGAATTTTTTTTTTTTTTGGAATGTTATGTGTTTTGTTGAGAACATTAACATTTTTGGGGAGCCTATTAAGTCAAAGAAAACGCTATTCACTAAATTACAAAGAAAATTTTGAGAATTTTAGATACCCAAATCCTTCAAAAACATAGTTATAGGTTTAGATAACGACGCTGGGCCAATGAAACAGGTTAAGTGTAAATTTTCTGAAAATTATTATTTTTTTCATTGATTACTTTATTGATCACACCTGGAAGCATTTATGGCAATATATGTTTGTAGGTATTAAAATACTTATCAAGCGCTTAGCTTCAAAAGTGTAATTTAATTTGCCCACAAACACAAAACCAACTAGCTAGTTTATTTTGATCTCTGCTGGAAAAGACTTGGCTGGTTTCGTTGGCACTCCTGGTTTATCTATGTGATGCTTCAACATATACCAAATAAAATTATAACATATATGTCTTATTGTATGATATATGTACTTATGTCAGTATGTATGAATTTAAATAAATGCGAACAATGAAATCGATGTTTAACAATTCTGCAAAAGTAAAGTCATTGTTTGCATTTGAGTTAAACTTTATGGTATCTAGTATTTAATGTAACGTATTATATTTTATGTGTATAAATATTTAATTAAAACATTATAAAATACAACCCTGTATATACTGTATATAGCAACAACTTTTTAATTTTTAATTGCATGATAGAGCAAATAAAAAGCATGTATTTTTTTCTAAATTTCAAAAAATTTAACCTGCATCTATGAAACAACTATTTCAACCAAATAGGGATTGGGAGTCCCAATTTGGGACTCGGATGTAAAAAAAATTAGTCCTAGTGCAAAAATGAAAAGGTTATTTGCTTTCATTGTGATTGTCTTGTCATTGTGCATATATACATATATGTATATTGTGAATAAATTATAACGCAACATATTGTCACTCAAAAGCCGCAGTTACGTCAGGTATGGACATACGGGTGGACAGAACATTGTTAAGTTATTTTATGTTAGTATGATTACTTTAACTTTATTGATTATTGCATCGACATCGATACAGACATAACGTCGATTGGTTATTGGTTTGCTGCAGACATAATGTATTTTGAATATACTGTGCCGCAAACCAATAACTAACCGACGATAAGCGTTCACATGTTCCGGCCACTATGTGTGGTGTCAATTAATGCAAATTATATAGATTTTTCAATGCAAATGGAATAAACAAATTTTAATACGATGCATCAAAATAAAAGAATCAATTCTCGTATTTCATTTCCATTAAAAAATCTCGTCTTCACTGAGAATTCACTGAACACAAAGACAAACACGATGGGGCAAATTATTCTGCATTATTAAATGCAAAAGTACATACATATTTTGGCATATGCTTATGTTGGAATTAAAACATGTGCCAAAAAAGATGCGTTTTTCTCTTAGGGACCGACATAAAATATGTTTACATATACTATTTTTAATAAAACTTTTAAAAAAATTTATTATTTGACATATTGTCAGAAGTGTACAATTTCAATTATAATAAAACTTTTAACTAGACATTTTGAAATTATTGGTAGTTAAAATAAGCAATAATTTTTATTTAGTACATGTAAATCAGTGCCATTTCAGAGTATATCTTTTTGGCCTAGCGTGTTTTGACAATTTTCTTATAAGCCTCCCACGAAAAGTCATGCAGTTTTAGCTTAATACTTTTTCTTCATATCTTTTTGAAGTTTATATACATGCTTTATGCAGAGAATATGAAAAAGGCAAAGAGAAATGTGAAAAATCTCTTCGAACTTTCATTTCGTGCCTTTTATTATACTCCGAAAACTTCTCAACACCTTTCACCAAAAATATTCAAAAAGCCTTCCCGTACAGGCGAGCATAAAAGGCACAGTTTATATTGCCTCTCAGCATGAAATAAAATAAATAAAAAACATCGGCTTTTGCGTGACACTATACGATAACTGGTGAGTTTTTGTCACTATTCTCCTTATTATTGAATATTTTCTATTCGGTTATATAAATCAAGCTCATAAATCTGTATTAATTTCCTCAAAGTGAGACGCATAAAAATATCACACTCCTACCGCGCATGTCATCTAAATAGATTATTACGCATAAAAGTTTCCTTATCTAAGCAGGAGTTCTCAAATTTAGCACATACACTTTCTATAACCTAAAATAATTTTATGTATTTGTTTGATTTGGCTTATGACAATTCGAAAATTTTTGAAAGTGGTTGGAAATTCTTTAATGATTTTATATGCATTTGTTCAATTCACAATTGCTCAATTCACAATTGCTCTATTCACAAAGTCGCATTAAAATCATATGTGCAGGTCTGGGAACATATAATTTTTAGGATTAATTTGTAAAAATTTTTTGAATATATGATAATTAACACCAGAAAATAAATTCTTTATAACTATTTTATTAAAAGAACTTATTAACTATTTTGCATAAAATTAAACTTCCCAAACATGATTTAATTTCTTGATTGAACTGACATTTTCAGTTCATTATTTAAAATAAACAAACACAAATATCGACTCTTTTAACGATAAACCAACCTTACAACTGAGTTTCTGAATTGAACTGATATGTACTATGTTTATTTTTAAGAGGTTTGACAATTTCTTTTGATAGAATAGAAATAAGCATTAGTTCTTAAATTTTAAAAATTCAGTAATTATATTATAATTTTAGAAATGTTTTTTGAATGAAGTGACATATTTTAAAATTATAGCACACACTTTCTACTTTAGTAGTTTTTTTTTAACTCAAATTACTTTTGTTAAAATACTATAAACTTACAAAATAGTTTTACAATTATGTACTTTTTGCATGCTTTGCACACAAGACTTGTTGTAAATAAATGTCTGCATAAATGTTTGTAATTTTATATGTTTATACAATAACAAATAATTAAATTAGTTTAAATTCAGTTTCTTTGATTTTTTTTAATTAAAGCACATAAATACATGTCCTTTTTATTTAACTTAAATTTTTATTTTGTTTATCTTTAGTTTTGCGTAAAAAATGCTTTACAAAATTAAAAAAAAAAATATTAAATTAAAAATCAACTGGGCTTCAAATATTTTCGACACCGTGTCACTTTACGTTAAAAACAATCAACTATGTTGCATAATAAAAACCAATATTGTCCCACACTAAAAACACTCACATCCAATTGTAATAAATTCTCATTAAACATTTTCATTTTGAGAGGCCATTCTTTGCATTCAATCAAATCTCATTAATCCTGAATTAATACCATACCATAAAGATAATTTATTTTTTATGGTTTTCTTTAACAAAAACTAAATGCTTTGTTTTACATAATAATTCTCGTATTATAATTGCTGCTAAACTGCTTTATAACATTTGTTGGTATAATTTATTTTTATTCTATTCTATTCTTTTTTGTATATTTTTTTTGGAAAATTCTTAAGGTTCATGAAGCTGATGCCTGTTTAGTGCTTGCCAATAAATATTGTCAGGATCCCGATGCTGAAGATGCTGCCAATATTATGCGTGTCATTTCAATAAAGAATTACAGTGATGATATCAGAGTTATTATTCAATTAATGCAATATCATAATAAGGTAATAATAAGACATGATTTACTTACGCACAGTGGCCCACATGTAATTAGGACCCAGCTAAAACGAAAACAAAAAAAAATTTTTTCTTAAGAACTTTAAGTAAATAAGTTGTAATTGAAAAGCTAATTATACCAAACGAAAAATTTATGCATAAATAAGGCTAGAATTTGAAATCATATTTTTTTTTATATTAATTTGTGTTATTTTTTTTTATTAAATTTATTGTTTTTATTAAAATTTTTTTTATATCATAAAAATTAACAAAATTAGTAATTTTATGTTTAATTGCTAAATTAAAGCTTAAAAAATCTTTGTTTAATTTTCTTTTATATTTTTTCATATTTTATATTTTAATTGAATCTTGTGATTAATCTTGATTGCCGCTAAAGCAAAAGTTTTTAAATATATAGATGTGAGCCAGAAATAGTAGTAAATAATGTTTTGAAGAAATTACTAAATATTTTTCAATGAAAAAATTGCACAAATTTTGAAAACTACAATTGATAAAACACAATCGAACCAATTGACTTTTTCATAAAAACAAAACAATAACCTTCACTGGTTAAAAAAAAAAATTAGGAAAATTAACAAAATGAACAAAATATTTTGAATAAAATTTTACAACCTTCACAGGGTTTGAAAAAAAATTAACAAAATATTTTGAATAAAATTTTACAAATTCGTTAAGCACCACTACCCTTTTATTCAATTTCATTAAATAAATAGAATTATTGACCAACTTTAAGATTTGGTGAAAACATTTACAAGCCCTGACCCTACACCAAGTTTTTACAATGCAAAATTAAAGTTAAACTACACATACAATAATATGTTTGATTGTATTATCGAAGTTTCAAGGAAAAAATATGGAAGTTGTTTTTAAAGGACGTTACATTCTCTGCTTCCAAAGTATCTATAAATACATAGCTTAAACTTTCAAGGAAACTATAATAAAAAATCTGTTTAACCTAAAATAAGAAGCATGTTTCCGCTCGTGTACTGCACGCACTATAAGGAATAATAAACGATGCAACTCTCGTTCGATATATTTTAAAACAAATATAAGTTTTTTAGGTTTTCTGGAAGTCCATTAATGACTTTTGCAAGAATGGAAGCTAGTGAATATACGTATGTTTGTCTAAATAGATATATAAACAAATTTTACAAAATTTTTAATGCAACTTCCAATAGGAGAGGGAAGGTGGAATAATTTAAGGCTAAGAAGTAAATTGGCTTAAAAACACACTTTTTTTTGACAAATTCTGTTTTATTGATATCAATGTAAAGTAAAAATGTAAGAATTATAATGAAATATGATATCGGGCAAATATCCATCTCTAGCACGTCGTCAGACGTCCGCTCTTTTCTCAAAATTTTGAACCAATTTTGTAACAAAGCTTCGCTTGTCTCGTTACTGCAGCGCCGAATTTCATCTCTCAGAGCGTCAGTTCTTTCTGGTTTGTTTACGTAAGCCCGGTCTTTCAAATTGAAATTCACAAATTTCACAATTATAATTCTTTGTTCAAGAGTGTAGCGCTTCATGGTTAAAATTTCCCAACTTTTTGCTAAATAAATGTCAAAGGATGACAGCTCAGTTCTTGCAATTTCATCATTTGACAGCCAATTTATATTCTAACCTCAAATTTGCCCACCCTTTATAAAGATCATTGAAAACTATACAAAGTTGATCTAATTTCCAACCACAATCACTGGATCTTATTAACTTCTCAGTAAGTTGTGTTTTCGCTGGGTTTCGTTAACAATTTAAAGAAAACTAAAAGCTGGAATAGAAAAATTTAAGATTTTTTGGTGGCATTACATGGTGTTTGATTACAAAAAAAAAATACCTTAAAAACGTTGGTTTATTTCCCTTCTTAACAGTTTTATTTTTGGCTAGGGGTACCGAACGGGATACAATAATAATATAGCAGACACACACAGCCGCCCATGGAAAATACAATGTTAACAAATCTGTATTTTCTGGTATATGCAAAAAGATTAGAAAATGCAAAAAGATTAGAAACTTTAAATATGTTGCAAATGCTAACTGAGCTACAGATTGCTGCAGGTTGCCAACCCTTGTTATGGAAACATTTCCGAGCACATAACTCTTACTTCTCTTGATACACATTAGAGCCCTGCATAAGATCATTTAAAAGAACTTTCAAGACATGAGAGATTTTTAAAATTTTAGCACAGACACCTTCAGCTATCAGTACCACGAGCTACTCATCCAAGTCACGAACCTTTTAGCAAAGACGCAACCCATATTGGTGATTCCAAAAAACTAAGCTGAAAATCCCCACAATTCAAGAACTGCCCCTGAAATTTATGCTGCACTGTAAATCTAATAAATCCGCAAAAACATTCCAGTTTAAAATCAGATACTACTTCTTCTTGTGGTATTTAAAGTGTTTGTTACGAACAAAAAGTGTTCGCGACATCACTTGTAAACACCCATATATACGAACATCACTACATCTATTGTGCTCGTTTGTTATACGACAGCTTTATCATTAGTATTATTAGTAGTACATATTTGATTTAGTATAATACATGCCATGGCAATACATTTACAAAGCAGCAAAACATTTCAAGAATGTTTGCGCAGTGCTCTAATATACATTAGTGGCGAAGTAAAATATTTTCTTGGACTCTGTGTTTCAAACAAAAACCATCAATGGCAAAGGTAAAGTCATTTCTTTGAAGTTATTGGTTTATATTTAAAATAAGGAGTGAAAAGGCAAAGAATATTGACAGCACACTAAACTGAGTACTCGTTTCTTCCAACCGTCTTTCTGCCCATAAAGTAGCAATCCTATCAATACCACTTGCGTTATCGGTATATAGACTTTCGCTGCTTTCGCAGTATCTGATAGCCTTGCCATTTAAAAAAAACCAACTGCACAACTTATCCAACTCTGTCCCAATTTACTTAATTGCCAGTGTGACCAAATTATGTAGAAAAATTTGGTGTAGGGCTTTGTGAAGAATGGAAATTTTAATAAATTTTCCTAGTCCCTAGTATCATTTAACTGCCCTTTTAATTTCTAAGTAACCTCTTATTGGCCCTCTTAATTAAAAGCAAAAAACATAATTCTCTAATTATCAAAATTCCAAATCTATTTCCATTTCAAAATTCAAGAACAATATCCGTTAATTGCCGCATTAACAGCAACAACGGATTAAGTTCACCATTTTGAATATTTTAATTCTGACATCAACTTAGTAATCAAAGACACGAGATACAAATGTAAGTCATTAGTAAACTTTTCTTCAAAGTTTATAAGACTTTACACTATGTTTGGTATAAGAATGAAACCAACAAAGACAAAATAAGTCACTTGGCCCACTTGGAATGGAAGATGCAACTACCCAACAACAACAACAACTAAGTTGTAAGAAAACACGAAAAAAGCTTACATTGAAACACTTGTATGAAATTACATTAAAATCTTTATTTATAGTGCAACTGATATTTAAAAAAAATATATCTTTGATTTATGCCCGCCCTACTTTTCATTTTCGATTGCAAATAAAATTTTAGAAAAGGAAAAATTTAGAATACTGCACTTAACAAAAAAATTCCTTAGAAATATTTCTTCATCTTTTATATTAGCAAATTTGCAACAAAAAAAAAAAATATTCGGACTTGCAAAAATCCTTATTGAATTTTTTATTTCCTTTACTTACAATTAGCTAGCAAATTCCTGATATGATATATATTTTATTTAGTCTTGTTGCTCGATACTAACTTTTTCTAATATTTAGTTTATAACATATACATTTATACATAAACATAATTAGTTAAGGCCTTATTTACAAAAAATTATTAAGGCTTTATAAAAGCTTAACGAGAATTTTTTTTATGAAAATCTGTTTTATAAACTCTTTATAAAGCCTTAATAAATTTTATACGGCTGTTAGTTTTTAAATACATACATATTCTTTGGAAAGTTATATACTAAATAATACTCTTTATAGAAAAGTATTTAATGCTAATTACGCATGTTTTCGAATGTAAAAGAATGTCCTTTCTGAAAGGAACTTATTTTTCGTTTTCTACATAGAAAATATTTTAAAGTTTTCTGTGAAAAAAATTCAAGCATTTTTGTAGAGCTTCGATATTAATATTCTCCAAACAGGAAGATTATATTCTTTTATAATGCTGATATTTGCTATATATCGCTTATTTACTTCATAACTCAAAAATTGGATTTAAAGCTTTCAATTTGCAAACAACTTAATAAAAAAGAAAATGTTATTTTTCTCTCAAGATATTTGCATGCAATTTTTAGGCAATATTCGAAAATCGTATTTTTTGAGTTATGAGCAATATGTAAATAAAATTTCACGCTTTCAGTGCCAAAAACGAACGAATTGTTATATGCGTTCATATGCGGAAAGAGGAATGTATCAAGTCTTGTTTCGAAATCACAATGATTTCATACCGCCGACGATTTTGAAACCACGCGAGTGATACGAGTATTTGGGTGTTCTAAAAATCATCAAATTTAATTTTTAGCAGAGATTTTCATTCTTATAAATCATGAGCTAACAGTTATTATGGTGCTGTCAGAATAATTTTGCACTTAGTTCTATTAATGCAGCCTTAAAATTTTGATTCTCTGGCAACCCAATACTTCTTTTTGATGAACAATGTTATCAGCTGACCACTAAAAACTAATAAAAAATCATGAAATCATGAATGTTAGCAATACTAAACAAGTATCCACAAAGATATAAGCATTTTCCTATACTTGTAACTTATAAGTTTCCGTATACATATGTAAAAGAATAAATTATTTTGTAACAAACACAATTAAATAACAAAATGCTCAAATAAGTTAATATCTTCAGGAAGTTGGGTGATCGGTTGGTTTACAATTACGAAACTTCA
This sequence comes from Tachina grossa, assembly GCA_949987645.1. Taxonomy (NCBI): domain Eukaryota; kingdom Metazoa; phylum Arthropoda; class Insecta; order Diptera; family Tachinidae; genus Tachina; species Tachina grossa. The sequence continues at coordinate 223,587,129 of OX465274.1, forward strand.
AAAAAAAAAAAAATTTATGCGCAGAACATTTTTTCAGTGATTTTCAGAACATACCTGCATGTTTCTTTCACAGCTAACAGGTGTATTTTATTCACAGCTTTTTCTGCATTGATTGCAATTTGAATATTTAATTTTATCGATGAAATTTGTAATGCTAACTCAATTACACATATAAGGTGTTTGACAGTTCCTTGTTTTATGCTTTGAAAGTCAATTGAAATGGCCTATGCATACGCGAATTCAAGCTGGCTGATAGGCCCTTGTCACTGTCTAACTTTTGAAAGAATTGAAATTGTTTAGATTGCGCCGATGTATGGACCTTAAAATGGAAATTCAGTGCTAGTTACAGCTTACATAACGCTTAATGCACTTAGAGTTAGATACCAAGCTTTATACGCAACAACAATGGCATTCAAAATAAAATAAAACTTGGCATCACTGAGTATTAAAATTCAGCTGACTTGTTCCTACCTACGTTGGGTATTTTACACAGAGAAGAAAAAGGCATTCCAAAATTTTTAACGGTTGGCATCAAATTGAGAACAGTTGGTATTAAATTAAGAACAAACCATACAAAAACGATTTGTAATAAAATCGTGAAAAATTTTTATAAAACTACCATAAGTTAATAAATTAAAAACCATCTAGTATTAAATCAGGATATGAGAAAGCGTAATACGTGTGTCGTATAAAATTTCAATTAGACGTGCCACATCATAATGTCATAGCCATTTTGTTAACCATAGATATGTATATTTGATTCACAATTAACAGCTGTTTATTATTTCCATTTTTTTATTCAGTTGAAAATGCACGGCCTTCTTCCACAACCTTTCCTTCATGCATTTTATTAACAATAAAATTTAATATAAATACTTTTACCAAAAAATAAATTAAATATTATAAATAAGTAAACACCAAGGAAAAAAAAAGAAAGAGAAAAAGCAGAAAAAAACATATATTTATATACATATATAATATATATATATATATATATATATATATATATATATATATATATATATATATATATATATATATGTCTAATCAGCAGACTGCTGTTTATAGTTATCGAAAAAGCTAAATTCAATTGGTTTCTATAGTTATGGATATGGCTATGGAGTTATAGATTCAATTAAACATACCATAACCATAACCACACAAAACAACTGTTCAAAGCAAACTTATGGGCAATACATGATTACAGGTAACTTGCCATAACGGCATAGCCATAATCATAACTATAGAAACCAATTGAAGTTTGGTTTTTCTCCGTAATCATAAACAGCTGTTTGCTGGTTAGACATACATATTTGTTGTTGCGCTTTTGAAATTAATAAACAAATAAAGCTGTTTATGGTTATGGGAGTACTAATTAGAGCTGCAAAACTATCGATGGTACTATCGATAGTATCGATAGTTTTATTTTAAGTGTACTATCGATATTTTTTTCGATAGCGATACTATCGACAAAAATACGCTACTACAAAAGTAAAAAATAATGTCAATAAAAACGGTATGACGGTGACTGTGGAATAAAAAATTTAACATTCAAATTTCGTTACCTGTATGTAAACCTTTATAATAATGGTCATCATTACTTATATAAATGTGAAAATATTTTAATTATTTAATTTAATTTAATTATTTTTAATGTTTCAACATAAGATGTCAGTTTGTAACTAGTAAAAGCAAATTGCATAAAAAATACAGTTATTATGTACCAACGGCTTTGATACTTGCATAAATTTGGCGGCGGCTCAATTTGACGACTATTGGACTGTACCTGCTCTTTACTTTTAAATAAACGGTGACGCTAAATAGTTTGATTCTTCCTACTTGCGGTCTCCACCTGACATGAAATGACTAACTTTAACATTAACTTCAAGTTATTGTTATATGTAGACTGCTAAAGTTTATGCCCTTTTCAAGTTATAACATTATGGTTAGTGGAATTGTTTATACAACTCAGTTATAACATCACGTTACAACAAAATTTCATGTCAGGTGGAGACGTAGAGTTATCTTAAATTAATACTTTTTAGATAACTGCAATAGTTTAAGTAATAATAAAAGAATTTATTTACTTTTTATTCCTTTTTTTATTTTTTATTGATCTATGTATATATGTTTTGTTTGTTTTTCGTTAAATTTTAATACATATCTACACATATGTATATGCATGTACATTGTACATGTTTATATTAAAAACATTGGAAAAAAATGTTTTTTTTAAATAACTTCCTTTTTACTTTAAGGAATGATTAAAAAATTTAAGATTTTATATTCGAAAAGTACACATTTGAAAAGTTTCTAAGAATCCAAAACTATCGATAGTATCGATGGCATCAAAATATACTATCGAAACTATCGAATGGAGCCACTATCGATAGTTTTGCAGCTCTAGTACTAATACGTGAATCAAATTTATTTATGGTTATCGCTGTGGCACCTATATATCTGCGGCAATAAGGAAAAAGTGCTTATGTGTAATCAGCTGTTTTGCAGGAGAGCACTTTTAAGAGTTCAAGTCGATTTTCAGAATTTTTTTCTCTTACAGTTAAATTGGGAAATTCTCTGTTTAACTTTATTTTTTTAAGCAAACGTCGTTCTACACACTATAAGTAATACATTTAAGTTAAAATATACCAAAGTATAACCTCAATTAAGCTATTATTCCAAATGAGATTAGAAGTCCAAAAAAGATAAGTCGCAAGTCATAGTGCTATAACTTCCTGAAAAATCACACAAATTTATTGAGATTTCGACCAGGGGTACTTTCAAATATGCAGATTACGGAGGTACCATTAACTCAAAATCAGCTTATCTCGACTTAAGCACTTTTTCCTTTTTGACACAGATATAATCAAATATAACGTTGACCATAACCCTACACCTGATATATTTTTATCATAACAAAAGTCAAACTTTATATTGAAAAACATTTTTTTTATGTTAGCTCTTATTTATACATGGAATTTGACATTTGTCATGATAAAAATATATCAGGTGTAGACGTAGGGTGAGGTTGGTTCGAATAGCTGTTTTGTATGGTTATGGTTAACATAAAGTCTCCTTGATTCGCTTTGAAAATTTATACGTGGGATGTCAAAAAAAAAAAAAAATTATTGAAAAATATGTGTTGACATCTACAGCAACTTTAATGCGGCCCGTATTTTACATTTGACATAACAAATCTCCAACTGTAGAGTGTATACATGCCGTTTGAAAACATTAAAACTTTGCATCTACAAAAGTCAGGTGGCAATTTCAGATGACAAAATTTCAATTAGATAAAGTTCTATTTTGATCTGACAAAGCATCTGACATCAGTTGTTTTGGTACAAAAACAGTGTGTGTGAGTGGTGGAAAAAAATATAAAGTAAGATGTTATGTCAGATGTAATTACATATGTATATGCGCATTGCTATGTGTTGTCAGCAAACTAGTGATTTTGACAGACATAAAAAATTACATAAGAGTCGCGTGAAAGCATCTTGAGCGATATTCAAATTACCAGTGGCAAAAGTAGTCACTTGTGCCGTTGAGACCACTTGATATGGACTCGCTTCGTCTAATCTATGAATTTATTTCGTAAGAAAATCTTAGCGGTCTACTCAATTCGCTTTGATTAGTTCTTCAAACTTCATTTTTGTTTTAGTTAATTTCTGTTCAAACTTATTTTTCTTTCATTGCTTATTTTGTTAATTTTTTTTTATTTCTTGGAGTTTTATATATCATGCACTTAAGCATATAATAATAAAACATGTGTAATCAGCTGTTTTGGTAATACAACCTTGAATGATAATATAAAATAAAATCATGCGATATTATTTTGAGATTTTAGATACCTTTTGTGACATTCAAAGTAAGTATTTTTTTAAAAGTAATTTGAGAATGTTTAATTATTTCTTTTAACTAAGAATTTTAATAAACTTTTTTTGAAGTACAAGTATTTAAACTTTTAGTAGTAAAGATTGAACTTTACAAAATAATCTTATTTATTACAAGTTTTGTAGAACAACCTGTAAAGTGTAAAAGCGTAGCTGAGTCCTGACTATGTAGACCAGTGTATTTTTTTTTTAAATATATTTATTTCTACATATGTATATTCTTTTTGTGAAAGAAAATCATTTGAAAAATACATATTTTACTCCTATTGTTTAAACTTTAATATATATTTTATTTAGGCTTATCTATTAAATATTCCATCGTGGGATTGGAAGCAGGGTGATGATGTCATTTGTTTGGCGGAATTAAAATTGGGTTTTATCGCACAAAGTTGTTTGGCACCTGGATTTTCCACAATGATGGCGAATCTGTTTGCCATGCGTTCATTTAAAACCGTAAGTTGATACAAAAAACCTTTTATTATTTATTTAACTAACGAACATATAGCAAAAAGAAAGATGATAGATCAAGTCGAAATAAAAGGAGGGCTTAACGAATATATAATATAAAAAACATCTATTAAAAATTAACTTGAGCACAAAAGAAAAGCAGTTAAAAGAAAGAATGGCTAATAGCATAATTCATTCAACTATTTTTTTATATTAGATATTTTAATAGTTTTGTATAAAAAATTTATAAATTTCTTATGCCACGCTGTGATGTAATATTGTGATTAATTTCAAATAGTCGCCAGACATGCAGTCTTGGACAAATGATTATCTACGTGGTACAGGCATGGAAATGTACACTGAAACTTTGAGTCCTACATTTATTGGAATACCATTTGCTCAGGCCACTGAGTAAGTTTAAAACACACAAGATAGCTTTTGTTTTGTCTTGTTTCTTAAAATAAATAAAAATATTCAAAACACAATTACACATTGTGCTATTTTATATGAAAATAAAAATAAAAATAAAACGTTTTCTGTGGAAGTATTAATTAATGTTAAATGAAAAACTTTTAAAGTATTTGAATATTGTACACTTAGTTTTAACACTAAATGAACACATTGTTTCACTTGAGTTTATTTTTAGTTTTTTTTTTTTTTTTTAATTTTAAGTTTAAGTTTGACGGCCAGTCCCGCTATGTCGATATACTTAAAACGTGCGATATTGACAACAACAATTACCAGCCTGGCCCACTATATCGACAGGAAACGTTCGTTTGATTACTTATATTGGAAACAAAAACAAATACAAGTTTTCTTATGTTATTGTTGTTTTCAAAACAAGTTGCAGATCGATCGACGTCGTGGAACAGACTGTTAATAAATAGAGCTGGGTTCAACTCGTTCATTCGTTCATTTCTTGCCACAAACCTATGATCAAACTCATGTAATTTAAATGGGTTTGATCATAGGTGTGTGGCAAAAATGATCGAATGAACGTTGCACCCAGATCTATTAATAAGATTTTATTTTTGTTTTCAATAACAGTAATCGATTGCACATATTCTGTCGTCATCGTGGAACAAGCTGTTAATATTTATTTTATTTTTATTTTTTTGAATCAACTTTTATATCACTTTGATTATGTTATGATTTTGAAAATTACACTTGAAAGTTTTGTGTTTCACAGGTTTCGATTTTAGTTTAGTAAATTGATTTGGCATTTTATTGGTTTAACTTTAAGTTTAAGTTCACTTCGTTTTCGGTTCAGTAAATTGGTTCTTTCTAGTTTTGTATTAAATTTCTTTTTTTGCTTTTTGAACATTGTTACAGTTTATTATATTTTCCGCCAAAAAAAGTGAGAACAAAATTATTCTATTTGTATTTGTTTCTTTTATAAGTGTTAAAACAAAATTGATTGCCTTCGATGTTGTAATATCAGCTTTTTGTTCTTATTGTTCAAAATTCTATTAATGTACTTGGTTTTATACATTTCCATATGTTTTCTTCTTTTTTAAATGTCATCCAAACTAACTTCTACTAACAATCATAATATAATGTATAGTTTATAATAATTCAATAATTCTTTGTAATTTATATACTTTTTTTTTGTTATTATACAAACAGCTGGAGTAGTAATGAAATTTGTTGCAAAAAAATTAAAAAGTAACAACGCAATAAATAGCAAGATTTAAATGAGACAAAAATATATAAACATGTGTCGTCTTCAAAGTTTGTCAGCCCAGTTAACCACTTTTCTCCTATTATTAATTTACTTTTTTCCTTTTTTTTTGCCAAACACGAAAGTAATAAAATTCCTCGGGAAAAAGTAGATACTAGAATTTAATAATAATTGTAAATTATTATTTTACTTATTCATTAAAATATTTTTTATTAAAATACATTGAAATTGATTAAAAAGACTGACTCTTAACTTGCCTGCACCTGGTCAGAAATACTTTTGTGGCAATACTATATTCTTCTTAAAACAATGAATAGCTGCATGGTAAAATTATAACCGGTACATATCTGCATGACTACAACAAAATTACAACACAAAAAAACACATGCATTTTGTTGGTATAAACAAACAAATATGTGTCTGAAACAGATGTCTTTTGTTTTTCACAATAACAACTGAAGTACAGTTGCAGACGCGGCATTCAAGCATGATTACAGTCATTGAGTGTCCAATATGTGTTGCCAAAGAGTGTATAATAACTTTCATGTATAGCCCATATAATTAGATTCATGTATAATCTGGTGTAATTCTACTTTTGGTTCTATTTTTATTTATTTTTGTTTCAATTTTAACCTACACGAAAGATGTGTAGTATAATTTTCTTTTATGTGTAATTCAAGACACAACTATGTGTAATTTAATTGGCAACACTGCAATAATTTTATTCAAAACACATGCACTAACATTTCTGTAGGTTGTATAAAAAGCTTGACAACTTTTTGTATTGTATACATTAACAGGGTGGGCTTGTGCATGTACCTATATAATTTGACCATGAACAGATGTTGTTGTTGTCTTTACTTACTTTTCACAATTACGATTCGAGCTAAAAAAAAACCTAGCCAGTAAAGCAATGGTAAATTAAGAACATGTGGATTATTGAGTTCTTGTTTCTTCTTTCATGAAAGTTTAACATAATAAATCTAGTTGTTCTAAGAAATTTTTGGGTAAAGGTTCCCTGATAATTTGCATTAGCAAAATGTGAAATGCGTATAGGATCCAGCTAACCCTCAATAATCAATTTCAATGTATTTTGTATAAAAAAATAATCATGAAAATAATATTTTGGGATTATTAGTGCGCTCATTTACTCAAAGAACGTCATAACTCAAAAAATGGAATTTTTAGCTAATGATGCAGAATTATGCTAGGAACACAACTGGAACGAACGACGAATTTTTCGGTGCGAGCTTTCGTCATAAAAAATAAAACACATTTGTTCATATGAAAATGAACACAACACCGCCGTAGAACGAAATTCGTCGTGCGTGACGAACTCTGAGATAGATTTATTTGTATCCGACGAACGACGAAAAAAATAATTTTCTCTCACTCTCTTTACATACACAATAAACAGTGTGACCAGATTTTAAAATAAACTTAAGCTAAATAACGTATGTCTTTAATATATTTTTAGAGAATATGCAATTTGGATTAAAAAGGCTAAAAAAAAGCTAAAAAAAGAAGCTAAGAGCTTAATAAAAATTTTAAAGCTAAATCCAGAAGAAATAAGCTAAAATTGGTCACACCGACAACAACCAACTTTATAAAATATTAGAGAGGAATTCGCTGAGTAAATTCGTCGTTATTGTGCTTCACACGACGAATTTACGCAGCGAATTCGTCGACGTGGACGAAATTCGTCATTCGTCCCAATTGTGTTCCTAGCATTAATCCTTATAGCGCTTTTCATATTTTGTAAAAATTTCATACAAATATGTATCTTGCTTATTTAACTCTTGAGAGAAAAATTACGTTTTTTGAATAAATGAGCGATATGTTAAACTGAAATTATATATATTTTATGAATACGGCAGTAAAAGTTTGGTTTGCGCTTGCAGGCAGAAAAATGGAGAAAACAAAATGTCAACAAGCAAAACAGCTGACTTAGAAATGAGGTGATGCCACTTATTAATATTTTTGGTTCCCAAAGAATTTATGATTGGAGGAAATTTTTTTCGAGAAAACTATTTGCCTTGAGAAACAAATTCCGAGGGAAAATTAATGATAAGGCTGCCTTTATTTCGGGAATTGTTAAATTTAAGTTGATAGTTTCCTGTTTTACAAACCTTTCAAAAAGCTGTAATATTTAACTTAAAAATATATTATATTAAAAATATATTGACGTTGATTATTGATGGGTATAGGTTAGAGTGGATGTTAGTTGTATAGAGAATTTTTTTTTGTTAATTTTTTTTATTCTCATCCCCAAATCGGTTCAGTTTTATGTAAAAAAATACAAAAAAAAAACAAAGCGCTAAGTTGTGTTTTAGGGGGTGCGTCCGGCTCTCAAAGTTAGCCCTCAAGCCCATATATTCAATGTACTTTTTGTTTGTTTATTTAGTTTTCTTATGACTATACTTAATATATGAAATAATTTAATAGATATAAACTCTTATTGTAAATGCTTAGTAAAATAATTTCCATATATATTCAATTTTGGTATATATAATTTTTGGTATTTTGTTGGTCATTTTCTTCATTATTTCCTAAAATATTAATTTTAGCAAAAACCTCTATTTGAGACCAATGTTGTAGACTAGAAGAGCTAAGATATTGCCATATATCATATTCTTGTAAAATGATTTTTTAAAAAGATAGTCATATGCAAGAAATTACATTGAAAAATAGACTTGAAGGCCAACTTTGTGGGGCGGACGAACCCCCTAAAATACAATTTATCACAAGGAAAATTTTTTTTTTACACAAAACCGAACCGATTTGGAGGGTGATAATAAAAGAAATCAAAAAAAAAAAAAAAAGTATCGTCCACTCTAGTATAGGTAATTTCCATGCTTATTTCAGTGCTGCTAATGCAGAGCATGGGGAACCTTGCATTTTCATTAATTTTTTGTGATTTCGCTACCAGCAGCTGTCATTAGAATTTTTTATTCAAATTTTTAATTTTGGTGTATAGTATAATTCTAAATATGTATATGGGAACAACTAAAAGTATGCAATGTGGAACGACAGATTAGATTAACGATACGATTATATTACAGCTACTCATGTAAGTCTCGTATTTGGATTCATTTGATGGTATTTAAAAAAAATATGAATCATCTGTCAACTAAAATTCAAGTGTCGGTGGTATGCTGCAAAATGTTGGGCTTGAAAACGTGTAATTTTTCCTATGCGAAAGCCCTATTCTATTGAATGGACGATTTTTTACATTGGAAGTAAAGTTTGCAGAAATTATTTTAAGCATCCAAGATACAACAAACTACAAAAATTTTTCAATTAAGAATCCTTTTTAAACAATTCATTACTAAAAATCTGACATTTTCTAGCACACCCCGGTAAAATGTGTTTCTGAATTCTGCAACGCATGGAAAAATGTCTAATAAATCAAATATGATAAGAACAGCCCGCAAAATGCCTGTAACTAATAATAAATATATGTTAAAACAAATTTCATTACTACAAACAAGCTTAATATCTATTATTATTAAATATATATATAAACATTTATCTAACATTTCTATTTAAAAACATATTAAGAAGTTTTAATAACTAATATTGTTTTTTTTGTAAAAGTAACTTAACCCTAGGCGTAAAACGGCTATACAGCGTAAATAATAAAAGCTTAATAGAAATTTAAGCTAAGCTCAAAGCTTTTTTATTCCAGCAAAAGAAACAAATATACTATTGTATGTATAATATAAGTTCGATTTAATATTTTCAAGTATAAAATGGAAAAAATAAGTGTACCAAGCAAAAATCTGAATAAAGCCAATCATTTCAAACTTAGCATGCCAAAAAGAGAATAAAATGGTTTTTTATCGCAAGGTTACATTTCACATGCAACACCAACCAAATACCCAGAAATACTTGTAGCTCAAGGTATTCGAACACCCACAGCACTGCTGCCACCAATTTGCCAATTTGAACCTGTGCCATCACTAGAGGCGTCGATTTCAAATTTAACTTTTTAAACCTCTTGACCATGATTCTGATAAAATATAATTCATTACATGTAAATAAAAAGAAGGAAAAAAATCTTAACATAAAAACAAAACTTAAAAAAACCCAACAACAAACCTTGTAACCTTTTTGAAATCATGACAAAACTTTGTATTTAAAATTTCAGTCACCAGATACTCAGGCCTGGCAAAATGATTATCTTCAAGGTACAGGGTGTGAGATGTATACAGAAACCCTATCACCTTCATTTACCGGCATGACATTTCCACAAGCCAGCGAGTAAGACCCTTAGAGATGATTTGTAATTTTTTTTTTGTTAAATTTTTATCTCTCTATAGTATACGCCTAAATTGTTCCTAATTTTTTTTTTGTTTTGTACAAACAACCCAACTTACATAAAAAGCAATTCAAGAAGCAAAATTTAACCAGTTTTTATTTTGTTTTTAACAATTTGATGTAAATAAATACAATTTCCCTAATTCAACTTAATTTTAACAAAACACCGTTCAAATAAATTTCTTAGATTTTGTTTATAATTATATACATATTAACTAATGAATGAATTTATTTTATTTTCTATGTTTTATATTTAGTGGTATTCATGTATAGTGTGTACGACAAGTTTTTCGGCAAGTGGGAATAATTCAATAAAAATTTATTTAGAAATGCACGATTAAAATGATAAGTGACAGAGTATTCTATACGAAAGTTTATTTTCAAACTAAATATATGATTTGTTACGCCTAGTAATAGGTTGGCGTAGGCACTATAATAATTTATTTTATTATTATGTGTCTAGGGATACAGTCGCATGTGTAGTTGTATTGCTTTTCTTGTTATATCGTCATAGGAATATATCGTGACGTGTGACCTTGGGCAGGATTCCATTTTGATAAACTTTGAAGTGTTCACAATTCGCCGCACTTTCTCCAGTAAACAATTTTGAATCTACCGTTTACTATTTCACTAGTTCACTATAGCTGTAAAAATAATTGGCGTTGGCTGAAGTATTTAGCACGTTGACTACAAAACCGAAGGTCCTCGGTTCGAGCTCGGTCTCCAACAGTCATTAAAATAACAACATCTCGCATTAGCGTCCCTTTGTATCAGTTGTTGTAGGAAAGTTCAAGTGATGAAGGCATAGGCACTGGTCCCTGAATACGCCTCATTGACACCAGAGGCGCTGCAACACTGCTTTATGGAAAAAAAGTGCAAAAATCAGATTTGTAAAATAATGAAGCTTTCCTATATATCTTCCTTCCTATATTCCTTCCTTTCTTCTTCTCTATCACTATGCCTTTCCTAAAAAAGGTAACACCTAGTAGAGTTGGGCAAAATCGTTCCTTTTGTGGAAACTAGGTCGTTCCTTTCGTTCATCGTTCCGGTCTTATACTTTTAACAGTGAATGCTCGTAAAAACGTCAACAGAAATTTTTTATGTTTTATTTTAATTTTCTTACAAACTAAGAAAAAATAATATTCTATGTTTTCAAAAATAGCAATAAACTTTTGAAATTAGCAAAATTTATCATAAACATTACAAATTAGTTAACGAAACAAATGTAATACACGTTCTTAAACGTTTGTCTTTGACGTTTGTCAAAACAAATTAATTGCACCTTAAGACGATTTGCAATTACAGAACGAGGAACGATAAAAAAGATCCTTTAAAAAGTCCGCGCTGTTCCTTTTTAGGAATCGTTCCGCACCGATCCAATTAGGGAATCTTTCCATGGAACTAGTTCGTTCCGGAACGACACAACTCTAACACCTAGTAATAGTCAGTTCATTGCCTGAGTGTTACTTCACTTCAAAAAAAAAAAAAAATTATACTAATTCATACTCACCGTTGCGGAAGCAAAAATTATAAGTGAACACCGAAGTTTCAGAACACTTCAAAATTAATCACTTATAATTTTTGCTTCCGCAACGGTGAGTATGAATTAGTATAATTTTTTTTTTTGAAGTGAAGTAACACTCAGCAAATAAAAGGAAAGAAAATATTTGCGCTAAACTATAAAGATTTAGAAATAATTTTTTTATAAATACATGCATCAAGCGTGAATGGCTGGACCGACATCCCCATTCGGCAGTCAAAACGGGAAAACTTGCAGTGTCCGAATTTTTTTCTTATATTGATAATATTGATATAATACAATTTTAAGTCTACTCAGTTTCTCTCTAGATGCGAACGAAGTCGAGTGAAAATACTAGTCTTGAAATAATTTTTTTATTGGGTTCAAGTTTAATATTTCTTAAATTCTTATTAAAGTAATTTTCTAAGGAAGGCAAGAAATGTTAAGACTAGACTTAGCTGGGGAAAATTCCACGCATTCTGTGCAGGCAAGCATTTCATCAGCACTCATGTCTGCCAACTTCGGCAGAGAGTGATTGTTAACATAAGCTGTTTAGCATGAATTTTAAATGAAATGGAATATGAGAAATGGTTTTATTGTATATACAATTATTTATTAAACGTCGGTAAATGGATTTATAAATTACATTTTTAATTTCTCTAAATTCATGATTACATGTGATAATTTTTAAGTTATTTGTAAATATCCTGACAAACACTAGCAGAACGGAACAACCCAGCGGAAAAACTCACAAGACTTTCTTACTTCAAGCCCTATTAAAGGCCTGCTTAGGATTTTTTTGAGTCAATTACTATTCTTATTTAACTCATGAGGAATACTTTGTAGAAGGCTTCGACACTTTTGCATAAAAGATGACATACACATTCGACATTCCCTTCCATGAGAAGGGAGATGAGAAGAAGTGACATTGGTTTTATTTTACCAAAGCAAAAGTCCCGCAATGACATCGCGTGTAAAACAGATATGAGTATGGAATGGAGCAAGCATGCCTTCTACATACAAAGGAAGGAGTACAAAGGCCTTCCAGTAGGTAAACTCGTTCATCTATTATCAAACCCATGTAGTTTAAATATGTTTGATGATCGTTTTGTGACAAAAATGAACCAGAACTACTAGAAAGCATCCTTACTCTTCCTTCTTTTCCCACTGTGGTTTATTTAAGTGAATAATGTTGTTTAATTTTATTTTTATTTAGACCCCAGTTATACGGAAAAGTTATTTTTTCATCTTAAGTGAGAATAAATCTATTTGAAAGTGTCTCCATAGAGTCGTGCTTTCCAGTCCCACCAAAGACGCGGATCTGCTTCATTATAGTGGGCGAAGAATGTCTTTGCTATTATGCTCGTCAAAATAGGCTACTCTGCAATTTGTAATTGTATTTGTAACATATTTTTTAAGTGTGTCAATAAATAAAAAATATATATGTCCACTTGTCGAAAGACTTGCTGGACACACTGTACTGTACACAAGCGTAGATGGAATGGAATGCATACATATTTGTTTATATTTATTTAAAATAAGGAACACATCCTAAAATTTAACGAATGTTTAATGTTAGTTTTTTCCCCCTCCTAAACAACACTTTCGATTATGTTTTAAGATATCCTTGCAGCAAACCTACAAAACACCATTTGGCAAAAATATAAAATGCATGTTTCAAATGATTGCAAACGAATCTAATTTATTTACACTTTTTTCCTCTTCTAATAAATTTAAACATAAAACTAGATTTGTAAATATGTACAGCTGTAATTTAAAATTTGTTCAATTATTGTGTAATGTAATAGAAAAATTCTTTTATATTTTATGTAACATAATCACCGCATGATATTATTTAATTTTTATTATTATATATTTTTTTCAAGTTGGCTTTCACACTCTTAATGGCCAACATTAATTTTACTTACATTACATGTACATACATACATACATACTTATCTCTTTCGTTATCAAATTATGTAACTTTTTTCTTTGTTATTTTTTTTTTGGCATATTGCATGTTTAAGGATTGCATTGCACATAGTGGCTTGTAAAAGAGTACGAAATATAAAAAAAAAATTCAAATATTTTATTTACAATGTCAAGATACATACATATCTAATAAGTTCATAGTTAAGCTTATTTGTTTAATTTTGTTTTTTTCTTACATAACTTATTTATCTAGTGTTATCGTCTTTTGCTCTTTTCCCCACTGCGGTTTATTTAGATTGTGTTTTTCGAAATTAAAATTACTATTGCTGGCAATCGAAATCAAGGGCAATGAAGATGGAGCTGATAGCAAAATCTCTATAAATCCCAGAGGCGCTAAAATTCAAGCCAACACACAAGGATTTTTCATAGCACAAAGTGCAGATGAAGTAAAAAGGTATGAATGCATGTGATTTAAAATAAATTAAGTAGTTCCAAGAAATTATTAAAAAATTCATGTATATAAAGCTAAAATACTGTTTTGAGTTATAAGAATGCAAGATAATGGATGGACATGGATATTATAATTGTATTTATAAGAGAAATATCGATTAATATCAGGGGCAAATTACGGCATTCAATATCGATCGAAATTACCATGTAAACACTATAAAATAGAATTCTATAAAAATTTGTATGATATCGAATGCCGTAATTTTCACTTTGAATTAATTATGACAATTATGATAATTATGAAAAAAAAATTATTCGCATAAAGTTTCACTGAGTAACAATTTTTCGAGTAAAACTGCAAACAATTTTATCCGAATAAAATTAATTAATTCGAACACACAAATAAGATTAAGAAATTATTTTTCATAAAAAATAAGATTTCAAATCAGTTTAGTATAAATTAAATAAAGTGACTCGCACACGAAGGGTTCCGTACGGACACCAGAAATCGGGCATTTACTCAAACAACGTCATAAACAAAAAAATAAAAATAAATACAAAAATAAGCAAATTAACTAAGGCCGGGTTTCCATCTGTGTGCCATGTGCCACACAAGCGTAAAAAAAGCGTAACCACTAATTACTAAAGGAAAACAGTTTGATTCAGACACGTATTTATTAAGTTAAACAGTTTCATACATAACTAATATACAATTTTATAGAATCCAACATGATTGGAAACTATTTATATCAATAAATATATGTCTGAAGCCTTACCCCCCGTTGCCACATGCAAGTGCAAGTGAAAAAAACTCAATACACTCACATTTTTTTACTAACACAGCCACACTTTTGACACTTGCGAGTCAGCTTGCAATGAAATTTTGAAGCAAGTAAATTTTCACACTTGTCGCAAGTAAAGTGACAAAACGAAAAACAGTGTTACCGAGTAGAGAGTTATTTCATTAATTTAGTTAGTATTATAGCTGATTTTTTGTATATATAAAATGGATATTGAGAAATGGTATAAAGGCTCATTTTAGAGCTAAGTTTTAACATAAATTTCATATTTTAATAAAATAAATATATTAACAATACAATTAAAGGTCAATATTGACTTCTGGGCAACACTGCACTAACAGTTGAAGTAACGCTGTTAGCTAGAACTTTGCTTGTTGACGACATTTTAAGCAATTCTTGAATATGTGTGAGAGTGTTGAAATAGGAATATATACTTTTTGTATCCCTCTCTCGCTCTTTTGCATTAAAAAATAAAAAGTTGCTGCAACAAAAATTGCAAGTCTGGACCGGCACTAACTTGTACTGTGCTGTGTAACCACTCAAAAAATTGTTGAGTTTTTTACATTTCTCCTGATTTTCGTTAGTAATACATATACACTACTTGCAAGTAACTACTGGCATGTGACAACGGGGGGTTAGGCTGAGTTTACATCTGGCATTTCTTGTGTGTCATTTTCCCAAAAAGCGTAATCAACTAATTACTAATGAAAAACTCTTTGATTCAGACATATATTTATTGATATAAACAGTTTCCAATCATGTTGAATTCTATAAAATTGTATGTTAGTTATGTATGGAACTATTTAACTTAATAAATACATGTCTGAATAAAACAGTTTTTCATTAGTAATTAGTGGTTACACTTTTCTTTACGCTTGTGTGGCACATGGCACACAGATGTAAACCCGGCCTAACATGTGCATAATTAGTAAAGAACAAACGACAATGGCAAGACTGTTGTAAATTTAGAGATGGTAAAATTGAGTTTTCATTAAAAATAAAGCTTTCAGCAAATTGAAATACGATGAAACAAAACAAATAAAGCAGTAATCTACATCCACTGACACAGTTGATCAAACACAAAAGAACGCTAATGATGAAGGTTTATTGACCTTCGAAAACAGCTAGTTGTTCTGTTCAACTACGTGTTCGTTAGAATATTTACAAGTAACTTTCGTGTTGTTTGTTCATTAATAATTATTACATGTAATTTGGCTTGCAAAGCGATACGAACTTTAGTCTGATCAAATCATAAATATATGTAGATATAAAAGAGGAGTTCGCAAGAAAACAAGTTTAAAATTATTAATTTACATACAACTTAATGGAGAAGGACAATTTTATTTTCCTATCAAGAGCTGAGTAAACAAGATATTTGTATGAAATTTTTACAAAATATTAATAACGAGATGAGGATTAATAAAAAAAATCAATTTTTTGTGTTATGACGTTCTTTGAGTACAAAAACAAAAACTTTTCTTCTGGTTTTTGGCGATTTTTTAGTTTTGGCGTTTTTTTAGTGTTGGCGCTTTTTTGTTTTTGGCGACTTTTTCGGTCCTTACCGGTTTATTTTAGTTTTGGCGTTTTTTCGGTTTTAGGTTTTTTGGGTTTGGTGATTTAATTTAGTTTTAGCGATTTTTTGTTTGTTTTAGCGTTTTTTCGTTTTGGCGATTATTTCGCTTCTTGGCATTTTTTTTAATTTTAAGTAGTCGTTTTTTTTTTAAATTTTGGGACCTTTTTGTTTTTGGCGATTTTTTCGGTATTTTGCGGTTTATTTTAATTTTGGCGTTTTTTCGGTTGTGTTGATTTTTTGAGCTTTAGCTTTGTTTTCCTTTTTGACAACTTTTCGGTTCTTGGCGATGCAAACCTAAAGTTTTAGCGATATTTTTTATTTTTGGCGAGTTTTTCAATTTAACGATTTTTTTTTTATTTTGGGTTTTTTTAAATAAATAAAAAGAAATTGAAAAATGCAATGAAATTATGCAATGAAAAAAAACAGAACATGGACTCACAAACAAGAAGAATAGGATTAAACTTCTACAGCCTACTATTCCATGATATCGAAAGAAGACATTCATTCCACTATTAATTTATGTATGTATGTATGTATATTGCAAACATAAACAAATTTTGATATTGTATTATTGTTTTAAATATAAATTATCTAGGGAAAGTTTTCTTTCGACATCGTGGGACAGGCTGTTAATAAACTCCGTTGACAACAGTTAATCTTATTATATTATTATTTTTTATTTCCAGAGCGTGGTTCTATTGCAAAGCCTGTCACGAAGACATCAAAGATGAGACTTTAATAAAAAAATGCAAATGTAAAAACTGTAAGTACACATTTTTCTAAATCGTTTCTTCTTTTTATGTTCTCTTTATGGTTACTCTTTCTCTCTCTATAAAAATTTCATGTATAATTTTATTTTTTAAAATTATAATTTAATTTTTAAACTCTTTAAAAGAGATGGAAAAAAATATTAAAATAATGAAATTTATTTTTTAACTAAATTTAAGTAGTTTAAGATATAAAAAAAATCAAAAACAAAAATAAAATAACTTTATAATAATTATATTATTTTAAATAAGGATTTTTAAGGTATTACAACAATATTTAAACAAAATTTTTTTTATAAATTTTTATTGTCTTATTGTTATATAAAACATGTTGGCGTGGTCTTACCTTTTAACAACAATTCACAACTACGTTTCAACTGCTACTGTTCTACTACTACTATTCTACTACTACTACTATTCTACTACTACTATTGCCCTACTACAAAATAATATTAACTGAAATTTATTTAAAAAAAAACAATTAAACAAACTATCTATGAAACACAACTCAAATCATTATTTAATTCTACTCTTTTAATTCAATTCCATTTAAACAAATTGAATCAATTAATCGTTTAATCGTTTCAATCAAAACGAAACGTAATCTTAACAGTGGCAGTTCAGCCCCGGAACAAGTTTGATGATTTAGGTAAATCAGCTAAGAGCTAATAAATATTAAAAACTTAAACTTAAATTCTTATGATTTTTTTTTCTATCAAAAACAAAACCACAACTAACCAATTTTTAACAAAATTAAATATATTATTTATTTTTGAAAACCTTGAATAATATTTTACCTGCCACAACCACCAACCAACCAATCAACCAACCCCTTGAAAATAAATTTAAAACTCTCAAAAACTTTTTTATTTACCTCTTTTTCCAAATATGAATAATTAATATTTGTTTAAAAATTTTTTTACTACTTTTTGCACCTCCAGTGCTTTATATTTTTTTTTATAAAATATAATTTGGTTTATGTGTCCGTAAATTAATTTCATATGTTTTAACTCCGTTTATTTTCTTTGCTTTGAGTTTGTTCGCAAGTTACCCGAACTTCTTTTTAATTTTCAATAAATTTACAAAACTATTAGACTATTTTCTGTTTTCATTTCAATTAACTTTGAATTATTTCAATTATCAGTCCATAAATGTCCACGAACATACAACATCTTCAAAGTGTTGCAAGTTCTGTAAATATGTTTGCGCGTTATGAATTGTTTCATTTTTCTATTCTAATATTTTTATTATTATTGCTTTTTATTTCTCTAGAAGTCAAGAAGAAAGTTTACTGAGGATTGATTAAACAAAAGAAATTCTTAGATGTGAATATTTATCACGCAATAAAAAAATTTGTAAACGATATTGTATGTAAGTGCCGCTGCACTGCTCACACCCGGTGCACTGCGCTACCTACATCGACATAATACAAGGGGGCACCATTCCCCACACACCTACGAGACAGGTCTCCATTTAACTTATAAAAGGAACATACAGAAACTTCGCTAATTTTCTATCATATTCTTCCATTATACGTGATTTAATAATTACTTTATATGGAAGTATAACTGAAATTCCCGCTCTGTTTGCATCGAAATTTCCCACGACTATTAACCTTGTTTTTTAAATAACCCACACCAAATTTGTAGCTCTCCAATTAAAAAAACTAATTTTTTTTACTTCCGCCACGCCAGTCTTTCAGACTTGGTTTGCCTGCAGCACCCGTATTATAGCAGCTGTTCAGATATAGGACATGGAAAGTGGCAATCCTTCCCCACCTGCTATACCATCAGTTATTGGTCTGAATACGCCCTTTATTGTTGAAGTAACTCCTACACTGTTATAGTTGTCAATTAACTATTTTCTATGGGGGACCCTTTTTTAATTTGCTACTACATCACTTTTGTGCCCGACCTTCACTTATTTTGAAAGTTCTCATTGTTGTAGAGGTTTACTCTCATACCTAAATAAGAGCGGCAAGCGTTGCGTTAGCAGAAGGGTACTCATTTTTAGTACATTTAAATGTAAAAACATTTTTTTATTGTGCTGAAAATACTTATCCTACTGCTAACGCAATGCTTTCCGCTCTTATTTAGGTATGAGGGTTAGATATGAAACAATCAATTGCTCTATATTGCTATTTTAGAACTTTTTCGACAAAGTATCTGAAAGCATCAGATACCGACTAATTAATAATAAGCTTGTATTGGCTTAATCGTATCCTCTCTTCCATTGCAATAGCATCCCGCCTTAAAGAAAAATAGCATACTTCTACTGGATTTACAAGCGGCAATTTTAGTTAAGCAACTTTTGAGCTTATAGAAGAGAGAGAAAGGAAGATAATGAAGAGGGAAGCCATCATATGTGCCCTTAGTTACGAAAGTGGTCTAATTCATGTGCATTTTTGCTCCGAAATATCAAATAAATCTTTGAATAACTGCAATAAATATTTAAACATTATTAAATAAATTTTTATAATCCGAGACTAGTACAACTCTAAATTAAAATGCTGCATAATATAAAAATACTTTTTCATTTGTTCAAATGTAATCTACTAAATATTTCGACTGGAGCTATATATGACTTAGATCACTTTCATAATTAAGGGCACACATTTCCTTCTCACCCATTAATTGAAAAGCTGCTCTACTATAATTGCCGTGTGCGAACCGAGACTTAGCGAAGAATTATTACTGCTACATTAAATGTGATTTTTTTGGATCAATTTTAAGAGAATTTTCTAATAAGCTGAAACTCTAAAATGAACAATATGCCACCACAGAAAGAAAATATATTTAATACAGGGTAAGCTCCCGAGTACACTGGAGTATTGAAATGAGTAAGAAAATTATGTATCTTCTGGCACAGTTTTCGTACAAACAGTTTTTGCACACCTCTAGCCGGGCTATAACTATGTGTGCCCTCGAGGCGATCAAATAAACTTATCAATCACATAGTTGTGTGCATGCAGTCGTGTTACTGGTACGTGTTGTTGGCAATGGTTAACGCAAATCAAAAAGTTTTGATTTTATGCATTGTTTGAGCGTACCCTGGGTGACCGATGACATTTTTCAAAAAGTGGCACCAAATAGGGGATTTATCCAAAAAAGGGAACATCATTAAAAAAACTAGACAACTATACTAAGCTTCTTATTTTTAATGTATTATTATATGATTCACTTAAAAAAAGGGGGACAAAAGGTGACAAGGCAGTCGAAAAAGGGGCAATTTCCCACTTGAGTCGGTCAACAATTGTGATTGTTGAAAAATATCAGTTTCTTTATGCTTTTTGTTAATAATGTATAAGTGCGTGGATAGCCAAAAGATTATGTGGCGCTACAAAGGCATAATACAAACAGTGATTTATTCGTATGTCTTCTTTAATCGGCAAGCATACGACAATCACAAATATCTACTGATTGACGGGTTTATTTGATCGTCTCGAGGGAACTTTATAATTGTCTACACCAAACGAAATTGTGTTCGTGAACGCAAAACGTCACTCGAAGGTATGCCTTAATAGCATTACATTCTTACTTGACTTGAATACAGACTTGGGTGGAACTCATTCAGTTAGTCGTTTTTGACACAATCCTATACTTAAGCCCATGTAATTTAAATGGGGTTTACCATAGGTTTGTGCGTTTTCGAACCAAGTCTATTATTTCATCGCCATGATCAATGGGTTTGATCATTGATTTGTGTCAAAAATGAATTAGCGCACGAATTCAACACAAGTTTAAAAGCTTTGGTAATATTAAATTCATATTAGTGCCTGGATAATAGTGTTCAAACTCATTCGAACTCATTCGAACTCATTCAGTTGGTCGTTTTAGATAAAACCCCATGATCAAACCCATGTAATTTAAGTAGTTGTAATCATAGGTATGCGCCAAAAACTGCAGCTCTACTGGATAGAGACTACCAATAGACTTGGGTGCATCTCGTTAAGATGGTCATAAACCAATGACCAAACCCATTTAAATAACCTGGATTTCATTTGTCTAAAATAACAGACTGGATGAGTTCGAACCAAGTCTAACAACCAGTAACATAATCACGATAGCTTTATCACAAAAAGGGACTTTCCGCATCATCTCACTCTCACCCTGTCTTCTCAACTATAGTACAGTCCAGGTGGTGTAGTGACCTAATCCATTTAATAATTTTGTAGCCTTACATCGACTTCATGCCTTTAACAGGGCACAACGGATGATTGATTTAAAAGACTTTGTGTGCCATACAACGAGTTTCGAGAGAAATCTCTCGCCTTGACCTTCTAGGTAACAAGAATGTCGTTTGCTTCAAAGAGTGACGTCAAAAAATATAAAGAGTCCGCCATCTAACGTTTTTTTTCAACTAGTGTTTATTTCGTGAATGGTAACACTTAGCTCATGTCTGATTTGACAGATAATTAGTTTTATCCTTCCGCTGAACGAATATGGTTGTGTATACGCATGAACAACGCTGGGAAATATTGCGACATTACTTTGAAAATCATGGTAATGTTGCAGAATGTGTGCGAAAATTGCGTACGGATTTTGAAAGAAGAGAAGCACCGTCAGATCCGTATGTTTGTTATCTCGTGAAAAAAGTGAAAGAAACTGGCATCCTCATCGATAAATCAAAGCGTGAAAAGCCAAAAACAGTGCGTACACCCGAGAATATTCCTGCTGTGGCAACAGAGACAATTGGCGCTTTAAAGGACAGTATTCGTGAAGCCATTGGTGAAATACAGCTGCACACAATCGATAATGTGCTTAAAAATTGCACCGATCGTGTAGGCTACTGCATGGCCAGCCGAGGCAGCCATTTGAATGAAATTATTTTTCATTATTAAGCGGAAGTATTGTACTTTCAAATAAAAAAAGCAATTTGAGAAAATATTCAGTAGTTTTTTTTATAGCATTTTCAAAAAAAAAAAAAAATTTATCTGGCGGACCCTTTATTTACCTTAGTTTCGGCACTTTGCCATTTTCCTTCCTCCTTCCCCTTCTGCCCTCATATTGTCAATGTTCTAATCAGATATGGATGCCTGGTTTATATTTGTATCCCAATTTATATAATATTCACAAGTGGTTTAAATGTTTAAAATTCACATACTTATTTAGAAAAAAAAAATTTAAAATTACAAAGGTTAACTTTCTTTCAAATGAGAAAACTAAAATTGTTTATTTTATTTTGTATTTATTATTTTATTTTGCAAAATGTAATGGAGCCTGGAAACTTTCCATAAATAATTTTTCTTAAATTTGTTTGTCTCTCTCACACACTTTCTTCTTATACTAAAC
The DNA here is from genome assembly GCA_949987645.1 of Tachina grossa. Lineage (NCBI taxonomy): Eukaryota > Metazoa > Arthropoda > Insecta > Diptera > Tachinidae > Tachina > Tachina grossa. The sequence goes on from OX465274.1 coordinate 223,609,802, forward strand.
TAATTCGCCATTTTAACTTTTGCCTTATATTTCTAAGATCCCTTAACAAAACGTTTAATTTAAAACAAACGCTTAATTTATTTATTGAAAAAAAAAAATTGCTGCATACAACAAATTGAAATTTCTTTTTGTTTTATAAAAAAAGATCAAAATTACATATATTTCTTGCACCAAATACAAAACCAGTATGATTTACCTTTTTTACCTTAAAAATTACCTCAACTATATAAAAAATATATATATAACAATCTATCTCTCTCACACTCTCTGTTTTTCCTCTCAGTCAATGTCTTCCGAAGTTAAATATAAAATTAAAAAGAATATATATAATAATTGTATTTAAAACGAGTGCATGGGAACGATTAAAATTGCACCAGATACATTTATAATCGCATAATAGTTATAAATAAACTAAAGTGTTCAATAATCGTTATCATTATCAATCAATCCAATCATTCATAAAAAATTTAACGAAAACATAACATAATCAATTCCAATTGTTTTAATTGCAAGTAAACGTCAAACTTCGTAGTTAATTAAGTCTACATACATACAGCACACTTGTAATAAACTACAACATGCAACACTTCAATTTCAAAGTTAAAAATAGTATTTTAGGTATTTGTTTAATATTAATATTTAATAAAGGTAGTAATAATGTTTTAAATAGGTACTGTTTTATTAAAGAAACAATTAAAAATAATAATTTTATGTATATAAAATAAAAAGTCTTATTCTGAAATTATATTATTTTTCTTAATAGACTTGAAATACATATTATTGAAAGACTGTCAAGCGGCAACCAACACGGTTTGTGAAGAAATGTCCAGCAAAGCAAAGTTTTGATACTTTTAATAATCAAGAAACAGCTGTTCGAACCAACTTGCCATAACGCCATAACCATAAAAACCAATTGAATTTTTTTTCGCCGTAACCATAAACAGCTGTTTGCAGGTTAGACATATTTGTTGTTACACTTTTGAAATGAGTAAACAAATGAGAAATGTTTATGGTTATTGCAGCACTAATAGGTGAAGTAAATATATTTGTGATTATGGCAATGTTTATGGCTATTGCATTATGGTATGGGACGTCTGATGGAAAATAGTTTGCTAACGTCAGAAAGTACAGCTGACTTCCAAAACATATCAATACAAAGTTTGTACACTTTTCGCATGCTGCATTTACATCGTGTAGAGATACAAAAAATTCAACACATTGTTAAAGGGTCAATCAGACGTGCCATAACCAATACCATACAAAACAGCTGTTCGAACCAAACTGTATTTTATTGTAGGTGACTCGCCATAACGTCATAGAAACCAATTAAATTTTGGTTAGGTTATGGCAATGGCATTATGGCTTTGACACGTTTAATTTAAGCTTTAGGTGACTCGCCATAACCGTATAAACCAATTGCATACTAATTTTGGTTACGGCTATGGCAATTTGGTATGGCATGTCTAATTTAAGCTTAATACTTGTCCGCGAATTTTTGAAAGGGTGAGCATTGTCAATATTTTATACTTCAGCGTAATGAAACACTACACTTTATTTGAATACAAAGGAAATGTTGCTATTTTAAACTGAGCAAGTAAGCAAAAGTTCGTCGTAGTCACCTATCATTTTTAACAACCAATGACTGGATTCAGTAACTTTTATTGCGATAATCGTATCGCTATAATAAATATAATCGACCGACCTTGCAATTCAGTAACATATTTTAACGATATTCGCTGTCGGTTGGAGGACAAAAATTAATTTGAAAAATTAATTGAATTTATAATTAATTTGGTTTTCACTTATTTTCATATTTTCTATACAGACATATCACATAATATTTAATTAAACGATGAGTGGAGACTATCGCAAAAAAGAAATTACGGAATCACATTATCGTTATCGCAAGCGAATAAATATGTCGATAAATATTACAATTTTCAGTTCGCAAAAAGTTACAGAATCCAGGTACAGGATTATGCAGTCGGTATCCAGTGCAATGTTGCCACAATAGCAAAATTGTTTTATTTATTTTATAGGGTATTTGTTATAACGTAGAAATGTAGGGTTCACTCTATCATTCACTTCTGATAAAGTTAGGCTTAACTATAAAAGTGTTTTTATTTGTTACAAAATTTATAATGAAATTAAGCTGGATCACCAATTGTTTCCAAATAAAACTTTTGTCCGGACAAAATAATTTGTATATGTAGTTTGAAGTTGCTCTTCATGAAAAAGGTGAAAAAGAGAAAAGAAAAGAAAAGAAATGCTTTAATTTTAATTTTTGAACTGTGCTACCAGTTATTTTAAATAAATAAAAAAAGCACAGATTATATACTTGTAGTAAAAATCTTAAATTTAATATTTTATCCCAATACAAGTTTTACGTTTCATTGTTTTTCTTATACTTTTACAGATTGTTTTAAAATAGTATTAGCCTTTAATGAATTTATTTTAATTATTAAATAATTTTGTACTGGCAACATTTTTTCCGGTTTCAATTATGTATATTTTAGACAAGTATGGCAACCATACTATGGGGCGATTTTTAAGTGCTTTCGGATTTGATTTATGTATAAAAAAAGATATGTATGAAATATTTATTTGAGTGGGTAGATCGATCTTTATAATTAAATGTTTAAAGATGATTTCATGTAAATGTTGACCACGGTTACGGCTGAAATTTTTCATAATATGAGTACAATTTGGGCATACTCTCGCCAACATATCGGCCGGAATCTCACGAATAAATTATTCAATATTGAATTCCAGTGCGTCGATATTTATTTGAAAAAATAAAAATATGTTGGAAATTTTTGATTCTCAATTCAGAATAAGACTTATTTAACAAAAAAATTAGAATAAGCTAAATATATAACTTTTATAGTTTTTCTCTGTATATAAAGTTTAATTATTGTGTTCTTTATGTATATATTTTGTATTTATATGAATAGAAATTAAGATGATTTTTTGTTTTGATTTTTGAGTTTAAAAGTTTCTTTTTTAGACCAGTAAAATTTTCTTAAGTGTTCAAACAGGTCCAAAACTAAATATTCAACAATAAAATCCTTAACACATCATTTATAACGTTTTAATCAAAATCACACATACATACATGATGTAAATATGTTAAAAAAAAAAAAATTCAGAACAGTAACAACTCCAACCATTCCCTCTTAAAAAATCACAAGAAAACATATTGTAAATAAAACTCATTTCAATGAATTCCAATCAATGTACGAGTAGTGTTAAAACGATCATCTGGCATAAACTGGCTGATGATACTGATCCTCTCACTATGTTTTATATCTGTTAACACTATTATTCTTCTAGAGTAGTTAGAAATGTTTTCTGAAATAAGATTTAAGCCGAATCAAATCAGTGCTTTTGTTTTATATGTGTAAGCGCGCGTGTGTATGTGTGTGTATGTCGCTGTCAATGGCCTCACTACTAATTAAGTAAGAAGAAGACAGTGGACTTTAAACAGTAATTGATTGTTTTCTATTCTCTTTTTTTTTTTGTTTTTTGTTTCTGACAGCCCAGAAAAATGTTTGCAATGTTTGCAAATGCCACTGTTTTCTACAGAAACCTAAAAGTTAAAGTAATTAAAACTGTAACCGAAAAACTGGTGCTGTTAAATTAAGTGTAAAAATTTAAAAATTTCCACCATAATTACATTTTTTTTAAATAACAACTTTAAAAATCTAACCTGAAAATTCCAAAATTTATATGAATATTGTTTTTTTAAATAAGCACCCGTTTGAAAATGTTCATAAACAATTTTGCAGATGTGGGCATGATAATGATGCAGACTGGAATGGTGAATCAAGGCATATCCTCAGTCATTAACCAAATGGAGGGTACGATTATTAAATACATACATATATAAACATACATTAAATAAAATAAACCTACAAAAAATTGAAAAACAAATAAAAACTTGAATTATAACTATTTGCTGAAATTAATGTTTTTTCCCCAATTCCCCCCAAATTAAACAAACTATATTAATCCTTATTTGAAAATAAAATATGTATTCATATCTATATATGTATTTTAAATGCTAACAACGCTGCTGAATAAAACTTATTTGTTGCTGCTAACTTGAAAACTGCTAATTAGTTGAATATAAATAAAAGTAAACAATATAAACTAATATTTCTTTGGAAAATATTAAAAAAAACATTTATGGATAGCATATATGTATGGTGTTTAATAGACGAAATATCAAATACAAAATTTTGAGGGAAATAAATTCTAAAAGACAAAGGAGTTGGAGTTTCTATACTTAATTATTCGGCAATGACGAATTTTTGTTATTATCAACCATTTGCTGTGAACTTTATATTATAATGCACTGTATTTATTACTGACAACTGATACAGCCTCAAAGTAGGCAGTGAGTTATGATTAGAAATTTTCATTGTGCGATAATTTTAAGAAAAAAAAAATTTATGAAAATAGAGCTTTTGCAGTACTTACAAAATAATTACAACTGGCGCCGCAGTCGATAGGACAACATATTTATATTAAGCGTCCGTCGACAGAACACTGTGTGATATTTTCAGATGAAATTAAAAAAAATAAAAGATTTTTATAGTTAAATTATTTTTTTAACTGCTTTATTTATAAAAATTATAATTTTGGCTTATAAAATGTTTTTAAAACAAATTTTATGGAAATTTATGAATAAGGCCATAAACAAACTATTTGAATAAAATTCCGAAAATTTGTGTTCAAACTTTTCAAATATGCGTAAACAAACTTGTACAAAAGCAAATAAAAAATGAATTGAATGAAAAATTTGAGGTTGTCAAATGATGGAATGTCAAGAATTAAGCTGTCATACTATGACATTTATTAAGTAAAAAGTTGGGAAATTTCAACCATGGAACACTACACTCTTTAACAAAGAATTTTAATTGTGAAATCTGTGAATTTTAATTTGAAAGACCGAGTTTACGCAAACAAACCAGAAACAAGTTCGGCACTGCATTGACGAGATAAACGAAGCTTTGTTGCAAAATGTTGTTCAAAGTTTTGTGAAAAGAGCGGACGTCTGCCGACGTGCTAAAGGTAGATATTTGCCCGATATCATATTCCATTTCTACTTTACATTGGTATCAATAAAACTGAATGTGTCCAAAAAAGTGTGTTTTTAAACTAATTTACCTCCTAACCTCGAATTTGTGCATCCTTTATTTAGCTACATTATTTGTGTCTCATATTATGATTTGTCTTATATATTATATAAAATATAAAGATAGTTTTTCTTAAGACTATAAAATTCTATATTGTAAAAAATAGAACAAAAAGTTTAATTTAAAAGATTTTTTATTCGAAAGTTCAACACATGACTTAAACATTTGCTGCCCGTGTAAATATATATAAATAAACTAGAAACCTTTATTTTCAATAAGTCAATGGTTGCGGTCACACTGCTGAAACCACACCGCACCCAGATCAATTTCATCTATATTTTCAGATAAAAAATCACTCAGTAACGATATCCATTAACCGTAACGCGAGGTTAGGCTTTAGTTTTGAATTATTATGGGCGTTGGTGACGTGTAAACCGCACCAAACATTACATTTTTCTGGATGTAATGGAATCTATAAAGTTTGTTGTTAATTTGGTTCACTCCAAATGCGGCAATTTTGTTCACTAAAAAACCAGTTAAGCTAAAAGTGAGATTAATAGCTAAACACAATTTCACGATAAAACATCGTATTATTTTCCAACTGCTCTAGAGCCCTGACGGTAAAAGAACGGCGCACATAATAATCTTGCGCCGTTGATTCTGGATCTTAAACAGGCGAAGGATAAGATCTGTGAGTAAAATTTTCTACTTAGTGGACGAATAGAGCCCCGATTCCTGCCACCGACGATGAATCAATGAATTTGGATCTTCTCTTACATAGCTGTGATATTCTCTTTAGTACGCACATCCCTTCGCCGTTTTATTATTATTGCATCATATATAACGCCAAAAGGTGTTCGAAAACATGGAAATAAAGAAATAAAAATCGTTTGGCTGAAGAATAGTAAATGAACAAATAAATATTTTCTCAGGCATAATATTTGAACTATTACAACTTTCTTACACAGAAAAGCCCGAGAGAGAAAAAGGGACACAGATAAAAAGATCAAGAGATACAGTGAGGAAAAAACGTACAAGGACGAGAAAGGAAGACGCAAAGGTAACAAGAGAGACACAAAAGTATAACGGACGATAAAAAACTATTTCGTACTGGTATTCATGAGAACACTGAAGATGGCTCATAGTCGAAACTGGTATGTTTATGAGCGTAGAATAAGGGAAATTTATTCCAAATTAAAGCTAGCCCCTTCTGGAAGTAAAATACATGACAGAATAAAAATTGCCTGGAGCTGAATATCACTAAATTATATAGAATATCTGTACCGCTCACTTTTTGTAGGAAAGTTCAAGTGACTTATGCATAGTCACTAGCCGCATGCAAAAAGCAGAATTCTGCTGAAAAAAAAACTTTCCTCCATAAATTCCTTCCTTAGACGTCTGTCTTCACCATAACTATCTCTTTCCTTAAAAAAAGTAACACCCAGTAATAGTTGTAAGTATTGCAAGCGTTAATTCTCTTAAAAAAAATTGGAAAAATTAAATTCCTTATCAGTACATAAGCAAAGCGTTTAAAAATGTAGCTGAGAGGGCTTTGAAAACTTTTGACCATTCTACTGTTGCGGACGTTTTAATCAGCTAATAGTGGATGATATACAAAACACAACCCAACTCATACGTCGTTTTATTTTTTATTTTTTTGGTAGGAGAAAAATATCTTAAGAATGAAAAGCCAAGCGAATTAAAATTAAGAAACACAAAACTATGCCAGCCAACTAAAGCACCAAGAAAAAAAATTATATATTTAAATATAAACTTATGTTTTTAAAACTAAAATCTCAAATTATAAATTATCAAAAGTAGGTTTAAAAAAGTAGGCTCATATAATGTAATTTTGTTAAGTCCTTTTTATTTCTTTTAATTATTATTTACCCTTATGTTGTTTGAAACCTTTTCAATTTATTCATTTCAAATACATTTATAACTTCTTTTTTTTAATTAGTTAAAATTTCTAAAAAAAAAACAAAATCATTTTAATGAATATACTCATTTACCTATTCACACAAATCCTCTATAATATTTATTTTATTTAATGACCTTACTACCTATCAACCCACCTACTACTACTACTACTACTACAATCCAACCACAGTGGCCACATTCAGGAAAGGCGTCCGAGCCGTGCAAATGGTAGGACGTGCAAGTACGTATATACTCTAAAAAAAATTTAATTTAAAATTATAAATTAAAAGAAAAAACTTATAAAAGCCTATTAAATAGAAATATATTTTTTTAATACCAAAAGAAAAGAAAAGAAAAACAAACAAACAAAAACTAAACACGCTTAAAGCCAAAATAACATATTCACCCCTCTTTTAAATGTTAAATGGCGTACTCACCACACAAACATTATACTCTATGTCTCTCTCCCTCCCTCTCTATTTACCAGAGTGTCATTAATCACCCAACAAACAAACTAACAAAACAATCACCACAACAACACTTAAGCAATTAATAAATTGTCAGAGAAAAGCAAATTTATTGTGACATTTCAAGCCTCTATTCATTTAAATACTCTCCTTTGGCCCTAAAATTCTTGATTTTGAGTTTTATTTTGTAAAAAAAGATATCACGACTCTCTATTCAAAACAATTCATACTAAATATTAAATCGTCTATTAAACAAATTAAGTCTGTTTCGATGTGTACTGTTGTAGTTTCTTAATATATATATATATTTTTTAATTCAACATTTTATCAATCTTATTTTGTTTTCATGTGTTTTCGGTTAAATATACTTTTTCTCGTAATTATCGTGTTGTATCTATTTAATTAATATTCGTAATATGTATTAACGTCAACATCAATTCTATTCAATGTTTAATTATTTACTTATTTAATAGTGAAGAAATATTTGTTAAGTTTTTTTTTAAATACATCTTTTAGGTTTTTTCACATCGTAATTCTTTTGGTATTCCTTTGATATGATGTATGTGTTTTTTGTTTGTTTGTACATATTAATAAATGTACAAAATATAATATTTTGTTCTTAAATTCATAATTGAATAATAAATGAAATCAGGCAGGAGATATTCACATATGAAATTATTTTTCGCAAGTCGGATAATATTACCATTCAAATTCGGCGACAATTCTAAATACGACAAGAGAACATTTTAGATTTTAAGCTACGCCATACATTTTACTCTTTATTTATATTTCATTATAATCATTCCCATTCTTTTTTTTTAGTAGTTAAAGGTTCAATTAGACGTGCCGTAACCATAACCATAGAAAACAGCTGTTCGAACGAAACTTATGGGCAACACTGTATTTGGTAATAGTTGACTCACCATAACGCCATAGCCATTACCCTAGAAACCAATTGAATTTTGGTTTGGTTATGGCTATATCATTATGGCTATGGCACGTCTAATTTGAGCTTAAATTAAATTGCTATTACACTCAATTACACCAAAAGAATATATGTAGTTGGAACCTCATTGAACAATTCTAAATTTAATGATAATACTAAAAAAAAATATTTCGAAATCGTTGTGTATTTTTTTCTTATGACAATTTCATTGTGCATTCTTTGATTAAAAAAGCTTTAAAGCTTTGGAGATAATAGCAGAAACTAAAATTTTGTATAAAAATATGTTTTTAAGCGTACTTTTTTATAAGTACGGCGGCAATAAGAGGTGCAAATATTTGCTAAAATAAAACAGCTGTTTTTTGTTTTGTTTATCAAATCAAAACAACTAAACTCCCGCGCTGGCAGTTTCAGAGGGAATAAAAATAAGTGGAATAAAAATTAACAAAACGCACCATAGCGAAGTTGTAAAGAGAAAAAAATTAACCCTTAATAGCGTATTAGTACCTCAAGGAACCAACCAACAACATTAAAAATTTTGTTATTAAAAAAAAATTATTTGACTGGACTGGTTCAACCTAAAAAAATGAAATTGTGTGCATTTGCTTTATATAAAAATTTTTTTGTTGTAAAATACGTTTCAAGTGTTGAAAAAATTATTCCCGTTTTGATTTTAGTGTTTAGAAAAACTTGTGAGTATAAAAATAAAAAAATTTTCTACTTGTAGTTGTTGTAGTCATATGTCTACATAGTCCTTTGAGCAACCATCAGGATTAATATTGTTTAAATAGAAACGTTACTTTGGTGGTTCTTTGTGGTAGATTTTTTACAATGTCATGTCATAATTGTTATTTTAAAATGGAAGAAAAACTTTCCCATTTTTTTTAACAAAATGTCATGGTCGGAATTTTTAAAGAAAGCAAGTCGGTGCCAAAAATGCGCAGTAACTTTCTGTTTCTCTACCGAATTAATCTTTGATAAGCAATTTATTTATTAATATTCTATCTAACTTGGCAATAACATTTCCTTATTTTTAATAAAAATTATATCCGTTTTATAGACTTTACTTAATCCTAGACCTGCAGGTCTAGGTCCTGCAGGGACCAACGGGGTTTTTTTATCTTAGTTAGGTAAGAAAAACATGTAAAAAGAACCTTAAAACAAACTTTGTTCAGAATCTCAAACTTTACATTTTTTCAACAAAAACAAGATGTCAGGATATTAATGGTTAATTCACTGTTTCCAGAACCTGGACGTTTTGCTTGAGTAGATAATTTACTTATTATTTTTGAGTGATATTCATACAAATTTTCTAAACGAGTCGCCTGCCTGTTTCTTGTGGAAACAGGGTGTAGGCTTCTTCTCGCTATGACACTTCACACACTCTCTGTATCTGTCACTTCAACAACTAACATAATGGACGAAAGTGAGCTGAAAAACTTACTTTCTCTTCTCAGAGTAGCCTGTAAAATCTAACCTAGCCTAAAGGTTTGAAATGATCTACAAAAAAGTTCTGTTAAATTTCAAATAATAAAGTTTAGTTTCAAGCTTTGAAGTATTAAGAGAGTTAAGTGCCCTGCACACGATCAAAAAAGTCATCAATCAAATATTTTTTTGAAGGCAGTCCTGCTTTTTCCACTATACGTAAACTTTGTCAAAAAGTTTTGATTGTTTTATTTGGCGGCTAATTATTTAATTATCTCCAACTCTGCTTGACAAATATACATCAAGGTATGTACAGAAGATTGTCAGATTTGGCAATGTGCTGACAATGTACTGACAATCAAAAATTGCCAGCACAAGGTAGACTATCAGTTTACACGATTCTATACGTTGTCACATGGTTGTCATATACAAACATTGTCAGATCAGTTGTTATGTGTTGCCAGACTCGAACAATGTCTTAGAAATTGTTTAATGTAACGAGTAAATATATAAATTTTTACGGACCATAAGGAAGCCCTTGCAATGCTGTAGTAACTTTATTATATTTTTGCACTTTCCTTTTTCTTTAAAATCAAGTGCGTACCATTTATAGATATATAAGCTTGGCAAATCTGATAATATTAAAATTTCTGACAAATATCTAGCAACAATTTTATAATGGCACCAAAATGTGTTCACACGATTGTCAGATGTCCGATAATTTGCTGGCTTGCTATAGACTGGCAATGCTTTTACTGGCAACGATGTCAGACAAAAATTCCCAGTTCAATCGGTTGTAAGAAATTTTTAGCCCATTTTATTGACAATATTGTAGGATCTGACAACCGTCCGTACATAGCTGTGTGATTTTTGTTAATGATGGAGAAGACAAATGGCGTGTTTATTTTTTATGTACATACGCCTCCTTTCACTGATTGATGGGTTTATTTGATCGTCTGCAGCTCGCTTTAAACTTAAATTTCATAAGAAAAATATTTGTATAGCACTATGACGCCTGAAATGTCCGCTTGAAAGCATTGAATTATGTGACAATTAAAAACTTTTAATTTATTTTCGGCAAAATAAGCTTTTATAAGCTGAAATGAAGAGACGATATGTAGTTGCATCACCCAGTTGTATGCCCCAAATTTTGTTCATTGGCTTTTTTTCTTTACGGCAAAAATCAATTTATCATGACCTTAAATCACAATTTTTAAGATTTTTTTATATTTTTTAACAAACACAACACAATCCGCGAAGCGATTAGCTTGTCCTGCTGAAAACACCCAGGGTCTATGGCGGGAATTCAAACATCGACCACTGGACTGAGAGGCTCAGTCACAGGGGCATCCCTGCTTAGGTATTATTCAAAAACAAGAAGGAAATAATATAACCTGATTTCTTTCACAGAAAGTTATTCTGAAAGTTTTTGAGATTGGTTGTTCCGATTCAATGAAGTTTCAACATACGGTTATATCTTCACAATTAATTACATTTCCTTAAAATTTAAATTTAATTTTCAAACTTTATCATAAAAATAATTGCATTCATTTAACAAACAAAATAAATGTTTACTAAAATTATATGTTCTTTCTTTAAATTGTACTTTTGTATTACTTGTAAAAACAACACATCACATAAACTTATCTCTGTAACTCCTCTACAATCTATAACAAACAAAAATATATTAAAAATCATCTGCACAAACCAAAAACAAAACTCTCAAACAAAATGGTGTTGTAATCAATCAATGAATGAATGAATTAATCAATGAAAATTATATAGAAGATGAAGATTACTACCAGACAAGTAAGTCCTGTAAGCCGATTTCTATTCACTTTTGTTCCTTATATCTTTAGTATTATCTTCTCATATTTAAAATTTGGTTAAAACAATAAATTCTTTTTCTTAAACATTTTTTTAATCATAAAGTAATTAGAATTTTTTGTGTGACCTTTGGAATCATAATTTATGTTAAAATTTCATTACATTCATAGAGTGTTAAATGTAAAATGTTTAGTTTTTTATATAATTATAGTTTTAGATTTTCTTCTTTAATTTTTGAAAATTAAAAAATATGTACTTGAATTATGGTGTCAAGTTTGGCTTGTAACAAAAATATATATATATATATATATATATATATATATATATATATATATAAATAAATAAAGAGGCAAAGAATATTAAGAACCAAACCTTATTCTTAGAACTAAAGGCTTTGACCCCTAGGTCTTATAATTGTTTTAAAACATACACACAAAAATAACACAAACGGTTCAGTTTTATACGAAAAGTTTGAGCTGCTGTTAGGACTAAAGTGACCTAAAGGTTTTCAAAAAAAAAAATACTTTAGTTTTTTAGCAAGTTTATTTTCTTACTAATATTAAACTGAAATAAAAGGTGTTTTTCTTCATTCAGATATAATTACATAGCCTTAAAAAATTTACGCAAATAAAAGGGCGTGGCAGATTGAATATTATTAAAAATATTAAACAAACTCTGATTTGTAGGTGAAAGTATTTAGACTTAAATTTTAAATATTATAATATATAAAAATTCGTTTACGCTTCATTTAGTATTATTAAACGTTTTGTTTTTCTTACCGTGTAAATATGTAATAAAATTGTAAAATATATTTTTCCAGCATACTTTTCGTAAATGCACCGTGCTTGCTCTCTTTTTGATATTATAAAATAAATTTATGTAATTCTAATTAAATACTTTGAAACTCTAATTGTAGTAGTCGTAGTGTCTTATGTCTCTGTGTATGTGTAGTTTGTATTTAAAAACATTTTTTACTACAAATAGCAATTATAGAATAGTGCAATGAATGCATGCCCTTTTACATATAAATTAAATTCTCTACTAATATTTTTCCTACAATGTCCACATGTTTCTGTACTAGTATTTATTAATTTCTTTTTAGTTCTCCAAAAAAAATCCCTTAATTATGAATCCCTTACCCAACTTTTTTGTCCATTATTATTTTACTTAGGGTTTTACTAATTTTGATTTTCGATAATAAAATAGTCGCTGATATTTGACATTGAAAAAGTTTTAGTTGAAAAGGGTTAAGAGTTTAAAATCAATATGCAAACTATTAATTAATGCTGAACTGCTTGCAGTGTTGTCACCATTGGCAGTTTATTTTTAATTTAACGATTTTTTAGTTTTAATATCTTATGAAAATACTAAAAAATAAATAAAAACTAAATATGTATCACATTTATATATTCATTAATTCATCTTATATTACGTCTTGGAGTTATAAAAAGTTTGATATTGCAAATGGAAAATTTTCTATATTCATCCTTTATAATCCCTCTTATCGGGGAAAAAGAGGCGAATAGTTTGTAAACGGGAAATTTTGATTTTTTTTTTCATACAAAATACCAAACAACTGTTCGCCTTTTATTCTCGATAAGGACCATTGTTATACTTCTTCCTTTATAAACGTTATTTTTGTAGGTTAGAAAATTTTCAATTAAATAAAAAGCCCCAAATCTGCACATCTTATCAAATCAAAACACTTCATTTACTCAACACTGATATCAAAAGCTGTTACAACAAACAATGTTAAACTGAATTCACCACTGTTAGAATAACATAACGCTGTATACAGCGTTGCCATAATACTTTTTTTTTAAAGCTGTAAACTTAGAAGAAAAAAATTCCTTGGAATTTTTAAATATTATGCGTTTTTTTGAAGGGTTAAAGGGTTAAGCCTATGTCTATACCTAATATATTTTTATCATGACTTGATATTTTTATCTGTTTTTCCTTAATTGTTGTTTACTGTTGTGTTACTTTTTTCATTTCTGTATGATGTATTCTCACAAGGTTCTTCCACAAAAGCAGGTTACATACAGTCCATCTATTGCAATAGTTCTAATATTATCTTCAATATCTAATTTAAAATTTTTTTTATCTTTATAAATAATTTTGTACGATCCTTCAAGGAATACTTAATTTCTAAATTATATATTAAATTTAACTACCTACAACTATGTATGCGTTTAATGATTTTCACAAAAAAAAAAATCGGAAAATCTAATTATGAAAATGGACTCCGATCACACTACTGTGTTGGATAATTAGATACAGTATATAGTCCCAAATGCTAAAGACCGAATGTTAAGTTGGTACGTTTTACCATCTCGAAGGACTCATCGATATCAGTTAAAAAAATATAGCTCTTCAAATTTATAAATTTTTTAATTAATTGAAAGGGAAGTGTTTGCGTAGCACTATAGAACATTTTGCTAATTTCTTAAGCTTAACAGTATCTTGTATCTCCTGTAAAATTTGATGGAAGTGAGTTAGCAGGTTTACACTCCAAGCCGATGATATTCAATTTTATTAAATACCAGAAAAATGTATTTAATCTTATTTGATATGTAGGTATACTACTAAAATTACTATCATGAATATCAACTAGTAAAATGATTTTTGAATAGCATATCCTTGGTAGACCTGGTAACTCACTTCAAGCAAATTTTACAGGAGAGACAAGATACTGTTAACAGTTTCTAGACAAAGCTTAAGAAACTAGCCTAATACATTAAGTTTCTTCAACGTATAGAGCTTCAAATTAAAATAAATATTTTAGCAACTCGATGAGGCGTCTTTTCCATTTCGAACGGCATTAAAATGTCATATGTTATAAAAATTGGATTTAGCAGGTTTACATTCTAAGCCGACGATATGTTTTCAACAAAATTAAGATCGTATCAACTTTCCAACCCTGTCCACAGTTTGTGTTTCATTTTATAAAAACTATAGTATAGTTAAGACGGATTTTACATGCTTCAGTTTTTATTGCACAGAAAGAAAAAGAAAGGTAGATATTATATTCTCTCTTTAACACACATACATACACACACACACACACACACACACATAAACACACACACATACACAAAATCAAAACTTGAGCATCTAAGAGAAATGCATGTAAAAGACCGCACTCTGAGCCGTTTTCGTGAATTGTGTGGCCAAACTACGAAAGTTAGCCTTAAATACTTGATACGTGATACAAAAATCACTACAGTTATTATATAAAGTTTGCATCTGACTTTTTAGAATTTAATAACCACATACACAGAAAAAAATATTTCTCCAATTAACATTTTTAACTGAAAACAAAAAATCAAAAATAGATTAAAAATTTGGTTGTGTCAATTATTAAACTTTTTTAGTTAACTAATTTTGTAAACAAAAATTTATTTAACTCAATTTAATTTTTAATTAAATAAATAAAAAATCTAAGCAAAAGTTTAAATGACTCGATTAAGTTTTTTATTAATTATTTGTATTTATTTTCAATTAAAGATGTTAGTTGGAGAAAATTTTTTTCCGTGTGCATAGAAATGTCAAATGTCGGTTTTTAATATTAAAACAAATTTTCATTTTAATGTTCACAGTTAATTTTGTATTATTTTCTGAAGAAAAAACGTCCCTTTTTTAGTTATTTATAATTTTTTTTTATTAACAAGAACATTTTAAGTATTTTTTATGTTAATTTGAATGAAAGAATTATACAACTGAAAATATATACATATACATATGTATTTTATGTATAATTTTGTTTTTGTTTTTCTTATCAAAACAAAATAAAAATTAAATAAATATGCTGTTCAATGGAAATGAAACTTACAGATGATCACCATCCTGCACCCACATTTACACCGCCAGAACTACCGAAAAGGGTGCATGTGCGTCGATCAATATCGGGTAAAAGTTACAATAACATAATAACAATTTCCTTTAAACTTTCAATACAAAAAAAGAAAGGAAGTTTTTTAGACATTTTATATGCAAAATGTGTTAGGAATTGTTGATAAAAAATACCAAAAAGAACCATTTATACAAGATATAGTCAGATAAAACAACCTCTAAATATCTTGCTTCAAGTTAAACGTTGCCAAAAATCAACATTTGCCTGTCGAAGTCTTTTTGTATACGAAATCAACCACATTTTACGTTCTCTCAATTAAAAAAAAAACCGTTAATGGGCTGAGTATATGACATAAGTATAAAATAAAAATTAATTTGCTTTTATTTTATTCAACTTTAGTTGGCTTTTTTTAAATTTGTTTGTAGTTTTTTTTTTATTCAAAATATTATTTCAATTCTATCTTGTCTCTCAAAGAATACCAAATATCCTTTCAAAAAAATCTCTCTCTCTAAAAATTAAACATTTCAGTTTTTCTTTTCCTCTCTCTCTCTCTCTCTCTCTCTCTCTCTCTATAAATATAACTATATTATAAATAAATTTTATTAAATTAAAAGATATTTTTATAACCAAAAACTCTACGTGTGTATTTTGAAAAGCATGTAATTTCTTATAACTTTTTCAAGAAACAGTTTAATTAAATTAAACAAATTGTAAACCGGAATAGCTCAAATTGTATAAAGAATCAAATACTCGTATCTTACTTTATGTATAGAAAATTGTTCATATCAAATATCATGTCTTCTGGCTTGCATTCATATCTATAACCCTGTTAAGTTAGTTAATTTTCTATTTATTAATTTCTTATGTTCCTTTGCATTATTTTTGTTTGTTTATTTTTTCTTTCTTTCGTTTAGTGACTGTAAAAAAAGTAAATAATATTATACTAATTTAATAGAGCCATGTTCATACAGTAATTTATATATAATTTGCATTTAAATGGCTTGTTTTAAAGTTTTATTTTGAAAAAAAAAAAATTAATTATAGTTTTTATAAATTTTTGTAAACAAAACATGACAAATGTTTTGTTACCGAAAAAAAAACTGTTGCTAATAAAATTTTAAATACCCAATGGATATCCAACAAGGCGTTTATACAATTACCCACCCAGCCACAAATACGCATACAAGCTGAAGAAAAATCTTACAAACTGTTTTCCGTGCACCGTCTTGCAAAACACATCGTTTTTAATTGCGGATTGTGGAGATTACAGTACGCCCCTTCCTTGTGCAATCCGCAATTAATGAAACTCCTCGCATATTTCAGCAGCCAAACATTTCAGATTGTAGACTCAGTTATCGCAACACTTACAGTTGCCAAACGTTTATATAATCATGAGATTTTGAATAAGGTTTATAAAAAGTTCTATGCATTGAACTCATTGTACGGCAACACGTCTAAACTCAATGTAAGGAACAAGCTTAATATAGGTACTCTATACTTGGGGTTCCCAAAAAATTTCTATTCGCAGACCCCCTTTAAAGCCTGGGATGTTGAATTAAAAATGCAAAAAAGTACAAGACAAAAACTTTTATTTTTTGTTGTAAAAGTTCATAACTATTTAAAAATACACCGTTTTTATTTAACTATGAAAAAAAAAATTTTAAATAATTATTAATTAGATTCTAATCTTCAAAATATTGTTTTATTCTTTGACATATTTAAGCTTCACTTCATATTCTATCAAACACCCTTTTTAGAAACGCAAAGTTTACGTTGCAAAGTCTTAATTCAGCTGGGAGAAAGACAGAAAGAGTTCGTATTCCTCCCTCTGTCTTTCACAAAGTAAACTTTCCGGGGTAAAACTAAATGAAATGGCAAAAAAACAATATCAGCAGTTTTTGATAGAGATGACAATAGCAGTTAGTGCTGAGTCGGGTGAACTTTATATTAAGCAGTGAGTAGTAAATGTTCTAACTAATAGGTGCGTTTCTTTTTCTTTACTGTGCATCGCGATCCCGCGGGATATATATAACTCTTTATCACCCCTTGTTAGAGATATGTTACAGACCATTAAATATCGATAAAAACTATTAATTAGATGTAATTTTTAATTTTATTTAACTTTGGTAAAATATCTTCTTCAAACTGTAAAATTCATTGCTAATAAAAAATTGTATATGCAACAGCAGAACAAATTTAAAGTATCCCTACCGTTTTATGAGGTGCATTCATAAGACGTAGCTGTTGCACGACCGTTGAGTGTTTGTCTTATAAACACATAGTTGATTAGTTCCGCTCCACTCAACAGTTGAGCCCCTGTCGAAAATTACGTTAACTTTAAACTAACTTTAAGCTAACTATTTCGCAACTAGTACTGGCTGACACTTGGATTACTTTTCAATGTAATCAACTGACTATTTTAACATTACGATGTTCTAGGCGGTAGTCAATTGTCTCACTTTCAGCTAACTTAAAGTTAATTTTTTAAATCCCGTAGTAGTCAGTATATTAAAAAAATTTCTGGGGTTTGAACATATATCATCACAATTTGTGTACTCAACACGCTATATCAATCAGCTAAGGCACCATCTAAAATAACAACAGAAAAATGTTAATATAAAACTGAAATGAGTTCCAAAGTAGCTGAGAATAAATTTGTTGGCTATCATCAAATTCGATTGCGTACTCAACTTAAGAATTAATTTTGTGTTTGTTCTGGATGACATTGCAGTTAGCTTTTAGTCAATCTAAGAAAAGTTAACTATAAGTTAACTATTTTTGTAGTCAACACATTTTCCGACAGGGATAATTTTCCATCATAAAATGTTTTCCCTACCTATAGTCAACATGTTGTGCTCAGCCTGAACATCTGATCGAGTAGGGCTATGACTTTTATATGCTTTGTTAGGTGGCAGGAGCAAATATTTGTTAAATTTGGCATTACAAATGCGATAAAGTAACGCAATAAAGATATACAGGGTAATTATGACTACAATTCCGCGAGAAATTTATCCCTTTTCCAATTAGAATTTTTTGTTTTCCCTATTATTTGCTATTAATTGGAATTGTTCCCCCGGAAAAATTTCTCGCTGAATTTTATTCATAATAGCCCTCATAAAATTAAATTATATCTATCAAGCCGTTTCTGTCACGTAATTATTGTTGATCTCAACAGCTACGTCTTATGAATGCGCCCATTGAATCTATGTTGCCGTTGTGCAATTTTTAAAAAAGTTATATTATCGGCGTTTTACTTCACTAAATTTTGTGAGTGAAATTATTTTTAATTTGAAGCTGTTATCGCCAACATATTTGATGTTATTCACATTTCCTTCTTTATCCATTTTCGCCACAAAAAAATTAAATAAAAAAAAAACTAAAATCTTAAAATCTTTTAAATAAATTAGTTTCACAAGGGATAAGCACGTGTTTACTTCTATGTATTTGGGAACCGTTGCTCTAAACATACAATTTCTATGCTCGGGCACGTAATTCATTGTACACGCATCTTACTTTTGCAGAATTTCACAATTGCATTAGACATGGCCAATCGTGGATGATATCAGCGCATAGGGCTACTAAAAGTATTATAATGAACGAACAAAAATGTTCTAAAAATGCACAGAAAAAACTATTCACCAATTAATGTTTTCAATTAATAATTTAATTGATTCAATTACATTTTTAATTGTATTAATTAATTTGATTGGAAAAATTTAATTGATATTATCAAATAGTTTATAGGTGAAAATTTAATTAATTTTTTAATTGATATTACAAAATTATTCATATATCTTTTTTGTTTGTTGTGTATATTTTTTCCATATTTAAAAATTACTACAACTTAACAACTTAATCTTCCTTTCCATCTCTCTGGCGCAGTGTAAAAATCACTTTATTTGATGCTGGGTCGGGTAATTGCTGCTGGGTATCGCTCCTATATTTTAATATATTGAAAACAATCTAACACTTCTACTAAACATAAATTGGCTGCCAGTATAAAATATGTATGCTAGATTTTCAAATATTTTGTAAAACAGCCAATTTTTGCTAACATTTGCTTTGAAAAATTGTTGGGCTCAATAATCTCCCATTACACTGAAAAAAAATGTTTAAAAAATATACCTTTCTCTTAACTTAAACAAAATTATTTGGTTTTTTTTTTTTTGTAGAATTTTTAAGTATTCAAATTTAAAATTTTTTTTAATATAATTTTTCTTCTTCTTTATTTCTTTTCACAAAAGGTGATATAACCAGAGATCGTGAAGATATGAATTGTAAGTATTTTTTATAATTAAGAAGAAAAGCAAATACATATATAAAAATTAATTAATACAAATTGTTAAAACTCTAAATGCATTTTCTGTTGCCTAAGGCCATGACTCACTACCCTACAGAATCGCACGACTTATCAAAAAACTACAACCCTGATATGATGAATTGTTATTTTCTTTTTAAACTGTTCATAAGCTCCATCATACCAGGGTTGTCTTTTCTCAAAAGTTACACTATTGTGTATGATAGTGAATACGGCCTTTAGCCAAATCATTAATGGACTTTAACCACAATTAAAGGAAACTGATGTCTAAAATCGTCAACGATTTTACTATTTAAGATCATACTTTATTTTAAACAACTTAAGAATCGACAGTTTTATTTTGGTATTTGTATCGCGATTTGACAGATCAGAAACGCAAAATCACATTTTTTGAAGAATTATACCATTAACGTGAACAGCTCCAGAACATTTGATAGATCTCACTAATTCCTCCCTACAACACCCAGAGAAAAAACAGCTTAAAATCAATAAAAACCATATTGTATTAATAAGAAACATTAACGAAAGTCTAGTCATGTTGAAATTTCTTATTTCAATATGGAAAAATATTTATTTACAGTATTAATTTATTCATTTTATTTATTTTCAAGTTTCTCAATACACATTTTCTATTATATTGAAAATGATTGAATTAGCGGCTTTTTCCTGAGTGTATTATCATAATTTTTACCAATCAAAAAATATATAGTTTAAAATTTTTAAACGCACTAATAATCCCAAATTAATATTTATTTTACTTATAAAGTAAAATATTTTTTTATTAAAAATACATTGAAATTGATTATTGAGGGGTTTAGCTGGATCCTATGCGCATTTAACTGTTGCTAATGCATATCATCAGGGAACCTTTACCCAAAGCTTCTTAGAACAACTAGAGTTATTATATTATAAACTCTCATTTAAACAAATGAGAAGCTCATAACAAATAACAAAGTTGAAACAAGAACTCAATAATCAACATGTTTTTTATTTTCTTACTTTACCATTGCTACATTGGCTGACTTTTTTTCAGCTTCAAATTGTAGTCGTAAGAGTATGTAAAAGAAAATAAATGTAAATAATAACAACAGCTATTTAATAATAGAGTGTTGCAACACAAGTATTTTTTTGACAGGGTGCAGTCAAGTTAATAATTAGTGTTTATTATGGGAATTGTTACAATTTAAGTTTAAAATTTTTAAACGCACTAATAATCCCAAATTAATATTTTACTTATAAAGTAAAATATTTTTTTATTAAAATGTTGATTATTGAGTTCTTGTTTCAACTTTGTTATTTGTTATTGAGCTTCTCATTTGTGTAAATGAAAGTTTATAATATAATAACTCTAGTTGTTCTAAGAAGCCTTGGGTAAAGGTTCCCTGATGATCTGCATTAGCAACAGTGAAATGCGCATAGGATCCAGCTAAACCCCTCAATAATCAATTTCAATGTATTTTTAATAAAAAAATATTTTACTTTATAAGTAAAATATTAATTTGGGATTATTAGTGCGTTTATAAATTTTAAACTTAAATTGTAACAATTCCCATAATAAACACTAACAAAAAATATATATTTAGTCAGGCTTTAAAGTTCATGTCTGGAAATGTATTCTGAAGTTAATACCTCTTATATATAATAGACCCCTGCAAAAGATCACTTACAAGAAGTTTTATATAATTGCTTCTAAAGCCAAGTTACAACAACAAAGTTAAAAACTTAGCAAAAATAAAAACGTTTAATACTCTTTCAGTACTTAATCGCCATACCCGAAGGCCGAACGGTTCAACTGGTATGGGGCCTGGAAATGGAACAATGGGCTTACATAGTGCTGGCACCGTGAAGCAGGTCAACAAAGTTAAACCAACTGTAAATAGACAACTTGATGGACAAGTTGTTTCACCATCCCAGTACAATCGGTGAGTATGAAAAAAAAAACTGTCAATTAATTTCAAAATCACTTTAAATACTATTAAAAAATCTCAAATAAAAAAGAAAAAAAAATAAAAAAGTATTAAAAAATTTAATAAAAATTACTATGTAAATTAAATTATAAAAAAGTTATAAAAAGGAAGCACATGTACAAAGAAAATGCTTAAATGTTTTCTCTCCCTCTGCTATTATTTTATTTACTAAAAACAAATTAATATGTTTTAAGTGCCGTCTTAACGTAACAAAAATGTGATTTTATAAAAGAAAAATCTAAAATCTCATAACCAAAAATATACTGTCGCCATAATGTCTCATATAAATACAGCCATTTTATATCAACTACAGCAACAATAACAAAAAAAATTCATTTATCTAAGAAATAATACAATAAATAAATATTTTGTAAAATTCTTATATAAAGTTAAAAATCTAAAAATAATAATAAAATAATATTAATGATTGTTACAAAAACAAATTATGGTTTAAGTTTTCTTCGTTTTTCTTTTAATAATTTTTAAAATTTTATAATTTTATATATTTTTTTGTGCAATAAATATTTTTATTTTATTTAAATGTTAAGAATACTGTTAAATACTTCTTATAACTATTTATTATTTGAGCTGGAAATGTGTCATTTACAAGAAAAATATTTTCGAAATTAAAAAAAAAACATAAATAAAAATTTTAGGTTTTGATGTTTAAATACTCATACTATAAAGAAGTAAAATTTTTAAGACTATTTGGCAAAAATTATAGCTTAGCGCATTTTTTTAATACTTGCATAATGCGTTTCTTAACAACATACATATGTACATTCTTCAAACAATAAAAAATAGGTAAATAAATTTTTTTCGAAACATACGAAAATATAAAGGATTAATATTTATATAAAATCCTGTTTTAATAACAAAAATTAAAAATTTTAAAAACCCCCGACTTTTTTCAGAAAAGATGTTATATCTTCTAAACGGCTGGACCGATTTTCTTTAAACATAGCTAAGAACCTTCTCGATCAAGTCATCTTTCAAACAGAAAAAACTAAATGAAAATCGGTCCAGCCGTTTGGCCTGTACGTGGACACAGACAGACACACAGATACACAGACACACAGACACACAGACACACACTACAAACTTATAACACCCTTTTTTTAGTCGGGGGTTAAAAAGGAAATAAATGAAATATTTTTAAACGCATTTTTTAAAATATCTCTTTTTCAAAACAATTTTTTTTCGACTTAAAAGACTTCTACGAAATAGTTTTTACAACAATTCTTTTTAAAGATTATTTGAAAAAAAAATAATGAATATGAAGGAATATTTTGGAAGAAATTCGAGTTTTTTGTAAACTCGAATTTAGACTCACCGAGTGGGTGAGTCTAAATCGAATACGCTGAATCCAGTGATTCTATCAATTTATTTAATTTATTTAGTTAGCTTTTGTTTAAAAAGTAATTAGGGTTGAAAATTATATTTAAAAGTACTTATTAATTCTTATAACAATTGATAAACATGCGTTCGAAAGAAACTTTTTTAAATATTTTTTTTTCAAGAAATTTAAAAAAATAGTTTTCTTAGGACGACATCGATAGAAATCGATATATCGTTACCTTAATTTAGAAAGGCCCTATATCATTATTATTTTTTTTTAAATCGAGCTTTTTGTATATTTCGATAGAAGAACATATAATGGCACAGTGGTTACTTTTGCAAAATAAATTGTAACAATTGTAAACTTGTAAGCTGCTGTATGGATTTATCTGAAATTTTAAACATCTTTAGAGGAGGACGTAAGCTTTATAACACATTTTCTGACAGCATTCTGGCTTAAGCAGGAGAGGAGCTACAGTGGGCCGAATTTGACCACCTGGGACTAAAAAAATTTTTTGAGGCTTGTAACTTTTATGAAAATTATCTGATTTTTATCGGATAAGGCATTTTCAGCTGAGTTGACAATTCTTTAGAAATAATATCGCTACATATGTTTCCGTATGTCTCATAACTTAAAATATATTTGACTTACGACAAAAACATTTTTTTTGCCTAGACTTTTTTAGTATTTCGTCCATAAAACTAAAAAGTTAGTTTATCGTTGGATTTTAAATTAAAAGCTGGCATTCGATTTACATTATAATGTACCGAAAAATGAAAAAATCTCGATTTAAAAAAATGACGAGTTGGGCCATTTTATCTTAAGGTAACGATATGTACATATATCGATAAATAAATAAATACGATATAAATCGTATATTTTAGGCTGAATTAGCACAGTGTATTTGTTAATTATTTTATACACTGAAAAGACTTATACATACATATGTATATATTTTCAAGTATGAAAATTTCATGTTTATTTAGTTTTCTTGTTACAATTAAATTACTCAATATCCAACAAAATCGTTATACTATTTTTATTTTTGAGATGATAATAATAATTTTTTTTTGTGGAACAATGTTATTGGTGTCTTAAAAAAAAATTACCTATTTTTGTGTTAATCAGTTTTAATGTATCATAAAAATATTAATTGAAACGAAATATATTTTCTTGTAATGAAACATTTCACTAAATGTTTACTATGCAAATTTTATTTGTAATTAACACTAAACAAAAAAGTTAAATTAAATAAAGAAAAACTTAAACTCAAAACAAACAAACAAACAAGCAAACAAACAACAAAAATCTAACAACATTGTTAGCAATGCTTAAAAACGTATTTTTCTCTTTAATTTTAACGGTTTTGTTTCAGGCCTCCCGAAAATGAAGCTAATCCTTATGCGGGCTATCAACTTGCTTACGAAGTTAAAAAGCTCATGTATGCGTCCATTATTAACTTTTTCTAACTTTCTATATTCTCATACATACATACTTTAATTACTTCTACTTACTAAAAAAAAATACTTATTAATACCACTACTACAACTACTTAATGCCACTACTACAAACTACATATACTCGTAAACGCATTTTCAAATAAATACTTATTTTGATTCAGTTTTATACAAATTCATTTCAAACAACAAAACAAAAACAAAGAGTTGCTATAACTACTCGTTAGGAATTATAGTTACCGTTAAGTTTGTTATAGTAATATTGTATCGTAAATACACTTTAATCTCGTAATTGCGTACCACTTTGTTTATATGTTCGATTTTTTTTTCATTTGATTCCTTGCATTTTAACTTGTACATCATTTAAAATGCAATACATAATTAAGTATTATTAAGATATAATTACATGCACACACATACATACACATGTATGTGTGTGTATATGACAATAACAATAACACAAACTTGAAATATATCGAGCCTTTTTTTCTATTTTATCGTAAGCGACATGTTATCGAAAATGTACTTTTTTATTGAAATTAATGTTTTATCGGCCTACCCATGGTTTAGAATTATCAAAACGGCAAAATTGTTGATAACTTTTAAGATACAGGCTGTACAATTTTATCGTAAGCGACAATTTACGTACAAACACAAATTTGAATATTAAAAAAAACCTCCTGAAAAATTTAATTTTTGTCGCTTACGATGAAATCGAAAATAAGACTCGATATGTATTTACAACAAATTAATGATTGTTGTTATTGTTATGGTTATTGTGTAAATTTTGTGTGTGTGTGTTTGTTGTATGAATGTCCTTTTATTTATCGTATCTGTGTGTTGTTATTATTCAATCATTTATTATCCTTTTTTAATTATTTATTTCTCTTTTTATTGATTTTGCATTTGTTGTTGTATTGTTAAAATTATTAAATTGAACACTTCTCTTTCACTCTTGCCACTCTGTCTTGCTCGTAACTCTTTGTTTATGTGTGTGTTTGTGTGTGTAATTTATATTCAGCAATCAATCGACACGTTATTGTACTTTACTGTTATTTTCTAAAACTACACTGTATTATATATATATATATATACATACACGCATACATATGTACATATATACATGCATACATGATGTTGCATTGTAGGGGTGGAAAACTATCGATGGCACTATCGATACTATCGATAGTTAATCTTTTTTGTGACTATCGATGTTTTAAGTCTGCCATCGATTAATACTTTAAATCAATCGATATTTTTAGTCACTATCGATAGCAAATGACACACCTCTAAAACCAAAAAAATTTAAATATTTTGCTTTTTATAAACAAAAATAGCTGAATGATGGGAAAATTTCTACCGCTGATCTCACTTATTTTTCATACAATTATTTTAGTTTTGTTATTTATTGAACTGACAAATAAAATTCTATTCTATTTTAGTTTGGTTTGTATTTTTAGTGTAAATAAATATGTACATTATACGAGAACCATACAACTTAGATACTATTGCGATAGTATTGTCGATATATCGATGGTTTTTCTAACTTTCGATAGTCTTGGATCGATATACCGATATCGATAGTTTTCCACCTCTAATGTATTGCCATTTTGTTTATTTTTTTCTGCACTATTTTTCGATAAACTAATTTATGATACTGTTTTTCAATGACCTTAAATAATTTACTTTGTATAAAAATTAAAGCAATAATTTAAAATACAAATAAAATAAGAAAGCACTTACAGAATCCATTTTCTATTTTTCTCTAATTTCTCTATTGGCTTGAACACTTTTATAGTATCAGTCAGTCAGGTAGTGGTTCATGCATTCAATCACAGCATTATAAAACATTTTTTAATGACATTTCAATTCATGGACGTGATTTAAAAAGAAATATTTTTGTTTAAAATTTTAACAGAACACTCAGAACACACGATTGAACCATCCACCGCTGATAATTCCAAAAGGCCAGCGAAAACGTTCCTTCGTAAAGCGCGAAGAAATTAGCTTTCAAGTGCATGGAAAAAGCATAAAAGGTGAATTGTTGCCTCCTGCTCATGCTGAACAATAATCGTTATATGGTAGTCCCATCCTTTCAGCATAGGTGCCGAAACGGCAGTGTCCCGCATCATTGTTCGCGGAAACTAAGTACCAGTTAGGCGATTTTCTTGTTAATAAAAGGCCGCAAACGTTGTCAATATTTTCATCCTGAAGCATAGCTCCTCTCTTTGCTTGTTTGTCGGCTATTGAATTTCTTTCAGCGGTTCCATGTTCTTGCACCGAATGAATGGTAATACATTTTTATTTTTAACTAACATTTTCCCGTGACTTCGTTCCCATCCAGTAAGAAACTGAGTAGATTTTAAACTGTATCTACGAGTATATATACCAATCTTATTACAAACAGAAAGAAATACCAAGAGCAAAAAATTTTCACTTTTTACCCTGTTCCGGGTAATTCTCTTAACTTATTCTTTCATATTCATATATTATATTTCATATATTAAATTTTTATATGTATAGATTACTCTTTGCTTTAAATTAATTTAAGTTGTTATCAAAAATGACAACGAAAAGTTCAAAGTCGTTTTAACACAATATGGCCGTAAAATTTTCTTGTAGAATGCAAATCATATGATATGTTAGTAGTCATCGATAATCTTCGATAACAACAACTAGAATAACGATTTGAAAAGTAAGCAAAGCAAAACAATATCGTTTTGTGCAGAGGTTAACAAATGGAATAAGAGAGACCGCGGAATAACGCTGACAGTTGAGTGAACTGTTCTGACCATTATAATTACCTTCTTTAGGAAAGGGATAGTGATAGAAGACAGGTGGTGAAGGAAGAGATAGAAGAAAGCTTCATTCTTTTACAACTGCTGTTTTGCACGCTTTTTAATAATGCAGTGTTGCAGCGCCTTCTGGTGTTAAATGAGGCGTATTAAATTTTGAAGCTGTGTTTTTAGTAGCCATTTTATTGCTTATTTTACTTCGCCGATGATTTTGCTACACAATACCGACGAAGGAGGGCGCTCTGATGTAATATTAGGATTAGCATCTGCTGAAGTCGGTATAGTTCAGTGACCAGTGACTATTCCTTCATCACTTGAACTTTCCAACAACAGCTGATGCAAAGGAACTCTAATGCACATCAGAAAAATGCGTGGTGTTGTTATTTGAATGACTGTCGGATACAGGGATTGAACCTAGGATCTTCAGTTTTGTAGTCGACGTGCTAACTACTTCAGCCAACGCCCTAAATGCAACATACTCGCCCAAGATCAATTCACTGTTATTGCAAAACTTATTAGATGCGAACTTATTTATTTGAACAATTTAAAAAAGCAAGAACTATTGCTAAAAACACGTACGCAGAAATATACAACTGCAGTCAAAATAATAACACCTTGACAAATTTTTTTAGTAAATCCACTCACCACAACTCTTATAAGGTGGATGTGATTTTACTAAAAAAGCAATAAAAATTCTTGTAACTATTTCGCTGATTACAATTAAAAAATATTCTTTTGTGGTATTGCCTTAAAAAATTTAATTAACTTACTAATAGAAGTTAAAAAACTTCTAACACCCATACTTACATAAAATTCGCAAGGCGTTTTTAGCTGACAAAAATTCTCACGCCCATACAATTGAAAAAAAAAACGCTTTGGCACCGTCTCGCAATTGTAATACAAGGGGTATTAGACAGAAAGAGACTGCACTACTACCTCTGCCTTTCACACAGCTGAATTAAGACTTTGAAAAGTAAGCTTTGCGTGTGAAAAAGGTGTATTACATGTTGTTCAAATGTAATGACACCTTAGCTATATTTACGTCAATATAGCGGATTTGTCCCCTTATTTTATGAAACAACACAAGTTAACATTACTGTTAATGAAACAACTTTGACTCAAGTATAGAACTTGAGCATTAACGTTAAGTGCTGATAGTTTTTGCTTAGATATGTCTAGATATAGATATTGTATATATGTACATATGTATCGGCAACATTCCACCTATACATTGGCATGCAAACATCAAGATTTTAAATCAGAAAAATTATGGAATTGCAAGACCAATGCCCTCAAAAGCTTTCAGTTAGAACAAAATCATCACACGATCACCTAAATCTCTCTCTCTCTCTCTCACTCACTCTCTCACTCATTAGTGCCCAAACTTCAAAACATTTACATTTGGTCGGCAACTAAATATAAAAAAACACTCAACATTTTTCTCACATTCAACTTGGCAAACTTTTACAAACAAACTTTTATCAAATATTTTTCTATTCATAAGTTTTCTTTCTCTTCAAGTAGCTTTAAATAAGTTTCTATCTTAAATACATATCTAAATAAATGTTTAGCATATACATTTTTAAATTTCTTTAACATTTTCTTTTTTGTAAAAAAAAATATCAAAATAAATGCTAAACCAAAACTTTATACATATTTGATTCGATATACATACATAAATACATTTTTGCATTTTGATGTTTAGCACTCTCATCTAAATAAAAGAAATAATAAGCAAATACATAAATGCCTTTTGCCCAGCAAGCTAATCAACAAATTCTAATTCGAACTCTTTCTTTTTATAAATAATCGTAGGCCTACAAGTCGTAGCACGGGCACATCACAGAGTCAAAATGGAGGAGTAACACTGCCGGCCGGTATAGCGGATGATCAATCGAAAGACTTTGATTTTGAAAAGACCGAAATGAAATATGATTCAACGGGTATGTTCCACTGGAGCCCCGCTAAAAATCTGGAAGACTGTATACTGGTAAAATATATTTTCATCAAGCAGGCATCAATCAGTCTATTGTCTTTAATATTTTATCTTTAATTTTTTACCTGCAATTTTTTTTCTTTTCATTTCTTTTTACCATATAATGCAGGATCGTAATCAAGCGGCTATGACGGTTTTAAATGGTCATGTCGTTGTGTGTCTTTTCGCCGATCCTGACTCACCTCTGATTGGTTTGCGTAATTTAGTCATGCCTCTGCGTGCTTCAAACTTTCATTATCATGAATTGAAGCATGTGGTCATAGTGGGATCAGTAGATTACATAAGGCGGGAATGGAAGATGTTACAAAATCTGCCGAAAATTTCGGTATTAAATGGCTCTCCGTTAAGCAGAGCCGATTTAAGAGCCGTAAATGTTAACTTATGCGACATGTGTTGCATTCTATCGGCCAAAGTTCCTAGCAATGATGATCCCACATTGGCCGACAAAGAGGCTATTTTGGCGTCATTGAATATTAAAGCCATGACTTTCGACGACACCATCGGAGTGCTGAGTCAACGGGGTCCAGAATTTGACAATCTTACGGCTGCGGCGGGCAGCCCGATAGTGTTGCAGCGTCGTGGTTCCGTATATGGGGCAAACGTTCCAATGATAACAGGTAAACTGCATTGCACTAAGTTGGCTGTGTTTGTAAAACGACCAAAAAGCTTTTTGGTTTTTTTGGTTTTTGGTTTGTTTGCGCTAGCAAATAAAACAAAAACAGTAGCAAATCAAGAGAAGAAAGTGTGATATTAATATACGAATTAAACCACGGAGCTTTTTGCAATATGAACGAAGTTTTTTACTTAAGCGGCAAGTAAAAACGGTTAGAGAACAGAGAGTGATATTAACTGTCTTATTCATAAAAAAAATATTTCTACATTATAAAGGGTTTAGAAAACTGATTTTGTATGACAAACTGTTTTATAAGCCTCTTGTAAATCAAATATGTGAATGAATAAGGCCTTTAGTTAAAAATCCTTGTTTATTTTAAAATATTATTTTTTTGTATTTTTTATTATTGTCAATATTTTTTTATTATATTTATTATATTTCTTGATTTCGCTTTCCAGTATTATTCTCTGATTGTGACCATTTATTCAGAGTTTGTATTGCAAAAGCCCCAACCTTACTAACCAATAGTGTAACAAACGGAAAACAAAGAGTTACAAGGGAAGTTTTATTGATATATCAGATTTATAGGGCATTATTATTATTTCGAAATCTAGTACTTACGTGATATCGAGCTAATTTTAGCTGCTTTTTAGCAAACAAAATCTAATTTTTTAGTAGATTTGCAGGAAATCTACTCAAAATCGAACATACATAGTTATACAAAAGATGAGTGAATTAGCTAAGGTCTGCTTAAAAAGGTGCGTGAATTGGCTGCACTTGTTTGGTTGTATTTTTGGGAATTTTTCAGCTAATGGGTTTTGTTTTGGTTAAAAAAATCTTGATTGATTTTGTGCAGGTGTAAATGTCTTATTAAACTAACTATGACACAACATCAAAATAAGTATTATATACTCTGACTAAAAATACAAATTTTTATTTGTTGACCTTTAAAAATAATACAACTTGGTCTAACCCCTTTTTACTCATACAAATTTTTTACTCAAGTTGACGGTCTGTCTGAACTGTGTAATAAATTCAGTAAATTGCGACCTTGACTCGCACACTAATGGTTCCGTACGGACAGTACATATGTAATACTACACGAGCTTTGTCTTACCTGATGTATACATTGAAAAAAAATTTAACTTTGGGTATATTTTAGGTTGGGCGTTTTTTCGGCGATTTTTTCGTTTATTGTCTTTTTTTTAGTTTTAGCGATTTATTTAAATTTGAGCGATTTTTTTTTTTGCTTTGCCGTTTTTTCATTTTTGGAGATTTTTTCGGCTTTTGACGATTTTTTTGGTTTCGGTGATTTTTCCGGTTTTCGATGATTTTTTTCGTTTTGGCGATTTGTTAGTTACAGGGTGTTTTAGTTTTAGCGTTTTTGAAAATTTTAAGAGGTTGCCTCTTACTTATATTATCTTTCAAGATAAGATAAGTTGTCAAAACTTCATAGCCAAAATAATATTAACTGATAGAATACGCTCTATAATATATGGATGGATTTTTAAAAATTCAGTATTAATTGGTGCAGTGTGCATAAAACTACACTAACTTTAAACATTCCAAGTGTCTATATATGTATATTTGTCTGTACATTACATTACGATTTCGACATGTTTTGTTGCTCGCTTTAGAACACCCTTTTATTTTTAACTGTCATATACTACGTTTATACCCAGGGTTTATTTGCAAACAAAACCGTAAATTGTTGCCATATTGTTTTTATTACGACTTACTAATTCAGAAAACTATTCACGATTAACGCACTATTTGCAAATAAAAAGCTTGAGGTTGCCACGCTTACAAATGTTTGATAACAAAAAACAATAAATGGATGAATATTGCACAAAAAAACATTGAGAAAAGCCAATAACGACAATTAAAACAAATAATTATTTGATATTTTGTACATTTACAGTATTTTTTTTTTGTCAACATGAGTAATTTTTCTATAGAAGTGCCACAAAGTTTGCGTATTTTTGATATGCCGTATAAACAGTGAGTTAATTTATTTGCGAATATTCCTGAACAAAAGCTTAGCATACCCTAAGGGATAGCCTTAAAGGTTTTTCAAACGCTCAAATTTTTTTTGTAGGTCCGATATTTGCGAATAGTAAAAAAGTGGTACCATAACGCCAAATATAATAATCGCTTTTTATAATTTGGAAAGGTAGGCATTATTTAAGGATTACCTGAAATTTAGTTTCAACCAGCGCTGCGAGGTGCACTATAACTTACATATCGTTACCTTAATATAGAAAGTCCTAACGTTTTTTTTTCTAAAATAGATTTATTCCGATAGAAGAACATCTACGGCCTTATGAAGTTAGCATAAGAGGCAAACATGAAAATGGTCTTAATGTGTTTTGCCATACAATTTTACATTCAAAACCATGCTAGAATGTAATCGTGTATTAAAACTATTTACATTATGCGCTGATTTTTAATGTCAAATTGTATAAAGGAACTCGCCAATGCGTAGTTCAATTTTGTCACTTATCCTAATTTCATTCCAAATTTTGTTTATACATAAGGCTGCTTATGTTTGGAAAAATTCAACAATTTTGTTTTCAAAAAAATTAATAAGTTAGGGCGTTTCTATATTAAAATAACGATATGTACATATGCTATTTAGATTTTAACTCTTTAAACAAATTCCGTTATAGTAGACATATTTTTGTTATCTCGTTACATAATAATTAACTCAGACAAATTTATTTTAAAATTTCGAAATTGTAAATATCTATATAAAAAAATACCACTAAGGGCTAATTTCACCAACTTATTTAAATATCAATTCATATTTAAAAATAATTTTTCCATACAAAAATTAATCAAAATCGACATTTAAATATGAATTGATATTTAAATAGAGTTGGTGAAATTGGCCCTAAGAACTAAAATCTGAATATCAACAATCTCCCTTCGCTCTTTGTGCGCTCAGTCCATAGTGATTTTTTAAGTAAATTTCTCATAAAACTACCGTTTTGGTTGTTGTTTAAAGAACTTGTCAACGATAGTAATGTGCAGTTTCTCGATCAAGACGATGACGATGATCCCGACACCGAACTCTACTTAACACAACCATTCGCTTGCGGCACAGCATTTGCCGTCAGTGTTTTAGATTCTTTAATGTCGACGGTAAAAAAAAATTACTACGCCAAATACCAATTATGATTGTCAAAATTTTACTCTTCTTTTTTTTATACAGACATATTTCAATCAAAATGCCTTGACCTTAATAAGATCGTTAATAACGGGAGGTGCTACACCGGAACTAGAATTGATATTAGCCGAAGGAGCCGGCTT
The DNA here is from genome assembly GCA_949987645.1 of Tachina grossa. Taxonomy (NCBI): domain Eukaryota; kingdom Metazoa; phylum Arthropoda; class Insecta; order Diptera; family Tachinidae; genus Tachina; species Tachina grossa. Next base: position 223,643,175 of record OX465274.1, read on the forward strand.
AAGAGGAGGTTACAGTACGCCGGAAAGTTTAAGCAACAGAGATAGGTCAGTGTAATCAAAAGAAAACAAAAAGGAGAAAAGTTAATTTTTATTTTATTTTATTTCAGGTGCCGAGTGGGTCAAATTTCTTTATATGATGGTCCTTTAGCTCAATTTGGGGAATGTGGCAAATATGGTGATCTATTTGTGGCAGCACTGAAATCGTATGGCATGCTATGTATTGGCCTGTACAGATTTCGTGACACCAGTTCCAGTTGTGATGCCAGTAGCAAACGTTATGTCATAACAAACCCACCCGATGACTTTTCACTACTGCCAACAGATCAGGTATTAAGCTTTAAGCTATGTTTAGACAGTTGTCAGATCTGGTAATATACTGACAATAAAAACTGCCAGCACATGTATGTACATATATTGTCAGTTCTCACGATTGTGTCAAAATTGTCTGAAAAGCTTAGGTGTAATTTATTGCTAGACGATTGTCGGATAATAAATATATCTAAAAACATTCTCAGTTCACACGGTTGTCACATCAAAAATTATCAGATCTGCTGATAGGCATTGCCAGACTCAAATAAAAGTTGACAGATATTGTTAATTATCCAACGTCTGTGTTAGTGAAAATATAAATTATTATGGAAAATAAAGAAAATAAAGAAGCAATTGCAACGATTCTGGCTCGTATATTTTAATTTATTTTCCACTTTCTCTTTTCTATAAAAATAGTTGGTGCCCATAGAAATAATTCTCTGAAAATGATGGCAATATCAGATTAATAAACTACGCACATCTGACTATAATACAAATTTTAATGTCTGAGAAACACCTGACAATAATTTGACAATGACAACGAAATTTGTTCACATAAGGGATGAGCGATCCCGTGATTTTTTAACAATGTTGCTTTATGTGAACATGATTTCTAAATCGCTATGATCACAGTTCAGCAGTTCTGTTATTTTGAGAAAAAATCAATAAAAACAGTAGCAGTGAAATTAAACAATGACCGTGATTTTAACACATTTCACCACTTCCGCTTTAAAAGTATTAGTTATTAGTATTAGTATTAGCATTTTCAAATACTTATAAAAAGAGCGACAAGATAAAATAATTAGTAATCAAACCCATATAAATATTTCGAATTGTCGAATAAGAGACAGATACACAATAAAATTGCAAAGTTGCCAGAAAATACGATTTGACAATTTTTTCTCGACAAAAGCTGAAGGTATAAAAAAAATTTATCTGGTAGCTTTATTTACTGCAAAGTAAGCAAACAAGCACAATCACAGTTTATATGAAAGTACTATATATACAAAACCTGTTACTTGATAAATTCAGTCATCGATGTGATTTGTGATTTGTCAATCGCTGTGAAAAAGTAACTGGTTTCGAAATATCGCTCATCTCTAGTTAACATGATTGTCAGATATCTGACAATTTGTTATTAGCTGCTACTATTACAACGACAATTTCCAGGCAACGTTGCCAGACAAAAATTGCTAATTCACACTGCTCTAATTTTTTTTAGCATATTCTACTGACAATATTGTAAGATCTGTGCTTCATTTCTGTAAGGAATGTGAGAATGTTTTGTGCCAAAAAATTCTTATCATTCTGTGAAATGACTATATTTGCTGATATTTTTTGTAAGTATATTTTAGTTTTTATGTGGATAACCCTGTATAAAAAGAACAACCAAGATAATTATTAAATTTTTCTCAAGGCGAGAACTTCTCACAAGCTACAGAAACGAGGCACTAACAACCGTGTGTATAGAGCTTTAAGGCTCAGTTAGCCGACTCTAATAGAATGTAACTGCAGCGGTAGGAAACAGCTGATCGATATTGCTATGTGAAAAGTAATGTACAGATTCTCAAATTCCGGTGACATTTCTATAATAATTTTCATTCACATATTAATATCGATCAGCTCTTTCCTACCGTTGCGATTACATTCCATTACAATCGGCTAATTGAGCCTTTATACAGGTATACATAAACAATTGTTAAAGTTAATATTGGTTTAAAAATGTTTTAGCTTTACTAATGTCGTTTATAAGTACTTGTGTTAAAGTATATTTATATTTTTTGCATTAAATTTACTAATTATATTTTATTACTGTATACAAGGTGTTCGTTTTAATGCAATTTGATCCGGGTCTGGAGTATAAACCACCTGCGGTGCGTGCGCCAACTGGCGGCCGCAGTACGACAACACAAGGCTCCGGGGTCGGTGGCGGCGGTTCAAATAAAGATGATAACTCCTGATTGTTACTGTGTAGCGCCTTAACTGATGGTCCTTACTCGTACATTTGAACGTTGGAGATTTCTTTTATGCACAAGCTGGCACAATTTTGGCAAGCAACCCTAGGCACATTATTTATAAAAATTAGGCAGATACTGCATCTTATTAAGCAGAACTAAATTTTTTGTTGAAATTTATCACCAAAGAAAAAATTATTCAAAATTTTTTTTATATACTCGTATATGCCAAAAATGTGTCTTTTTGTGCAACATACATATATTTACTTAAGCATGATTTCTAGCGCACAAAAGACGCGATTATGTAGTTTACTCTCTTTCTCTTTCTTCAAGAGAAAATATAAGAAATTTCTATTCTCATTAGGATTAGAAATATAAATAAAAAATCATGTTTAATTAAATATAAATGTAAAAACAGCTGAACATCTATAAATCTCTAAGAAAAAAGAAAAAACAAATTATCAAGAGCAACCAACGTTCAAATGTCATAATTATTGCTTCCCACACCATTCCGTTAGCCCTATTAGAGAACCTCAACTAACATGACATTTAAGTTACTTTTAATCACGTACACACCCATACACATTATTTTCCCTGTTCCTCACTCTCTCTCTCTCTCTCTCTCTCTCTCTCTCAATACCCTCTGAATGCTTTTTGAATTTGATGATACTCTATTTTATTTACATATTTTAAAATTTGATTAGTTTTAGTCAAGTAACAGTGGAACTTAAAGTTGTACTTGTTATGAAAAAAAAAAAAATATTTATTACATTTAAAATATCATTTGTAGTCTTGCTTATTGATCAGTTGTTTTATGTTAAAGATTAAAATATGATTTAAGTTAAATTTTTTTTTCATATTTTATGTTTAAATAAACTTTTCATTTGAGTATATCTTTTTATTTGTTGTTATTTTTATTTTAAAATTAATTAGAAAAATCTTAATGACACAGTGGTACAAAACAATATCATGTATGTAAGTTGAGTTCTCATGGTCATAACAAAGCTCATCTTTGGTTTCATGAAATATTTTATAGTTTGTGAAATTTAATAATATTTAAAATAATGTCAAAAGTTATCACGCGTGAGAGGACGTGAGTGCAAGTGATTAAATTTTTTCTTCCTGAGATTATGTGATAAAAATTTTAAGGACGGTAAGAAAGCGGGTTCCGAAAATTCATTTCAATCCATCCTCTCGTTTGGCCATAATTTGGGTAACATTTCCTATAGTATATTGGTGTGAAAAATTTTGTAATAAGTAGCTATGTACGAGGACAGATCAATAAGTGCGTGACTTTTTGAATGTAACACAAATTTTTTTTTGCAAAACAAAAATTTTTTTTTAACATAATCTCCTTTTAATAGTTCAACGTTTCTCCAGTTTTTATATCTCTTGCAAAAAATGGTATTTTCGAGGTCCTTAAAACAAGCATATCATTTCATCGTTGGAGCTAAATCTGTTTCCACCGAGCTATTTCTTTAGGTTTGGAAATAGGAAGCAGTCACTAGGGGCTAAATCCGGAAAATATGGCGGGTGAGGTACCAATTCGTAGCCCAATTCAAAGATTTTTGCCATTACGACTGCCCCTATGCACTCTTGCATTATCTTGATGAAAAAGAAATTTTTCTTGGCCATATGGGGTCGTTTTCTTCTTAAATCCTCATTAAATCGGTCTAATACGTTGGCATAATATTTGCCATTTATTGTTTTTCCCTTTTGAAGGTAAGCGATTTGGATTATCTGGCGTGCATCCCAAAAAACTGTTGTCATCACCTTATTGGACGACAAACTCACCTTAGACTTCTTCGGAGCACGTTTAGACTGCGGCTTGATCTCCGGAGTACAGTAATGGATCCATGTTAAGTCCACAGTTACAAAACGCCGCAAAAACTCATTCGGATTGCGGTTTGAAGTTGTCACACGGTTACATTTATGGTCTTGCAGACAACTTTCTTAAACCCAGCTGATCATTTAAAATCAAAACCACACTGCCATATAAAATGCCTATGGCATCAACAATCTCACGCACTTTTACTTTTCGATCGGCCAACACCATATCGTGGATTTTTTCAACGTTTTCGGGTGCACTGACCTCAATTGGCCGTGTAGAACGTTCAGTGCCATTTATACTTGTGCGACCACAACGAAAGTCAATGAAACACTTTTTTTACCATTGAAATCGATGGTGCACAGTCTCCATACTATTTTCGAACTTTTCTTTGGTTTGATTGGCAGTTTTTTTTTTCGCAAAAAATAATGTTTAATGAGCACACGAAATTCACTTTTTTCCATTTTCTTCTCAAAAGGCGAAGTAGACTGTTATCAACGGCTGCCAAACACAAAATAAATGACACAGCTTGTTCAAATTTAGAAAGGAGTCAGCTGACAGTTGCCTCTTGACAGGAGCAGTGTTGCCATTTCAATCAAGAGGCGGTAAATTAAAAAAAGCACTGAGTTAATGGTCCACCCTTGTATGTAATTTTTTAATTCTATTTTCACATGTATAAAAATATACCTGTGGTTTTCTTTAATAACAGCATATGTCCAAAAATCAAATTTCTTCAGTAGAGCCAGAAAAAGTTATTATTCAAGCCTATTTAAAAACAGGGAGAAGTTGTTTCTGTTGTTTTAGAAAAATATGATGTAAAAGCGTCCATATTTTCCAAAAATTTCTTAGAACTTTTTAAAAAGCATTTAAAATATAACAATGTGATATCATGAACTCGAAATAAGAAATGTACCTATAACATACGTTGTTATTAATGAAAATCACAAATATTTATATATTATATATTATATATTATATATATATATTTTTTTACTTGCGCCTATATCTAAACGGTTTAAGGCGAAAACATAAATATGTATATAACAAAACAATACTTTAATTTTGACAGTGGCAGCTGATCAAAATATCGCTGGAAAAACACGATAACATTGTATTCCTTAACAGCAAATTTTGATAAGCTTGGAATTCGAGTGAGATTTCTATAACAACAACATCAATTTATTGGATATTTCAATTCTGATTTTATCAGCAATCAGATTCAATGGTAACTTTGGTTACTTGTTTTTTCCAATATCCAATAACCGTTCTTTGGATATGTTTTTCGTCCCTAAAAGTATGCACAATGTTTCCGTTGTTTAAGTATCATTTCCGCTGTTCGATTCAAAAGTAGTTTTGAAAATGTAAAATTCTCAGCTGTTTGAAAGAAGCACATTGATTGTACAAGAAAGAAGAATAAAAAAGTGAGACAAATAGAAAATTAAACGTATCTTCCGCCAGCTCTGTATGCTTTGTGCTAACACAAAACACAGTTGTGATTGAATTTAAAAAAAGCCCACTTTTACAAAAAGAAAATAGAGCTTTCTGGTAGCATATCGTGAACTTCGAGCGCTTGGAAGCCCAAAGCAACTACCCTCCCTCTTACAAATGTACTTCGATTAAAGCAAAAGAGTTTATGCTGGCAAGCGAAGAGATAAACAAAGATTTGATAATACAAAACATTAACAATTTTATCCTTTCATAACTCTTCACTAAAATGCTGATAACATTCACGTCACAACTATTGCTAAGAATCGTGCCACTGTGAGGAAATCATAAAAAAACTTCTTTCCAAAGATACTAAATTGATAAAATTTTATTATTTCTTTTTTTCTATTTATTTTATAATTTTATTTTACAATAGTGGGCTGATTATGATGAGAAGGTAGGTCGTGTTTAAGTCAATTAAAATGTTTGAACATGAGTTAATTAAATTAATTAATTTAAAAATTATCTTTACTTATAATATTAACTTTATTTAATATGATTTTTCCTTCTTTTTATTTGTTTAAATTATGTTGTGTTACCTTGGGACGAAACGATGATAAAAAACTTTTAAACTATTATAAATAAAATATAAAAAATTTTAACCCAAATATAATAACTTAGATGGTGTGATATAAGCAATTGGGAACCATTAGTAAGGTAAGCTACACATTAAACAAGAAAATTTAATTTAAATTAAGACAAAAATGAAAACAAGTCTAATGCAGCAAACAGCAAATGATTGTGAATCAAAAAAATTAAATAAAAAATGGAGTAGACAATTTTTTATAGATTTTACTTCTAAATGGAACAACATGGTAGTTTAGAATATTACAAAAACAAAAACTTAAAATCTAGCGAGAAAGAAAACAAGCATTTATGATACAGCAACAACAACAACAACAACAAAAAAACAAAAAACAAACTATCGCTAATAAAATAAAAATATAGCCAGACTAGCTTATCTAAAACAAAGGAACAAACCTATTGTACTACTTTTTTAAAGCTTAACAACAAATACGAAAAAATATATGTAACAGCTACTCGTCAAATATTCTGATTTAAACTTACAAAAAACACACAAATTCAAGAGAATTGATGGGAATAAAATGGCCAAGAAATATTGAACACAAATTGATGACTTTTCGAAAAAAAAGAAACTAATAACTGAAAACTAAGCATTAAAATCAGCTTTACTGAACTTAAAATGATTAACACAAATTCTAAAATTTTTGCATTAATGCATGTGAATTTTTTTTTAATATTTAAATTTAATTTAACCAAAAACAAATTTAACCAAAATATTTGCTAAATTAAATTGAAACTCAATGTAAAAGAAAACCAACACTAAACATATTTTAAACTAAAAATTACAACCACAAAAAATTATCTGTAAAAAGTCACGCAAAAAAACATTTTTATATTTTTTCTATAACTTTCACATACACAAGCATACAATTTCTTAAATTCAGTTGTTTTAAGAACAATTTTATAACAAATCAATTAAGTAACTGGAGAGCCAAATATTAAGGAATGTAGTTCTATTCCATAAAAAAAATTATAAAATTTAACAACTACAAAATGTAATTGAAACAATTCTAATTGAAATTCTCAAATTGCAATTACTTGTAATTGTAATTGGATGTGTTTCAACTACAAATTGTCTCTAATTGTAATCGATTTTTGCAATTACAAAGACATGCAATTATAATTTTATCTAAGCAAGGAATGATTACATTTTGTTGAAAAACATAATGTAAACGTCAGCTGAGTACGTGATTTCGGTGAAACCCGAACGGAAAGGAATTATTTTTTCAATTATATGCAATTGTAGTTGTTTTTTTTCGATTTAATTTACATGTAATTGTAAGTGAATTTTATTTCAAATACACTTACATGTAATTGTAATTGAAAGTTTTTCCACCATATTTACTTTTAATTATAATTGTATTTTTCATTTTCAATTACTACAAAATGTAATTGTAATTAAAAACTTTTTACAAAAAAAAAAAAAAAATTTAATTGATGTGTAATCAATTATAAAATATAATCATAACTGCCCAAGTTTAAAAAATTTTTAATTTTAACACATAAAATATTTTATAACATTAATTAAAATCCTTGAAACGAAATAACAGAATTTCAAAATATTTATCTTGAAACAGCGTTAAAATATTCTAAAAATTACAAACATTTCTGAGAATAAGAAAAAAAACTTCAAATGGAATAGAGCCGCATCCATTTCACAAACATCAAGCCATTTAATTAAAAAAAAAGTTCATGTATGTAAATATTTTGTAAATAAAAATAACTATAAACGTAATTAACATTATATTATATTTAAATATGAGTTCAATTTATAAATTACTACAAGCAAACGTAAATTTATTTATTTGAATTACTAATTATTAAAACAAAAGCAAAACAAATAATTTAAACATTTTTATATGTTAAATAACTATTTAAAAAGTAAATAAAATGAATGCATACATTTAAAATCCTGTCAATACACTAAACAACAGAACAGAAACAGCTTCTAAGTTTTTGAGTATTTGTTCAATGAAAACACTGCCAACGCGTATAGAAATCACGAACAAAATTAAAAAATTAATGAAAACCAAAAAAAAAAAAAATTAACAAACAAAACTACTTTTTAATGTAATTTAATAAAAGTAAATTATTAATAACATAAATAGAAAAATATACGAACATATTAATATGTATATGAAAAGTTTTACATAAATCGCAATAGGTACAGACGGTAACAAAGGCATTTTTAAACATACAGTAAAACACATAATTAAACACATTTGAAAAAAATCTAGTCTCCTTTCACCTACACACAGCTGTGTTGTAATAGAAAAAAAAAAATACCATGTAAAAATAAAAATTAATATTAAAATTTCGTCATTGTTATCACAGCATTTAACTACAAGTAGAAATCAGCTTTAAAAGGCTTTTAAAAATTATTATTTGGCATATATAAATTTTATTTCAGCTTTAGGTATTTTTTTTAATTCATAAATATGTCGATATCTTGCTGCAACGTTGTGTAGCTTCCTTAGGAAAATATCGGTTTATTAATAAATTTGTTATCAATTAAAAAAAACCTAAAGCTGAAAAAAATGTATATATATTAAATAAAAAGGTCGAATAAATTATTATAATATTAATTTTTTGCGCTAAATAAAACCTATGTTCAATTCATAACCTATTGTGTTGTTGTTTGTTGGCTATTCCCATATAAACATGTTTCCGAACAAATATTTCGATAGCAAGTAACAACAAGTTTTATAAAACATACAATTCTAGGTGCATTTATCAGGTGACTACTGTTTTTTTTTTGCTTAACTAAATGCCAGACTTGATGTTTACGGATGCAAGCCTGAAGATATGCTTCTATTTTCATTACTGTCAAACACCAAAGTTGCCAAAAACAATTTCGGCGACGGCGAACCAAAATCGTCGGAATGCAAACTGCTAAGGCAAATAAATGTTGCAATTGGTAAAGTGAATCAAAAAATTAAAAATTTATTTGAAAAAAAAAACAAAAAACACATACTACGTATTCTAGGTTTTACAACAAATTTTTAAGTAAAAAGCAAATGTTTTTTTTTATTCACTTTACCCAATGAATGGCAAACAAGTTGGCGAATGAGGCGCAGCGGCCGCTAAATATTTTCAATACATGTCGGCGGGGGATTTTAGAGAACAGCTTCATATTAGATACAATAATCTTATAAAATTTTAATAATTTTAAGCTAAAATAAATTAAAAGGAAGAGAGGTGTTTTACGACATGCTGCTTATCTTTATAAAACCAATTTGATGTTTTACATAACAATGCAATAAAATTTTTTTTTATATAATGATGTCGAATTCGCCGCAAATATCTCAAAACGTTTCCATTTAATTTCCATTGCTTTCTTTTTTAGCTGCGTGCGATTAAATTAATATATTGTTTGTGGTCATGTGCCAAAACAATACAAAAACAACCATAACAGGTCACTATTTTCGCCGCTTGTAATTTGAATATATGTATGTTAGATGTCAACACATATTTTTCAGTACATTTTTTTGACATTTAAAGTATAAATTTCTGAAAGCGAATTGAGCTGAGTATACTTCAGGGATGGCATTGAGAATTTTAAAATTATACCAATAATTTAAAAAAATTGTACTTTTTGACCTTATTTGTATAAAAAGATTTTTCTCAGTTCAAATTACATCTTTAGAGCTATGCTCTTTATGCCACGACACAGAAGCTAGGACCAGCTTTTCGTAGCAAAAAATAATCGACCATATTACAGTTATACATTTATTTTTGTTTTGATTTCTTTGTACTTGTGTAGAACCGAAATACGAAAATAAACGAAACAAAATGTTTGATTTTGTCTTGTTTCGTTCTTTGAAGCGAGTGAAACAAATTTGACATCATCATATAAAATAATTTTATTGCATTATTTAACACATTTTCTTTTATATAGCTTTTATATTTTGTTTTATATAGGTAAGAGGCATAGCTCTACTCGGGTGTCCCAAGACACGTCTCTTCTTTTTTATTTATTTTTTATTAAAATAATAGTCTATGTTCCGGCTACCGAATCGTTTTCACAAATTTGTTTGTGAGTTGACATTTAGTATATATAATTTAATAGCATGTGCTCTAGCATCCGAACAAGTTCACAATACTGTTTATAGTTGTTTAAAAATAAATGTGGCGTAAAACTGGGGAGATTGCTTAAATATACTAAATTAACGATTAGTGCATTGTTGTACTTACCTAGTTTCAATAGTTTCGTTTTTGTTTCACTCACTTCATGGCATAAAGAGCCTAGCTCCAAAAATTGCATTTTTTTTGTGGTATAATTACGAGTATTACTGCGAATATGAAATTATTAAATGAAAAAAGTTGCAGAGCTCGTCCAATCCATTCGATTTATCACATAAAACAGCTACGTCCAAGCCATATGCACAATGTGCAAACTTTTATAAAGAGCTTTTTGTGCTTTCATACCGACGAGAGTACAACATACCCAACAACAACACAACAGACATCAATGCTTTCTCTTACTTTGCAAAGAAACAAGAACAAATTTAAGAGCTTTCAAAGCTCTTTACCTCAAATGCAAATATCAGTGTATGTGTGTTTGGACGTAGCTGACATAAAATGTCAGTTGAAATCAATTATCAGATTTAATAAACAATTTATATTTAAAGCAACACCAGCATGAAATCCAAATAAATGTGTGAGTCATATTTATCTTTTCAATCAATTTTAAATCAGAAACGATTTACATCACATACCTTTTAAGAGACACATACTCTGAGAATATTATTAACTAATTAATGTAGTATCAGGTGTACCTGATTGATCTGGCTTGATATAACTCTTACAACAGGTTGTGAATTGAACACTAATGTAAATCGAATAAGTTGCGCAATGTGTCTATATAAATTCAAACATATGAAATATCCTGAAATAATATTTATCATATCTATCTTCAACATAAAATACAATTTGGAACTAAACAAAACCTTAAATAAACCACATTCAAACATCGTTTTATATGCAACAAAAGTTATTTCAAATTAATCCATATACATACATATGTACACAGAAAATACCGTTCTTTAATTAACATATTTAATTGGAAAAAATACAACTAATTAACTAAAAAGTTCATTGTGTCAATTAAACTTTTGCTTAAAATTTTAATTGATTAAAATTATAATTAAAAAATTTTATTGATCCAATTAACTTTTATTTAAAAACTATGTTAATCAAAAAGTTTAATTGACATATTTAAGTTTTAAATTGATTGTTATTATATTTTTTTAATTAAAAGTATCGATTGACGAAATTTTTTTCTGTGCAGGTTTACATTCTTCATACATTTAATTAAATAATAAATACATAAGCAAAACCCAAAAAAAAAGCAAAGTAAAAGCTTAATACACCAATTTTTGAGAAACTAAGAAGGCTCATTTTTTTCCAGTAAAAAAGTTTAAAATGGAAACGGAAAGAAACAAAATGCAGGAATATTCATTGATAAAAAGCAATATTTATAGTAAAATAAATTTCGAACACCAAAAATCTTTTAGGTAAAAAACAAACATAAACTAGATTTCTTAAACTTCATTTGCAATAATAATAAAGCAGCAATTTAATACAGCTAGAATAAAATTTTAAATTCTATTAACTTTCCTTCTGCTCACTAACATTCATTTTTAGTTGCTTGCTCGGCGAACTACCTTTAATTAATAGATTTTTCCCAAACTTCGTCACATGTTTTACACACATCAGTTTTTCTTGCAGCAAGTTTATTCATATCTGATTTTAAACTGCACCTTTGTTTAAACAAAGACATACTGTTTGTTCAAAAAGAAAATTTAAGTAACTTTCTGGTAGAACAATGTCTGTACCCCTTCTTTCTTCTTTCCTCCCTCTCCTATAAATTCAGACTTGATTCAATGACAATTCATGTGTTCAAAACATGACCTAGCATTAATTAAACACATACACACATACATACACACACACATGAGAACTTAATTAAAAATAATACAAAAATATTGTGAATACAATTCACATTGATTTAATTTAAAAAAATGTTAACAACATTCCGCCGAATTATTACAAAATAAAATGATTTTTTTTTATCGAAAAATTACAGAACAAAAACTAATGATCATATCTAATGGTCTATTAGCACGTTGCCTACAAAACCGAAGGTTCTAGTGTCCGTTTGCATCAGTTGTTGTAAGAAAAGTTCTAGTGATGCAGGCATAAAGCACTGGTCACTAAAACTTCACCGGCTTCAGCAGATTATAATCCTAATGTAACAACAGAGCGCCCTCCTTCACCGGTATTGTATAGAAGAATCATCAGCGAAGTAAAATAACCAATAAATAAAATGGTTACTAAGCACAGCTTCAAAATTTAATACGCCTCATTTGACACCAGAGGCGCTGCAACACTGCAATTATTAAAAAAAGCATGCAAAAAAGCAGAGTTGTAAAAGAATGGAACTTTCCTCTATTTTTTCCTTCACCACCTGCCTTCTCTATCAGTATCCCTTCCTTTTCAGCTTCTCTCACTATCTTCTCTTCAACTCACAGGTAGCACAAATAGATCATTGTATTGGACCCAAGTGAGCTGGACTCTAAATTTCACCCTTCCTTACAAGCAGTCTGCTAACCTAACCTAACGTGGTAGTCGGTACAGACTTCGAAAAATTTTGCACTGGAAGTAAAATGTATGGTAGTGCAACATGTTAACATATGGGCATTTCCACAAATTAAAAATAAATTTCTAAACTATTTGTATACCTTTTTAGCTTTCTCTTGCATAAGAAAAAAAATGTAAAAAAATATGTATTTTATTATTTTACGAGTAGTTTTCTTATTTCAAATTAGCTTGCCAGCCTCACAAACTTTAAAAAAGTTTTGTTTAAATCACATATTTTTTGTGCTCTCACTTTAAACTAAGTGAAAGAGCTCTTGTATAAATTTTAAAGATATGCCAACAAATGCTTAAATATCTTAAATCTTAACTTTTGAAATTCAAGGATAAAAAAAATTAACATAAAACAAACGAAAATAAAATTTGTATCTGAAAAGTTCTGCCAAATATTCGTTATTGAAAACAAATTTCTAACTCATACTCATTTATAGCAAAAGGACACACAAATTAACATTTAAATAAAAGTAGTAAATAAATAAAAATCATTATAGAAAAGCTCTGGATGTTGTGAAACTTGATGAAGGCATGTTTGCTCGTACGATATACACAACAAATAAAATCTTAATAAAATACATTCAAAAAATACATTTTTAAAGAAGAAAACCTTACACTCACAATTAAACAACTCCCCTTAAATCGTTCATAATTTAGTCTGATTAAATATATAAAACAAATAACGTAAAAAAACATATAAAAAAAAAACAAATTTATTAGGCAAATCGTTTTAACTATTTAGATAGATTAAATCATTTTTTTTATTGTAATTGTAGTAATAAAGAAAAACTTAGATTAGTAAACTAACAAAAAAAAAAAAAGATTTAAAAAAGCTTTGTAATTTTATTAAGTTGCTGCACTATAAAATAACTTAAACTCACACATACACACACAGCCTGCTTAAACGACAAATAACTAAAAAAACGTTAACATAATTCCCACAACCATTAACAGAATCTCAATCAAAGTTTATTTGATTTAATTGTAATATTTAACATAAAATATTTATTTATTTATGTCTGTCAATATTTTTCGCATTAAAATAAACAAATTTCAAAATATATCGTATCTATTGTAGCTCGCCAAAAAGAACACATTTATTATCTAATTATAATTTTAGTTTATATTTCAATATAAAATATAATAAACAAATAAATAAAACATAAAATTTAAACTTAACATCCTCACAAAACATACAGAGTAGTTTAATGTTAATATTAACGAAATTTTTATTAAATATACGAAATTAACAAATATATATATATATAAATAAAAATAAATTTAATATAAAAAACAATTAAACATAAATTAAATATGTAAGAGTAAATAATAATAAAAATAAGTATAATAGTATTTTAAAATTTCTCTAATACTATTAAAAAAAATAAAAATAAAGAAAAACTGAAACAAATTAACATACGAATGCTGATAATTTAAAATATAAAAATAAAGAATTGTTAATGTTTAAAAAAATATTTGTTAAAAATAACATTTCAAATAAAAATATGCAAAAAATTTTAAAGCAGTTGTTTTAATATCAAATAAAATACATTTATTAATCATAATTCGAAAAATTTACAAGCGTAATCCAGCAAAGAATTTGATGGCATCGCAGCGAAAAATTTTATGGCAAAGTAATGATTTAAATTACTAATATACACACAGCCCGAGAAATAATTTTCAGGAAATTAACTTTTTCTGAAAATAAAATAATCTTATTCTAAAATCAACTTTAATTGGCTAGAAATATATTCTTGAAATTTTTACGCCATCAGAAGGGATACATATCCAAGGTAGCCAAAAGATTTGGTAAAAATATTTGCAGTACTGGGCGTGGCATGCTGATAAAAACAAATTGTGATTACTCGAAAATCATTATAGTTTAGTATTGTATCAGCCCAATCATGAATATTTCCTCGGAATTCATTTCTCACGGAAAATAATTTTCTCGAGAAAACATTCCTCCAATCATAAATTCCTTGGGAAGAAAAAATAGTAATACGTGGCATCACCGCTGTACGAAGCTCGTTGTTTTGCTTGTTTGTTGACATTTTGTTTTTCCCTTTTCCTGTAGTGAAAGAGTAAATAAAATTATTAACATTCACCAACTTGCAAAAATATGTAAAAATAAGTTTATAAATGATTTATTTGGGCATTATTTGTGTTGTTCCACACACAAGAACTATAAAATAGAAGTTTATGTAAATAAATTCTTGTTTAATGGAGTATTAAGTGTATTTTTATGTAGACTACCTTCTGGTTTGCAAGTGAAAGATTTGTAGTGAAAAAAGCAAGTTCAACTGCGTTCATGATACCTACTTTTTTCCCGGGGAGTTTTTTTATTCCCGCATTTGGTAAACAAAGGGAAAAACAAATTCATAATAGGAGAAAAGGGAAAAGTGAAAAAACTCGGGCGGAATATTTGTTCATGATTGGGCTGTATAACTTTTGAAGATCAAAAGGGATCAAAACAAACGAAACCATTCAGAGAAAGATGAAAAGGTCCTCTTTAGTTTGGCCTATATATACTTTTGTGTCCGTCACGACATGCCTGTAGAACACTTTTCTTATTTTAGTAAAAGTATGTAATCAAAAATTACAAAAAAAAAAATTTACCAAAATTGCTCGGTTTTTTTTACTTTTTTACGTTTGGACACTGTCATTTGTAAAACGGTTTCAAAAATAATTTTTATACCCTTTACCAAAAAATGGTAAAAGGGTATATACAGGTTTGTCATTCCGTTTGTAATTTCTAGAATATTAATAAGCAAGCCATAAAGTATATATATTCTGGATCCTTATGCATAGGGAAGACGAATAAGCGATGTCCGTCTGTCCGTCTGTCTGTACGTGAAATCAGTTTTCCGAAGCTCCCAGAAAAGCTAGAGACTTCGTTCTTGGACTGGCGTGTCAGAAATGTTCGAAATAAGATTGGTAATAAAAATCAGCAAAATCGAGCAGATGGTTTCAGAGCTGGGAAGCTTAAACTTCATTTTGCCATACAAAATAACTACCGAAAACTAGTTATTTTTTTTTTTTTATTAAATAAACTTATTTTATACTTCAGAATGAATAAAATTAATATTTCTTAACAAAAAAAAAATAAATAAAAAAAAATTAAAAAAATTAAATAGACGTTTCCAGGGTTGGAAAACTTTAACTTTTTTATACAAAATTAATTCACTAAAAGAAATTTTTCCTTTTTTCTATAAATTAAAATTTTTCTAAAATTTTTCATATAATTCCAGGGTTGGGAAACTTAAAATTTTTGTGATATAAAAAATTAACTACCGTAAACTAATTTTTATATTTTTTTTATTAAATTAACTTATTTTATACTTCAGTACAAATTAAATTAGTATTTCAAATTAAAAAAGAAAGTTAAAAAAATTAAAAAGACGTTTCCAGGGTTGGAAAACTTTAATATTTTTTCATATACAAAAGTAACTTACTAAAACAAATTTTTTTCTTTTTCTCCATAAATTAAACATATCTTAGACTCTTAAAAGAAATAGATTGGTGTAACAAATCAGAAAAATCAAAAATGATGATTCCAGGGTTGGGAAACTTACACTTTTTGTAATATATAGAAGTAACTAAGTCTTACTATTTTTTTATTTTTTTTATTAAATTAACTTATTTTATACTGCAATGCACATCAAATTGATATTAAAAATTAAAAAAAAGTTTAATACATGAAAAAGACATTTCCAGGGTTGGAAAACTTTAAGTTTTTTCTTATACAAAAGTAACTTACTTAAACAAATTTTTTCTTTTTCTCTATATATTAAACATACCTTATATTCTTAAAAGGAACATATTGGTGTACGAAATTTGAAAACTTACACTTTTTGTGATATATAAAATTAACTACCGAAAACTAATTTTTATTTTTTTTTTATAAAATGGACTTATTTTATACTTCAGTACGAATGAATTTGGTATTTCAAATTAAAAAAAATTAAAACGAAGTTTCCAGGGTTGGAAAACCTTATTTTTTATACAAAAGTAACTTACTAAAACAAATTTTTCCATTTTTTAATATAAATTAAACATATCTTACATTCTTAAAAAAAAGATTGTTTTTAAGAATACAGAAAAATCAAAAAGGGGGATTCCAGGGTTGGGAAACTTACACTCTTTGTGATATAAAAAATAATTACCGAAAATTAATTTTTTTTTTAATAAATAAACTTATTTTATGCTTGAGTACGAAAAAAATTGGTATTTAAAATAAAAAAACAATTAAAAAATTAAAAAGACGATTCCAGGGTTGGAAAACTTTACTTTTTTTGTACAAAAGTAACTTAATAAAACAAATTTTTCCTTTTTTCTATAAATTAAACATATATTAAATTCTTAAAAGAAAGAGATTGGTGTAAGAAATCAGAAAAATCAAAAAGAATGATCTCAGGGTTGGGAAACTTACACTTTTTGTGATATATAAAAGTAACTAAGTCTAATTAATTTTTATCTTTTCTTTTATAGATTATACATATTTTACGTTTTGGAAAGAAAATTTTGGTGTAGAATATTATAAAAATAAAAACCACAGCTCCAGAGCTGTAAACTTTGACATTTTTTCTGGATATTAAAGTAACTAAATAAAACATTTTTTTTAATTTCCTTTTTTCTTTTCGTACTTTATTTTTTTAAGAACTACTATGTTGATATAAGGAATCAAAAAAATTTAATTTAATGATTCTAGGGTTTGTAAATTTATTTTTTTGTACATAAAAGTAACTAGGTCAAATTACTTTTTTCTTTTTGTTTATACTTTATGTATGTGCTTATGTATGTATCTACATACTACATAAAAACACTTCGGTAAAGGGTATATAAGATTCGGCACAGCCGAATATAGCACTCTTACTTGTTTTTCATAATTTTTTCCAAATCGGAGGGGGAAAATTCGCTCTCCTTATGCATGTTTCTGCCATTTGTGAACCGATTTTCAAAATTCATTTTATGTCTGAAAGAAATTATCTGCAGTTGGGTCCTTTAATTTATCCTTTCGAAATTTGATGGGGAGGGGGAATATGCTCCCCTTATGCATAACTCAGTCATTTGTGAACCGATTTTCAAATTTTTTTTTATTTGTTTGAAAGGGTTTGCTTGTAGTTTGGCCCCAAAATTTTTCTTTTCGATATTTGGAGGGGAAAATTTGCTCCCCTTATGCATAACTATGCCATTTGTGAACTGATTTTCAAAATTCATTTTTCGTCTGAAAGAAATTGTCTGCAGTTGGGTACTTTAATTTTTCTTTTCGAAATTTGGAGTAGCAAATTCGCTGCCCTTATACATAACTCTGTCATTTGTGAACCGATTTTTAAAATTCATTTTTTGTCTGAAAAAAATTCTCTGCAGTTCGGCTCTTCAATTCTTCTTTTCGAAATTTGGGGAAGGGGGAAATTGCTCTCTGTCATTTGTAAGGCAATTTGCAAAATAATTGCTTTGTTTGAAAGGATTTGTCTGCGGTTCGGTCATTTAATTTTTTTCCGAAATCGAAGGGGGGACTTTTTTCCGTTCATGCATAACTCTGTCATTTGTCAACCGATTTTCAAAACTCTTTTTTTATTTGAGAGGGGAAATCGATGATGAAATTTTCAATTGTAAAGCGATTTTCAAAATTATTATTGTTTTGTTTGAAGAGGTTTGCCTGAAGTTTGTAGCATAATTATTTTTTTTTTAAATAGCAGAGGAAAGCATAGCCTCCTCCAAGCAAAAGTATGACTCTGTCATATGCGAACAGATGCTCAACATTTTTTTTGGCCTCAAAGAGTTTACTTGCAGTTTGATCCCATAAATTTTTTTCTAAAATCTGCGGGGCTGGCGCAATTACTAATATATTCCGTAAAATCTTTGCTTTCAAGTCGCTTTTTTGGCAGAATTATTTTAATTCAGTGTCTTGCAGATATTCATCTAATAGAAACGGTTCAGTTATTTATATCTGGATATGTGTTACATACCTTACATATGTATTAATGTCCTGCACAAACATATTTGAAATGTAAATACGGCTTGCTTTCCAAATGCATTGCCCTGGCATATATTATACTACACCAGCAATAAATGCTGTATAGTGCTCGTAAGCAAAACATAATGTATGTAGTGATGTTCGTGTATATGAGGCTTTACAAAAGATGTCGCGAAAACTTCTTGTGCGGAACAAACTTTAAAGAATATAAAAAAAAATTCCGGATTCTTCAAATACCACAAGAAGGAAGAGTGTCTTCACCCTTGATGCGTGTGTGGTTGTTATTTTGCTTATTGTACGTTTTAGTATGTATGACAGATGTAGATGGTATGCTAGTACACTGGGGCGAAAATCATAATGATTCATCGTGACATCATCGATGGACAGCCGCTGAATTTTCTTTGGTGGTATATATTAATTTTCGAAGTAAATGTCCAAAATGTCATGGATGACTATCATGCTCGTGTTAATGAGTCCTAGCAGACAATATCATCATTGTTCGTTACTAAATTTTTATGATATGTGTGGCTAACTCAGAAACTCATGACGGGAAATACCGTTCAGCTGGTTGTCGAATCATAACAGAAAATATCGTTAAGTTTCAACTTTTTTAAGTACTGTGACACTTCAATAATATTTTCATTCGTAACTTCTTCTAATTGTATCATTGTTATGTGGAATAAGCAATGAAATTTTCATTCAAAATAATTAAGTCCGAATTGCGACTTGGTAGTGATTTTGTGATGATGATTCATCTATGAAAATTTCATAATGACAATATTCCTCAAACACGCCACAGAATAATGTAAATGCATGTGCACGTTCCTATGTATGTACATATGTATGTTAGAAGCAAACACCATAAATTCTTTCGACACGAAGTATTTGCTTCTTTACTTTGATACTTACGACAACTGAAACAAATGTCTTTCAAATAGTATGTGCAAGTGTTTATTTTTCAAGACTTCACTACAGTAAAGCATTTGAAAACCCCTTTAATGTCTTGAAAGTTCTTTCAGTTGTATTTATGCAGTGCTGTAACTAATATGTAAGCATGTATATTCAAAAAACCAAAAGAGTCAAGAATCTCTTTTTTGCTGAGAAAACTAGACTTATTTATTACATTTTCAAAAACTTACTTAGTTGTTTTTGTTTTATATAATCTAATTGGTATTATTATGCGTTTTTTTTAAATAAAAAAGCAATACAATTATCGGGCATTTATATGCAAAATTAAGAATATCGAAAGTGTAACTTTATCGTTAAATTTTTCAACAGTACTAATTTAAATCAAACTTAAACTGAATAAAAGTTCAAGATGTTATCTATCCACAAAAAAAAAAACTAAAAAAAACCTTCATTAGTTCAAAAGTTACATAATTTTGGTTAATGAAAAACGAGCCTGAGCCACTGTGCGAAGCAGTACAAAGTGGGGAAGAATTTCGAATGTAAGAAGTTTTTTTTTTGTATTAAACCTGAATGATTGCAAATGATTCTTTAACCTTCATAGGGTCTTTGGGTCAATTTTGACCCATTTCAGGAAAAAACTTTGATTTTTTCTGAAAATAAGTGATTGATCTATGTCTTATTTTCTGACTTTTATTTAATTTTATATCTTAACAGATATAGTAGGTTTATATATCCGCAAACTTGCCAAAGAAAATTGTATGCAAGATTTTACACTAGAGATCTTCGGGTCAAATTTGACCCGTTTTAAAGTTTGGAAGTGTTGTGTCTGGTATTTCTTGTAAAATAATGAAAGATAATGAAATAGAAAATGGCCTGCATACATTATCAGACGATTTTGAAAATATAACACGACTGCAGATAATTTTTTTACATCTTATCGGTTGAACAATAAATACTGAGATCACAAATTACTTTAGTTCAAACTACACATAAAAATATAAATGAGTTACTACCAGAGATAGTACATGTGTTATTATCATGCGTGTTTATCATTATTTTTGTTTTACCAAAGATAGTACTCGTACCCTTCTTATATATATTCCGATAAAAAAAGTCTGTGAATCTTCTTAGTATAATATGGTCACTCCTGGCTGTAAATGGGAGGGTAAATATTACTTTTTTGGGCAACAAAAGAGAATCACAATGGACCCAATTGGGTCTCCAAGTGGAGGTGCGGTAAAGCACCACCCTTCCTAAACTAACTTAACCTTCTTAGTACTTTGCATCATATCTCTAAAGTTAGTAATCACCAAGACAAGAAACTGCAAATATGATTAGATTACAATAAATAAAATGGAAGGGTTTATTTGCTGGACAAAGTTAGATCATGTTTTACTTGCAAAAGAAAGACTAATCAATGTTGTCAAATGGTGGTTAGTAACATGGTAGATATATAAGCTTACAATGCTTTTGTGATATCTACATCAGCTAATAGCGGCTGGAAATAAACTGTTTTGCAAAACGTCGACACTTCTTAGAAAATTTAGGATTGCAGCTTACTATGCCTTATATAAAAAACCAAAAGAGGTTATCAATATCAGTATTTTCACAGAAAGTTGCACTAAAACTACGTGAGGTAAATGAGTAGCCATAAACTTCAACTAAATCCAAAGAAAAAATGCTTGAAGAGGGTAAAAATAGATCCAAAAGAAGTCGTTGCCAGATAGGCCTCAACGCAGAAAATAAAACACCATTAGATACTATTATAACTTGCAAAAACTTGATATGAAAACTGCATTCTGAAACCATTACTTTATGTACAAATAATAATAATATCGATTTAATATTACGGTTTTATCTATCATATATTAATCGAATTAAATATATGAAATAATGTTCTCTTTCATTGGCAATAAATGAATCACAAATAAATGAAACCAATACATAATTTTCAATTTGGGTAAAATTTGACCCGAAGATCGTTAACGTCCACGATTTTAAAGACCCTATGAAGGTTAAAATGAGGAAACAAAGTATAGGAAAAAAAATTCCGAAGAATTATTATTCAGAATATTTCTACTTTGACGATGTCGTTGCAAGCAACTAATTACAGCCTTGCAGGATTCAGTATTATGTCATGGAGTCTTTAAATGTATGGAATTCAATTATTTGAAAGTTTCGGTATGATAAATACCTTAGTGCAGCAAACTGACTATCTTTTGTGCAAACGACTTTTTTTTATTTTTGTTTAAAATAATTTAATCAAAATGCACAAAATTTAACACTCATCATACATTCCATATATATAGATATTTGTATGTTTATAATAAATATTTTGCAAATTTCTATTTACAACTATTTGTTTTCCCCAAAAAAGGCGAATAAGTGAAATTAAAATTATGATGTTAAAGCTTATAAAATACGTTAATTTTTATGTTAATTTCAATTATACAATCGCCTCAAAAATAAAAAAAAACGAAGTAACTATAAACGATTATGAATATTCGAAGTCCATTAAAAATATAGTTAATAAATGCGTAATGAAATTTTTTAGATATGCTGCAATGCAATCACTACACTAGATACATTATTAAACAAAAAAGTGACAACAATTAAAATTGTATAATGCACGAACTTGATGAAATACAGACATTCGTGCGTATAAAACTCTCTATATTAACTTTGTTATAGGAAAGAAAATTTATTAAAATTCTTAACACATATTTGGGGTCTTTGCTATGTTGTTGCTTTTAACACAACATTAGATTGTAAACTGAATTTTGAATTTTCAGTTACTATTTTTGTAACCACTTCAAATGATTTTTCCAGTTTGGTTTTCATATTCAACTCATATTGTTACATAAATATTTGCAGTAGATTTTAATTAATACGCATACACAGGAGGGCATTGCGATGTATGCATATATACATGCGTATGTATGTATGTACATGTGCTTGTAAATATTTTCAGGTAACTGACGATTATTTTACAGAAATACCACAAAATATTATTTGTTGATAAAGTTAAAGGTTTAGTTGCCAGTGTATGCAAAACAAGTTATTATTATGCATGTTCATCACGTTAAGTGTTACTGAAGGCAACCTGCGGCCTACAGGTTGGGCTGGTTGGTGTTTGCTCTGTAATATTCTCTTGCTGATTGGCCACAATCCAAGTGCCAAGAATTCCTAACAAGTTTAATATTTATTTACACAACATTCATTCATTCATTCATACCAAACAACAAGCCGACGTATTTATATATTCCTGCAAAAAGAGGCGCCACTTTAAAGAAAAAAAAATAAATAAAACTATTCTGCGCGAACTTAAAAAAGCTAAAGTAGGCATCTGTTGCTGTTACATGGTTGCCTGGTATAAATGACTTTATATGGTAAAAATCTTTTACCATAAACAGAAAATGTATAAGAAAGAAAGAAATCGTTCGTGGCTACAAAATTTCAAGTTCAACAGGTGCAATATTTTGTTTAAACACCATCAAAATTGTAAATATAAAATAGATCTATCTGCCTAATATGTACAACAAAAGAAAAAAATATGCATATATCTACATATATATATGCATGCATCTGCGTGTGTGTGTGTGTTTGTGTGTGTGCATATACGAAGACAGCCAGGCACGCATCCGTTTTGCAGTATAAAAAAGTTTGTGTCTTAAGTCTTATGTTTTTTCGTTAACATTTTTCCTTTTCTCAATGATTTTTGATTTAATGTTGTTAACAGCTATTTTTTGACAAGCCAAACGCTGTACTATGGGCTTTTTCACTGCCACAAAAATTGTTCGCTCGACTTTAATTTAATTGTGCTTTTAACTTTTTGCCATTAACTCGGAAGTCCTTAGGGCCAATTTCACCAACTTATTTAAATATCAGTTGATATTTAAATGTAATTTTTTCATGCAAAAATTTACGAAAATCGACATTTAAATATGAATTGGTATTTAAATAGAGTTGGTGAAATTGGCCCTTAGTGAAAGTCATGTGTGTCAATTTTCACAAAGTTAAAGTTATTTACAGAAATGTTTTAGAAACTTTATGTATCAATATGATAAGATTCCTTATGCCATTATTCTCATTATGAAATTTAATATTCATTATTCAGTTACATACAGTGTGGCCACAACTAAAAATAATTTGAATGCTGAATTAGGCTTAAAATAATGCTAAAAATGCTGAAAAAATATCCGAAAATGCTAAAAAAATAATGCTAAAATTTCGAATGATTTTTTACTAATTATATCGCTATAATTACGAATAAATATTTTATTTCGTTTAAATAAAGTTGATTCAAAAAAAATTTTGTAGCATACAAAATACAATTGCTGAATTCATAAAACCTCTTGTATCTTTGTATTATCGTATTAAATATAATAATCTAAAATTTGTTGTTGGTAATTTTCATGTAAAAATGAAATACATTAAATAATTTTACACTTTTATTTTATATGTTTTTAATGTATGCTTGCTAATGTTAAAAATATACTTTTTGCATTTCAATTAGAGTTTTTCTTTTCCCGGGAACGACTTTTCGGGTTCGCGGGAATTCGCGGAAATTCCCGCCCAACGCAAAACAATACAAAATATTTCTTAATTTAATGAATTTCAACAAAAAACAAATTATAATTCAAGATGTTTGACGTTTAAAATTCATAAGAGTGGCTATTAGACGGTCATACTTCTTATATGAGCATAACAGACTTTCGCACATTTTAATTAACACCTTTAAGCATTCGCGCTCTAACCAAGTCATATTTACCCTTTCTTTGCTTACGAAAACACAAATGAAATTTGCACTGAGTTTGACAAAGAAATATTAAAAGAGTATGATAAAAAATCAAAATTTTGCGTTGAGATACCACATGTTTTTCTAGAAATTCATATAGGGTAGTGTGCAATGCCGCAAAACAGTTCAAACATAATGTATTATAAGAAAGACATATCCTACTAGAATGTCTGCCGATCCACCAGTAGTCCGTCTTCTGATTTTAGGGCAAATATAATTTAAGTGAACGTAGCTTTTCTTTTTTTTTAGAATAAAATAAAATGATAGCTATACCCGTATTTTAAAACTAAGAGTTTTTAAAATACGAGTATGTTAGTAAATAACGGAGAAACTTAAAAAATATACAATCGAATCTCTACATTTTCTGAAGTCATTTAAAAATTAAACCGAATTGAGAATCTCCTCTTTTCATGAAGAACATTAAGGGCCATTATTACAACTTAAAGTTAGTTAAAAGTAGGATTTTATCGGTAGCATAAAAACTTTGTCATTTGCAAAATTTTACTTTAACCTAAAGTGAGCGATAGGATAAGTTTATCCTACCTGGTAAGTTAAATCCAATTTGCAATAATGAAAAGCTTTTTATACGTCCGATAAAGTCCTACTTTTAACTAACTTTAAGTTGTAATATAATGGCCCTAAGAAACATTTGTGAATTTTTACACTCTCACTTTTAATATTTTTCTGGTCCATGGTGCTCAACAATAAAACAAACACTTTAGTTTCCTTTAAATTTCAAGACAATGCTTTAATTATTTAGCAATTAAAAAAAAAGAAAAGAAAACAGCAAATAGTTGTTAAAGTTGTCTCCAAATTTCTTTTGCCAATTATAGGCCACTATCACACAAAACAATTTGCAATTTAGACCCTATTTACACTATGCAAGTCTTATTGCTAAGCTGATTAGTTTATTAGGGGAGAGAGACGGGGGGAAAGGAAACGTTTCTGTTCCCCTCGTCTCTCTCTCCCTGAAACTAATCAGCTTAGCAATAAGACTTGCACAGTGTGATTTGGGACTTATTTCTTGTCTTGTCTTGTTTCCAAAATGTTTTAACTTTTTTCTACAAGCTATTGTTTTAACTAAGCATGATTGATTTATTTTTTAATAAGAGTTTTTTTTTTTTGTTGTTGTGTGCCTCATGCCACAAGAAACGAAATGCGTCACTTCAAATCCACGCTTGACCAGCACTTTCCATCAATGACAGCGTCAAGTATGTATGTTGTTACACTCTACAATTTGCGAGTACGATTTGTTTGTATTTGTACTTGTAAATATTCGCAGTTGCGATAGGAGTTGGCAACGTGACGAACTTTTTACTCATTATCAAGATACTTCTGTATAAATACTACACAGAGAAAACTTTATTTTGAACTTAAGTAATTAGTTTAATTCAAAAAATCAAATAATATTTTTTCTGAAATATGACCTTCCACAGAATTTGTAAAACTAAAAACCAAAATTCTTGAAAAATTAATAGATTGAAAATAAGATTTTTTCTTTATTAAAATAATTTACTATCATAAGATACTTATGATGAGCAGAAGTAATGAGATTTGTATATAGTAGGGCTGGCGACAATCAGGACCATTGATTTTAAGGTGGTAAATTGGACGTGTGTTTTGTAATATATTTATTTTCGGGGTTTAATCACCGCATACGATATCTAGCAAAGTTGATAGAAATTTTTCAATATCGATATCGAATGAAAAGTATTATAGTTTATGATCACAGCATTCGAAAGCATAAGCAAAGATCTACCTCTATCGAGTTTTCATGCGATAGGTAAGAGCCAATCGTATACAAAATACGATAGGCCGATATATACACAAAAATTTATGTTTATAAATATGTTTAAAGCTTTAAAAAATAAAATAAAACTATAGTTGTATTGTAATACCAATAATGAATGGTATAGTATAAATAAAATAAAACGTAAAAGACGTGAAAACTATGATTATTTTTCATTATGTTTTTTTCTGAAAAAACAGGGTGTTCTTTAATTTATTACAAACTGTATAGTCGATGGAAAAACCGATGTTAAATAGACTTTGTACACTTTTTAAAATTTCGATACGTTAGCTATCGAATGCAGTAATCTATCCTACAATATGTGAGAAATTTTTTTTCGATACGATTGGCCCCTGACCTCGCTTAAAGAGCGTGATGTCAACGTGATGTAGTCCAGACATTTGATTAACCAGATTAAATGACGACGAACTTTCAGGAACTGAGTGAGTATTGATTACATAAAGATGTGTGCATGCGTTGATAAATTTTGTGTGCGCTTGGTTTCTATAATTATGGGTGCAAATTTCGGCATTCGATATCGGAAAATTTTTCGCACAATTTTAGTTAGGTTTGTATAGAAATTTCAAAAGATATCGAATGCCGTAATTTGGCTACTGTAATTAGCGTTGCGTTTTTTTAACTAGCAGATGAAAAAACCAAAAAATTTAGCCGAGCTAATTTTTCTGTTAACACCATGCTGTTAAGCATTTAACAGTATTGGTGAAATTAATGTATACTATTCCGCTGAAGAAATATTTGCCAATAAAAAATACACGTTCGAAAATTACATTCGCAGCCGAAAATTGACTTTATATATTTTTGGCGATGGATAATTAGTTTTAGTGAGTTACAGAATAAGAGGCTGGACTGTTAAACGGTTGAAAATGATCTGTTAACTGCTACATAGTCCCTGCTAAAATGTTTGGGTTTGGTCTGTGCTAATAAAATTTAAATTTATCTTCACGCACATCACCTTAAGACATTTACGGCCTGTTTCACGATATCAAAAGAAAGCTTTCGACCGAAAAGTTATATGGAAAACAAAAATAAACTTTTATAAAAATATAACAGCCTTATTTATAAAAATTATTAAGGTTTTTTAAGAAATTTTTTTTATGCAAATTTGTTTTAAAACCCCTTTATAAAGTTTTAATAAGTTTTATTAATAAGGCTGTAAACAATTTTTTTTTTTATTATTTTATTGTAGTTTTTACTATAAATTTTCAGTTGGAAGTTTCTTTCGATATTACAGAAAAATTTGTCATAGTTTTTTTGAAAACAACATATTATTCCCCATATTCATAAAATTTAAAATGAATTTGAAAACTACTACTTTTTAATTTTTATAAAAAATCTTCTTAAATTAGATTTATACATTTGATTTTTTTTATAAATATGGGGTTATATATTTTTTCAATAATAAGTATGTAGTTTAATTCAATTACTACATTGATTAAATTTGTTTATTATTTTTTATAAATTTTTTTATTAATTCTATTAAACACTTTAGTTAAATTCAAAAATATTTTATGTTGGTGAGGTTAGGTTAGGTTAGGTTGAAAAGATGAGCCATTATGTTCATGTCCGGGGATATACACATAACCCAGTCCAGAGTCTGAACTCCAGACCTGTTGTGCGCGCTCATGTAAATTAACAAACAAACCCCACCTTTATAGGAACTCAGTCTCGTCCACGTAGTCCCTCAAAGTTTTCCAGTCAACACCTCTAAGGTGGGTAATGGCCGGTAAGGTGTCATCCCCAAAATAACGGGATCTCGTCTGGGCGAAAGCTGGACAGTGACAAAGGAAGTAATCTATTGTCTCCATGTCCTCCATGCATGACCTGCACTCATTGTGATTCGTGGCACCGATCCAGTACAAATGCGCTCGTAAATTAGAGTGCCCCGTTAAGATTCCGGTCAACTCTCCTAGCTCGGACTTGTTTAGTTTCAACAGTCTCCTTGTTTTATCTTCGTCAGGGTCGTCCCATAGAACCTTGTTTAGATTAGCTACAGTGTCACAATTTCATCATGTCATGTAGACCGTCTTCATCAAATTTTGTAACTCAATCTTCACTGCCTTGAAAGGCTTTGCATTAATTACAATTACTGTCCACAACGTTCTGTTCTTTTTTACCAGTTCATTTGACGTTCATTTCCGGCTACGTCATAGGGTTTACTCTTTCGGTTGCCGACTTGCAGTAGGTAAATATATTGACCACTGTGGGACTAATATTTTAAATTTTTAATTTAAAATCAATAATTAAAATAAGTTAAAAATAACATTAACGGCCCTTTTCACAATATACAATTAAAGGCTAACAGGGACTTTAACGGCAAGTTTTGTATATTAAAGTTCACGTTAACCCTTAAGGCTCAGTTAGCCAACTGTAATGTAATGTAACTGTAACGTAGAAAACAGCTGATTGATATTTTTATATGAAAAGTAGGTTACGTTACATTACATTTCTATAACCATTTTCATTACTTTTTACGTATTAAAATCGATCAGCTGTTTCTTACTGTTACAGTTACATTACATTACAGTCGGCTAACTGAGCCTTTAATCATGCATTGTGAAAAAAGACGTAGTAAGTAAAAAAAAAATTATTTTTCAAACCTGTTAATCGATATTATCATTTTAGTAATAAATGCAAATTGAATAATATTTGTATTGATACAAGCATTTTCGGTTGAAACTTTTTTTTTAATTTTTCATGTGTAAAACAAAGCAATTACACTTCGACTCACTCGTGATTATTTATATTAATGCACGTTGCTCATGATCATGGCCACTCATGATCCACTGCCATCAAGTGAGCTATGACCAGCACCAAGTTGCTTTCCCAAGAGAGAGTGAGCGTGAATGTGTGTCGTTGAATTTCAAATGGTAAAATTGGATTTTGAGCAATATGTCATTTATGCATATGAATGACATACAGAGTATCTAGTGTTGAGGCCGGTTTAAAAAGCAGACAAGCTAAATTACAACAACTCGTATTATTATTATTATTATTATTATTGCTATCACAACAACTTTTGCTATTACTATGCACTTCTTCTTTTTTTATTAACAATTTCATTACAATTTTCATTGTTATTGTCCAAGAGGTCTTGCTACATTCTGTTGTTAATATTTCTTTCAGTTGACTTTGAAATTTCTTAACAAACTGTTGTGCGTCGCCGGAGTTGCAAAAGAAAAGAAAAATTATAAAATATTGTGATAGACAACAAAATCATTGCAAAATTTCGTTAAAATTTTTGGGTTTTTTTCAACACGATCTATTACATCAAGTGTCATGAAGCTTATTCATGTCATTATATATTTAATAGCAATTTTAATATTTCTGTACTTATTGTTGGATTGAGTGTGTTCGATTTCAATACATTTTAAAAATCGAACTTTTTACTTTGCTTACTATTACCACGCTAAGAAAATAATCCCTTCAACACGTCTAAATTTAAATTTAATTTTTTAATTAGCAACAAACCAAAAAACGTCATGAAGGTAAGTGTAAAATGAAAGTGGTTAAATTGATTTGTAGTGAAATTCTTCTAAATAAAAAAATTACTGCCAAGTTTTCACTTGGTGTTGGTGCGAAATTTACTAAAATTTCATTATTTAATAATGGAAAAAAACAAGCAAATTTTAGTGAGCATTATATGCTGTGTTAAGTTGTGGACATTATTCAGTTCAGTTAGAAAAGAATTCGTTTATAAAAATGTTTTAAAATATTTTTCATAGATATTGTTGAAATTTCAATGGCATTAACTATATTCAAATAAATAAACGACTCTCATCATTAAAATCAATTAAGATGATTATGAAATCAATTATCAAACTATCAATTATCTAAGAAGTTTATTTATTATTCACTTATTATGAATTATCAAATTAATATACTGAGATTTCGTTTTACACGTTTTTCACTACTTATACGCTTTTCACTACTACTGATAGTTGGGGATCTTAGAATGGCTTAAAATGTATTATATACACGAGCTTCTACTTGTCCGGTTCTTACGAAACTTGACTTGATTTTGCATTAAGAAAAGTTGCTGGGATAACTATAACATGCGAAAGTGGGCGTGTAATCTCGCCTTGCAAATTCAAAATTAGCACAGAAAATTTAAACAATTTTTTTTAATTAACCGACTTCGAAAATTAGCACTAGCAAAAGTTAAAAATAAT
The DNA here is from genome assembly GCA_949987645.1 of Tachina grossa. Lineage (NCBI taxonomy): Eukaryota > Metazoa > Arthropoda > Insecta > Diptera > Tachinidae > Tachina > Tachina grossa. The sequence continues at coordinate 223,673,651 of OX465274.1, forward strand.
TCATAGTGCATTTACATGTGAAAAAATTTAGTACTTACAACATTTCGGACCAAATCTAATAGATTTTGTTTTTGAATTTTTCGAATATTTATTTAATACTTCGAAGCAAAAATGCATATGACTTAGACCACTTTCATAATTAGCGGAATATAGATATCGTTACCTTAATATAGAAAGGCCCTAACTCTTTTTTTTATTTTGGAAATCGAGCTTTTAGCATTTTTCGAAATGTACAAAAAACTCGATATAAAAATATGAGTTAGATCCTTTCTATATGAAGCGATATGTACGTAAAATTATACAAGTTGTGAGACTTGTTGCTTTTTGGCGATTTTTTAGATTTTTGGAACCTTTTTTCGGTTTTTGGAGATTTTTTTTAGTATTGGCGTTTTTTTAGCTGTGGCGATTTTTTTAGTTTTAGAGATTTTTTCGGTTTTAGGGGTTGTTTTTAGTATTAACGCTTTTTTAGTTTTTGCGTTTTCTACGTTTTGACGATTATTTGGTTTTGGCGATTTATTTAGGTTTAACGTTTTTTTAGTTTTGGCGCTTTTTTTCGTTTTGGAGATCTTTTTTTTTTTTGGTTTTTGACGGTTTTTAGTATTAACGCTTTTTTCTTTTTTACGTTTTTTTCGTTTTGGCGATTTTTTAGTTTTGGAGATTTTTTCGGTTTTTGGCATTTTTTTAGTATTAAGGCTGGAACTCTGTTCAAAGTTGTGAAAAATTTTCAGCACCATTGATTATTTCGCGTGAAACATTTGACATGTAGCCCAACTCGCGGTTTTTGTTATAAATTTCTGGCTTTTATTGCTAGAAAGTATGCAACATTGTTAAAATTTCGTGCGAAAAAAGCAATGCTCATATTGTTTCGCAGCTAAACTAAAATGATGCCAGACTAATTTTGCATGGAAAGACATGATTTTAAGTGTTTTTCACAACAAGAACAGAGTACTACTTTTGCGAATTTATTTCGCAAACATTTCATACCAAATACTTTTATATGTAGTTTGACAGCATTTCGCACGAAATTGTGAACAGAGTACCAGGCTTTAGCGCTGTTTTAGTTTTTGCGTTTTTTTTTTCGTTTTGACGATTTTTTCGGTTTTCGATCATTTTTAGTTTTAGAGATTTTTTCAGTATTGAACTTTTTTAGTTTTAGCGATTTTCTGTATTTTTGGCGATTTCATAATTTTTTGGCGACCTTTTTACTTTTGGTTGGTTTTTTTTGGCATTTGATCGATTTATTTTATTTCGGGTGATATTTTTCTTTTTGGCGATTTTTGGTTTCAGCATTTTTTTAATTTTGGAATTTTTTGTTTTAGCGTTTTTGAAAATTTCAAGAATTTGCCTCTTACGGTTTCCAATATACATAAAGCTATTAAAATTACATAGTTAAAATTACATTAACTGACAAAATACCCTTTAATTTAGATTTGTTCTTAAATTGCAGTGTTAATTGGTGTAGTCTGCATAAAAATACACTAACTTTAAAAATTTCAAGTTTCTATATATTATTGTATGTATAATACAATAGGACTTCAATATATTTCGTTGCTCGCTTTATAACACCCTTTAATCTTTAACTGTTATACACTTGTTGTTGTAGCAGCTGAAGTTTTACATATTCTGTGAAAGTTTCAGGTCCGTGTGGTTCTCGAGAAAACAGATGCACTGACATCTTAGCGAAAATAATAGGGTTCCTTTTCACATTTGGTGTAGGGAACCCTAAAAACAAAGAAACAAATAATAAATAAGTTCGAACAAATAAAATCAAATTTATTTTGGCAAATTTTCCTTAATTTTTTGTTCTTTCAGTAAGCTTTCTGTTTATGAAGTTTATGAAGAAAAATATCTACACTAAGGCATCAATAATTTTGCAATACGCAACCGCGGAAGAATACCGCAGCAACGGAATGAATAATTTTGTTTCCGCACAGAAAAACGCTTTTCGCAATCACGGAATGCAATGAATAATGAGATTCATTATCTTATGAGCTTTTAGGAAGCCACTTGCATGGCAGAATAGTAAGTTTCTTGCAAGTAGATTAGCAAATATATGTATATTATCATACCGCTTTATCTTTCCATACACATGTGATTTGTTCGTTTGATATGTTGTGAGCCCACAACTAATATTTCTTATGGACATGTTCGTCATCTTGTACGAATACATCCTGATGCAGTAAGCCAGCATAGTGCTACCTTTCCACATCAGTTTACTACTAAACAATCAAGTGGTTAATGTATAATAAATAACTTTTATAGTGTTAAGGGTTTATAAATTAAATAATTTATTCATAAATATATTCACAGCTAAACACTTTTTTCTTTTTTATAATCATATTGTTTGTACACATTTTGTTTTCTTATTTTAATCAGACGAGTAAATCACTTGAACATAAGCAGCTTTAGCTAAATATATCTCTTTAGATATTTCACGTCTTAAAAAAAATAAAGATTATGTTTATTTTGTAGTGGAAAATGGTTTTTATTTGTATTTTCAATAGCAACGTTTAATAAAAAGAGCGAATGATTACGTGCACCAATTAATTCAGTAAGTGAACTTATTCACTGATGCATGAATCAGTGAGTAAGTACATCATAGCAAAATTTACAGTTAAAGCAACTCACGCAATGTCTACTTATAACAAAATAAATAAGAAACAATTGTTAATTTACTGTGAACGTCAAAAAAAAAAGTGTAGACCAGAGACAGACAATCGATACAAAACAATTTGGATACTCTAGCATATCGAGTCATAACCGCACAAAAAGCTTAAGTAACAAAAACAAAACTTTACGGGAGAAGGTTTTTTTAATTATCTTCGCTGTTATTTCAGTTAATTCACTGAATTTTGGTATTTAGGTGTTATTATGCTAAATATAAGTAACGCAACGAATTTTAACTAAATATTAGCATAATAACGATATTTTTTGTCCCTTAAGCTTTTTTCGCTGTCTCCCAAATAACCTCCTGTGTATATTTTTGTGTTGGTTAAGAAAAATTTTTTTTGAAGACAAAGTAAATATCAGTTTTTTTACATAAACTTGTCTCCAAATTGCTAAATTATTGTCTTCTTGACCGGCTCCATGTAGTGAATCTTCTACAGACTTATTACTTTTCGAATTAAAAAGTTCGCTATTAAATTTGTTGTGTATAGTTTTACAGACGGAAAGTATTTCCAAGTCCGTATACTTTTGTGAAGAAATTTTTAATAAATTTCTACGTACCGGAACTGAACTAGCGACTATCTCAGTTTTTCGCCAGGACCGCGTAATCAAATTTAAATCATAATAAATTGTTGCAGAGTTATCCAAATAACCATATTAAGACTTATAGGTGATTTTTGATGTGTAAACATCTATACGCTAGGGGGTAAAAAGCTTTTGACTTTGATTTCTTTGCTGAGATTTCTTTGCTTTTTGCTTTTGCTTTGCATTGTCAAATCGGTGTGAGCTATGTATGAGTGTATTAGTGTTTGAAAGAAGCAGAGAAACAAGTCGACCGGCTCGAAGCCGACAGTGCGCCGCCGCCGGTTATTTTTCTGGATATTTCCGTACACCAAAGGTGAAAATGAACCGTAAGAGTAAGAGACACAATATGTAGACATTTGGCCACTACAACAACAAATACATGAGAGCTAAAAGCTAAAGGGTGTTCCAAAACGAGCAACGAAATATGTTAAAATCCCATGTAATATACATACAATTGTATGTACATATATACACGTGAAATTTTAAAAGTTAGTGTATTTTTATACAGACTACAACAATTAACACTAAATTTAAAAAATTTAAATCAATGGGTGTTCGTTCCATCAGTTAATGCAATTATGACTTTGTAATTTTGACAACTTGCTGTATCTTGGAAACCGTAAGAGTAAAACTCTTGAAATTTTCAAAAACGGTAAAACTAAAAAATCAAAAATAAATAAAATCGCCATATATAAAAAAATCGCCAAAAACAAAAAAAAATCGCCAAAACGAAAAAAAGCACCAAATTAAGAAAAATCTCTAGGACTAAAATAAATCGAGAAAAACCGCAAAAATCGCCAAAATTAAAAAATCCTTAAACAAAAAAATCGCCAATATGAAAAAATCGTCAAAATGAAAAAATCGCCTAAATAAAAAAACCCCAAAAACAGAAAAAAATTGCCAAAATGAAAAAAACCCCAAAAAAAACAGAAAAAATCGCCAAAATGAAAAAATCGCCAAAATGAAAAAAATTGCTAAAATTAAACAAAACCAAAAGGAGAAAAAAAACTGAAAACAAACCGTTTAAACTGAAAAAACTTAAAAAATTAAGAAAGCTAAATCAAAAAAAAAAATATCAAAACCGAATGTGTGCGAGTCAAAGTCGCACTTTACTGAATTTATTTTAATTGCAATGCGTACACAACAACAAGAACAGCAACAACTAAACGATGAACAACAGGAATTAAAAATTAAAAAGTAAAAGTAAAGGCATTTACCATAGATGAGCACTGCAGTACCACTAAAGTTTCAGTAAAAACAAAAAAAAAATGTTACTGATTACTAAAATTTTTTTCCTACAATTTTTATAAATTGCCTAAATGATTTGTTATATGATGAGGTGCATTGAATTTTCAGTAATCAGTAATGCCCGTATTCATAATGAAATTCTACCAAGTGGCTAAATGTTTTTCATACAAAACTTTCAAAATTTGAATGAAAAAACTTTGCAACTTGCTACAATTTTATTATGATTACGGCCCTACGATTTTACTGGTAATGCAAATTAAATTTCATTAGCAGTAAAAATTTACTGAATTCTATTAGTAATCAGTAAATTTACTGCTTACTGCAATTTTGAATGCAGTACATATACATATACTGCAGTGTGCCCATTTACTAACCAAATAAGTTTAATAAAACAAACAAAAACCAACAAATTCATATGTATTTACAATATTGAAAGTTTTGATACTTTTAATTAATTAATTTCAAAAAAGATACTAAAAGCATAAGTACTTCCAACTTAAAAAAAAATTTCATTACTAGACGTTTACACATCTCCTCTGTGATCGGACTCACATTGCTGTTTTTTGTTGGGAGAATCCTAATGATTTGTTCGTGAAGTTACATAATATATACAAGTATGTATTTTTTTATTCGAAATTATGTTTTCCTCTATCGTCTAAATTTGTGTGTAGTCTTGTTGAGATATACTCAATGGGTCACGAGCTGTAGGATAATTTCCAAATACATAACAAAGCTTATAATAAACTGGTATGTGATGTCTCATTCTTATATTATTAGATGATACATATTTGGTACAAATGTAATGAGGCTATATAGTATACAGATCTTACCTTATAAAATTATAAAAACGAATTATAATTATCACTATCCATTTTTTAGCGCAAGCCTTTGAAAAAAAATATTTCCAAAAAAACTTAGTTTCATCCCCTTAAAGGACCATGATAGGTAATTTTTAGGAAAAAATTGTGTAGAAAAAAGGTGTTGTGGTATTTATTCTAAACAAAAATGGATGTAAAAGTTATTCCGAAAAACGCCGCACTTAAAAGTTATGGTGCCAAAAGTGTTCATATCCAAGATAGGTTATTTTTTAGTTGAAAAATGCAATGCGCATGACCGGTATGCACGCTATTAGTGCAATTTTTACACACATGTGATTTTTATGGTCGGTTTATCAAAAACCAACGGTGGAGCCAATAAAATAAATACTTTTGGCAATTTGGGTGGTCTAATGTGCATTTAAGTTTTTTATATGTGGGTGAATAAATTGCTATCAGAAAGGGCTGATCTATATTAAAGTCCTCTCTGGTTAATTATTTAAAAAAATCATGTATGTAATATCGTATGTATGCATATACTTCATACGACGTCAGTGAAGGGTATATAATACACGGCTAATCCAAATATTATATCTTACTTGCTTTATTTTCAAAAGGAAATTTTAGCTTAAGTAACATGTTGCTGTTACAAAATATGTAAACAAAAAACAATGTGTACTTAAGCTTAAATTGTTTTTGCTATAAAATTGAAACGATATATCCTATGGTTGTAAAATTTTAATAGATAATGGCAATGATAACAAGTTAATGATTTTTATAAAAAAACGCATTTCTAAAATCATGTTGGTTAAGCTTCTTTGGCGGTAATGGCTCGATATGTAGAACGTTTTTTATACTTCTCCATACTCATACCCATTCATTCTCATACTTGCGTATATCAGTAGCCACTTTATTTCAGACCTGTATGTATCCACATTCATACTTTTTTATACCCTGGCATACCTATAGGTTCACCATTAACTGGCAGATTTTTTTTTTTTTTTTTTTTTTTTGATAAATGTTACCAGAAAAATTTATTTGTATTTGTTGAAGCACTAAAATCTGTTCAAAAATATTTTTGTAAAGAAATTAATAAAGCTAAAGGAGCTGACACATCTTGCCACACCCTCCGCGCTGTCCCTAGACCTGAATATCATTAAACATTTATGGAAGGAATTGCGCGTTAATAGAAGAATGGCTTAATATTTGAGAAAATTTACTAAAAAATAATATGTTTCTATGCAAAAAGGTTTGCCAACTTAATTTTTTTAAATATAACAAAAGTTATGTCTATACTTTTGTCCACTAAACGATATATGTACTCGTATGAGTAGAGTATTCAAATATTTATTTTTCTTAGTTAATTAGTTAATTTAATTATTATGGTTCGAACTTCATTTGTTTCTATATTTATTTTCAGGCTAAAGTTCGTATTAGCTTTGTAAGCCAAATTACATCTGATAATTATATATGAACAAATAACACCAAAATTTAGTTGTAAATATTCTGAAAACACATAGTAGAACGGAACAACTAGCCGTTTTCGAAGGCCAGTACATCTTCATCATCAGCGTTCTTTTGTGTTTGGACCACTGTGTGTGGGGTCAGGTGATGCAGATTTCTGCTTTATATAATCAGCCATTATTGCAAATGAAATATGTGAATTGTTTTAATTCATCGTATTTCAATTTGCTGAAAGCTTTTTTGTAATGAAAGCTCAATTTTACCATCTCTAAATTTATAACAGTCTTGCCATTGTCGTTTGATCTTTACTAATTATACACATGTTAGTTAATTTGCTTATTTTTGTTCTACTTAAGACAAACTTTTTTGGTTTGTTACCATTAATTAATTTTATTTAATTTATTTTTCATTGTCTTTCTCTGATGTAGGGTTTGCACAGCGATTATAATCGTAATCGTAATCGCGATTAAATGCACCTTTTAATCGTAATTGTAATCGAAATCATTAATCGCTCTATTATGATTAAAAATGCTTGTTTCCCTTTTTTAAGCAAATAATTTGTGCCAAATTTGCATACAGTTCAAATTCAACTCATAAAAAATTTAAATTAAAATTTTTAATACAAATAATATATATTTGGAATAAACCCAATAAGCAATTTGGCTTGAAATCAAGTGCAAAACAAGTATTATTCAAGCCACACAATCAATTGTCAAGGGTTGAATTATGCTTGATTCACACTTTAATTCAATAGCATTCTCCAGTGAAAAGGGAACTTGAACTCAATGCGAACAATTCAGTTGTAGTACAGTTTAATTCAAGCCTTGAATTATACTGTAATTCAACCTTGTATTACAATTGAATTCAAGTGTATTTCAAGCTGCAAAAACAAGGCTTTTAAAATGGAAAGCAAAATTCAATTCCTTTGTTTTCTAATAATTATTTTCTGCACATCTGCCTTTGCTATTGTTTTCATGTTTTACTCACCTTTGTTTTCCAAATTTACTTTTATTTATTTGTTTTTGATATTTTCACCACAATTTCAGTTTTAATAATAAATAAATAACGTATTTGACAAGGTCTGAGCATATATGTATATTGTTTGATTTTTTATTTAAAAATATTTTCAAACTTGAAAATTACTTGAAAAAATGCTTGCATTCAACTTTATTTCCAGTTCAATTTCAAGTGCTAGAATTTTAATTTTTTTAGTGCTTATTGGGAACATATCTATGCATTTCATCGGCTCTTTAACAAATAATCAGTAGGCTTCAAACATACTTTTGAAAAGTTTCAAACCTCTTATCATATGCACATACTTTCAAAAATCATTTAAGAATTTAAGTAAGCTTTTTGAAATACTAAAAAAGGGTATAGTTATAAATGAGTGTCCAAACGTGATTAATTTATATCATGATGAATGAACAACTTCGTATAAAAAAACGGTATAAAAAATACTGTTCTTGTTCTTGAACTTGTTCATTCATTATGATATAATTTCATCAGATGTGGATACAAAATTAAATAAAAAATAAATTAAGAAAGTAGAAATATACATATATCCTTCGTCCTAGAAAAAGCTTCCTATCAAAAGATTGATTTCCCACAATTCGTATTGTTTTCGATACTCATAAGTTCTGACTTACGAACTTCATTTTACATGCTTTACAATTTTCTCAAAATAAAAATATAATTTAATTGAAAAATTAAATTAAAACGTGAGCTCAAGACAAAATAAATAAATTTCTTTTCATACAGTTCGACTTAAACTCATGACGCAATTTATTTTGGTTTTAGAAAAAATTATAATAGTATATTTTTTTTATTAATCGGGTTTAATCGATAATAGCGATTCATCGCATATTTTTTAATCGTAATGGCGATTATGAAAATCTGCAATTATTTGCAAACCGTACTCTGATGTGATTAATTTATACACAATGAATTATTTTTTTTACATATTTGATAACATTGTTCTTATGCTGATACTCGTTAATATGTGCTTATGCACAAGCATATTGTTTTGATCGAACTAGCAGCGAACTTATTTATGTTCATACCTATAGGTATGCATGACTGTAAGTAATCATAATAATACTCATACTCGTTTGAGTATGGATAAATTATGAATATTAATATTGCAACTTTTTGTGTTTCTCTGGCGTATTTAAAAGTTAATTACAATTTTAAAACACACATACGTATGTATTAAAAATTGGTCAACTATTTTTTTAATAAATAAATAATAATATTATAAAGCTAAAAAGTTTATATGTTTCTAGGAGGTAATCTCCGGAATCGCCACGATTGTCCGATTAAAAAAATTAACAAAATGAAGAATGGAAGCTCCTTTATTTATACTGATAGAAAACTGGGAAAAAATTTCGATTTTTAGGTACCCACTCTTGTTATATTTTTTTAACTAGCACAGTGTTATCGTTATAAATTTTTATCAAGATTTTAATTGGAACCTAATAAATTTCGTGCTGCAAACATTTTAAATATCGACACCCTGTAGGTCCGTCTCTGCAACAACAACAACAACTTACAACTTAGTGATTGTTTGAAAACTAATTAATTTTTTAATTGAATCTTCGTTTTTAAAAAGGAATCCTATTGTTTTCGATACGCTGTCCGTCGCAGGCTATTTTCTCAGGAACCGTAAGATCTACGGACCTGAAATTTGGACAAAGTATGTAGAACCTTGGCCGCTACAACAACATATACATGAGAATTAAGAATTAAAGGGTGTTCCAAAACGAGCAACGAAATATATTAAAATGCCATGTAATATACATGCAATTGTATGTACACATGTATCTATATTGACACTTGAAATTTGTAAAACTAGTGTATTTTTGTACATACTACAATAATTAATACTAAAATTAAAATAAAATTAAATTAAATGGTGTTCTATCAGTTAATGAAATTTTGACTATGTAATTTTGACAACTTGCTGTATCTTGGAAACCGGAAGAGGCAAACTCTTGAAATTTTCAAAAACGGTAAAACTAAAACAATAAAAAATTATAAAATCGCCAAACCGAAAAAAAAATCGTCGAAAATTTGAGCAAAATCGCCAAAACGAAAAAAAAAATTGCGAAAAATTCAAAAAAAATTCTAACACTAAAATAAATCGTGAAATTCGCCCAAATTAAAAAAATTACCAAAATGAAAAAAACCCCAAAAACCGCAAAAAGTCGCCAAAACGCGAAAAGGCACCAAAACTAAAAAAAAATTTTATATGAAAAAAAAATCCCCAAAATGAAAAAAAAATCGTGAAAATTAAAAAAAATTGCCAAAATGAAAAAACGCTAAAAAACCGAAAAAATCGCCAAAACGAGAAAAAAAGTGTCAAAACTAAAAAAAGCGACAAAACAAAAAAAAAACGACAAAACTAAAAAAACGCTCAAATCCGAAAAAAACCCAAAAACGAAAACAAATGCCAAAACTATTATTTATATAGGCTAAAGTTCGTATTGAATTACATATCTAGTGTCAAAGTCACTGAATTTATTTTAATTGAATCTTCTTTTTACTTTTTACAGTGTACATAAAAATTATTATATTTCGAAATTTTGAACTGGGCTGAAATATAAATTTTCTCGGAACTCACATACGATTGCAAAATCATTACAAACTGAATGCCTAAAACAAACAAAAAAATGTGGCCCAAAAATAGTTAAAATGTTGAAATCAATTTAACCGTAATTTAATAACTAACTTATGAAATTTAATATATCGCTCGTTTACTTCAATAGTGGCACAATTCAAAAAAACCAGTTTTGCAGAAAACGCGTTTTAAGTTTTCAATTTGCATACAACTCAATGGAGAAATGAAAAAAAATTCTTCTGTCAGGAGGTGATGGTACAAGCTATTTATATGCAATTTTTACACAAGATAAAATACGAAATGCCGCACCTTTCTGCATTATTAACTCAAAAAACTCATTTTTTGAGTTATGCCACTATTGAAGTAAATGAGCGGTATGTACTTAATTATTATTTTTTTAATTTAACTCTGGACATACAAATCAATTGACAAACACTTAAAAAAAGTATGGTATGCATAAAAATGCATAAATCGTTTTCCAAAAAATAATTTGTACATAATACCAAAATTTCGCTCAAAACCATGTTACTTATGATGGACGGACGGACAGCCTAAGCTATAGGGAATTAATAATAAAAAATAAAAATAAAAAATACAAAACAAAAGTCACGTTTTAAGACTAACCCTAAATGTTCAGTCACATTTTCTAAGGAAGTTAAGCTTAAATTTCTTTAAAACATTTCTTGACTGACTGACTGAATGACTGACTGACGACAGTCATAACGAAAAGCCGTCTTTGGTTTGTATTCAAAGTAAAAGTGTTTGCTAACAGTGTAAGAGATGGACACTGCGAAAGCGCCAACTTGGGAACACATATTAAGCAGGTAGAGTTAAGCCCCGCTGACGTGCTTTTGTGCATACCATCGTACACTTGACCATTTAACAGATATGACCATTAACAGACAGTTTGTTGAGTTAAGTTTTGATTTCGTTTGACTTAAGTTAATTCCTAAAACAGAAACTCAAAAAGTCAATGCGTTGGAAACGTGATTTTATGTGCAAGCAAGAAGTTGGAAACAAACTTGATTTCATTTATGAATGAATTTATGTTGTACGAGTACAAGTAGAGGAATTTTGGCCGTAATCAAGAAATTTATTGATTCAATTACTTACATTATATTGTTTCTATTTAAATGTTTTTTTATATATATTTTTTTATTTCTTTTTATTTAAACTACAAATAAATGAATAAAAACTTGACTATTATGGCTTTTAGAAAGTGGTCAATAACAAAACATTAGCAAAGAAAGAAAGAAAAAAATGTGGAGAAGAAAAACAAAAGTAAAAAGAATGAACTTGTTAAGTTATTAATTATGTTACTGCATGCAACATTTCTATGTATGAACATTTAAATTGTCATATAAGATTAAAAATAAATATGTATGAAGTTATTTGTTTTATAGAAAGTGATAATCAACAAGTTTCATTTGAAAATAATAAATAAAACATAAGTAGTCAAGATTATCGAAAGTTGTTCAGATGAAATGGACGCTTTATCTGAATTAACTATCAAAATGTCTAATGGCACAATAATCAAGAGTCGCTTTTGTTTTTCCTTTTTTTTATCGAGAGAGTTGTGAGTAGTGCTGGGATACTATCGATGTTTAACGATAGTTCAGATTTCACTATAGATACTATCGATATTACTATCGACTGAACGTTTGTACCGGAGAAAGAAATATATACATAACTAATTTTTTATCAGTTTACAGTTAGTTTTTTTATCCCTTTATGGAAAGTATATAGTCTTATGTTTATTTTAATATGTATGTATGTATCTATCTACAAACGTTATTTTAGGTGACAGTTTTTGAAAAATTTTGCTGTCAGTTAAAAAAATTTAATAATACCTCAGTGTCTGGATTCTGTAACTTTTTGCGAATCAAAAATCGTAATATTTATCGATATATTTATTCGTTTGTGGTAACGATAATGTGATTCCGTAATTTCTTTTTTACGATAGTCTCCAACATTATCTTGCAGCCTAATTTTGTAAAACAGAACGAAACGTTTCAAACAGAAATTTTTGGTTTGTTTTTAATTTTGAATTTTGTAAAGCATTTGAAAACGAAAATTCTATCTTACGTAAAATAAATGTATTTTATAAAACAGTTGCAAACGTTTTCAAGCGACTAAAATGTCATATGAAAACGTTTATTAAATTGTATTCGTTTTAAAAGTTTTAACTGCATTATTGCATTAGTTTTGCTTCAATAATGAGTAAATTAAGTATCTAGGTCAAAGATAAACAAAAGGCCGCTCCAGGCTAGCTCAGCCTATGGACGTAGTGCCTATATTTTCACATACATGCATTCGCTTTAACACCTTCATAGCTACTTTGTTCCTGTCAATGGTAAAATGATAAAATTTAATGCGAAGTTTGAAAGTGTGTAAAGAAAGTTTCCTGATAAATGGAGATGCAAAAAGTGCATTTCTTAAGACATACTCACTGACACTGACTACTGATACAGTCATCAAATTGATGAAGCACTTGAGCTTTAACTACAGAGCTATGTTTTGTTACACAAGTAGGCCTAGGTGAGTTACGAACAAGAAAAATTCGAAAGCATCGATTGTTAAACCAAGGAGACTGGGCCGTGGTCATAAAATTTAACTTTGCCCTTTTAAACTGGCGCCGCGATCATTAATAGAAATATAACAGACTAGAAATCTTTAATTTGCAATGTTTTATTAAAGAAAACAAAAAGTAGTTAGATCTTCACAAAAATATAAGTATGAAAAAAGGCCAAGTTCCTATTCAAAATTTCGGCCGTAAAAAGCAGTGAGATAATTTTTTTGATGTGTAAACATCTATACGCTAGGGGGTAAAAATCTTTTGACTTTGATTTCTTTGCTGAGATTTCTTTGCTTTTTGCTTTTGCTTTGCATTGTCAAATCGGTGTGAGCTATATATGAGTGTATTAGTGTTTGAAAGAAGCAGAGAAACAAGTCGACCGGCTCGAAGCCGACGGTGTGCCGCCGCCGGTTATTTTCTGGATATTTCCGTACACCAAAGGTGAAAATGAACCGTAAGAGCTACGGACTTGAAATTTGGACACAATATGTAGATATTTGGCCACTACAACAACAAATACATGAGAGCTAAAAACTAAAGGGTGTTCCAAAACGAGCAACGAAAAATGTTAAAATCCCATGTAATATACATACAATTGTATGTACATATATACACTTGAAATTTTAAAAGTTAGTGTATTTTTATACAGACTACAACAATTAACACCAACTTTAAAAAATTTAAATCAATGGGTGTTCCATCAGTTAATGCAATTTTGACTTTGTAATTTTAACAACTTGCTGTATCTTGGAAACCGTAAGAGTAAAACTCTTGAAATTTTCAAAAACGGTAAAACTAAAAAATCAAAAAAAATATAAAATCGCCAAATATAAAAAAATCGCCAAAAACAAAACAAAAATCGCCAAAACGAAAAAAGCACCATATTAAAAAAATTCTCTAGGACTAAAATTTTTTTTTTTTTTTTATAATGCATGTATTTATTTATTGTATCTTCATATGTGAACTAACAATAAGTATTCAAATCTTAAATCTATAAAAAAAAAAAAATTATTAGGCCCGACCAGTGTCGGACATAAACTTAGTGGTAGTTATAAATAATACATTAGTAGTGATAATCAAAAAAAAAGGGGGGGGGGGGGGAAAGTATTTTCAAGTAGTCCCATCTGGAGTGTTAGGTATAAGAGCCCGTGTGTCCCTCTTTTTTAGGCGGATGTGTCCAGTAAAGTTCAAAATATTACGAGCAAGCGGATTAGGATGTGATTCGAGTTTTGTTAAATATTTGCCTGCGTATTTTGCAATTTCTTCAGTCACGAGTGGCATATTTAAGTCACGATGTATAATAGAATTTTGGATGTACCATGGAGCCGATGTTATTAACCGTAAAATTTTGTTTTGCCTTCGTTGGATTCTCTCGACATTGGAAGCTGAAGGCAGTGCCCCATAACTGAATTCCGTAGCACCATATTGGCTTCAAAAGCGACTTGTACAGTAAAAGTTTGCAGTCTAAGCTGAGTGTTGAGTTTCTGCCAATCAACCAATAGATTTGAGTTAACTTAAGTTTCATCTGAGTTAACTTAGAGTCAATATGATGTTTCCATGTAAGTCTTCGATCAAGGTGTATACCAAGGTATTTCACTTGGGAATGTTGAGGAATATTATGATTGTTGATTCGAATGGGGGAGCAAGTATCTCTTCTTAGGGTGAACGTTATATGGACACACTTTTGTTCATTGACTTTAATTCTCCATAAGTTCAACCATATTTCCAGCTGAGTGATATGTTCCTGGAGATTGCGGGATGCCTCATAAGGGTTTTCGTGCACACTCATACAGGCTGTATCATCGGCAAAAGTAGAAATATGGATATTATTGCTCACAGGCATATCACAAGTATATATTAAATACAAGACAGGACCCAGAATACTACCCTGGGGCACACCAGAAGATATAGATTCGGGCACACTCGTGAACTCTCCTTCCACAACAGTGAACTTCCTATCAATAATATAACTTTCCAAAAGCTTTTGAATGTTTATTGGCAGATATGTCTTCAATTTTAAAACTAGGCCTTCGTGCCATACTTTATCAAACGCCTGAGAAACATCAATAAAGAGAGCAGAACAATACTTCTTTTCTTCAAATGTTCTTCTTACAACTTGGACCAGTCTATGCGTTTGTTCAATCGTGCTGTGCTGACTTCTAAAACCAAATTGATGGTCCGGGATGCACCCATTATCAGTTAAAATTTTGGACAATTTAGTCATGAGCAGCTTTTCGAAAAGCTTTGAGATTGTAGATAGTAAGCTTATAGGCCTATATGACTCAGTCTTGGTAAGATCTTTGCCCGCCTTTGGAATCATTTTGATCTTGGCCAGTTTCCAGTTATGTGGAAAATACTGCATTCTTAAAATAGCATTAAAAATAAATAGCAGGATTCTTATTGCAATATGAGGCAAGTTCATGAGCATTTTGTTACTAATGCCATCAATACCTGGAGCTTTCTTCGGGTTGAGTTCAGCAATTACTTTTTGTACTTCACGCATCTTAAACCTTAAGGGACGAGGGGGTAGAGAAACTACACTCGGTAAATCAGCAGCACCCGTACATGAATTGGGAGTGAATACAGATTTTAAATGCTCAGAAAATAAGTTACCTTTCTCACTATCACTTCTTGCCCAGCCTCCGGTCGCAGTACGCAATGGTGATTTAAGATCAACGGGTCGTTTAAGATTTCTAGTAGCGCGCCATAAAGAGTAATTAGATGCGGACGTTACATCAAGACCTTCTAAATACTTTTCCAGTAGTGCAGTTTTTTCCGATGATAGCAGCTCTTTGAGTCGTTTAGTACATTCTTTAAGTATGATTTTATTTAGGGGTGATCTGTGTTGTTGCCATTCTCTTCTAGCTTTCCTTTTTTCACATACAAGACGTTCAATTTCCGTAGAATAAATTCTGTTAAAGCCGGTCTGCGGATAGGAGGTAGTGGCGTGTTCAGCAGCCTGTTTAATATTTTCGTTAAGATTGGCAATATTAAATTCAATATCATCGCATGATCTAAGCTGAATGTTTTCTACGCAGTGACTACTAAGATATTTTTTGAATACCAGCCAGTTGATTCCATTAATCATCCTCACATATGAGTTAGTTAAATCACTCCTTAGTGGGTTGAAAATTGTAACTATTGTTGGAGAGTGATCGGAGGACAGATCTAGAGAGGCCTCTACATGAATTAAGTCCCTATGAATATTTTTCGTGGAGGCAAAATCTATAACATCTGGAATTTTTCTTACGTCAGTAGGCCAGTAAGTAGGCTCCCCACTCGAAATGACATCTAAGCCCATTTTTGAAATTGTATTGAACAAGGCTCGACCTCTAGGTGTAACAAGACGCGATCCCCAGTACGTATGTTTTGCATTGTAGTCACCAGCTGCCACGAAACAAGATCCAAGCGATTTGTAGAACTTCTCATACTGATCTTCGCTAACTGAAAATCTGGGAGTTGAGTAAATTGATGATATCACGAAATTCGCACAAAAATTTTCTACGAAGATATTCGTTGCTTGCAAATATTCTTCACTAACGTTGTCAAGGACATAGTGCTTGAGTCTTGACTTAATCAGAATTGCTGATCCACCACATGCTCTCTCTCTCGGGTCCTTTGTATCATATAAAGTGTAACCATTTATTTTAAATAAGCTTCTTGAGGTCAAATGAGTCTCAGAAACCAACATTATATCAATATTTTTTTCCATGAGGAAGTGCTCAAGTTCATTTTTATGTTGGCGAATGCCGTTTGCGTTCCAGAAACATATTTTTAACGTGTTCATGGTTTACTAACTAATGCTTGAAGCAGTGTATTCTGCATTCGCAGCATTTCTTGCATCATACTTGTCATATTTGTAGTAAAGTTGTTTATAGTTAGCACCAGATTCTCAATAGTAGCTTCAAGGCGACTAAAGTTAAAGCTTGAGTTTGAATTCGTTGAATTATTTGGCGGTGGAACATTTTGCGTGGGAATTGAACTAGTCTTAGCAGCATCAGCATACGATACACGTGAAGTAACTGGTTGGCTGATTTGAGCAAAAGTGTCGGAGTTCGCGTTTACTTGTAGAGCTGGAGTTAGCTTGGGTTTTTGACCCATAGCCTGTTTAACGAAAGAAAATACAGGGCACCCTCTATAGTTAGCTGTGTGATTACCTCCACAATTACTACATTTTTTTTCTGCTTGATCTTTTGGCTTAGTGCAGCTAGCAGTACCATGCAATTCACCGCAGATAACACACACTGTAGGTAACTTGCAGTAAGTTTTCGTATGGCCATATTCTTGGCAATTATGGCACTGTACGGGACCTGAACGCTTACGTGGCTCTTCAACTGTGATTTTTCGATGTAAGATATACTTTACGTTATAAACTGGATGGGCTTCATTTTTTTTCAATTGTATGTCATTCGGCTCCAGTTCAACCCGAAATAGGGGTTGGGGGACCTTTTCTCTATTAAATATGTTGCTAACATTTTTTACCTTGAATCCTTGGTCGACAAGTGCACATTTTACTTCTTCGGGTTCAACATATGAATCTATGCCCTTTAATACTAGATGTAGGCCTTTAGCACTCTTAAGTTGGTATGTGTAAAAACTTGTTTTATTTTTTTCGAATTCACTAACAATTTTTCGGAAATCTTTTTCATTATATATTTGGATTTTAGTTTCATCAATATTACCTCGTTTAATTGGAATGATGTGAAAAGTATTTTCACCAATGGTCGACAGTAGTTTTTTTATAAGCGCGTTAGAATTTTTTTCTCTCAGATAAATAGGTGGTGGCTTAAAAGACTTTTGCGATGATGTAGAGGGCTTGTCGTCGGTGTCTTGCAATAATGAAAAACGATCTTGACGATTGGTAGATGATGCGCTGTTATCCCTAGACATCTTTGGGGCAGATGAAATTTTTGAAGAATTTGGGCTTCGCCCACGCTTTACCACTGTTATATATCTGTTCATTCCCACTTGTACCTTGGGTTTTGAGCTACTGTTATCTGTAGTGATAACTTGGTTTAGTGATGAAGGCGAGCCCGATGCGGATGATATCGCAGACTTAAAAGAAGAAGTACTAGGCAATGGTAATGTTAACGATTCACTAGTTGGCATTGGACAAAGCGAAGTTGATCGCTGACGAAAAATTGGCTTTGCCGTTAAAAAAAGATTTTCATCAGATTTATTATTTATATTTTTTTCATTAAGAGTTTCAGAACTCACAGTAAAATAAGCATTTCTGCCGTTAGAACTCACTTCAAAATTTTTTTCCTTTGAGGTACTCATACAGAGTATTATTCCTCAAGGGAACTTTGTTTGTGTTTACGGTTTTTTTTTGTTTTTGCTATTTCTTGCTATGTAAAAAAATATTAGTAAAGCCAATAAGCTTATTTATCAAGGTGAATATGTATTACGAATATTTTTTGTATAATTTTTGATTTTGTTGTTTTTTATATTTGTTTCGTATGTATGTATGTAAAAAAATCCGCTTTAATGTCTCTTCACTATGAAGGTTCAACGAGAACTCAAAAATCACCAAAATTAACAAAATCCTTAAACAAAAAAATCGCCAATATGAAAAAATCGCCAAAATGAAAAAATCGCCTAAATAAAAAACCCCAAAAAAAGCAGAGAAAAATCGCCAAAATGAAAAAATCGCCAAAATGAAAAAAATTGCGAAAATTAAACAAACCCAAAAAGGGACAAAAATGTATATATTAAATACAAGACAGGACCCAGAATACTACCCTGGGGCACACCAGAAGATATAGATTCGGGCACACTCGTGAACTCTCCTTCCACAACAGTGAACTTCCTATCAATAATATAACTTTCCAAAAGCTTTTGAATGTTTATTGGCAGATATGTCTTCAATTTTAAAACTAGGCCTTCGTGCCATACTTTATCAAACGCCTGAGAAACATCAATAAAGAGAGCAGAACAATACTTCTTTTCTTCAAATGTTCTTCTTACAACTTGGACCAGTCTATGCGTTTGTTCAATCGTGCTGTGCTGACTTCTAAAACCAAATTGATGGTCCGGGATGCACCCATTATCAGTTAAAATTTTGGACAATTTAGTCATGAGCAGCTTTTCGAAAAGCTTTGAGATTGTAGATAGTAAGCTTATAGGCCTATATGACTCAGTCTTGGTAAGATCTTTGCCCGCCTTTGGAATCATTTTGATCTTGGCCAGTTTCCAGTTATGTGGAAAATACTGCATTCTTAAAATAGCATTAAAAATAAATAGCAGGATTCTTATTGCAATATGAGGCAAGTTCATGAGCATTTTGTTACTAATGCCATCAATACCTGGAGCTTTCTTCGGGTTGAGTTCAGCAATTACTTTTTGTACTTCACGCATCTTAAACCTTAAGGGACGAGGGGGTAGAGAAACTACACTCGGTAAATCAGCAGCACCCGTACATGAATTGGGAGTGAATACAGATTTTAAATGCTCAGAAAATAAGTTACCTTTCTCACTATCACTTCTTGCCCAGCCTCCGGTCGCAGTACGCAATGGTGATTTAAGATCAACGGGTCGTTTAAGATTTCTAGTAGCGCGCCATAAAGAGTAATTAGATGCGGACGTTACATCAAGACCTTCTAAATACTTTTCCAGTAGTGCAGTTTTTTCCGATGATAGCAGCTCTTTGAGTCGTTTAGTACATTCTTTAAGTATGATTTTATTTAGGGGTGATCTGTGTTGTTGCCATTCTCTTCTAGCTTTCCTTTTTTCACATACAAGACGTTCAATTTCCGTAGAATAAATTCTGTTAAAGCCGGTCTGCGGATAGGAGGTAGTGGCGTGTTCAGCAGCCTGTTTAATATTTTCGTTAAGATTGGCAATATTAAATTCAATATCATCGCATGATCTAAGCTGAATGTTTTCTACGCAGTGACTACTAAGATATTTTTTGAATACCAGCCAGTTGATTCCATTAATCATCCTCACATATGAGTTAGTTAAATCACTCCTTAGTGGGTTGAAAATTGTAACTATTGTTGGAGAGTGATCGGAGGACAGATCTAGAGAGGCCTCTACATGAATTAAGTCCCTATGAATATTTTTCGTGGAGGCAAAATCTATAACATCTGGAATTTTTCTTACGTCAGTAGGCCAGTAAGTAGGCTCCCCACTCGAAATGACATCTAAGCCCATTTTTGAAATTGTATTGAACAAGGCTCGACCTCTAGGTGTAACAAGACGCGATCCCCAGTACGTATGTTTTGCATTGTAGTCACCAGCTGCCACGAAACAAGATCCAAGCGATTTGTAGAACTTCTCATACTGATCTTCGCTAACTGAAAATCTGGGAGTTGAGTAAATTGATGATATCACGAAATTCGCACAAAAATTTTCTACGAAGATATTCGTTGCTTGCAAATATTCTTCACTAACGTTGTCAAGGACATAGTGCTTGAGTCTTGACTTAATCAGAATTGCTGATCCACCACATGCTCTCTCTCTCGGGTCCTTTGTATCATATAAAGTGTAACCATTTATTTTAAATAAGCTTCTTGAGGTCAAATGAGTCTCAGAAACCAACATTATATCAATATTTTTTTCCATGAGGAAGTGCTCAAGTTCATTTTTATGTTGGCGAATGCCGTTTGCGTTCCAGAAACATATTTTTAACGTGTTCATGGTTTACTAACTAATGCTTGAAGCAGTGTATTCTGCATTCGCAGCATTTCTTGCATCATACTTGTCATATTTGTAGTAAAGTTGTTTATAGTTAGCACCAGATTCTCAATAGTAGCTTCAAGGCGACTAAAGTTAAAGCTTGAGTTTGAATTCGTTGAATTATTTGGCGGTGGAACATTTTGCGTGGGAATTGAACTAGTCTTAGCAGCATCAGCATACGATACACGTGAAGTAACTGGTTGGCTGATTTGAGCAAAAGTGTCGGAGTTCGCGTTTACTTGTAGAGCTGGAGTTAGCTTGGGTTTTTGACCCATAGCCTGTTTAACGAAAGAAAATACAGGGCACCCTCTATAGTTAGCTGTGTGATTACCTCCACAATTACTACATTTTTTTTCTGCTTGATCTTTTGGCTTAGTGCAGCTAGCAGTACCATGCAATTCACCGCAGATAACACACACTGTAGGTAACTTGCAGTAAGTTTTCGTATGGCCATATTCTTGGCAATTATGGCACTGTACGGGACCTGAACGCTTACGTGGCTCTTCAACTGTGATTTTTCGATGTAAGATATACTCCAGTTCAACCCGAAATAGGGGTTGGGGGACCTTTTCTCTATTAAATATGTTGCTAACATTTTTTACCTTGAATCCTTGGTCGACAAGTGCACATTTTACTTCTTCGGGTTCAACATATGAATCTATGCCCTTTAATACTAGATGTAGGCCTTTAGCACTCTTAAGTTGGTATGTGTAAAAACTTGTTTTATTTTTTTCGAATTCACTAACAATTTTTCGGAAATCTTTTTCATTATATATTTGGATTTTAGTTTCATCAATATTACCTCGTTTAATTGGAATGATGTGAAAAGTATTTTCACCAATGGTCGACAGTAGTTTTTTTATAAGCGCGTTAGAATTTTTTTCTCTCAGATAAATAGGTGGTGGCTTAAAAGACTTTTGCGATGATGTAGAGGGCTTGTCGTCGGTGTCTTGCAATAATGAAAAACGATCTTGACGATTGGTAGATGATGCGCTGTTATCCCTAGACATCTTTGGGGCAGATGAAATTTTTGAAGAATTTGGGCTTCGCCCACGCTTTACCACTGTTATATATCTGTTCATTCCCACTTGTACCTTGGGTTTTGAGCTACTGTTATCTGTAGTGATAACTTGGTTTAGTGATGAAGGCGAGCCCGATGCGGATGATATCGCAGACTTAAAAGAAGAAGTACTAGGCAATGGTAATGTTAACGATTCACTAGTTGGCATTGGACAAAGCGAAGTTGATCGCTGACGAAAAATTGGCTTTGCCGTTAAAAAAAGATTTTCATCAGATTTATTATTTATATTTTTTTCATTAAGAGTTTCAGAACTCACAGTAAAATAAGCATTTCTGCCGTTAGAACTCACTTCAAAATTTTTTTCCTTTGAGGTACTCATACAGAGTATTATTCCTCAAGGGAACTTTGTTTGTGTTTACGGTTTTTTTTTGTTTTTGCTATTTCTTGCTATGTAAAAAAATATTAGTAAAGCCAATAAGCTTATTTATCAAGGTGAATATGTATTACGAATATTTTTTGTATAATTTTTGATTTTGTTGTTTTTTATATTTGTTTCGTATGTATGTATGTAAAAAAATCCGCTTTAATGTCTCTTCACTATGAAGGTTCAACGAGAACTCAAAAATCACCAAAATTAACAAAATCCTTAAACAAAAAAATCGCCAATATGAAAAAATCGCCAAAATGAAAAAATCGCCTAAATAAAAAACCCCAAAAAAAGCAGAGAAAAATCGCCAAAATGAAAAAATCGCCAAAATGAAAAAAATTGCGAAAATTAAACAAACCCAAAAAGGGACAAAAATGTCAAAACGAGAAAAAAGATCGTTTAAACTGAAAAAACTTAAAAAATTAAGAAAGCTAAATCAAAAAAAAAAAAGTTCAAAACCGAATGTGCGCCAGTCAAAGTCGCACTTTACTGAATTTATTTTAATTGCAATGCGTACACAACAATAAGAACAGCAACAACTAAACGATGAACAACAGGAATTAAAAATTAAAAAGTAAAAGTAAAGGCATTTACCATAGATGAGCACTGCAGTACCACTAAAGTTTCAGTAAAAACAAAAAAAAAAATTACTGATTACTAAAATTTTTTCTACAATTTTTATAAATTGCCTAAATGATTTGTTATATGATGAGGTGCATTGAATTTTCAGTAATCAGTAATGCCCGTATTCATAATGAAATTCTACCAAGTGGCTAAATGTTTTTCATACAAAACTTTCAAAATTTGAATGAAAAAACTTTGCCACTTGCTACGGCCCTACGATTTTACTAGTAATGCAAATTAAATTTCATTAGCAGTAAAAATTTACTGAATTTTTTTAGTAATCAGTAAATTTACTGCTTACTGCAATTTTGAATGCAGTACATATACATATACTGCAGTGTGCCCATTTACTAACCAAATAAGTTTAATAAAACAAACAAAAACCAACAAATTCATATGTATTTACAATATTGAAAGTTTTGATACTTTTAATTAATTAATTTCAAAAAAGATACTAAAAGCATAAGTACTTCCAACTTAAAAAAAATATCATTACTAGATGTTTACGCATCTCCTCTGTGATCGGACTCACATTGCTGTTTTTATAAAGTTCTTGTTTGGCACAATACTTATCACAATATTACATACATATGTATGTACATATATTAATTTATAATCGTTAGGGTGTCATGTTATTTCTATGCAACCTGCATGCAATATTTTTACCTTTATAATACAGCATATAATAGCGAATATCTCTTTATTTCTTTATGTGAGGTAAAATGTTGTGAATTGAGCAGGTTGCCTAGAACTGATATGAGACCTTGTCGATTGCACTTGTGAGATTTTGGATAGGAACTTGACTGAATTGATGTGTATGAAAAAAACATATCCAAATACATTAACATTTCACTCCAGCATTGCAATATTGAACGTTTCAAAGTTTCACAAACATTCCAATAAGTATTTATGGGCCCTTAACTAACGCCGCTGATTTAGAATTTCTTGTTTCGTTGGTGCGTATTTCATAATATAATTAAATTTGACTTTGAAAATATTTTTATATTCAGCTTTTTATAATGAATAATATATTTTTCAATTATAATATTTTGACAAGAAACGAAAACAGCGTAGCGTTTTACAAAATTTAAAATAATTTTGTTTTCGCTCCAACCAGAAACGAAAACGAAAATTCGTTTAGTTTTACAAAATTAGGCCATTTAATTCAATATTTTGTGGTATCTCTGTATAGAAAATGTAAAAAGAAGCGAAAAGCATAAAGAAAGAAAAAAAACTCAATGAACTTGAGCTTGTGACTTTATTTTATTTTCCTCCAACCGACAGACAACGACGTTAAAATATGTTACTGAATAACAAAGTCGGTAAAATTTCGTTATATTCATTATAGCGATACGATTATCGAAATAAAAGCTAGTGAATGCAGGTACAGGTTTTCGAAACTGCATAATATCGATATCGATATTTTTTCATATCGATATTTTCGATATTTTAAAACTATCGATAGTATCGATAGTACTGTCGATAGTATCCCAGCACTATTTGTAGACTCACATACAAATCGGTTTTCAATGATAGTTATCGATTGTTTGAAACGATAATTGCCGGAGCAACTGGTGTAAACGATTAAAATTATTGTTTAAAACATATCTGCTGTCATAACAGCGTAGGTCGAAAAACATAA
Source organism: Tachina grossa (assembly GCA_949987645.1). Lineage (NCBI taxonomy): Eukaryota > Metazoa > Arthropoda > Insecta > Diptera > Tachinidae > Tachina > Tachina grossa. The sequence continues at coordinate 223,698,015 of OX465274.1, forward strand.
TTCGAAAAAAAAACACTTTAAATGCAAACGGACGTAACTTCACTTTTATACTTTTTTTTTTACAGGAGAAACAAAAAACGTTTCTTGAACATTTTCTTCAAAATTTACTTGTAGTATGGATAAAAATATGTTTTAACCATTTATTTGCTTTTTATATATATTTAAACTTTTTGTTAGTTACGTTCCTTGCAATAAAAAATAGATGCATTCGTAATTTCGTCCGTTTGAATTTCTTTAATAAAGTCGTCATTTTTAATCGTAGAGGTCTAAATATTTGCGTGAACATGTAGTTTGATAAAATGAACCATAATCAATAAAAAACTCGATTTGGAATTTTTGTGTAGTTACGTCCGTTTGCATTTAAGGTGACGATATAAACTTTTTTTCGAAAAAAAATCAAAATGGGCAAATTAAAAGAATTTTTTGTGAAGTAAAGATTCGTAACGAATGCATCCAATCTTTTATTATAAATCTTATCTTAATCACTATTATTTTATTTAATAATTTTTGGTTTTGATTTTTTAATGTTTGATTTTCGAATTTGCGGTTTTTGGATTTTATTAATTTTTTATTTTTCAAATTTCAATATCAATCAAACAGTTTTTCATTACTAATTAGTGCTTACGCTTTTTTGGACACTCGGCCATATTTGAAAATACACAAACCTAAATTTTTTTTTATAACGGTTTTTAATAAAAAAAAACATTCCCTGAAGAGGCCACACAATGGAGTGGCGAAATATTTGAAAATTGTAAATAAATATTTATACAAAAAGTGAATAATATAATGGTAGTCACTAAACTATCACAAAAATGGTCTCAAATGTGGTTTTAGAGATGAAAAAGTAATGGGAATACGTTGAAATTTATTTACAGTAGATAGATATTGATGTTGCTAGTTGATTTCTTGCAAAAAGATATATTTTAAAAATTTCGAGTTAATCCTATTCTTGATCAATATGTATAATTTCTTTGTGTTTGCCTGAAAACGATCATTTTTAGAAATAAAAAAATTTAATTTTAATTAATTCTTTTTCCTTTTGCTTTTTTTATTTTTAATTTCACTTTAATTTTTACATTTTGTTATTTTAAATTTTTATTTGTGCATTTTTATTGCATTTTATTTTTATTCTTTGCAGCCCTTTTATCTCACCTTAATGTGCTTTTCCCTAGTCGCAACTGCTTGGGGTGAACCATCGCCCTACATTTACAATGTACCCAAAAACGCCAAACAAGTGGCATTCGCCCGTGGACCAAATAGCAAACAAAAGACTCTAGTTGTACAAATTCGTAGCGACCAACCAGTTCCATTGGTTTTTAAGGGACGTCCCCAAACGCATTCCCACACACATGCGCTCACTCACGCTCATTCACATGCCCATCCTCATCATTATTCTCATTCTCATATACATCATCATATTAATGCTGGACCTGCACATTTAAGAAGCCACCAGAGACCAATGAAAATGTCGGCAGCAGCGACCTTTTTGAAAAATCCAATGTTCCAAAGAAAACCCTTAAACATAAAATTAGCGAATACGAAAACCAAGTTGACACCCATTCACAAGCCGGCCACCAGCTATGATGTTCCCTTTAAATACGAAATTCCAAATGTGTCGACACAATCTTTCAGCGGAGAATTGCAACATTCGTCAGTAAGTATTGGAGACTTGCCGTTTTTATTTGTTGATTTTAAACTACTGTTTAATTTGTTATTTTTTATTTTCTGTAATTTTAAGTTGAATCATCATATTGATTTTATCTCCGATCATTTTGCACCTATTCACACAATACCTGCCCCCAACCTGTCTATACAAGATAATCATTTACATTCCGAAGAGACCTACATACCGCCGTCTTCGCCAAAACCTCAAGCTTATCATCAAAAAAAGAACAACTACCAAGTGAATGAGGAAAGCACTAATGACCAAACCTTTATTGATCCCTCGTCAGGGTCTGAAAAGCTCATTGCACCTGATCCAGATCCTTCACTGCCTGCTGCTCCCGTACGCCCGGCCACAGAGCCATTCAATACACCCAGCAATGGCAAACCTTTCCCGGTAGACATACAAACCAACCACTTAACGGTTGCCCAACCCTTAGTTCAAATTGTAGGTGCTCAAGCTGCCCAACAAATTGCACCAGAAATCTATCCCATACAATATACTCAACCCTTTACGGCCATTCCTGCTGCAGCTCCTATTCCCATCTACAATCCCACCTACTTGGTACAACAGTCGAATAATCTTTATACCCAACATAAGCAACAACTATTTAAACCGGCCGTTGCCGTCCAAACCGTGCCATTAATTGAAGCCGGTTACATCGATGCAGACCTGACCCAGCAAGTGGCCAGTAATGGCCAAATTTTACAGGCTGCCAAAGATCCACACAACAACATACATCCCATTTTGGATGTAACGCCACATTTTGCTCCCTTGATCGCAGCACCTTCTTTGGGTCAAGAACAGTCAATTGAAACTGCTCCATTCCATTTGCAAAATATAGCAGGTCCTCCTTCGGCTATTGCGGGAACAACTGAGGCAGGTTTTGTTGTTTCTAACTATTATGGCAATGGCCATCAAGACTCTTCACAATTATTGCAGGCTTATGTTGAAGAAGAGCATGCCGAATCCCAAAGACAACAATATGAACAGCAATTGCAGCAGCAGCAACAGCAGCAGCAGCAATTCCAATTACATCAGTTGCAACAACAACAATTGGAATATCAGCAATTTCAACAGCAACAGCAACAGCAGCAGCAGCAGCAGCAACAACAGCATCAATATGTGTCTCAGCAACCCCAACAGCAAGCTTTAGTGCAGCAGACAAAACCACAACAAAAAAATAAAGATCCGTCAGCGGTTGCCTTCGAGGAACATCAACGTTTAGTACATCAGCAATTGGGTGCTGATACTCCACTCAGAATCTTTGTGCCCGACGAAGAAGAAGTAATCAAATATACTTCACACTAAGAACCAAGTAATTAATAAAAATTGTTTCATCTTCCTACAGGCACGCTTGCAAAAACGTTCTGACAATATTTTAAAAGGTACCATCGAAGACGTGGAAAACACTGCGGGTGTAGAAGAAGAACAACCAGAAGATGAGTTATATGAAGTCTCCTCTTCAGTGGAAGTCTCCAATGAAAATCAACAACGACAATCAAGGAGAACATCAAACGAAATGGAATAATTGTTAAAATATTCTTTACAATTTCTTTAAACCAAATTTTTTCATTACGATAATTTCGAATTAAGGCAAATAAATTTTAATATTATTTATTGATTATTTAGTAGGTACTTAAATAACTAAAATTGTATTTTTTTATTTGCACTCGCGTAACACTAACAACGGTTCCAATGAAAATCAACAACGTCAATCAAGGAGAACATCAAACGAAATGGAAGAATTGTTAAAATATTCTTTACAATTTCTTTAAACCAAATTTTTTTGATTACGATAATTTCGAATTAAGGCAAATAAATTTTAATATTATTTATCGATTATTTAGTAGGTACTTAAATAACTAAACTTGTATTTTTTTATTTGCACTCGCGTAACACTAACAACGGTTCCAAGATAACTATCTGGTTTAAATTTGTAATGGTTGTTCTTTTGACTTGTTAATAATAGGTGTGAATAGTTGCTGATAAAACAACAGTCCTGCCATTCATTCATTTATATGGAGAATTTTAGCTTACATATCTGGCAATGCTGTAAATTTCTTATCAGGCGTTTCTACACCAAACTATACAGCATGCACCTTAGTTGGCGTTTTTTTATTTTGACATTTCATTATTTGTTGTAATTTATTTTTGTCGGAGAAATACACGCTATTCTTGAGATTTCTTGGAGAATTTAATTATAAATATATATTAAAAATGATTATACCAATACGTTGTTTTACTTGTGGTAAAGTAATTGGCAACAAATGGGAGTCCTATTTGGGCCTACTACAAGCCGAATATACGGAAGGGTAAGCATGGATTTTTCATATACAATGTAGTTTGTTTTTTAACCAAATGTGGTTTTTGCAGAGATGCCTTGGATGCTTTGGGTTTGAAGCGGTATTGTTGTCGTCGTATGTTACTGGGCCATGTCGACTTGATTGAAAAATTGCTAAATTATGCTCCTTTGGAAAAGTAATTTTAGTCCTGTTTATGTGTAAATATCATTAAGTTAAGCTAGATTTTTGTAACTTAAAAAATAAAAGTTTTGCTAAAAAAGTTTATTTGGTGAAATATAAACCAGCAATAGTATTTTTTGCATTATTGCGAAATACTAGTAAATTATACAAAAATCGTTTTAACAAGAGCTAACAAATTGATTCGTTTCAATGTTCTGTAGACTACATTTTATCCATAAACCAAGGTTGGCCATTGTTTTCACGACGCTTGGTTAAAATATCGCATCCAGTATCGGTAACCAACAAAGTTTGTTCAAACTGTGCAGAGTATAAACCATCAGCTGTAACGGCAGTCCAATCATCTGGCCACTGTTCGGCTTTCGCAACACCTTCCGATATCATTGGTTCGATAGTAAAACAGTTACCGGCTTTCATAACACCCACAGCAGAATTTTCTAAAAGAAGACGAATATCAATCATACCTTCATTGCAATTTTGTTGCATTATAGACTACTTACTAGCATAATGAGGCACATTAGGGGCAGTATGGAATAACCTGTGTATACCATGACCGCAATAGCTCTTTACAACACTAAAACCATGAGGAGCTACATATTTCTGTATAACGTTGCCGATTTCACGGTACTTGACTCCAGGTCTCACCAATTCAATGGCTTTTGATAAGGCTTCATACGTTACGCGCACCAGTTTCTTGTGTTTCTCAGATACATTCCCAACAAAGAATGTTTCATTCAAATCGCCATGGAAGCCATGGTGATAAACTGTAACATCTATATTGCAAATATCTCCATCCTTGAGTGGCCTCTTATCTGGTATACCATGACATATGACCTCATTTACTGAAGTGCAACAAGACTTGGGAAAATTGTAATAGTTCAAGGGAGATGGATAACAGTCCCTTTCAATTGCAGCTTCATGCACCAGACGATCAAGTTCATCCGTAGTAACACCAACATCTACAGCTTTTGCAGCTTCATCTAAACATTCACGGCCTAAACGACCGGCAACACGCATGGCTTCAATTTCTTCATCATCTAAAACTTTTATTGAAGTATTGCCTCTCATCGCTTCTTCGGAGGCGGCCCTTCCCTGAGGATGATCAGCGTAGTCTGGACGTTCTATGCTTGCGGGTACAGCCCTTTTAGCTGTTTTTTCATAAGGTCTCAATGAACCTGTGAACCGATAGAACGGCCAGGGATTGTAACCACACTCTTCATTGGACTGCTTTGGCTTAGCACCACCCTCTAAAATGAGTCATGTTTGGGTTCTAATAGTCGCTGTTAAATGTATCTACAGCTTACCTGCTAATGAGTGAATCAACTTGTGCTCTTTCCAGAATCCCTTAAAACAAGCTTGTGTGCAAAAATAAGAGCCCGGTATTCCCCATTTTAAGCACGTTGGACATTGAAGTGTGGCTTCTTTTCCGCAATTCGGAGTTTCACATTTGTGTGACATTTTGCCAAATATTCGTTGCAGGTGAAGTTTGTATTCCAAAAGTTTATATAAAATGCAATTTTTAAAATAATCTAAAAATAGTTTATTTAATTCGACTACCACCGCATTTTCTTTCCAACTACGGTGTTGTCACTTTAGCGTATCTGGTGCTGGAGTTAGTGGTTTTTCTTTGTGACGTCTTGATGTGAATTTGTTAAATGTTGATTTATTTATTTATTTATTCAGTACATATACAAAGTAAATTTGTATAATATGGTGTTGCACAAGTATGTGCTGAGTAACTAGACCATATGCCCAATATGGTATTAACAGTATTTTAAAAGTTTTTGTGACTGACTGTACACGACCTATGCCTTCACATAGGAAGTAGCAACGTGAATGTTGATTTATATTATAATTTTTTAATATTACGTATATTGTAGCCATGTCGTTAGAGAAAATGAAAGCCGCTCCATCCGTCTGAGCTCTTCAATCAATAAATAATGATTTTATTAGCAAAATGGAAAGATCCCAGTTACATTTATTTTGTAACGATAAACGACGGCAATGTTTTTTTACAATATGTATGTCCAGTAGTTTTCGTTTATAGTCACTACCGCTTATTGCCACATTAATGATATAGTCCATATTTAATGTTTTTTGTAACTTTTGAACTTAATTTCATTCAAAAAGTTGACGATATAGTCCATTTAGTATATAGTCATATCTGACATATATGCACCAACTTTGTGGTAGTCAAAATCCAAATTGTATGCAAACAATTCGCGTTATAGTCACAAAAATTTTCAACAGATTTTTTTAGTTAAGTTATTTATTTAAGTCATAATCCAAAAAGTAAATCTAAATTTCAACCTCCATCTACTGTTTAGTAGAAGAACATGTCTTTAGAATAAAACATTGTTGCATAAAAGGCCACACAAATATGCCTTTTAAATACAACATTGTTTTGTAATTGACATAATTGGATTGTATGGAAATTCTTTTATATACCTCTGCGTGGAATATAAAAAAATTAGGCTTATAGTCACATTAGCGATATGGTCAACAATTTCTGTGCGTGCAAATTTAAATGTGACTATAAGCGAAAACTACTGTATTTATTTTGTGTTTTAAAAAATTGAACAAACATATGCGTGTATTGTTATACGTAGTTATCTGTATGTAGTTTAAAACAATTTGTTTTATAAGAAACATCTCGATTCGACAGCACTGGTTTTTAAAATTTATGCTGGCAATACATAACAGATAGATATTTATTTATTTAGATAACGTGTTATTAATAACTTAGCAAAACCAAAATAATCTGTATTAGAAATTATATACGCACATAATAAATTTATGCAGTTTATCTCGCAAAATGTCTTCAAATTATTTAATATATAGATAAGAAAATTATCTTATTTTTTATCTCTTGTAATAAGCAGTAATCTAATGGCCGGAAATATATGGTTTGTATCTGTGCTGGATGTAACAATATCCAATATACATACATAATTCAATTGGACGGAGTAATTTTATATCCTGCTTCACGTGCTACTTTTTTTGCAGAACTCGTACTCGTAAAAGGATAAGCATTTATTTAATGTTGTTGTTTTGGAAATCGCACGATTTTAAAACGCGCGTTATACAGAACACCCCTGATTAGCCATAGTTATGGTTATAAATTGTTTTGCTTAACAAGTTCTTTAATTCTGGTATTCCAACAATTGAATACAAAAAAAAACATATCGTTAGCTTAAGCTAAACACGATGCAACTACATACATTTACTTGAATTTTATATATATAAAATATATAAAATTGTTCAAGAAATGGTACTTTGGTGCTTTGATTTTTGTTGATAATGGAGCAGTTTTTTAAGACTTGAGACTTGTGGGAATAATATATTTTGGTATAATATACACTTATCCCTCGATTTACACGATACTTTTTTTTACACGATTTCACTTTTACACGATTAAATTGGGAGATTTATGAAATCCTCAATTTACACAATTTTTTTTATGTGTTTTGAGTAAACGCTTCTGATATTTTTAATTTTGTTATTGTTTTTATGAATAACATTTATTTTGTTTAAAGAATAAGGGTCGTATTCAAAAAAACTTAAAAAAGCTCTGAAAAGCAATGTTAGTAAAGTTGTATTCAAAAAAAAAAAAAAAAAAAAAAAAAAAAAAAAAAAATATATCAAAATTCTAAAGTAGGCACCTACGTTTGTTAAGGCTACTTTAAGTTGATATTTCCAAAATATATATTTTGTACCTTAAATATTTTTGTTAATATAGCATTGATTCATGTTACATCTGAAAATGAAGCTAGAAGTGCTAGCTCTTATCTTAAATTTATTATTTCTATCATGTGATGGAAAATATCACTAAATTATCCAACTGATTCGAAATACATAGCAAAATCCACAAAAAATACTAAAATAAATACAAAAATGTTTTAGTGATGTACATTCAAACAAAACGAATCGAAAAAAGCTGGATATTCAAATACTCATTTCGTTCGAATAAAATAAATTGAGATAATTTTTCTATGTTCATCATATTTTTTTACTTTTACTTCATAAAAAATGTTTATCTGTTTTGCTTCCATGTCAGAAGCTTATATTTTATAAATTAGGTTGCTTAACTTCAAGATAATAAAAATGTATTTAATAAAATAAAAAATTAGTTGAATACTCGAATGAAATTGTATTCGATGTTGTACATCGTATGCTGTGAAATTGTTGTTGAACATGGTGGCGTTACCAGGGGGAAAATTACGGCATCCGATACGACTCGTAATTTAAGAATATTTCAATAGAGTTTATATGAAAATATTTTTAAATTACGAGTCGTATATGATGCCGTGATTTGCCCCCAGAATTTATTATTAAATCACAAAATAATTAAAGTTGTCTTTTGAATACAATTTCTTAACAAAGCAATATTAGCCTTAAAGTGCTTGGTAGCTACTATGAACTTTAAAGCTCAAGTAAAATATTTTTTGAATAAGGCTGTAAAGGTTCATTTTTATGTGTTTTGAGTAAACGTTTCTGATATTTTAAAAACTAAGTTGAAATACATACATATATAATATCTTAATGAAATCAATTTTTACTCGATTGTGCCTTTATTTTCGATTTACATGATTTTTCATACAAAAATTCAAAATTTCGATTTAGAGTCTAAACACAATGTTTGCGGTGCGGTGCGATTTCTCGTTGCGGGAGAAAAAAATAAACATAATACAACGGAAAACGGCGACGGCAATACTTGTCATTGTTTGTTTAAATTTTTATTAATTTTTTTGTGCATACATTTTTATAAAAAATTTACTCTTTCTGTTAAATATTTTGTAATAGCAGTAACTAAAAACAAAAAAATTATTAAAATTTTATACATTCGCAGATATATTTGATAAATTTTTTAAGCTTTTATATTTTATGGCAAACATTTTTGAACTTCAAAATCATGTTTTTTGTTGTGAACACCGCCAATTATTCAAAAACTATGGCATCATCAGAAAGAGAAAGAGAGTCAAAGATTGAGAGAATAAGAAAGTTCGCAATGAAAATAAAATAGATTTTAAATTTATGCCATTCCGCACTACGGGTTTTTACTTCAAAATCGTATGAAAAACCGCACCGCAATGAATTCTCGTTACATTGCGTTCAGACTCTTAAACGACTTTCTCAGGAACGTATCTATCGTGTTAATCGAGGGATAGGTGTAATAATAAATAAACAAGCAAAAATACAGTGATATCCCAGCTCAAAGAACGATATATCGTCGCCTCAGAATTGGTTTGTTCCACCGACCCTAAAAAAGAGTAAGGTATTTATTATATATATTTTGAATACCCTCTTTCTGAATCATAAACGCGTTTTACGAAATTTATAATGGTTTCTGAGATATTAAGCATTCATTTTGCGCTATATCAACTATTTTTAGGATTAAGAGCAAAGGAATATACGAAGTATGTACGTCCATACATTAATATACTTGCAAGTAATTGTAGCGTTAATAGATAATAAATAAACATTTAATTTTAAAAATTTCTGCTACCTTATAAGATTTTATTCGATTGCGTATTTTTTATTTTTTTTTGGTATGAAATTCCAATTGTTACGAGTATTTTCCATAATTAAATCATCCTGCAAAACATAAGGACAACATATTTTAGGAAATTTCCTAAACGCCGCATAATGATAAGACAGTAAACATAATATTACCACCAACGAAGCAAAACAAAAGGTCACCCACCCTCATCCATACTGTGCCAAATGTGCTAGAGGAATGTAAATCAAAATAATTCTTAGCACATAAATCAACTGAATATACTTTCTCAAACTAAACCACTGTTATTACATATTGTAAAGAAAACAACAAGGAACAAAAAAAAAAAAAAAAGAAAGCGCACAAAGACAATAAATGTAACAGCAACAGCATCATCAACAGTAAAAACAACAACAATAGTACACAACTACCAGCAACATATCTGCGATTTTACTTTGCAAGCAAAACGATGAGTACAAAAACAACAACGTTTAAAAAAAGATTCTTTCAGTTTGTCTGTTGTTTGTGGATGCTGTTCGTATAAATTTGTCTGACGTTCGGCCAAATGGATGGATGCTGGTTGAAAGTAAATGGAAACTAAACAGTAAATTCAGTTGAGTTCGAGCTGCCATACGTAACGGTTGTTTTCAAATCGAGGTGAAATATTGGAATAAGTGTCATGTGAAAAACTTGGGGAAATATTAGATATCTGTATATGCTAGCAAAAAAATATTATTATTTCTACCGAAAACTAAAAGATATCGGTATGATAAGAAATCGTCTTCAAGACAATACGAAATTATAAAAAATAAAGTTACATACACACACAAATATAAAACTACTCAATTTTATTTATGTATGTGTGTATATGTATGTATGTTAAAACTTACATAAATAAAAAATAGCATAACAGAAGCGCGCAATTTTTTTTCTCAAAACAAAGATTTATTTACGAGAAAACGACGAACAAAAAAATTATAACGGTAAAATAGTAAATCAATTTATATTAGTTTAAGCCAGTACCCCAGTGTGTGCGTGTATGTGCGAGAGAGTTTGTGAACGTTTTTCACTTGTTTGATTAAACTAACGTGAGTAATAAAACGGAAAACGGAAGTGCTTTGTATAACATTCGCAATAAACGTTAAAATATATTGGTGTACTTTAAAGACGTGCAAGTGTGCGTGTATCTGTGTGTAAATGCAATATTTTAGGAGCTCTCGTAGCTGTTGCTAAAAAAAGGATTTTATTTAATAGCATAACATTTTAAAAAACAAACAAAACCCTTGAATATTCGAGATATTGGTTTTAATGTTTAAATTTTACAGCGGTAAGTTAGAAATATTAAGAGATATTTTTAAATTTTTATTTTAGAGTTTCTTAATCAATTATAATGTATACAAACAAATCGAGCGAAAGTGCCTATCTTAAAAGTTATCAACAATATTGGCATTTTCATAATTTTAAGCTATGGGTAGGCCCATAAAGTTTTAATTTCGATAAAAAAGTTAACTTTTTACAACATTTCATTTACGATTAAATTGAAAATACGACTCTATATGAATGTATGTATGTATATGTATGTAGATCCAATGTAATTTGTTGGGATTTTTCCTGAAAAATTAAGGAAGATCATAAATTCACACATGTGTGTGTATTTATTTATTTGTCTATTAGTGATACAAGCATTGTGATGATAGTACGTATAATATTGTTGTTATTATTGATATAGTATAACTCTTATCAGTTATATGACCAACCATCCATACCAAGTATTCAAGCACACACGATTACAAATGTACAAACATACACACATACATATACACGTTGAATGTGTGTATGTTTTTGCTTCATCAATATTGTGTTGACAACATACAATGCCGCCGCACTGTGGTGTAGTAATTGAAAAAAGGGTATTAGTAGGTATTAGTTTTATGTGATGACTACTGGTAATGCTTAGCAAATAACTTAAATGAAAATGCTATTAAGCATTTCAAACGTCAGTCTCTACAGTTACTAATCTTCTAGCTTTTCGCTTAAGTTTTTGTAAATTTTTACATATAAATTTAATTTCAGCTTTAGGTTTCTTTTTAATAAACTTATTTAAATATCACTATTTCGCAGTTTTTTGCTTACAGCAAAATATTAATATATAAAGAAATTTGTTATCAATTAAAAATAAGAGACCTAAAGCTGAAATAAAATTTATATATAATAAATAAAAAGTCGAATAAGTTATTTTCATATTTATGTAAATTTGAAAATTTTGCTTGTTTCGTCTCCTTGCTTCCGAATGGCGGTTTTATATACAAGCTGCGTGTCTCCACTGAAAGGAAAACGTTCATTCAGACAATGAAATTCTTCATTGTATTAATGAAATGTTTCATTAAAAGTCAGCTAATGAAGCCCTTCATTGAATCAATGAAGAATGATTCATTGTATTTATGAAGTTAATTTTGGCGCCTATATCATAAATAGAATGAAACTATTTCATTAGTTCAATGAAACTTTTTCATGAATATAATGTAGTTGTTTCATTGATTTAATGAAGTTTTTACATAATATAAATGAAGTTAATTCATTAATATAAAGAAAATTTCATATATATAATGAAATATAAGCAGTAAATAATGAAAATTTTCTATTAAAAACATGAAATCATATCCCTTACAAACCACCTACTTAATAAAAGATATACAGATTTTTTTATTTTATTTAATATATAGAAATACATATGTACTTACAGCCGTATTCATAAAAAAAAAGTTGATTGAGGTTTAAAATTCATATTAGTTAAAAAACGTTTTAAGGCTAAATAACGTTTTTTAAATATTGGTATTCATAATCAGTTTTTTAACTAAAAATCAATTAACTAGATTTTTTTAAAATATCGTGGCAACACTGTATTCTTTATTTGTCACTTGCATATTAGTTCTGCAAAACAACGATTGTTAACTCACAAAGTACTCGTGTCTATTTTGTTTATTTGTCGGTTTTCAGAGAAATATTGTTTCTATAAAATAAAAGATATGTTCCAACTTGTATTTAATAAAATAACAAAAAAAAGTTCACAACAAATCTTTGTTAAAAGTGCTTTTTATATTATTTATTTTATTGCAGATAAAGAAGCACTAGAATAACGAGCTTTATTTTGTTTTTTTGAGTGTTTATACATCACTAGTTAATTTTCTACAATTATACTATTTTTGTTAACACATAAAATGAGAAAACAATGACTGGGAATGGAAACTGGATCGCTCCTTTTCTTTTAAATATTCTTTGTAGTATATTTGTTATTTCGGCAATAGTTTCTATAAAAAAAAAATACATTGTTTAAAACAAGCATCTTTATAATATGTTTGGCACAACCTTCTTGCGTTTGAACAGTGGTGAGCAGCGATGTCAACTATTTATAACCCAAACGCGCTACTACCTTTCTCAAAACGCGCTAGAACGCGCTAAGTTACAGCATTGTCAAATATTTATAGCATAACTGCGCTATTTTCTACGCGCTAAATTAAATTTCAATAAAAGTCGATGTATATTGCTTCCTCGACATTATGTTTTAATAAACTAAAATCATTTAATACAGGAGGCAAATTACAGCATTCGATACGGTTCGAAATTTTAAAATGTTTCCATAACTCTATCGAAATATTTTGTAATTTTGTTCGGTAACGAGTGCCGTAATTTGCCCCCAGAATCAGAATCGCCTTCCAAATAATCGAAATCCTTAGTTTTTACTTTTAATTTATTTGTAAAACTTTGTAACAACATATAAATTGTCCAATAGTCTTGCGATCCAAATACTTTTTGCACTTCAGCTATAGTAGATGCTTTATAAGTTATGTATATTTTTTGGGTCATTGTATGTAGTACTTTTAGTTGTGAAATTTCAAAATATTTGCCATTACAGAAATTAAAATGCGTTTTTAATTCTAACCACAGTCAAGCGAATTTTGTTTGCGACAGCTGAATCATTAACTAATTTCCAAATTTTGAATATTAGAAAATTGTTAAATTTATACAAAAAAAGTTAAAAAAGTATTGAACTGAAATGATATTATTGACTTTATTCAAAACGCGCTAATTTAGCGCTTTTTTTTATTAAACGCATAATTGGCATAGTTAAAACGCGCTAAATCTAGCGCGAAACGCGCTAAATTGGCATCGCTGGTGGTGAGGGACATGAATGGTTAAAAAAAGAGAAAGAGAGAGATATCTGCTATACAATGAAGAATATTACATTGTATAAATGAAATGGTTTGAAATTAAAAGGATTGGAAAAGTAAGAAATAAAAAATATATTTTAAGAAAATAACTTTTTATTTATTTAAGCTTGTTAAACTGAATACAGTAAGAAAATAAAATTTTTGGAACTTATTTATATTTGCCCCAAATTCGCCAAAAAGAAAATTCGTTTAAACAATGTAATGATTTTCATTAATACAATGAACTATGAAGAACACATGAAGAGTAGAGATGGAAAGATTTCATGCATACAATGAAATTGTTCATTATATTAACCGTAGATCGAGCTTTAAAAAAATTCATAATTCTTCCTATGTATCATTTCTGATACATACTAGAGAACATAATAGTAATTGACCAAATTCAATACTTTTAAAGCTTTTTTTATTATTTATTACTTATGTTTAATTAAACTCTAGAAATCATTAATGCAATCAAAGCAAAAATTTTTGGCGTGTTTATCACCACAGCAAGGCTTCTTACATAAAAAGCAGTAACTCGACGACCATTTGTTTTTATTTTTTGGCATCTAACACATTTCTTTTTTTCAGAATTATCGTTTCTTTGTTTTTCGATGGACCAGCTTCACTGTCATTAGATTCATCTGTACTTTGGGCTGACATTTTTTTGAAAATTGCCAGAGAAAGTTCATTTCTAGGACGTTTTTGACGTTTTTCCATATAAGGCTTTGACAGTGATATTGCTAACTCACGTAGAAAAGTCTTACGTTTTGTACTGGTTTGACTTTGTTTCCAGTTGGAATCGACTTCGTTGTATATAATGTAAGCATTCAAAGCTAAAATGTCTATAATGCTAGAAAAAACAGCCATCGGCCAGCGATTACTTTTACGTTTGCAGCTATAGCAATTTAACATTTTATCAACCGTATCAACTCCTCCTTTCGTGGAGTTATAAAACGATATTATTTTGGCCAACTTTTTGGGGCAATAAGAAATTTTAGGTTCATGATGTATTGTACTCATGACAATTGTACACTTGTCTTTGTGGCTTATATAGCTAACCATAGTTGTATCAGGTGTAAAAGCAAAGGTTGACTCATACCGTGGTAATTTTTTTGCATGCCAAAAGCTTTGGAGGAATGGATCGCATGTTTTTCGCATAGTTCCAACCATTATTATATTTCGTTTTAAAAGTTTTTGACCCAGGTTATGCGAAGAAAAAACAATTATCAATCGTAACATTTTCTCCTTTTAGACCATCCACTAAGTCAAGAACCACTCGTTCTCCTTGGTTTCGCTCAGGAATTCCTTATATATCCTTTCCCAAATATGATTGAATTTTCCATACATAACAAGTACGCGAGTCTACAAGAAGCCAAAATTTTAGACCATACCGCTCTGATTTGGATGGAATATATTCGGGAAATTTACAGCGGCCATGAAAACCTAGCAATTCCTCATCCACAGTAACACAATCATTAGGATTGTAAAACGTTGAGACGCTCTCAGGCCATTTTTCCCAAAAGTTTCTGATTGATGCGAATTTGTCTTCACTCGTCTGATTAACACATCATCATCAAACCGTATTATTTTATGTGTATACAAAAATGTTTTTTCAGACAATATTGATCGAAATATAGGACGTCCATCAAAAAGATCGTGTAAAGTTTTTGTTATACCTCAAAAACAGGTCTCAATTCAGTCACCTTTTTTTATCACGACTTACCTGGGCGCATGCTAAGAATATTTTCCTTTCCTGGTTTACCAATGGGATAAGGTTCGCTACGCCAAGTACTACCATCTTTGGCCAAATATTTATAAAGGATCACTATTTGTATTACTGCTAATGCCTTGATCAGAATCCGAAGACCAGCCACTTTCGTGGTCTTCTTCGTCTGAAATATCAGTGTTACGAACAGCAATATCAGTGACATCTGCTTCAAAAATATCGTCATTTTCACTTTCACTTAGCACTTCATTTACCAGTTCTTTGAGAGTCAAAAACCGCGGATAAGGCATTTTTATCAATATCCACTTTAAACTGAATTTTTTTTTCAAAAGAAAACGCGGAAAAAAATCGAAAACACTTGTTCTAATTATATATATGTAAAACAGTATAGAAACAAACAAACTGCAGTATGTATCAAATGTGATACAAAGGTAAGATTATAAACTTATTGAATTTCTTATTGCCTGCGAAGATATTTAATTTTTATTTTCTTTTATTAATAACGGGAATAACAATGTTTACAAATTGTGAAAACATGTGGTACTTTAAATTTTGAAACCCAGAGTTATGTGAACATAAAAAACTAAATGTATCATTTATGATACAAGGCTCGATTAACGGTTAATAAAAAGTTTCATTAATATAATGCAGAACATTTAATGAAACCGTTTCATTCTCTGAATGAATGATTTTCCTTTCAGTGTCTGGAATACCCTTCTTACATACACAACAACTTAATGTCAACGCAACTAGGTTTAATGTAATTATTTCTCAAATTAGAAATTCATAAAAATTGTTTCTATAACATACACGGTTAATAAATTAATCGTTTACGTGAATATTGTCTAATATTAAAGAAAACTTGTACAGGGGTCCTTCCTTCAATCTTGTACAAAATTCTCGACATACCCAATATATAATAATAGACAGTGATTCAAATTTTATTTGTCTTTAAAAGCACATCAAAATTAAAAAAAATCACTAAAGGCACTAACGCGAAAAAAGAGTGAGGATCCAAATGAGTGAAGTTTAATAATGTCTAATGCGGTCCCTACACGTTGCAACTGGTTGTACAATTGAGTTGAGTATACCAGTTGATCACTCACTGCACAGGCTGCAATTTTTCAACTAATTTTTCATCAAACTTCATTAAAAAATTATTTTTAGAGAGTCAACATGAGTTCTGATTTTTTAGCTCTATAGTCCATGGATAAAATTTTTATGAAGAAAAAAATATATAAAAAAGAAAATAAGAAACAATTCTTTTACATTCTTCAATAAAATTGGGCATTTGCATTTTTCTTCTGTTTTCACACTTGAGCTACGTTCACACTTGTCAAACATTTGCCAAAAAAAGCGTAACCACTAATTGCTAATGAAAAATCTTTCAATTCAGACAAAAGTTTGTCAAGTTAAAGAGTATCCAATAATGTTGGATTCTATAACATTGTCTATTAGTTGTGTTCGAAAATGTTTAATTTGATAAACAAGTGTCTGGATCAAAACTTTTTTCATTTGTGATTGTTGGTTACACTTTTTTGGGAAAATGTTTGACAAGTGTGATCGTACCTTTATTGTTTACTGCACACGATGTTGCTCACAAAACGTCTGAATGAAAATGACAAACGAAAGAAGAAATCGCCATCACACGCACCAATTTGATAGCTAGGTTGTTCGTCGGTTAAATGAAAATCAAAATGTTTTGATTTTTCATTCAACCAATGACCAACCGTTGGTCAATCATGCATCTAACGTAACAACTGTTCGTACAACTTAATCAAATTGTACAAGTTACAACGTGTTGGGGCCACATAAGAATATTTATAAGTTTCTAAACTGTTCTCTATTTTGACAATAGGATCAACATCTTTAATGAAATATATCAGACGAAAAAGATATGCTTAAAGTAATTTTAAGAAATATACAAATTTCTTAAAGAACACTATTTAGTGATTTTTCTTAGTTTGGCACTAACGCTTAAACTTTGGCGTTTTGAGCCCTCAAAAAGTACTAAAAATAGAGCCAAAAGCACCAAGTTGGCATCGCTGATAATAGATGTCGAGATCTGATAAGAATTCGATTTTAGAAAATAGGTACTAAATCTGTGACTCCCCTTTTTTTAAGAAAGCAGAAAGATATATGTAAGTCTTTTCAGCAACAAAATATTTGTAGTCAGTTATTAAACCATGCGTCCCACTGTGCACTCTAGCTCTGCCAAGAAAAAGGTTAATAAATCAACATATAGCTTCGATTTTCCAACTTTTAACTCAAGTTCAGTTCAGTTTAGGGGCATATCTTAATCCTACAGTGCACGATGTTCTATACATATAGAAAAATATTTTAACTTAAGACAATTTTTTATGCACATACAGACATACACACATACTCGTAGTATACATATACATAAATATTTATTATGAGTGTGTATGTATGTATATAAGAATGTAGTTTATTATGCTGATTATAAGTAAAGCTTATCTTTAAAACAATTTTGTTTATTTCGACAGTGAGTACGAGTATTTTGCCTTATTTGCCTGCCTGCCTGCCTGCCTGCTTGCCGACTTATTTATTCGTCCCATAGTCTATTTAAGCTGTCTGTCATTTGTTATGTTTCCAATAAGTATTTAGTTGACTTTTCATATGCTAAATATTGTACTATATAAATTTTTTGCTACCATCACAACCTATATTATGAGATACGAAATAATGTCGCTGCGTCTTAAAATTTAGCGTTCATCTAAAAATAACAACGACACGTTTTTTTTATTTCTTTATACTTGCTCGTAATTTTGTTTGCATATTGTCTACTTTAAATATAAGTATGTATGTATGTTGGTATGTATTTTTTTCTCGTTTGTTTCAATTTTTTCGCACACATTAATTTAGATGCGTTGCATTAACAAGAAAATAAAGGAAAAAACTTCATAGAATGCTTTTGTTTTTTTTTAATATTTGTGGGATTGTGCTTCTTGATGTTGTATGTAGATCAGTGATGGGAAATGAGATTTACATTTCGGTGTCAAAAAAAAATTTTTTTGGTACTTTTTTGATCCCGAGAGTACCAAAAATTATTATTATTTTTTTATTTAAATTTTATTAGCAAAAAATGGCAAAAAAGTCATTTATAAAGAAATAAAAAAGGACAAAAAGTACATGTATTTACATGTGCAGGTACAAATGTCAAAGTTACAACAAGATGCATTTTTAGACTTCAATAAATCTTTGGCCTGGATGAGACTTGATACGGTCAGAACATAAAATCTGTTTCTTTGTTTTATTTTCATGAGATTTTGGTAAGAGAAATTCCTTTCGACATTTGTAGAGGAGTGAGGTATGGACAAAATTCCGTAAGCTACTCTCGATATATCATGAAACATGTATTCATCTCATGCGTTTTTATTTTAAGCTACTAATAGATACATATCTGTTTTCTGTTGTTAATGGTTTTACTTCCTTCATATCAGCTAGTGTTCTATACAAATATTGGTTGTTAATAGTTTCAAAATTTTTCTTTCCGCTAGGTAACATTTTAATTAAAAGTTGTTGGTTGGCTTTAACTAGATAAAACATTTCTCATACCTCTTTTAGACACGGAAATACCCCTTTCAGACACAGAAGTTTACTTTCCAAAGTCTTAATTCAGCTGGGAGAGAGGCAGAAAGAGATGGTATTCTTTTTTCTGTCTTTCACACTTTTGACCTTAGAACTTGACAGAATTTAATATAAAACTATTTACAATTTTCTTTAAACTGATTTCAAACAGTTGTTTCAACATGATTTGTGTTTATATATAGATTAACTTCTAAGCCACAGAATATATCATTGGTTTTCGCCTATATTGAATTTTGAAAGATAACACTTTTCTAAAATAGCTTTACTAATAAAGTTTCGTGCCATTTGCCGAAAAAGACATTTAATTCTTGGCAAAAATATATTCATACGCGCGTCATTTGACTGCATTTCTAAGTTGACCGTGAGAGTATCAAATGTGTTGGGGGAGTACTACGGTACTTTTCCATGTTAAATAGTATCAAAAAAAGTACAATCGTACCAACTTTCCCATCACTGATGTAGATGCTACTGTCGTCGTACTTAATATTATGTTAAGTTTACTTTGATCTTGGATTTTTTTTCTGCTTAATATATTAAAAACACACTGCGCTTTCTTCTTATAGTCTTTGTTTGGGTTCTCATCGCTGTTGTTGTTATTATTGCTGTTGTAGCTGTCATATTTATGGCGTGTATAATTTTCTTTTTGTTTATTACGATTATTAATAATTATTTTGCGGCACATAATCAAAGTGCAAAGAGTAGGGGCTACGAACCATCATGGGATAAGAGTGCGTAAGTAATAAATGTCTCAGACCTGGAACTTTTGGTATTAACTATGATTGGTATTAACTAACCTACACGGTGAAATGACTTTTGAGAACATTTAAAAAAAAACAATAAAAACTTATTAGATTAGGGTTGCGTTTTCTCAAAACTTCTAAGATTGTTTAGGATAGTGAATACCAGCGTTTAAGGCTACGACTCACTATCTTTACGACGACTTTTGAAAAAATAAGACCCTGATGTAATGAATTCTTGTTGCCTTTTTAAAATTTTCAGAAACTCCATAATATCAGGGTTGTATTTTCTCAAAAGTTGCGCGATTGTGTAGGCAAAAGGAACAAAGAATGACTAGATTTATTAAAACGTTGACCCAAAATGTTCCTCGTATGATTTTACAATGAAATCCAAGGTTCAAAAAACTTCTAGATGTAATTTAGTATGGAATATTTTTCTTCTGCTTATTAAAAAGTGTAACGCAGTTTATTTTTCAGCTGGGGTATGACTCAGTCTGCCCAGGGTCTGATCAAAGGTCTGCTTCCTTTGGATAGTAGGTAGATGTTGTTGTACTAACACAATCAGTTTTATATACGAACTCACGACTTCTAACGTCAACACTACTAAAAAGTGAAGAGTATGAAGTATATCCGAGAGGCGAAGTTAGGTTTAATTAATTTACGAAATATGATTAATACGAATATAAAGTAAATTCGGCGTTCGGCTAATTTACGAAACAATATTAATACGAAATATAAAGTAAATTCGGGAGACTTTATATTCGGCTACAGTGCAGCTAACTACAACGACCACGAAGTAAATTCGGAGGACTTCGTATTCGGCTAGTCTACGAAATAATATTACTACGAAATATAAAGTAAATTCGGGAGACTTTATATTCGGCTAAAATACGGTTTATCTACTTGCTAACTACTTAGGACAAGAGTCGGTAAAGCTTTCGGACGACACTTTCAAGTGGCCTACTTATAGTTAATTGTCGTTCGTACGATCTCGGCACTTGTTCATCATTGTGTACAAACGTTGATTACTTATGCCAACTAAAATATGACCTGAGTGAGAATCATACCTTGCGTTGGCATATTGTGGTTCGGTTTCAATCAGTGGTGGGGTCTGGCTGTATGTGTATGTCGTACTTTGTACAGGTATACGGTAAAAGGTAGGTGTAATTTCACTACGGTATACGGTAAAAGGTGCGTGAATTTGCACTTTTTATTGAATAAGAATAAAAAAGTATACGCAGTTGTAACGTCACGTTACAAAAGAAGAAGAATAATTCTGCTTTAAAAATAATTTTAACCTCACTGCATTCATACAACATCCCTACTCCAATGTTTATTAAAAAAAATAACATTGCTTTGGTAACCTTCCTGTTTCCTTTTCACAAAAGCTTTTAATGAGTAGATTTTAATTAATTTAGACAAATTTTGAGGAACATTATTTCTTTTGTCATCGTTACTTTTATTTTGGCTTTCGATCATATTTTATACTTCTGAAACCTCTTGTTGATTTATCTTATTTGCCAAATATTATTCATATTGGGAACAGCAAACTTTAAGTTGCTGCATTGATATTAAAGCAAAAAGGTGTTAAAATTAAAAAAAAATGTAAATGAAATAAAATAAAGTAAAATAAAATAAACTACTCCTTCTTTAAAGCTAAAAAGAAAATTTTTAGTTAAAAACTATTTAAGCAATAACGCTTAATGACAGTAGAAGCGCAAAATCTAAAGCCTTTTAATTATCTCTTAAGTGCGTCTAATACACTGAAAGGAAACCCTTCATTCAGACAATGAAATTCTTCATTGTATTAATGAAATCTTTCATTAAAAGTCAGCTAATGAAGCCCTTCATTGGATCAATGAAGAATGATTCATTGTATTTATGAAGCTAATTTTGCAGGCTATGTCATAAATAGAATGAAACTATTTCATTACTTTAATGAAACTTTTTCATGAATTGAATGTAATTGTTTCATTGATTTAATGAAGTTTTTACATACCATAAATGATGTTTATTCATTAATATAAAGAAAATTTAATTAAAGTAATGATGAGATTTTCATAAATATAATGAAACAGAAGCAGTAAATAATAAAAAACATGAAATCATATCCCCTCCAAACCATCCACTTAATAAGAAATATATTGATTTTTTTAATACATATGTATGTATTTAATACATATATGTACATATGTATTTATGTATTTACGTATTTATTAAAGTCAAATGTTTAAAATTTAAGGAACTCATCAGTAGAGTTCAACCCAAAAAAACGTTTAAAGTAATCCAAAAAACTTACATGTTTATAGTAAAACTCTTAATATGTTATTGAGAATCACAATACACAAACATAAGGTTAAAATAATCAAAATAAAATCTGAACAAAACAAGCATCTTTATAAGATGTTTGCACAAACTTTTTGTGTTTGTATAGAGATGAGGGATGTAAATGGATAAAAAAAAGGGAAAGAAAGAGATATGTGGTATACAATGAAGAATATTACATTGTATAAATGAAATGATTTCATTGTATTTATGACGACCAAACTGCTTTGAAATTAAAAGGGATTAGAAAAATAAGAAATAGAAAATATTTTTTAACAAAATAACTATTGATTTATTTATGTTTGACAAACTGTATACATTAAGAACACAAAACTTGTTGAACTTATTTATATTTGCCCCAAATTCGCCAAAAAGAAAATTCGTTTGAACAACGTAACGATTTTCATTAATACAATGAACTATGAAGAACACATGAAAAGCAGAGATTGAAAGATTTCATGCATACAATGAAATTGTTCATTGTATTAATGAAAAGTTTCATTAATGTAATGAAGAACATTTAATGAAACCGTTTCATTCTCTGAATGAATGATTTTCCTTTCAGTGTAGATGTACCATTTTTTACTTTATCTTTCTC
This sequence comes from Tachina grossa, assembly GCA_949987645.1. Taxonomy (NCBI): domain Eukaryota; kingdom Metazoa; phylum Arthropoda; class Insecta; order Diptera; family Tachinidae; genus Tachina; species Tachina grossa. The sequence goes on from OX465274.1 coordinate 223,720,867, forward strand.
TTCATCAAAAAATATTTCCACTTATGTAATCATCTTTATTATGAATAATTTTTAAACACTTTTACCTAACAATTTTCTTTTTAGCCCTTATTTTTCTTATATTTTGAAGCTTTGTTTCAGCTGCCGATCTTTCATAAACATATTTTCGATCAATTTTAGGCAACTCTAAAAAGATGACGTACATAATACTGGTTTTAAATTTGATTGCGTTGCCGTTTGGCAAGGCAACTAGATCTAAGCTGCCATTCACAATTGACTCAATAGAAACAGCAAAGAGTTTCAATTTAAGTTATTTTTTTGAATAGATTTTTTAATTTTTAGTACTAAAACTTAAATTATATCAAAGTTAATATTACTTGAATTGTTCTTTCATAGCCGTACATCCTGGTGGCAGTAGATTTAGGGTAAAATAAATCGGCGGCGGCTGTAAGGCGGGTATGCGCCGATCGTCTTCGTTAACTGGTTTGTAAATGGAGAATTTTTTCATTGAAAACTTTTAAACTCCCAAGGACCATTATTGCAACTTAAAGTTAGTTAAAAGTAGGATTTTATCACACGTATAAAAATAATTTAATTATTAAAAATTTAATTTAACTTACCAGTGTCTCGTTTCTGTAATTATTGAGAACTTAAAATTAAATAACTATATATTAGTAGTCCTATTTTACACATGGTTATTCATACTAACAGTTAAATAAACTTACAAAAATATCAACAAATATAATTTTCATCTTACTCACCCTGTGTTTCCCAGGACGATAAGAGCTTTTTCAACTCGAAAAGTTCTCCATTCCTTACATAAATAAGCCACAGGTAGGATAAACTTGCCTTTAACTTATCGCTCAGTTTAGGTAAAAGTAAAATTTTGCTAATGATAAACTTTTTATACATCCGATAAAATCCAAGTTTTAACTAACTTTACGTTTTTATAATGGCCTTAAAAAATCTTAAAAATTTAAACATGAATGTGACAATTTTAACAAGATTTGCTACGTAAATCAAAATATACAATAGCACATAATTTTCCATCTCTGGTGTGCCTCCTTTATTAGTGCCTATGTGTGTGTTTGTCATGCGTTGTGTGTGGGAGGGAGAGTGACTTTGCGGTTATTTGAGTACAATAAATTTAGTCTAGTTATGCATAATCAAAATGTATCATAATAAATTTTGTAAACAAAAACTTTTCGTAAATAAATGCAACAATGTTTTATTGTAGCAGCCTCAAACGTATAAACAATTTTTTTTTTGGTTTAATTTTTTCAATTAGATTTATGCAAGTGCGATTGTGAGAGTGTACGTTCTTGTGTTTGTAAACTGGAACCGGAATAAATTTTCATATTCATTGCGTTGTTGTTGCTTTTTATTAATATGCAGATTTACAAATGGTTTGAAAAACTATTGCATACATAGAAGCATTTGTAAGTACAGTCGAACTGCGCTATAATGAATGTACGCATATGAATGGTACCAGAAAATCTTTTTATTATATACGAGGTAGAAACTTCGTTACACAGAAATTATATTTTCCCACTTTTATTTAAAATAATCAGATATTTAAATTTGGATTACACTCTTATCCAAACCGGTCATATTGCTCTTTGTTAGTACAAGGCATTTTTAAATTTTAAATGTAAATATTTTGTTTGGTTTGGAAATAAAAGATGCTATTTTGGTAATTTTTTTGTATATATTTCTGTTTGTAACCATTCATCACGATCTTTTATGTTGACCTCAGCATTTTTCCTACAGAAGGTTTTGAAAAACCATAATGTTTTTTACTAGCTTCAAAATTTTCATGTTCCAATGAATCAACGAAGTCTTTGGCCTTTTGGTTTATTAATGGTCTAGATCTAGAAGGATCCCTAGATCTAAGGTTATAAAATTCAGCATCGCTTCATTAATATTTAGTGCTTAATTGCTCTTAGAGCTGCTCGATGTTAATCGATGCATCGTAAACATCGATGTTTTGGTTGTGATACATCGAATAAATGCCAATGTATCGTATCATACGATGTTCATAAAAGACGACTTTTTGTATATATTGATGCTTTCAACTCATTTAATGTAGTGATAAAAAAAACCCTCTAACAATGACTTTTAAAACGTTTTTTAAATTTTAAAATTGTTTTAAAATCGCTTGAAGTAACAACACAATACTATAGGTATTTTTTTTTTTTGTGAATTTACAAAGCGTCATCGAATCAACAGCGTTATTTTACAGCATCCAAATATATATTTTTATTGTGAAAAAATTGTCAAAATTTTCTTGGTATTGTATGGTAATAATCAGCAATGTAAGTTCTTTTTCCATATTTTATGTTAAAATCAATAATATATTTGGCTTAATATTACCGTTACAGAAGGTTTTAGACACCTAGTGAAAGTTATATCAGCGCATTTTAAAGTTTCAAGTAGAGCTACTGTGACTCGTTGGGTTGATAACAAATATGACGCTTTGTCAGGAACATTGAAAACTAAATTACCCACAATTGAAAATATTACTTTGATAACTGACGTTTGGTCCGATTTGCAAAGATGTAGAATTGGTATTTAAAAAAAGAAGCACATACCGTGCTTTGCACACATGCTTTCCTTAATCCTTATGAAATTTTAAAACCAACTTTTATTTAATCAATACTATGCATCATAAACATCGATGTTTTTTTAAATCGATACATTGAATAACATTGATGTGAATTAATAATGCATCGAATGAGAAAAAACATCGATGTTTTTTTTACGTGAGCGGCTCTCTCTAATTGCTCTCCTACTACATAATCACTGTTCTATTTATTATTTAAAATATTGTTACGTTTAAATTTTATTAAGCGTGTGAGTTGTTTTGAGTGCTCAAAAATAAAAATAAATAACACACAATTTTTATTTGATACTGTTCTTCCTTTTATTCTTAACGAAGCAAATTACAACTTGTCTTTACTTAACTACTTCTTATCGTTATTATCCACTTTCAACGAGGTCTTAACTCGACTACTTTCTGATTAGCACTGCTTTAACGATGTCAGCTCAACTACTGTCTGATTAGCACTGCTCTGTTCTCGCACATGTTGCCATTTTTATAGTACAGGAACCGGTTCTCGAATATTCGCCCGATAGATGGCGTAATAACATGTCTGTACTTAGTAATGGCATCTGTGCATGTTGCCATCTGTATTGTCATTTGCTATTGATAGCCCAATGTTCAAACAGTCCTCTAGCACAATCGGGAAAATTCATGTTGCTGCTTCTAGGCGTTTGTAGGTAATTCGATTGGCCGTTATTTTTGAATTTCAAAGTAACGACTCTCATGTTGGCAATGCGGTATGCTAGTGGTAGTACAGGGTGGTTACCATAAGTGCTCGCACTTTTATTTGTATGTGTGTATGTCTGTAGCTATGTACACAATTATTGTTGTTACATGATACAATAATATAAAGGTAAAACCGTTCTCTCTTTTCGTCGCCATATTAACCTTCTGACGTTTGTCCCGATTATTTTTTGCTTTCAAAATTAATGCTACCTTATTAATTTATGAAATCCGAGTTTTTTTTTATCAATTTTTTGACGTTCTTAAAAATAATGGAAAATTTTTTAATTATTTCATAAATTAATAAAAAAATAAACAGCAAATAAGTTACAGCAGCACCAACAACGGCAGCAAGCAAGATACAACAGGAAGGAAATTTCCAACTGAATCAAGGCGGAACTTTGTCTTTATACTCTCTGGTGTATTGCCTTACATCAACTGCGTCCAAGCTATACGCACTATGTGCAAAGTTTTACAAAAGACCTTTTATGTTTTCACACTGACGAGAGCACAACATCCAGGCAGGGGGCAAATCGCGGCAATCGTTATCGAACGTAATTACGAAATATTTCAATAGAATTTATATGGAAATATTTCGTAATTCGATAACGAGTGCCGCGATTTGCCTCCAGATCTCGGCGACATCTTTGGTCTTTGCAAAGAAACAATAACATAGGTGTTTATCTGAAATACATATATTAGACTATGTTTGTTCGGACGTAGCTGCCTTACATTACTAGGATGAAATTGTTACCCGGTTGTAGCATTCTTAAGGACACTATTAGACCACGTGGTCCATTTTAAGGAAAAATATGATAATTACATGTTCCTAGTCCAATCATAGGCCATGTCCTTAGCAAACAAAAAAGAAGAACAGTGTTTGTTGTATATATCAACAAAGCATTAACTCTTATTCAGCTACGTCCAAGCCATATGCACCATGTGCAAACTTTTATAAAGAGCTTTTTGTACTTTCACACCGACGACAGCACAACAGCCAACCAGATCTCGGCGACAACAATGCTTGCTGTTACTTTGCAAAGAAACAAGAACAAATTTAAGAGCTTTGAAAGGTGTTTACCTCAAATGCAAATGTCGCAGTATGTGTGTTGTGTTTGATGTAAACCAGCAATAAATTTGCACACGCAGTATATGCGAATGTGTATTATATGTATGAAACAACCGTGAATTCCGCTAATAAAACATCGATGTATCGCTTCTATTTACGGCGTTTCTTTATATCGATGTTTTTAAGAACGAAGTTTCATCCCAAGCCGTGAGGCTTTTTTTTTTGTTATCTATTGAATTAAATAATTAATCAAATATTTGCTTTTGTAGGTCTTATTACACACAGATTTCGTTATTCTCATGTTCAATTAACATTAAAAAATGTGTGTTTAACTACAATTTCTAAACTCAAATTACACATTTCAAAAAGCATTCCTAATATAAAAGTTGCCATTATATGTGTGTGGCAACGCTTTCCTCTCTGTTTACAAAAAAAACAGTAATCAAATAATTGGGACAAAAGTCAGAATTAATTTTATACCTCAAATGTGGTTGTACCTTTATATTATTGTATCATGGTTGTTACTATATTGTTTACACGTGAATATATGTGTGCGTTTAGTGCTTTAGTTAAACACTTCTAGAGAGTTCTTTGCATTAACCCTGTAGGAATATTTTTACGTAACAATATTTAAAAAAGTGCTGGGAATAGATCCAGAGTGCTTAGCTGTATCTTGTTTTGTTCCTTCTTTAAATTTATTAACTAGCAACTTTTTTTCTATATTTATGATTTGAATAGGCTAAAGTTCGTATCGCTTTTTAAGCCCAATAACATGCGATAATTAGTAATGAACAAATAACACCAAAGCACAGAATACACAGAAGTGAAGAAAGTGACAGGTAAAAAAAGCTCCAATCAGTTTTTGTTAAAATTCGTGGAAAAAAGAGAAAAGCATAGTGTATTTGATACTGTAGTGTATTACTACTTACCAATTAACACAGCTAATAAAAACTTATTGCACTAGAAAGACGTAGCAAAACAAAAACGACGACAAAATTTGAGGGAAAACGAGACAAACAGAAAAATACCCGTATCTTCCGTCTCGTGACACTTCTGTATGTTTTGTGACCAAACTTAGTTGTAAATATTCTGACAACACATAGCTGAACGGAACAGCTAGCCGTTTTCGAAGGCCACTAAACCTTCATCATCAGTGTTCTTCTGTGTTTGGTCCACTGTGTGTTGTCAGTTGATGTAGATTTCTGCTTTATATACGAAACTTTTTTGCAAATGGAATATGTGAATTGTTTTGATTCATCCTATTTCAATTTGCTGAAAGATGTTTTGTAATGAAAACTCACTTTACCATCTCTAAATTTTTTTTCGCTGCATCATTTTCGTTCCCTGAATAACTTCAGTTGTAGTCAAAATTGTTGTTAATGGGACTTTCTTCTCCTTATGTTTTTATGTGCATTTTTTGGGAGGCCACCAATTATATTTTACTTCCTGTTGGTAAGAAATGTTGTTAGTGCGAGTAACAAAAAATTAATTTTAAAGAAAATTTAACTGAAATTCATTGTAATGCGATCAAAATGCACTAAAATTGTAGAAAAAAAAAAATCAAATCACTTCATAATAGGCCGAGCTTCATTTTAAAGAAGTTCACTTTAGAGAAGTTTGACTGTATTTTCAAACATTTATGTATGCATATTCACACACATATGTACATAGTACATAAAGTGATGATCTAAACATTTAATCTAAGACGATGTACATATCTTGAGAGACATTTCAGTTTTATTTTATAAATATTCTGCTATTCATACATATGTACATCTACATATGTCCATTATAGTAAAATCATGTTGAAATCTGTGAAAATTTTGCTAAGAAACCAGAGGTGTAAAATAAAATTGGCAAAGATTTTTACTAACATACTTAAAGAGGTTAATCTCATTTTTTGGGTTACAGAAACTAAAATTTGGGCGGCTTTTATATACGCAAATTTTACTTTGCAAAGTCTTGAGTTTGTAGGAAAAAATGAGATCTCTGTTCCCTTCTCTCTTACCAGCTTAAGATTTTGCAAGGTAAGCTTAGTTAGGGTGTGTAAAAAAAAGTCTCCTTATTTCTTAAATAATGTTGAGCGCTGAATTCGAACTTGTTTTGAATTGGCTCTAGTTCTCGTTATATGAATAATAGTATTATTATTCTACGCAGAAAAAAAGCCAAACAAAGCTTATTTCTATATAGAAAAGTTAGCGCTTGCTGAACATATGTATATGTATGTATATGCTACTACGTATAAATATTTTGAACACCACTGTATGCACATTATGCACTCATCAAACATGTATGACACTTTTATGTATGTATGTATATACATACATATCTATAGATGTTTAAAATGCATTTGTTTGCATAGTTTATCCACGCACAGAATTGTTAGTAAACATGACAATTATTTATTATTAATTTTTTTAATGCAAAACAATGGAATTTTCTTTATAAACATTAAACATAAAATAAAATAGAATGAATACATGAATTTTTGTTTTGAAATAAAAATAATCATTTTCAAATGTATGTTAGGTCTGTTCATTTACTTTCATAGCAGAAACTTGTAATGAAAAACTAAGGCAGAAATTTACAAATTTACTCTTCCAGAGTAAATGAACACTTTACTTGTGAAAACTTAGAAGAAAAGTTTATTCATATGGCTCAGAACCATGGATGGAAATAATGATACAATTGCTTTTTTTCTGGTGTATTTTGCATAATCTTGTTTGATAATATTTTACATTACATATTTTTTAAAAATTGACATATAATATGAAATATCTTACACAGCTTCATGTATTGTTTACTATTTATTATTGATTTTTCATTATTTTATAATTCTTTTGTATTAACAAGTACAAAAATGCCGATTTCCATCTCTGATTAGATATTTCCTTGACCATAAAATTGTTTTTATGTGGTTTAATGGAAGTAAAACAATTGGGGTATTCAAATGGTACTCATAAATTAACACATTTTAAAACATTGCTTACTTTGTCTCTCTCAATTCCTTTTGTAAACTTTCACGCATTTCTACATGTAGTTATGATAAACAATAAACATAGCTGAGAACCTTTTTTATGACCTTTCTGTTTGAGCCTCAACATCAATTTTTTAAACTATGTTAAAATGTTAAGACATTATGGCACTTAGGACACTTAAGACACTAGTGTGAATACCCCAAATAAATAAAGAAGCTATGCTTTCTTTTTATATACGTATACATATGTATGTATGTATTTGGGGTTTACTTTTTCAGATATTTTTCAAATAATTTATTTGAAAACAAAACACAGAACAGCTGTTTGGATAATTCTTGCAAGTAAAAATTTTACTTCTAATAATTTGTAAAAATTTTTTGTCTCTCAATTTTTTTCTCTTTTTTGACGCCCTCTCCTTGCAAACTTTTTGAGTTAACGACCACTTTCTAATATAAATTGTTATAAATTCTTAACAATTTGTAGTAAATGAACAAACCTTTTATGTATATACACACTTATGTATATAAAGACATATATACATGTGTGTGCATATGTTAACAAAACAAGAAAATATTTTAATATTCAATGTTTTGGGTTCATTTGCTGTTGGCAGATTAATGAAATTCCATAAATCAATTGTATTTACCAACTATTTTAACCCATATTGAGCAAATATTGAATTATCAACATACAAAACATTAGTATACAATGCATTGCAGTAAATAAAAAACCTGAAAAATCTGAAAAGACCAGATAGAACTCGTCCATGTACAATGTACATATTAAAAAAAAATACTTTACGTACATAACTAATTAATTAATGCATGATGATCCACATTTAGACAAAAATAAATTCTATTAACTACTTTTTTGTGAAGATTAGCTCCAGCATATAAACTTGCTGTTAACGGACTTGAAACAAAATTGCTTGAGCCAAAAATTTGGACGGTGGGGTTTCACAAATGACTCCTCTTCGTAAATAAAGTTGGGGCTAAAGGGACACATGTTAAAAAAAGCCCCACAACTGCTTCAAAATCGGCGCCTAAGGGCTGAAATGTATGACTGGCACCCTTTAATTTTTTTCTTCCGATTTTTTTTATCAGGTGGTTAAAATACAAAAATTCAATTGCTTATAGAATTGTATCCCATAGCTCTCTCAAAAAGCACTCTTAGGGCCATTTCCACAACTTGCCTTTAGTTAAAGGTAGGATTTTGTCTGCGCGATAACTTTCTTTTCATTATTGCAACTTAAATTTTTTATTGTTATTATTATCAATAATAATATTATTTAATGGATAAAAAAATAATAAATGAAGGTTGTATAATACAAAGCCATTTATCGGGCAGACAAAATTCTACCTTTAATTGAAGGCAAGTTGTGAAAATGGCCTTTCGGAACATTTTAAGCGATTTTTATGAAACTCAAAAAGTAGATAGATTCACGTGTAACAGAATACACAGGCTTTATGTTTTTAACAAAAGTAGGACCAAAAGGGCCAGTTGGCAAGTTCTACCTCTCTGAAAAAACCTAACCGATGTTGTTAAAACTTAAAACATAAGAATATGCGTCTACAGACTTTAAATTTTAAGGCCACACTGCTTTTCCATTATATACTCAACTCTTGAGAGAAAAATACAATTTTCTTTCTCCATTACGTTGTGTGTAAATTGAAAACTTTAAACTCGTTTCCTGGCAAACTATTTTTTTTAATTATCTCATTATTTTAATAAATAAACTAATTCCGAACATAGCTAGTATTTATGAATACGTGTACTAAAATAAATACTAGAAAAATTAAGACTTATTAAATTCATTATCAAAAACAACTAAACGCGTAATTATTTTACTGTGTGCGTATTGAAAACATTTATAAAACACTTTGTGACATTTGACATTGTGAAGATTGGCGCAGTTTTGCTATTTATTCAGTATGAAAACTAATTTAGAGCAATTATAATTATTTTCTTTTCATGTACTGAATTTCAATAAGGGGGCGGTAGGCTTTCACAGAACTGTATTTTTTGAAACTGTGAAATTTTCGCAGATCTTGGTAGCTTGACCACTGTATCAAAATACAATGAAAACATAATTTATAATATTAATTCTTAATTACCAGTGGGATATAAAAGGATTTATACAAAAAAAATTACCTGCCGTGTTTCCACGGTCACCTCCTGATAAGAAAAAAAGTTATTTTGATTTGGTTAACTTTTTGTGTAATTTTTTATTTTGTTTTCTGAATTTTAGTATTTTAAACGAACAACATAATACACTCAGGCCTCGATTATCCGTAATAATCGGGACCGGGAGCATTCTGAATAATCAATTTTCCCGGTTAATGGAGTAACAGATTTTATTGTTTTTTTTTCATATTTTTGTATATATTTACATATCTCATATACACCGCTTATAATAAAAGAAATATTCATGGATTTTATCCTTGAGTTTAATCATTAAATTTATGAATATGTACCATAAGGGAAAAAATATTTTGGCTGAAAACGGTTGCATGCTTGCAATCCTGGATAATAGAGGTAACCACGGTTAATCGATGCAAAAAAAAAATTAAATTAAATGGATGGACAAAAAGAAAACAATTACAATATTTCTTTCCCGGGTAATCGACGTTGCCGGTTAATCGAATCACCGATAATCGTAATAAAAAAAAAGATTTTATTGGTTACTATCAATGCATGTATGTATGTATATTATGAACCATTATAATAATCTGGGGTCGCATGAGACGCATAACCAAGGATTAATTATTGTAAACAGGGCACGGCGCTACAGCACCCACTGTGTGCGAGTTCATCTTGCATTTGTTCGACATTTTTTAATTTATTAGAAATATAATATTTTTATGTTTGTGCATAATCAGGAAATTGGAATGTATTGGCTTGAAACATATTTATATCCTCTCATTTTACCATACAATTTTCAAATACCTTCTCTGTATACATACTATGTATCTCTGAAAAAAATTAATAAAATAAAGTGCGTGCCACATATTTTTTACTGCCAACATTAACCACTGATAAGGCACGTTAAACGTGTCCAGCTTTAAGATTTGTTTCTTGTATTGAAGAGTGCTGGCTGCTACTGCGGCTACTGTTTTTGCTTTATCGTTATTGTAGTTCATCTGCACAAAAAGCTCGTAAATATCATTTTAATCACTAACTCCCTTATGATAAATAAATAAACAGACGAAAATAAAAAATAAAAAACAGAATGGGAAGACGAACCAGACAGAACCAGAAAGAAATTGTAATAAAAAAATATATAGCTCATCAATTTGTTGCGACAGCTGAAGTACGTATAAGTGAATGTGAGTGAATTTTGTTGCAACAAATACTCGCACATAAACTTGATTGCGGGCTGTTTGTTAAACTTTAAGGGCGACTTTTTGGGTACGAGATTAAGATTAGTTTATTTCTATAATTAGCTAATCCGAAAATTAACTTAATCTCAAATTAATTAGTTTGATATTTTTGAGTGGTAGTTTAAACTTCTTATTATTTGTAGTATTACCATACTGAGGAACAAAATAGTGCCAACATTTTCTGTGTAAAAGTCATATATGTTATCAACAGACTTTGATTTTTTGTGGAAAGAAGAAGAAACTGCCATGTTTTATTATTTACAAGTAAAATATTGCGCGTGTTAAAAGAAATAGATAAATAATATAAAATATATATATTTTTTTATGTGTTTTTAAATTATTTTATAATATAATTTTTACAAAAAGTTATAAGTTTCACAAGTGTATGTTGTCAATGTTATGTATGATTAAACCAGCACGATTGCCCGCTTAAACTAGCAAGTAAACCATATAATCGACTACCCAAAAATCACAAATGAAGATTAAGGTTTATTTAATCTCTAATCTTGAACTCAAAAAGCCGCCCTAAAACATATAACAATAACTACTGGTATTGTAGCTATTTAATATATAATACAGGCAATCGTTTTGCGATTTCGAGACAATCAAAGTCATCAGTTAACTTTTGAGTTATACGAGTATTTTCTGTCTGTTTTTTTTCTCCTGCAGTTGGTGAAATGAAATGTTGCAGTTGTTTTTCTTAGGAAATCACTTGAATGATTGCAGTGCAAATGTGTATGTGCGTTGTACCAGTGTGACCAGCGGTCTTATTTTATAATTATATTAGTCAAAACTAGCCCCATTATTATACCCTTTACCAAAAAATGGCAAAAGGGCATATATAGGTTTGTCATTCCGTTTGTAATTTCCACAATAGTAATAAGCGAGCCATAAGGTATATATATTTTGGATCCTTATGCATAGGGAAGACGAATAAGCGATGTCCGCCTGTCCGTCTGTCTGTACGTGAAATCGGTTTTCCGAAGCTCACAGAAAAGCTAGAGACTTGGTTCTTAGACTGGTGTGTCAGAAATGGTCCAAGAAAGATTGGTATTGAAAATCAGCAAAATCGAGCAGATGGTTTCAGAGCTGGAAAATTTAAACTTTATTTTGCCATACAAAATAACTACCGAAAACTAGTTATGATTATTTTTTTATTAAATAAACTTATTTTATACTTCAGTATGAGTAAAATGGGTATTTCTAATTAAAAAAATAAAAAAAAAAATTTTAAAATTAAAAAGTCGTTTCTTACTAGAACAAATTTTTCCGTTTTTCTATAAATTAAACATATCTTATGTTCTTAAAAGAAAGAGATGTAAGTCATGTAAGAAATCAGATGTTCGTTTCGTATCGTGTTCAGCAACATTGACACGAAAAACACGAAACAAAATCGTAGCAACAGAGAAATGCGCATAGGACCCAGCTAAAACCCTCAATAATCAACTTCAATGTATTTTTAATTAAAAAAAAAATATTTTACTTAATAAGGAAAATATTATTATGGGATTATTAGTGCGTTTAAAAGATTTTAAACTTAAATTGTAACAATTCCCATAAAAAATACTGATTAGAAACGATTTTTTGTTATTGTATTTGATTTCGTGCGTGTTGTGCAGTTTCGTGTTGGGAAAATTTTTGGCGTGCGTGTTTCGTACGTGTTGAATATCATGGTATTCGTGTTCGTGCGTGTCGTGTTGGAAAAATTCGACACGCGCCCATCTCTAGTTTGGACGTAGCTGCTTCAGACCAGCGTACATCCACTCGGCTATCGTCACACATTCGAAAAACTATCTACAGAAGTTCGAAGCTCGAAGCTTTAGTGAACATTCGAATTTTTTCAGATTTGCGAACAAATATCGAACGATTTTATTTCAAAATTTCTTCGCTTTAGTGAACATTCGTTTTTATCGAATCTCAGGTCAAGTGGGTATAAATATAGGCATGTATTTGTGTATTTTTTTTTTATTTCAGGAGAAACTTTGCAACAAAGAAAACAAACAAATGTCTTTTGTGAATGCTTTTTCAAAGCTATTTCATAATAGTAGGGCTGAGTTTAGATCTGGCAATTCTTGTGTGTCGTTCGCCCAAAAAAGCGTAACCAACTAATTACTAATGAAAAACTGTTTGATTCAGACATATATTTATTGATTTAAACAGATTCCAATCATGTTGGATTCTATAAAATTGTCTATTAGTTAGTCCCTATTTACACTATGCAAGTCTTATTGCTAAGCTGATTAATTTATTAGGAGAGAAAGACGGGGGGGGGGGGACGTTTCTGTTCCCCTCGTCTCTCTCTCCCTGAAACTAATCAGCTTAGCAATAAGACTTGCACAGTGTGATTTGGGACTTATATATGCAACTGTTTAACTTAATAAATACGTGTCTGAATCAAACTGTTTTTCATTAGTAATTAGGGGTTACGCTTTTTTACGCTTGTGTGGCACATGGCACACAGATGGAAACCCGGCCTAAATCAGAAGTTTCTATAATTTTGATTTATATTGTTTAAAGAAAACTAAACTACTTTAATTCATTGGAGAGTTAACTTTGTTGAACTCATTGAAGGAAGCAGTAGCTTTTAAATACTTTTAGTTTATATAATAAATTTGTCTATATTTATGTATGTATGTATATACGACTACTATGTTCTAAATCCTGTGCAGATTAACAATCTTTAAAGTGCTTTTCTTAAACGAATTTAATCGTTTATTCAACTACTTTAGTTTGTTTGAATAATTTAGTTTCTGAGATATTTTGTGCTATTACAAAATTGATTTGAAAATTTTTTTGTATTTGATAGTTTAAACTAATAAATACAAATTGGCACTAGATTTTACTGGATTATGCTCGTTTATTTGTAAGAAAATTTATTTATGTGCAATAGGTACGAAAATAGTTGGCAGCAGGGGGATAGAGAGAAATAAATAAGATAGAAATCAGGCGGATTTCTATAGGCAAATTGGTTTCTAGCTTATTATGCGAAACGTGATTGATTGTTTATTTGCAAATGTAAATAAAACAAAGTAAATAAAGCAATTTAATTTTATTGTTAAAAATAGTAAAATAAAAATATACATATCTACACATGTACACAAAAAAAAATTATTCCCAAAAAATTTTTAAACAAATATTTGTTTGAAATCAAACTTAGTTTCAGTAAATATTCTGTACTGTTCCACTAAATTAATTTGTACCAAAACACTGTATAGAGAAGAAACAGGCCACGACGTTTGTCGGCTAGATTTCGGCATTTACATGTATACAACACGATCAAACAAAATAAACAACAACTAAACAACAACAACCGCACAACAGCACGTTGTTCCTATCAACAAGCCAGATAAACACCAACACACTGAAATAACATTTTCTCTCAGCCGAACTATGATTAATTTAAATTTTTACAAAATTTTTATCAGAATTTACAAAATTATTTGTAGGACCGCATTCAAATAAAATATTTACTGATTCAACGAATTTGGTTACTGAAAATGAAATTTAGTTTTTTCTGTGTAAGTGAATTATTAATTGAGGCCTTATTACACTTCTGTTGAAATGTCATTTATAGAAAGATTTAGAGTTAAACTAAAAATGAAACTAAACTAAAGCGTAACTAGAATATAATTAGCAAAAGAATTTAATAAAACAGAATCCCTTGTTTCTACGTGATTGCTTGCTGGCTGGCAGCAGTCGACCAAGTAAACCCAAAAACTCCTAAAAATTAAACTCAAAGTGATTTTGAAGTGGAATAGTATTAACTACACCTCAACTTGTATCGCAACAAAGCTTAACCAAAAGTGAATTGGAACTAAAACGAAACAAATCCTGCTTTCATTTTTTTCTCTTACTTCTTAAAAAAAATTTGCTGCAATTGTTTGTTTTTTCTCTTTTCTTTTTTGTTCCTGGTCATAACGTACGTAGTTAGTACGTGATGAAATCCTTAATGGAGTATGATTGTTATGGTACAAAGTACAGTTTTTATACATCTACTGCATTTAATAATCAATGAAAAAAATAATCAAGATAAGAACTTTGGAATGGAGGAAGCATCTGTAAGTAGCAATGCAGGGTTTTCCAGTAAAGACAGTTAGATTTCGACGCACTTGGATAATTCACAAAATGAAACGAATATGTCAGAGATGCTATAATTTAACGGTTATAAGTTTATTAAAAGAGTCATGAATAGACAGCTAAGTCTGCCTGTCTGGAGCTTATGCTGGCAGCGCCATATCGGTTGCAGTAGCTGAATTAGCTACTCACCCTAAACTTCTAATAAATATTGTACAGCTTCGCACAGGGAGCAAAGCAACTAATATATAATTGGGGTATTCAAATGCTACTCATAAATTAACACGTTTTAAAGTTATAAAACGAAAATATATGACTGCTGTGAGCAACCCCTTATAATTTACATTTATAAATATTGTACTTATTTGTATTTTGGTTTTAACACCTTGTACATTTTTTACTCTCTCTCTCTCTCTTTCTCTCAATTCCTTTGGTAAACTCTCACGCATTTCTACATGTAGTTATGACAAACAATAAACATAGCTGAGAAAGTCTTATTACTTTATAACCTTTTTGTTTGAGCCACAACAACAATTTTTTTAAACTATGTTAAAATGTTAACACATTATGACACTTAAGACACTTAAGTTACCCTTGTGAATACCCCAAATATATATGTATATGAGAATAAAGCTGCAGGTACTAAGTATCCACAAAATATAAAAGATCGCCTCAGCAGCGCCATTGATGTGTATTTCCACCAAACACGATATTTCTGAAGCCATAACCTTAAACAGTAAGACTCTATGACATGTAGGGTATCAACAACCAACAGCTCGTAGGGTATACAAGCAAAGCAGAATATTGGATTAAAAATTTTCGACGTTTATTTATATTTCGATGAGCTTATGTTAACTGACAAGACGCATCTTTATGGAGTCTCAGATCTAGGCCAATACATTTTAAAATCAACAGAATTTCCTGCCGCTGGCTAGTAGGCAGTATATTATAGTATTGTAGTTCGCAGGTGCACAAGTCCAAGTAGTTTCACAGTTTGCTTTTTTTCAAACTATAACTTTAATTTCAAATAAATTTTATATTAAATGATCAATTAAATCATGTTGAAATAAAATTTAATTCGTAAGGAACATTTAAGGTTGTTGTGGCTGCAGTGTTAAGCGCGTTAACTATCACGCGATGAGTTCGAATTCAAATCTTGAACTAAATACACAGAAAAGTTTATTCCAAAAAAATTTTGTACTGTTCAGTAAATTGTTTGTTGCAAACAAATGTATAGAGAAGAAACAGGCCACGACGTTTGTCGGCTTCTTGTCGGCATTTACATGTATACAACACGATCTATCGAAATAAATAACAACAAGATCACAACAGTGCGTTGTGTCAACCAACAAACAAGATAAACACCAACACGCTTAAATAATAATTTTTCTCAGCCGAACTCTGCTAAATTTCAATTTTTACAAAATCAAAATTTACAAAATTATTTGTAGGCCCGCATTCTTACAAAATATTTACTGATTCAATCAATTAAGTTACTGAAAAAAAACGCACACAAACATTTTCCTGATGCCTGCGGCATCGTGTTTTTTCAACTTAAAATATCTTTGATTCAACATTGTTCTTCGTGTCCTTACAGTATCAAATTTACACTTGAAATAACATTGGTTGAACATAAATGAGACATTTTTAGATTTAGTTGAACTGTAGTGAATTTTAATGAGAAATAATTTCTTATTCGGGCTTAAGTTCAGTAATTTCATTTCTTATTGAATGAAATACTTTCTTTTACGATCATCACATTAATTATCGTTTACTTAATCGATGTACCGTCGGTACATACATGCAAGTATTATAGTCGTCGATATTATGTTACATTATTTTTGCTTTCAACAGTTGATTTTGCTTTCCAGCATTATTAACTGTGTTGCCAAGTAAGCATATTTCCGTCACGTGCCCATGATTTTAAATGAGACATTTTTAGATTTAGTTGAACTGTAGTGAATTTTAATCAGAAATAATTTCTTATTCGGGCTTAAGTTCAGTAATTTCATTTCTTATTGAATGAAATATTTTTATTAATTAATGTGAGTTTCTAAAGAAGAGAAGAAAAATTAAATTAGACTTTTAAGCTGGGAGAAATACCGATATTTTTCTATGCAGCAAACGCACTTCATCAGCACCCTAGTCTATCTACTTGGGTAGAGATTGTGATTAACATCAGCTTTTTAACGTAAATTCTAATGAAACGGAATGTGAGAAATGATTGTTGTGTACAATTATTGATTTACATTTGGTAAATACATATGTAAGTATCATTATTCATTTCCCCTATTTTTCCATTTTTTCATTTTTCTATTTAGGTTAATTAATTTAATTTTTCTTCTCTTCTTTAGAAACTCACATTAATTAATAAAAATATTTAATTCAATAAGAAATGAAATTACTGAACTTAAGCCCGAATAAGAAATTATTTCTGATTAAAATTGCTTGAACATGATTCTCCTTTTTGATTTAATAGTAATGAAATGTTAAATCAACATGAAATAAAGTTATTCCAAAAGGAAAACTTTTCTTTGAAGATTTCTAGAGATCATCTTGAATTAAAATGAAACACATATGTAAAATAATTGCTAATGTTAAATTAACCTTGTTTTTGGTAGATTTTATTATGAAATTTTTATGTGTGTATGTAAATGTATGAAGAAGACATTTTGTTTATCGTTTCGTGATTAAAATGTTCTGAAATGCAATTCGAAATTATTTGAAAACAAGCCGAATCTTATATACCCTTTACCAAAGTGCGTTTATGTAGTATAGAGATACATACATAAGCACATAGCTACTTTTATAACAAATCATTTAGACAATTTATAAAAATTGTAGAAAAAATTTTTAGTAATCAGTAAAAATTTACTTGTTAAACATTTTTTATTGTTTTTACTGAAACTTTAGTGGTACTGCAGTGCTCATCTATGGTAAATGCCTTTACTTTTACTTTTTAATTTTTAATTCCTGTTGTTCATCGTTTAGTTGTTGCTGTTCTTGTTGTTGTGTACGCATTGCAATTAAAATAAATTCAGTAAAGTGCGACTTTGACTCGCGTACATTCGGTTTTGATCATTTTTTTTGATTTAGCTTTCTTCCTTTTTTAAGTTTTTACAGTTTAAACGATTTTTTCAGTTTTATCGCTTTTTTCTCGTTTTGGCGTTTTTTCCCCTTTTTGGGTTTTTTTAATTTTCGCAATTTTTTTTATTTTGGATATTTTTTCATTTTGGCGATTTTTTTCTGTTTTTTTGGGTTTTTTTTCATTTTTGGCGATTTTTTTCTTTTTTGGGGTTTTTTTATTTAGGCGATTTTTTCATATTGGCGATTTTTTTGTTTAAGGATTTTTTTATTTGGCGATTTTTCGGTTTTCGCGATTTATTTTAGTCTCAGAGATTTTTTTTTAATTTGGTGCTTTTTTCGTTTTGGCGATTTTTTTTTGTTTTTGGCAATTTTTTTATGTTTGGCGATTTAATATTTTATTGATTTTTTAGTTTTACCGTTTTTGAAAATTTCAAGAGTTTTGCTCTTACGGTTTCCAAGATACAGCAAGTTGTCAAAATTACAAAGTCAAAATTGCATTAACTGATGGAACACCCATTGATTTAAATTTTTTAAATTTAGTGTTAATTGTTGTAGTCTGTATAAAAATACACTAACTTTTAAAATTTCAAGTGTATATATGTATAAACAATTGTATGTATATTACATTGGATTTTAACATTTTTCGTTGCTCGTTTTGTAATACCCTTTAGTTTTTAATTCTCATTTATTTGTTGTTGTAGTGGCCAAATGTCTACACATTGTGTCCAAATTTCAAGTCCGTAGCTCTTACGGTTCATTTTCACCTTTGGTGTACGGAAATATACAGAAAAATAACCGGCGGCGGCGCACCGTCGGCTTCGAGCCGGTCGACTTGTTTCTCTGCTTGGTATTGCTTCTTTCAACCACTAGTACACTCATACATAGCTCACACCGATTTGACAATGCTGTGAAAGAAAAGGAAAAAAAATCTCAGCAAAGAAATCAAAGTCAAAAGATTTTTACCCCCTAGCGTATAGATGTTTACACATAAAAAATTATTAATAAATTCAGTAAAGTGCGACTCTGACTCGCGCACGAAGGGATCCGTACGAACACTAGATATGTAATTTAATACAGACTTCATCCTATATAATATATATTTTTGGAATTTTTTTTCGTTTTTGGGGTCTTTTTGGTTTTTTTGTTTCAGCATTTTTGCGTTTTTTCGGTTTTGGCGATTTTTTTAAGCTTTGGCTCTTTTTTTTAGTTTTGACACTTTATTTTCTTGTTTTGGATATTTTTTTCGGTTTTTGGCGTTATTTCATTTTGGCGATTTTTTTCATATTTGCGATTTTTTTTATTTAAAAAATTTTTTTAGTTTTGGCGACATTTTCGTGATTTGGCTTTTTTTCGTTTTGGCGTTTTTTTTCATTTTGGCGATTTTTTAGAATTTGGCGATTTATTTTAGTGTTAGATTTTTTTTTAATTTTGGCGATTTTTTTCGTTTTGGCGATTTTTTTTTTATTTTTGGCGATTTTTTTTTTTGGTTTGGCGATTTTATAATTTTCGGTTTTTTTAGTTTTATCGTTGTTGAAAATTTCAAGTGTTTGCCTCTTACGGTTTCCAAGATATAGCAAATTGTCAAAATTACATAGTCAAAATTGCATTAACTGATGGACCACCCTTTAATTTTAATTTTTTTAAATTTTAATGTTAATTGTTGTAGTCTGTATAAAAATACACTAATTTTACAAATTTCAAGTTTCAATATATGTACATATGTTCATACAATTGTATGTATATTACATGGGATTTTAAAATTTTTCGTTGCTCGTTTTGGAACACCCTCTTTAATTTTTAATTCTCATGTATTTGTTGTTGTAGCGGCCAAGGTTCTACATACTTTGTCCAAATTTTAGGTCCGTAGCTTTTACGGTTCCTGAGAAAACACCGTGTGACAGGCAGACGGACAGCGTACCTTTGGTGTACGGAACCTTAAAAACTAGTTTTCGGTAGTTATTTTGTATGGCAAAATGAAGTTTAAGTCTCCCAGCTCTGAAACCGTCTGCTCGATTTTGCTGATTTTCAATACCAATCTTATTTCGACCATTTCTGACCCACCAGTCTAAGAACGAAGTCTCTAGCTTTTTTGGGAGCTTCGGAAAACCGATTTCACATACAGACAGACGAAGTGACGGACATTGCTTATTCGTCTTCCCTATGCATAAGGATCCAGAATTTATATATACTTTATGGCTCGCTTATTGATATTCTGGAAATTACAAACGGAATGACAAACCTATATATACCCTTTTACCATTTTTTGGTAAAGGGTATAATAAATTCGCAATATTTTGAAAAACAAATAGGAATTGTGATACGTTTGTGCAAGTTTTGAAAATACTGTTTCGAAAAAATTTAAGGATATGAAAAAAAAAAAATTTGAAAAGTGCATTATCGTGATTATCTTTTCCTTATACTCACTTGAACATGTAAGTGATTTTCTAGTTAAGCTCACTAGCATATTCATGATTGAAAATTAACTCACCATACTATTTCTAATTTGAATGATATAACACTTATTTATTATTATTATGATCACAAGGAACACAAATGGGTCTCCGAGTGGAGGTGCGGTAAAGCACCACCCTTCCTATCATATTTATTATTGGAGAAGTAGGAACTGCCAACGCTAGAACCACTTGAAATTCCTAAGGAAAACAGACGTCGAAGCGTAACATCCGTGAACGTGCAAATTGTTAAGTAAAAACACAATTTTTGGACTATGACATACGCTAACGTACTGAAATCCCATTCAGGTTTATACGATTGATGTATCACTTAATTTTTTCTTCATACGATTATCTATACGATCGCGGATTTGAGCCCAAGTTTAAATGAAGTGCTCTAGCAGCTGGCAAGAGACAAAACAGATATTCTTCGGTCGCAGCATTCTATCTCTCATAAATTTAAATTCATTCATACTTATTTCACATAACCGTCTTCATAGCAAAACACTTTATAAGGATAAGAAGAGAAGAGAAGGTATCATTCATTGTTTTTATAATGGTCGCTAACAATGTTGATTTCAGTTTATTCATTTAGAAGAATATTGAGTTAAAAACGTAGAAAACAGTTTAGATTTCAGTGAACAGGAGAAGAAAACAGCAAAAAACTTCGCAATATTTAGAAAAAGGAGCACACAATTTTGTTTTATAAATTTCAATACACAGTTTAGCAGGCAACCACAAATTGCGTGTGAGTGTGTGTATGCGGGTGGGTGGCAAAAAAATTTTATCTAACAGCAAAACTTTTTGAAAATATGTTTCAAATTTGTTACATTTCATTTTGTATTATACGATGTTATGTAGATATATTTTTTTTTGCTGAAATTCTCTGTGGTTTATATTTAATTTAGAATTTATTGTCGTGCAAGTTTAAATTGCAAAAAAACAAAAACTACACATTCCTTTTGTGTGTTTGAAGATTGTCTGTCTATTAATGCTTCATGTTGCACACACCTACACACAATCACTGTCACTCACTTAGTCAGTCTTCGTTCATTCATTTACACTGTCAGTTATTTTAACAGACATACAAAAGTACAAGTTTGTCAAAAACGTTTCTGCAAATATGTAGTAGACATATTCATACAAGCAGATATTTCTGCCAAAGTTATTTCATCTCATTTGACTTGCTCTTTAAAGTACAAAATTATGCAACTTTTTTACGTTTTGTTATAACTTTAGTTTGACTTCCGTTTACTTTAAAAAGTATGTATGTATATGTGTATTGTATATGTTCAGTGATGCTAATGTAGCTTTTTTCCGAAAGGTACAGAACTATAAATTGAAAATACTGCTTGATAGGTGCGTGGTTTTGACAGCTGTTACTTTTTATTGTTTGCCATTTCGTCTTGAATAGTCTCGTTGCGTTCTTTTACGATCGGCATAATCGTCCATCACAGCATTTAGTTCGAGCAACCACGGATGGTTTTCCTGCCACTTTTACAGGACTACAAGAATCCTCAAAGACATTATAGAATGCAGTGAATATCGAAGAAGCTGTTGCTGCTGTAGTGCGTAGTATCGGGGAAGATCCAAATGAGTCCATTTGACATTGTGCTCAAGACTCGAAAATTTACTTCTACAATCATGCGAGTTAAAACCGCAGGACAATTTTTTCTGTAGCAATATGAAGTCTTTGGATATGTCACAAGCGATTGAAGCCTTGGATGAACACATTCACTGATGTACGGGAAAATTGGACTTATTGCTGGGACCTCCGAGCCAACTGAGGTGACGATATTCCGGAAATCATACTCATATAAATATCTAAAAATATCGAATATGTCTTCTTTCAATTTAAAACTTCTTATCTGCAAAAGGCAGAACAACTTTCGTTTTTTTATTTTTTATAACTTTGCTATTTATTGGGCGATACAGGAGTTAGGACGTGATTCTCGTAACAAAATTAATCGACATTTTTACAGTTATAAATTTAGTTTTGTTTTGATTTCTTTGTATTTAAAAGCAGGGTACGAAAATAAACGAAAAAATTTTTTTGATTTTGTGTTGTTTTGTTGTTTAAAGTTAGTGAAACAATAACAACACAAAGGCAATGAGAACGATTGCTCAATTTTTTTGCTTTCTTTTTGTATATGAGCACAAACCAGAGAACACAGCCGATCGGCTGACAGCCGCCTAACAGCCGCCACCGGCCACAAACAGTACATAATTTAATCGTACGACGCTAGGAGAGAAAATAATGGAAAATATGTATATGGAAACGTTTTGAAATATTTGCAGAGAATTTGACATCATCATATAATATAATTTTATTGCATTGTTATTTCACACATGAAATTTGTTTTATATAACTAAGCAGCGAAGCTAAAACCGCGTATATTAAGACACCTCTCTTCTTTTTTTTTTATTAATTAGGCACGAAAGAGGTTCAATGCAATTTGGACAAACCATTTTGTATGAGGGAAATGTTTTTGTTCTTACTGCTAGAGATCCAAGTTTTCATTAGCTACCATAAAAGTTGGACTCATTACAAAAAAACATGAAAAAATTATGTTCTGATAAAAAAAATTGTAGAGAAATATGTATATGTATGTTTAAGTGCTTCACTGTTGCACAAGAAAGATGCCAAAACATATATTATACAGTTGCTGCTAAAAGTACAACTCTGATCACACAGAAAATGTTACCTTATAAGAGTTTTAAAAATATTAACGATTCGAACAGAATTGTCAAAAAATCTCTCGCATTTATGCTGTTTTTATATAAATATTGTGGAGTGTTAGCATGTACAATTTTTGCCCGGTCCAATGCCTATTTGAAAAGTAAATAGTTACTAATGACTTTAATCAATTATTACTGTCAGAGTGAGAACTAAAATAACTGTCGAGACTGTATTATAACCAGCGTGACCATATTAGCTTATTTTGAGCTAAATTTAGCTTATTTTTTTGGGATTTAGCTGCAAAATTTCCATTTAGCTCTTAGCTTATTTTTTTTAGCTTTTTTAAAAACTCATTTAGCTTTTTTAGTCGTTTTTTTTAAATCTAAATTGCATGTTCTCAAAAAATATGTTAAAGCCATAAAAAAGTTATAATGACAAAAATTAAAAATTTTAAGAAATCCCAAGCGTACTGACTAAATGTCTGAACCGATTTTCTTCAATTATAGGCGAGATCAAGTCACTTTTCAAACGACAAAAACAAAATTAAAATCGGTCTAGCCGTTTGGGAGATACCTCGTCAAAGACACACAGATTCAACTAAATATATCTAGAAAAGATGTGATATCTTGTGAACATCTGGACATATTCTTCAAACAAAGCTAAGAAGACTCTCGGTCAAGTCACGTTGCGAACAAAAAATAAACTAATTCAAAATCGATGCAGCAATTTGGTCTGTACGTGGACTCGTACAGGTGCACAAATGTACAGATACACACTACAAACTTATAACACCCATTTTTGACGAAGGAAGGTTGAAAATTATAATTTGTTAACATTCAAAAATATAAAATTTTTTCATTGAAAAAATAATTTAAAAATACAAAATGTAAATTGCGCATTTATAAGAGAAATGACAAACTTAAAAATAGGTGACATTGATTGCAATTTTGGAATTACAATTGTAAAAGTTAAACTAATATTGCCTATAAGACTTTTAAAGATTGTCTTTGAGCTGACTTCAACTTGTATTCAGCGGCATGAATTTACTTAAAACAAAAATTAGGAAATAGGCTTTCTCTTAATAAGACTAATTAATTTAAAAAAAGGTTTCGTATTTTAGCATAAATGTTTTTAAATTTTTTGAAAGTTTTTGTCTTATTTTTCACAAAACCCAAATATAATAATGAATAAATAATTTAATTAAAAATTATTCAATATTTTTATTTCAAATAATAGAAAAATATGTTTTTGTATGTACATATATATTTAACGTTATTTTAGCAATAAGAAACTATTGCAACGTGGAAGAAGCCGAAAAAAGTTTAGCTTTATTTTATGGCTTAAAATTTTAATTTTTAGCTTATTTTAGCTCTTTTTGAAACGTGATTTAGCTTAATGTTATTTTAAAATCTGGTCACACTGATTATAACATCACCCTGTAGCAGCGCTATCAAGTTGGGTTTGACATTGCAACAGCATTGCCACGACTATGACAGCAACTACTATCGCGTGAATGGTATTAATCATGGTACAATTAATTAGGTACTACCAGTAGTGTAATTTTTTTTATGTGTTTTAAGAACACACACTCTGCTCTACTCTCATACACAGTCGCACACAGTTTATGCAAAATTTGATAAATTTCTGTTTTGAATGAATTTTATAAGCTGCCTTGGTCTTTATAATTGATTTTTTTTATTTAAAAGAGAGATATATATTTGTTGCAAATATTTTTAATAATTTCTCCAAAATATAATGGCTATGAATTGATGGCGGAATATCAATTTTATCTGTAACAATATGGAATAATAGCTTAAGTTGGCTTAAGTAAATCAGTGCTTTTCTTAAGTGTTAATGCTACCACTAAGAGATTAAAAGGCTCTACTTTCGTGTTATCCTTTCTTTCCAAATGTAGCATTTCAACTAATGCAAATTGCAACTGGAACATAATACAGCATAATAAAGCTACTATTCCATATTGTCACAGATATAGTTTCTGATAACTGTGATAATGCCATTTACTGCAGCTTGCTTCATTTCCTGGCTATCAATATAATATAATGTGAGTCAACTGTCATTACAGTTACCCCGTATGGTATGGGGGTGCTGCTTTTGAAAAGTTAGCATCACTGTATGTGCTTATGATTTGAAGCTTTTCTCTCATTCCGTGTAGTGCTTCTTCAACTTTCACATCTTTAGTTCCTTTTATTTTGTTAATTGATATTCTAGCGTTTTTTTTATCTGCTTGTAAAAAATTTATGGATTTTTTATTTTCTCTGACAAAAACACAGTGGTCCAATATTTACTTAAAATATAGTAGAAATTAGTAATTCAACTAGGGTCTTTTCAAAACTGTCGTAAAAATAAAATGCTTTATATATAAAGGAGGTTTTTGAATTAGCTATGCAACTGGTTGGTTGAAGCTTAGGAAAAAAAATCAAATTTGTTTTGGATACGA
The DNA here is from genome assembly GCA_949987645.1 of Tachina grossa. Lineage (NCBI taxonomy): Eukaryota > Metazoa > Arthropoda > Insecta > Diptera > Tachinidae > Tachina > Tachina grossa. The sequence continues at coordinate 223,746,347 of OX465274.1, forward strand.
AATCCTGATAATTTTGATAAAAATTTCAATTGAAATCCACAAGACTTCGTGCAGATATAAATGTCCTATTATGAATTTCATTCAATATCAATGTTAGTTCCTGTCCAGACTTGCAATTTTTGTTGTGTACCCCTCACATTTTCATGTGCTCTGCAATTCTCTTTTGATTTGAAATTCGTAATTGTTAATTTCAAATTGTAAGTTGTATTTGACGTTTTTTATAATTTTATTTCTTCAGTTGTATGAAAAACAAATAAATTCAGTGAAGTGCGACTTTGACCCGCGCACGAAGGGTTCCGTACGGACACTAGATATGTAATTTAATACGAACTTTAGCCTATATAATAAATAGTTCTGGGTTTTTTTTCTTTTTGGGTTTTTTCGGCTATGTCGTTTTTTTTGCATTTTTTCGGTGTTTGGCGCTTTTTTAAATTTGACACTTTTTTCCCCCGTTTTGTCGATTTTTTTGGTTTTTGGAAATTTTTCATTTTGGCGATTTTTTTTTCATTTGAGCGATTTTTTTCATTTTAGCGATTTTCTTCATTTTGGCGATTTTTTTTCATATAGGCAATTTTTTAGTTTCGGTGTTTGTTCGCGTTTTGGCAATTTTGTTCGGTTTTTGGCGTTTTTTCAGTTTAGCGATTTTTTTTTCATTTTGGCGATTTTTTTCATTTTGGCGATTTTTTTTCATTCAGGCGATTTTTTTTAGTTTTGGCGTCTTTTTCGCGTTTTAGCGGTTTTTTCGCTTTTCGGTGTTTATTTTTCATTTTGGCGATTTTTTTCAATTTGGCGATTTTTTTCATTTGGGCGAAATAAGTGGGAGAGTGTTGTTGTTTACACTGAAATATAAAAAAAACTGTTTTAAAAAATACTAGTGTCTGAAACGGGACACACAAATTTGTTACAACCTTCTATATAATTAGTTCTACTAATTAAGAAAAAAAAAAATTATATATATTTTGTGTAAAGCTACTAAGAAAAATATATTTTATCCATTTCTGTTACAATTACACGGAATTGAGAAAATAATTTATTTTATTTGGCTTATGTTATATAATTGATTTTGGACCATTCTGCATGCAGTATCCTTATGCTTACTGTTTTATTTAATTCCAGTAAAAAAAGACACTCCAAAGAAGTCATGAAAATGTAGAGTTTGCAGTCTGGAAGTAGTTCAAATTTCGATCCGATCTAATGATTTTTACATAGGGTTGTCATTGCAAGAAGTTCTCTTTTTCGATGCCTAGTCACCGAATTAGAAGCGATTTTAAGAAAACTTTCCTTTTTTGCGTTCTATGGTAATATTTTCATCTAGGAAAAACTTTAAAAAGTTACATATTTTAACAATTCGTTTCTCTTTATACGAATTTAAACGCGAAACAGTGTTTTCATGTAAATTTAAGCAAATAACTTCTAAATTTTAGGCCAAAATTAGTTCATAAATTTTTTTCAAAAAATCGATTTTTTTAACATTTTGGTGAGTATTTACTAAAACTATAGAAAAACTGCAAGGTTCTGTGTGATTAAAATTAACTTTTACTTGGTTTTCTGCTAACTATCGGCATATTAAAAATGTCGATTTTTTGGAAGCAATGAAAATGTGGTTCCTTCAGAATGACTTCCATTTTTTTTACTGGGATGCTAATGCTGCTGTTGTTGCCTTTGAAAATGAAACAACTATAATGTATATTTTAAGAGGCACAAACTAGTGACCACAATCATCAGGGAGAATGAACACAAAGCCACACATATACACGAACACATACATTATGCTAAATATGAAATGGAACTTACATTTATTTGAAAGAAAGAAAAAAAATGTAAATAATAAAAGAATTTATGCAAAGCAATAGAAGACAAAAACTAGAAGAAATAACTAGACTGAATACCAGAAGAGATCTCTGTTTTGCAAAAACGACAAAAAAGTAGCAATAACTTTCAGATATACACACATACATACATGCATATGGAAATCTATATACATATTTACATATGCATGTATGTATAAATGTACATATCGATGGTCTCAAGTAGAAAGGTTCTAACTCGTATTTTTTACGAAATTAAGTTTTTCAGTCGGTCTGTCCCACGATGTCACCAGAAATAGTTTGATCGACAACTTGTATTGCAACCAACAATAACATTAGAAATTTTTTTTTATTGTTTTCAATACAACCCAGCGGTAAATTAAGCGAAGTACTTCGATAATAATCACTGACGTCTGTATGACATCGTAAGCGAGCAATTTAAGTACTTGCATTTTAATGTACGCACTCAAAATATTATGTAGGTAAATTGTTAGGGAAAATAAATGAAATTGAGTGCGTGTAATCTGACATATCATGTGTTACTAATAACTTCGATTACTACGTAAGCAGGGATTCATTTATTGATTAAAACAAACAGTTTGTTATAAAACAAAAATAAAATACTGGTCTACTTTTAGGCTAAATTTTTATCATGCTCCCTTACAACTCCGCTGTCGATGTAAGTGCAATGATAGTGACACGTACTGACATCGTGGCTTACTTTGTAAGCGAGAGCGCACCACTTACGCGTCCTATGACACTTTTATGTTAAATCTAAATAGCAAAATAAGCGAACGAATCTCCACTGACTACTACTAAGTATTACTGATATCATCGATTACGTAATGTATATTTTTACCACTGGGAAGTTGACGATCGAACGATTTCTGGTGAGTGCCGAGTGATTCCAATACATTTCATACAAAACCACCTCATCACAAATTTTTTTTTTGCAATAGTGTAAAAACGGTGTACAGTTTCTATTAAGTTTTCACCTTCTCCTGTAAAGTTACAATTATTTGAGTTAGGACCCTCCTACTTGTGACCAACGATATGTTCATTTGGTCTTGATATTTTCTGTCTTATTGTGTTGCTTCGAACGATTTGTGGGAAAATGTTTCATGATTCTTGTGTATTTGTGTACTTAGTAAAATTGACTAAGTGCTTGTGTGCGTGCGTGTGTATGCAGCTTGGACTGAAGAGTCCTTGATTATATGACATTTCTCTTTTATTTTATTTTAATAAGTTACACACAGTGGCACAAAGTGGTATAACTTCAGTGACTATATCGCAATCTATTTTGGCAAAATGTGATTGAAGTTTTCAACATTTTAGAAAGTTTGTGGCTGCTTTCGGTTATTAGGTTGCTGTAGGTTCTATTTGCTTCGAGATGTAATGTTGAAATTTTTCTTCAGGTAAAGAAAGTATTAAGAAAGAGTTTTTTTAACTCCAAAATTTAGATTTTTTGATATTGTTGGTCACATACATTTTGTTTCAAAAAATTATTAATTAATTTACTCCCTGTTTCTACAACCGAGACGGTCAACATGACTAGAAAATTTATATGAAAAGCACTAATTTTTTTTTAGTAATTTTCATACAAAATTTCCTGACGAGTCGCCTGCCTGGTTTGTAGAAACAGGTGGTTAGTTTAAAATAATGTGAAGTGAAATAATTGATAAATAATTTTTTTTGTTATTTCGACTTAGACCAATTTAGTAATTATAACTTTTTTTCATACGGAATTTCCCAGGAAAAAATTTCGAGAATCCCGCACATTTTGCGGAAAAAAATTCCTGGGAAATTTATTTGGGAATTCTCGGGATGATGTGTGTCGTTATTCGTTTTATGAATGCGGTGGTGCAATAATAAGATGACGACAGTAGTAGATTTTGTGAATTAATTTTTTTTAAAGAAATTGAAATGTAATTTATGTATTTAGTGGCCTTATTCGCCACATTAGCAAAATTCATGAAATTGGAATGGAAGCCCCAAAATCAAAAAATTAAATCATAAAACTGGTCACAAATTATGGGTTTTCTGTAAGGGTTATTACTAAATCACATTTATTTTCGAACCTTGGAAAATAAGAAGCCAAAAACGGAACAAGACATTCAATATTTAGTTCTGGTGCAATTCATACAAGTAAAAACAGAAATGTGTGAGGAAATAAAAGATTTGTTCGGTAAAAACAAAAAAATTTTTCCCGCTTTCTTTTAAACAGTTGATGATTTCATATGCAGACGAGTTGCATTATAGGATTTCTGATTAGGTTCTGAAAATCCAGTAAATACTAGATGATAATGTTTTCAATCAAGAATTAAGAGAATTAAAATTCTTAAAAGGCAATTATGATAAAACTGAACATGTAACGCTCTCTCGACTATAATTCAAAAGCCTTTTTAACCGAATTCAAGAGGCTATAGCACTTAATTGGTTGCATTGCATTGTAAGAAATTGGGCGGGGTTGCGCACATTAATTTTTTATTTGATGTTATGATATTCTACTTATTTGATTGTTGCGAAATCTAACAAACACCCTTGGTCCTTTTAATTGCACCATTTTAAGGTTAAAAAAATGGGCGGGGTTACTCATATTAAAATTTATCATTATATTTCACGTTGTTGGAGCTCTAAAGTAGACACAATCTTACATTTAAAAGAATAGGCGGAGTTACGCCCATTAAAATTTAATATTCTATTTTAAGTGGTTCTACTTTACCGATTTTTACAAAACTTAACACATACCCTGAGCTCTGAATACGCACAATCTTGCATTTGAAATATGGGCGCAGGCACACCCACAAAAATGTAATTTTATATTTTACGTATTTCTTCTTAACTAACAGATTTTCAAAATTGTTTTTTTTTTGAAAGAGTTTAATTCTATATTGGTCCTTTTTATTTTTTTCCAAAATGTTCCATCAGATCTTTGCATTGAAGTCGGTATTTTTTTTGGCAGAATTTTTTTAAATGAAATTAGAAATAGGCTGTCAAACGACGCTTTTCTGTACTGAAGTTCTCTACTTTCAAAGTAATTTTTTATAATATTTGTTATATATCATTGTGGCTGAGCGGTGGCGATGCTACTTTCTCTGTCTAGAGGTAATGGGTTCGATTCCCGCCATATACCCTGAGTGTTTTGAGCAGACAAGCTAATCGTTTCGCGGGTTCTGTTTGCTTAAAAAATAAAAAAACTTATTGAAATTTAATAATGATTTGGATTTACCTAAAAAAAATATATATAATATAATTTTATTTAAGACAAATTACATGTGATAATTATTAATGAACAAATAACACCAAAGTTAATTTTAAATATTCTGACAAACACGTAGTAGAATGGAACAACTAGCTGTTTTCGAAGGCCACAAACCCTTCAGCATCAGCGTTCTTTGTGTTTGGTCCAATGTGTGTGATGTCAGTTGATGTAGATTTCTGCTTTATAAACCCATTGTATCGTATGCTACCATGTGCATAATTAGTAAAAAAACAAATGACAATGGCAAGACTGTTGTAAATTTAGAGATGGTAAAATTCAGCATTCATTATAAAAAAGCTCTGTAATTCGAAACGAAAGGAAATGATTTCGTATTTAAATGTTATCAGCATACAAATTCGAAAGCATTTTCCTTCGTTTTGAATTACACTGTACCATCCCCACAAATTTAGATGATTTCGCAATAATATGCTAATGTCTTCTATCCCAATGTTCTTGATTCATTACAAGCTTATTGGCAACTCTAAGCAGGCTCATAAAATAATTATCCATTTAAAATTATTATAAGATCATATATTAAAATAATTATCAATTTAAAATTATTATAAAATCATATTTAAATTTTTTTTAGCATAATTCTCATTTATGTATTTAATAACCATAGTGTACATAAATTTCTAAAGCAGTGCAATTATCTTTATTTAAGTCATAAAACTTTAGTTGCTGCTTGCTTGGGCCTCTCCCCCAAAGATACTGTGCATAATTTTGTAAAAGAAAAAGTTAATTTCTTTTTATTAAATAACGTTTTATTTTCGTTGCCTTAAACGTTGAATTGCTTTTAATTGTGGTGAAAAAGGGAAAATTTAAACGAGAATTATGAGGGGAAGCATAAGATTTATTTGTAATTGTGTAAACCCAATTGTGTCCGCGAGTGTGCGTGTGTGTGTGTTACAGTACTTTCTATAAGCAGGACTTGCCTCTCTTTATACATATTCCTTAAGTAGTTTGAAGTGTGTGTATGTCTCATTTGTATTTTGAAATTGTAGGGGTTTCTCAACAACCAAAAAAAAGGAACTTAAGAAGAATTAAAAATTTTTTTGATAAAAATGTTGATGTTGGTGGGAGAAAAAAAACAAAAGACAAAATTATATAAAGCCAACTTGTGCGAGTTGTTGTCATCAACAATGACAAGAATGAAAAAAAAATTAATATAAAAAGAAAAACTTAGCAACAGTGTGAGTAGCAGTGGCTGCTACATTCAAACTTATAATTTCGCATACTCATGGATATTCTTATCCTTAGTCTGCAGGCTTTTAAGGATTTCAAAAAGTATAAGAAAACTAAATGTTCTTTCTGTTGTTATTCTTTTTTTGTCTTTGCTACAACAAGTGCTTTATTTTCTCAATTTTTGTTGTTGTTTTGCCTTGTTGCTAGTATTATATAGAAAGTGGTACATTGTTAGCAGCATCATGTAGCGAAAACCAAAGCCAAGTGATTGTGAGGAAAAAATTTAAGCTAAAAAAAATACTGTCTTAAATTTCTGTAAGTGATGCTGTTGCTGCTGCTGCCATAAATAAATGAAAGATTTGTATAGAATTCTAAAAATCATGCTGGTTTCCAGAAGCTGCAAACACAGAGCTCTAACTAAAGAAGAAGAAGAAAAAAGATATGTATTTAAAAATTATAAAAGAGAAAAATGGTTTTATATACATATATACATACATAAATTTACATATACATATATATAGGTATAATTAAAATGTTGTAAAATGTTTTATATATTTGTTCTATTTTCTAAGTACTTATGCATGTGCATTTAACTTTTACAAACTATATATTAAACTTAGGAGCTATAGTAAAAGCTTTTTGGTATGTGTCAAAAGTCATAGCCCATAAAGGGTTAAAGTCCATATGATTACAATTACTTATTTATGCATTATGGGATATACATATGTAGCTTCTCTCACACAAGTAATGTCTGGTAAAACAAATTGCAGCTAAATCATGTATAAGATGAATAAATGGACATAATTGAACTAAAAGAAGTACCAAAGTATAACAAAATTTGGGACAGCACGCAAGTTTTTGTGAAGCATTCAAATACAGGAATAAAACGTAAAAATTGCAAAAAGGATATTTGGGTACAATGGCGGTATTCGGTGTTTGATGCAAATGGTCTTGCGTAAGTGTAAATGCAAAATTTTGTAGCTTTTCTTTAAAATCCAATAAAAAGAAACTACACAAACGATCCAAAGAAAAGCTACGATATTTGCATTTACAAGACCATTTGCATTAAACATCGAATACCACCAATATATAGAAGATGCGAATGCAGGTGCAAATTAGGCTTTGCAATTCTAAAAGCAGATTTAATTTCAAACCAAAAATATTGCAAATGAGCTGACTGAAAAAAAGCTGAATCCTACCCAGCTAACATAGGCTGCTTCTTAGACGATTGTGTTTAAAATGCAACTCCTCAAACAATCTTCTTATTATGATTTGGCGAGTAATAATAACAAAATTTTTATATTTTTTTCTTAATAACAACTTTCTTACACATTTTATGAGATGATCGTCTTTTAATCTTGAAATGTTTAACATGCAACTGTTAAAAAAAATCTCTTAATTACTATTTAAAGAGTACGAAAACAAAAATATTACACTTTATTTATCTTTCTTCAAGCTTTTTTGGCAAAACTCGCCTTTTAATCTTGATATGTGTAATGGATGATGATTAAAAATTTTTGGCTATTATTTTTATTTATATGCAAGTTATTTATTTATTGATTTAAAACATGCTTTGCAAAGTGAATGCACTATCAATTCCCTCATAGACAGCAGCGGCGTGGTTGAAAATGAAAACGCAAATATGTACAGTTATTCGAGGTACAAAACTCTCGACGGCCAAGCAACAAAAACAATCCTACGCACATTTAAAAATAATTTCGATGACGCGAAAGCTGGAGCCAAATTATGGCAGTCGATATTGAATGAAATCACAAAATATTTCGGTAGAGTTTATTGAGAAATATTTTCAAATTTCGATCGATATCGAATGCCGTAATTTGCACAGTGCTGTTCAGCCTATAGCTGCCTTAGAGTCCATTCTTCGTCTTAATGATGATGATTTTTCTTTTAATAAAACGTTAAAATTGAAAGAAAAAACTAATACAGGCGAATCTCGGTATAACGAATCTCGCTTTAACGAAAGTCCGATATAAAGAACGTTCAAATTTCTTGTTATTTTATTAACAACCTTATATAGCGAATACTATCCTAATTTTGCACTGGATATAACAAATGATAAAGAAGAAATGGCAAAATGTAAAACACAAACTAGCAAGGAATATATTTCTAACATTTAGTTCTGCTTTATATAGCGAATATTTTGAAAAATGTGTGCTCTGTATATCGAACGGCAAAAAAATATTAAACGAAATCTATCGCAGCAAATGTAAATGCAAAAAAAGTGTGGTACGTTAGTTTTTATTTGCTAGCTTATTTGAAAACAAATTGCTGTCATTATGTTTATTGTATTATATCATGTCCACAATAATACAAATTAAAATAAAACTAAAAAAAAAATTTGTGATTCAACGAATTTTTTGGTATAACGAATGGGGCTGAAATTATAACGTTCGTTATACTGGGAATTGTTTGTATTTAAAAAGTGATGTGCTTTTTTAGTTAATTTAATTATTATTGTTAGAATTTCATTTGTTTCTACATTCATGATTTCGTATCATTTTGTAAGCCAAATTACATGTGATAATTATTAATGAAGTGATTTTGTTGACAATTAAAAAAAATTAAATTTAAACTAGTAATCCCCTTTCCATATGTATATTTGTAAAATCCAATTAAATTTTTTAACTAGTTTGACAGTTCTGCATCTATTGTGAAATTAATTTACTATTCAAAAAGCTGTGGAACCCAAAATCTATTGTGAATTTTAAGCAAAATCACGCTCCGTTTGTAATCGCATGTCATGATGCTACTACGTTCATACGATTGACGTAATTATATTTTGTATAATTGTCGATACGATCATGGATTTGACGATTCGAGGCACATTTCTACAGGCAGTTGACTCGTCTACAAAATTTGTATGAAAAAATAACGTGCTTTTCTTATAATTTTTCTCCTCAAGTCGATCGTCTGGGTTATAGCAACAGGGGGTAATAAAAAAACTGCAGGTGGTTTCAATTGTTTTTTAAGATGAAAGATGAAAATTAAAAAATAATGTTGATATCGCATAGAATGATCCTTTTGCGACTCTCTATATGATTCATATAATAATTACATAGCTGTGCATTTCACGAGTCTCATAGAATTCTTGACAATCTTTCTGAAACATTCATTAGATAATATCTAAGCACATGTCGCTCATTTATTCAAACAACGTCATAACTCAACAAAAAACTATTTCGCCAGAAAACAAGTTTAAAGTTTTCAATTAACACACAACTCAATGGAAAAAAATCTATTTTGCTTTCAAAAGTTGAGTAAACAAGATATTTGTATGAAAATTTTACATAATATGAAGAACGATATGGGGATTCATTCTGCATCATAAACTTAAAAATTAATTTTTTTTAGTTATGACGTTGTTTTAGTAAATGAGCGATGAGATCAATATACGCGTTTTTGCTGTTTCTTGTATAAAAGTTTCTGTCGTGCGGAGAATCTTCTACAAATAAAAACTGGGATCGTGGACGATAAAAAACAATCTTCATGAGACTCCCAGCCGACTCTTCTATGATTGAAAATGATAGCTGGGTATATATGAAAATGTGCATTGCATCATTATATGTTTGCGGTAATTATAATATGATTTAAACTTATGTTGGTTAAAATATCTTAATCTTAATTTAAATGAGGGAAAGTTCTTTGGCCTCACTTCCCTATGGTGCACTTGCAGAACATCATGCGCTAAGTGACGGAGCACTGGTATTTTGGAGCTCACGCCATACGTACTGGGTCTGCATTTTAATGATTACTGCTGCAGCTGTAATGACGAAGAATAAGAAGGAAATATTATGCATCTTCTGCACCTACGGCGCTCTCTGGAGGATAATCGCCTTTGCTTTTTGGGAAAAAGATCTTTCAGTAGAATTAGCGGGATATCATAAATGGGACTCATAAATATAAGATCCCATAATAGTAGCAGTGGGTGATTTTCTCACTGACTTGCCAAATGTCATTTAATTTATAAAACGGATCTCTATGCTTCTATTTATTTCTATTCTTACCTCTATCTCTTTTCTACTCTACATAGTTGAACTCTTTTACTTAAGCCTACCATTCTCTCTTCTACTCATCCCTATCTGTTTTCTTCGCTTTTCATAGCTATCACAAAGGGATTATACACCTGGACCTAAGTCGGCCAGAGTCCTTTCTTCCTACACAGTAATCTAACCTACGCTACTATGTACATAGTATGTATATATGTATGTTAGCTGCAAGTTACACATGCTTGCAGATAAGTACTTCATTCGAATACATTTTGAAACACGTAAAAAAATATACTTAAATAAATTAAAATAGAACTCAAACAGATTAAAAATAAAATGTGTTTTTCTCCAAATTCTTAAATCAAACAAATTATTCAAAAGTTGATGGACATGATAGGCAAAAGTACATTTTCTCAATTGTACTGGTACTTTTTTTTGTGTGATGTATATTAAATTTACATCCCCTGTGTACAATTGTTACAGCTTGAAACTTCATACTTGCAGACACTTGTATGAATGAAATTTGTGTTTCCTGATGTTTTTGTTGTTGCTGCTTTTGTTATTGCTGTTGTTGCTATTTCATTGAAGAAAAAGATATTGAATTTTTAATAGGGGAAGGACGGAAGGAAGAAAGACAAGAAAAAGATGAAGAATGAATGTCATGTAGTCTAGAAATATCCAGGGGGTTGTAAAAAATCTTTTATTAAAGAAGGTAAAGGCCTTATATGAGTTGTTATGCTATTGTTGGATTGTGTGTATGTGGTGCGTGTGTGCGTATGTTGGAGTATGTATGTATGCGCTTTTACTTTTTATTGTATTTTCATAACAAGTAATAATAATCCTTATGCATATGTGTCGTAAAAGTCAAACTAATCACAACACATTAAGCCAAACACATACCGACAAATATTTACAAGTATCGGTTGATTTTGTTATTGTTGTTGTGTTGTATAAAAATTCTGGTTTAAAGGCCGAGGCACAACGAATCCATCGCATGTTAAGCTGACATTAACGGAACGACGGAAGTGATTGACACTAAAGGCTCAGTTAGCCGACTGTAATGTAAAGTACCTGCAACAGTAAGAAACAGCTGATCGATTTTGTTATGCGAAAAGTAATGAAAATTGTTATAGAGACGTAATGTAACGTAACCTGCTTTTCATATAAAAATATCGAACAGCTGTTTTCTACGTTAGAGTTACATTACATTACAGTCGGCTAAAGGCTCAGTTAGCCGACTGTAATGTAATGTAACTGTAACGTAGAAAACAGCTGATCGATATTTTTATATGAAAAGTAGGTTACGTTACATTACATCTCTATAATCATTTTCATTACTTTTCACATACCAATATCGATCAGCTGTTTACTACTGCTGCAGTTACTTTACATTACAGTCGGCTAACTGAGCCTTAAGAGTACTTTGTTGAGCTTCAAAAGGTTTGTTCTTCATTTTACTTATTAAACTTGAGTTTTTTTTATTTATTTAATTTATTTTTTTATTTTTCAAAACATACCAAAAAACCAACTAATAGCTGTCAAACAACGCAAAGTACAATAAAAGTTGCCCAACTTTAGTAAGATACTAGCTAAATTAACATACGAGTATTTAAATATTATTACATTCAAACCCCATACACATTGCATATGGCAGTAGAGATGAGCAAAAAATATCGATATATAGAAATATCGATATTTGCGAAAATAAATATCGATATATATCGCCGATATTTCAAAAACCGATATATCGATACATTGATTCTTATTTACGGGTTTCGATACTTTTAAGAGCTCTATAAATGTTAACCGTGTTTTAACTCTGCGATATTGGCATCACTGCTAGTGATGCGAAGAAAATAAGAGGAATTTCATAATAACAGCCAAGGCGCATCTATAAGGTGACCCCACTAAGCCAGGTGACTTTTATTTCTTTTATTTGTTAACTAAATGCCAAATTTGGTTTGTGTGGGTATAAGCATAAGGTAGCGTCTATACCTGATATAATATCAAATATATTTCTATCAGAAATCATCAAATTTCATAGCAGAGCGAATTATATTACGTTTGGACTTCAATATTAGTATCATATTAATATTATATCAGTTATTATAATATTGTTTTCATAATATACATTTAGAAAACAATATTATGATATCATCTGTCAAAAAATGTACACATACATATATATATATATACGTGAAGAGAATTTTTTGTATTAAACTGAAAATTAATATCTTTTGATAAAAAAAGCGGAACTGTTTTAATTATATACGATGTATTATGGAAATACCAAAATTTTAATGAAACACACATTAGTATTACAATAAACGAAGATGTTTACTGAACGGCTGCCTGATATTTATGAAATCTTATGATATTTACAATAGTACGTTTTCCCCTAGATAGATATTAATATCAATATTAAAATATTTTTCTTCTTATTCTGCCGACGTTCTCTCTCATATTATATCAGAGTTAACATCAGGTATAGACGCTATGTAAAGGCAGAATAATTTTTAACTTTCTGTATTGTTACGGATCCGCTGACTCCATTTTTTATTTATAAAGGGTGTCCCAACAAGAACGCAAGATTTAAATTTGGCGCCATTCGAAGTGTCATTGTTTGACATTTGACCAATTGTCATTGTTTGCTAGTAATAGAAGGTACGAGGTTAGTAAAAATGGAGCACTAGACGAATGAACAACGCATTCTCATTGTGAAATTGTTTTACCAAAATGGTGAAAGTTTTGCGGCTACAGTTCGCAAATTTGCGATCAATTTGCGGTCATAATAATGCTCCAAAGGAGTCAAATGTAAAGACATTAATGGATAAATTTGCCGAAACTGGGTCTGTTAGTGATGTAAAGACAACAACGCGCCTTCGACCAGGTCGATCGACCGAAAATGTTGCAGCTGTACGTGATGATGTCGCTCAAACGCATGTCAAGCGCAAACAGTCAATGGTGTTCGGTATCGTGAAATGATAACCAGTTTTTTCGTGCCTAGAATTGAAGAAATGAATGTGGAGGGCATGTGGTTTCACCAAAACGGCGCCACATGTCATACAGCCAGAAAAACAATTCAATTGCTACATCAGTCATTTCCCGGTCGTGTTGTTTCGCGTTTTGGAGACCAGAATTGGCCACCTAGATCGTGCAATTTAACACTACTAGACTTTTTTCTTTGGGGTTTTCTGAAGTCGATGGTTTACGCGAATAAGCCGACGACGACTCAAGCCTTAAAAGAGGAAATTGGACGCTGCATTAATAAAATACCGCAGCATTTATGCAAAACGGCCATTGAAAATTCCATTAAGAGATCGCGTGTGCACCAGCAAAGCCGCGGCGGCCATCTGCCCGATTTGTTGTTCCACACATAACCTCATTTTGTCTACTTTACGATATAATAAAGTTTCACGATTTTTTTTAAATATCTGTGTTTTATTTAAAATTTAAATCTTGCGTTCTTGTTGGGACACCCTTTATAAATCGTTAGTTTATCTCTTTCGTTCTATTTTCTTTCGGTTCAAAATGTGAAAATCAAAAAACTGTTAAGTAGTTGAAGTTGACAGCATAAATAAAATAAAAACATTTCGAAATAAAAAGTGATTGTGCTTCATTTCATTTTTATCAGAAAAAACATAAAACTATATTGAAAGATAACAATGGACGATGCAATGCTCAACTCTTTAGTGGAAAACTGGGACCATTCTGGTCAGAAACAGCTGATAATTTATTACAGAAAAAGTAACTATTAAAATTTAGAAACAGAACGGCACAGCACAGAACGCCAACAGAAAGTAGCTTTAAGGAGCTACAGTTGCTTACGTATAACCTCACATACATAAGTAGTTCTTTTTTTTTATTCAATTTCTTAAGGTGACTAATTGTGCATTTGAAATTAATGCAGTTTTTCAGAAATTATCTTATAATACAAATTAAACATTCAAATGTATGGAAACATTTACTTCCTTTTTTATATCAATATCAATTTGGGATTTCTCCACTCATGGATTTCATTAAGTTTTAAGTTAGTTGTACGCGATTTCTTTATATATTGTTGTTTAATGGATGTCCAGTTGAACCACAGAATACACAGAAGTCAAGAAAGTGACAGGTAAAAAAAGCGTTGTAATTTTATTGCACTAGAAAGAAGAATCAAAACAAAAACGCTGAAAAAATTTGAGGGAAAACGCGTGACACTTCTGTATGTTTTGTGGTTGAACTTTGAAGTGTTTAAAACTGGGCATTCATTAAACAATTATTAACACCCTTATTTATAATAATTATAAAGTCTTTTTAAAGGCTTAAGGCTATGATACACTATTATTCAAAGTCAGGCGATCTACGAAAAAATACAATCCTGGTATGATGGAGTTTATGGAAATTTTCAAAAGATAATAACAATTCATCACACCAGGGTTGTATTTTTGTGAAGATCGCACGACTTTGCATGCTAGTGAGTCATGGCCTTTAATAAGCAAAATTGTTTGTGGAAATCTTTTTTAAAAGCCCTTTATAAAGTCTTCATAATTGTTTAAAATTTCGCTTAATCTTTTTTGGCGGTTATGACACGATATGTTAGGATGTGTATTTATTTTAGATTCGGAATTTTTTGGCAACATTTGTAGAGAAAAATATCGATATATCGAAATATCGATGCTTAAGAAAAATATACTTCGATACTGTTCAATAATATCTATACGATATATATCGATAATTTTTTTTTCATTTGCCCATCTCTATATGGCAGGTTTGTTTGTAAAAGTGCGAACAAGTGATTGCAAAAGTCAACAATGCATATTGTGTGTGTTAATTTTTGTGCCATAAAAACAGTAAAAAACAAAATAAATAAAATTCAAAAATATGACATGGCAAGGTAGGGTTAGACAAATACATGATAAAAAAAAAAATAAAAGGAAATATGGAAATAATAATTAGACAACATTCCCTAAAAGCTTTTAGTAAGAAAAAAAAAACGCTTGAGTGTTGGTTTGTGTATGTAATTCTAAAAGCAGAATTACCCGACTGTAAATGTAGAACTGTAAATGTAAATGTGTCAGCTGTTCGAATCTGTTGCATGAAAAGCTATCCTAAAGGCTCAGTTAGCCGACTGTAATGTAAAGTAACTGCAACAGTAAGAAACAGCTGATCGATTTTGTTATGTGAAAAGTAATGAAAATGGTTAGTCGGCTAACTGACCATTTAATGCTTACCTGACTGAAATGGCACGTAAATGTAACGTCTGAACCTGCAGAAAATAGAATTTCATGATGACGTTACGTGACATTTGTAGACAGTGATGGGATGTATGCATATTGAATGAGATTGTGGCACAATAGCCCAGATTTGGTACTTTTGTTTCTTTTAATAATTTAAGCTTTTGAGTGGTTAATTTTCATACGAACGTGGCATATTTAATAAATTTAGTTTTCTAAAAAACTTTTTTTTTGTTGATAAAATCTAACCAGAGTTTGCCAATCGTATGTGTTTATTTTTTGTTAATATACATACATACACATATGTATATCTACATATGTATGAATTTGTAAAATATACACACATATGTGCGTACAAACTCACATTCAAGCATACAACTATTTTTATTTAAAAATAATAACAATAAAAATAAAAATAGGTACCTATAATCCAAATAATTATAATGATAATAAAAATATAAATATTTTTTATAATTATAATACGTTGTAATGTAAGTATGTATGTATATACGGGTATGAAGCTGAAATTGTAATTTCACTAAATGTCAGTCATTAAAATGTTTGTAAGTATAAAATAATGATTTGATACAATTTAAATAATTTTGGTACTTTTTTCACACAATCAAAAATAATTTGAAGATGTGGAACTCTTATCAATGTTTCGAACAGCTGTTTTCCATTTTATTTGATTTTTTTATACTGATAAGCACCCAGCAAACAAAAAGTCCTCTATATATACATACATATGTATGTATTTTTGTTAAAAAATATAGATATGTATATTGTTTGTGAATAAAACTAAATTATTATGAGTACGTAAGAACATTAATAAGAAAAGGATAAAACGATAAAGTGAAAATTTGATTGAGGTGCTACTGCAAGCATACACATTCCTGAAAATTAAAGAGCTAAATACTTCGTCTTTCCGATGAAGTTGCTCAAAATCTGTTCTGGTAATGTACAATAACAAATATTACGGTTGAGCGTTACAGCTGCTATTAAAATTATTCACCCCTATCGTGAATAAAATGTGAAATTTTTGTTCCAATGAGATTTTCATTCCCCATGAAGGGAAATTTGCTATCGGAAACTTCATGGGAACGTTTTTTCCTGCTATCGATTCGTAGTGAATGTAAAAAACTGGAAAAAGATTTGTAAAGCTTAAAAATTAATTGAAAGTCTGATAAATTTATGTTTAATAGTAAGAAATATAAAATTTGTTTGTTTCAAATGCAATGTTTTTAATTGTAAAGTAGTGTTTTTAAATATTTTAGGTGCCGTGGAAAAAATTCTTAATTATACCATCGCCATAAAATTTACTGCATGTGAACCAAAGAGGTTCATATTCAATGAAAAACAAGGTGTTGTACGGAATTATTGTTTTTAATCGTGAACATTATTTAATAATATTGTTCTTAAAATATTTATTTATAACTTTTAATATATAATTGGAAGTTTAATAATGAAATTACGCGATGTATTGATTCAGTTTGCCTGCAAAAATAAAGTGAACAAAACCAAGGGAAAATTGAATAAATCCATGTGAAAAATATTATTCACGATGAGGGGAATCAAAAAAGGGAACAGATTTCTGGGGGAAAATTATTCATGATTGCAATTTGGGGAAAAGGGAAAATATTTCGAGGGAAAAACTGTTCACGATAGGGGTCATTATAATTGAGTTCATTTAAATAAAATAATAATAATAATTTTCAAAACCTCTAGGCGCATTTTCGTTCTAAAAGGTGTTATTTCAAAAACTCAATTAGTTTTTTCCAATAGGCTAAATCTTGGCATCAAAAGAAAGTAAATTAAAATAGTTTCAGCGAAATTATTAAAAAATCGTGGAATAATTAAAACATTATATTATTTACTTATAAGTTCTAATACATACATACATACTAGTGCGTATGTCCGTATACATATGTATGTAAATTTCAATCAAAATGAATTTCATCAATTTAAATATTATACATAAGTATATGAACTTTCGCGTTTGACTTCAAATAACTCGCAATTTAAAATCAAAAATGCGTGTTTGCTGGGCACAATGCAATTAGTGTGCACAAAGAAGTTTTTTTTTTGTGTCGAAAACACATTACACGTTTTTAAGTATTCTATAAGCGCTCAAACGTTTACATCTACATTACATTTACATTTACCTTACATCTACGATTTCTACAGTCGGGTAACGGAGCCTTAAAGCTACAAAGTTTATAACATATACTATATAAAATATAAATAAAACCATAATTTTTTACCAAACCAGAAACATGTTAGCAAATGTGTTAACATTTAATAAATCCAAACTTTTGCCATACTTTTCCAATATCACAACAAATAAATAGAACAATGAAGTTCATAAATAATGGTGTGTATACACTATTACATTATGTGACATCGCAATGGTGTGTACTAGTTGGAACATTTGTCATTTCCGATATATTTTATTGTGTGACATTATTATCCATATAAAACACATAATGTGAACATCTTTGCTCTCATTTTGAAAATGACAACAAGAAATGCCCGATGTGTATTCTGTAAGTGTGCGACAAGTCGAACGTTGCCGATAGCGTTGGTCAGGACTTATGTTTGCAAGTTTCAAAATAATTTCAAAGCCATAAGCATTTTCAAATGTTTTCTACTTTAAAAAGTGAAAATTTTTACAAAATAAAAGAAAGAATTTGTTGTATCCATTAAAAAAATTATAAAAGAAAAAAAAAGGATTATTAGTTTTGAAAAAGTGATTTAAATTTGTTTTAAAACGATTCCAGTTCAAGTAACTCGTTTCTGAAATTTGTGAGAAGTTCTCATATTGAAAAAAAAAATTAAATTATTTGTTTAGTTCTCCTATTTTACACTGGGTTATTCATGTAAAAACTGAAATTTGCAATGAATATATTTTTTTCATCTTGTATTTCACAAGTTGATAAAAATAACTTTCGACTCGAAAAGTTATCAGATTCGTTACAAAAACGATAGTACACAACAGTTGTGCTTAACTTACCAATCAGTTTTCTACCATGTGGCGTCTCTGAATAAAAAAGCGAGAGCAAAAAGAAGATAACAAAAATAAAACAAATAAAAACAGCTGACTTCAACAACCCACATCGAATTTCGTTAAAATATGTTGTGCTAGGAACACAATTGGGACGAACGATGAATTTTTCGGTGCGAACTTTCGTCATAAAAAATAAAACACATTTGTTCATATGAAAATGAACACAACACCGCCGTAGAACGAAATTCGTCGTGCGTGACGAACTCTGAGATAGATTTATTTCTATTTTGTACGCCAACGAATGACGAAAAAACAATATTCCCTCCCTCTCTCTTTACATATACAATAACCAGTGTGACCAGAATTTAAAATAAAATTAAGCCAAATCACGTATGTGTTAATATATTTTTAGAGAATACGCATTTTGGATTAAAAAAGGCTAAAAAAGCTAAATCCGTTTTTAAAAAGCTAAAAA
Source organism: Tachina grossa (assembly GCA_949987645.1). NCBI lineage: Eukaryota > Metazoa > Arthropoda > Insecta > Diptera > Tachinidae > Tachina > Tachina grossa. The sequence continues at coordinate 223,765,307 of OX465274.1, forward strand.
ATAAGCTAAGAGCTTATTGAAAAATTTACAGCTAAATCCAGAAAAAATAAACTAAACTTATCCAAAAATTAGCTAATATGGTCACACTGACAATAACCAACTCTATCAATTATAAGAGCTGAGTTCGCTGAGTAAATTCGTCGTTATTGTGCTTCACCCAACGAATTTACGCAGCGAATTCTTATCGACGAATTCGTCGACGTGGACTAAATTCGTCGTTCGTTCCAATTGTGTTTCTAGCATTACTGGAAAGCAAAGTCTATAACTTTTCGTTATGCTTATTATAGCGGTATGATTATTGCAATAAAAGTTACTAAATCACCCTATTGATATACATAGATACATTATTTATCGTTTAATTCCCTTGCTGGTGTTTGATATTTATGTCGTCTCCTCTTTTACTGTGAAACGTATTTATTTGTTTTTTCTATATGAATTATTACTCAAAGGCCTGTGACAACTAACAGTCAAGCTTGTTGGTTATAGAAAATGCCAAAATCGTCAAATCCTTATCTCCTGCATAATTGAAAATTGCCCAAAAGTTTTAATTTTTGAGATTTTTAATTAGCAACCCTTTTGAGTCAGCTTTTAAAGATGAAATCGTTTTTTTTATTTGCTTCTAAAATGGAATGTCATAAAATTATTTTGTAAACACGATGGACTAAGTTTTTTCTTTTTGCCTTTGAATTTTTAATGATTTAAATGAAAAATACCAAGTTTTCTTTCATTGGCTTGTTACTGTTGTGTTGCAAAATGTGTTGATAAGTTGAAATATTAAGAGTTGCTTTAAAGTTTTTCTTTTATAAAACTTTTGTCATTTGACATTGAATTAAACAGAATTTATTAGAAGTCTAAGTATACATACACACATGTTTTATAACTTATGGCAATAAATTTAAATTGATGTTAATTAAAAGGCAAGCAATAAAATAAAGTTATCTTATTTTATTTTTGGCAGAGATTTTGAACTTTTCAGGTTTAGCTAGTTCTAATTATTTCATTAAGCTTTTATCATTTTAAAATTCAAATAAAACAAAGTATGTGTAAGATGCAAATAAAAATTTGTACTCGTTGTAAAGGCCTATGATGTCATTGTGTCTGAAATAGAATATCGTGCAAATGTTATGTTCGCTCTGAGGGTTGACTTGTTCACATAGATATGGGAGTACTTAAGGAAACCTTATAAGAAAAAGTCTTACGAAGTCAAGTCTCATGATATAATTGGCCAGTTGACATCAAATCTACGTGAGATGATCAGTTCATGAGCTATGTGGCACGTAGTGTCGTTCTATTGAAATTACATATCGTTGGTGTTCATATCATCCAATTGTGACCATAAAAGTTGATAATAATCGATATATAGCACTCACCGTTGACTGTTATGGACTGGCCAATGTTGTTCGTAGAGAAGTATGGACCGATGATGCCTATAGCCTAAAATTCAGACCAAAAACTGAGTTTTTCGGCATTCTTGATCTCATGTAGATTGGTATCGTCACCAATTCCACAAGTTTATTCTTTGACATAATTATTCATGCATACATATGTGAATATGCTTTATCGCTGAAGATGATTTATTCGCAGAACGTTTACCGAACAGAAGATATATTTTAGTTAAAAAATTTTATTATTTGCATATTTTGTTTAAAGCTTTATCTAACCATGGGGATTTATCAAAATACACTGTATAAATGAGAAATGCTAACCGCTATCAACTTTCGAAATGCTCTATTGAAATTAGTTGGATATACAGATAGATAATTTTATGATTGTCAGTTCTCCCGTGAACTCCAACAATTTTACTAACTAAGCCTTTCTGTGGACGGACCGTACACCATTTTTCCAAGATTGAGAGAATGTTAATCACTAATTTTAGTGTTTTGTTAATGTTTTAACAGCGCTTTACATAAATCTGACTTAACATAATTAATATCTACAATGGAATTGGAAAGAAATCGACACGAAACATAGCACTTCATCCAATCCTATCGTACACTTGAAAATACTACTGCTTGACTAATGCTAATGAGTAAACATTAATGAGTTTGTGATATTGCAAAAGTGTGTACTACTGGCAACGTTTGTCATATCCTATATTTTTTGTTAAAAAAAAAACAAAAAATGCCGCTTCGCTCTTTCAATAGCAGTTATTTTCGCAATAAAATCTAACACACCACTGTGCTGCGTATGATTAATATTATTTCATTGCAGCTTAAATTTGTAACGTATACGTAATAAACAGCAATCTCGTTAATGTCATGAACAAAGACCAGTGTGACCGTATTAGCTTTTTAGGAGCTAAATTTAGCTTTATATTTTTACTTAGCTTGATTTGATTCAAAGCTTTTTTATTTTATTTTTTTTGGTATTTATTTAGATTTTTTTATAATTTCCTTTGCAAGAGATTAATTATGCGAGGGCTACTATTTATGTTTCGGGAAAAGCAAATATTAACAAATATTTTAAATGAAAATGGCTTTATTGTTTTTCTTTCTTTTTTTTCGTTCGTTCAAACCATTTGCCATTGCAGTTTTTCCATTCCTCTTAAGAAACCTCCAACGCATCAGTTGCTTCTGTGGAGCTCGTAAATCGTTGACCACACAGTTTACCTTTGATATTCGGGAACAAGAAGAAGTCATTGGGTGCCAAGACAGGACTGTACGCAGAATGAGTCACCAATTCGATGTTTTGACAACTCAAAAATTCATTTATTTGACTAGATGTGTGAGAATGAGCATTGTCATGATAAAGACTGATTCGTCTTCGGGGGTTTGTTTTACGAATTTCTCTGAAGATTTCCGGCAAAAAAATGGTCATGTAACGCTCAGAATTGACAGTTCTACGTTCACAAAAAAAAAAATTATTTGTAATATATGAACCAAATAATTAATTGATTTTGAACCTGCAACAAATTTTTGTAAAAACAATTAACGAAATTGTAAGTTAAGAGAAAATCTCAAAAATATTTTCAATTAAATATTTTAACAAATAGTTTTTTGAAATTTATTTATTCTTTCAGCATTTATTTTTGTTAAATTTCAAAGTTATTTCAATTAATGTTATTGTTATATTAACAATGCAAATTGTTGAATTTCCGTACACATTTTGAATATCATAATTGTTACATTAAAAATGTTTTTGTATACACAATCACAATACTCGAAACGATTTTATCCTTGTCTGCGAAAAACACTTAATGTCTTTGGGCGGAGTTGAACCGGCAACCTCAGGAATAATAAACTAACTTACTTACCTCTCAACTAAAGAGCAAACAATGAATACATACAAAACATGACTTTTTGTTTCTTCTACATGTGCGCATTCCGTTATGATATAATTTAACAAATAATTTTGTTGAGTAATTTAATTAACTAAAAAAAATTTTAATTTGTTATATCAACAATGATGATTGTTAATTTTTAAATAAAATATTAATAATTTGTCTTGTTGGTTGAATTTCGATGAAATTTTTTTCTGTGTTGTTCAAGTGGAAAAGTGGCCACATGACCCGTTCCGCCCAAGAAACTGGTGATCATTTGCTTCGCTGTGCTTCCTCCACGAACAACTGTTGTTGGACTTAGCTCGTCTTGGAATACCTACACGGTCGAATGTTGTTTTGTTTCCGGTTCATAAGCTTTTATCCATGATTCGTCACCTGTCAAGGTTTTATACACCTCTTTTGAAGCACCACGATTGAACTTTTTAATAATTTCCTTAAGCAACGATAATTTTTTTCTTACAACTAAGTGTTCATGCAAAATCGAATTTATTGAAGTGAAACTAATGTGTCACATGACGATCCTGCATTACCAGTCACGCACTACAGAATGTTTTGTAGCAGTGTAATAGAAGAAGGTGATAGAAGAGCATTACATGTATCGAAAAATGCGAAAATCTTGATTCCAAAAAAAAAAAAAAAATGAGCTAGGGCCCTTCTATATTAAGGTAACGATATGTATGTATGTGTATATGTTTGTGTTATTTAAGCTTTGAAAATTTTTGTTTATAAGCTAATAAAAAATTAGATCTAAGCTTTATTTTATAGCTTAATTTTTTTTAGTATTCTTAGAGCTACTATTTTAATTGTGCTTTAGCTTTATATTATTTTAAAAACTGTTCATACTGCCCACGAGTGCAAGTCTGCTGCTACTGATATCTGTTCCATAATGATATGCACCATAATGACAATTTATATTCCATAATTATTATTATGACTTCTTAAAAATGGAAAGCTTTTTATTAATTATTTTTCTCTCGTATTTAATTTTCATTCAAATTTTTTTTTTTTTTTGCTTTTAACAATTGTTGTTATATTTTGCTTTTCACTTTATGTAAAAGTTCAACGTTAAAACCAACAGAATTTTGTTAACAATTGTTATTTTTTTCCCGCTTCCTTTTTTTAATGCTTTCATTCATTTACTTTTGACAAAAAAAATTTTGCTACCACAAAAGGGTTGCTTGATTATATGAGATTTAATATCGTTTTTTCCCCTTTTTTTTGTAAATTGAAGGATTTAACAAAAGTCTTTACAACAAAAGCAGTGAAGTTGATTGTGTTAAATAAATGTAAATGATGGCACAACGAAAGTGGAAGAGCTAAAAGAGAAGCAATAAAGTAGAAGTTTTTTTTTGTAAATGTGGAGACTACAATGAGTAGATATGATGTTGTCGTTGGTGCTGTTGCTGGTGTTGTTGGTGCTGGTTAGTAGTTGCATACAATTACTTTTTGTATTGTTATACTTATGTACGTAGAGATGTACTACGAGTAAATATGTATATACGTATATGTGTTTGTTTTAAAGACGTACGTACATATAGTGTATGGAAGTAAAAGCAGTTGCTGTATTATTCTTGTTGCTAGTGGTCATGTAGTAGTTGTTTCATTAAATTTGAAAAAAAACACACACAAAAAGAACAACAATTGCAATACACAAACACACACACAATTGCATAAACTTATACAAAGTTACAGTTACAGTTTGATTTAAACCTCATTTGGTTTTAAATGTTTTTGGCCACAGGTGGTGTATGTGCCTGGATTAATTTCATTTAAAATTGTTCTGTTATGTTTTGTCTGTCGTTGAATTAAATTTTATAAACTCCATTAACACCATTTACATTATGTGACAGTTCTAACAATTTTAAAATGTTTTAGTTATTTAATACTCGTATTTCTTTGCACCCATTGGCCTCTGAGATGTTGCCATTAAACACCTTTAGACTTTTTTCTTTCAGACTATGTGAAAGATAAAGTCTTTGCCAATGGCCAAAAAATGGGTGCAAGATTTCAAAAATGGAATTATTGAAGTTATCAAACATAAAGATCCGCATTTGAGCGAAATGGTGATAGAAAATTTCTTGAAAAGAATAAGATGCTGCAAAAGATTTGCATGTTATTTTTTTTTTAATTGTTAATTTCATACCTTAACAATTAAATAAACCTTCAATAGTTTCCCTTAAGGCCGTGATACACTATCATAAAAAGCCGTGCGATCTACGAAAAATTATAATGCTGGTATGATGGAGTTTATGAAAATTTACAAAAGAGAATAACAATTCATCACACCAGGGTTGTATATTTTCGTAGATCGCACGACTTTGTATGATAGTGTATCACGACCTTTAAAAATACTCGTTATTTTACATATGGACATTTCCACGGAAAAGTTCACTTGCATTTCCGAACAATATAAATCGATTTTTCTCTAGAACTGCTGAAGGCCTACCCAAATACATTAAAGAGTAAAAAAAAACTTTCGTTTTCTTTGAAAAAGCAAGCATATTTGTTTGATGTCGCACGTGACAAAGAGTTGACATTCCTGTAGAAATGTCTATATTAAATTGAAACCTTTTAGTGGAAGTTTCGGCTACAGTGGGTGGTGTAACTTATTGACGTACAGCTGTTCAACGAAATTTTGTTTGGTTGGTTGTTACGAAAATTTGTTGAAATGTTATTATTACCATTATTCCACGTAATGGACATATTTTGGGCAATGTGACGCCTGGTGATTGTTGTTATTCTTTTAATACCTTCAGTTTATGTAATATACTGATAAAACTTCAGCAGTTAAAGGTCAACACCAGCAGTTCTTGAGAAAGTAACTAAAATTAGCATTGACAAAGACGTGGTGATCCTTTGTCAGAAATCATATTTAGAACCTAAATATCATAGACTTTCCTTCCACACAGAATAAAATTTTTACTTAATCAATTAATTTCAGATTAAATTAAATCTGACCAAATTAATAGACTAGTAACCTTAACGTTGCAAAAAGTTTTAATTTCTCATTATCCTTAAAAATTTATTTCGTATCAAACACGCCTTAAATGGGATCTGCTGCCCTTTGACACATACATACATAATGCTTTATATATTTTAAACATCAAATAAATACAACGTGACATTTTTTTATTTTCCTTATGGGAAACGGTGTAATATTATATTGTGCTGGCTGTTTTCCCTGAAAGAGGATATTCTTTGCTGGCAGCTAGTAGAATGTTGGCTGGCAGAAGAATGCTTGCCTTGAATGGCTGACTAAATGGTTGGTTGTTTCGTTGCATTTGAATATTAAAGCTGATGCTGCTAATACATTTTTTTCTGGCTATCTTTTGCTTTTATTCTTTTTTTTCAATCAAATGTGTAAAGTTGAAACTAAAATACAATAAAAATATACTTATAGTCGTATATACATAAAAAATAGTGAATGAATTTACCCTGAATGAATGGATAATAAAAATATATAAAATTGAAAAAATAAATACAGGGTGGGTCAAAAGAAACCAAGGGGTGTAAAAGTTTAATAACTTTTTTGTTTATTAATTTTTTTTTATTTTTTCTTTCAGATTATATAGACAACACTTGGAGAATTTATAATGGAGAGGTTCACAACTGAACAGAGAACCAGAACAATAGAATTTTATTATTTAAACCAGAGATCAATTATTTTAACGCAAAGAGCATATCGTCTACATTTTAACGTCAGAATTTTTCGCCCTCTGAAGCGATGATTCGTTGCTTAGTTAATCGTCATCACCAACATGGCAGCGTAAGAGATTTGCTCGAACCGGTAGACCACGTTTCAGTCGTACTGCGGAAAATATTGAACGAGTACAGCAAAGTGTTAACGAAGCACCAGAAACATCTGGCAGAAGGCGTTCTGCTCAGCTAGAAATGTCTCGTACGTCACTACGGCGCATTTTAAAAAAAGATTTACAGTTATACCCATATAAGGTGCAATTGGTCCAAGAATTAAAACCCGCAGATCATCGGCAACGTCTAAATTTTGCAGTTAAATTTCAAGAGTTGGCCAGAAATGAAATCAACTTTATTGAAAATTTTATTATGAGTGATGAAGCTCATTTTCATTTGAATGGCTTTGTTAATAAGCAGAACTGTAGGTCCTGGGGTTCTCAAAATCCAAGAGCCATTCATCAACACCAATTGCACCCCATCAGGTGTACAGTATGGTGTGGGATCACATCTGAAAATGTCATTGGGCCCTACTTCTTCGAGAATGAAGATGGAAGTGCTGTAACCGTAAATGGAGAGCGGTATCGGTTTATGATAGAAAATTTTTTACGTCCTGCTCTTGAAAACAGACCTGGTATGTGGTTTCAGCAGGACGGAGCCACTGCCCATACTGCCCGGGACACAATGGCACTTTTAAGTCAAATTTTTGGAGAGCGAATAATTTCTCGAAATTCGGAAATTATTTGGCCAGCGCGATCGCCAGATTTGACAGCACCCGACTATTTTCTTTGGGGTTTTTTGAAGGAGCGAGTGTATGTGAACAAGCCAGAGACAATCCTTGAACTCAAGGCAAACATTGTTGCAGAAATTCGAACGCTACAGCCACAAGTTTTGAAAAATGCTCTAAAAAGAGCCCATCAGTGCGAAGCTGAAAACGGTGGTCATTTAAGAGACATCATTTTTCATACTTAGTGTAAAAAAATTTCCATTTTGTATATTATATAATCTGAAAGAAAAAATAAAAAAAGTTAATAAACAAAAAAGTTATTAAACTTTTACACCCCTTGGTTTCTTTTGGCCCACCCTGTACTATGAAAAACAAGTAAGAGTGCTCTATTCAGTAAGGTCGAATAATGTCAACCTGTTTTTATAATATTGCAAAATCATAGCGAGTTCTTATTACTTGCATTTTTTTGCGAAGTTTCAGGGTTTCCGTAATTTTTTATTTCCAAGATATTTGTTGGAAATTGATTTCTTTTGAAAGTATCCCATTTATTGCTTACAGGGTTCACCTGCACAAAATCTAGCAGATTTCAATTAAACTTTTTTGTAAAATCTTTACTGTTTTTTTTGACATTGCTTACGATTTCTTATCCAAAACAAAACATTTTAATGCGTTTACAGATGAGTAAAAGCTAGTACTTACGAGATTTTGAACAATATAAAGTAGATTTGAAAATTTTCCTAAACTACAACCAAACAACTGGAATGTAGCTAATCAATCTTAGTACAAATTTGAAAAAACTCATAGTTGCATTACTAAGTTTTACTAGATTTTAAGTAGATTTTGACAAAATCTAGCGAATAAGTAGATTTTATTTTGTATGGAAAATGTACATGATTTTCCTTAAAATCTCATAAATACTAATTTTTTTTCAAACGTAAACGCTTTATTAGAGTCTTACGGCCGTATCCATAAAAAATTAATTTGAATTTAAAATTTGTATTGAAACTTTCCTTTAACGCACACTTCAAACTCAATGTTTTTTTTTTTGGATGCGGCAGTTATTTTTATAAATATGAGTTTTTTTTTGGTTTTACTGCCTGTTTTTTAAATAAAATAAGAGTTTTCGTTTGGGAAATGATATTGAGGCAAATTTTCGTGTCTTTTGAAAAACTACGCATAAAAGGATGGTATTGTATTGAAATGGTAACACGGTAACACGGTGTCATGGTAATACGGTACATTTTCAACGTTAAATTGCAATCTTCATCTGTCGTTTTAAAACGATACCTAATAGAGACCTGCGTAAACAGTCTTTAAATGTAAATATGCCATGATGTTTAAATGTATTCACGTCGCATGTATTATACTAAATCAATAATAAATGCTGCCGTACTAAAAGCGAAGCACGATGGATTTATTGGTGCACGTGTATATCAGTGTTAACAAGCGATGTCGCCAAGACAGCTTGTTTGTAACAAACACTCAAAAGAAGTACTGTTGATTAGTGCATGCTTGTTATTTTTCATATTGTTTGAGTGTGTGTGTAATATGTAGATGGTAAGCTATTATGTGATTAACCGCATACAACTCATGTTAATGCATGTGTGTGCCTTTGCATGTGCGCAGAAAAATAAAAGATCATACACACATACATGCATGACGTTTGTACACGCGCTCACGCGTAGAAATAAGCAACTATCACAAATTCTTCCGTTACGAAGTATTTTCTTCTTTACTCCTATACCTACAATACTGAAACAAATTTCTTGCAAACAGTGTTGTTAACGTTTGTTTTAGAAGATTTCGCTGTAGTTAAGCATTTGAAAAATCCCTCATGTCTTGAAAGTTCTTATAAGATGTCTTATGCAGGACACTAATACCTAAGCGAGAATAGGCCTGATTGAAAAAACATTGTTCGTGTTTTTATTATAAATTCCAAACAGAAAATTTGTATTTAATTAAGAAAAACAAAGTAAAGTAAGGCCCTCTTTTCACATCACAGACGGACAACTGAGTGGAAAATTTATACAAAAAGCGCTAGTTTTTTTGAGTGATTTTTTCACAAATTTTCTTCACGAAACAGAAATTTTATGAAACATTATATATTTGTTTTTTAATTAAAATTTTTTTTGTGAGATGGAATTTATTTGTATTGTTCAGTTTTGTTTGAATTTTTATGAATTTTTATTCAGGCAAAGATTTGCAAATCAGGCTTAAGCTCAGTATTTTTCTTTCAAATACTTTAACTTGAAATAAAAATGTTTTCCTACTGATAATTGCGCTTTTCTTGAAAAAGAAAACAAAAACCTATTTGTTATCTGTTTTTTTAGAACTTCAAATTGTAAGAAATAATATACAAAATTAAAACTTTAATATTTATGATTTAATTAGGCTAAAGTTTGTATCACTCTGTAAGGCAAATTATATGAACAAATAACACCAAAGTTAATTGTAAATATTGTGACAAATACTAGCAGAACGGAACAATTAGCTGTTTTCAAAGGTCGCAGCACCTTTATCATCAGATTTTTTTGTGTGTGATCCACTGTGTGTGGTGTTAGTTGATGATGTACGTTTCTGATTTATAACTCAGCTTTTCACTGCAAATGAAATATGTGAATTGTTTTGATTTCATCGTCTTTTAATTTTCCGAAAACTTTTTTGTAATGAAAGCTAAATTTTACCATCTCTAAATTTACAATAAACTTGCCATTGTCGTTTGTTAAATCATAATTATAGAAACAAATAAAGTTCGCTCAATAATAATTAAACTAACTAAATATTTTGAATTCTTGTATACATTTTTTATGGAATATTTTTAAAGCCTGGTAGCTTACTCAAAGCATATTTCTATAAAGTGTGTGCAAGTTTGTTTGCAAGTAATTGTGCAGACATGCAAGTAATATGATACCAAGTTTCAATGGCCGTCTTATTGTCTACCTTTCCAAGTGAAAGACTATATGACCAAGTTGTGTTCAAAACTACGTGGAAGCCAACTGTCTGGAAATAAATAAAACTTTATGTTGAGTTATAGAGAGAGCTGTCCTACAAAAGATTAAGTTGTTGAAGCTCCCCAAGATGTGTGAACATTTTTACAGGTATCGGTGTAAAAATAGGAGTGTCCTCATTTGTTTTTCTAAGACTGAGATTTTGTCTTTATAAACACCGGATGTAAGCGGCATTTTGTAAGAATTGGTTGGAAAGCGATACATATTTTTTATAAAATTATAGTAAACACGACCCCAAATACTTTTCTAAAATCGAGATTGTGTCATTACAAAAGTCCAAGGTGCGTGTTAGTTTTCATTTATTTCGGATAACATAAATTTTATTCTTAAGGCAAAGAAGATTTTCATACAAATTTTGATTAAAAAAACACTTGAATTGAATATGAATTACTTATAACAGAATTTTAAAAAAATACAACTGAGTAGGCAGCTTCTTTTTTTAAATCGTCAACAAAACTTCAAATATTGTAAAATATAAAGGGTGTCCCAATAAGAACGCAAGACTTAAATTTTAAATAAAACACAGATATTTAAAAAAAAATCGTGAAACTTTATTATATCGTAAAGTAGACAAAATAAGGTTATGTGTGGAACAACAAATCGGGCAGATGGCCGCCGCGGCTTTTCAATGGCCGTTTTGCATAAATGTTGCGGTATTTTATTAATGCAGCGTCCAATTTCCTCTTTTAAGGCTTGAGTCGTCGTCGGCTTATTCGCGTAAACCATCGACTTCAAAAAACCCCAAAGAAAAAAGTCTAGTGGTGTTAAATCGCATGATCTAGGTGGCCAATTCTGCTCTCCAAAACGCGAAACAACACGACCGGGAAATGACTGATGTAGCAATTGAATTGTTTCTCTGGCTGTATGACATGTGGCGCCGTCTTGTTGAAACCACATGCCCTCCACATTCATTTCTTATATTCTAGGCACGAAAAAACTGGTTATCATTTCACGATACCGAACACCATTGACTGTTTGCGCTTAACCTGCGTTTGAGCGACATCATCACATACAGCTGATACATTTTCGGTCGATCGACCAGGTCGAAGGCGCGTTGTTGTCTTTACATCACTAACAGACCCAGTTTCGGCAAATTTATCCATTAATGTCTTTACATTTGACTCTTTTGGAGCATTATTATGACCCCAAATTGATCTCAAATTTGCGAACTGTAGCCGCAAAACTTTCACCATTTTGGTAAAACAATTTCACAATGAGAATGCGTTGTTCATTCGTGTAGCGCTTCATTTTTACTAACCTCGTACCTTCTACTAGCAAACAATAAAAATTATTCCAATGTCAAACAATGACACTTCGAATGGCGCCAAATTTAAATCTTGCGTTCTTGTTGGGACACCCTTTATATAGAAGGTTTTAGTATTTGAATAATATCTCAATAATTTGCCTAGTAGTCTTAATTTTTAGGGTTCCGTACACCAAAGGTGAAAAGGAACCCTATTGTTTTCGCTACGCTGTCCGTCTGTCCGTCTGTCCGTCACACGGTATTTTCTCAGGAACCATAAGAGCTACGGACCTAAAATTTGGACAGAGTATGTAAAACCTTGGCCGCTACAACAACAAATACATGAGAATTAAAAATTAAAGGGTGTTCCAAAACGAGCAACGAAAAATATTAAAATCCCATGTAATATACATACAATTGTATGAACATATGTATATTGAAACTTGAAATTTGTAAAATTAGTGTATTTTTATACAGACTACAACAATTAACACTAAAATTAAAAAAAAATTAAATTAAAGGGTGGTTCATCAGTTAATACAATTATGACTATCTAATTTTGACAATTTGCTATATCTTGGAAACCGTAAGAGGCAAACACTTGAAATTTTCAAAAACGGTAAAACTAAAAAAAACCGAAAATTACAAAATCACCAAACCAAAAAAAAAAAAATCGCCAAAAATTAAAAAAAATCGCCAAAACGAAAAAAATCTCCAAAATTTAAAATAAAATTTCTAACACTAAAATAAATCGCCATATTCGAAAAAATTGCCAAAATGAAAAAAACGCCAAAATAAAAAAAAAACGCCAAAAATCTAAAAAAAATCGCCAAAACGCGAAAATGTCGCCAAAATTAAAAAAAATTTCAAATAAAAAAAATCGCAAAAATGAAAAAATCGCCAAAAATAAAAAAATCGCCAAAATGAAAAAACGCCAAAAACCGAAAAAAGTCGCCAAAACAAGAAAATAAAGTGTCAAAACTAAAAAAAGAGCCAAAACTTAAAAAAATCGCCAAAACCGAAAAAACGCCAAAACAAAAAAACCGAAAAGACCCCAAAAACGAAAAAAATGCCAAAACTATATATTATATAGGATGAAGTTTGTATTAAATTACATATCTAGTGTTCGTACGGAACCCTTCGTGCGCGAGTCAGAAACGCACTTTACTGAATTTATATTTTTTGCCACAGAAATATTTCTGAGCCTAAAATGTAACAAATATATTTGCTAAACATCAGAAGATTTTTAAAAATTGATATCAATACTTCCATATAAAATCCTGGGAGTGTTAATGTAAATTACAAATCGCATATTCAACTTATGCATACCTTCCACCTGTGAAGCAGGGTATGAAAAACATTTTGCTGTTGGTATTTCTTTTTTTCTTCTAACAACTTGTTTAAACATGTTTCAATTCATTTTATAAATAAAAAAATAGTAACAGTGTTTTATTTTAACATTACATTTGCAAATTTAAATAAATAATTGTTTAGTTTTTTTTGCTGTGGTTGCAATTTGTTGTTTAATTTCATTATAATACACCTTTTTTAATCGGCTTCTTGCCTGTGAAATGCATACATATGTACATATATATTTAGTGATTTATCTGCTTTGGTATCTTGTGCAAACATTTATTGTAAAATTATTTTGTATATTTTATTTTATTTTTTACTAATTGTATGTTTTTTTTTAGTAAATTGTTATTTAATGCATAATTAATTAATTGTTATTTTTTATTGTATCTTTGTATGTTTTATTAATTTTAAGTAGGAAGCTGGGAAATATATTTGTATATTTTTTATGTTCTAGAAAAAATGTAATTGAATTTAAACAGGCAGTAAAATAAATTAAGGAAAATTATGTAAAATTGTAAAATTTTTTGTTTATTATAGGATGCTAATGCTGGATTTTTATAAAAAGGAAATAAATTTTAATAATCAGACAGTAAAAATTTTTATTTTAAATTAAAATAAATAAATTATGAATTTGAAATCACTCGGCTGTTTTCGTCTTATTTCGAGAAATAAATATAGCCATAAGAAATTTAAATAAAAATTTTTCTTTATTAAGAAGTCTTATTAGCAGGCATAAGGAGTCTTTTTGCAAATGGAATTTTTTTTCCTTCACTCTGATAAAGGCAAGAGCAAAATATTTTATCTTTACGAAAAAATGAATTTCCGAAAAAAATGACAACGATTTGTCAGTGCATATTTTTATATAATTTACTCAAAATACATACTTTTGCATAAGTTGGTCATAAATGTATGTGTATGAATATTTCACATTTTGTAACAAATGTGTGCTTTGTGTTATATTTTTTAAAATATTAAAATTCCAAAAAAAATTGACCTCTTATTTATTATAATAATCTCTAATTTTATTGCACTTATGTCTCTGGCTATTATATTGAAAAAGTTTTTTTGAGATGAATGAGTAGACGGAATAAAAGGTAAATGCTTCTTGAATGTTCGTCACTGTGTTCATAGATGGCGTAATGTGTGCAAACTAGTAAAGCCAAATAGAAGAAACTGTATTAGTGCATAAAGATTGTTGCTTTACACACGTTACAATCTGTGCTATCGTTTCCTATTGGAAACCAACTTATCAAACCAAGTGCGTACACAATCTGGATAATTCACGCTATTGTTTCTAGGATTTTGGATAATTCTATTGACCGTTAGTTTGAATTTCAGAACTGCTGTGTAACGAGTTTTATGTTGGTAATACTGTATGTAAAGTTGTTTCTACCATGCATGTTTGTACTTTTAAGTGTGTGTGTGTGTATGGGTAAAACTCAGAAGGCCTTCTTGGTGAAGGCCTTATTAAAGGACTCTTTCGCATAAAATATATGATACACATTCCACACTCGCTTCTATGAGGAGGGAGAAAAGAAGGAGTAACATGTTTTTTTTTGTTTTTTGTTTACCAAAGCAAAAACAAAATCTATTAGATTGAAGGCCTTCCAGAGTCTCTGGCGAAAGAAGCAAGAACAGAAGACCTGATCCGCAATGACAACGCGTGTAAAAAAGATATGAGTATGGAATGGAGCGAGCAGGCCTTCTACATCCAAAAGAAGGCGTACAGGGGCCTTCTAGAAGGCATCCCTACTCCTTCTAGTTCCCGCTTGGTAGCTATACAACTGTTGTTGTTGCTTATCTGTCTGTATATGCATACGTGTGTGCATTTAATTATTTAGCTTAATAATTCTGGATAATTCTTTTTGTTTAGTCCCTATTTACACTATGCAAGTCTTACTGCTAAGCTGATTAGTTTATTAGGAGAGAAAGGCGGGGGGAAAAGAAACGTTGCTGTTCCCCTCGTCTCTCTCTCCCTGAAACTAATCAGCTTAGCAATAAGACTTACACAGTGTGATTTGGGACTTACCAAATGTTTTTTTATAAAAACATTTGCACCAGATTTGTTTGCGGCTATTTCCGTATAAATATACAAGGGTGTCCCAACAAGAACGCAAGATTTAAATTTTAAATAATACACAGATATTTAAAAAAAATCCTGAAACTTTATTATATGAGCTTATGTGTGGAATAACAAATCGGGCAGATGGCCGCCCCAGCTTTGCTGGCACACGCGATCTTTAAATTAAATTTTCAATGGCCGTTTTGCACAAATGCCGCGGTATTTCATTAATGCAGCGTCCAATTTCCTCTTTTAAGGCTTGAGTCGTCGTCGGCTTATTCGCGTAAACCATCGACTTCAAAAAACCCCAAAGAAAAAAGTCGAATGGTGTTAAATCGCATGATCTAGGTGGCCAATTCTGCTCTCCAAAACGCGAAACAACACGACCGGGAAATGACTGATGTAGCAATTGAATTGTTTCTCTGGCTGTATGACATGTGGCGCCGTCTTGTTGAAACCACATGCCCTCCACATTCATTTCTTATATTCTAGGCACGAAAAAACTGGTTATCATTTCACGATACCGAACACCATTGACTGTTTGCGCTTAACCTGCGTTTGAGCGACATCATCACATACAGCTGATACATTTTCGGTCGATCGACCAGGTCGAAGGCGCGTTGTTGTCTTTACATCACTAACAGACCCAGTTTCGGCAAATTTATCCATTAATGTCTTTACATTTGACTCTTTTGGAGCATTATTATGACCCCAAATTGATCTCAAATTTGCGAACTGTAGCCGCAAAACTTTCACCATTTTGGTAAAACAATTTCACAATGAGAATGCGTTGTTCATTCGTGTAGCGCTTCATTTTTACTAACCTCGTACCTTCTACTAGCAAACAATAAAAATTATTCCAATGTCAAACAATGACACTTCGAATGGCGCCAAATTTAAATCTTGCGTTCTTGTTGGGACACCCTTTATATAGAAGGTTTTAGTATTTGAATAATATCTCAATAATTTGCCTAGTAGTCTTAATTTTTAGGGTTCCGTACACCAAAGGTGAAAAGGAACCCTATTGTTTTCGCTACGCTGTCCGTCTGTCCGTCTGTCCGTCACACGGTATTTTCTCAGGAACCATAAGAGCTACGGACCTAAAATTTGGACAGAGTATGTAAAACCTTGGCCGCTACAACAACAAATACATGAGAATTAAAAATTAAAGGGTGTTCCAAAACGAGCAACGAAAAATATTAAAATCCCATGTAATATACATACAATTGTATGAACATATGTATATTGAAACTTGAAATTTGTAAAATTAGTGTATTTTTATACAGACTACAACAATTAACACTAAAATTAAAAAAAAATTAAATTAAAGGGTGGTTCATCAGTTAATACAATTATGACTATCTAATTTTGACAATTTGCTATATCTTGGAAACCGTAAGAGGCAAACACTTGAAATTTTCAAAAACGGTAAAACTAAAAAAAACCGAAAATTACAAAATCACCAAACCAAAAAAAAAAAAATCGCCAAAAATTAAAAAAAATCGCCAAAACGAAAAAAATCTCCAAAATTTAAAATAAAATTTCTAACACTAAAATAAATCGCCATATTCGAAAAAATTGCCAAAATGAAAAAAACGCCAAAATAAAAAAAAAACGCCAAAAATCTAAAAAAAATCGCCAAAACGCGAAAATGTCGCCAAAATTAAAAAAAATTTCAAATAAAAAAAATCGCAAAAATGAAAAAATCGCCAAAAATAAAAAAATCGCCAAAATGAAAAAACGCCAAAAACCGAAAAAAGTCGCCAAAACAAGAAAATAAAGTGTCAAAACTAAAAAAAGAGCCAAAACTTAAAAAAATCGCCAAAACCGAAAAAACGCCAAAACAAAAAAACCGAAAAGACCCCAAAAACGAAAAAAATGCCAAAACTATATATTATATAGGATGAAGTTTGTATTAAATTACATATCTAGTGTTCGTACGGAACCCTTCGTGCGCGAGTCAGAAACGCACTTTACTGAATTTATATTTTTTGCCACAGAAATATTTCTGAGCCTAAAATGTAACAAATATATTTGCTAAACATCAGAAGATTTTTAAAAATTGATATCAATACTTCCATATAAAATCCTGGGAGTGTTAATGTAAATTACAAATCGCATATTCAACTTATGCATACCTTCCACCTGTGAAGCAGGGTATGAAAAACATTTTGCTGTTGGTATTTCTTTTTTTCTTCTAACAACTTGTTTAAACATGTTTCAATTCATTTTATAAATAAAAAAATAGTAACAGTGTTTTATTTTAACATTACATTTGCAAATTTAAATAAATAATTGTTTAGTTTTTTTTGCTGTGGTTGCAATTTGTTGTTTAATTTCATTATAATACACCTTTTTTAATCGGCTTCTTGCCTGTGAAATGCATACATATGTACATATATATTTAGTGATTTATCTGCTTTGGTATCTTGTGCAAACATTTATTGTAAAATTATTTTGTATATTTTATTTTATTTTTTACTAATTGTATGTTTTTTTTTAGTAAATTGTTATTTAATGCATAATTAATTAATTGTTATTTTTTATTGTATCTTTGTATGTTTTATTAATTTTAAGTAGGAAGCTGGGAAATATATTTGTATATTTTTTATGTTCTAGAAAAAATGTAATTGAATTTAAACAGGCAGTAAAATAAATTAAGGAAAATTATGTAAAATTGTAAAATTTTTTGTTTATTATAGGATGCTAATGCTGGATTTTTATAAAAAGGAAATAAATTTTAATAATCAGACAGTAAAAATTTTTATTTTAAATTAAAATAAATAAATTATGAATTTGAAATCACTCGGCTGTTTTCGTCTTATTTCGAGAAATAAATATAGCCATAAGAAATTTAAATAAAAATTTTTCTTTATTAAGAAGTCTTATTAGCAGGCATAAGGAGTCTTTTTGCAAATGGAATTTTTTTTCCTTCACTCTGATAAAGGCAAGAGCAAAATATTTTATCTTTACGAAAAAATGAATTTCCGAAAAAAATGACAACGATTTGTCAGTGCATATTTTTATATAATTTACTCAAAATACATACTTTTGCATAAGTTGGTCATAAATGTATGTGTATGAATATTTCACATTTTGTAACAAATGTGTGCTTTGTGTTATATTTTTTAAAATATTAAAATTCCAAAAAAAATTGACCTCTTATTTATTATAATAATCTCTAATTTTATTGCACTTATGTCTCTGGCTATTATATTGAAAAAGTTTTTTTGAGATGAATGAGTAGACGGAATAAAAGGTAAATGCTTCTTGAATGTTCGTCACTGTGTTCATAGATGGCGTAATGTGTGCAAACTAGTAAAGCCAAATAGAAGAAACTGTATTAGTGCATAAAGATTGTTGCTTTACACACGTTACAATCTGTGCTATCGTTTCCTATTGGAAACCAACTTATCAAACCAAGTGCGTACACAATCTGGATAATTCACGCTATTGTTTCTAGGATTTTGGATAATTCTATTGACCGTTAGTTTGAATTTCAGAACTGCTGTGTAACGAGTTTTATGTTGGTAATACTGTATGTAAAGTTGTTTCTACCATGCATGTTTGTACTTTTAAGTGTGTGTGTGTGTATGGGTAAAACTCAGAAGGCCTTCTTGGTGAAGGCCTTATTAAAGGACTCTTTCGCATAAAATATATGATACACATTCCACACTCGCTTCTATGAGGAGGGAGAAAAGAAGGAGTAACATGTTTTTTTTTGTTTTTTGTTTACCAAAGCAAAAACAAAATCTATTAGATTGAAGGCCTTCCAGAGTCTCTGGCGAAAGAAGCAAGAACAGAAGACCTGATCCGCAATGACAACGCGTGTAAAAAAGATATGAGTATGGAATGGAGCGAGCAGGCCTTCTACATCCAAAAGAAGGCGTACAGGGGCCTTCTAGAAGGCATCCCTACTCCTTCTAGTTCCCGCTTGGTAGCTATACAACTGTTGTTGTTGCTTATCTGTCTGTATATGCATACGTGTGTGCATTTAATTATTTAGCTTAATAATTCTGGATAATTCTTTTTGTTTAGTCCCTATTTACACTATGCAAGTCTTACTGCTAAGCTGATTAGTTTATTAGGAGAGAAAGGCGGGGGGAAAAGAAACGTTGCTGTTCCC
Organism: Tachina grossa; assembly: GCA_949987645.1. Lineage (NCBI taxonomy): Eukaryota > Metazoa > Arthropoda > Insecta > Diptera > Tachinidae > Tachina > Tachina grossa. The sequence goes on from OX465274.1 coordinate 223,784,799, forward strand.
CTCGTCTCTCTCTCCCTGAAACTAATCAGCTTAGCAATAAGACTTACACAGTGTGATTTGGGACTTACCAAATGTTTTTTTATAAAAACATTTGCACCAGATTTGTTTGCGGCTATTTCCGTATAAATATACAAGGGTGTCCCAACAAGAACGCAAGATTTAAATTTTAAATAATACACAGATATTTAAAAAAAATCCTGAAACTTTATTATATGAGCTTATGTGTGGAATAACAAATCGGGCAGATGGCCGCCCCAGCTTTGCTGGCACACGCGATCTTTAAATTAAATTTTCAATGGCCGTTTTGCACAAATGCCGCGGTATTTCATTAATGCAGCGTCCAATTTCCTCTTTTAAGGCTTGAGTCGTCGTCGGCTTATTCGCGTAAACCATCGACTTCAAAAAACCCCAAAGAAAAAAGTCGAATGGTGTTAAATCGCACGATCTAGGCGGCCAATTGTCTCCAAAACGCGAAATAACACGACCGAGAAATGACTGATGTAGCAATTGAATTGTTTCTCTGGCTGTATGACATGTAGCGCCGTCTTGTTGAAACCACATGCCCTCCACATTCATTTCTTCAATTCTAGGCACGAAAAAACTGGTTATCATTTCACGATACCGAACACCATTGACTGTTTGCGCTTGACCTGCGTTTGAGCGACATCATCACGTACAGCTGCGACATTTTCGGTCGATCGACCTAGTCTTCACATCACTAACAGACCCAGTGTCGGCAAATTTATCCATTTATCTCTTTACAGTTGACTCTGTTGGAGCATTATTGTGACCCCAAATTGATCCCAAATTTGCGAAGTGTAGCCACAAAACTTTCACCATTTTGGTAAAACAATTTCAAAATGAGAATGCGTTGTTCATTCGTGTAGCGCTTCATTTTTACTAACGTCGTACCTTCTACTAGCAAACAATAAAAATTATTCCAATGTCAAACAATGACACTTCGAATGGCGCCAAATTTAAATCTTGCGTTCTTGTTGGGACACCCTTTACAATGGCATTGGCATTGTTTCGAAAACTAGTACTCAGGAGATTTCGATCTAAAACTTGATGCTTCTTAGTGGATTTCCCATAGAAAACAAAATCTACTTTGTTAGTAGATTTGTAAGAAATCTAATCAAAATCTAATATTTGTATGTACTTTTTACTATCCTGTACAATATATTTATAAAAAAGATGGGTGAAGCACCAACGGTCTGCTTAAAAAGGTATGCAAATTGGCTACATGGCAGCTGTTTGATTATAGTTTTGAACATTTTTCAGTTAATGGGTTTTGATTTCGATAAAAAAAAAATCTTTATAAATGGCAAAAAATGTTGGTGTAAACGGTATAGATTCTCATAAAGATTTTAATTAAAATCTGCTAGATTTTGTGCAAATGTAAATGCCTTTATAAGCTTTAGTATTTTAAATATTATTTTTTCATTAAAAATTTTAATTATAATTAAAAAATTTATTTAGACTGGCTGAGTAAATATAGCATTTTTTTGTGCCGTCACTTCTTCAGTTCCCATGTTTCTCTCATCTCCGTGTACGAAGATCTGGGGTCTAATCGTCGCTTTCGTTAACGATTTGTTTCGATAACGTTTTTGAAGTTTGAGGCTATGACGTTCGATATCGAGCAATACTATTGCATTATTCGATAGTGATGGCATTCAAATTGAAAAAAGTGATTGAAATAGCTCGTTATCGAAAGCGACGATTAGACTCTAGCTCTTAATAAATCTACTTAAAATAAACTTTTTGTGTAATGGAATATGAGAATTTTGGTTCTTGTATTGCACAAGAAATGATTAATTTACTGTCGGTAAATACATTTTTAAGTACATATAATTATTTATTTTTGCTTCCATTTTTTCTTTTGTTCAGGTCAAAAAGTACAGTACAGTAGTTTTTATTAAATTGAAAAAATTTTTTTGTGGCCATAAATTATTGAATTGATTGAAATAAAGTTACAAAGTTATGCAAAGTTTTTTTCATAAGCAGATTTTGTTTCTTAATTTTTTGATATTATAGTTTTGCCTTGCATTTTGTTCTATTAGTTGGAAATTACAAATCTATTTTCATTTCAATATCAATGCATTTTTATTGTGTGATAATTTAAACTAGAAATTTATTAAAAACACAACATCTGCGTGAGTTTGATTGATTAAGCGAAAAACTGAATGCACTATTATCGTCAACAATGTAAAGGGTGAGGCGATAGTTGTTAAATGAATTTGCGTAAATGTAAAATGTAAGAACATTTAAACATTTTCACGCCTGACTTAGTTTAGTCAATCCATCTATGTTCTAATTACACTTCTTTGCTGACAATATATTTTATATTTCAGAATCAATCAGTTACTTATTTGCATTTATTACTATTTCTTATGGGTTTGTCATTTAACAAATAATTCTAAAAAAGCGAGCGGTGAAGAGAATTCTACTGGATGGGTAAATAGTCACGTCTTATGTTTTCTCGCATTTCTGTTATAAAGATGCATGCATGCTGTTTTACAGGCCTCAAAAAAGCTCCATCTCTTCTTATTGCAAATTTTGAATAGGACTAAAAAAAATTAAGGCATAATGTAAATTTTACTAATGTAATTGCAAACCAAATATTATGTTATTATATTAATAAAATACATTTCTCATAATTTTAAAACATGAAGTCACTTTTAGAGTCCTCATTAATCAATATCTGTATTTAGTGATTTCTTAAATTTTTATAAAGAATAGCAGGACTTATATTTTAAACGCCATTTCCTTACATTTCGTTAATTTTTACTCTCAAGTAGTTGAAAGAGATATACAAACTCAGTATTTTTATATGCTGATGCAACTGATCTCAAAAGTGGCGTTCAATCAATTTACCCTTTTTTTAAGTTTTTTTTTTGTTGAGAGTTGTATTATGAAAATGCAATAAAACTCAAAGTAAATGAATACACACAGAAACATTTCAACTAAATATCTACGTAAACAAGGTTTGTTTTAAAATTTTTCGGCAATGATTTTCTTTCATATGTGTTTCATGTTAACTTAACATGACTTATAGTAATCTTCAAAGACAATTTTTCCTTTTGAAATAACTTTACTTCATGTTGATTTAACACTACCTTCCCATTAAATCAAAATGAAAAGCCGTGTGTAATGAAAGTTATTTCAAGTTGGAACAGCATAAATTGGATACTGAAATAACACAAAGAACCCTGTTGAATCACAGTTATTTCAACTTGAAACAACATTAATTTAATTTAATATACTTCATTGTAGTTTATTAATTATTTAACCTATGTGTGTTGATGCACAGGCATCAAAAAAATTTTTGTATGCAAGATTTGAACTCGGAATTCATCACGTGGTAGTCAGCACGCTCACTGCTGCAGCCACAACAACCTTAAATATTCTTTAGATACACACGAAATACATACCATTATTGACACCAGAGGAGCTGCAAAACGCATAGTTGTAAAGTAATGAAGCTTTCCTCTCTCTATTCCTTCACCACCTATCTACTCTATCACTAACGTTTCCCTATCACTCTCACCAACTAACTTCTCGTCGACTCACAGGTAGCATAAAGGGATCACTGTTTTGGACCCAAATGAACTGGACTCTAAATTTCTCCTTTGCTTATCAGTAACCTGTTAACCTTACCTAACCTAGTATGACTTAAAATAAAAAATTTTGCATGGTGATTTTACATTGCTATTTTTTTTTTGTGTAAAAAACAAAAAAACATAAACTTAGACTTGTTAACTCATGCTTTCACTTTTTCGAAATTTATGGTGATGTAATCACAATTATAAAGAAGAATTTTTATAATTTAAATTTTGTACGAAGTTAAACATTTTTTTGGCCTAAGGGTTTTTAATTCAATACGACGACCAAATTAGTAAATTAAAAAAAATAAATATAAAAAATAGCATCTGCGGAAAACTCTTAGCTTTTTCAGTTTAGCTCTTAGCTTTTTTTATTTGCCGAATTTAATTTGTAAATTTTTTTATAAAATTTCCTGAAACTCCTTGCACGATATATTTTACAGGAGAAGTATTACTCAGACAATTGCTTTGATATGTGTTAGTGTTATAACAGCACCTTTTTTGATATTAATATAAATCGGTCTGGCTAGGGATTGAACTTGGTCTTTCGAAAGCCAGCCAATAGCATCCTTTATTTTCCAATAAGAAGCTAGAAAAGAGATTTACATAGAAAAACTGGCATTTCCCGAGAAGGGTGCTTCTTAGCCCACGCAATAAAATGTGAGCCTACTGGGATAATAACATTTTAATTTAATTATAATAATTTTGTTTCTCCTGTTTTTGTAACATTAAAATTAAATGATTTTGAGATTTTTTAAAAAGAAACCCCACCTAAGTGGCCGCGATTGTCTTATCTTCATATACTTAAACATCTAAATTAAAACCTCACATTAAAATTTTTGTCAAACCCTTTACAAAAAACATTTGTTGCTTTTTAATATACTGAAACCATTATCGCACCAGTTTGAAAATGTGCGATAGTTGCGTTCGAAATGAAAATCAAATGACCCAGACCTTTTTGGCCCTGACAAGTGAATAGAAACAGAGATAATTCCAATGAATTGAATTTCATTTGTACACATTTTCCTTTATACATTTAACTCTCTATGTCACATGTTATTTTTTTTTCAACATAAATTAAATATTTATTAATTATTATATATTTTTTTTGTATATTTTAATTCCACTTTAAGAGATGAAATAGACTTTATAATCTGTTGGCGTTTGTTTGCAACTTAAATAACTTGTAAAAATAAATATTAAATACATAGAATGTAAGTGCCACAATAATAAAAAATAGCAAATAACAATACTAATAAATAAAAAAAAGTTTCAATGGAATTCATTCTCATCACATCATCATGAAACTCAATAGATAGACAGACATCAATATGGTTTTAAATATTGAGGGAACGCAAAAATGTATGACATGTGTTTTAATATGCAGATATGTATATTAAAAAGTCAAGAGAAGTGCATATAAATATATTCTATATTGAATTTTTTATGATGAAGATATGAAAACCATTTAAACAGTTTGACTACAAAATATGGTTTATTTTTTAGCTGCAATAATGCTAGATTTTTTTTTTAAATTTCGGACTTTTTAGTTATCAGAAGGTTATTGTTTATTTAATTCTAATGAAAAATCAGAGCACTCTCCTTCGTCGGTTTTGTGTAGCAGAATCATCCGTGAAGTAAAATAACCAATAAAATGGCTGCTAAATATAGCTTAAAAAATTTTAAAATTCCTCATTGACACCAGAGGCGCTGCAATGCTGCCTTATTGAAACAAAAACAAACGTGCAAAGAGCAGAGTTGTAAAATAATGAAGCTTTTCTCTATCTCTTCTTTCACCACCACGTCTTCTCTGTTCTAAAAGTATCATCTAATAAGCAGTAGTAGACATTCATTGCCTGAGTGTTATTTCTCTTTAAAAAAAAGTAGATTAATAACGAAAAGTGACCCGAAAAAAATTCTCGCTTGTAAACCTCTTCATTAAAAAAAAAACAGTTCAGTAAGGTGCGACTTTTTGGAGATTTTTTCGTATTGTGGCGATTTTTGTAGTACTGATATTTTTTTTGTTTTGGCTTTTTTTTCGTTTTGGCGATTTTTTAAGTTTTTTACGATTTTTTATTAATTTTTTTTCAAAATAAATATTTTTAATTTTGCCGACTTATTTTGGATTTTAGCGTTTCTTTTTCGCCTGGGGTTTTTATCGGGATTTTGGAGATTTTTTTATATATTTTTTTTTTGCGAATTTTTAATTTTTTCTTATTTAAATAAGATTATTTAATTTATTAAAGTTTGGTGGTATTTTTTATTTAAGCGTTTTTTTTTTCATTTTGACGATTGTTAGTTTTAGCATTTTTTTTTCAAGATACAGACATACAGAAAGCTAGATGGACGGACATCGTAGCGAAAACAATGGGGTTCTTCTTCAACTTTGGAACTCTAAAAATATAAAAAAAATTAAATTTTAATTCAATCAATCAAAAATTTAATTGAATCAGTCAAAGCTTTAATTGAATCGATAACAAATTTAATTGAATCAATGAAATTTTTAAACTAAAAACTTCGGTTCATTTAAAGTTTTATTAAATTTTTTTAACAGCCTATTTTTGTAAGAAAGGAAATTTGTTCAAGTTTTCTTTAATCTATTACAAAAACGCCAAGTTTTCTAACATCAACGTCTTATACTAACAGGCGGTAATGCAATTAAACTTTTGTTAAAAAAAATTATTAATGAAAATGGTTGATTACTACAATTTCGCTACTTAATTTTTAATTTTATTTTCAATTAATTTGTGTTAAAATTTTGGAAGTGGAAGCAGTTGAAGTGCAGAAACAGACACTGAATCCCGCCAATTATTTTCTTTTAAAGTGAAGATATAAATATTGGCTCATTGTTGATTGTCGTGAAATATGTTCAAAGTGGCACCTTAAGGCTTGCGAATTTGATCTACGAAAACTTTTTTTGGGAAAGAACTTGCAAAAAGAAATAAATTTTGCGAAAAAATAAAATTTTTAAATTATGTGGAAAATCTCGACGAGAACTGATTATATCATTTTTGAATTATTTATACATATATATATATATTTTTTTAATTCAAAGGCTTTAATTAAAAATTCCAAACAAATTTTAAAGTTATTAATTGCTTGAAAATAATTTTTTTTTTGTTGTAGATTTATTTAGTCGTATTTCAAATACGCAAATTTAAATTCCTACAAATTTAAATGAAGATTTAAAATTATATATATTTTTATTTCTTTATAGATAAATAAATACCATCAAGGCCATAATTTTTTATAAACAATACAAAATCCTCGTTAGTGCTCAAGTCGCAAGAAAGTAGTTTTCGAATGTTTTGGATTTTCAAAAACTTTCTTCTTATTTTTGGAGAAACTTCTGCCAAATTTTTAGTTTAATTAATATTAATGCATTTATGAATAAATTTCAGCAAGAAGGAAATGTTAAGCAGTATGAAATATTAAATAATTAATGCAATCTTATTTGCACGGCAAATATCAATGAATTTAATGTTGCAATAAAATCAAAAGACTCAAAAAAGAGAAAATATTGAAAGGAAATCGATCAACCATATTAAATTTTATTCCACTATGGATAGATTAAAATTTCAAAAACATAGTCTAAGAAGAAAACAACGACGTCACACTAACCTAAGAAATTATGCAGCATTTATAATTACAGCAATATTTGTTGTAGTAACAGCTTCATGTGTGAAAAGTGCACACTTAAATTTCAATACAATCCCAGCAGCACCAGCCATTACAGACGCAAAAACTCCAGCACTACTAGCACAACCTTCATTGCCATCAAAAGATACAGCCGCAGCATTTGAGCAAAAGCTACAACAGCATTTAACGGAAGCAGTAAAGGAAAGAGCAGAAGAAGCAATAGAAATAGAATTACAAGAATCCTCGCTATACAATTTACCAGTGGTACGGGAATTCGAAGCTGCAACAACAACCAACACAACAATAAATGCCTTAAATACTGCCATAGAGGAACACGCAGATAGCGTTGCCGATACCGGCACAAAAAGCAACACAAACACTCAAGATATCAACGATATCAATGCAGACACCAGCAGCAGAAGTATTCCTACGCACAGTGTTAACGATTTTTCATTAGAAGGAAATATTTTACAAAAACAAGTGCAACAACAACAACAACAACAACAACAACAACAACAACAACAACAACAACAACAACAACAACAACAACAACAACAAGTGCATTTTACACGACACCCACAATATCAACAACAGCACTTTAATCATCCAAATCCCCAACAGCTGCATCATAAACATCAAAGCCATAATGGCAACCAATATAAACAACAATATTTAACACCAAAATCTCAAAACCATCACCACCAGCATCACAGTCACAGTCCCCACCACCAGTACACGAGGCAGCACCATCACAATCACCAGAATCATCAGCATCAAACACAACAACAACATGGGAAACAACAACACTCACAAAACCACCAACACATGCAAAACAATTATGATTTTGTCAAAGTTACTAATGACGGCGATGATCAACTCGAACGTTACTCTCCCCAGAATGCTATCGAAGGTGTGGAGAATTATTTCAGCCACATGCCCTCGCACAAATATCACAGCAAATATTCCATTGATGAGTTACTCAATAGTGAATTTGAAAGGAAAGTTTCAAACGACATCGATATGGATCCCTGTAAAGCGGGTGAGTGGATTAGTATTAAGTGAAATTCTATTAAAGTGAAGGAGAAAAACAAAAGTTACAAATTAAAGTGTTTTACATAACAATGTGCAAAAAAATTTAAGTTGTTTGAAAGTTACTGTGAGAAGCAGGCAAGAAGGTATATACATTAGTCTCCTGCATAAGATATCTTATAAGAACTTTTAAGACATGAGGGATTTTTCAAATGCTTTACTACATCTAAATCTTATAAAACAAACGTTAACAACATTGTTTGCAAGAAATTTTTTTGAGTATTGTAGGTATAGGAGTAAAGAAGAAACCACTTCGTGACGGAAGAATTTGTGATACTAGCTGCTTTCTACGCATAAGCGCGTGTACAAACGTCACGCATGTATGTGTGTATGATCTCCCTCTAGTCAACCTAGAACCATATGTCTCTATGTCAATATTCTTTCTCCAGCGACAATTGCACTAGTTAAAATGTCGACAACTTTCCTTTTATGCGCGAGTAGAAATACGTTAGAGACGACAGTCCTAGTGTATTTCTGGTGATTTTGTCAATGAACGCGTCAATAGTTTTTTTCTTTTTATTATGTTGTGCAATAATATTAAATAAATATAAGTATGTAGACGAGGGTCACTAAAATCTACGAGTGAATCTTCGGTTGAAATATCTCCATATGATCGTAAAAGAACTACCTTCTCAATAGTGCTAAAGTCTACTGATAGATTTTGAATGGCAACCCTATGTTATAGGCATTTGCATTGGCTGGGGTACACCTAGGCTAGTCAGACGTACTTTTTTCAGCAGTACGCGTACTTTTCTTAGTCAATGGACTGTGGTCTGCATAACCCCTGAAAAAGTACGCTAAAGTACTTTTTTGTGCAGAAAGAATCAAATAGATTGAAGCGATTTGTTGACATTTTTTCCAATGTGAACATATTTGTGACGACAAATCGAAGTATTTTTCCATGTATTTTATATGAGAATCAAAATATCGCCAGTTGTGACGACTTTCCTTTCTAAATCGCCGAGTTTTTTAATTTCTTAAAAACTCAAAATGAGACAAATGGAATTGCTTGCCACATTCAAAAGAATGATAAATATTTCGTTACCTTAATATAGATAGCTTTAACCCATTATTTTTTGGAAATCGGGTTTTTTGTGTATTTCGATAGAAGACCATCTAATGTATCGAAAAATTTAAAAATCTTGATTGCAAAAAGATAATGAGTTGGGTCCTTTCTATATTAAGGTAACGGTTTGTAAAATCTTTGAATCATGAATAAAAAATTAATATAATATTCAGGGCCAATTTCACCAACTCTATTTAAATACACATACATTCATATTTAAATATTTAATATGAATTGATATTTAAATAACTTGGTGCAATAGGCTGTCAGTATTAAAAATATAAACTTGTTCAAATTAACTTTGTTCTCTAAACACAATTAAAAACATGACTAATTTTAAGTAATTAATTTGTTGTAAATAATATTTACGATATCATTTTTATGTTCTTTAGTAAAGAATGTGTTATTTTCTGTTATTGAGTGAATTTAAGAACGTTTTCAACAAAAACACAAATGTACTTTCTTATTAATTGTATTGCTTTTTTTTTCTTTGATGTACTTTTTTCGCCAACTAAATATCTGGCTACCCTAGGTAAACATAGTCAGTAGCACTATTGACAATGTCACTAGAAAATCACTAGAAGTTTACTATTGACAACGAGAGAAGATATATCGATATTGTGGACTAGAGCCCCTAAAATTTACTAGTGAATGTTTGGTGCCAATGTCTCCATGTGGTCCCGAAAGAACTACTAAGTCAGTAGTGCTATAGTCTAGTGGTGGATTTTCAATGGCAAGCTAATGTTAAATGTCAATAGATGATACCATTGGCTGGGGTACACCTGGTCAGTAGTGCTACTGACAACGTCACTAGTAAATCACCACAATTTCACTATTCGCACTTTCTGCAGGGCTTTTATTTTTCTGCGCACATTCAAAGGCACACACATGCATTAACATTAGTTGTATGCGGTTAATCACATAATAGCTTACCATCTACATATTACACACACACACTCAAACGTACAATATGAAAAATAACAAGCATACACTAATCAACAGTACTTCTTTTGAGTGTTTGTTACAAGCAAGCTGTCTTGCGACATCGCTTGTTACAACCGATATACACATGCACCAATACATCCATCGTGCTTCGCTTATAGTACGACAGTATTTATTATTGGTTTAGTATAATACATGCGACGTGAATACATTTAAAAATCATGACGTTTTTACATTTCAATACTATTTACGCAGCTCTCTAGTATACATGATGTTAAGTGTATTAAAATCGTGAAAAATTCTCAAGTTTAATTATTTTTATTATCTCGTAATATCTATGACATCTATTAGACTATATATAATATAGATCATATACATACTCGCACCTGCATATGTATTAGAGGACTGCGTAAACAGTCTTAAAATGTAGATACGTCTTGTTTCTTAAATGTATTGTCGTGGCATATATTATAGTAAACTAATAATAAATGACGAACTTTAGCCTGATCAAAAATCATATATATACATATAGAAACAAATGAAGTTCGAACAATAATAATTAAAATTAACTAAAATTAATAGCCATCCCATCAAAAAATTTCAAAAAAGGTAATCGAGTTTGGAATTAAGCATTTTTGGTGGAAGCTATTCCTTACTGGATTACCAACTTAATGATTTTAACAAGGAGTGAGACTAAAATAATCCATTCTTGAGAAGTACTTACTTTTTTTATTTGTCAACATTTCACGTAATCCATTTCATCTAAAAAAATCTTCATTTACCAAATTGAACGTTATTTTTTTAAATTTTAGGTAATGTGATTTGTAAGCTAGTACTGAAAATTGGCAATCAGAAAAGTAAGGCATTATATGGCAACTAAATAGTTATAATGGCAATGTGTAATTTTTTGCGGGGATGGGCCTGTGGCAAAAATTAAATAAATATACTTAAGGCCATTATTACAACTTAAAGTTAGTGAAAAGTTGGATTTCATCGGACGTATAAAAAGTTTAGAATTAGAAAAATTTTACTTTAATTGGCTCTTAATGGCAACAAACCAAAAAGTTTGTCTTAAGTGGAACAAAAATAAGTAAATTAACTAACATGTGCATAATTAGTAAATAATTAACGACAATGGAAAGATTGTTGTAAATTTAGAGATGGTAAAATTGAGCCTTCATTACAAAAAAAGCTTTCAGCAAATTGAAATAAGATGAATAAAAACAATTTACATATTCTATTTGTAAAAAGGTTGCGTATATAAAGCAGAAATCTATATCAACTGACACCACACACAATGGACTAAACACAAAGAACACTGATGAGGAAGGTGTAGTGGCCTTCGAAAACAGGTAATTGTTCCGCTCTACTAGTGTTTGTCACAATATTTACAATTAACTTTGGTGTTATCTGTTCATTACTAATTATCACATATAACTTGGCTTACAAAACGATACGAGCTTTAGCCTGATCAAATAATTAATATAGAAATAAATGATGCCGTTTAGAAATCGAAGCACGATGGATGTATTGATGTACATATATGTGAGTGTTTACAAGCGATGTGACGAAGACTTGTTCCCTGCACATAATGCGACTAGTCGATACATACATGTAAAGACTAGTCCAAAGAGGAGTAGGAGTACCACAAAACTACTCCAAATGTATGAAAAAAAGGTCGTCGATTTAACATTGCGATGTCCTAGGGTTGGACCATATGGTTCAACTTTGCATTACATCGAACTAACCCCAAAACTACTCCATATGGAATAGTTGTAGACTACTCGCATACAATTTGTGAGTGGCTAAGAAGACCGATCACATTCGTGTAAACATGAACACTTATCGTAAAGCATTGAATGCTTGTATGAAAATGACATGATTCATGACTGCCCAGCAAAACATTTCAAAAAAGGTAATCGAGTTTGGAATTAAGCATTTTTGGTGGAAGCTATTCCTTACTGGATTACCAACTTAATGATTTTAACAAGGCGTGAGGCTAAAATAATCGATTCTTGAGAAGTAAAGGGTGTTTTTTATTGAGGTATAGAACTTTAAGTTGGCATCACTTTTTTAACTGGCGGCCGTTTTGTCAGCTGTCAAGTGATTAATATTTAGTTTGGTTTGCCATTTTATCATGAACAGGTTGACAAAAGAACAACGCTTGCAAATCGTGCAAATTTATTTCGAAAATAATGGTTCAGTTCGCGAAGTTTACCGCAAGCTCCGTCCATTTTATGGTCGACATAATCGTCCATCAGAGCAATTAATTCGGTTAACCATGGATCGTTTTCGCACTACGTTTACTCTATGTGATAATACGCACCCGCAGAGACGTCGAACAGTGCGCACCGAAGAAACAATTGCCGCTGTAGAGCAAAGTGTTGAAGAGGACCCGAATGAATCGATTCGCCACCGTGCACAGCAATTGGAGCCGACTAACCGACTATTTTGTTCCCGAATTGGATGGCATGAATGTGGATGAGTTTTGGTTCCAACAAGACGGCGCTACATGCCACACAGCGCACGTCACAATCGATTTATTGAAGGAAACATTCGATGAGCGCATAATTTCGCGGAATGGACCTGTCAATTGGCCACCAAGATCGTGTGATTTGACACCATTGGATTATTTTCTTTGGGGATATGTGAAGTCTCTCGTCTACGCCAACAAACCAGAAACGTTAGGGGACTTGGAAGCCAACATTCGTGGCGTTATTGCCAACATACGGCCCCATATGCTCGAAAAAGTGGTTGAAAATTGGACCTGTAGAATTGGCTTTATTCGAGCCAGCCGCGGCGGCCACATGCCCGAAATCATATTTAAACAATAATGGCATTAAATTATCCTTCCAATAAAGCCAAATTGATGGACATTAAAACGATTTTCTTGTGTTTTATTTCAATTCAAAGTTCTATACCTCTTTAAAAAACACCCTATACTTACATTTTTTTTTATTTGTTAACATTTCACGTAATCTATTTTATCTAAAAAAAAAACATTCTCTTCATTTAGCAACTTGTAATTACATCATTTTTTTGAATTTAAGGTAATGTGATTTGTAAGCGAGTAATGAAAATTGGCAATCAAAAAAGTAAGTCATTATATGGCAAGTAGTTCTAATGGTAATGTGTAATTTTTTGGTGGGTGCATTACATGGGACCATGATGTAACTAGTCAGTTTCATCTAGATTGGACCAAGTACTCCAATATTATTTGCAGGGTTGTTCATAACAAATACTCAAAAGAAGTAGTGTTGATGCGTGTATGCTTGTTATTTTCCATATTCTACGTTTGAAAGTGTGTGTAAGATGTAGATGATAAGCTATTGTGTGTTTAAGGGTGGTTTTTTTTAAGCAAGCGCACACAACTAATTGCAATGCATGTGTGCTTTTGTATGTGCGCAGAGAAATAAAAGATCATACACACAACGTGTGTGCGTATGTTCATGCATGACGTCTGTATACGCGCCCATGCGTAGGAAGAAGCAAGCATCTCAAATTCTTCCGTCACGAAGTATTTGCGTCTTTACTCCTATACCTGCAATAACTGAAACACATTTCTTGCTAGCAGTATTGTTTAGCGTTCGTGTTAGAAAATTTCGCTGTAGTAAGGCATTTGAAAAATCCCTCATGTCCTAAAAGTTTTTGTAAGTGGTCTTGTGCAGGTGTCTAATATTCGTATGTATATGTAACTGATGTTTAGAGAACATATTATAAAGCCTTTCGTTATTCCATTTTGACATAAAAAGCATAAAAAAATTATATACATCAAAGGCCATTATTACAACCTAAAGACAAAGTTTCTGATAGTTAACCTCAACATTAGCTAACGTGAACGATAAAGTGACCATAAATTTTTTTCATTATTACAACTGTCCGATAAAATAATTAATACAAATGATGTATTGTGGCAACACTGGTGTACCGGCTACTTTCTCTGTTAAAATGCTTAAAATTCACTTTGAAAGTTACCATAAGGATAAACCTACTGTAAGCTTATCAGTCACTTTTGCATTAATGTTTACATGTAATAATCAAAATATATTTACCTGTCAGATAACATCCTAAAGTTAACAATTTGTAAGTTGTAAAAATCTTTAAAAAAAATTATGAAACATTAAAAAAAAATACATACATATTTTAACCCGCCAATGGTGACGCAAATTTGACTTTGGTCAATGGTGACGCCGGTCTCACGCACCGGAATTTTCAACTGAAGATTTTTCCAAATTTGTTATTAATATTTGGTTTTTTTTTTAATTTATGCTCTTTGAGAATAAAGCAAAGATGTTTAATCAATTTAAGCTCTTTTATTTCAATATTAACATTAAAAAAATTGTTTTATTAGAGCATTAAAAACAACAGCAATTTTAGTAATACATTTTTCAAAATTAAGAAAAAAATAAAAAAATCACATATTTATAAAGGAAGATAATGTTTTTTAATCTTTCGACATTAGGAACTTTTACAAAATAATTAAAAAAAAAAAATATTAAAAAAATAATGAAAAATGTATACTTGGTTATTTTATTCACATACTCGGTGACACACGGTCTCACGTACCGGGTTAGTAAAAAAAATACACAAAGTGTGCTCACGAAGCAGTTTCGTCATTAACTAGTAGTAGGGGATGTGCAATGAGGCAGCTACTCGAAGTTGCAACCAAAAATAATAACAGGGAATAATGTTATTCGAATTTTTTAACACACCCGGTCTCACAGACCAATAGGACACCAATGGCGGGTTAAATGAATAATGGGAAAAGCAATTTTGTTATTCCCTTTAACCAAAAAGTTTTTGCTATTAAACTAAGATTGATAGTTGTGTTGTTTCCAAGTCGCAGTTTTGGCTTAAATTATGCGTTATTATGTAGTATGCAAAACGTTTTTTAACCCTGCACACATAACCCTCGAACGTATCCCTCTAAACCTAACCATTCGTCGTTTCGACGAGCACGTTTTGGGGCGTATAATATCGGTTCTAAACATATATATTTTGTACTTGCAACACATACATATCTTTAGCAAGTACTTTGTTAGTAAATACAACTATATATATATTTCTATTCTGTTACAAGGATATTTATTATAATCCATTTTTCCAAAAAGCACTTTTTTTTGAGATCACATTGTTATAAAATTTATAAATATAAGCAAACAAAACAAAAAAGCCTTTTTGTCTTTGGCAAAACTTAACTATAACACTATTGTCATTTAAAAAAATATAAAAAATTAATTTTTTGAAGCGCATTGTGTGCAGAAATCAACTTTATGCTCGCCAACACTCGTCGAAGCGACGAACAAGTTTATCATATCTCAATAATTACGTGCTTACGCGACGAGTTTGGTTGTCTCCTGCAAAAGCTCAGCGAAAACTAAGTTGGCAAGAAATTTAGCGGCGATCGGTGCACGTGTTAAAAAGAAATAGCTATTTTTTCGTCCGGTGTTCGTCGTTTCGACGAAGGTTATGTGTCTAGGGTTAAAGTTAAAGCATGTGTTAAAACCCGTTTTTGCCATACAAAATTTGTTTGTTAAACCAACTTTAATTTTAACAATCGTTTTTGCATAAGGGGTTTATATTTTATAAAATTTATTAATTAATTATTAATTTTTTTTTTAATTAATTAATTAAATTAAATTAATTTTTTAATTAATTTTATTATCTGCATTTTAAATTATTTTTATACGAAACTACAAATTTTAATTTCTGATAATATTTTTCATGTCTCACATACCTCGTTTATACGCAAATCTTATTTGCAAATAAAACTATTAGCAAATCAAAAATAATTGGCAACATTTTACACTTTATTTGCAAATAGTGCTCTATTTGCAAATAGTTTTCGTGAGTTATTAACTTACAATAAAAAAATTATACGGCAACGCTTTCCAGTTTTATTTGCAAATAAGAATTGCATATAAACGGGATAACAGAAGCAATATGCGCGTGGACTTAAAAGCAAATTGAAAATAATGGCCGTCTGCTGACTAAATTATCTTAGTCATTTATTTATCGATTTATCAGATAATAAATAATAACTTAATTGTCTGCACGCTCTATGGAATTACAATTGATTATTATCAAAACTACAAGTGGAATGACAGATTTATGTTTATATATTTACGTCCTTTACAGCTGAAGTGAATCACTTGAGAATTATGATAATGTGTGGTCATTGTTAATGATTTTAACCATCAGAGACTAAATATAATACTGTTGGTTCTAGTTTTGCTCTTAACAAAGAACAAAAGATACGAACAGTAGGAAGAGCTTCTAAATCAAACATGATTATAGGTCATTTGTAACTAAAACATAACTTTAAATAAAGACTTTTATATTAAAGAACATTTGCCGCAGAGGGAATATAAACAATAGGCATAGAACAAAAGCCAGAAGTAGACACAACAGCTATGAAGAGCAAACTTACATACACAAACACCCACTGACACACCCCTACTAGCAAACACACACACACACACACACACATGCACTCTAAGGAATACAAAATAGAAAATAGAGCAGAATTTATAAACAGATACTCAAGTATACATTTATAATGTAAATTTTATATTAACAAACAAACTATACCATACACGACATCACTTTAATATAAAAATATTGTATATTTAAGTTTTTGTTAATTAATGCAAACATATTTATCACTTGAAGACAATCATTGTTGGGTGAAGTAAATTAAAAGGAAATTGCTTGTGCGTGTGAGTGTGTTTGTGTGTGCGTGTGTGTGTTTGTGTGCGTGTGTAAAATAACAGAATAAACTAGCATTATTTTTTATTAAGTGAACAACCTTTAAGCATTAAACGCATTCACCACAGCCAGCTACCGACTTCAAAATCTTAAGGGTAGAATGTACATGTTTATATGCTAATGTTTCTTTTGGCGACAGCAAGGCAACACGGCGGCAGGTTGTTGTCCATGCTGATTTTGCCGCTGTCCAATTAAACTAATTTAATGGGTGTTTTTTATTGAGGTATAGAACTTTAAGTTGGCATCACTTTTTTAACTGGCGGCCATTTTGTCAGCTGTCAAGTGATTAATACTTAGTTTGGTTTGCCATTTCATCATGAACAGGTTGACAAAAGAACAACGCTTGCAAATCGTGAAAATTTATTTCGAAAATAATGGTTCAGTTCGCGAAGTTTACCGCAAGCTCCGTCCATTTTATGGTCGACATAATCGTCCATCAGAGCAATTAATTCGGTTAACCATGGATCGTTTTCGCACTACGTTTACTCTATGTGATAATACGCATCCGCAGAGACGTCGAACAGTGCGCACCGAAGAAACAATTGCCGCTGTAGAGCAAAGTGTTGAAGAGGACCCGAATGAATCGATTCGCCACCGTGCACAGCAATTGGAGCTTTGTCCATCAACTTTATGGAAGATTTTGCGCAAAGATCTTGGCTTGCGACCTTACAAGATCCAGCTTGTGCAAGAATTAAAGCCGCGAGACCATGCAATGCGTCGTGATTTTGGTGTATGGGCCGAAAATGAGATTGATCTCGATGCTGATTTTCATCGCAAAATTTTGTTCAGTGATGAGGCTCATTTTTGGTTGAATGGCTACGTCAACAAGCAAAATTGCCGCATTTGGAGTGAAGAGAATCCACATGAGACCCTTGAGACGCCATTACATCCACAAAAACTGACTGTTTGGTGTGCTCTATGGGCTGGTGGAGTCATTGGGCCATACTTCTTCCGAAATAATGCTGGAGAGTCAGTTACCGTTAATGGAGACCGGTATAGAGCCATGATAACTGACTATTTTGTTCCCGAATTGGATGGCATGAATGTGGATGAGTTGTGGTTCCAACAAGACGGCGCTACATGCCACACAGCGCACGTCACAATCGATTTATTGAAGGAAACATTCGATGAGCGCATAATTTCGCGGAATGGACCTGTCAATTGGCCACCAAGATCGTGTGATTTGACACCATTGGATTATTTTCTTTGGGGATATGTGAAGTCGCTCGTCTACGCCAACAAACCAGAAACGTTAGGGGACTTGGAAGCCAACATTCGTGGCGTTATTGCCAACATACGGCCCCATATGCTCGAAAAAGTGGTTGAAAATTGGACCTGTAGAATTGGCTTTATTCGAGCCAGCCGCGGCAGCCACATGCCCGAATCATATTTAAACATTAATGGCATAAAATTATCCTTCCAATGAAGCCAAATTGATGGACATTAAAACGATTTTCTTGTGTTTTATTTCAATTCAAAGTTCTATACCTCTAAAAAAACACCCGTTATAATTTATATTTTGGTTGATGACATAAACGAATATAGTTCTGCCAATACAATAGCTCTGTTCATTTAATTTCCCAGCAGAAACTAGCAACGAGAGAGTAAGGCAGAAATTTACAATATTACTCTCCCAAATATGAAAAAGTAAATGAAAGTCTTATATCAAGGATAGAATACACATGTTTATATGAGAATGATTCTTTTGAAGACAGCAAGGCAGCAGGGCGACCGGTTGTTGTCTATGCTGTTTTTGTCGTTGTTGTCCAATTAAACTAATATCTATTTCTTTCGCTACAATGTGAGAATTCATAAGACGTAGCTGTTGAGCTCAACAGTTGTTTAACTGTTAGCAACTGTTGGCTCCAACAGTTACGTCTTAGAAACGGCTTGTGGACATAATTTAATTTTATATCTTTATTTCGTTACTTCATCGCATTTGTAATATAAAATTTAACAATTATTTGCTACTGCCACCTAACAAAGCATATAAATGGCAAAGCTCTATTCGATCAGCTGTTTATGCTGAGCACAACATGTTGACTACAGTTAGCGAAAAAAATTTATGATGGAAAATTACTCAACTGTTGAGTGGAGCGGAAATACTCAACTATGCGTTTCTAAGACAAATACTCAACAGCTGCGCAACAGCTACATCTTCAGTGTTGCCAGTATAATACAAAATGTAGAATAAATGATTTTGTACAATTATTTCACATTATTTTAAAAGAAACAATAACCAAAAATTGATGTATAGCATAAATTGATTTATTTTTTATACTTTTACGTCATATAAGTACATTTCGAAAGAGTAATTTAATTTTTATAAAAGCGAAATATTTGAAGGTGGTAATACTGAACTACGTATTCATACTTAAATATGAGGTGCAAATGGTGCTGCTGCCGTCTCCAAAATAATTAACTAGCCGGCTATGAGACGACAAATGCTACTAGCGGCATTTGAAGTCGTGTGTTCGTGTAGCCTGCTGTGGTGAATGTGTTTAATGCATTACTTGTAAAAACTTGTGAGAAAATTTTATTCATATTAGAACCATTGATGGAAATTATGATACCATTGTACTTTTTCTGAATGAACCTGATATAAAAAGTTAGATGAATAACAGCTTAAAATTATTTCATATTATTTAAAAGAAAAAAATATTCCGAAATTCATACATATAAAGAAATTAATTGATTCATTTGTATATTTTTACGTGATATAAGTACATTTTAAAAGACTAATTTTAAGTGTTATAAAATGTAAAATATTTGAAGGTGGCTCTACTGAAATATGTATTTATACTCTAATAGCAGTTTCTTAAGATGCTGCTGCCGCTTCCAAAATAATTAAGTGACTGACTACAGGGCGTCAATTGCAGCCAGTGGCACTTGAAGCTGTGTAGTCGTGTAGTCTGCTGACGTCATTGTGTGTTTAAGTAATGAATCTATTACAACCTTAAAAAAAATAAGGGCAAATCACCGCAACAAACGTCGACTTTGAGGGGATATCATGTTTCTTCATGCCTTTTATGTTGATTCCCTGGGCCCTAGAAATGAAAAATTTGGTTTGTTTATATAACCACTTAAGTGGAAACAGACTTCGTTGTTCATTATGATTTTTAATCATACTCTCCTTGCACCGAGTTAACCAGAGTATGGCAATAAGTTAACCTTGCCCGGTGGTCAGCGGACAGCAATACGTGAAAAGTTTTTAGTTTGTAAGTTTTGTTAATATTAATTTTAAATTTAAGAAACCCACTACCCGACATATTGTCAGAAGTTTATTTTAATTTGAAATTTATTTGCTGGTGGTTCAGCGTTGTCTATATGCATTTCATTGTTGCTGTAACAAATCATCAGTAGACTTCTAAGCCTACTACGCTTATTTTTCTTTTGTGATTTTCAAAAATATTATTATTTGTGAATTCTCAAATAGTTATTGAAAGTCTGTGCATAAGATAAGAGGTTTTTGACTATTCAGAATGTGTGGTTGAAGTCTACTGATGATTTGTTACAGCAACAATGAAATGCATATAGACAACGCTGAACCACCAGCAAATAAATTTCAAATTAATTTTAAATTAAATACTATAAATTCCAATCCTTTTTCATTATCTTTTCCTCTTTTACTTCTTCTGTGTAGCTAACTTAATAAAATAGGTACAAATAAATGGATTACTTTTCTTATCAACTATTATTGGAATGTACGCAAAAACGCAAAAAAAAATTTTTTTTTTGCAATTTTTCATATTTACCAATAGATTTACAAAATTTATAGGAAAAATTCAATAGATATTTTGCTCTATTTATACACGTGCATTCATGGATCATTGTCGACTGTGCACAATAAATGAATTCATGGGCTCATACGAATGTCAAGCTGAGATAGCAAACAAGAAAAAAAAATATTGCAAAAAAAGAATTGAAAAAATTGATTGACTGTATGACAAGCTAATCGGCATTATTTTCTACTTTTATACCCATCGGACAAAAATACTAAAGCACAAACACACACAAACATAAACTGACAAACTTATGAGTTGACAGCCGCATCTATTGCCGTGATAAAATGCACAACATTTATGTAGTATTTCGTTGCAGTGAATTGAAACGACACATGAACCAAATCATTTAGAGATGAAAAGCGATGCACACACGACTTCTATAGATACTCCCAGTATTTGTTTGTGCATTTTGTATCTGCTGCTTATTGTTCAAAAGATGTCATGAATTTTTATAAATAGACTGTGGCAAAAGAAAAAAAAACAAAACAGAACAGAAAACATTTTCTCTCAAACAGTTTATTGGCGGCGTATACTTTTCCTGCTTCTTCTGATTCGAAGACTTCCTTTTTTTGTTGTTGCTGTTCACTCGTTTTGAAAAATTTCCTCCATCATAAAAAAGAAAATTCGCAGCCACTAATGCATCTATCAGATGTAGTATGATGTACATGATGTGTGATGAAACAAACAGCATTTTGATATTATAAAGTCCCATTTCTTCCGGAATGCGTGCAGTTGCCAAGATAACAATGGGCGGGAGTACAGCAAAAGGATATTTTTTATTTTCAAGTAATAGTTAAAAATTATATATTAGTTGGCTTATTTTCTTAGAGACAAACTCTTGAAACTATCAAAAATGCTTAAACTAAAAATGTGCCGAAACAAAAAATCGCCAAAATAAAAAACCGCTTAAATGAAAAGTATCACCAAAGAAGAAAATAAATCGCTGAAGGCGCCAAATAATATATAAAAAAATAGCCAAAAACAGAAAAAATCGCCAAAACTAGGAAAAGCACTAAAACTAAAAAAAAATGCTAGAACGAAAAAAATCGCTAGAACTAAAAAGCAGCCGAAAAATCACCAAAAATCTAATAAAATCACCAAAATCAAAAAAGCGCCAAAACTAAAAAGCTGAAGAAACTAAAAAACTCACCAAAAACCGAAAAAAAAATCCGCAAAATAAATTTTTTATTAATTATTTTTCAAGCTAATTTTATTATTTTCGATATTTCTCCAATTGGTTTCTTCAGGAAAGGTTAGACGAATTATGTGGGTTTTTATTCTGAAAAATTAATGATATTCTGAGAATTATAAATGATTTTGACTATTTCTTCTTTTACTCGCTACTATCTTTTATTTAATACAATAATTAATTCACTTTCAGCTTTTTTCGCCATAGTGCTTTAGAGGCCAAAACACTTTTACGCGCCCAAACACATAAACGCTCACACAGAAGCATCGGGTTGTGTGTGTGTGGGTGCGTGTGCGTGTTGCTGTGTCACTATTACAGTTTATTGAACCCCCAACCATTACTTACTTACCAACTGGCTCACTCACGCTCACACACACACTCTGGGGAATTCTATTGAAATTGCAAGGTGCATGTACTGCATGTTTAAAATTTTGTTGTTGTTGTTTAAAAAAATATTTTTCCTTTTTGTTTTTGTAATTTGTTTATATGTGTATTTTTTTGCAGAGTCTGTTGCAAAAACACAAAATTTTTTTCATTCCGCCAGTGAAGGGAGCTGCTTGTAGATATGTACTAGAGGGCTGCGTAAACATCCTTGAAATTTAAATACGTCTTGTTTTTTAAATGATGTCGTTTAAAAAGCGAAGCACTATGGATGTTTTGATGTACGTTAATAAGAGTGTTTTTAAGCGATGTCGCAAAGACTTCTTGTTCGTAACAAACAGTCAAAAGAAGTAGTGTTGATGCGTGCATGCTTGTCCTTTTTCATATTTTATGTTTGAGTGTTTGTGTAAGATGTAGATGGTAAGCTATTATGTGTTTTAAAGGTGATTTCTTAAAGCAATCGCATACAACTAATGTCAATGCATGTGTGTGCATTTGCATGTGCTAAGAAAAATAAGAGATCACACACACAACTCATAGAAAAAAACGTGCTAAAATCAAGATTTTACGTCCAAAATCAAATCATTTCAATCTTAATAGTCTGTTAAATACGAAAATTCTTAATTCAAGACTAAAATCTAAATTTGTTAAGATCGCATTCAAGAACACAATCTTGAAAAAATTCTTATTTTAAGAACGCGTTCAAGAACACAATCTTGAAAATTAAGAAGAAAATTATGAAGTTCTTGATTTGAGATCGGTTTTAAGAATGTATTCTTGTTAAAAATGGTAATTTGATTTTGAATTTGACGCAATAATATATTACATTCTTAAAATTATATCAACTTAGGTCTAATATATGTCTTTCCATTATTGATTGGATATAAATGTAAAGGAGGGCTAACAAAATCAGAAATTTTAATAATATTGTTACGTTTTTCTCTCTATAAAAACGCTTTTCCGTAGATCCGAAGATTTGCAAATGAATACAAGAGCCGAGTGTAGTAATTAGGGTTAAGAGTGATACAAGTTTTATTTACAAATACACTTATACTAAATTACTCAAGAGCTTAAATACACTAATACAACTTAAACTACTAAATTACACACAGATATTCACAACTGGTTACCACTGCGCCTTCCTCGCTTTAGTTTACGCACGTTTCTTAGCTGGCTGCGCAAGTAATCACGTGACACCTCTTTGTCTGCTACTCGTCACTTACGAGACTCACTCTGCCGTCACTCACAGTTGATACACCAATACTTCTTTGTCTGCTGCTTGTCACATACGGCACTCACTCTGCCGACACTCACAGTTGATACACCAATAAAGACTCACTGGCTTTACTTACACCCTTATACACGTCTATTCGCTGCGCTGTTCCCTTTACTCCAGTCGACACGATAGACTCCACAATAATCTCAATTCCTCGACAGACTATTATTAATTCACAATTTAATTATCAACTGACTAACGAGTTCTTAACTTCACTACTTTCTGATTAGCACTAACTATAACTGTTCGCGACTGACTTACGACTGCAACTAACTAGCTCTTTGGATGCGTCACCTCTATTTATATTTCACACAAATTCCACTAGAAGTTTCAAGCAATGTCTAGACGATCATTATCATCTTATATGCTGCCTAATTAAGTTCATGTGGTAACTATGTACATACATGTGTATATGCATACGTGTGTACATCATTAACTAAGCAATACACGGCGGTTGTTTATCTTATGCTTTTCGTTTGAATTGGCATGTATGTATGTGTGTAAATATGTGAATCTTCCAAGGCGAATTGATATAAGGTGGTCTTGATTTGCAACTCTGCGTATTCGCCTTGTATATTTGTTAGTGTAAAATTTCCTGCTGTCAAAATATTTCTTAACGTTTTGGTTCATTTGACAGCAGGAAATTTATGTCAGCTGGCGAATTAAGATCACCTTATGTAAATTCGCCTTGTGAATCTTCTTAATAAGCAGACGCTTTTTTGTTGTTGTTGCTTTTGCTTGTTTAATCATGCTAGGCATGCTTATTTAGTTGTTGGCTGCTTTCTAGACTATTCTTTGCTTTGACCCTGTAGGAATATTTTCGCGTAGCATTTACATTAAGCCTGTTGGAATATTTTTGTGTAATGCTGCTTAACATTGTTGACGGCTATTTTCGTAACAATATGAATTTCATTCAGTAAAGAACCAACTTCATACGGTTGGAAGTGTCGATAACAATATCAATTTGTCTTCTGTAGTCATTAATTACCTGCACTCGAAGGGCAACACTTTCCTGTGCATGTACTACTATGGTGACCTTTTTCCTACGTTCTCCCGAGTTATTTTCAAATCTAGCTGATGATGGTAAAATTCTGTTGAGAAGTATGGTGAATATATAGTCCTGGGCATCTATAGAAAAAAGAGGATCAGGGTTAATAGAAATATGCTTTATATACAAACTTCTATTTCCTACAAACCTCCATTCGAAGTCCCAGAGGAGGAATTGCTTCTTTTATGTCGTCCTTTTTCATGTATTGCAAACTTTTAAAAGTCACTTTGCAGTCTGAAACAAATAAATACAATGTCCAAAAACAGCTGATTAAATCATTTTATGCAGGCAAGTATGTATGTGAATGTAAACAATATTGTATTAGCACGCATTTCTTTTAATATTCACGTTTTCTTAATTGTTTATAAATAAATGTATATGACGGAGTACTTACCCTTAAGATACCTGAAAACAGACTCCATTTGAAACTCTTGTAAAAGGTTTTTTAACAATGTGTCGTCCGACAAATCCGATTCGATTTCCTCCGTCGTGCTGCTCATATGATATTGTCCATCAGCCAGCGTCAAAAAGTTTTCACTCACAGGTAAACTTATAAGAAGTACTTCCCCTACGTTATGATCTTCAATTATGTCTTTCTCTAAGTTCTGGTTTTCCACTATTTAATATTTATTTTTTCACTTTTATTAAACACGTGTTCTTCGGTCAGAGTTTTGCAATTTATGACACAACACGCTCTAATAATTGTCAAATTCTAAAAAATCAAGAACTAAATCTAAACTTTAAGAATATGTTCTTAAATTCAAGAATACAATCTTAAAATTGAAATTTCGTTCTTGAATTTAAGAATGTGTTCTAAAAATTTAAGATCACGTTCGTAAATTGAAGACTACAATCTTAAAATTAAGATAACGTTCTTGATTTTGAAAATGCGTTCTACAAATCAGGAACTTATTCTTAAATTTGAGAACGTAAATATTACTAAAAAATATTTTAAGATTGAAACTTGAAGATTTTTGCAATCTACGTTCAAGAATTTTTTTCTTAATTTTAGAATGTCATATTTCTACCAGTGTATGTACATGCATGACGTTTGTATACGCGCAAAGAAGCAAGCATCACAAATTATTCCATCACGAAGTATTTTCTTCTGTAATAACTGAACAAATAATAACAAATTTCTTGCAAACATTTTTGTTTAGCGTTCGTTTTTAGAAGATTTCGCTGGAGTAAAGTATTTGAAAGATCCTTCATGTCTGAAAAGTTCTTGTAAGTGGTCTTGTGCAGGAGTCTAATATGTATGTTGGAAAATTCATATTTCTGTTGCTACATATATCCATGTTTGTGTGTTGGTGTTCAAGTATTTAAAAACTTAAGTGTGTGCATGTGTGTGTTTGTGTGTGTGTTGTTGGAAATTTGTTTATTTTTCTATTTGACTTAACTTTTTGGTGTTTTTCTTGCTTTCAAAACTATAATTTAAATGAATGCACAAACAGCAAACAGATTAAACTACAAAAATTATCTAATGCGCATAGATTTTCTATTTTCGAATTTTATGTTTGAAGTGACATTTTTTTTTCTACACGTAACATTACAGACAATTAAAAATTTTAGTTTTAAAGTTGAAGCTATTAAATTCATATGCATGCATTCCATTAAATACAACTAATTTTTGAAGTGATTTTGGGTACACGTTGTAGATTTGGAAACAAAAATTTTGTTGTTAAATAAAACATGTTTTGGTTTTTTCTATTAATTTTGGCTACATTTTAGTTTCTGTTTGTCTGCCAATATTTTTACCCAAATCGTATGTTTATTAATATTTTTATTATAGAATTTTTAATTTACAATTTGTCCACTAAATGAAAATAAGTAAATCTGTTTATATTTCTAAAAGAGATTTAAATAGGAAAGTGTATCAAGTATTTGTATGTTTGTAATTCTATACATTTTGTTAAAAGTGAAAAATATATATTAAACACATTCACAACAGCATTCTACAAGAACACACGACTTCAAATGCCGCTAGTAGCATTTGTCGCCTCGTAGCCGGCTACTTAATTATTTTGGAGACGGCAGCAGCACCATCTGCACATAGTTGAGTATTGCCAATTTCATTTATTTTGCATTTATAAAAATTAATTACTCTTCATATATTTTGCATTTATAAAAATTAATTACTCTTTTAAAATGTACTTATTTCACGTAAAAGTACAAAAACGAATCAATTTATTCTTTAAATCAATTTTTGGATATTGTTCCTGTTAAATTATATGAAATAATTGCTTTCATTGCTTCCAAAAAATCGATATTTTTAATTTGCCGATAGTTAGCAGGAAATCAAGTTGAAGTTTATTTTAATGACACAAAACCTTGTAGTTTTCCATAGTTTTAGTAAATACTCACCAAAATTTTCAAAAAATCGATTTTTTGTAAGAAATTTATGAATTAATTTTGGCCTAAAATTTAGAAGTTATTTGCTTAAATTTACATGAAAACACTATTTCGCGCTTAAATTCGTATAAAAAGAAACGAATTGTTAAAATATGTAACTTTTTAAAATTTTTCCTAGATGAAAATATTACCATAGAAAACAAAAAAGGCAATTTTTCTTAAAATCGCTTCTAATTCGGTGACTAGGCATCGAAAAAGAGAACTTCTTGCAATGACAACCCTATGTAAAAATCATTAGATCGGATCAAAATTTGAACTACTTCCAGACTGCAAACTCTACATTTTCATGACTTCTTTGGAGTGTCTTTTTTTACTGGGTAATGTTATGAATACGAATTTTTGTGTATTTGGAGGTTGGTTACATAATAACCAGCGTTGTCAACTCGGTGCTTTTCGCACCGTTTTTAGTGATTTTTGAAAATTTTGAAGCTAGTGCTCGGTGCTTTTTTAAATTAATTTTTGGTGGTTTTTATTTCTTCGCACACACAAAATTCAAAAAGACATTTCCCTATATTTTTTTTTTGAAGAAGTCTATGATTTGAAAAACATAAGCTCTGAAGTTAAATGGAACATTTCAAAATATTCTTATAAGATTGTAATGGGTGTTTTTTATTGAGGTATAGAACTTTAAGTTGGCATCACTTTTTTAACTGGCGGCCATTTTGTCAGCTGTCAAGTGATTAATATTTAGTTTGGTTTGCCATTTTATCATAAACAGGTTGACAAAAGAACAACGCTTGCAAATCGTGCAAATTCATTTCGAAAATAATGGTTCAGTTCGCGAAGTTTACCGCAAGCTCCGTCCATTTTATGGTCGACATAATCGTCCATCAGAGCAATTAATTCGGTTAACCATGGATCGTTTTCGCACTACGCTTACTCTATGTGATAATACGCATCCGCAGAGACGTCGAACAGTGCGCACCGAAGAAACAATTGCCACTGTAGAGCAAAGTGTTGAAGAGGACCCGAATGAATCGATTCGCCACCGTGCACAGCAATTGGAGCTTTGTCCATCAACTTTATGGAAGATTTTGCGCAAAGATCTTGGCTTGCGACCTTACAAGATCCAGCTTGTGCAAGAATTAAAGCCGCGAGACCATGCAATGCGTCGTGATTTTGGTGTATGGGCCGAAAATGAGATTGATCTCGATGCTGATTTTCATCGCAAAATTTTGTTCAGTGATGAGGCTCATTTTTGGTTGAATGGCTACGTCAACAAGCAAAATTGCCGCATTTGGAGTGAAGAGAATCCACATGAGACCCTTGAGACGCCATTACATCCACAAAAACTGACTGTTTGGTATGCTCTATGGGCTGGTGGAGTCATTGGGCCATACTTCTTCCGAAATAATGCTGGAGAGTCAGTTACCGTTAATGGAGACCGGTATAGAGCCATGATAACCGACTATTTTGTTCCCGAATTGGATGGCATGAATGTGGATGAGTTGTGGTTACAACAAGACGACGCTACATGCCACACAGCGCACGTCACAATCGATTTATTGAAGGAAACATTCGATGAGCGCATAATTTCGCGGAATGGACCTGTCAATTGGCCACCAAGATCGTGTGATTTGACACCATTGGATTATTTTCTTTGGGGATATGTGAAGTCGCTCGTCTACGCCAACAAACCAGAAACGTTAGGGGAGTTGGAAGCCAACATTCGTGGCGTTATTGCCAACATACGGCCCCATATGCTCGAAAAAGTGGTTGAAAATTGGACCTGTAGAATTGGCTTTATTCGAGCCAGCCGCGGCAGCCACATGCCCGAATCATATTTAAACATTAATGGCATAAAATTATCCTTCCAATAAAGCCAAATTGATGGACATTAAAACGATTTTCTTGTGTTTTATTTCAATTCGAAGTTCTATACCTCTAAAAAAACACCCGTTACAAGTGTTGGTTGAAGAAATACGTGCATTTCACTCTCAAACTTTCATATTTTAAGCACATAGAAGACATAATGCAATTATGATCTAATAGCGAAATTTTTCTGGTATATACAGTGGATGGAGAGTAATTCACTTAATGCAATGGAGAAACTTTGAGTCCACTATCGAATTTTGGGCAAAAATAAAATCTTATAACGATTCGTTTGATATAAACTCCATGTTTAAACGCAAAATTTGATCACGTTTTTACCTTTAAGACTTTATATAAGTCTAAAATACGTAAAAAATGTCCGCATACTTGGTTTTATATAAAAGCGGTCTGAAACGAGAAAATTGTGGTGGGAATAGAGCTGCCGTTTTCGGCAAATCAAAATAGGTATTTTTTCCCCCAATGTTGAATATTTTTTGCATTTTCGTTACTTTTTTCTAAAATAATAATACATATAATTTTAATTTATATCACTTGATGAACTTGCAAATTAGTTTTTTTTTTTTAATTTTGTAACTTTGTTAATAATATTGCATCATAGTTTAATAAAAATCAAATATTGAAAGTCTTGATTAAAAAAAAAATTTAATCACTAATCCCATCGTGTTCAAAATATGATTAGCAAGTAAAAAAGATTTGCCTATTGCTGAAAATTTGACTAAACTCAGGTGATTTGTTTCTTCGTTGACGAAAACAAATTAAATTTTTTTTATAACTTAAAAATGCTTCGTCAAATTGATTTTAGAATTCACTAATTCTCATAGAATTCAAATGTGTATCGGATGCTTAAAATTTGAAGTTTTAAGGATGGAATGCAAGGTCAACCGATTCCTATATTTTTTTATACCAAACTTTTTTACATAAAACAAAAAAAAAATTAATTTAGTGCTTTTTACTTAAATTACGCGTTTTTTTCGGGTTTCAGTGCTTTTTCAAATATAAAAGTTGACAACGCTTATAATAACGTAAAAACCGTTAAATTGTTCTTTTCACGAGTTACATTCACAATAATTAATAATACACAATTCACAGACTTGCCAGACATAAATTTTGTATTTATTGAGACTTTTTCGTTGTTGCCAGCAGCAATAGGAAAAATATGTTTACATGAATTTGAAACAAATATAGAAAACAAAAACTAAATAACAAGATTTTTAATTAAATATTATCTCCCAAAATACCCAGCGAAAAAAGTGCATTTTTGGCCTTTAGATTTTCACAAAATTTTTAACCAATTCTCAGCTTCCTTGATAGCGAGGAGATCTGCTTGGTAGACACTACAGTGATGCGGAAGTCGCTTTACAATAAGGAAGACCTAATGTCCCTGAGTTATCTGCGTAACTAATAAATACGTGAGGTTTGAAGCCATTCATACAAAATTCAGCAGTATAGAGACCACAATGAACTTGTTTTTATTTAAATGCATTCTAATTATTTTTAAATTTTTGCTGCTTATTTTTGAAGCCAATTCAATTTTTTAGTAATTTTTTCAAGAACAAAAAGATCAGCAGTTTAAATTTCAAGGCCTAAAATGATTAAACTAGCAGCTTAGAACCGAGCACGGATAACGAATTGTTATTTATATTCGATGAAACTTTTATTCCATTTTTTTTTTACCATTTTTACCTGTACTGTTGCATATGAAAGTAAATTAATTCAAATCGAATTGTCGTCACATTTATTTATTTATACAGTAAAAAGGAATCTTAAATGCAGATGCAATAAATTTAAAATTCATTTTACTCACTCCCCACACTGTGTTTTGAAATTCTTAAGCAGAAATAGTGAGTATAAAAGAGAATATCTTTTTAATATTAAAAATTCATAAGTTCAGATGCATATTTCTTGTTAAGGATACAAGTTGTGGGATACACCAGCAAGTAGATGATTTGAATAAACGGAAATAGGAATTCAAATTCAAATGCATTGAAACAAAAGTTTTATTTATTTTCAAAAGTATATGGGTTTGTTTTAAAATTTTGTGAAGTTGTTGTATGCATTTAAAATAAAATGACTTAATATGTTTTGTGCATGTGCAAGTGCTGGTAGTTATAATAGCAAAACAATAAATATTTTGTAATTTATTTATTTGGACATTCATTAGTTGCTGTTCTATTCCTTTAACGGGGCCATAAATGTTTGTTAAATGAAATAAAACCAATAAGAAATTTGTTTGTTGTTGGTATAGCATCTAGACGTTAAATAAAAATTAACTATTGAATTAAATAAAACCAGTAAAATTAACTGATTCTTGCATAATCTTTGAGCTGACTCATTATTCTGGCGTGATATAGACGCAATGAATGGCTTTTTAAAAATTGTATAATTAAATTTTTGAATCGAAACAGCAGTGCATTTTAACGGAAATACTCCTATGAGAAGTAGTCTTGAGAGCAAGGATAGGGAGAGTACTGTATGTAATTATTAGTTTAGAATATTTCCACATTAGATGTGTGCATAGAATTAAGACCTCTGTAGGAAAATACAGAATGAATTTTAACTGTAATGCATTATGCGATTCGTAAAAAATAACAGGCTTCTAAAGCAAACTACCAGTAACGCCAAAAGAGGAAATCACAACAGGGAAGGAAAATGACTTCTTGGATTTTGTATCAACTATGAAAACAAAATGTACTTTTTAGACCATGACGGTACCATTTTTTTTTTAAATATTTATTAATAATAACAAAAATAAAAAATGTTAAAAGCCCCCGACTTTTTTCAGAAAAGATGTTATATCCTCTAAACGGCTGGACCGATTTTCTTCAAACATAGCTAAGAACCCTCTCGATCAAGTCATCTTTCAAACAGAAAAAACTAAATCAAAATCGGTCCAGCCGCTTGGCCTGTATGGACAGACACACAGATACACAGACACACAGACACACACTACAAACTTATAACACCCCTTTTTTTAGTCGGGGGTTAAAAACAGAAACTTAGCAAAAATGTGTATAAAAATAATAACATAAAAAAATATTAAATATTACATTCATAAAGGTACATTCCTAGATTCGACTATTATATTAGAGATTAAAATAAAATACACACAAATAATTAAAGAGAACATAGGCAAACTTAATGTTACCATATAATGAAACATTGACATTTTTAAATTGTACCAAATAACTCGCGGTAGTACCACGGTACCAACAAGGCCTAAAATGTACCATAAAAAGTACAATTGTACCATGATTTCCATCCGTGAATCACAACCAATGTTTTGTCGATAAGTTGGTTACGTAATTGTCGTCGAAAAGCTTTTTTGGCATATCCCAAACATGGTGTGGTTATTTCACTACAGGCTTGAGAGTTGTATTCTATTTACGCTATGTGTAAGGATAAGCTATCCAGAACAGGTACTCGTAACTTCATCGGCAAGGTGCAAAGAGCTTTTGGGGTCGATCTCGGGCCATGGGGCTTGTGAGACATGCAAATAGACTAGGTCCTCCCTACAACATATTCTGTATGAAGTGTAAGGAATAGGACAGAGAAGAGACAGTTTCTCATCTGCTTTGCGAGTACTCGGCATTGTGCAAAACGCGATACAAATTTCTGAGAAATACGTACTAGACGAACTGTTGGAGGTATCACAGATTTGTATAGGGAACTACATCCGGCACCTCTACGCAAAAGGGTAGATCTAGTAAGATAGATCACTGGATGAAGAAGTAAATTCACATTTTTTTCATAGGTTAGGACTCATACATGTAGATGGTATGAATGACTTTGCCGACCGTAAATTAAGAGGAGGGCGCAATGAGCTCCTCTGACTGAACCATGTTTTTGGCAAAATTTTTATTTACAATATATTTATGACGATATGACTGAGCAAACAAAGCACAAAATAAGTAAATGGTCAAACAGAAATGGATCGTGAAGAGAGAATGACAATGAGTACTCAATTATATAGCACACACTTCGTACGCTCACGTATTTTCACTCAAGCAACTATGACTATAAGCTATTACAACATATAAGAATATCCCTAATTAGTTTATGCGAAAAACTTAAATACTGTATATCCGTATTAAGCCTATATCTATCATACTTATAGTAGGAGTACGCTTATAGTCTGAGTAGACTATGAATATTTAATCGGACAAAATATATTCGCATGATACATGGGGTATTTATTCATCATTCGCCTTCGTATACATACACCCAGGGAAAAAACAGCTTAAAACAAATAAAAACCATACTGAATTAATAAGAAATATTAACGAAAGTCTAGTAAACAAAATTTCAAAATTTTTTTATATCAATATGGGAAAATATTAATTTACAGTATTAATTTATTAATTTTGGTTATTTTTAAGTATCTCAACATATATTTTCTATCATATTGAAAATTATTCAATTAATGTGACGCGATCTTATTTTAAAGCTGCAGCTTTTCCCTGAGTGTACATTTGTGTATAAAAAAAGGAATGAAAAATGTATTTTGGCTGCTTGAAAATATGATTTATGTGTGTCGGCGTATAAATAAAATATCCCTGTATATACGCATGTGTAGCCAATTAATAGTCAAAGTATTTTTACATTCAGGCATATGATTTTAGCTCATACAATCTATATATTTTAGTTATATGCTAAAAACAAAATTGTTGGTTTAAAATTAATGAATGTGTTTGCATATGAGCGTGCTTTTTATTAGTTGCTGTACGCATTCATAGTTGTTTGACGGCCATTGCTCGAAGAGTGAGAGTACTTACTCTTTGAGTATAGACGATACGTTTTTCATTCCCTGGTCGTGAACATATTTAGCATACAAATGGACACAAAAAAGTAGTCGCAGGAAACTTTCGAGTGATAGAATTTATTTTATTTTGACATAGTTTTTTTCTTATGCCCTCATATATAGATGCTCATTTTCTTAACAATGCTACCATATGTTCAATAAATTTCATATATTTTGTAAAATCAACTACAAAGAAAAACAAGTAAGAGTGCTATATTCGGCTGTGTCGAATCTTATATGCCTTTTACCAAAGTGCGTTTATGTAGTATAGAGATACATACATAAGCACATAGTTACTTTTATGTACAAAGAAAAAAATAATAATCTTCAAACCCTAGAATCATAATTTTAGATTTTTCTGATTACTTATACCAATCTAGTAGTTCTTAAAAAAATATAGAAAGTGTGTTAGGTGAAAAAAAAAGGAAATTAAAAAAAAAATGTGTTATTTAGTTACTTTAATGTCCAGAAAAAAATCATAGTTTCCAGCTCTGGAGCTGTGGTCTATATTTTTATAATTTTCTATACCAAACTTTTCTTTCCAAAACGTAAAATATATATAATTTATAAAGGAAAAGATAAAAATTAATTAGACTTGGTTAATTTTATATATCAAAAAAGTGTAAGTGTCCCAACCGTGAACTCATCCTTTTTGATTTTCTAAATTCTTACACCAATCTCTAATTTAAGAAATGTTTAATTTCTAAAAAAAAAGGAAAAATTTGTTTTAGTAACTTACTTTTGTACAAAAAAGTTAAAGTTTTCCAACCCTGGAATCGTCTTTTTTTTTTTTTTAATTGTTTTTTTTTTATTTGAAATACCAATTTTATTCGTTATCAAGCATGAAATAAGTATATTTAATAAAAATAGATAAAAATTAGTTTTAGGTAGTTAATTGTTTATATCACAAAGAGTGTATCCTCCTTTTTGATATTTTATGATTTCTTACACCATCTTTTTTTTAAGAATAAAAGATATGTTTAATTTATAGTAAAAAAGAAAAAATTTGTTTTAGTAAGTTACTTTTGTATAAAAAAATAAAGTTTCCAACCCTGGAAACGTGTTTTAAACTTTTCTAAACTGAAATACCAATTTTATTCGTACTGAAGTATAAAATAATTTTATTTATTTAAAAAAAATTAATATTAGTTTTCGGTAGTTAATTTTTTATGTCACAAAAAGAGTAAGTTTCACAACCCTGGAATCATCCTTTTTAATTTTTCTGATTTCTTACACCAATCTATTTCGTTTAAGAATATAAGATATCTTTAATTTATAGAGAAAAAGGAAAAATTTGCTTTAGTAAGTTACTTTTGTGTAAAAAAAGTTAAAGTTTTCCAATACTGGAAACTTCCTTCTAAATTATTTAATTTTTTTTTTATTTGAAATACCAATTTTATTCGTGGTGAAGTATAAAATAAGTTAATTTAATGAAAATAAATAAAAAATAGTTTACGGTAGTTAATTTTATATATCACAAAAAATCGTAGGTTTTCCAACCCTGGAATCATCCTTTTTGTTTTTCTGATTTCTTACATCAATCTCTTTCTTTTAAGAACATTAGATATGTTTAATTTATAGAAAAAAAAAGGAAAAATTTGTTTTAGTAAGTTACTTTTGTATAAGAAAAAAAGTTAAGGTTTTCCAACCCTGGAAACGTCTTTCTAATTTTTTTTTGTTAGAAATACCAATTTTATTCATACTGAAGTATAAAATAAGTTTATTTAATAAAAAATTATTAAAAACTAGTCTACGGTAGTTATTTTGTATGGCTCTGAAACGGTCTGCTCGATTTTGCTGATTTTCAATACCAATTTTATTTGAACCATTTCTGACACACCAGTCTAAGAACGAAGTCTCTAGCTTTTCTGGGAGCTTCAGAAAACCGATTTCACGTACAGACAGACGGACAGACAGACAGACGGACATCGCTTATTCTTCTTCACTATGCATAAGGATCCAGAATATATATACTTTATGGCTCGCTCATTAATATTCTGGAAATTACAAACGGAATGACAAACCTATATATACCCTTTTACCATTTTTTGGTAAAAGGTATAATAAGAACACAGTGAATCAAAATAAAAATTAGAGAGCATTAGAAGTTATTATGCTACCATTTCTCCTTATTTCACTTCTGATATTACTTATTTTATTAATTTCTATGTCTAGTGTGACTTACAAAGACTAAAGGGTTTGCATTGCGAATCTTTTGCTTCATTTAGTTCATGAGTTCCCTCTTCGGAAGTAGACGGTGTACTAGCCTGGTAGTAGATGGGTTTCAGTTTCGATTCCTACCGGAGAACCTAGGTGTCTACGCATACAAGCCAAAGTAACTTCGTTTCGTGTTTGTTATATAAAAAAAACTATTTTTGAAAATGAAAAATGTTGCCTTATTTGTAACCTACGACCAAAAAAACGGTATTATAAGTTTGTAGGGTGTGTTTCTGTGTATTTGTGTGTCTGTACGAGTCCAAGTAGAGAGCAAACGGCTGGACCGATTTGGATTTAGCCTTTTTTTTTTTTTGCTTGCAAGTTGACTTGATTGAGAGTGTTCTTAGCTACACTTGAAGACAATTGGTTCAACTGTCTAGAAGATATCACATCTTTTCTAGATATATGTATATGTAGTCGAATCTATATGTCATTGACGCTGTAGCTCCCAAACGGCTAGACTGATTTTAAAGGTGATATGAT
Organism: Tachina grossa; assembly: GCA_949987645.1. Taxonomy (NCBI): domain Eukaryota; kingdom Metazoa; phylum Arthropoda; class Insecta; order Diptera; family Tachinidae; genus Tachina; species Tachina grossa. The sequence goes on from OX465274.1 coordinate 223,821,327, forward strand.
CTTATATCTTGTAGTCTTGTCTGTCCGTTAAGCTATTGGAAGTTAAGAGATCTCGTCTGTCTGTATCTGTAGTACCATAGATCCTAATCGTGGACTACAGAAAATGCCATTAGTTACTTTATTTCTTACCTGAAAAAATTCTATCTCCACAAATATTGCTCATGAGAACAAAAAGTTATCATATCAAAAAAAAAAAAAAAAAAAAAAATATATATACGAAAGAAGATTACCTGTTAAAGTAGTGATCATTATGCCGTAAATTCTCTAAAAAGTCATAAATTAAAAAATTAAATTATAGATTAAAAATTGTCGAAGCACAAGAAATCCCTAATCACCAAATAAATCTTTTCATCTCCCTTTATAAGAAACGGCCTCTGAGTTTGAGATAATTACCCGGTTTCGGCAACACTAACCTAGATTTTATTACATGAAAGAGAATAATATTCTCCTAAGCTCTACTCAACTGTCATCGAGAAGCTTTTTTGGCACATCCATTACATGGTCTAGTTCTTTCAAAATAAACTTGAGAGCTCTATTCAGAAACATCACTTTTATCTGGGTTATTCACATAGTAACTTCATCGGCAAGGTCAAAGGGCGTTTTGGGGTTGGTCTTGGTATTTGAAGGGCCAATGGGCTTGTGAGACATGCGAATAGACTAGATCTTCCCTATAAAGAAAGCTTACTCCCAGTTAAGATAATGAAAATTTTTTGGCTGTCTAAATTTGTTGTAGAGAATGAAAAGAGAGAGAGAGAGAGAGAGAGTTTAAATTCATTTTGTTCCTTAGTTCGTTATTTCAGCCATGAAAATACAAGCTATGTAAGCTAAAAAATTTCTGCAAGAAAAATTTCTTTGTGTGAACGCAAATGCAAGTTTAAGAAATGCAATGAAAAATTGCTGCCACAGATCTATTATCATATAAAATGGAACTCAGTTAATTTGTTTACTTACTTTTTAGTTTTCGTTTCATATATTTTGCTCTGCATGCCACTGTTGCAAGCATTTGAACCATATATAGGGTGTTTTTTTGAGGGGTATAGAACTTCGAATTGAAATAAAACACAAGAAAATCGTTTTAATGTCCATCAATTTGGCTTTATTGGAAGGATAATTTTATGCCATTAATGTTTAAATATGATTTCGGGCATGTGGCCGCCGCGGCTGGCTCGAATAAAGCTAATTCTACAGGTCCAATTTTCAACCACTTTTTCGAGCATATGGGGCCGTATGTTGGCAATAACGCCACGAATGTTGGCTTCCAAGTCCCCTAACGTTTCTGGTTTGTTGGCGTAGACGAGTGACTTCACATATCCTTAAAGAAAATAATCCAATGGTGTCAAATCACACGATCTTGGTGGCCAATTGACAGGTCCATTCCGCGAAATTATGCGCTCATCGAATGTTTCCTTCAATAAATCGATTGCGACGTGCGATGTGTGGCATGTAGCGCCGTCTTGTTGGAACCACAACTCATCCACATTCATGCCATCCAATTCGGAAACAAAACAGTCGGTTAGTCGGCTCCAATTGCTGTGCACGGTGGCGAATCGATTCATTCGGGTCCTCTTCAACACTTTGCTCTACAGCGGCAATTGTTTCTTCGGTGCGCACTGTTCGACGTCTCTGCGGATGCGTATTATCACATAGAGTAAACGTAGTGCGAAAACGATCCATGGTTAACCGAATTAATTGCTCTGATGGACGATTATGTCGACCATAAAATGGACGGAGCTTGCGGTAAACTTCGCGAACTGAACCATTATTTTCGAAATAAATTTGCACGATTTGCAAGCGTTGTTCTTTTGTCAACCTGTTCATGATGAAATGGCAAACCAAACTAAATATTAATCACTTGACAGCTGACAAAATGGCCGCCAGTTAAAAAAGTGATGCCAACTTAAAGTTCTATACCTCAATAAAAAACACCCTTTACTTGGTACACATAAATGTATATTGTGGCATTTGAATGAATGTAGCACACAGTAGCATAGCAGAAATACAAAAGATGATGAGAAAAAAGATAATAAAGCATAAGAGTACTCACTGGGAATAAAGTACAATCATTTCTACCTTTTTCAATTCATATACGTATACGCATTGTTGGCTGTTCAGACCGCTCTAGTGGTGATACGAGTATTCATGTTTTATGCTGCTTTTTACGTTTGTACAAAACAAGAGGTATAATCTACGTAAGTATATTTATGCTGCAATGATGAAATGCAACATTGCAGTAATGTTGTTAGATATTGCATGTATAGTGGAATTTGTCTATTACTCGGACGACTTTTGCAAATGAAAGGTTTACTTTGCAAAGTCTTCAGTTTGAGGGAGAGAAAGTAAACAAGCTTATATCCCTCCTCCCTTACAAATTCAAGACTTGGCAAAGTAGAAATTTTTGGTGAAAGGCAGGTAACCGACGAAGAAAGATTTACATTCCAGGTTTCCTTTTTTCTCTGCCTCTTCCTCAGTCTCTATCTCTCTCTCTCTCTCTCTCTCTCTCGATCAATCTGTTGACCGCTTCTAGGCTTATATTTTTTTACATATCAATTAAGTTTTTAATTTTTAGAGAAATTCTTCAAATATGGGTTTTTCTTCCATCTAAATAAGTTCATTGCGCATGAATAAAATTATTAGAAAAATATTATCCAAAACACTATGCATTATTCAAATTCGTTATAGCTAAGATTAACTGTATTTAATGAATTTCTATATCATTTGTATGCTGAGGCATTAAATGCACTATTTTCATATGCCACAATATCCTTCTCGCTTGAGCTTCAACCCATTTCCGTTTGGTTGGAAAATATAGCACATTTCCGGCTCAGCATTTGTGCAAAGTTTGTGTAGTTGTTGCTGGCGCGTTCTTTGCAGCAACTGACTATGCTTCAGCCTACAATAGTAGCAAAAGTGAATATATGTAAGCACACCGTTACGATATAGTAGCAGCAGCAACAATCGGGAGCATACAAGCGTGTATTTAACTCGAAATTGAAAATCATGCATATAAAAACTAACGCACATGGGGAATGCTGGTGAAATAAAAATAATTGTGTTGGATGATAAGTTATTTCTTGAACAAATTCTAACAAGCTGTTCTTATTAAAACTGATTTTTAGGGTTTCGTACAGCGAAAGTAAAAAGAAGTCTATATTGTTTTCGCTACGATGTCCGTCCGACTGTTTGTTTGTCACAGGCAGTTTTCTAAGAGCTGTATATCTGAAATTTATGTAAACCTTTGGCCTCTACAACAGCAAATGTATGACAGTTGAAAATTAAAATTAAATTAACATTAAAATTTAAAAAAATCAAAATTAAAGCGCATTTTATCAGCTAATGTAACTTTGACCATGTAATTTTGACAAATTGCTGTATCTTGGAAACTCTAAGAGGCAAACTCTTGAAATTTTCAAAAACGCGATAATCAAAAAAAATAACACAAAATTAAAAAATCGTCAAAACGAAAAATTCTCAAAATAAAAAAACGCTTAAATGAAAAATATCACCAAAAATAAAATAAATTAATCAAATGCGAAAAATCGCAAAAATAAATAAAAAAAAAACTCGCCAAAAACCGAAAAAACATCCAAAACTAAATAAAAGCAATAACTAAAAAAAAATCGCTAAAACTAAAAAAATCTCCAAAACCAAAAAAAAAGGCAAATTGGAAAATGCGCTATAACTTAAAAAAATTTCTTAAACTAAAAAAACAACAGAATAAATCCCCAAGCACGAAAAAATAGCTTAAACAAAAACACGACTAAGCAAAAAAAAAAAAATTGCTGAAACTATAAAACAACCACTAAAAACAAAAACATTGCCTCATACCGAAAAAATCGCCAAAAAGCCAAAACATCGGCAAAATGAAAAAAAACGCCAAAATTAAAATAAATCACCAAAACTAACAAAACGCTAAAATTAATATAAGTCGCCAGAACGAAAAGAAATGATCAAAAACCGAGAAAATTGCCAAAAAAAAAAAAAACAAAAAAAGAAAATATCGGCTAAACCAAAAAAGTACCTCATCTAGAAATATTGGGGAAACAAAAAAGTCAAAACGAATATAAGTCGCCAAAACGAAAAAATAGCAAAAAAAAAACGAAAAAATTTTCAAAAACCCAATAATATTATAAACACAGAAAAACGCCAAAAAAAAGAAAAATTCGTTAGAAATTAAATTTATCGCTTTAACTAAAAACCAACCAAAAAAATCGTCAAAAGCTAAAAAATCTTAAAAACGAAACAAACCGCCGAAAAAAAAATTGCTAAAAACCGAAAAAAGTATCCAAAATTAAAAAGGCGAAAAAAAAGCGCCAAAGAGGATTTTAAGTCGCCAGAACAAAAAAAAAAAAAAAAAAAAAAAATCGGCAAAACCAAAAAAAAGCGCCACAACTAAAAATATCGGTAAAACAAAAAAAGTCAAACGAATATACATACATAAGTCGCCAAAAAGGAAAGAAATCGTAAAAATCCAAAAAAATGCCAAAAATCAAAAAAGCGGCAAAACAAAAAAAAAGCCAAAACAACAAAAATCGTTAAAAACCGAAAAAAGTCGTCATAAGCCAAAAAAATCGGCTAATCTAAAATCGGCTTACCTAAAAAGATAGGTAAAACAAAAAAGTCAAACGAACATAAGTCGCCAAACCGAAAAAAGCCAAAAAATCGCCATAACAAAAAAATTGCCAAAAACTAAAAAAAAAACTTTAAGGAATTAAAAAAATTACCGAAAACTAAAATCACCCTAAAAGTATAAAAACGCCAAAAAAATTTTTTTTTTTATTATCTCCATTACGTAAGATGTTCGATTATATTTGGCGAAGTTTGTTCAGTATTACATATGTAGTGTCCGTCCGGAACCCTTCGTGTTCGAATCAAAGTTGCGCTTTACTGAATTTATTTATAAATTAACGATGGTCAATCTTATTGTTTCCAGTTTTGAGCATATTGAAATTTGCTAAGGGTACTTTAAAGTTTAGTCCAGTGTTCCTTAAAATCAACGATTTCAGATGACTATTTCTTGGAATATTTTAAATAAATAGAAACCATTGAGAGGTATACCAAAATCTCTCCAAAAATGTCTGTGATATCATTTTTTCTTTGTAATATCTACATTTGACTTTTTTCCTTATCCCATAAATGTGATTTTGCTTTCTGAAATGCTTACTAACATATTGCGGCTCTTATTGTTTTTGTTGTATACACTAATGCAAGGTAAAGTTGTTAAGAAACTATGTTCTAATAGCGTTTTAAAGAACTTACTACATACATACATACACAGATATATGATAATTAGACCCCTGCACAAGACCACTTACTAGAAATTTTCAGAAATGAGGGATTTAACAAATGCGTTACTACAGCAAAATCTTCTAAAACAAACGTTAAACAAATTTGTTTCAGTTATTGCTGGTATAGAAGTAAAGAAGAAAATACTTAACACACATGCGTTTATATTAGCTGTGGGCGCTTGCTTTAGAAAACCTTAAACACATAATAGCTTACCACCTACATCTTACACACACACTCAAACGTACAATATTCAAAATAACAAGCATACACACATCAGCACTACTTCTTTTGAGTATTTGTTATGAACAAGAAGTCTTCGCGACAGAGCTTGTGAACACTCACATATACGTGTATCAATATATCCATCGTGCTTCGCTTCCATGTAGTCAGCCTAGAACCATATGTCTCTATGTCAATACTCTTTCTCCAGGGACAATTGCACTAGTTAAAATGTCGTCAACTTTCCTATTTTGTGCGAGTAGAGATACGTTAGAGACAACAGTTCTAGTGTATTTCTGGTATATATTATTATTATATATTTTCAATGAACGCGTCAATAGTTTGTTTTTCTGTTTTATTATGCTGTGCAATTATATTAAATAAATATATGTAGACGAGAGTCACTAAAACCCTAGTAGGTTTTAGTGAATCTTTGGTTCAAATATCTCCATATGGTCGTAAAAGAACTACCTTCGCAATATTACTAAAGTCTACTGGTAGTTTTTCAATGACAACCCTATGCTATGTGTCAATAGGCGATTAAATTGGCTGGGGTGAACCTAGTCAGATGTGTAATTGCTTTACGTGAGTACCTGCCATTACGGCCTTATCTCACGTGTGCCAAACCACCGGGTGTGGGTTAGACGCCAGATCAACGCCCCCATGCACCCTTTTAGAATGAACCTATGGCCCACTCCATAAGGCACATAGGTTGCAATCTTTGAATATAGTTATCCCTGTTCTATATTCAAGTACCTTGCTGAGGTACTTTGAGCTATCTAAATTCTGCTGCTATGTCCGTGCCTATAGCAGCTCTGTTGAATGGCAACAGCACCTAGAATAGTGTCTGGCTGACCACGTCAGACCAACCACTAGCATTGATTTCACACTGGGAAGCCAAGACTATTCTCAAAGCGAATTTGGTAGCAACCACAGCCACCACGATAATTCTCCGGCTTACACGCTATGGTGTTGTGTATACACCTTAGCGAGGTCCCCAAGAAAATTCCTCAACCATTATCGGCACAGCTAACCACTCATCCATAATGAACGCATGCCTGTGTCGCCAAATAACCAGTGCCTACTCCACACATACCAAAATCATCCCTTTTACCCCGTGGGGTAGGATGAACTCGGCATTTTAGCAAAGGAAACTGACGACCGCTACATGCACTCAAAACTTCAGAGCAGCGAGAACCACTTAAGCGAGAAGAACGCAAGCTCGCCGCCAATATCTTGTGCATACTACGATCGATCATGTTTGATAAACGCCCCTTAAACTCAGGAGGTAGGACGCACAACCATTTCAGCACAAAATCTTGACAACCGCAATGCATTTATCTCTAAGCAGCTCAGCTGTCAGGCAACCGGCACCCGTGGCACCAGAAGTAGCCTCTGGTGAGACCTCAAAGTTCCACCGCAAGGGCTTCACCTCTATCGTCTTGTGAACTCAGGGGCAGTTCTAGGTGACGCTGCACTGAACTGACAACATCGGGCGTACAATATTTGTTTTCCTTTTATAAATATGTGCACATCCTTTGCTCTGTTTATTTTCAGAGATCGGGTAGTAACACATAAGTTTTACGGGTAATGAGCCAAAGGTCCGTCAGTGGAAAAGGCTACATTACCCTAGCTGGGGCCCCGGGATTGCCACATCCGTAGTCTAAAATAGACTCCCCTGGGGGTGGTGCACCTAGTCAGTAGCACTATTGACAATGTCACTAGAAAATCACTATAATTTTAGTATTGACAACGAGCGAGGAAAAGTCGAATTGTAGACTAGAGCCCCTAAAATTTACTAGTGAATCTTTGGTGTCAATGTCTCCATGTTGACCCAAAAGAACTACTTAGTCAGTATAGCTACAGTCTAGTGGTGGATTTTCAATGACAAGCTAATGTTAAATGTCAATAGATGATACCACTGGATGGGTTATACCTGGTCAGTAGTACTACTGACAACGTCACTAGTAAATCACCACAATTTCACCATTCGCACTTTCTTAAGGGTTATTAAACGACATCATTTATTATTGGTTTATAATACATGCTACGACAATACATTTAAAAAATAAGACGTATTTATATTTCAAGACTGTTTACGCAGCCTTCTAATGTACATGCACATCCACATTCATATAAGAGCATATGCGAAGCATATCTGATGGCCAAGAGAATGAGCAGCTTATTTTTTATACACAACATGGACTTCAGCAAATACATATGAATATAATAAACAATAGGGTGCTGCAATATCTTAATTACCGCAAGTTGACCTAATATAATTTGTAAGTTTTTTTTTATTAGGTGTCAGCAATTGCTCAGCTTGAACAATTTTTCTTGCTCGTACAAATATTAAATTTTATATGATCTTATTTTCATCAGTATTAAACTCCATTCACCATATACAGCTGTATATGATATTTGAGACTTCTCTCAAGAGACTTATACTCTGACAAGCCCCATCAGCAAAGGTAATGTGGTTCTTGTTGTTATAGGCTGTTGTTTGGTGCTAATTGATTAATCTGAATTTGTTTCCAAGAAGGAAAAAAGGTAACAACTTCCACCTTTTTCCTAACAAAAATATATATATATATATATATATATATATATATATATATATATATATATATATATATATATATATATATATTTAAATATCAGCATTCAATTAAGAGGAAAAGAGGTATATTACATCTTGAAATCAAACACCCTGTAAGTTCATAAAAACATTATGCTACGTTATACTGAAAAATAATGAATCTTCATTCCAATTATGCTGCATTAACAGGGAGCAATTTAAATTCATAACATAATTGAAGTTATTTTTTTCTATTTAAATTTGCTTACATCTTTAATAACGCAATATATCTATAAATAAATGTAATAAAAATAGGTTGACTTTTATCTCTAAAAGTCGCATTGTATTCGAGCGTAAAATATAAGCCAGATAATATTTAATTTCTTTTTTTAGTTGAATTAAAGTTTATGGCGAGGAATTTCTTTTTGTAGAAGTTAAGAAAAATACTAAATATTCCTCTCCTTATGTTCGTGCAATTGGCATCAATAAATATTTTTAAAAAAATATGCAATAAATACCTTATGTTTCATTATTAAAATATTCAATGCTCCATCTCTTGTTCGACAGTTTAAAAAAACAATTATTAAAATTTCATGTTAAATGAAATATCGAAATATATTTATTTGACATAAAGTCTTTATTTATTTAAATTAAATAAATACTTCATATCAAATAATTATAGTTCGCTGATTCATGTATGAAAATATATGAATCAGCTAATTGTGAAAAGGTGATGGAAAATATAATAGATGCAAAATGGAATAAGGATGCTTGGTTTGTAAAGCTTTTTGTTTGAAGCTCTTAAACTTATTATATTTGTATATTGTTATTCTCAATAAAGTCTCAGTCAGAGTCTTACTATAAACATATCAAGTTTGTTAAATAAATTCAAAAATATTTTGGGTTGAAGTCTACTGACCAGTTTCATAAGCGGTAACGACATGGATATAGAAAATGCTTAATCATAAAAACAGGAAGATTTTTAAAATTTAATGGTAAAGTTTAAACCTAAACCTAATACTCACTTAAATAAGACTGTCTGAAAAAATAGACAAACTTAGTTAGCTTTTTTTTACTTTCTTCACAAAATTATTTACGCTACATTTACACATGAAAGTACTTTCTTGAAATTTCTGTATACGTATTATGAATAAAAAATTTAATGAAATAAATGACTTTCATAAAAATTTCTTGTTAATTTTCCATAGGAAAGTGAAAGTTCATTTTAAAAATGTCGTCGAAAAGTAAAGTTGAAAAAAAATTGTTTTGTTCACTTCTTAATTAGAGTTACCCAGAACATCACCTACACAAATTTATAAGGCAATAAATTGGGTATAAATATTATTGTTAATATTGTAATAATATTATTGTTTTCAAAAGGCATGAAGTGTCTTCTCCATGTATGTTTGAACAATGGTATTTTAGATTAGTTATCTTGATACCCTAATTTTTACGATATGCCTTGTTTCAAAATGATGAAATTCTCACGGACGATAGATAACTCAATAAGAAATTTTTTAAGCTTGGCACTTTTAAGAACACGCTGACTTTAAATTTATAATTGATGGGTCTTCGCACTCTTCTTAAAAGTTCAAATTTCTATATTGGATAGTTTGACGTGGTAGGGACGATATTATAATTCTTTAAATATTTATACAAAATAAGGATAATTTATAATAACTATTTACCACAATCCTGTATATTTATGAAAATCTTTAAAGGGGGGTAGCACTGTAAACCTTTTTTCATTTTACTTTCTGAAAACATCAAAAATTTACTTTCTTGAAAAAATCGTTGAAAGCTGACTGGAAATTAAAAACAATGTGAGTGTGGTAGTGAAAAAATGTGATTGTATTGCTACATTCTTGCAATTAGTTTCGTGTGTAAATGGTAGATTAATAAAAAACTTTTCACTTCTTCAGATAAAAATTCAAAAAATTTGAACTAAGACGGCCTATATATACACTTTCAAAATGCTAGATATAAAATTTGTGAACGTGTGTGCGCTCAGTGTTTTGATATACACATGCTGGATAACCCGTCATGGTTTGCTGTGCTGGTTTGTTAATTTTCAAAAATTTTTTGGGTTGAAGTCTACTGACGAGTTCCACAAGAGGGAACGAAATGCATATAGACAATTGCTTAACAATAAAAACAAGCCAATTTTTTTTGAATTAAATTAGCGAATGTTTGTACAAAGTTTCTTAAAAATCGGTAAACAAGTTCGTCCTGAAATAGTTTTGGCCAAAGACGGTGGTCACCTGAGCCATAGTGCACTCATATAAAGCCAGTGTATCCTCTTAAAACAACTTAAAACCCATTTGCAAGTTTATGAGTAACACTGTACTCGAATATTGGTGACATGACAATATGTAAGGAGACTTGTTGTCAGATATACCCAGCAAAAAATTTCAAAAAAAGCATTTTTGGTTAAAGGATTTTCTGGATTACCAACTGGATTACCAACTTAATGATTTTAACTAGGCGTGAGACTAAAATAATCGATTCTTGAAAAGTACTTACTTTTTTTCATTAATCAACATATTCACGTAATCTATTAAATCTAAAATAGTCATTCTCCTCATTTATCAACTTGTACAGAATTCTTCTAAGTTTTATGTCATGTGATTTCTAAGCGAGTTATGAAATTTGGTAATCAGGAAAGTAAGTCATTATAGGGCAAGTAGTTATGATGGTAATGTGTAATTGTTTTGCTGGGTAGCTTTAATAATAACTAAAGACATCAATTGAACTTTAATTTTCTACTATAATCATAATAATAAGTTGATTGCTTTACAAATTAATTGTTTTCAGTTTTTTATTTGTTTTTCTAGTTAAAAATTTTGTTGTTGTTTTCTTTTCATTTCTATGGCACGTCTAATTAAACTCTTAAAGCCTAATTAAGGTATTGTTACGTAAAAATATTCCTACAGGGTTAATGCAAAGAACTACTTAGAAGTATTTAACTAAAGCACTAAACGTACACTCATATTCACGTGCAAACACTATAGCAACAACAATAATTGTGTACATACTAGCTTGTCGGCGGATACATTCCATAAGTGATTATACCATTATGCACAAAGCAATGACCCATACTTGCTCGGCAATACCTACGCAGTGCGTTTGAGTGACGAATTTAACATGGGGATGTCATTGGAAGTATACAATCGCCACCCTCTCGCTTACATTCGGTTGACGAAAACAGTGACGAATATTCATCATAGTTTTCATTCACAAAAATACTATGATGAAAAGAACACTGAAGCCGGAGTTAAATAATAAACGTTAATTAAGACCGCTTCTGAAATGATTAAAAATTTATTGTCAATTTACATTCAGTAAAAAATATTAAGTGTTTTTTACCTGAAAGTACTGAAAAAAATTTTTTTTGTGTTCTTGAAAGCTCTTCTTCCCTTGAACACCATCATGCTTATGCTAGAAAACTATTGTACACGTTTTTCTTTTTAACGTAAACACTAGAATATGACAGAAAAAGAATTTTGGTCGCTTGCTTATATACGATCAACGAATTCATATAATATATTGGTACACCAAGTAAGCACTGCCAACTATGAGTGACGAATTTATTATAGAAAAAACGTCAATAGAAGTTTTGCCGAACAACCGGGTAGCTACAGACATACACACATACAAATAAAAGCTCGAGCACTTGTGGTAACCACCCTGTACTACCAGTAGCACACAGCATTGCCAACATAGAAGTCGTTACTTTGAAATTCAAAAATAACGGCCAATCGAATTATCTACAAACGCCTAGAAGCAGCAACATGAATTTTCCCGATTGTGCTAGAGGACTGTTTGAACATCTGGCTACCAATAGTAAATGACAATACAGATGGCAACGTGCATAGATGCCATTACTAAGTACAGACATGTTATTACGCCATCTATCGGGCGAACATTCGAGAACCGGTTCCTGTACTATAAAAACAGGCAGTCTGTGTGAAAATGAGTTCAGTGCTAATCAAAGAAGTCGAGTTGACATCGTTAAGTCAGTGCTAATCAGAAATTAGTCGAGCCAGCTTCGTTGAAAGTGTATAATAACGATAAGAAGTACTTAAGTAAAGACAAGTTGTAATTTCCTTAGTTAAGAATAAAAGAAAAAAAGTAGCAAATAAAAATTGTGTGTTATTTATTTTTATTTTTGAGCAATCAAAAGAACTCACACGTTTAATAAAATTTAAACGTAACAATATTATTATTAAGAATTACAAATTCATTACAGTTTATAAATAAATAAATAAATTAGAAAAATATACTGATTAAATTTTACTTATTATTCAAGGAATTTCACTAAAGTTTTACTTATGCAAGACAACAGCCTTGTATTATTACAAAATTTAAACATGAACTATTAAATCCGAAAATAGATATTCTTATAAGAATTCTGTACAATGAGTTTCCCACTTAACGTTGCCTTTAGTTATTAACTAAATGTTGTTATTGTATTAAGAGTACATACTTTGTTTCTTTATAAGCGGCAAAAAAAAAAGAAATTATTACAACAAAAATAATAGCAAACGCCTTTTTTTTTGGTGGGTAAATAACATTAAATACATGTGTTTTATTAACTGCAATTGTAGTCGAAAGTTCCATCTTTCAGTCCTAGAACTCATACAATAGACATGAATGACAATGACTGCCAGTCAGTCCTGCTTCAATCGCATCTACGAGTAGATAACAAGTGTCGTTTCGCATTTATGCTGACGTACGCGTAGTTTTATATTGGCAATGGATTTGATGAAGTGGAGGCTGTTAATGTTGATGACAATCTGCTTTTTATCCTTTTTGTCATTTAGCAAGGATATTACGAAAAAAAATTTGTGTTATCATTTTAGTTATTTTTTGTGTTTAACAAATCTTATTAAGGTTTTGTTCTCACAGAAAGTATAAAATATTTCGAAGCAAAATAAAATAGTAATGTATTGTTTAAATTATCGAAAGTTTTTTTTTTCAATTTAGGTAACTATGAAAAATCATGTGCAAATATTGCAGGCAATAAAATTAAAAAGAAAAATGAATGGTTCAAGAAAGGAAAGAATTTAAGATGGTATTTTAAATTAATTCATTAACAAATAATATTTTCTACACTATTCACAATAATTTTGTTTTATGAAGGGTTTACTTACATATTAAAAATTTTTATAGAAAACTGAACTTCTTATAAATATATGTTTTATTTACATGTAGTTTAAAAAAATATTTAAATGTTTTCCTGTTTTTGTGGTAAAGGAACGTATTTGCATAAAGCATTTCGTGACCGCTTGTGGAATTCATCAGTAGAGTTCAACCCAAAAGATTTTTTTACAAGTTAATATAGACGTTTCTAACCCCCCCCCCCCTCCCCCGAAAAAAAAACAGACAACAATTTCAAATCAAATAAAGACTTTATGTCAAAAAAATATACTTCGGTATTTCTTATTATTAATCCATTTCGCAAAGTGCGAGTGGTGTTCGCCCGTACCAATTTTTAAAAGTTCAAATGTTCTTTGAAATCGCTCCAAAGACCATTTAACACATAAAATATCATCATTTATGGCAAAAATCGTTGAGACGAAAAAATCGCCAAAGTGTCCAAAAACAAAAATAAAAAAAAAGAGTCTTGTCTGGTCAAAAATGTAAAGCCTGCGTGTGTTTTCTAAGCATTTGAATTTAGATCTTTTAAGTTTCATCAAAATCGGTTGCATAGTTTTGGTGAGACAGAAATTTCTCTCTGCACCGCTTGATCCTAGTTTAAGAAAATATGAGGTTTGTAATTCCTTTCTAAGTCCGAATACATATATGTTTGCTTAAATTTTCTTAAAAATCGGTTAGATAGTTTTGGAAAGAAATAAATTGTCTCCCAGGCTACTTCTTCGTCCTGGTTTTAATGAACGAAGATATATGTATGTATTCATATTTCAAACTTAATTAAAATAAGTTAGCTAGCTTTGGTGAGGCACATACTAACCCCTGCCCTCTTGGTTTTAGTTTTTTAACCTTTGAAGTGTATGTGTGTCCTTTTATTGCTTCCTGCTATTACATATTTAGTTTTCGTACGGAACCTTTCATATGAAAGTCAAAGTCACACTTTATATTTTTTTTTTTTAACTTACTACAAAGAAAAAATAAAATATATAGGATGATTTTCTAAGCGCTTTCGGATTCGATTAAAACAAATAAATAAAATTTAGAGAAATGTATGAAATCTTTATTTGAGTCGGTAGAACGATCTACATAATTAAATGTTTTAAGATGATTACATGTAAATATTCACCGCGGATACGTCTGAAAAGATTCATATAATGGGTCCAATTTTACATACTCTCTCCAACATATTGGCCGGTACCTCACGAATAAATTCTTCATTCTTGTCTTCCAGGATGCCATCCGTTACGGGCTTCACCCTATAGACAAGAGCCCTAACATGGCCCCTCAAAACGTAGCATAAAGAAGTTAAACCGCCCGATCTAGACAGCCAATTAACCGGCCCCAAACGTGAAGAAAAATTCTTAATAGTCACATTTGTTCGAACGTTTGTGCTTCAAGTAAAAAATTTCATGTCTGTGATTGTGGATCTTCCATTTTTACAAGATATTGAGCAGATACATGCACTCAGAATACCTTCTTACTTCAGGCATTCTTAAAAACCTTAATATCTAACTGCTAAATAATGCTTTAAGACGGCCTGGGCTATTTAGTATAAAATATAAGATAATAATTCAATAGCCCTAAAAGGAATTCGTACTCCTTCTTTTTCCTGCTGGGTATGTATATGAGGGTATTAATTAATTAATTTATTTATTTATTTTATTTATTTATTTCATCTTTAATGTAATACAAAAGCCTTTAAGGCCAAAAACGCGTATTACATTGTAATATTATTCTTGTAATGTCTGAGTAAACTAAACTCAGTTAAATAATTATAATTAAATAATTAACATCAATTATAATAATAATTAATTATAATAATCATATTAATTAATAGAAATTCAATTTCCAATAAAATCTTATAATTCTAAATTTGAAATTTTATTTTATTTAAATGTTCTAAGCTATCGGGCTCCCCAGCCTATCCCATCAAATGAGATAAAAAAGAGAAGAAAAAAAAAGTATATAATATCTCCGAATGTTAGCAACCAATTAGAGCAAAAAAAGAAAAGAGAGAAAAAAAACAAGATTTGTTATGAGTTAGGGTTTAGTTGTCGAATAAGTTTTAGGCGAAAAGCATTATTAGAATGAGAGAAAATCCTCAATTCAACCGGTAGAGAGTTCCACCAACGAGCTATTCTAACAAGATATGATCTAACAAAAAAGGAGCAATTTATCCTGGGTACCAATATCTGCTTACTCCTAGTAGAGCGGGAAAAACGAAAGCGATTACACAGTTGAGTGATTATACCACCCTTAAACGTCCTGTAAAAGAAGAATAAATTTCGTAACTGAACAAAATCATGAAATGAGCAACCCAAGAATTTAGCAACATAATCAGAGACATGATCCCGTCTACGAATATTGTAGATAAACCTAACAATAGAATTAACAACTCGCCTAAGCCTCATTAAATTTGTTAAGGTGGTCCCCGAATAGACCTCCAAGCCGTAAAGCACTAACGGCATCATAAGTGCACTAGCCACCCTACATCTAACCCTAGATGGTAGATAAATATTAGTAGAGTAGATCCTACGTAAGACAAAAGACACCTTCCTATGTATAGCTCCAATGTGGGGTTCAAAGTTTAATTGATTATCAATAATCACACCTAGACATTTATGCTCACTCACAAATTCAATACGATGGCCAGACAGAGGTAAACTTAGGTTAGGTGTCATTCGTTCAAGAAATCCAAATGTCATAGCTTTGGTCTTAAGGAGATTTATGGTAAGCGAGTTCAAGTTAGTCCAACTAGAAATCTTATCAAGACAAGAGTTTACATCATGTCCTAGCGTAGTAATACCCTCATGCTCAGAGGTAAACAGAAGTAATATGTCATCAGCAAAAAGAAACGGTCGGCATATACCCATGTCTAAAATATCAGGAAGGTCGTTCACGTATAAAATAAACAGTAACGGCCCCAAAACAGATCCTTGGGGAACACCAGAGACAAGGGCACGACACGATGAATATGAGCCATTGAGTTCTACGAATTGGCTCCTGCCGCTCAAGAAGGACAATATCAATTTAGATGCAGATCTAGAGAAACCAAACCTGTCTCTTAACTTAAGTACCATAGTCGAGTAGGAGATAGAGTTAAAAGCCTTGGTCAAATCAAGTGAAACAAGCAATGATAGTTTATTATTATATTATTATTATATGTAAATATTCGTTAAAATCATCATGAAACCAAAATTGAAACGTTAAATGCGAATATGGGTAAAAGCAGAACCAGTGAATATATTAATGACTCGGTCATTTTCTAGGATTAAGTTTTTAAAGAAAGTTTGTGACTTTGGGTTTAAAAAGTGTGAGCTGTATAGCTGAACGTAGCAAATATATAGCATATATACTTGTCACCGTGATAGAAAATTTATAATTCGGAACAGGCGTTTATGTATAACTTCAGATTAAAAATATTTCTGTATACTTTTTTTTAAAATTTATTTCAATATTTTGTAATACATCTGAATGTTAATATTTATTAGTACAACATTATGTATATATACTCTCATGTATCACATGTATATATGTATACATATGCATGTATATACCCTGTAGTAAATAATATAATCAGTTGACAAAAAAAACAACAGCTATAAATTAATTATTATTGGTTATTGAAATATATAAATATATATATATATATATATATATATGTATGTATACATTATATATGTATGTACAGTATATATTTATATATGTATATATTTATTTAACTATAATATTAATTGACTTCAAATTGGTTGAAAAATAAGTAGTTAGTAGTCAATTTAAAAGTCATGGAGATTCGGCGACAAAGGAAACAAGTCACTTAATCAACTAGATGTGGTTATTAGAAAACTAGTTTGAAGTTACTTAAAAATGGGTTTGAGTTCCTATAGGGTGTTTATTTTTATTTTATGTATTTACATATTTCATATTAACATAAATTTATTTCGTCAGCCACAAACACCTGCCGACAAACTAATACATATCACTCATTTACTCAAACAACGTCATAACTCAAAAAATTTAATATATGAGTTAATGATGCAAAATTAATCCTCACATCGTTCTTCATATTGGGTAAAAATTTCATAAAAATATCTTGTGTACTCAACTCTGGAGAGAAAAATAAAATTTTCTTTTTCCATTAAGTTGTGGGTAAAGGGTAATTCCATTTTAAATCAAAGATAAAAAACGCAATTTTTTATCTAACTCTCTTAGAATTGTACAAAAATTTGCACGAATGTTCTATAGTAATAAAATAATATAAATTCAAAAATCAAAAAGGGTATCTACCTTTTGTGGTTCCCGAAATATGGCGCTTCGAAAAGTAGCGAATTCATTAAAAACACATATAAGTAGTCTACCATTATTGCTCATATCTTCAAAAGTTTTTAAGATACAGTGTCTATATTGGTCCCATTTAATAGGTATTGAGAATAGCTTTAAAGATGCATTTAGTTTAACTTTTTTTTCTGAAAGGTCAAACTAATAAGAGCTCACTCAAATTTTTTGACACAAAATACAGAAGAGACTGTCAGGATTAACATATATTTTTTTAGAGTTTTAAAAATTTAATTATTTGAGATATAGTTCCCCAAATTTTAAATCATGTGACAGTGATCTTTGACCTTTCAGAAATAAAGTTAAACTAAATGCAGTTTTAAAGCTATTCTCAATACCTATTAAACGAGACCAATTTCGACCCTGCATCTTAATAAATTTTGAAGATATGAGCAATAATGGCGGACCACTTATATGTGTTTTTAATGATTTTTCCATTTTTTCACGTGCCATATCTTAGGGAAAATAGAAGCTGGAAGTCCAAAATTTTCTATTTATCTTAGTTAAGTAACGTGCAAAAAGACAACTAAGTTTCATAAGATTCAAAGGCGGTCGGGAAAATCCGTTCGTCGGTTATAAAAATTTTAACTCTAAACCGAAAACTTGAAACTCGTTTTCTGGAAAACTGGCTTTTTGGAGTTACTACGTTGTTTGAGTAAATGAGCAATATGTTTATAGACTTACCATCCGATTGAGGTTCTTGTTTTATTCTGATTTATTTTCAATATATGTACATATGTATATAAGTGCGAAAATAAATGCTTTAATATAATTACCTGATAATTAAGTCAAAAGTGTTATTCATGCTGTTTTTTTTTGCTTATTGTAAAAGGATAAATATTTGTTTTACCTGGGACTAATTGGAGCGTATATATGTGAGTAAATTTATATGTATTTATGTTACAAAGTCCTTGGTACTCTGCTTATTTTCAGGCCTTCCAGAGGGCCTAACAACTTAAAAAATGCAAATATGTTGACTTATTGTTTACCGGAATAGTTAATGTATACAAAATCATCTCAGATATCAAATAGCAAACCGATATGAACCAGTCCACATTAAGATGCAAATTTCATACCCAACTTTTCATAATATCTGTATCGTCAGCAACGTGACCATATTAGCTTATTTTTAGCTAAATTTTGATTATTTTTACTTTAAACTTTTATTCAAACTCAATTGCATGTTCACAAAAAAATTATGTTAAAGACATAAATAATAATAAATATTATAAGAAAGCACATCTGGCAGCGCTGCAAAGTAAGATATGCAGACAGAGTTGACAGATATGACAGTTTTTCAATTTGTTTGGTTGCTAATAGTATGTTTACACGATACGTGCTTCGCTCTCTATTCATGCTTCACACCCCAATCATGACCGAATCAACTTGCTTCGCCATACAAAATTATGAGAGCGAATCAAGCAGATTCAATATGAATCTACTTGCGAAGCACGTAAAATTGGTATCTTCTCTAACTTTTATCGCAGTTTATCGGCAGTTTAGCTGAACCAGCTATCAAAACAAAATATGTATACATATGTATGTGTATGTATGAGTTTGAACAAATAAAATCAAACAAAAAAAAAAAAAAAAAAATAGATGTGAGTTTAATATAAATAAATTTAATTAAGTTATGAATAGTAAAAAAAGGAAAAATAAGAACAAAATATAGGAATGCCTTCAAAAACTAAATTTTGAATGAGTCGAATGTATGTAAGTATGTATGCTTATGTGTATGTATGTATATAAGTGCATATGATACGTATGTATCCAGCTGGAAAAGTAGGCATTAATTACATGAAGTATTATTTTTTCAAGGCAAAACAATGCATCCCTTAGAAACGATAGGGTAATTTGATCAAACACAATTAAAATAATTCATTACTTTCCTAGGACATGTTCTGTGTTAACAGTAATCAATTCAGAAATGAAAAATTATACATGATGTGCATTACCTTATAATTTACTGTTCATTACCTTTTCCCACTGGGTATGTATATGCGTACGTATGATATTTATGAATGTGTGAATATAAATAAAAAGATGCCACACGAACAGTGATGCCAACTTTTTCAGAGCAAAAAGCACTAAATGCAATAAAGCCATATTTCGATTTTGTTCAGTTATAAGTAGAATATGAGTAGGAAAATAATTTAAGTTCAAGACAAAAGCAAATTAAACAATTGTAATGGGATATTTGATATAATAATTTTGGAAAAATAAAGTAGAACTCGTAAGCTTATATAATCCATAAAACTAAACTTCAGAAACAAAGTAATTTTATTTACAGGATAAAGATTTCAATTAAAATTTTATTTGTACTCTTTTATATAACTGCCTAAATTAAATCATTCTGTATAGACGAAATATCAAAACACTTGATTAAAATTTATCTGGAAATGTAGGATCCATCAATTTGTTACTGTAACTCCAGTAATTGTAACTAGAATCGAAATAAATTGAATTCTGCGTGTATTTAGCATACAAAGCGAAAGAATTTGTATTTATTTATGTATATCTACATGCGTATAAATATGTAGGTATGTGTCAATGAATTAACAAAAACTATTTACTATGTATGGATGTACATTAGGGTGTTCTCAAAAAAAATCCTTTGTTTTTCTCAGAACCAGATTTCAAACTTTAGTTTAGGTAAAAAATAGGCCTGTTAAAATATCAGCTCATAATATTAATGGTGAGATGGTGCGCATCGCACTTTTCAATTTCCCATACGATTTACATAAATTGATTTTATTCATTCTGATTGTCATGAGTAAAGAACGGAATGTCCTACAGTAAACTTCTTGGTACGCTTTTGTAGAAAATTAAACGCTCTATAAAAAAAGTTACATAAAACTTTTTGATAAGTTAGCTGGATCAAAAGTTATTTGCAGTCCAAATAAAATTTACCCTAAATTTATACGATTTTTCAAGAAAACAACAGAAATATTATGTTATTCCAGAAAATTTTACCAAGTTCCATACAAAATACAAACAGGCCTTTTAAAAAGTGCCAAAGAAGTGTTTTTTTCGTTATAATAGAGAAATATAAAACAATTTTATAAGTTTTTCAATTTATTTTAGCCATAGCTGTAATAAGTGAATGGAATGGAAATTAAAAATATTTTTATTTCAGATTTAGTTTAATTTTAAATTTTTTTATAGAGTGTTCAACTTTCTTCAAAAGCGTACCAAGAAGTTTACTGTACCACATTCCGTTCTTTACTTATAACAATCAGACAGAAAAGTGGACAATGTTTATTTGTTGTTTTGTGTAAAGCCACCATACTATCACAAATTTATATTTAGTGGGTTTGTTAAACGCACTAAAAGCACTAAAGTCAAAGGTGAAAAAGCACCAATTTCAGGTATTTTTTAAAAAAAGCACCTAGTTGAAAAATTCCGGACTGCTATGAATTAAAAAGCACTAAATCTAGTGCGAAAAGCACTAAATTGGCACGTTGCACACGAAGCACGAAGGCGTCGTATAAACGGCAAGATTTAAAAACAAGATTCAGAGAGCGAAGCATGTGATTCAACTCGTCGTCTAAACATAGTATAAATGTTTGAGCCAGGGATGGCAAAGTTGGTACAATTGTACCTTTTTTGGTACTATTCAAACTCGGCAAGTACAATAGTACACCAATGACTAATATAGTATATTTAAGGAATCTCCCCAGTTTCACTCCGCATTTCTTTTTAAACGATTCCATATGTCAATTTTCACTTTTGAATCATGAAACTCATATTATACTCACTTGAAAACAGTCTTGTGAAAGCAAAACGCAGCGAGAAAACCAAAAAATGTGAACTCGTCATTTTCCAAATAACTTTTCTTCTTAATTTGGATGCTAGAGCACATGCTATTAACTTGTACATTTAAAATTTCAAGTTAAACAGCTGTAACTTTATACTTTAACATCCCAACTTACAAGCAAATTTGTGAAAACGATTCGATAGCCAGAACAAAGTCGATTATTTCAATAAAAACAAATAAAAATAAATAATTTTAACTAAAAAAAAACTTTTTGTACAATTAAGGCAAAAACGTACAATTTTTGAAAATAATCGTTGGTACAATTTTAAAATTCTCAACGCCCTCCCTGGTTTGAGCTGGCGGATAAGCGATTTTTATGGCGATACATAAATTTTGTTGGCGATTTTTATGGTTATTTTTTAACAAAATTAAATTTAAAAATGTTTGTTTGGTTAATACCCTAGAAAGATAATCATATTCTGACATATGTTGAAGATAATCATGCGTAAAACTTACGCATACTTTTTAGAAAGCTAAATTGTAGCATTTTGTTGATTAATTTAAAATAACCTAATGTCGATTACGTTTTTCTATACAACTACAGTAAAAATAGCCAAGTTTGAAATATGTTAATATATTTTTATTATCAGAAAAAACAAAAACAAAAGAACAACTTCAGTAATATAAAAAATTTAGAGGTCATATATCTTTGAAAACTTATCAGCCGTTTTTGGATTTATAGTCATTAATTTCAATGAATATACTAAATAAACAAAGTATTTTTATAAAATATATGTATAAAGATTTTTTAAAATTAGTCAGATACGACTTAGGCAGATGTCAATATTATCAAGACCTTTTTCACTGCTGTCATTACCAAAATCCCAATTAAAGCACAAATTTAAACTTCGCACGTATTCCGAAATACAGCGCTGGTCATAGATTTGCAATTAAAGCGCAAATTTCAACTTCGCACGTATCCCGAAATACAGCACTGGTCATAGATTTACTTCGCTTAAAAGATATCTCGGCATTAGTCCATTTTACGATATTCGTAATTATCTCATCAACCAAAAACTTGTTTAAGGATGAGAGGTGATCATGCAGACTGCAACACATTCGTGTAGCACACGGTCGACTTGTTTCTCTGGCGTCTACGTGATTTTGGTGTCAACCAACAATGTTAATATTTCCTCTTTTAGCCCTCTGTGACAGAGAGATGCTGATGAAGAAGCTGGTTGCTCTATCTTAACTTCGTGTATGTACTCGCCTTTCCATTTTTTTTAAACACACAAACACAACCCGCACAGCGATTAGCTTGTCTGCGAAAAACACACAGGGTCTATGGTGGGAATCGAACCCACGACCTCTGGACTGAGAGGCTAGTAGCATTGCTACCACTCAGCCACAGGGGCACCTGTGTGTGTTTGTGTTATTTTTGATTTTTTTCGAGCCAGGCTATCGACAAATTAAAAGCTTCTACATAAAATTTAACAATTTATGCACAATAAGTGGTTATAAATAAACAAGCAACACGAATGTTAATAAAAATAGTAAACTTGAAAGTCACTCTAAAGATAATCATGCGTAATTTTGACTCACATACCCCTTATATATCAAAAATTGAAATACAAACCGTCACGACGTTTGGGTCTCATTAAAGGTATCATTAACGACTGAGATGTCTACAGAGTACAAATGCGAAATCATTGTAAATAAAGAGAAATAACAATATATTTAAAGGGTATGAGTAAATTATACGCAGATTATCTTTCTAGTTTGTTGAAGGAGGAGTAGTTTAAAAAAATTCTGCTAAAACTCGTCTGCAAGAAATTAAAACAATTTGATTCTAATGATTTTTTTATATTAATTATAGCAGTTAATGCGTTTTGAATTTGAATGAGAAAAAAATTATATGAGCAATAAATTACCATCAAACGCATTAAAGTTCTACAAATAGAACTTCTGCTGTTCAACAAGGCCTTCAAGAAGGCCCATTTATACTTACATTCATATCCTTTAATTTTAACATTTCATTTACATTTAATTTTTAATTTATTCTAATATTTAATTGAAAAATGGAAATGGCTGCATTAAAACCATTTAATTATTGAAAACAAAATTAACAGATGCAGGTCAATATATTTAAAAAAAAACAGTTCAAATACAAATTAACATATGTACAGTAAGGGACAAAATTGTTAAGATTTAAATCTATTAAACATATATTACACTTCTCTGTTTTCTATGTTTATCTTCTTCTTCTTTATATATGTATATAATTCTACTGTATGTCACTTATCTGGTCTTACACGGCTAGACCGATTTGAATGAATTTTATAGCTATGCTATTTATTGTGCGATACAGGAGTTAGGACGTGATTTTCGCAACAAAAATAATCTATACTATTACAGTTATAAATTCATTTTTGTTTTGATTTCATTGTATTTAAAAGCAGAGTACGAAACTAAACAAAACAATATATTTAATTTTGCTTTTTTCTTGTTCTCTGAAGTGAGTGAAACAATACAAAACAAAAACAATGATAACGATTACTCAATTTGTTTTTGTATGGTTTTTGCACATGAGCACAAATGTAAACAAAAATTTCTTCACGTCTTCAAATAAAAATGCATAAAATAAATAATCTTGAAAATAATATTATTCAAATAAAATTTTATATTTAATTGTTTGAGACCCCAGTAACTCGTTTCTGTATTCCTCGCAACATTAAATTTCCCGCATGAAATGAAGGAATCGTAACAAAAACAGCATAAATTGAAACACAAAATTGCTTTTCTCGCAAAAAGAAGTTTCTCGCAAGAACTGTCAAAACAACTCGCATTTTAAATTGGTGCGAGAACAACAAAATTTGAACAAAAACATATCAATTTGTGAGTTTTTGTATAAAAATAAACTAGTTGTAAAGATATGAAACGAATTGTTGATCTAAAATTATTATTAACAAGTCAATATGTTTATATTTATTTAGATTTTTTTTTGTGTAATTTTCTTAAATAGAGACAGTTGATATAAAAAACTTCTTTCAAGAATTTT
Organism: Tachina grossa; assembly: GCA_949987645.1. NCBI lineage: Eukaryota > Metazoa > Arthropoda > Insecta > Diptera > Tachinidae > Tachina > Tachina grossa. The sequence goes on from OX465274.1 coordinate 223,845,714, forward strand.
TTATTCTTGTTCATTATTTTTTTTTCTGGTAAATTATTATTTTTTTGTTATTGAAATAATATTTTTGTGACATTTTGTTTTCATTTGATACTCGATTCTGGAAAGATTCCAATAAAAATAGAATCAGTATTGTCTGTTTTCGCATTCAAATACAGAGAAATTTTTTTTCTCACAAATCGAGAAATGATACAATTTTGTATTTCACACTTCATGTGAGAAATTTAACGATGCGAGAAGTAAAGAAACGAGCTACAGGTGTAAACAATTATGACTCTCGGTGAACACATGCCTTTTTCGGTATTAGTATTTCTTATGGCCTCGACAAGCTGCTTTGACAGTACTGATTCTTCTGGGCTTACTTTCCACATGATTATTCAGCACCTCTGCATCAATATGTTCCCAAAGCTACAATGGCATGCTTACGAATTTCATCTAATGTCTTCGGTGATAACTTTTTACCCAAATTTTTTTTTATGTTTCCTTCCGTTTTATTAACACTTACCCAGCCAAGTCCACTATCGTTCATCTCATAAATTTCCTTTGATTTTTGTCTGATCTGTTCAATCTTTTACTGTAAATTTTTCATACTTTTTTGCAAACTCGTCGTTTTTTAGATTTTGTTTTAATCAAGTAAGGTTTTTTAATCTTGTTTTGAACTGTTCATCAAAAGGTTCGTAAGCTTCTACTTACCGTTTTGGCACTAACATTTAAGAATTAAAAATTATAATTAACAATCTTACTTTTACTACAAAAATACCGTTTTATAAGTTTGTTAACAAATTTGTCTCTAACTGTAACTATATTTATTATAAATTAGTTAATATAAAATTTAAGCAGAGTTAATAAATAATAAATAATAGCATTTGCCAAAAATTAACTAATATTTTCAGGTGGTTTTATGGGTGACATAGCATTACCCGATGTGGAATATGATTTAGAAGGGTTTCCTGTGGTGGCCAGCACTCAATCCTGGGAGGAACCACAAGCCGATGCACCCATGAAAGAGTCTCCATCCAAATATAATGAAACTTTTCAAAAAGAAATGGAAATTCTAAAACAAGAAGTCTATCACGAGGGCTTGCAGGTCGAGGAGGAGGGTCTTACCGATATTATAAGAAGGAAAACTAAATTGCCCAGCAATAAGCCAGACTTAGAAAATGAACTAATGCAGGTAGAGTGCTCAAGTACTTTTAACTATTTCCTAATAATAATAATTCTATTGATTTTCCCACCTAGGCTGCAAATGAATTACTTAAGCCCTCCAGCAAAACGAATTATGCTTCCATTAACTTTAAAAACGAAGTAATTTCCTCGGAAGACCATGCTATAACCTCAAGTAAATTTTCCACTATAATGGAATCAAAGAAAAATGCATACCCTGAAGAAAATACACCGGATAAGGGACTTTTGGATAAAACTCTTAATACCTCAGGGGGTGACAAATACGATTTTAGCTCATTGGCTCAGCCGAAGCTTCAAATCGAAGAAGAAAAATATAATAAATCCTCGATTGGTTTGGGCAACCGCAACGTAGATCAACGTAAAATACAATCAAATACTAAAGATATTGAATTGGATACGGGTAATAATTTTGTATCGGAGCGTAAGATGATCATATTGCCCACCTCGCTGCCGGTACAACGTTCCACCCTACCCAATGTGTACAGTAATGCTGGCGGTAATGGCATGAAATTGGATGAAATACAGGAAATTAAGGGCAGCAGTACGATTGTAAAGAGACGACACCGCAGAGGCAGAAAACACAGGTGAGATTTATTAAACTAAAGGGTCTTTCGTAAAGTGCTTGCTTGCTGAAGTAGTTAGCACGCTGACTGTATGATCGAAGGTCCTCGGTTTGAGCCCGGTCTCCTAAAGTCTTTTAAAAACTAACAACACCACGTATTTTTCCTATGTACTTTAGTTAGTGTCCCTTTGTAGCAGTTGTTGTAAGAAAGTTCAAGTGATGAGGGCATAGACACTGGTCACTGAACTGCAATGACTTCAACGGATACTAATCCTAATGTAACATCAGAGCGCCCTCTTTCGTAGGTATTGTATAGCAAAATTATCAACGAATTAAAATTATCAATAAAATTGCTACTAAACACAGCTTCGAACATTTTAATATGCCTCATTGACACCAGAGACGCTGCAACACTGAATTATTAAAAAAAACGTGCAAAAAGGCGGAGTTGTAAAAGAATGAAGCTTTCCTCTATCTCTTCCTTTACCACATGTCTTCTCTATCGCCATCCCTTTCCTAAAGAAGGTAACACTTAGTAATAGTAGTAGGCATTCATTATCTAAGTATCAATTCTCTTAAAAAAATATATATATCATCGAAATTTTTTATTTTTTTCAAAGACCTAGCGATGGCATGTGTGGAATATATGGAAATGTCCACTGTAGCATTTTTTAGTGACAAGCATCCAAAATGCCTAAGTTTTCCTGCCTCGGATATATAATCCGACTGAGGTATGCTGGCTTTGAGGGGCCGTTATCGTTTGTGGATAATTCACATAGTCCGGCAATTTGAGAAAACCTCACAAGAAGAAGTCAAATGTGATTAAATCGTATGATTTCTGTGACCGGTTCACATCAGCTACACGTGACATAAAAAAGCCTTCAAATCGCTCATTCAGTCTGTCCAATGTGGCATGAACTTTGCGATACTAAGTAACGTCCCATTGAAACTACTTGTCGGGAGACGCTCTAATCGTTGTTGGTGTCAGCCAACTCTAACCAAAAAAAAAAAAGTTGCTAATTCTTTATTTATAGCGCTCGCCGTTGACAGCGACAGAATAACTAATGTCGTTTTCAAAGAAATATAGACCGATGATGTCGTCAGTCTAAAATCTAAACAGTGATTTTTTGGCTTGCCTTGGATGGTTTTGTATACCATATGGACTGGAATCATCCCTAATTCAACGATCTTGTTTGCTGACGTACCCATTCATCCAGACGTACCCAAGGTCAGTTTCCAACTGTTCCAAGGCCCATGCAGTGAACACACGTCGTTGTCTGTGGTTGTTTACCTTTAGCTCCTGGGTCAGTTGAATTTAGTACGGGTGAATACCCAAAATTAGACAAGTAGTCGTCTGCAAAAGGTACAGCTCTTATCAGTGTTGTGAAATCAACTGCGTCGGACTTTTCTGCACACTCTAGCGGACAGAGGCGATGTCTTTCGCAGATTTAGTGTTTGAATGACGTTTGTGATGTGGTTGATTTTTTACTGCACGATGGACACGGTAGAACTTTTATGAACATTGCCCTAACAGGACACCCATTTCGAAAATATGATGTATTTCATGGTGATTTGGTTAAACAAAGTAAATAAATGACAACCAATTTGATAGATTTAGCATCAGCTATAGAAATTTGGAAGTCCGTTTTGAAAGACCCGTTACAATTACGATAACTTCAGACTGCTCTGAAAACAGAGAGGTAATTTTCGCTTAATCGATTTTCCCAAAATTTATGTTTTTTTTTATGCAGAGAGATCAAAAAACTAAAAAATACTTGATGAAAATCCCATTTTTTACAAACGACTATCTTTCAAATTAAATTTCGTATTTATTCGTATTCATACATCGACTTTCGCATGCTTATTATAGCTCCACACAGAATTTTTTTGCTCTCCTGTGGCTTTTTAGTAATACTACGGAAACCGGTGACCGAACAGCTGATCATTTTTTACCTTATTACAATTATATTTTTTTTTTGTAATAACGAACCCGTTTTTAAAAATTCAGCTAAGAAATCTTAAGTTTTTTAAACATGTTTTTTCCTTTAAAGACGCAGTTATGGCTCTCACCACCGTTCTGAATATAATGCGAGATTACAACAACTAAAGGAGGAACTGAATCGTCCAGTGGGTAGATCTAGACAGACGAAAAAACCACAACCCTATACTCAACCTTCTGAGACACAGGTACTCTTTAGTGAAAAATTAAACAACATGACCGTCATGGAGAATGATACATCCAGTAATGAAATGCGCTATTCCAAGCTGCCGGAAAACGAAGAAGACTATGACAGACCATTGGATATAGTGCCTGTCTATAAGACTGACACGCAAGACGAGTATATATAATTAATTTCTTTCTTTTCGCCTTAGAGTAATTTCTTGCCTTAAAGTGATTTCTTTTATTCTTTTTATTAGTGAATTTAGTTTTGTACGCGAACACCGACGCCTGCCACGTGCTGTCACAGCAAAACAAGAACGTGTGTGGGATTTCGGTGTCATACCCTATGAAATCGATGGCAATTTTAGTGGTCTTCATAAAGCGTTATTTAAACAGGCCATGCGACACTGGGAGAACTCAACGTGTATTAAGTTTGTTGAACGAGAGCCAGAGAATCATCCCAATTATATTGTTTTCACTATACGCGGCTGTGGGTAAGTAACAATGTGTAAATTACATGTGCCACACATGTATACATCTAAATACTCCTACTTTAATATGTTTATATGTACATAAGTATATAAAAGCTATCAAGTTTACACTCCATTTAAAGTGTTGCAATAATGCACAGTGGTGTCAAATTCAAATTTAACTAAGAAAAATTACAAAAGACTTTAGGTTTCAAAGTTAAATAAATTTGAGCAATTTTGCTAGCTTTGATTAACTGAAAATTGCTATAAGCGTCCAATACCATCAGGTATAGTTTGAACGTATGAGATTTTATGGAGCATTTGGAAATGTGTAAATTTTTTTTTTGTCAATAAACAATAACTAAAACTACTAACTTTTTGTATTGAAAAAACGATACCTTAGTAGAGTGGGAAGATTTTTAAATATGCTAAGAAGGTATTTTTGTTTAAAATAAATTAGATTACCAGCACTGCTTTCTCAAGGTACCAACCAAAAGATTCAATAAATTGGTCCTGAGCAGGTGCCTGTTATGTCACAAAAAATTCAACTTTTTCAACTATGTTACCGCTTTTTAGTGCCCCAATGGTCACACTGTCAGCAAATGTTACATAGCAGTGTTGAAAATTTTAGATTTACATTGCTTCGCCCGTCAACAGATCAGCTGATTCGTACACCTGGCTGACTTTCTCTTTATGGAGAGAGTAGAGCAATGCTAGGATAGTTTTAAGCTGATTATTTGAAGACGAACATAAGCATGAAGGGCAAACTTATTTCACTGTTTTAGCTGAATCAGAGTTAAATGGCGTGGGGCGCAACGCTGTTATGTTGAGTTATTCGATCGGACAGTTCGTAAAGAAGGGAAGTTGGCTGTAGAAGAGAAAAAAAAAACAAATAACAACCAGTGACCACACAGAATCAACATATAATATCACTGATATAAGTCACTTCTAGCAGCAGATTTGCTAAGAATAAAAATAATATCCCTTATTGTGAATGGCGTCGTCGTCGTCACATCGAGACGACACTAAAATTTGTCACTTGTCTACTCTTCGTCTATACGAATTGACTACTATTAACATGCTCCATTTATTTACAAAGCTTTAGAAATTAGTAAGAGATTGTCAATAAGATCCAATTATTGCCGATTAAGAGTATACAAGTGACAATACTTACTGTCGTCTTGATGTGATGTCGACGACGCCATTCACTATAATAATAAAAAAAAAGAAGTCCCAAAAAGAAATCTTCCTGTTCTTCTCATAAAACCTTCCGGCTGATGTGATACCACCAATATTGCCCTTCTCTAATTACCATGATATCTCATAGCATCCTCTTAATTAAAGTCTTTCATTATTTTGGATACACCTATTTATAGTGTTGATGCTCTTTTCATACAATTGGAAAAGCCAAATGATATGTAGGAGTTTTGACAAATTACATCAATGAAAATTTAAATGATTCTGATGAACACTAGCAAAAAAAAAAAACAGCAAAGTTCAAAGACTAATATGTCTTCGTTAAGAATTTCCTGGTATTTGGCAAGTTGAGTACCTGTAATGAAAATTTCTACTTTGTATAAAAATTTTTAATGAAAACGGAATACGAGAATTGTTTCAATTCTTCCTTTTAGATTTTTTTAATTACTACTTTTAAGACTATTCTTTCATGGCATTTATTTTTATTTTTCAAACACACTGCCATTATTGCTACCAATTTTTTTTATTTTTTATTTTTTGATATTAACATTGTTACGATGTTGACAGCACAAAATCAAACTCAATATGAATGATTGACAGATCATCTAGCATGTGTACGTAAAAACGTTCATATCTCGTACACGAAATCGACATTAAAGATTTTTATCGTGTCTAGTCCGCTTAATGGTCATTAAAGATGGGTGCTAAATAGTCCCACAAACCCAAATCTTACCATAATGGTTTTTCATCTCCAGACAAGAGAAAGTGTTTATAAAAAATGTAAAGTAAATGACGACACACGATATCGAACGAAGTTTTCAAATATTTCATTGAAATTGATTTCAAAATACTATAGGCCATTTATACCAGCACAAAATCTAGCAGATTTTAATTAAAATCTTTATGAAAATCTATATGTACCGTTTATACCAACTTTTTTTGACATTTATCAAGATTTCTTATCCAAAACTAAACCAATTAACTAAAAAATTTCCAAAACTGCAACCAAATAACTGTAATGTAGCTAAGTCACACACCTTTTTAAGCACACCGTAGCTAATTCACTCATCTTTTTTATAATTTTGTTGTACAGGCTGGTAAAAAATAAATAAAAATATTACATTTTTATTAGATTTCCTACAAATCTACTGACAAAATAGATTTTGTTTTGTATGGGAAATCTAGTAAAAAGCAGCAAGATTTAGCTCGAAATCTCGTAAGTACTAGATTTTGAGGTAATGTAAATGCCCTATTAGAATTTGGTTCAATATTGACTACCGTGATTTGCTTCCAAAAGTTTAAATTAGACGTGCCATAGCCATAACGCCATAGCCTTAACCAAACCAAAATTCAATTGGTTTCTATGGCAATGTCTATGGCATTATGGCAAATTACCTTTAATCAAATGCAGTGTTGCCCATAAGTTTGGTTCGAACAGCTGTTTTCTATGCTAATGGTTATGGCACGTCTGATTGAACCTTTAACTGCAGCTGAACCTTTTGGTTTTTAAAGTTAAGATGTTTCAACATGTTAAGTTTTATATTTTATCCACACTCTACTGTGTGCCCATGAACAGTCAATGTGAGATATATAAATTTTTTCTACTACATTTGAATTTGCGACCACAGTGGTGAATACAATTTGCAAACTTTTATGTTTGTGTATACAATTATATGTTTTTTTTTTATTCCCTTTATGTAAATGTTTACAGTTGCTGCTCGTTTGTTGGCAAGCGTGGCAACGGTCCGCAGGCCATATCGATTGGCCGCAATTGTGATAAATTTGGCATTGTTGTGCACGAGTTGGGTCATGTTGTTGGCTTTTGGCATGAACACACCCGCCCAGATCGTGGCGACCATGTTAACATTGAACTCGGTAATATTATGAAGGGACAAGATTACAACTTTAATAAATTATCAGCGGACGAAGTTAATTCATTAGGCATGGCGTATGATTACGATTCGATTATGCACTATGCACGCAATACCTTCTCAAAGGGCACATACTTGGACACCATACTGCCCATTGAGGTGAAGGGCCGAAAGAGACCAGAAATTGGGCAACGTCTGCGTTTGAGTGCCGGCGATATAGCCCAGGCTAATTTATTGTATAGATGCCCGAAATGCGGTCGCACTTTCCAAGAGAACACAGGTGTATTTGCCACTCCTTCGTATTATACAGCCGGAGCTGTGAAAAATGAAACCGAACATTGTGAGTGGCGCATTACAGCCACACATGGCGAAAGGGTGGTCTTAAAATTGGAAAATGTGGTATGTTGCATTCATTTTGTTTTTTTCAATTATTCATAACTAACTTTTTATTGTTTCATTTCACTTCTCTTTGTTGTTAATGCTTTAGAACATTTTCAAATCACTTAACTGCGCCTCAGATTATTTAGAAATTCGTGATGGTTACTGGCAGGAATCTCCACTGATTGCTCGTTTTTGTGGCAAAGTTTCGAAAGAGATTCTAACAACCGTTTCCAGCCGCATGCTGCTGACTTTCGTAAATGAACATCGTGCCGAGGGTTATCGTGGCTTCAAAGCTGAATTTGAGGGTAAGCATAAACAGTTTAATGCAACCAATGGAGTTGTTGTTTCTCAAGAGTTGTTTCAAAAAAACCATTAAAAGGATTTTATTTTATGTATACAAGTGAAGAATAAAGGAAGGAAATATTTTTATGTATGTTATTTATAAAATTTACGAAGTTATATCAATAATTACGAGGGTGGATCATTAACTCAGGGTTTTTTTTAACTTCCCGCCTCTTGATTGAAATGGCAACACTGCCACGATATGGTGTTGGCCGATCAAAGAGTAAAAGTGCGTGAGATTGTTGATGCCACAGGCATTTAATAGGATGTGTGTGTGTGTGGTTTCGATTTAAAATGATCAGCTGGGTTTAAGAAAGTTGTCATTAAAATGGGTGCCGCATTTGCTCTCAATTGACCATAAATGTAAACGTGTGACAGTTTCAAATGATTGTTTGGATTTGTTTAGCAGCAATACGAATCAGTTTTTGCGGCATTTTGTAACTGTGGATGAAACATGGATCCATTACTGTACTCCAGAGACCCAGCAGCAGTCTAAACCTGCTCCGAAGAGAGCCAAAGTTAGTTTATCGGCCAATAAGGTGATGGCAACAGTTTTTTGGGATGCACGCGGGATAATCCACATCGATTACCTTCAAAAAGGTAAAACCAATAGACGGCGACCGATTAGACCGATTTAAAAAGAAAAAGGCATCATATGGTCAAGAAAAATTTTCTTTTTCATCAAAATAATGCACGAGTGCACGCGTGTGCTGTCTCAATGGCGAAATTCTATGAATTGGTCTACGAATTGGTACCCCATCCGCCATATTCTCCGGATTTAGCCCCTAGTGACTACTTCCTGTTTCCAAACCTAAGGAAATGGCTCGGTGGAAGTAGATTTAGCTCCAAGGTTGAAATTATTGCCTATTTTAAGAACCTCGAAAAATCCTTTTTTTTTGGAAGGGATATAAAAACTTTAGAAACGTTGAACTAAAATATTGAGTTAAAAGGAGATTGTGTTGAAAAATAATTTTTTGTATTGCAACAAAAACTGTGTTTTGCTCAAAAAGTGACGGATTTATTGATCCGCGCTCGTATTTGCCAAATACCTTAAGGAGCCAATCAACTTTGTATTAAAGTGAAACTTTTTGTTCACTTCATTTTGTTTTATTTGCTTAATAATTAATTTTTTATTTTTAGTGGTGTGTGGTGGTGAAATATTTATAGATGATAACGAGGGGCGTTTAGAATCGCCCAACTACCCTTTAGATTATCTGCCCAATAAGGAGTGTGTTTGGAAAATAGCCGTGCCCAAGGGATATCAAGTTGCCCTTAAATTCCAATCGTTTGAAGTGGAAAATCATGACAGCTGTGTTTACGACTTTGTGGAAGTCAGAGATGGACCCAGCCAAGAGTCTCCTTTGATAGGAGTATTTTGTGGCTACAAACCACCTCCCAATATGAAGTAAGTATGAAAAATTAAAACTTTGTTAAACATTTTACTTTATCAAGCAATCAATCTATATATTTTTAGATCCACTGGTGACACTATGTATGTTAAATTTGTTTCCGATACTTCGGTGCAAAAACCCGGCTTTTCAGCCACTTTTATGAAAGAAGTGGACGAATGTGAGACCCAAAACCATGGCTGCGAGCATGAGTGTATTAACACTTTGGGTGGCTATGAATGCAACTGTCACATTGGCTATGAATTGCACAGCGATAAGAAACATTGCGAAGATGCCTGTGGTGGTGTCATTGAATATCCCAATGGAACCATTACTTCACCCTCTTTCCCCCAAACCTATCCGCTCTTAAAGGATTGCATATGGGAAATTATAGCTCAACCCAAGCACAAAATATCTTTGAACTTCACTCATTTCGATTTGGAGGGAGCCACTCATCATCAGTCCGAGTGTGGCTACGATAAAGTAAGCATTTATTCCAAAATGAGTGAAAATCGTTTGAAGAAAATTGGCACATATTGTGGCAGCTCTATACCGCCCACGGCCACCTCAGAGGGAAACGCCTTAAGAGTGGAGTTCCACTCGGATAAATCTATACAAAGATCTGGCTTTGCAGCTGTTTTCTTTACCGATATTGATGAGTGTTCCGTCAACAATGGAGGCTGCCAGCATGAGTGCCGCAATACAATTGGTTCGTATGTTTGTTCCTGCCACAATGGCTATTCGTTGCATGAAAATGGCCACGACTGCAAGGAGGGCGAGTGTAAGCATGAAATTTCTGCCCCTTTCGGCTCCATATACAGTCCAAACTATCCCGATTTCTATCCACCTAATGCTGATTGTGTTTGGCATTTCTCAACTACACCGGGCCATCGTATTAAACTTATATTTAATGAATTTAAAGTGGAATCGCATCAGGTAGGACTTTAATGCAGTGTCTAATAAAAACATATTATATTCTAAATGATGTTACTATTAGGTCTTTACTCGTAAACTGTTTATCACTTGTTTCTTTTAAGGAATGTTCCTATGATAATGTGGCCATATATGATGGCGACTCTGAAAACAGTTCGATTTTAGGTCGCTTTTGTGGTGAAAAGATTCCTTATCCCATTTCATCTTCTACAAATCAACTGTATATGGTTTTGAAAACGGACAAAAATAAGCAACACAGTGGCTTTACGGCTGTACATTCAACATGTAAGTTTGTAAAACAACAAATATGTGACAGTTAAAAATTAAAGGGTATTCTAAAGCGAGCAACGAAACATGTTTAAATCCAGGCAATTATAAATAAACTCTTGAAATTCTCTAAGTTAGTGTATTTTTACTTTTACAGCAAATAACTCTGAAATTTAAAAACTCAAAATCAAAGGGTATTCTATCAGTTAATGTACTTCTGACAACTTGCTGTATCTTGGAGAAACTTTCAAAACGCTAAGACTAAAAAATTCCAAAAGTAAAAAATGACAAAACGAAAACTCGCCAAAATGAAAAAAGCGCTTAAATGAAATATATCACCAAAAATTAAACATATCACTTGAATTTCGAAAAAGTAGAAGGATCGCAAAAAAACTAAAATAATTGCCAAAAATAAAAAAAATCGCTAAAACTAAACAATTTTTTAAAACTAAAAATATGTATTGTAAATAATAAAATAATTGTCAAAACCCGAATAAATCGTCAAAACAAAAACAGAACCAAAACTAAAAAACGAAAAATCGCCAAGCCAAAAAATGCTAAAAATAAAAAAAAACACAAAAAAAGTCATATATATAATCGCCAAAAACAGAAAAAAAACGTTAAGGCTAAAATATCGATAAAACTAAAATAAATCGCCAAAAACCAAAAAAAAAATGCTAAAACTAAAAAAACGCAAAAAAGTCATAAAATCGCCAAAAACAGAAAAAACCGTTAAATTTAGCTTTAGTCTATAGAACTAAAATAATCGAAAAAAAAACAAACAAAAACACGAAAAAACGAAAAAACTAAGAAAAAGTGCCAAGACATCAAAAATCGAAAAAATCTCAAGAACGAAAAAAGCGTCAAAACTAAGAAAACGTGGCATAACTAAAGAAAATTTTTAAAAAAAGTAAGTATAGTAAAAAAAAATTGCTAAGAACCGAAAAAATCGCGAAACAAAAAAAAAACGCTAAAATACTGCTTAAAATACACTAAAACTAAAATAAATCGCCAAAGCGAAAAAGCTCCCAATACAAAAAAAAAAAAAAAATTAAAAAAGCACCAGAGCTAAAAAAGCGCGAAAATTAATAAAAGCGACAAAACTATGAAAATCACCAAAAACCGTAAAAATCGCTAAAACGAAAAATACTTTCCAAAACTAAAAAAATTGCTAATATTAAAAATATGTATTGTAGAAACCAAGAAAAAAATCACAAACAGAAAAAATCACCAAAATGAAGAAAATAATCAAAAATTAAAAAAAGAGCTAAAAGTAAAACAAGTCGTTAAAAATAACATAAATCGCAAAAGCCGAAAAAATCGCCAAAATGCAAAAAAATCAAAAATAAAAACAAAAACAACGCCAAAAACCGATAAATTTCACAAAAACGACAAAAGCACCGATATTAGAGAAACCGCGAAAACTAAAAAAAAAAATATTGTCAAAAACCGAAAAATCGCCAAAATAAAAAATAAGCTCCAAAATTAAAAAATAGCTAAAATTAATTAATTGTATTGTAAAAAAAAACACGAAAATCACAAAAACCGAAAAAATGCTAAATTAAAAAAAACTCAAAAACCGAAAAAGTAACAAAAATCAAAAAGGCGCTAAAACTTAGAAAATGCGCCAAAATTAAAAAAAATAGCCAAAACCGAAAAAAACAAAACGAAAACAGTGCTAAAGCTAATTTTTGTAAAGTATTACATAATAGACCCCTGCAAAAGACCATTTAAAAGAACTTTCTACAAGGGATTTTTTAAATGCACTCATATACACGAACATCAATACATCCATCGTGTGTTGCTTATTATACGACAGCATTTATTATTGCTTTAGTATGATACATTCGACGAAAATACATTTAAAAAACAAGAAGTATTTACATTTCAAGAATGCTTACGCAGCCCTCTATTACATACATATCGCTCATTTAACCAAATAACGTCATAACTAAAAAAAATCAGTTTGCTAGAGAATGAGTTTGAAGTTTTAAATTTACACAGAAGTTATGCCCGTTATTTTTGCAAACTTACCTGAGGCTTCACTTATACTCTATTTTTTTACATGTGGAGTTCTATAGTTATCAAATTGATTTTGATTATATCGAGCCATTACCGCCAAATAAGCTTATAAACAACATGATTTTCGAAATGCGTTTTTTTATAAAAATCATTAACTTGTTATCATTGCCGTTATATTTCAAAATTTTACAACCATAGGATACACCGTTTCAATTTTATAGCAAAAACAATTTAAGCTTAAGAACAAATTATTTTTTGTTTACACTTTTTAACATCAACATGTTACTTAAGCTAAAATTTCCTTTTGAAAATAAAGCAAGCAAGAGTGCTATATTCGGATTACCCGAATATTATATACCCTTCACCGACATCTGACGTGGTATATGAATACATACAATGTTAAATACATACATATTTGTTTCATAAAAGAAAAATATTTTACTTATTTTTTGGTCTATTGCAATTTTTCGACCAACCAACTTGATTCAAATATTTTATTTTCGATATTAGCAATAGTTGAATAATTTATTTTGCATTTTTTGCATTGTTAATATTTATCTATTTATAAAATAATTAACTACAGACGACTTCAACATGGAACAGCCTATTCTGATAGCACACACACCCACATCTAAACCTTGAATACACATTAGACCACCCAAATTGCCCAAAGTATTTATATTATTCTCCCCACCGGCAGTTTCTGATAGACTGGCCATAAAAAATCACGTATGTCTAAAAATTGTACTGATATTTCGCTTATCTACCGGCTATGCGCATTTCACTTTTCACCTAAAAAATAATCTATCCTGGCTATAAACACTTTTGGCACCATAACTTTTAAGTGCGGCGATTTTCGGAAAATTTTTTACAACCATTTTTGTTTAGAATAAATACCGCAACATCTTTCTTTTACATAATTTCACTCTAAATATGGCCTCATAGTCCTTTAATGGGATGAAACTAATTTTTTTCGGACAGACTTTTTTCAACAGCTCTTGCTAAAAATTGGATAGCGGTAATTATGATTCGTTTTCCTTATTTTATAAGGTAAGATGTGTATATTATATCCTCACAAAAACATAAATGTGAAAAAAGGCCAAGTTCCTATCCAAAATTTTGGCCATTAAAAGTAGTGAGATATAAATTTTGACCAAGTTCTTCTTTGCCACAATATCTAACACAGAAATATATTATGTATGATATAAACTTGTAATCGTAATTTCTAGATAATCTGCCAACTAGACAACATTTTTATCAATATAAAGAAATGAACATTTATACATTATTCTCTCCTTTTTTTGGAAAGGTAAAAATATTGCCAAGTTATCAGATTATCTAGAAATTACGATTACAAATTTATATCATACATAATAATGGGTGTTTTTTATTGAGGTATAGAACTTTAAGTTGGCATCACTTTTTTAACTGGCGGCCATTTTGTCAGCTGTCAAGTGATCAATATTTAGTTTGGTTTGCCATTTTATCATGAACAGGTTGACAAAAGAACAACGCTTGCAAATCGTGCAAATTTATTTCGAAAATAATGGTTCAGTTCGCGAAGGTTACCGCAAGCTCCGTCCATTTTATGGTCGACATAATCGTCCATCAGAGCAATTAATTCGGTTAACCATGGATCGTTTCCGCACTACGTTTACTCTATGTGATAATACGCATTCGCAGAGACGTCGAACAGGGCGCACCGAAGAAACAATTGCCGCTGTAGAGCAAAGTGTTGAAGAGGACCCGAATGAATCGATTCGCCACCGTGCACAGCAATTGGAGCTTTGTCCATCAACTTTATGGAAGATTTTGCGCAAAGATCTTGGCTTGCGACCTTACAAGATCCAGCTTGTTGAAGAATTAAAGCCGCGAGACCATGCAATGCGTCGTGATTTTGGTGTATGGGCCGAAAATGAGATTGATCTCGATGCTGATTTTCATCGCAAAATTTTGTTCAGTGATGAGGCTCATTTTTGGTTGAATGGCTACGTCAACAAGCAAAATTGCCGCATTTGGAGTGAAGAGAATCCACATGAGACCCTTGAGACGCCATTACATCCACAAAACTGACTGTTTGGTGTGCTCTATGGGCTGGTGGAGTCATTGGGCCATACTTCTTCCGAAATAATGCTGGAGAGTCAGTTACCGTTAATGGAGACCGGTATAGAGCCATGATAACCGACTATTTTGTTCCCGAATTGGATGGCATGAATGTGGATGAGTTGTGGTTCCAACAAGACGGCGCTACATGCCACACAGCGCACGTCACAATCAATTTATTGAAGGAAACATTCGATGAGCGCATAATTTCGCGGTATGGACCTGTCAATTGGCCACCAAGATCGTGTGATTTGACACCATTGGATTATTTTCTTTGGGGATATGTGAAGTCGCTCGTCTACGCCAACAAACCAGAAACGTTAGGGGACTTGGAAGCCAACATTCGTGGCGTTATTGCCAACATACGGCCCCATATGCTCGAAAAAGTGGTTGAAAATTGGACCTGTAGAATTGGCTTTATTCGAGCCAGCCGCGGCGGCCACATGCCCGAAATCATATTTAAACATTAATGGCATAAAATTATCCTTCCAATAAAGCCAAATTGATGGACATTAAAACGATTTTCTTGTGTTTTATTTCAATTCGAAGTTCTATACCTCTAAAAAAAACACCCGTTATATTTCTGTGTTAGGTATTGTGGCAAAGAAGAACTTGGTCAAAATTTATATCTCACAATTTATATTTTCACATTTATGTTTTTGTGAGGATCTGATTATTTTTTATAATAACAATTTTCAAACTTAAAATTTCTAGTGTATTTTATTTCTAATCATGATAATAATGGGTAAGAGTGTGATGGGTGTTGAATTGTTGACCTTAAAAATGCACTATTGTGTTATTACAACGGGTCGCCAGTGTGTATGCAATTTGGTAAGAGGCGACTGGAAGAAACATGTAAATACAGCATAAATTTTACTGGGCATGACCCCGCCTTTTTTCTGAATATATTTACATGTTAAATAAAGTCTGCTTAGCCGAAGTACATAAATCAAAAGGATATGCCCAATGTGTATGGAAAGTTTCAATAGGGTAGCTGGTGCTTTTAATTTTTGGATTTTCCGATTGAGTAAATCAATTACTATTTGTCTACAAAATGTCAGCTCTCTATAGTATAATATTACGTAACATTTTTATGGGCCTAGCCTCGCTGACTTTTATATCTTCTAGTGCTTATGGTTCATGCAAAGTTTGGTATTAAGAAGTTAATAAGAAATATATGAGTATTAAATTAAAAACTGCTAAGCCAAAGTACCTGAAAGAAAAAGCTAAGATTTATGGGTGAGGTCATGGCTACTTTTCAAAATATTTTGGATAAGTGCAATGTGTATGAAGGGCTTCATTCAATAAAATTTATCTTAATTTTGAATTTAAAGCGCTTGTTAGCGCCCTCTGGTTGAAACTTCAGGTTTTTTAGATTTATCTTAGTGTTCTCTGATCTAGATTTATTTGTGTATCTAATTTCAGCTCTCTAGTGTGAATTTGAGTTTTAAAGGCGTGGCCGCGCATACCGCAAAAAACCTCTTGGTTTTAAGATTTTTCTATTGGCTCACTATACACTTACTAATGTATAAAATTTCAGCTCTCTAGCGAGAATTAAATTTTATGAGCACTATCCCTCCCACTATTTTCAACTCACACTTTTTTGTGAGCAGCGCTTACAACTCATGCTAATTTTCTGGTAAAATATGCTAGACTGAAGTAGATTAAACACAAGGCTAACATTTTATAGGAGTGATGACGCCCACTTTCTAAGGTGATAGTTTAAAGTACTGTATACGTGCAACGCGTTTGCAAGGTTTCACTAAATTAGTTTGAGTTAAAAGCTGTATATTAAGGTTTTAGTACAAAACAATATTAACGTGGCCCCGCCCATTCTGATAAACTTTTTTGGGTTTTCAGAATTTTCTATTTGGTTGCTCACCTAGACCTATTTGTGTATCAAATTTCAGCTCCTTAGCTCAAATTTAAATTTTTAGTTTTTATGGGCTCAGCCCCACCCCTTTAACTAAAATTTTCGTGTTTTCAGATTTTTCTAGTTGGTTTCTCACCTAGACCTACTTGTATATCAAATTTCAGCTCCTTGGTGCAACTTTTAATTTTTATTATTTATGGGCGTAACCCCGCCCACTCCTCCAAACTTAAGATTTTTTTCGACCAGTGCTTATTATTCGTGTCAAGTTTCGTTGCAAACGGATAATAATACCCACATAAATAGTATACGAAAATGAGGTTTATATTATATGGGCGTGTCACCGCCCACTTTTTTAACAAAAAATTTAAAGCCATGCATTATCGCAGTATAAATGGAAAATTTCAATAAAACAGCTTCTTTTAAGCGCCTTATATTAGCTTTTTTAGTTCTGACTTTTATGGGCGTAGCCCCGCCCTCCTGGCCAAAATTTGCAGGTTTTCAGATTTTTTTATTTTAGTGCTCATCCAGACCTAGCTATGTATCAAATTTCAGCTCACTTGCACACATTTTAATTTTTATGGGCGTAGCCCCGCCCTCCTGGCCAAAATTTGGAGGTTTTCAGATTTTTTATTTTAGTGCTCATCCAGACCTAGCTATGTATCAAATTTCAGCTCACTTGCACAAATTTTAATTTTTATGGGCGTAGCCCCACCCCCTGGTTAAAATTTCCATGTTTTCAGATTTTTCTGGTTCATTGCTCACCTAGATCTACTCGTGTACCAAATTTTAGCTCTCTAGCTCTAGCGGAAGTGCTTCATCAATTTGATGAGTGTGTGAGTGGTCAGTGGTATGGTGAGTGGTGAGTATGTCTTAAATATGCACTTTTTGCACCTCTATATCTCTGGAACCTATCATTGTAAAACTTTCAAGCATGTGAGGTTATATGAATTTATTCTAATTATGGTTTAAATATCACAATTTTACGATTGCGCGGAACAAAGTTATGAGGGGGGTAAAAACAGCTCGAATATACACACTGCGTGCATTGACCAGAACTTGGATTCAGTAACGTTTTGCGAACTGAAAATCGTAACATTTATCGACATATTTATTCGTTTGCGATAACGATAATGCGATTCTGTAATTTCTTTTTTACGATAGTCTCCAGCTTTATTTTATTCACCATTTAATTCAAAATAATGTGGTAGCTTTGTATAGAAAATGTGAAAATAAGCGAAAAGCACAAAGAATAATAAAGAAAAGCTCAACAAATTTGATTTTGTGACCTAATTTTTTTTTTCTTCTACCGACAGCGAATATCGTTAAAATATGGTACTGAATAGCAAAGTCGATAAATTTTCGTTATATTTATTAAAACGATACGATTATCGTAAAAAAAGTTACTGAATCCAGGTACAGAACTTGGCCTGGCGCACTGCCGTGCGCCTAGGTAGACGATAGAGGAAAACATATTTTCGTGCAAAAAAATCTACGTATATACTTGTATACAATTATAATGTAAATCCGCGAACATATCATTAGAATTATTTCTACAAAAAAATAAAAGTAAATAAATAATAAAGTATTTTTTAATCTAGAACTAAATTTTTTTAGTCGAAGTCGAAATACGCGAATCACGATAAACCCCATTATTCAATTCTACACCTAATCCAAAAAATATGATTGTATTGAAGTGAGTTACCATTGTTTTAAAGGCTATGTTTCCCAACTTGAAAAGAAAAATCATCCATAAGTCTTAAATATGGTTATTTTGATAACTCTGAAATAGTTTATTATGATTTAAATTTGATTACGCGATCCAGGCAAAAAAATGAGATAGTCGCCAGTTCAGTTTAGGTATGTAGCAATTTATTAAAAATTTATTCACAGAGTATATGGACTTGAAAATTCTTTCCATCAGTAAAACTTTACACAAAAAATTTAATAGCGAACTCTTTAATTTGAAAAGTGATAAGTCTGTAGAAGATTCATTACATGGAGCCGATCAAGAAGCCAATAATTAAGCGATTTGGAGACAAGTTTACGTAAAGAACTGATATTTACTTCTTCTTAAAAAATGTTCTTTTAGCGTAACCAACACAAAAATATACACATTAGGTTGTCAGGGAGACAGCAGAAAAAGCTTAAAGGACAAAAAATACCGTTATTATAGTAATATTTACTTAAAATTTGTTGCGTTACTTATATTTAGCTATATAACACTTAAATACCAAAATTCAATGAATTAACTGAAATAACAGCGAAGATAATTAAAAAAAACCTTCTCCTGTAAAGTTTTGTTTTTGTTACTTAGCTTTTTGTGCGGTTATGACTCGATATGTAATTATATTTTTACTTTGCATTTACAGCTTGCGGAGGCTATTTGCGTGCGTCCAGCCAAGTTCAGCAATTCTATTCACACTCACGCTTTGGCAACCACAACTACGATACGAATATGGACTGCGAATGGACAATACAAGCGCCGCCCAGCAGCAATGTGCAATTGATTTTCTTAACCTTTGATCTGGAGAGCAGTGAAAACTGTACGTACGATTATGTGCAGGTATTTTCGGGTATGGAGGATACCAGTGGACCCATGTATGGGCAATATTGTGGCAATGTAGTAAGTTTAAAAATTTAAAAAAATAATTGCAATTAAATAAATAAATAATATTAAACGTTTTTAGACGCCACAGGACATCATCTCCTTAACCGATTCTCTATTGGTGCGTTTCAAAACCGACAGCACTATTGTAATGAAGGGATTCTCGGCATCCTATGTGGCTGTAGATCCTTTCGAAAATACCGATGAAGATCCCACATCATACAGTTCGGAGATGGTAACACCTTTTCCAGGCTCTCTTAAATCAATATACAAAGAAGAAGAGTCACAGGAAACTGACGATTATAATGATTTCAATGAAAACCATTTAGTTATTAATAGTCCATACTATACTCGCAATCGGTATCAAAATAGATATTAGAATTCATATAACAAACCAGTGAATTTTCTCAAAAACAAAAATACATTTAAACCAAAAGCAAAAACATTTTGACAATATAATTGACTTTTTGAAACATATTTTTTTTGTTAAAACTCATACAAAATACTTAAATTACGTAGGACATATAATAAGTATACATATATCATTATATAACACTTAGGCATATCAACAAAGGCATCTAAAGAAAAAAGACTAACTCGCAAACGTATGTATATCAAACAGCAGAGTTGGGACTTTCTAATTGTCGTTGAGCAAATGGTTTTCTTATGACAAAACGAATATTTTATGATTGTATGTGTATTAACCGAATCACTTTAACATGATTTACTTAATGAACAAAATATTTTTTTTTTTTATTTTAATATTAAGCAAAACTCTTTTACAAATACTTAGCTGAGTTTTATTTTAAGTTTTAGATGTTAGTTATGTATATCGTCAGTTAAGAACCAAAAAGCTGTAAGCTTAATTATAACTTTTTTGCAGTAAAAGTAAAAACATTATAAATCTTGCAGCGTGTTCTTTTTCATAAAAATGAGGGTTACATTTTTTTAACTTTGAGAGTTATGAAAATTATGACTTGATTATGAATGGCAGCCGTTAGTTGCGTTGCCATTGGCCAAAAATTTTATCACATATGGAAACTGACAGCTAACAGCTGTTCACTTTAATGGGCAATCACTCAGCCTTACGATAAATAATAAAAAACCACATATAAATTTTTGAATGTTTCGTACTCGTATCATGAATAATTTATGTTGGGAAAACTCAGCCTTACGATAAATAATAAAAAACCACATATAAATTTTTGAATGTTTCGTACTCGTATCATGAATAATTTATGTTGGGAAAATTTCCGAATGCTGACATTTCTAAAGTTGTTTGCTTTCAAAAAAAAAAAACTTCACACGATTTAATTGTCAAATATTTTGACAATTTATGAAGACAATTATTCACAAGGATTTGTCTTGCGAAAAAGGTGAAAATATGTACATTTTTATTTATCATGAAGTTGACGATACGAAATTCCTTTTGAATGAAAAATTTTATTCGGCAATTTTCAGATTGTTTACATTGGCAACGCCAAATTTTTAGGTGCTGTTGGTTAAACTAAATATTTAACAAATTCAAAATAAATTTAACGGTAGATTTTTTTTTGTAATTTATATGAAAAAATATTTTTTGAAAAGAATTTTCTATATTAACCAACTTCAATAACAAAAATTTAAAATTTTAAAACACCCCGAATATATTTGGAGAAGATGAGATATCTTCTGAACAGCTGGACCGAGTTTCTTAAAGCATAGCTAAAAACCCTCTCGTTTTAGTCACCTTTCAAACAGAAAAAACTAAATCAAAATCGGTCCAACCGTTTGGTCTGTACGTGGACTCGAACAGACAAACAGATACACAGACACACAATACAATCTTATAACACGGGGGTTAAAAAGAGGAGGAGGTTATCAATTCGTTTGTATTTTTTGACATTGGTACTTCATAGCTCGGTACGTTTTAGACCGATTGTAAAAATTCTGTAACTCCAAAGGTATAGCTTTCCATTGTAAAAAAAGTGAGCGGTTACACGTCCACATTTTTTTTATTTGATTTTATGATATTCTATCTATTTGAATGCTAATAACTTTAGTTATTGTAATTAAACAATTTTAAAGTAGAAAAAAGAAGAAGAGTGGTATCTTAAGACACCCGGTTATAGCTATGCTGCTTAGTTATATAAAACAAATGTCATGTGCGAATTAACAATGCCATAAAATTATATTATATGAAGATGTCAAATTCGCCGATTAAATTAATGTATTGTTTGTAACTGGTGGCAGCTGTGTTCTCTGGTTTATGCTCATGTGAAGAAAAAAATACAAAAACGAATTGAGCAATCGTTGTCATTGTTTTTGTTTTATTATTTTTTCACTCACTTCAGAAAACGAAACGAAACAAAATTAAGCATTTTGTTTCGTTTTTTTTCGTACTCTGCTTTTAAATGCAATGAAATCAAAACAAAAATAAATTTATAACTGTATTAGTGTTGATTATTTTTGTGACGAAAATCACGTCCTAACTCCTGTATCGTGCAATAAATAGTATAGCTATTAACATCAAAAAAAGTAGAGTAAGCCACTTTTTGGTTTAAAGAAAATGGAGCTTAAAAATCGTTTTTTCACTTATTATAATATGCAAGGTAATAAAGCAATTAAATAATTCTGTGGCAAAAAGGAAAAAGTGCTTAAGTCGAGATAAAGCTGATTTTGACTTAACCTTTAACTACTGAGTTGAAATATTTTGGCGTACATGCTGTGGTGGTGGTAAATTTTACCCCTTTTTAATTTTTAGAAAATCTTGCAAAAAAAAAGATTTTTTAGATTTATTTGCTTTTATTTGGAATTCGATGACACATTTTTAAATGAATAAAGTAATAAAATAAAGAAATCTAACTTTTAGTTAAACAAAACAAGGATTTTATTTCATATTCACCTTTCTTAAAACTAAAAAAAGGAACAAACATAACTCTTAAAAAAACGTATTAAAAAAAACAATATAGGCATTTTTTTCACAGGCAAATTTATATCATTAATAGTAAAAAAGAAAACAAAGAAAAATTATATAAATTATATATATATATATATATATATATATATATATATATATATATAATAAAAAAAACGTATGCCCGGAGGAGTGGTAATTTTTATACCTGCACGTATAAATATCTGCTTGTATGATACATACGACGATCAAAACATAACTGAATAATAGTAATAGGATTATGAGAAGATACAAAGAGAATAAAATTGATAGCACTCAACTGAAGAGAGAAAATTAAAAAAATAAATAGGAGAGGGTAAAATTTACCACCACCACAGTAGTTAAAGGTTAATGGTGCCTCTGTAATCGGCATATTTGAAGGTACTTCTGGTCAAAGTCTCAAATAATTTGTGTGATTTTTCAGGAAGTTATTGCACAATGACTTGCGACTTATCGTTTTTAGACTTCTAATCTCATTTGGAATAATTGCTTAATTGAGGTTATACTTTGGTATATTTCAACTTAAATGTATTACTTGTAGTGTGTAGAACGATGTTTGCTTAAAAAAAATTAAGTTAAACTGAGAATTTCCCAATTTAACTGTAAAAGAAAAACATTTATGAAAATCAACTTGAACGCTTAAAAGTGTTCTCCTGCACAGTAATATATGACTTAAGCACGTTATCAGAATTAAGAAGAACAATTGTGTAATAAAGTATTTGTAGGTTACACCACTTCTACGCTGATAGCCTCATATATTAATTTTTTTATTTAAACTATAAGCAAGATTTGCACCTTTTTTCAGGAAGGAAAATGCTATTTACTCCTAATATAGAAATTTACGGACAAATGTTGCGGCTAGTTGCATCATTATAAGTTAAAAAGTAAATTTACAAGTTACACTGTTTTTGGATTTTATATGACGATATGTAATATACTTATAGTACATAAAATAATTAAGTAGCTCTAAAAGAGAGAAGTTAAAAATTTTAAATTATTATAATTCTCTTATACAAATTTAATAAAATAATGGTACACAATTTTTTTTTTATATATTTAAAGGAAGGAACATTCATTCTTAATAACAGATTACTTTCTGGGAAATTCTCACTATTGTTAACTCGTAGCACAGCCTTTGTACTGTCTTCCAATTCTCTAAAGGCCATTATTATGACTTGACAATGATCCTAGCTTTAGCAAAACTGAACTATAAAGTGAACTTTAAAATTTTTCCATTATTACAACTGTCCGGTTAAATAAATAATACAATTTTTCTTTGGTGGCAATATTTCTGTGGATGTTGTGGATATTGATTGTTAAAAAAAAACTTAGTGGTAACTTGCTTTTTTTTTATTTGCCAAATTACAAACAAAGTGAAACCATTTTTGTCAGTTCTTTTATTTCATTTTTGTATTATTTTATGTTTTTATTGTATTGTTTTTGTTTTGTGTCATATTTTGATAAAATAAAATTTGCCTGTTATACATTAAGTAGAAAGTGTGGCAACGTGTGAAAACGTGGCAACTTCAAATGACTAAAGCTCACGATAACAGTTACAGGTAGGGTGAACCTGTCTTTAATTTATCGCTCACTTTTGGTTAAAGTAAAGTTGTAATAATAAACTTTATCTATATAATAAAATTCTACCTTTAACTAATGGCTAGTTATAATAATGGCCCTAAGAGTGGCTGCATTGTCGGTATAATCCAAAGACTTAACCCTTTGTGGCGCAACATCGAGATAATCAATTTTTTCTACAAATTCTAGGAGCTCGTAGCACAAGTAAAAATGCTGTTCTAGGATTTTTTTTTTCAAAATTTTATTTATTGGAGTGATAAAATTATCAAAAATGAAAAATTTTAAAAACCCCCGACTTTTTTCAGAAAAGATGTTATATCTTCTAAATTTTTTCCAAACATAGCTAAGAACCCTCTCGATCAAGTCATCTTTCAAACAGAAAAAACTAAATGAAAATCGGTCCAGCCGTTTGGCCTGTACGTGGACACAGACAGACACACAGATACACAGATACACAGATACACAGACACACACTACAAACTTATAACACCCCTTTTTTTAGTCGGGGGTTAAAAAAGGGCTAAGTATTATGAGAAAAAAAGGCAGATATCTTGGCAATAAAGGTTCCAATTTTATTGGCAAAATTAGTTTTTAAAAAATTGCACTACGGCACGATTGATTTAATAAAATCGTAGGGTTATTTTAAATCTGTTGTGATGTAAGAGATACAGTTTCTTATTTAGAACGAACTGTACAGTTTGAAACTAGATATTGTAGCAAAGTTAGTTCATTAAAATAAAATTAACAAATTGCCTGTACTTAATGGTTTCTAGGAAGATTGAATAGTTTGTTGCACATCTGCAACATAGCGTCATAAAGGGTTAACCCATAAAAAGTAATTCAGAGGCGGTAAATCATGAACAGGGCCACTTTTGGAAATAAATTTGCCGGAAAGTGGATTTTTTTAAAGCAAAAATTCAGTCAACATGGATCGAAGCGCTCGCCATTCACCGTAACATTAGCTCCTTGCTCATTTCGAAAAAGCAGCAATATTCTCTTCGGTACGCCCATTTCTTTGTCTTGTTGATGGTTTTGAGTAGAGCAGAGTAAAATTAGTGTGAAAATGAGCAATAACTGACCAATTACTTGCTAGCTGACCGATTATGTTGATCGTGAAATGTACGAAGTGCTTTATGAACTTCGCGAACAGATCAATTTATTTCAAAGTAAATTTCCACAATTTGGAAGTGTAGTTCAGGCATTAAACGATTCATGATGGGATGCTAAGCCCATCTGTAGTGCGATTTAGTAACTTTTAAGATCCGACAATCGTAATTTTTTTCTATACATTTTGTCGCTTGGCATAATGATTTTGTGATTCTGTAACTTCTTTTTAACCATAGGATGCAGCTGATATTTCCTGTTGATTTTTGTCGATAAAATTAACAGCATATAAATTATTGTGGCTTAAATAACGACACAGCTGACATTAATCTACAGAGAATATCGTTAAAAATGTTACTGAATAGCAAATTTGATAAATTTTCGTTATTATAATTTTAAAAAAAGTTAGTGAATCGCACTACTGAATAGAAATTAGACTTGTATCGAACTCTTTCAGTAGCTCGTTTTTGACACAAACCAATGATTAAACCCATGTAATTTAAACGGGTTTGATCATTGGTTTTTGTCAAAAACGAGCTACTGAAAGAGTTCGATACAAGTCTAATAGAAATTACACTTATATCGAACTCTTTCAGTAGCTCGTTTTTGACACAAACCAATGATTAAACCCATGTAATTTAAACGGGTTTGATCATTGGTTTTTGTTAAAAACGAGCTATTGAAAGAGTTCGATACAAGTCTAATAGAAATGTCAATGCAGTTTGAGATGCTTAGATGCAATTATCGATATCGATACTTAGCTGTATGAGCTAAAAAAATACCCGATTATTTTTATTTCCTTTTATTACGTTTTTGAACAAATTTGTCATATCGATTAAAAATTTTGTAGATTGTTTGTAATATAAGGTAAAACAGACTATTCGTTAAACCGGCAAACCACTGTACGTGATACCAATTTACATATGATATAACTAATCAAAATCTTTATTTGCTCAGTGTAATTTTTAAATAAGAAAAGTTCGCATTAACAAAATTTAAATCTTACTTTTGTCCATGTGCAATAGTTAGAGGCAGTTTGGGATTTCAGTTTGGGATTTTTGAATGGATAAAGAAAAAATTAATAAGAAGAAAGCAAAAGCTCATCTTGACCCTATTTGGTAGTACTTATTAATATTTTTATTTAATTTTTTTTCTCCCTTAAAAAATCATTAAAAGTAAAAACATTTTAATAATAATCTATTAGAGTTGCGTCTGGTAACGATTAAATAAAAGATAATTATGAATTGAAAATGAAAACAATAATTAGTTTTTAAGAATACATATATACATACATCAAATAATTTAAACTCCAACTTCCTCTATAATATATAGATTTTATTTTTAACAAAAAAAAAAAAAAAAAAAGAACTATTAGAAAACGATTTTGCATTTAGAAAATTTTTGAAGAAAATAAATAAATACACAAAAATAAATCATGTTACAATTATACATAAAATATTTTAAACTTAGATTAAATTGAAAAAGAAAAACAATGTTAAAAAAAGATCTAGAAAGGAATGAAAAACGAAAATCATAAATATTTACACTAAACATAATCCTCTAATAGATACCAAATAAATGTTTTATTTAACTAATAACAAATATAATAGTGAACTATAGTCCTAGATTTAAAAAAAATAATGATGAATGGAACATAAACAAATACATTTCAAATAAATTAGAACATTTTTCAATTAACTATATAAACATTTTGTTTGATTTAAATAAAATATTTGGTAATGGCAGACAGGATATTCAAAAACTGGCTTTTGTGATTGGGCGCATTCATAACACGTAGCTTTTGAGCTCAACAGTTGTGAAACTGTTGGTAACCGTTGGCCCCAATAGTTACGTCCTAGAAACGGCTTGATGGATATAGTTTAATTTAATATCTTTATTTCGTTACTTAATTGCATTTGTAATGTAAAATTTAATCAATATTTGCTCCTGCCACCTAACAAAGGATATAAACGGTATAACTGGATCAGCTATTCAGGCTGAGCACAACATGTTGACTATAGGTAGCGAAAAAATGTTATGATGGAAAACTACTAAACTGTTGAGTGGACCGGATCTACTCAACTACTATTTTCTAAGATAAACACTCTGCGGTTGCGCAACAGCTACGTCTTATGAATGTACCCATTGACTTCATTATACGAACAACTGAAATATGAACCTAGTAGTTCCAATTTTCATAAAATGATGGATATAAAAATCCCATGGTGTTGTGCGACACTGGATGGAGAAGAATCTTTACGCTTTACTTGCATTATAAATTTTATTTTTATATCCGTCATATCCTTCATAAGAGTTAATGTAACATGAACACACTTTTTTGTATTTACATTTCATTTTTTGTTATCAGTATATGTTACCAGTATTCGTTACACGTATTTGGTTCATGTCCTTGTTACACTTATTTTTTCTTGTTCCACAATTTTTTTTTAATTAACTACATTCCAATTGGTAAAAGTTAAGTGTTTTTCTTACACAAAGGCATGATAAAACTAGCAACACAGAATGCTAATCAACGACCTCAGTTAGAGTTGTGCAGCACATGAATGAACTAGTTCAATTGAACGATTCACCTCACTGAGCGCTGTGAGCCGGTCAATCCACTGAGCGCTTTCAGCTCAGTACTGAGTGGTTTCTTGATTTGTATCGAACTCTTTCAGTACCTCGTTTTAGACACAAACCTATAATCAAACCCATTTAAATTACATGTAGACTTCTATCAAACTCTTTCAGCAGCTCGTTTTAGACACAAACCTACGTATTTTAGGTGTGTTTGATAATAGGTTTGTGTCTAAAACGACCTAATGAAAGAGTTCGATACAAGTCTTGTGGTTTTTTTAGCAATTTTCTTTTGGCGCACAAGTACATAAAAAGAATTTTTATATGTATTGTGATAATATTAAAATATCTGAAACCTTAAATAATTTTAATTTTGATTGTGCATACATATGTACATAACATAACATAACAAATTCTACTCATTAAACTATGTACTCGTATTTTAGTTTTATTTATTTTTTGTACATACTTCATCTGCCTTGTTTTGTAATGTATGACCACACACACACACACACACACACTCTCTGTATAAATCGGTCACTTTTTATGCTTCTGTTTTCGCTCTTTCTTTATGCTTGATAAAATGTTTCACTTCAAATGAACTGAGCTACTGAGCCAACTGAATGAAATACTTCAGTAAAGTGAGCTGAGCTGAAAAGAGCGGTCACTCAAAAGAGCTGATAAGCACAACTCTAACCTCAATTTTCATCAACCGATACCATACACAGTGGACCAAGCCCATAAACGTACCCTTGGTTAATTTGTTCAAATAGTTTTTTTTATTAATTGAATATTCTTTAGCGATTGGTTATTTAAATAAATTCAATAAAGTGCAACTTTGACTCGCACACGAAATCTATTTACATAGGCCGGGTTTCCATCTATGTGCCATGTGCGACACAAGCGGAAAAAAGCGTAACCACTAATAACTAATGAAAAACAGTTTGATTCAGACATGTATTTATTAAGTTAAACAATTTCATACATAACTAATAGACAATTTTATAGAATCCAAAATGATTGGAAACTGTTTAAATCAATAAATATGTCTGAATCAAACAGTTTTTCATTAGTAATTAGTTGGTAAGGCTTTTTTGGGAATATGACACACAAGAAATGGCAGATGTAAACTCAGCCATACTAGTGTTGTAAAAGTATTGAGTACTGAGTACTCAATACCAGGAGTTTTTCCCCGTACTCAATACACAAAAGTAACTACTCAATACTTTCTGGGTTGCATTTTGTAGTATTCAAGCGAAAGTCTTCCTTTAAAATGCGTCAGAATTATACAACTCTGAGAGCTTGATACAAATAAATGTGACTTGAACGTCATGGAGTTAGTGTAACAAATACCAATTCTGTTCGCCACTAAAAAAAGTACTACAAAATGCGTTATTAAACTACTTCAGTCATTTACAAATACTAATGGACAGAAAAAGCGACCCTTTAGAATAGTGGAAGGAAGGCACGTGATACAATATAACCAGCAAGTCAGGTCCTCACAAACATGAAAAATATTTTAAATTCTTTCAATGTCGGTAAAATTTTATTTCTACATTTCAACAATAACTAAGTAATAACATCAATTGTGAGAAAAAAATTTTTATTAAAAAATATTTAGAAGATAATTTAAGAGATTAATGCACTAGAAGTTTTAAGAGTACGTTAAAAAATTTTTATGGACAAAAACTAATCTTCAAACTTATTTATTTTCATTTGTTATAAATTAATTTAAATATACTTCTATTTAATCTTTGTTTTTCCATATTGCATTATCAATAAAATAATAATTTTTAACTTTCCATATACATACATATATAAAGTATTGAGTAGTATCGAGTACCCAATTGAAAAAGTATCAAGTAGTACTGAGAATTCAAAAGTAGCCGCTTTTTACAACACTAAGCCATACATATGTAATAATACTAAACGAAATTTATCCTATATAATCGAATATCTTGAAATAAAAATTTTTTTAAAAAATTTTTCTTTGGTGTTTTTTTTAGTTTTAGCGCTTTTTTGGTTTTGCCCAATTTTTTATCGCTTTTTGGCGATTTTTTTTCGGTTTTGGTGCTTTTATTCGTTCAGGGGATTTTTTTTTATTTTTGACGATTTATTCTGTTGTTTTTTTTAGTTTTAGTAATTTTTTTTTGTTTAACACAATTTTTTCGGTTTTTGGCGATTTTTATTAGTTTGAGCGAAACACTTTTTAGTTTTGGTGCTTTTTTCATTTAGGTGATTTTTTCAGTATGTTGACGATGTTTTCTGTTGTTTTTTTAGTTTTAGCGCTTTTTTGTTTTACCCAATTTTTTTAGATTTTTTTTGCGATTTTTGTTAGTTTCAGCGATATTTTTTAGTTTTGGTGCTTTTTTTCTTTTAGGCGATTTTTTCGGTTTTTATGGTTTATTCTGTTGTTTTTTTTTTTTGTTTTAGCGATTTTTTTCGTTTTGCTCAATTTTGTATCGATTTTTGATGATTTTTGTTAGTATGAGTGTTTTGGTGCTTTTTTCGTTTAGGTGATTTTTTCCACTTTTGACGATTTATTCGGTTGATTTTAGTTTTAGTGATATTTTTTCCTTTTGCCCAATTTTTCTGGTTTTCGAAATTAGTTTGAGCGATTTTTTAAGTTTTGGTGCTTTTTTCGTTTAGCCGGTTTTTTACGATTTTTGAAGATTTATTCTGTTATTTTTTAGTTTTAGTGTTTTTGTACATTTCAAAAGTTTGCCTCTTACGCTTTCCAAGATACAGCAAGTCGTCAAAATTATTATAATGTCAAATCCCGATAATTCGTAATCACAAGGGACCGGCCATGTCTTACGAATTATAGGGGTTTTAGATTTAGCGTGGTTTCGATTTAACGGGGTTAAAATTAAATAAATACGAATTAACGGGGTTTTTCAATTTATTTACTAAAACGATAAAAAAGCATAAAAAAATTGTTAAAAGTAAAATACAAAATAAAAATTTGTTGTTTTTGTAACACCGACAGTGTCTTATGCGTGCTCACACACAAACAAGCAGAAGCAAAAACCCACGCAAAAAATAGCGATAAACAAAAAATCATGTTTTTGTTGTTTTTATTACGAATTATAAGTGGTAGTTAGCAAACAATTACGATTTATAAGAGGTAAAGAAGATTTTATTTGGAGAAAATATTACGAATTAGCGAGGGCCGACAGTTTATTACGATTTATCGGGGTACGAATTAACGGGATTTGACTGTATTATAACTAATTTACATTAAGCATTTTTTTTTTTATTAAATGATGACAAGTACTAATTGCAGAGAAATGAAACTATGAGAACTTGGGTTTGGTTGGTTTTTATTATGGTAAACTAAAAAAATTTTGATAAACCCAATTTATAGGTTTTAGAAAATTAATTTTGCATATTGGAATTTATGTAAGTGGTGTCAACGAATATTGTAAACTATTTTCCACTTAATTTATTCCCTACTTCCTTGCGCGTTTCTTTAGCAGTTTTTTTTTAAGTTTTGTTGTTATAATATATTTTTAAAAAATTGTGCATTAATACAAATCTCACAACAAACTTAAGACATGAAGATCATTTTGTTCATTGTACTTAATAGAGGTGAGCGTAAGCCATTAACAAGTAAACAGTATTGTATTTTTTTAAGACCCAATATTGTTTGAAATTGATTGGGTTCTTTCTTAGATACACATATTGTCTCACTTGTCATTTCATTTGATACAATTATCAATCAGTATGCAATAGTGAAATTTACTTCGACACTATAATATATAATTTATGCTTTTGATTAAAGGGAATAAAACCCATAACATCAAGTTTAATAAACGATAGACCAACTGAATAATGTACATCATGAATATTAAGCAAGCAAATTGTTTTGTGCTCACCTCTAATCCTTACATGTGAAATTTTAAAATGCAACAGGATGTGTTGGCGGACGCTGCCTACTTATAGGATCATTTTGAAAAAGTTGAAAAATATTTCATATTGCTTTTTGTTTTTTCTATTTCTTCTCTTCCTGTAAAAATTTTCTGTGAACACATATCGAGTATTTGTGATATTCGGTCAAATTTACTTATCAAATAATTGTCAGAATGCTATTTTTGCATTTTCTTTTAGAATCAAAGAAGTAGAAAAGGCTCTAGTTTAAGTATCTATTGTTTAAACATTTTTTTTAATTTTTTTGGGCTAACCATTTTAAATTTTCCATATTATCAATTTACAAATTAGATGATCACACGGTTGTTAGTTATTCAATATTGTGATTGACTAAAATTCACTCCTCATGAAACAGCAAACTGTGTAAGTCCCCATTTTTTGATCATATCTCTGACATACACACCCATAAAATTACATTGATTATACAAATGCCTAAATGCTATTAATTTAAGCGGCATTTAAATCATTTATTTATGTATTAAAATTTTATAGGAGGTGTCATCAATATTTTTACTACACGGCTTTAACCTATTCTAATGTTAAATTAATGACGCTTTATTACAACGCTCAA
Source organism: Tachina grossa (assembly GCA_949987645.1). Taxonomy (NCBI): domain Eukaryota; kingdom Metazoa; phylum Arthropoda; class Insecta; order Diptera; family Tachinidae; genus Tachina; species Tachina grossa. The sequence goes on from OX465274.1 coordinate 223,877,766, forward strand.
CAAACAACATTAGCAACATCATTATCAGCATCATTATCACTCTGTATAACGGCATCGTACAAAGCCTTAGCAACTTAGGTAAGCAGTAAACAGCATCAATAAAGACTTGCTGCCTCAGCCATTAAGTTAAGATCATGATTGCAACTACCACCACTAGCTCTTCTTCTTGTTTTGATTGCCAGTTTGAAGCGCCTTTAAAGTACTAATTAGCTTAAGTACAGGTATTATGATTGCTAACGAGACTATAAGAAATTTATTTTTATGTATGTTTCTCTTAAGCTAGGAAGTCTTTCTTGTCTACCTGTTGGTGCTGCGAGTACCTGTTCGAAAATGGTACGAGTATTCTATGATGTGTTTTGGTCTGAGAAGAATTTCTCCCACACTGTTGAATGCGTGTTTGTGTGCAGTTTTAAAGAGTAGAGATGCCATAGTTTGCTTTTTGTAATCTGTATCTTTCAATGTCAAATTCCCCCAAAAATTCCTTATAATATATATCATAATGCCTGTTAGAAATATTAGAGATATATATGTATACTAGGGGCATAACCAATTTTTTTGCATAATACCATGTCCTAGTAACCACGAAAATCATAATTTTTTGTAATTTTCTTCAACAAAATTTCACGCGCCTATTGGATTTTCTAAACAGTTGAATAACACATTTGGAACACTTAAAGCACGGACTTGAACTAACAAAAATATTATTTTACATAATCTAAAATTATTTCGAGGCATTCTTAATCAATTTATTTTTTTTTCTTTCGTTTTAAATAAACTTTGTCATGTTTTAGACTTGACAGTTTTTCTTGAAGCAATTATCTGCAATTCTTTTTTAAAACTGGTCGTTTGTTTACACTCGGATGGTTTCTTGTTCAATTTTCCTATTGTTTTAATGCTGCGAATGAAATAATAAAAGAGAATTGAAGTAACTTTTCTGTACAAGCAAGTCAGTATCCCTCTTCTTTCTTCTTTCCACTCTCTCCCATAAACTCAGACTTGCTTCAAGAAAAACTGCCAAGTCTTAAACATGAGATATTAAAGGTATTCACATCAGTTTTTTTCTTTCTTTTTTTTCCTGTATTTGTTGTAAAAAATTTACATTTTTCCATTTTTCCAACAAGAAAAAAACTGATGTGAATACCTTTATTATTATTATTTTTTCTTAACCAAAAAGAAAATTAAAAATTTTCAAAAACTCCATCGCGGTGTGTGAACTTTTTTGACCTTACCGAAAAAATAAATATACGTTCTCCTCTAGCTCTATCGGACTATGCTATACCAATTTGGATATTTTAAAAAACTGTTAAAACGTTATATCCCTAACTAGCGGTCTCCACTAGCCATGAACTTGGTATGGGCATCATGTCGGACATCGCAAATGGTTATTGGAAACCGCTCATGTCCAACTGTCGTCCATAACTGCTCGGAGAATTCTCTAATCACATAAATATGTGTTTGAGTGAAAATAAACACTGCCTCGTGATGTTTATAGACTTCAGCAAAGCCTTCGATACTCTATCACATAGTAACTTATTAGACATACTATAAAGAAATGGCATTAGAGGAAAATGCTTTAATTGGTTTGAAAATTATTTGAAATCACAAACGTATCGTGTTAAAATATGTGAAACGCTAAGTAAGGAAATCACAACAGACCATAGAGTACCTCAAGAATCTAAGCTGGGTCCCGTTCTGTATATTCTATATTCAAATGAGATGTTGAGCATAATAAAAGATAGCAAAACATTTGCGTATGCAGACGACACAGCAATCATAGTTGCAAGCAAAAACATTGAGCTCGCGTACGAAATTATGCAAAAAGAGCTAAATAAAGTCACTAAATGGTGTCATGATAACGGACTTGCAATAAATGCCTCAAAGACCAAAATTATGCACATTAAACCGTCGCATCTTATCAACTCAGCTACCAAAATCAAGTTCCACGAATACAAATGTCTACATAATATGAAAAACACACACTTCATAGACAAATGTACTACAACATTAGAAAAAGTAAAAACATACAAATATCTGGGGGTATATGTTGACGAGAACTTCAAATGGTTAACACACATACAGCAACTGTCAAAAAAAACTTCGAAAAGCTTCATACAGCTTGTATTATTTAAGTAATTGTTCAACGTTTGAAGTACTTAAGCAGGCATATTTTTCCTTAGCCGAAAGCTCAACGTACTGTAAATCTTTACAACAAACCCAAAATCAAATATTGAAAATATTACTAAAAAACAAATTACATAATCAACAAAACATCCAAATGGAACTAATATAACAAAACATTAATGGCAACAGATCTCTCATAATAACAAACAACACCAATCTATCAAACATAAACGCCAACAATAGTCGCGTCAACTATATAAGCAACTATAACATAAACTCTCATACCGATAACTACACAACTAACAGCAACTCTTATACCACCAATACAAATTATAACATAATTAACAATAGATATCATAACAATAATGTAAGATTCGCCAACGCTAATCATATACAAACCAATTATACACGTAATACGAACAACACTATCAATAGCTGCAACCCACAACAACACAGGCCTCAAAATTACTACAACATCACCAACGTAAACAACAACTACAACCTACAAAACAGGGAAAACAACACCAACAACAACAACACGAACACTAATAACAACGATAATACAAATAACAACTTCACAACCAACAACTTAAATAATGAATATTTCGCTAATAACAGCAACACAAACAATAACATAAACGCAAACATAAACAACAATAGACACCTAAGAACACACAGAACAAACAACATAAATACTAATGCGAAAAATAAGAACAACATTGCGAGCAATCTACAAGTTCTAAATATTAAAAGCATATACCACATAAAACTTGTAAATGAATTCTACAACGATCGAAGATTCCTAAAAACAATCAATCATGCATACAACACAATATAACGCGCAGACAGAGGATTTGAAGTCAAACCACACAAAAACAACTATGGCAAAAACGCATTGAACACAACACTGCCGAACATATATTCAACAACTTACCACTAAATATTGTCAATGAGTACAATACTTATCGAAGAAAAATTATGTTAAAAAAATACCTAATAGAAAATCAATTGTAAAATTGTAATCATTATTATTAACACCATTATTATAAATTAAAAAATTTCATTTGTGTATCTTTAATTTTCTTAATTAAAATTAATTAGTTATTTATCACCTGCAGATAAGCGCTATAGCTTCGCGGGTCTAATTTAATTTAAATTATTTGAATTTAGAGTCCACAAAGCTGAAATTTTATTTACAATTATTTTTACAATAAATAAAATAAAGTAAATGGTCGGACATGGATGCCCGAACATATGTCTGAGCAACAATGTTCGCCATGAGATTCTCAGTCCCCAACCATTTGCAATATAATGAAAAGAGACAGAACAAAATTGGTAAATATTTCATTTCTATTGCACTAACGCAAATCACTTTGATATGCCTGAACATGGACATCCCACGTATTCACCACAACAAAGAAGTTGATGAATCTTTCACAGTTGCTCTGCCGGCGTCATGTTCATGGCATGTCCAAGTCAAGTTGATGGCTAGTGGAGACGTAGGGTAATGTACACATTATTATGCATTAAACGCATTCACCATGGCAGTCCACACAAACACATGACTTTATGTGCCGGTAGCGGCATTTGCCACCTCGTATCCAGCTAATTAAATACGACAGCCTTAATTAGGCTAATTATTCTGGGAAAATAAATTTCAACACACTTTTAACACACAAACGACAAAAACCCACAATTCTTTCATTCCCTTCAAAAATTAACCCTTCCCAACAATTTCCGGACTAAATAAGTCGATCAGGCAGCTCTGTGAACGGGTTATTAGAGTTATTGATGCCAGTGATGCCAATTTAGCGCGTTTTAACTATGCCAAGCGCGCTTTTTTCCGTCTTAGCGCGTTTAATAAAAAAAGCGCTAAATTAGCGCGTTTGGAATAAAGTCATTAACACCATTTCAGTTCCATATTTTTTATTTTTTTTGTATAAATTTAACAATTTTCTAATACCAAAAACTCTGATAAAATTTTTTTAATTAGTTAATGTCGCAAACAAAATTCGCTTGACCTTGCAACGCATTTTAATACTGTAATGGCAAATATTTTGAAATTTTATAACTAAAAATATGTACTACATACAATGACCCAAGAAATTAGCATAAATTACAAAGCATCTACTATAGCTGAAGTACAAAAAGCATTTGAATCGCAAAACTATTCCACAATTTATATGTTGTTACAAAGTTTTACAAATAATTTAAAAGTAAAAGCTAAGAAGCATTTCGATTATTTGGAAGGCGGTTCTGATTCTGTATTAAATGATTTTAGTTTATTAAAACATAATGTCGAGGAAGCAATATTACAAAATCTGAAAAATTAATTATGATACGAGTACTAATATATACATCGAATTTTATTGAAATTTAATTTAGCGCGTAGAAAATAGCGCGTTTTTTGCTATAAATATTTGACAATGCTGTAACTTAGCGCGTTCTAGCGCGTTTTAAGAGGGGTAGTAGCGCGTTTTGATTACAAATAGTTGGCATCGCTGATTGATGCTTTTTAAAAATTCTCTTTAAATTTAAGTTTATCTGTCTGTCGGTCAGTCTGTCTGGGTTGTTGCTAACTAAACGAGGCTCTTTGTAGTTCGTTTCTTTAAAATATATTTCTTTCGGTTAAAGGCACGTGTTTGCTGGAAGACAAAACAAGGCTTTTTTGGGAAAGAGATTGTAAACCTAATAAGTTATGATCTTATTTGAAACTTTGAAACGATGCAAAGGAAGCAACAATGAAGAAAGAAAACAAAAACAAGAATTGAAAAAATTCCATGACTCCATGTGGACACATGGAGAAAAAGAGGTCTTCATTTCATTTCATTTGCTGCAAGATATATAGGAGTAATTTTCAAAACATGGAACACCAGAATTGCGCTGAATAAAAGTTCTCAGGATTTACATATGTAGTATGTATGTGAAAAAAGTTTTAACGTAAATTTGGGAAATGTTAAGAAAGCATGATACGTTTTGCAGATGCCTCCCTCGTCTATAGATAATTTGATATAACTCTGTGGCAAGAAGGAAAAACAGCTTAAGTCGAGATGAACTCAAATATACAAAGGGGCATTTCTACCATATTTTTTCTCTCTTTGCAAGCCCGACAAAAAAAACACACACACACACACAAAAATTCTACTGAACTTAACAATGAAAACTTCTCAGAAGCTGGCGCTTACAATCAATCGATCTCCATGCGCGGGTACAAAACACAGCAACTCCAAACAAAAAAGGACAGACGAACGGCGTAATTTTCAAAAATACCACAATGAATTTGTTTATGCGTACGAGTGCTATTGAGAGGTGAAAACAATTATTTTTACTTTGTTTACGATTTCTTACGTGCTGTAAATATCAGGCTGCTCGTACTACGATCGAATTGTGTTGCTGCATGTTGCAACACAAACTAATCGTATCACCAAAAAAAAAACAAACAACAAAAAAATTAAAATAAACCATTGAAGGAAATAAGAAAAAGGTAAAAATAAAAGCATATCATCGTAAGCTTTTGGGAATTTTTTTATTTTTATTTTATTTTTTCAACAAACCACAATAACAGCAGTAATGAAAACAACCTCGAAGAAAGGTTTACTTTACGTATTTTTTAAGTTTTTTGAACAAGAATTTCTACATACTTAAGTATTATAATTTTTTTTTTTTTTTTTGAATGCAAGCAAGGCTTGTGCTTATATATAAAACTGCGCCAGAAATTGGTGTGGATTTTTTTGTTTATTGAATCAATACAAGACAAAAAAGGGAAAAAATATAATGAATAAATATACCAGTAAATAAATGATTGTTATGGGGCAGTGATTCTTAAAAATTTTAAAAAACATACATAAGATATACGGGATATTAAAGATACTTAGCAGGCAGAGAAGATCTTTTTAAATAAAACTTTAATTGACGCGATTAAATTTTGAATTGATATTTTGGAGCCAATTAAACCTTTATTTAAAAATTTTATTGATTAAAAGTAATTATTAATTGAGTCAAATTAACTTTTATTTAAATACTTTATTGCTTAAAAATCAATTACAAACTCAATTGAGTCAATTAAACTTTAGCTTAAAAATTAATTGATTTAAAGTTTAATTAAAAATTATCGTGATTTAAAGTTTTATTAAACTTTTGCTTAGTAACTAAAATTGATTAAATTTTATATATTGATTTTTGTATTTATTTCAATTTATGGTGTTCATTAAAGAAATATTTTTTTGCTATAAAAAGTCCCAGAAGAAAGACATATTGTGTGCATACATGCCCGACTTTTTGTTGAATAAATAAAAGAGAATGTGAAAAAAACCAAACGAAAAATATTTATTATTAATTATAATATTATTGACATTTTTTTTTTCAAAAAGGGTGAGGGTGCGTTGGATGAAATAGTTAGCACGTTGACTGCAAAACCGAAGGTTCTGGGTTCGAGCCAAGGGACACACAAGTGTCCCTTTGTATCAGTTGTTGTAGGAAAGTTCAAGTGATGAAGGCATAGTCACTGGTCACCGAACTATACCGACTTCAGCAGATACTAATCCTAATGCAATATCAGAGCGCCCTCCTTCGTTGTGTAGCAAAATCATCGGCTAAGTAAAATAACCAATAAAATGGCTACCAAGCAGAGCTTCAAAATTTTTTTAATGCGCCTCATTTAACATCACAGGCGCTGCAACACTACATTATTAAAAAACGGGCAGAGTTATTTATCTCTATCTCTTCCTTCACCACCTGTCTTCTCTATCACTATCCCTTTCCAAAAGAAGGCAACACCTAGGAATAGTAGTAGGCATTCATTGCCTGAGTATTACTTCTCTTAAAAAAATAACAAAATATACTCCCATTGAAACGCAGCTAGGATAGGCGCCAACCCGTTCGGGCCTTATCAAGGGCCTGCTTCCCTTGTTAAAAAGAACATTTGATATGGTAAGTGTAGCATGAGGGTTCTATAAAAATTATGTTATATATAATGTTTGAAAAATGTTTTATTTATTTATTTAATGCACTTAATATGTATCACAAAGAGCGAACGAGATAACAACCATATAAATAAAACTTGTATATACCATGTAATTACATTGAATGTTCATTAAGGCACATTTATATAGATTTTTACGTCGCCTTTTCGAAGAAGAAGTAGATGGGCGTGTGAAGTCTATTTCGGTTGAATGAAGAGAATCCAGTGCAATACCGAGAGAATGAAAGTATTCTTACTTCATTCCTAGACCATCATCAAGAGTTATACCTAACCTCTCTACACGAGTACTACCATTATCGAAGCATATAAAAGTAGGCACATGCTTGACTCAATTCAAGGTCATGCTTTTGCCGGTTGAAAACAGCCGCATCTCAAAAAATTATACATTTCGTGCTAATCTATCATTATCCAAGCTTGGTGTTTACTATTGAAATGCATTTCTTTCCATAAGCTAAGAGCTTCGAGAGCTTTTCGATTTATTTCCCGCATAATCATACTGAGACTTCAAGGAATATCAATGACTTGAAGATAGCACGATGATCCCGTAATATTCCTCTAATTGTTCCCTTATGGGAAAAATGTGGCAGATTATGAGAGAAAAAAGGAGAGAGGGGCCTTCTTGATGGTGGAGATTTTTTATTCTATATACTCGTATTGCCGTCTTTCAACTTGTGCATGTTGCAGTTGAAAGAACGACGACGGCCACAGCTTTTCTAGGCAAATCCTCATAAAACGTCATCACGGCTATCATCCGAAAAGACTTCTAGGTAAATATTCCATTAAACGGCTGATACTTCATTAAAATTTGCATTCTTTTCTGAAAGAAAGTTATCATCTACTAAGTGGTCTCTTGTTACGAGAGGATCGAACTCCTGTTACATAAGCTGTACCACTTGTGCCTTAATTCTCTTCATTTCTTTCGGAGTAAAATTTGGTATACTTAATTTTCCAAGCAATCGAGTTATCATCGTCATCGTCATGGATTCCCTCTTGCTCCATTTTACTGTTATTATGAGTCGGACTGAAGAATTTTAAAAAAAATGTGTTTACTCTGATTTCTCTGGCATTGCCTCTGCCAGCAGTTTATTTGTTTTAATGAAACGTTTATACATATTATATGAAACTTTTTGTGAGCCTGCTCAGACCCATATGTGCTTGACTAATTAATGTAGTTTAAATTTATTTTCTTTAGCACAAATATACAAACAATCTTAATTTTACTGCTTCGCTGTGCTTTGTACAATACAGTTGAAGAAGCTTACTTATTAGAAAGAATAGAAGTACATACATTTAAATGTCAACTTGATCTGGCCAGACCCATACTAATATACGAGGGTTGAGTGACACTCGGATAACTTGCACCTTATTAACAAAAGTACTCGGTATGTATATGAAAAATCTTCAACTTGGCGCATGTAACACGCCAAGTTAAAAACCAAATCAAAGATTCGAAAGTTCGTATCTTCAACTAAATTGTATAGTAGAGGGCTGCGTAAACAGTCTTGAAATTTAAAAACGTCTTGTTTTTTAAATATTTTATCGTCGTATGTATTATACTAAACCAATAATAAATAATATTGTTTAATAAGCGCAGCACTATGGATTTATTGATGTACGTGTGTATGAGTGATTATAAGCGATGCCGCGAAGATTTCTTGTTCGTAACAAGCACTCAAAATAATTAGTGTTGACGCGTGTATTCTTGCTATTTTGCATATTGTACGTTTGTGTTGTGTGTGTGTGTGTGTGTGTAAGATGTAGATAGTAAGCTATTATGTGTTTAAAGATGCAATCGGACGTGACATAACCATAGCCATAGAAAACAGCCGTTCGAACCAAACTAATGGCCAACACTGTATTTGATTATATGTCACCTATAGGTGACTTGCCATAACGCCATAGCCATTACCATTGGAACCAATTGAATTTTGGTTTGATTATGGCTATGGCATTATGGCCATGTCACGTCTAATTGCGCCTTAAGGGTGGATTTTTAAACCAATCGCTTACAACTAGTGTCAATGTATGTGTGTGTATTTGCATGTGCGCAGAGAAATAAAAGATCATACACACAACATGTGTGCGTACCCAGTCGGATTTTTATTAGCTAGCTCAAAATATGGGTGACTTTTTGATAACTTATTTACAACTAGCTTCTGAACTAATTCATAAATGATACATATGTGAGTCAGTTGTTTTTTGCACAACTGTCTTCTTCCCGATAAGTATTGAACTAACTTTAAGCTAACTCAAAACTGATGCAGAGATTAGTGAGTTGTTTTTGTACAACTAACTTCTTCCATAAGTTTTGAGCTAACTTTTAGGTAACTCAAAGCTGATACAATCTAAGTTCAGAGAGAAGATGGCAGCATAAAATGCATGTTTATAATAACTCTGTGCCGTTTATATTTTATATGGCACGATGGCAAAGTGTTAAGTATGATGACTGACGAGCAAAGTGATCACGGTTCGATACACGTTCACGTTTCTTAAAAAATAATTTCAAATTGTTTAAACTTTAAGCTGACTAAAAAATTTTAATAAATAATTAGCTAAATCATAATTAACTAAAAAGGACACTTTATATTTCTTTTCATTTGGCACAAGCTAACTCATAATGAGCTAACTCATGGTTAGTTCAAAACTGATGCACTCGTTCTGCGGCCACTCAATATTAAATCTGATCACTTTTAACATGGAGAATGAGTGCTGATTTTAACCACCTCTGACTAATTTTTGGCTGATAATTAACTAGCTCTGAGTTAGCTCAAATTCCCACTGGGTATGTACGTGCCTGACGTTTATATAGGCGTCCATGTGAAGGAAGAAGCAAACCTCATAAATTCTTCCGTCACGAAATATTTTCTTCTTTATGGTAGAATTAGTCGATTCGTATCGAGTTGCTTTTAAAGTGGCCGTATCGTTTAATTCTGGAAGATAGTTGGTAAAAAGGTGAGGTTGCCAGCGAACGTGTCAGCTGTTATTGTATTTCTCTTTGCTTTATACATGTGTGTGTATGTATATAAGAGAGAAGTTGACGTAGAAATCTATTTTCTGTAGATTTCTACCTCACATACGTTATGATACATATTAAATAAACAGCAACATGTTTTATTTATGTTACAGATTTTGTCAGCTGATCCGTCAACTCACGATACGAATCTACTAATTCTACCATTACTCCTATACCTGCAATAACTGAAACAAATTTCTTGCAAACCTTTAGCGTTTGTTTTAGAATATTTCGATGTAGTAAAGCATTTGAAAAATCCCTCATGTCTTCAAAGTTCTTGTAAGTGGTCTTGTGCAGGGGTATATTATATAGTTGCCTAAGTACGGGTTACATTAGCTAGCTTACAAACGTACTAAAGAATTGAGGGTTCACAGCATCATCGGCGAAGTAAAATAATCAAAGAGTTAAAGCACTGCAACACTGTCCTAATACAAAAAACGCGCCGAAATGAAAGTTGTTAAAAGAATAAATCTTTCCTCTATCACGCCTATAACTAACGAATTTTTCAGGTACCTCAGAGTTCGTTGTAACCAAACTCCACTGTACAAATATGAGTTTCATCGTAACAGAAATCTTTACTTAAGCATCTTTAATAAAATAATGTTTGAAAATGGAACATGTCCTTCCCCATTAGGGAAAATTTAAGAAACCCTGATCACAACAAAGATCCTCTTGAAATAAAAACTGATACTTTTGGTGTTTTTGATTTAAAAAATAAGGAGTGTGAGTGTAGCTGAGCATGTATGTGTGTGTGTGTGTGTGTTTTTACAGCTCAGGGGATATTTGCTGGAGTATGAGTGTGTTTAAGAAGAGCTCTCGCTCGCGATCTTTGATAGATTAGACTCGTAATAAGCGTTCAGATGATGCTTGTACCCTTAACCAAAATATCGTATGTTAATGCTGCTGCAGAGGCTGTTGCTATTGGCAATATCTTTTACGGCTTATCCCACATGAGTGTCTGTCCGCGTGTCGGCCTTTAGGCTTACATACAATACATACATACTCACATGTATGTCAGAGTGTGTTCAGGTGTGTGTTAGTTTTGATTCAGATGCCTTTTTGTGATTCTCAAGATTTTGGTAGAATATTTACGTGTGTGTGCAAAGCCAGAAGAACTTATTTGTTTATTTGCTTTTATCTTTACCTTTTTTACCTTTTGTTAGTTTTTATGTTTTTCGGTTAAAGATACAAATTTCTATATTATAAGCATGTTGCGTGTGTTTAACGATCAGTAAGAGATTTCTTTTCGAAGAGTGAAGTTAACAGATAAAAAAGAAAAAAGGCAAAAACCTTTTAGGAAAACATTAAATATAAAAAAATTAATAATATTTACTCAAGATAAATATTAAGAAAATATTGCCACCAAAACGAAGAAAAAAACTTAAACAAATATAAAAATATTTACAAATTACGAGTTTCTGTTTACATTGTTGTTTGTTTCGCATGTGTTAAGAACTATTTAGCAGCCAATTATGATATTTTTGAAAAAGTTTTATGTGTTTGCATGCGGTTTTTTGCTGATTTCAGCCACAAGTCTAATCAAATTGCCCGATGATCTGCAAATAGAAGATCCTGATGGTTACTTTGATATCGTAGAAAAGCCGGAACAGTTTATAGAAATGGATAAGCAAATTGTAAGTTTTGTAAAAGACTTGTTAAAAAATTTTAAATTTCAATATACATACATATAATTGCAGGCTCCCAATACAAAAGGAAACGTGGCTGGCAAGTCACCTGCCCATGTGCAGCATTTATTAGAATTGGCGGCTGCAGAAGCCGACAAAGAAGCCAAGCTTAGCGCTAAAAAAGCACGCAAAAAACCTGCAAATCACATGCCAGCCTTTATGTTCAACGGCGACGTCTCCAAAATACAATCAAACGCCAAAAATATCGAACATGATACACACAAAAATTTCTTTTATGAACGCAACATCATAGTCGAACCCAAAATACCGCCAGAGAAACTTTTATCAGAAGATAAAGGCGACGACTCGCAAGGCGTAGCCAAAGAAAAATTAAAACGAAAGTCTTTGAAAAGGTATGTGAAGAAGATTTATTTTAAATGAAATTCCAAAAACTAAAAATAAACAACAAAAAAAAATTAAATAAAAATAAAAATACAAATCGTCTCAGACTTTAGAAAACTGTATATGTACGAGTATCTAATGGAGCTGAACACAGCAGGTGTTTTGTTTAGTTAATGAGGTTTTAATGCTCTCTAAACTCCTTTAGAGAATCCTTTAGAATTGGAAATTTAATACTCTTTCATGAAACAAAAATATTTCTCATTAAACTCTTATATCTCAATTCGTGCTCTTGCAATTTTGTTGATCTTGCATTTAAGAGCATTTATTTGCCAACAACCCTTAAACGTCTGCTAAAAATATTTATTTGTGCAAATGAAAATCTCAAGTGGTTTTACCTGTCAATTAAACAGGATCATGGGATTTTATTTCAAGTGTTTTATGATACAACCGACACACACACACACACACACACACACTCACAAATCAATAGGGATTGTTATATTTATAAAGAGACAGGGCTGTTGTTGTTGTTGGTTGTTGTTACAATTGTTTTGAATTTTCCATGGAAAATCTTACAGTACTTGTGTTTCAATGAAGTTTAACAATGTATACCTGTTGAGCGATTGCAAGCACTTCTAGGTTTTAAGAAGTATTTAAATTGTATGCTTCTAGTTAGACAGGGTGTCTCAAAAGAAAGTTTGCTTTTGGTGAAATAATTAAGAATATGAGTAAGTCCTTTATCGAAATAATGTTTATTATTTGTTTTTCTCCCACTTCTTGCTATAGGAAATCAATTTTTGAAAATCGACTTTTCAACATTTTAGGTCTGACTATTATCGCCAGGATGTATGTGTGTATAAGGGTTTATCTTTGTGCGTGTATGTGTAAGCATTTCATCACTTTCCAGTTGGCCAACTCGTCGCAAGGACACTTTCATCAAATACTACTTGGGGAAATTTCGACTTCTGTTGTTCACGATATTTGTTAATTACAGTTTCTTTTAAGACAACCTAACAGAAATCTTACTCAGAGACTCGGCAAAAGAAAAAGTACTCAACTGCTCATGCATCAAACTAGTTGTGTAATTTTCAGTTCTACAGGGACAATAAAACTTTGAGCAGAAGTGTCAATCTTATTGTCATGTTTCACCTTAGCGGCCATTTGTTCGGAAATTTCCTCGTTGATCTGTCACATATAATCCGTCATACGTTAAACTTCGCCTTTTCTAACTGATGGCTAAGTTGAAATACATACAGGCTTTCTTATGAGTTCTGTCACATTAAGTACGTCTCCGCCAAAGCAACGTACAAAATTTGAGCAAGTTTTAACTTTTAGCGTAGGTTGAGTAGTTCATCAGCTTGTATTTTTTTGATACGTTTTTTGAGCAATAATAAAATAAAACAAGGGACATAAATAAATAAAATAAATAAAAAACTCAAGTTTAATTAAAGAAATTGAGAACAAACCTATTGAATGGTTTTTGGTTAAATGCTTTCGTCATGAAAATGATCAATGTGCCAACTTCCTCCGGCTTTGCGTTCATGTTAGTTAAAAGAGGATACGTATAACGCATAACGGATTCTATGTTGCTGGGCTTTAAGCTTAAATTAGACGTGCCATAAGTATAACCATACAAAACAGCTGTTCGTACCAAAATAATAGGCAACACTATATTTGATTATAGTTAGGCGACTCGCCGTAACGCCATATTCACAACCATATAAACCAATTGAATTTTGGTTTCGGTTATGGCTACGGCAATATGGTATGGCACGTTTAATTTAAGCTTGAAGATAAACATTGAAAAAATTTGTGTATATGTACTCTTACGAGACATAAATTACTTCGTGCGTGTTCGATTCGTTTCGTGTTGAACAAAATTGACACGAAAAACACGAAACGATTTTAGATGTAAAATATGAAAATTGAATATTTTGTATCGTCAAACACACAACACCAGCATATTTGTTGATATTGTATGGGCATCTGAAGCTTAAAGTTCTGACGTAAAAAAAAAGTATCAGCTGTGGTGGCAGATATTATCAGCTGGTACTGCCAACTCGGTGCCATACCATACCAATAATATTTCGTGCGTGTTGTGCACAGCGTTGCCGTTGTGACACTAAAGTATCACTTTTGAGCCTTTTTCGTGCTAATGACACTTTTTATGACCCTTTTTTTAATTTATCCCTTTGTATCATTTTAACAAAATGTATGCCGTAGGGCAATCATATGCTCAAAAATTGGACGAAGCACAGTCTAGCATATCAGTAATTGGAAAAAGTGCGGTTCGTCCATCATTTTACTGTTTTAGTCGATACAAAAGCCAATAAATGGTGAAAATATTGCAAAATATATGAAACTCAAATCCTTGATTCCAAATGCAAATTATTTCTTTGAGTATCACAATTAAAAAATATCTATTTAACTTACTTTCATCTTTTTATAAATAAAATTTAAATGTGATTTTTCATTACTTGCAAATCGGCAAGACCGTCTACAGGCGGTTTTCACTATTCTTTACCTGGTGTTCGTGCCTAATGTTTTTTTCACCTGTAAGTTAAAACCTAAGGTTCTTTTGGCTATATCCACTTAAAAAAAAAAATATTAGCTTCATCCGATCATTTTTACGATCTGGCCAGTTAGAGGTCTAACATTGATTTATAATTAAAGTATGTATGTATGTTAATTAATTTTATTTTAGTCTAATGTATTTAATTAATTGTTAAAACTCGTGTTTCTTTTTTTTAATTGAAATAAATGTTATTTGTTTCATCCAAAAAAAAAAAAAAAACTTGACCCAATTTTACTTTAAAATACCCTTTTATTGACCCTTTTTTTCCTAAATACCCTTTTTATGACACTTTTTCAAAATTTTCAACGGCAACCCTGGTTGTACAGTATCGTGTTGACGAAATTTTTCGCGTGCGTGTTTCGTATGTGTGTAGTGTCTTGGTATTGGTGTTCATGTCGTGTTGGAAAACTTCGACACTCGAGCATCTCTAGTTTGTACGACAATAATTATGTGGCAAAAAGGAAAAAGTGCATATGTCGAGATAAGCTGATTTTAAGTTAAGGGTACCTCCGTAATCTGCTTATTTAAGAGTACCCCTGGGCAAAACTTCAATTGATTTGTGCAATTTTTCAAAAAGTTTGAACTAAATTACTTGCGGCTTATAGTTTTAGACTTCTTATCTTATTTGGAATAAAAGCTTAATTGAGACTATACTTTGGTATATTTCCAATTGAATGTATTGTTTACAGTGCGTATAATTATGTTTGCTTAAGAAAATAAAAGCGAAAACCGAATTTCCCAATTTAACTGCAAAAGAAGTGAATTTGTGAAAACCGACCTGAAAGTTTAAAAGTTATCTCCTGCAAAGTGGTAAAATATGACTTAAGCACTTTTTCCTTATTGCCACAGAATTTATTTATGAAATTGCAGATTGCGTATTCATTAGTTTTCGAACAAATTATTTAATTCTCTTTATTATCTACAAGGTTTTAATTTTTTCTTTTGGCTTTCCATTTACAGGCGTTTGTTTAAGCAACTGAAAGGCCGCAAAGCACGTGGTACGAAAAAACACAAGAAACGCAATCATACGGCTGCGCATAAACATAAAAAAATGAAAATGTCCAACAGGTAAGCGTGTAGTTACATTCATTGAATAAATGCAACATTTACCTATAACAATGGTTAGTTAAAAGGAAATATTTATATATATTTTTGAAAAAATTAAAAATGCCTTTCTTTAAGAAATTAATTAAACTTAATGAGAAGTTTAAGGCCAGGAGTTAAGGGTTAATAAAAATTTATAATCCATTATTATGGTTTTCAGTATTCATTCCTTATGATATCGATCTCAAATTCGACATTGCTTCAATAAAGTTTGCCAAACGAGTTGAATTTAAAGTCAATTCCTTTCTTTTTAAAAAAGTAAAATTTACAAAATATAACAAATTACACATAAAACTAGACATCAGCCGAATGTAATGAATTAAATAAATCTTCTACTATATTTTATTTCATAATTCATAATTCTGAATAAAGAACAAGTAATAAATAATATATTTGTTTTCTATTAATCAGTCAAATTCTTACTCTTTCTGCAAGCGGAAAGCTGACGACCTTACTCTAAAAATTTTCCTGAAGAAGGACACCGAAGGTGTTCGATATATTGAAAAAATAAAAGATTTAACAAAATCAATAATTTAATAAAACAAAAAGAGTTTTATTTAAATGGTTATGACCTTGAGCTTGATTAATAGGAAACAAATATATAAAATTTCTAAGGTCGAATAAAAATTATCAACGTGTCGTAATAAATAATTTCAATGTGTCCCAATGACGACACTGAACATTAATTTTAATGCCTTATATTATTAGTTAATATTAATCGCAAACTTTAGCAATGTGTGATAATATGTGTGCACCATCAGATATCATGTGATTAGTTCTCTGTGCGTAGCCTTACTAACCAATCTTCACATTAAAATAGAATACGAGAATTGCTTATGCAAAAAACTTAATGACAAGACTGGCTTAATATCCAGGCCAATATAACTCAATCAGCGGATGTTTTTTGATGTTGTAATTTTGTTGTAGTACTGAGGGTATCTAACTGGGTTGTCTTGACCCAAGCATTATTAGTTTTATCTAAAACTTTTATTGTGAAATTGTACAAATAAAAATTCACATAAATGTTTATATGTAACCTAAATCAACTATTTTTTCTCTTAGACCGGCTCTCATTTTGCCCCATAACGACTTCATATTAGAAGATGACAGCATTGAAAAGGAGATCGAACTAAACCGTCCACGACGCGCTGTTACCGCTAAGAAGGAACGTATTTGGGACTATGGTGTCATACCATATGAAATAGATCATATTTTTAGTGGCTCACACAAGGCCCTCTTCAAACAGGCCATGAGGCATTGGGAAAATTTTACCTGCATAAAATTTGTGGAAAGAGATCCCAAGCTGCATCCAAATTATATATATTTTACCATAAAAAATTGCGGGTAAGAGAGTGTTACTATCAAGCTATTGAAAGAGAAAGAAAGAGAGAGAAAGAGAGAGAGAAAATGTAAAACATCTGCGCTGTCGCGATTTCATACCAATACCTGTATTCAATAATCTTTATCCAAACCGAAAATCTTATTACTTATCGATATATTTATTCGTGTGCGACAACGATAATGTGATTCTGTAATTTTTATTTTACGATATTGTACAGCTGTACTTAACTCACCATTTAATTATATATAATGTGGCAGCTCTGCATAAAAAAAAGTTCAAAATAAGCGAAAAATACAAAGAAGAATTAAAGTGAAACTAACAGCCTAACCCACGATGTCGATCGACAACTCGACCGACTGACGACAAGCCACTCATTGTAATTCGTTTGAGCGACCCACTAACTATCGACTTGTCGGTCGTCAGGCTTTACGTTGTTAACGTAATGCATTTACTCATTGTCAAATTAGAATATTGCCACATCAAAAATTTCACAAATAAAACGCTCTGAAATGTGAAAAGTATTCCATAAAAAATGCAACTCTATGCTACTTAAAGTTTCTACAAATAAATAATAAAAATAGCAACAATAATAAACATAAGAGAGTACAAAAAAATTAAAAAGTTATTTTTAAAATTTTGTCTGTGAAATATAAATAAATACATATGTATATTAATTGAAATGTGTAGATACTCCTAAAATAATGCAAGCGGACTGTAATGAAGAATGGATGGGAGTAGCACCAATGGGATAAGCCATCTATTGAAGTGGAAAGAGTAATGTGCCTAAAAGTTTTTTAGAAGAATTGGTTAGATAAATTGCACGTATACACATTCGTACATACATATACCCAGTAAAAAAAGACACTCCAAAGAAGTCATGAAAATGTAGAGTTTGCAGTCTGGAAGTAGTTCAAATTTCGATCCGATCTAATGATTTTTACATAGGGTTGTCATTGCAAGAAGTTCTCTTTTTCGATGCCTAGTCACCGAATTAGAAGCGATTTTAAGAAAAATTTCCTTTTTTGTGTTCTATGGTAATATTTGCATCTAGGAAAAACTTTAAAAAGTTACATATTTTAACAATTTGTTTCTTCTTATACGAATTTAAACGCGAAGCAGTGTTTTCATGTAAATTTAAGCAAATAACTTCTAAAATTTAGGCCAAAATTAGTTCACAAATTTCTTTAAAAAAATCGATTTTTTGAACATTTTGGTGAGTATTTACTAAAACTATGGAAAACTACAAGGTTTTGTATGATTAAAATAAACTTTTACTTGGTTTTCTGCTAACAATTGGCAAATTAAAAATATCGTTCCTTCAGAATGACTTCCATTTTTTTTACTAAAAGAATTATGTGACAAAAATGCATGTTTGTGAGTTAAATAAATAAAATAAACACCAAAAAAAATTAACATTTTTATTTTTGATTTTCATAAATGCAAATTTGTTTAAAAATTTGGTATTTATGTGTACTTTTTTGTTTTGTCGACAAGCACAAACCAAGTGACTGATTTTGACATTTGTTGTCGTTTGAATTTCCATAGTGGGTACTAAATTTGTATGGAGATGGTTACGTTATCGTTCGCATGCATTGTCGATCGACTTGTCGTGCTGAACAAGTTTAGTGGGTCCCAAATCAGCTGTTTGTCGTTTAAAATGATTGCGACGTAGTCGTTCGCACGTTCGATATCGTGTGTTTAGCTGTAAATGAATTTGAGCTTGTGATTTTACTTTTTATACTTCAGCCAGCAGGGGATGTTGTTAAAATTAGGGAGGTATCGATTCCGATATATCGGCTATATTTTACTGTCGATACGGCGATACTTCTTAAATTTTTTTTAGAGCTGTTTTGAACAAGCAACTTAATTTTCAACGCTTTTTTTTGCATAACAACTAAGAGAAATAACATATTAAAAGCTTTGCACCATAGTAGTGAAAGGTTCTCTCAATGCTAAATCATGTATGTATTTTGTTTAAAGAAATAATTTGTTTTTTTTTTAATTCCATTTTAAATATTAATAATCGCTTATACTGTTATTTTGTATAATAAAAGAATTATTCTACTTGAATTTTGTTAATTTTAACTTTACTTCAATTTCAATATGCGTATCGGTATCGAAATCGGTATCGGCGATATTTCTTTTTGAGTATAGGTATCGGTATCGGATCGGCAAAACTGCGTATCGTTATATCCGTAGTTAAAATATTTTACTAAATATAAATTTGCAAAATTTTTGTTATATTTATTATAGCAATACAATTATCCTAATAAAAATGACTGAGTCCACTTGCATCTGTGTGATTTTTTATGCAGAGATGGCACATTATATACAAATGAATTGCGAGTACAGCGAAGATGTACACTATCGTAGAAAAAAGATTAAAGAGTTACATTATCGTTACTGTAAAGTTATCGATAAATATTATGATTTTCATTTCACGAAAAGTACAGGTGATCTTATTTCAGCTGATGTTGATCAGCTGCTATTTGTTATACCTGCAGCGTTGCATTTCATTTCAAAATGAATTCAATTCATTGAATTTGCCTTGATCTTCTCTCACTCCCATAAAAGCTAAAAGTCTTGCTGAGTGTCAGTTTCTATTTACATATGTATATTTTTAATTTCTTCAGTTGCTGTTCATTCGTGGGCAAACGTGGCAATGGCCGTCAGGCCATTTCTATAGGCCGTAATTGTGATAAATTTGGCATTGTGGTTCATGAGCTGGGACATGTTGTAGGTTTTTGGCATGAGCACACCCGCATTGATCGCGACAAGCACATTGTCATTAACAAGGCCAACATACTGAAGGGACAGGAGTACAATTTCGATGTATTGACACCCGAAGATGTGGATTCCTTGGGCCTGCCGTATGACTACAATTCCATAATGCACTATGCTCGTAACACTTTTTCCAAAAGTGTTTATCTAGATACTATACAACCTCTGGGTGTACGCGACCAGGAAAAGTTGGAAATTGGTCAACGCGTTAAGTTGAGCAAAGGAGATATTGCTCAGGCAAATTTGCTTTATAAATGTGCCATCTGTGGCAAAACATTTCAACAGAGTACGGGACAAATTATTGCTCCTCATTATGGCTATGAGGCGGCGAGTGGCAATGATTTGAACGATGAAGTCGAGGGTAGTGGTGATGATGGTGACAGTATTGGTGATTATGATTTTGATGGACAATTTGATAAGTCACTGGAGTCATGTGAGTGGCGTATAACGGCCACAAATGGTGAAAAGATTATATTACAACTACATCAAGTGGTAAGTTGGAGAAATTTATATACTTTTTTAAAACAAGGCCAAACTTTTATTAAAAATTACGACCCAGCCATAATTATATAAAATAGACTCTCATCAATTTCTTTGAAAAATTCATAATTGGTATGACAACAAATATATTGGAAATTGTGTATTGACATCTCTGGGATATTCAAACTACAAGCGGCGAATAAAGTCACTTTCGTGTTGATACCGCCCGTTAAAAGTGCTGAGATAAAAATGAGGAGCATAATTACTATTTCTTTTATTCAAATTCTTTAATAATGTATTTATATTTTTCAAAAATCTGCTAAAAGCTTTTTAAACAGAATTTTAAAAAGTTATAAAGGGTACGCCATCTAACGTTTTTTTCAACTAGTGCTTATTTCGTGAATGGTAACACTTAGCTCATGTCTGATTTGATAGATAATTAGTTTTATCCTTCCGCTGAACGAGCCAACTGACCATCGAATGCGTTTTCGCTTCACTAAGTGGGCCTGCGATCGACTTACAGAAGATGCCGATTTTGCCAAAAAAAATCATCTTTTCAGATGAAGCTCATTTTGATCTTGGCGGGTATGTAAACAAGCAAAGTTGTCTCATTTAGGGCACAGAAAATCCGCACGCATACATTGAAAAGCCGACGCACCCAAAACGATTCACTGTTTGGTGCGGATTTTGGTCCAGAGGCATAATTGGGCCATTGAGCAAGGAGTGGCAGTTACAGTCAATGGCGATCGTTATCGGGCCATGTTGAACAAATTTTTGTTCACAAAAATTGAAGAGGAGAATATTGGCAACATTTGGTTTCAACAGGACGGCGCTACTTGCCACACATCCGAAGCTTCAGTAGTTTTTTTTATAGCATTTTCAAAAAAAAAAAAGTTATCTGGCGGACCCTATATATAGTATTTTTTCTAGTGTATAGATTGGTTTTTTTTTCACAAAACTACATATATTTCCCCTTGTACGTGCTCTGCGTATTTTAACAACTACATATTGCTCATTTACTTTAATAGTGTCACAAGTCTAAAAAATTAGTTTTGCATAAAACGCATTTAAATTTTTCAAGTTTCATACAACTCAGTGAAGGCATGCAAAAACATTTTTTTATCTGTAGGTGGCTGTACGAATAATGTATATAAAAATTTTACACAAGATGAAAAACTAGATCCCGAATAAATACAATTAACACAATTTTTGAGCTATGACACTATTGCAGTAAATGAGCGATGCGTTCACCTTTGGTAGTTTTTTAAAATATATAATTTTACGTGTAAAAAGCAGCTGATGTTGTCTGCATACGATATGTCAAATTTCCAGGGCTGTAAATGCCTTGAAGGTGTATTTTGTATGAATTTCAAAAGAGTGGACGTGGGCGTGACCGATTTTGATGAAAATCGGCATATGTACGTCTGTGTTTTATCCTAGAAAATGTATGCAACGAATTTTAAAATTTTTCTTTGGATAGGAAATATTTTAGGCGAAAAAATTGCCACAGATTAAATGGGCGGTGGGCGTAGAAGTGGGCGTGGCCGATTTTGATGAAACTCGACATATGTACGTCTTTTTTTTATTCTAGAAAATGTATGCAACAAATTTTAACATTTTTCTTTGGATAGGAAATATTTTAGGCAAAAAAATAGACGCAAATTACATGATCGGTGGGCGTGAGCGTGGGCATGGCTGATTTTGAT
This sequence comes from Tachina grossa, assembly GCA_949987645.1. Classification (NCBI taxonomy): domain Eukaryota; kingdom Metazoa; phylum Arthropoda; class Insecta; order Diptera; family Tachinidae; genus Tachina; species Tachina grossa. The sequence continues at coordinate 223,899,896 of OX465274.1, forward strand.
GAAACTCGGCATACGTCGGTTTTTTTAATCCAGAAAGTGTATGCAAGAAATTTTAAAATTTTTCTTTCGATAGGAGACATTTTTTGCGAAAAAATTTACGTAGATTACATGGGCGGTGGGCGTGGCAGATTTTTATCAAATTAAATTTTTCTTAATTTAGTGAATATAATGCTCGGTGCTCATTTTCTATGACCATATAAAGACTATTGCTTATAGTTTTTGCACAAAAAATTGTAAAGCCATCCCACTGTGCAAGGTAGATTGGCAACTACGTTCCCAGAATAATATTGTTTTTTCTCTGAGTATAATTTGCCCAGCAAAAAATTTCAAAAAAGGTAATCGAGTTGGGAATTAAGTATTTTTGGTGGAAGCACTTCCCTACTGGATTACCAACTTAATGATTTTAAAAAGGCGTGAGACTAAAATGATCGATTCTGGAGAAGTACTTCCTTTTTTTATTTGCCAACTTATTCACGTAATCTATTTAATCTAAAAAAATGATTCTCTTCATTTAGCAACTTGTATATAATTTTTTTGAATTTAAGGTAATGTGATTTGTAAGCGAGTAAGGAAAATTGGCAATCAGAAAAGTAAGTCATTATATGGCAAGTAGTTCTAATGGTAATGTGTAATTTTTTGCTGTGTGCTTATGCCTTTGATTGTAACGATTTCTGTAGGGACACACCTTTAGCTGAAATACAAAGCCACTTAAGTAAGAACAAATTTTAAGTCTTTTTTTAAATGAATTATTGGGTATTACATTGAAACACATATCCCTACAAATTTTGCCAAACCTTTAACATAACACGCAGGCGAACTTAAAATTAAATAAAGAAACTTTACCGCAGTCAATTAATTAATTTTAATTTTTTTTTTTGGTTTTTGCTCTCTCTTTTACAATATTTAAAAAAGTTTAGTTATGCGATTAGCATTTCAGCTAACGATATGCTATTTTAAATGGCATAGACATTCAATTATTATGATTTCTTTTATTTTTAAAGCTTATAATTCTCGTATTACATATTATTTTTTATAGCGTTACCTTTTCTAAAGCTTTTTCTGGAAATCTATTGTAAAATATTATTTATTTTAAATATTCTTTTTTCAGAACCTTTTCTTCTCCCACGACTGCAAGGAAGATTATTTGGAAATACGTGATGGCTATTGGCATAAATCGCCAGTTATACAGCGTCTGTGTGGGAATCATACATCGTTAACAATTAAAAGTGATTCCAGTCGCATGTTGATTAGTTACTTTAACAGGCGCAGTGTGAAAGGATTTCGGGGCTTTTCGGCCGACTTTGAGGGTAAGAGATGTTTTCTTTGTTATTAAAAAATAAATTCAGTAAAGTGCGACTATGACTCGCGCACATAGGGTTCCGTACGAACACTAGATATGTAATTTAATACAAACTTCATCCTATATAATACAGTTTTGGCATTTTTTCGTTTTTGGGGTCTTTTCGGTTTTTTTGTTTTGTCGTTTTTTGCGTTTTTTTCGGTTTTTGGCGATTTGTTTAAGTTTTGGCACTTTTTTAGTTTAGATACTTTATTTTCTTGTTTTGGCGATTTTTTCATTTTTTTTTGGCGTATTTTCATTTTGGCGTTTTTTTTTATTTTTGGCAATTTTTTTTAATTTTTGCGATTTTTTGTTTATTTAATTTTTTTTTAAGTTTTGGCGACATTTTCGCGTTTTGGCGATTTTTTTTCAATTTTTTGCGTTTTTTTTTCATTTTGGGGTTTTTTCATTTTGGCGATTTTTTCGAATTTGGCGATTTATTTTAGTGTTAGAATTTTTTTTTTAATTTTGGCGATTTTTTTTAATTTTTGGCGATTTTTTTTTTGGTTTGGCGATTTTATAATTTTCGGTTTTTTTAGTTTTACCGATTTTGAAAATTTCAAGTGTTTGCCTCTTATGGTTTCCAAGATATAGCAAATTGTCAAAATTACATAGTCAAAATTGCATTAACTGATGGACCACCCTTTAATTTAAATTTTTTTAAATTTTAGTGTTAATTGTTGTAGTCTGTATAAAAATACACTAATTTTACAAATTTCAAGTTTCAATATACATATGTTCATACAATTGTATGTATATTACATGGGATTTTAACATATTTCATTGCTCGTTTTGGAACACCCTTTAATTTTTAATTCTCAAGTATTTGTTGTTGTAGCGGCCAAGGTTCTACATACTGTGTCCAAATTTCAGGTCCGTAGCTCTTACGGTTCCTGAGAAAATACCGTGTGACGGACAGACGGACAGACGGACAGTGAAAACAATAGGGTTCCTTTTCACCTTTGGTGTACGGAACCCTAAAAATCACATGTGTATAATACAATATGGTACGTACGCGCAGTAAATTTGGGGCGTCAATCACGTAATGCTAGAAATGTTGCAGAATATAGAGCATCTCAAAGTGACGAACAGCGTGTAAATAATACTTTTGCTGCTCGAAATGCCATGGCACGTGGTAGGGCTTTGCGAAATCCAGCTCCACGTCCGTAAGTGCGACGTACTTTGGAGCGTGCAAACTTTGATTACTTTTCTCATGGCAAGGTTTCAATTGGACCAATGACTACTGTTTGCAGTCATTGTAAGGCATTTAAGTTTAAACATGAGGTATCTGGATTGTGTTGTTCGAACAGACAAGTTAAATAACCAGAATTGAATCCACCACCGTAGCCCTTGCATAATTTGATGACTGGTGGCACAGCAATTTCAAAGCATTTTCTGGCAAACATAAAAGCGTATAACTCCGCATTTCAAATGACTTCATTTGGAGCGACAAATATTATTCGGAAATATTTTGCCAACGTTAAAGCTATTTTTGTTTCTTTTTATGTTTATTTAGATAATCGCGAAAAGTACTATTGTGAAAATTTCAATCTTCAATAGATTCAAGGCCAAGTTTACCATCGACTTGGTTCTTTGTTACCATTTCCTGATCAAAGCTATCAATTTTGGCAAGTATACTTTGTGGGTAACTCAAATGTGGAAATTGATTGCCGTTGTGATATTTCATCAAATTTGCGGAGGGATATTATTGAGCGTTTGCAGAATATGTTGCATGCTGAAAATGAATTAGTGCGACTTTTTCAAACTGCTCTCAATCAAATGCCATCTGATGAATATGCAATTGTGATTCGAGCTGATAAAACGCCTCCTGGGCAACATGTCAGACGATTTAATGTACCCACAATGGATGATGTCGCTATTTTTATTTTCTTTTTTGCACTACGAAGTGTGCAGGGGTTCGCTAGTATATAAATAAATATTTAAATCCTTGATAAAATGTTATGCCTACGTAAAGTAACCATTTCAGTTTTGCTTCAGCTGCCTTAATAAGTTTTCATACAACTCTACATATCTTAAGGCGCTACTTAAAGTAGATTTTAAGGACTATGAGTTACTATACCACAAAATGGTATGACTTCTGAGAAAATACAAGCGTGGTTTGATGGAGCTTATGAAAATTTTCAAAAGAGAAAAATAATTAATTTAATCAGTACAAAAGTCGTACGATTTTGTATAAAATTAAGTCCTAGCCTCAAGCCATAATATTCTATAAGTAAGCTTACAACAACAAAATTTTTGTTTCTTTTAGACAATTTTTCATTTTATTTAATATCAGTTTTTATCTAAATTTACATGAGAAATTAGTTCCGCTGACACTGCTGATTATTTAACAAAACTGTTTTGTAATGAAACCATAAAGCTAATCATTTATGTGTAACAGGTTAAATAAACAGGTGCATTTTATGGCTGCTCAATAACCGAACATGCATATCACTACCTTAATATAGAAAAAACAAAACTCATTATTTTTTCGAAATCGTGATTTTTACATTTTTCGACATATTTCATGTTCTTCTATCGAATTATACACCAAAAACTCGATTTTAAAAAAATAATGAGTTAGGGCCTTTTTATATATATTAATGAAATGGTGCGTGTTTTGGTTGTATTTCAACGGAGTACATTTACCAAATTTTTAGCAGCTCAATAATTATGTGTTCATTTATTTGTGTTAACTGCTGTGAATTATATCTTTGCTTAGTCATTATATACTTTTAGGCGTTTAGTCATATTGGCAAAACAGTCATTGCAAGCAAAATAATCGTTTTTCTCTCTTTCATTGGATGTATTTATTAGTTTCGCACTATTAAAAAAAAATGAAATAAATGTTGATTTATATGCAATACCATGAATTCAACAAAAAGTTTTTCTCGCAATTGTTAGTCAAAGTTTTTAGCTCTTAAGGGATTTTTTTCTCTAAATAAAATGGAATAAAATCGCAGCTTGGAAGGAAAGTTTAAACTAATACAGTGCAATGAGTTTTATTTTTGCAGATATGAGTTATGTGGGTGTGTGTTTGTGTATGTGTTTTTCATATGAATCTCTCGTACCTTATAGGTGGCTCTTTTAACTGTTCGACCCAGGTCTAGTTAATTTTCACAACTGTGGCATGGGCTGCGCATACATGATTTAATAGCTTATTGATAAATTTTATAGACTAGACTCAAACTCGGTCACTAGCTGATCTAGTGCCACAAATCGATAATCAATAGACTTTGATCGAACTTAGACTTGGGTCAAAACTCATTCAGTCGGTCGTTTTTGACACAAACCAATGATCAAACCCATTTAAATTAAAATTTTGACACAAACCTATGCTTAAACCCATATTACATGGGTTTGATAATTGTTTTGTGGCAATAACGAGCTGCTGCATGAGTTCAATCCACGTATAAAACCCATTTAAATTTCATGGGTTTGATCTTAGGTTTGTGACAAAAGCTAACTAGTGAACGAGTTCGACACAAGTCTATTGGACACAACTCTACAACAGACTTGGGTAGAGTTGTGTTCAATAGCTCTTTTTGAACTAGTTTGTTCTCGTTCGAATCAAAAGTTGTTTCAAACTAGACTTGGGTCGAACTCATTCAGTCAGTCGTTTTTGATACAAACCAATTATAATTATAATTAACTCATTTAAATTACAAGGGTTTGATCATTGGTTTGTGTCAAAAATGACCGACTGAATGAGTTCGACCCAAGTCTATTTCAAATTCATTTAATTTACTTCGAAGTTTTTGATCGCACTTGTATACACCAGCTCATTTAGCTCCTGGTTTAGACTTGGGTTGAACTCGTTGAATAGTTAAAATTTGACACAAAACTATGATCAACGAGTTCAACATAAGTCTATTTAAGTTCAATAGAGATGTTGGACACAACCTTAGACTTAGGTCGAACTCAAACCCATGTAATTTAAATGGATTGGATCTAGACTTGGGTCGAACTCATTCACTAGTTCATTTTTGCCACAAACCAATGATCAAACCCATGTAATTTAAATGGGTTTGATCAGATCAGATACACCAGCTCATTTAGCTAACGGTTTAGACTTGGGTTGAACTCGTTGAATAGTTAAAATTTGACACAAAACTATGATCAACGAGTTCAACATAAGTCTATTTAAGTTCAATAGAGATGTTGGACACAACTTTAGACTTAGGTCGAACTCAAACCCATGTAATTTAAATGGATTGGATCTAGACTTGGGTCGAACTCATTCACTAGTTCATTTCTGCCACAAACCAATGATCAAACCCATGTAATTTAAATGGGTTTGATCAGTGGTTTGTGGCAAAAATGAACTAGTGAACGAGTTCGACCCAAGTCTAATTGGATCTAAGGTTTGTATCAAAAACGCCGGAAAGCAAAGCCAACACATTTCAAAATATTGAGCATACTTTTAGATACAAAGGGGGTCAAAACCGGTATTTATTAACTGCTCATAAAGAAAGTGTAGGTTTAAAATAAACATATTGCTTGAGAAACCCGAGTTAAAGAATGCTTTATTCTTAATTATCAATTGTAGGGAGATTTCTGTCTAAATCAAACACATTTCTGTAATAATAAGGCATTTACACCAGCACGGAATCTAGCAGATTTTAATTAAAATCTTTATAAAAATCTATACCGTTCACACCAAGGTTTTTTTTGACATTTACCAACATTTTTTTATCCCAGACAAAGCCCATTAACCGAAAAATTTCCAAAACTACAACTAAACAACTGCAATGTAGCCAATTCACACACTTGTTTAAGCAGACGCTAGCTAATTCAATCATCTTTTATATAAATATGTTTTACAGGGTAGTGCAAATAAAATAAAAATATTAGATTTTGAGTAGATTGCCTACAAATCTACTCACAAGCTAGATTTTATTCTATATGGGAAATCGAGTAAAAAGCAGCTAGATTTAGCTCGAAATCTCATAACTACTAGATTTCGAGATAATGTGAATGCAATATATTATAACTGTTCAAACTCTATTGATTTCTATTATTTATAATCAAATCATAAATAAGATAAATTTTTTATGACTAAGCTCTCACATATTCTTCCCCCCCCCCCCCCCCACCCCCTTTTCAACCGCTAGTTATCTGTGGTGGTGACATATTTCTAACCGATGACCGTCGCATTGACTCGCCCAACTATCCTCTGGAGTATTTTCCAGATAAGGAATGTGTTTGGCGCATAACCGTACCCGATAACCATCAGGTGGCCTTAAAGTTTCAATCGTTCGAGTTGGAAAATCATGACAATTGCATTTACGATTATGTGGAAATACGTGATGGCAATAGTTCCGATTCGAAGCTAATAGGAATATTTTGTGGCTACAAATTGCCACCAAACATAAAGTAAGTAAAATACTATTTACTAACAAACATTTTAAATTACCTAAATCTCTTATTTTCTGTTTTAAATAGAACAAATACTAATCAAATGTATTTGAAATTTTTATCGGATGGTTCAGTGCAAAAAGTTGGCTTTTCAGCCGTATTCATGCAGGAAGTCGATGAATGCAAATTTGCCAATCACGGCTGCGAACATGAATGCATTAACACACTGGGGAGCTATCAGTGTGGTTGTTTTGCAGGCTACGAATTGCAAACAAATGGCAGGACATGCGAAGGTATGTACGAGTGTTTTAGCAACAGGCAAATGTGTTTATTGTTTTAAGCACAACACTAGTTTTATGTTGCTTATTGTTTAATTCTTTTTTTTCTTTTTTTGCAGATGCTTGTGGCGGCATTATCGATGGCAGTATGGGCACAGGCGTAGTAAACTCACCCTCCTGGCCAGAAGTGTATCCCATTTCAAAGGAGTGTGTTTGGGAGATAGTAGCACCGGCCAATAATGCAGTATTTCTTAATTTTACTCACTTCGATTTGGAGGGCACTAAATTTCAGTACACCGAGTGTAATTACGACTATTTGGTTATATATTCCAAGCTGCGTGACAATAGGTTAAAGAAAATTGGCGTTTATTGTGGCCATGAAATACCACCTTTAATCAATTCGGAACAAAGCATTTTGAGGCTGGAATTCTTTTCCGATAAATCAGTACAACATACCGGATTTTCAGCTAGATTTGAAATAGGTAAGTTAAAATGCTTTGTTTGTACCTCCAAACAAAAAAATCCATCTTTGAATTACCTCTAATTACTGAGCTATGCATTAGGGAAGTATGATAAAAATATTATTTTATGTACTTGGAAGTATGCCTTAAAGCAAGTGTGTATGCATGTTTGAAAAAATTTTGTAAATTTTTTTAATTACACGTGGTCTTACCGATGCCATCCGAGGTGGCCATTCCATTATCAATCAGCTTCACCAAACAAAAACTCAATCGAAAAGTACCTCTGTATTAATGATAACTGAATTATTAAATTATTTTCATAATAAAATGTAGAGTTGTGTCCAACAGCTCTTTTTGAACTAGTTCGTTCTGTGAGACACAAGTTCGGTCAAAACCGTCAATGTAAACTAGACTTGGGTCGAACTCGTTCACTAGTTCATTTTTGCCACAAACCAATGATCAAACCCATTTAAATTCCATGGGTTTGATCATTGGTTTGTGGCAAAAATGAACTAGTGAACGAGTTCGACCCAAGCCTAATGTAAACTAAATGAGTTTGAAACAACTTTTGATTCGAACATGAACGATATAGTTCAAAAAGAACTGTTAGACAAAACTCTAATAAAATGTATCCAAACTAAAACTGTGTCTAGACTTGGGTCGAACTCATTCAGTCGGTCGTTTTTGACACAAATCTATGATCGAACAAATGTAATTTAAATGGGTTTGATCATTGATTTGTGTTAAAAACGAACGATTGAATGAGTTCGACTAGACTTGGTTCGAAATAGTTCACTACTTCATTTTTGCCACAAACCGTTGATCAAACTTATTCAAATTGCACAATTTGATCATAGACTTGTGCCAAAAATGACCGACCAAATGAGTTTGAGTCTAGACCCAACTCTAATTTAAATGAGACTTGGGTCGAACTCGTTCACTTGTTAATTTTTACATTAATCTATGATCCAACCCATGTAGTATTAATGGGTTTGATCATCGGTTTGTGTCAAAAATAAACTAGTGCATAAAAGTTCGATCCAAGTCTTATTCAAGACACTGTGGAACGTGCAACATGTCGAACATACACAATTCGCATCAGACTTGGGACGAACTCGTTCACTAGTTCATTTTTGCCACAAACCACTAATCAAACCCATTTAAATTACATGGGTTTGATCATTGGTTTGTGGCAAAAATGAACTAGTGAACGATTTCGACCCAAGTCTAATTCGCATGAACAAATCAAAATTAGACTTGTAGCTCGTTTTTGACACAAACCAAACGATCAAACCCGTGTAATTTAAATGGGTTTGATCATTGGTTTATGTCAAAAACGAGCTACTGAAAGAGTTCCATACAAGTCTAATCAAAATGTGTTACCCAAGTCTGCTCTTTTAAAAACTATATTTTTTATGGTCAGTAGAGGTGTGCCCAACAGCTTATTTTAGTTCAAAAGAGTCCGGCCAAAAATGTCAATGTAAATGAAATGGGTTTGAAATAACTTCTGATTCGAACGCGCATGAATTAGTTAAAAAAAAGAGCTATTGAACACAACTCTAGTAGTCAGTTGACTTGGATCTAACTCCTTTAATAGTTAATTTTTGACACAAACCGATGATCAAACCTATTTGAGTTGAGTTTGGGTTTGCTTATAAGTTTGTGTCAAAAACGAACTAGTTAACGAGTTTGACCCAAGTCTAGTGGTCAGTAGACTTGGATCAAACTCATTCAGTAGCTCATTTTTGACACAAACCAATGAACAAACACATGTTAATCAAATTAGACCTCTATTGAACTCTTTCAATAGCTCCTTTTTGACACAAACCTATGCTCACACTCATTTAAATTACACGGGTTCGATCATCGGTTTGTGTAAAAGATTAAAAGAGTTCGATGCAAGTCTAATGGGTTTGATTATCAGATTGTGTAAAATACGAGCTATTGAATGAGTTCGACTCAAGTCTAGTGGTCAGTGCACAAACTGCTAAAGCTAATATTACAATTTAATATATTTTTTTTTTTAATTTTTTATTTTAGATACCGATGAATGCAGCATTAGTAATGGTGGCTGTCAGCATGCTTGCAAAAATACATTTGGCTCGTATATTTGCAGTTGTCGCAATGGTTATACACTTCACGAAAATCGCCATAATTGCACTGAAACCAAGTGCAAGTTTGAAATATCTCACCCTTACGGTGTCATCTCTAGTCCCCGTTATCCTGAAGATTATCCCCGGAATATTTATTGTTATTGGCATTTCCATACTGTACTTGGCCATAGGGTGCAATTAACATTTCACGAATTCCAATTGGAAAATCATCAAGAATGTATATATGATTTTGTGGCTGTTCATGATGGCAAATCCGAAAATAGTTCAACGCTGGGCACGTATTGTGGTGGCAGGGAACCTTATGCGGTGGTGGCCTCTTCCAATGACATGTTTATGGTGTTGCGTACGGATGCGGGACTGCAGCGAAAGGGATTCTATGCTACACATACGACGGGTAAGTTTTATTTTTTAATTTGTGGGGAAAATGATTAATAACCGCCAAAAAAAAGTTTAAGCGAAATAATTTTCGAACTTAGTTTTTTTTTACCATAATCGATTATTTGCGATCTTAAATAGTAGATTTTAGTTAAAAAACCGAAGTCCAAAAAATATATCGCTTAAGTTTTTTTTTTTTTGTGGTTATGGGTCAATATGGTATAAAAGCCCCTCTTTTCAACCTCATCCTATTGATTTCTTTTCTCAATCTTTAAGAATGCGGCGGTTACTTGAGGGCCACAAATCAATCGCAAATATTCTATTCGCATCCGCGTTATGGCATGAGGCCTTACAAACGCAATATGTACTGTAATTGGCGTATACAATCGGATCCCGAAAGCAGTGTTAAGATAAAATTTTTACATTTTGAAATTGAGTATTCGGAGAGATGTGATTATGATTCTTTGGAAATAACGGAGGAGCAGAGTTTTCATCGCAACACCAATCATGGCAAATATTGTGGAAATAGGGTAAGTAATACTGGCCGAATTTGCTTTAAAAAAATTTGAATCAAAATTTCATATGAAATAAATCCTTACTAATACTAATATTATAAATGTGAAAGAGAGTTTGTTTGTTTGTTTTCTACGCTTTCACGCGCAAACCACTAAACCAGCGATCCCCACACATATACATTCAAACTTATGTTTGTGTTGGTACTTCGTTTTTGAGCGTAATATATTTTGCTCTTCATATGGCAGGGCTGCCAAGACATATTTGTAATATATTTGTAAAACTCTAATTCGAGTCAATTCTTCGTTTTCAAAATGAGATTAATGCACATTTGATGTATTTTAAATAGTATATAATAACCTACATTCAGATATGATTATTAAAGCTCTAAAAAATAGAAAACCTTTAAATTAAACTAATTTAAAAAGAATCCATTGTTGTCTGGTAAAATGTGACTACACAACCGGCACATATGAATAGTCTGATATTAAAGTGGTAGCCCTGATTGTAGTAACAATTGAGAACACATCTATATAATTAATAGGCGAACATTTTTTTTGTAATCCCTTTTACGCTGGTACCACTACACCGATTTTAAAAAGATTTATATGGTTTTAAAGGATTTTCTGTACAGATGTGCAGAATCTATATTTTATTGAAATCAGTTTAGTATTTTGGGAGCTATAAGCGTTTAAAGTTGCTACTACTACATGCACACATATTACACACGCATTTATTAGCTTACAAGCCCAGTTGTCCAAATCGTCCTAGACGACATTGTATTCGACGATTCATATACGACATGTCGTCTGTAGATTAAGTTTTCTAATCGACAATTTAAAAGAAATCGGCGTTCATGACTATCTGAACGACAATGTCACACGTTTTCTCTTCAATAAAACTTTGTTGGGGACCATCTGAGCGACAGTGTCATACGTTTTGTCTTCAATAAAGCCTTGTCGAGGACAATCTGAGCGACAATGTCCCTCGTTGTGTCTTCAATAAAGCATTGTTGACGACAATATGAGCGACAATGTCCCTCGTTATGTCTTCAATAAAGCCTTGTTGATGACAATCTGAGCGACAGTGTCACACGTTTTGTCTTCAATAAAGCCTTGTTGAGGACAATCTGAGCGACAATGTCGCTCATCTGGTCTTGTGTGACCTCGCCGCCATTTGTATGAAAATTTCGTCAACGATTTGTATGGAGTTGTCTTTAATATGTCTTCTACGACTTACCATTGTCTTGTACCCGTCGTCAAAGATGTCTTAAAGACGTGGCCAACTGGGAGCAAAAAAGAAACAAAACATGAGTGTGTGTGTGTGTTTGTAGTATTTCTCTTGATCTAACAATTTTTTTCTCTTATTTGTTGTTGTATGAAAGCCATAATACTTAAAGGAAGAGAATTGAATAAAGTGAATTACCTTGGTTGAAGGGATTTTGTTTGTGTTTTTAGGGTTCCGTACACCAAAGGTGAAAAGGAACCCTATTGTTTTCGCTACGCTGTCCGTCTGTCCGTCTGTCCGTCACACGGTATTTTCTCAGGAACCGTAAGTGCTACGAACCTGAAATTTGGACACAGTATGTATAACCTACCTAGGCCGCTACAACAACAAAGGGTGTTCCAAAACGAGCAACGAAAAATGTGAAAATCCCATGTAATATACATACAATTGTATATTGAAACTTGAAATTTGTAAAATTAGTGTACTTTTATACAGACTACAACAATTAACACTAAAATTAAAAAAAAAATTAAAATTAAATGGTGGTCCATCAGTTAATGCAATTTTGACTATGTAATTTTGACAATTTGCTATATCTTGGAAACCGTAAGAGGCAAACACTTGAAATTTTCAAAAACGGTAAAACTAAAAAAACAAAAATTATAAAATCGCCAAACCAAAAAAAAAAATTGTCAAAAATTAAAAAAAATCGCCAAAAAGAAAAAAAGCCGCAAAAATTAAAAAAAAATTTCTAACACTAAGATAAATCGTTAAATTCGAAAATATCGCAATAATGAAAAAAACGCCAAAAATCGCAAAAAATCTCCAAAACGCGAAAATGTCGCCAAAACTAAAAAAAAAATTTTAAATAAAAAAAATCGCAAAAATCAAAAAAATCGCCAAAAATAAAAAAAAACGCCAAAATGAAAAATTGCCAAAAACCGAAAAAAATCGTTAAAACAAGAAAATAAAGTGTCAAAACTAAAAAAGGAGCCAAAACTTAAAAAAATCGCCAAAAACTTTAAATTTTCAAAAACGGTAAAACTAACAAAAACGAAAATTATAAAATCTCCAAGCCAAAAAAAAATCGCAAAAATTAAAAAAAAAAATCTAACACTAAGATAAGTCGCCAAATTCGAAAATAATGCCAAAATGAAAAAAACTAAATTAAAAAAAACGCCAAAAATCTAAAAAAATCGCCAAAACGCGAAAATGTCACCAAAACTAAAAAAAAATTAAATAAAAAAAAATCGCAAAAATGAAATAAATCGCCAAAAATAAAAAAAATTGCCAAAATGAAAAAACGCCAAAAACCGAAAAAAATCGCCAAAACAAGAAAATAATGTGTTAAAAGTAAAAAAAGAGCCAAAACTTAAAAAAATCGCCAAAACCGAAAAAACACAAAAACCGCCAAAACAAAAAAACCGAAAAGATCCCAAAAACGAAAAAAATGCCAAAACTATATATTATATAGGATGAAGTTTGTATTAAATTACATATTTAGTGTTCGTACGGAACCCTTAGCGCGCGAGTTACAGTCGCACTTTACTGAATTTATTTTAATTTCATGTATTATTTAATTATGCTTGCATATGTATGCAAGTTTGTGTGTGGCTGTGTTTTAATGAATTTTTTATGACGTTTAGATACATTTTCTTTGAATCTTAAATTATGTACATTTTGATTCTAGAATACGGACGAGTGTGTCGTCCGTTTGGTATATCTAGTTAAATATAAATCAGTGTGTACATTTCTACCGATATTCGGTAGATTCTACCGAATACGTTTGTGAATTTAACAATCTACCAATTCTACCGAACAAGGCCTGAGATCTACCGAATATTGTTATTTAGGAATTTAAGTCTATATATGTGTAAATTGCCCATTTTGCACCATAGCAGTGCGGCCGCAGAGCGGTCATTTTCTGTCATGAAAATCATTAAAACAGAACAAAGAAATCGGTTAAAAACTGAAACTGTAAGTAACCTAATATTGATAGCTCTTTAGAGGAGCCTGAGAATGCTCAAAACACAATCTCAAATAAAGAAGCAAGCGAACTATTTTCAAAAGCTATTTTATGCACTGAGCAAACCAAAGCGACGGAAAAGGAAATTTTATTTTTAAAAGATTTTAAAAATAGAAATTCTAATTTTTCAAAATGAATACTTTTGATCACTTTAAGTATTTTTGTTTATGTCTTCTGTAAATTAATTAAATACAAATGAATTCTTAGGTTTAGTTTTTCTTCTTTTCGGTAGTCAAAGTAAATTATATAGATGTACATAAACGTATTACGATTAAATTTTTATTTTAACTGTAGTCCGGACTAGAGAGGTTATACTCTACATATATTTTGTTATTTTTTGCTTCTTTGAATTGTTATTTTTTGTGTTTCTCTGAATAAAAAAAATTTCTACCGAATTTCATTCAAATCTACCAATTTTTTTTGTCGATTCTACCGAATTTAAAAAAAATTAAGTGTGCACACTGATATAAATACAAATTATCTCTTATTGCTCTCTTCATTATTGTGAGAGCACTCGCACGCGTGCGTGGTTTTGAAGATCGCTGCACTAAACCAATTTTGAAAGTTATTTCACCAATATAAAGCTACATTACCAGCGTCAAACACCGACTATTTCTTATCCGGTTCGCAACCGGTTGCTTAAATTAAGTTCGGATTTTTAAAAAAACATATTTTTCGGCTGGTTATAGCACTTTTCGTTTCGGGTTTGATTGTTTAACAATTTTAAAATCGGTTTTCATTCTGTTTTTCTTTTAGTTTTTTTTTTCATCTTTTTGTCGCTTCTTATCGTTTTCTTTAACATTACCAGTGAGTAACAAAACATTCATAATTTTAAATATAGTTTCCAAAATATCAGATCAACGCGAGGGGAGCCTCTGGTAAAAGCTAGTAACAATATAAATGTGTGTCGATCTTTAAAAAGAGCATGTTGTTCCTTTCTGCTAGTGTTTGTTAGAATAAATTACAATTGTCTTTGGTAGAATTCGTTCCTGGAAAATTATCACATGTACTTCGGCTTAAATATACGAAGCTTAGCCTTATGGCACGATATGATAAGATCGAAAAAAAACTAAAAACTAACAGTAATTTTAAAAACTTTGTTGCTAATAACAGTAAAGAGAGATTTTGAAAACAAAACAATTGTGTTGCGTTGAATCCTTCAACCTCTTTCAATCTGATTTGCTTCTCCACGTTTAATATCGACAAAAGAAAATTTTATAAAAAATTTCATAATGTACTCCAACCTTCGCGACGTGAATTTTGATAAATTTTCAGTACAAGCGAAAAAAAACACATCATAATAAACAAACGAAAAACAAAGTAACTTTCCGATTTTATCGAGGTTTGTACTCTTTTTTTCTCCAGCAAACTCTATACTTATCAAATTAAACCTTCCGCGTGCGAGTGCGATATAAAGGGCACTTTTTTTTGAGCCTATCAAACAAACTCATCAAATACAAAAAGGTTTTATTTTATTTTTATTTGACGGCTGATTATTGGATCATCTCCAACTTTGATTGACAAAATAAACATAAATTTTCTTGTGATTGTTGTAAATAATAGAGAAGTGCATGGACTACCATAACTTCATATTGCGATACGAAGTCAAAATACAAATGGCAATTGGCACGCTTATTTGTACGTTTTCTTTTAAGCAAATAAGCAAACGACACTCGCACATCCATATGCCAAGATTGACGAGCTAAATACTATAATAAAAGGCTACTAAGTAAATCTTTAAAAATGTAATGTGGCTCATTAAGACCAGAGGAAGAGCTGCAAAACTGCATTATAACAAGCAGAGTTGTAAAAGAATTAAGATTTCCTCTATCTCTTCCTTTACCACCTGTCTTCTCTATCACTATCCCTTTCCCAAAGAAGGTAACACTTAGTTGTAGTAGTAGGCTTAAATTGCTGCGTGTTACTTCTCTTTAATAAAAATAAAAAAGAGAAGTGATATGCTAAAAAATATTGCCATTAACAAATCCAAAAATATTAAAATTTTTCTAGGCAACATTTAGAAAGCTTTATTGGTGGTAATGAGCTCCCTCTACGTTAAATTTGCAGCCAACTGAACAATAAATAACTCATTCTCTATTATATTTAATTTTTTACAAATTTTCTGTCTCTTTGCAGAAACCGCCAGTCATTGTTTCCTATTCCGATACCATACTCATACGTTTCCAGTCCGACGAAAGTACGTCTCTTAAAGGCTTTGCGGTCTCATTTCTGGCCGTTGAACCACCCGATGATGAGAACAGTGACGACTTCATGTCGGTCACACCCTTTCCCGGTTACATGAAATCCGTCTTCTATTCCTCCGAGTCATTCAGTTCTGAGGATGAGGTCGACGACTCTTCGTACAGAGACTCCACAGCTTTGACCGCCTTCCGAACGCTCAGTCAACGTTTACGTTCTTAATTAAGTTCAAATCCTTTTTTTTTGTATGTCTCTTAATTTCTTAAATATTTTAGGTATACGAATGCAGCAGGTGTAGTTTGTAAAATATTTCAAAGAAAAATCCCAAGCAAATGTAATAAATGGAAGCAAGATAGTGAAAGTAAATATTTGTTAGTTTTTGTTCTCTAATTGATATTAAATGTTTAAATATAATTGTTGATTTTATTATTTTATTATTTTATTGTCTGTGTGTATTATTTGCATTTTATTGTAAATATTTATATTAGTTTATTGCTAAGTAAGATAACAAAAAAGATTTTATTATTGTATTTTGTATGTAGATGTAAATTTATTCTTAATAAAGTAGTTGTAAGTAAATTTAATGAAATATTAAAAGATGAAAATATGCGTACTGAAATTCTTTAAATTTTTGTATTCTTTTTTTAAAAATAAATTCTTTAGGAAAACAATAAGAGAACATATTTATAAAAATTATTAAGGTTTTATAAAGGCTTAATAAGAAAAAATTTTTATGAAAATTTGTTTTAAAAAACCCTTTATATTTTTATAATTTTAATATTTTTTATAAATAAGGCTGTAAATATTATAGAAAATTAAACTAAAAACTAGTTTTTAACCCCCGACTAAAAAAGGGGTGTTATAAGTTTGTAGTGTGTGGCTGTGTGTCTGTGTATCTGTGTATCTGTGTGTCTGTCTGTGTCCACGTACAGGCCAAACGGCTGGACCGATTTTCATTTAGTTTTTTCTGTTTGAAAGATGACTTGATCGAGAGGGTTCTTAGCTATGTTTGAAGAAAATCGGTCCAGCCGTTTAGAAGATATAACATCTTTTCTGAAAAAAGTCGGGGGTTTTTAAAATTTTTAAGTTTTGTTATAGTTATTTATATAGTTTAAAATGCGAAAGTTTTCATTTTTAACCCCCGACTAAAAAAAGGGGTGTTATAAGTTTGTAGTGTGTGTCTGTGTATCTGTGTGTCTGTCTGTGTCCACGTACAGGCCAAACGGCTGGACCGATTTTCATTTAGTTTTTTTCTGTTTGAAAGATGACTTGATCGAGAGGGTTCTTAGCTATGTTTGAAAAAAAATGGTCCAGCCGTTTAGAAGATATAACATCTTTTCTGAAAAAAAGTCGGGGGTTTTTAAAATTTTTAATTTTTGTTATCATCGAAGAAATTAGATTTTATATGAAGCTGCCAGTCCTCGGACTTAATGTTATTTATACTGGTTATTTATTTGTGTTTCTTTTTATGGAGCTACCTAGAAGTTTGCCATCTGTTAGACAAATTGGCCGTTGACCACAATAACTCTGGTCACTCGCCAGTTAGAGCACCCACAATTTTTTACTACAGCGATATTATTAAAACTTTTTTTTTGGACATTTCCGAAATACCACGCCTCTATGGAAAGCCCCGTCTGAACGTATTCAAAATTGAAAGTCATCTTTGAAATGTCAACTATTTTTTCAATTAAATGGCACCATTCGCTTCATTTTACTAGTATTGTTGAGAGCAGAGAGTTAAAGGGGCTAAGTCATCTTAAGAAATAGATGGACCAAAAATAAAATTAAAGAAAAGGCCAAAAGATTCTGTTTGAAAATTAAAAATTTATTAGCCACAGTGAAACTTTCAAGGAATGACACTTGCATCTCTCCCTAAGAATGAAGTCTTGATCTTATAAAGTTTATGAATATTTTAAAATTCCAATAATACCAACTCATTTTTCATCAGAGTGGCATTTTTTAACAGAGAGATTGTGAGATTTTAAATCCTGGGATTTACTGGGATTAATATAATTAGTTCGACTTTACAAACAACCTTGCACAAACATTTTGCTTATAATTTTTAGGACTTTTCAATGAATCCTTTGTTTAATAACTTCAAAAGACTATAGGTTTCATTCCGAAAAGGTATTTTTAATTTGTAAGCGGTTAATTTATAACAGTTTTTCATAAACAATATTCCCAAAACCTTTTTAAATCGAAACTATTTTTTATAAATAAATCAGTATACAGTTGTTTGAGAGAAATTAAACAGTTGTGAAGCCACCGCTGTAGGAAAGACATTTAACGGAGGTAGTGAGACTTGCTATATTCTTTTAAAAGCTATCTACTTGCCACTAGAGGTCAGTGTGAGGTGAATTTAAGAACCCACCAAACCTTTTTTCAAATTTTTTTTTGCTACTAATAATCGACAACTTTATTAAATATTAATTAAGAGATTTACTGCCTTATTCTTAAAAAAAATATTTCTGTTTAATAACGGGGTTTATGTACCAAATTTTATATGGAAATTTTATCAATAAACCTTTTATAAAATCAAAATATTTTTTATGAATTGGGCCCTTATTATTTTACAAGCATAGCGTGGTAGTCGATGCATTTTGAATTTGTGAGGTGTGATTTGGGTCATTTTCGTGTTGGAAATTCCAGGAGCCTTTGATTTTGTTTGTTGATTCTTCAACATCTCGAAATATTCAAATAGATCAATATTTGCTTCTACAAATTGCAATTTGCCAACTTTATGCGCCGACATGCATCCCAATGCCATTACTGCCGCGCTAGTTCTAATTTCGCCTTGCGCAAATTTTTTGGTTGCCATTACTTTTTAATATATTGAACATAACCTCATTGCTGAGATTGTCTGTTTGTCGCTATAAGGCTGTACAGTTATTTCTTACTTATTATTTCAGTTATAAATGTTTTTTTTTTTTTTTTTTGATACAGGGCAATGCAATTTGCCATGCAAAATTTGGAAGTGCTTCCATATGTACGTTAATTTTATGTTTATAATCTAATATAAATATTTCTTAAGATTTAAGATTTTTTCTTATAGTTTTTATACATCTTTCAACCTTTGTAGTGATTTCAGTTAGACGACCTATTTTAGGTTTACTTGGAACGATTGAACGAGTTGGACCTAGCTCTACTAAAGTTGGCGAAGTGAATGACAAATAGTAATGCACGTACTTAACACTAGAGGCTCTGCTAAAACACTAAAAGAATTAACAAAACCTGTATACTCGTATATAAAAATTAATGTTTGTTTGTATGTCCCTTATACGCGGCCAAATCGCTCATACCATCGCGATGAAATTTGGGCCAGAAGGTCGATACGGGGGAAATTTCTGCCCCAACGAAACGTTCAAACTGATTTTAATGAAATTTAGAAAATAGATAAATCTGCGTCTAAAAATTCACATAGTCTATGTACATTTTTAAGTCTAGGACCACGAGGTTGAAAGGGGGTGGGGGGTGATTCTGCCCCAACGAAACGTTTGTCAATTTTAATGAAATTTAGAACATAAATAAAACTGCGTCTAAAAATTCATTTAGGCTAAGTACATTTTTTGAAAGTAGAACGAGGATTGCGACAGGGGGAATTTCTGCCTCCGAAACAATCAAACCGATTTTAATGAAATTTATAGCAAAGATAGATCTGCGTCTAAAAGGTCGCAAAATTGCCATAGACATTTTCTAAACTAGGATCAGGAGGAAGTAAGGGAGACAATTTGTGAGTCTCAAGTCGGTTTTGGTGAAATTTAGAATATCGATACCACTTGGTTTAGAAGGAGACATACAATATGTACCATCTTAAAAGTAAGACACACAAGGGGCAGGGGATAAGTCCTGCTCCTCCGAAACTTCGAAATCGATTTTAATGAAACTTAAAGCATAGGAAATCCTTCCTTAGAAAAAGACATAGTCTATGTACGTAATATACCTAATTTATGCACCTCCGACATATTCACAACGATGTAAATGAAATTTAAAAGAAGAGGAGATTATATTTTAATGACGGTGGGGATTGCGAAGCACACCAGGTGTAGCTAGTGCACTATAAAGCTCATGCATGAAGTTGTCAGCTATTACAATATTGTCAGTACAATGTGGTTTAAAATATTTTACAACCGTGTGAACTGACAAATTTCACCTAACAACGTTGCCAAAAACGAAGCATTGCCAATTCGTTGTAAGACTGCCAGCGGATTACAAATTGTCACACATCTGACAATCGTGTGAACATATTACGTTGTTATGGTGGGTACAGACCAAGGCATATCAAACAGGTAAACGCGTCAGGCAATTTGCTTATCCGCTGATTTTTTGTTTACACGTTTAAAACGAAGAATTCATTTGACAATTCCTTTTGTGCCTTGTTTGATGCATGCAATTTTTTGACAAATACTTTTTAAAACCATGTGAGAAGCACAGAGTTGCCACAGAGTTGTGTATAATGCGTGTACCTGTATTTAATGTGCCTTGGTACAGACTTAGCAACGTGTATACAGGGTTACCGTTCACACTACTAAAGTCGCAATTTGACCCCTTTTTTTTAGCGGTCTTCCACTTTTTGTGAGACTTTTTTTTATGACCGACTTTTGCGACTTTTTTGATTTTCTTGGGACTTTTTACCCTTTTTTGTAAAGATTCTCACAAAAAACATTAATATTGGAGTAAATTAAATTTTTTTATAAAAAAAAATAACTCCGTCAAAACTTAAAAGCAATTCACAGATTATTGTTGATTTGGAAGCACTTTTATTATCTATCTATCTATATAATTAATAGGCGAACATTTTTTTTGTAATCCCTTTTACGCTGGTTACCGATTTTAAAAAGATTTATATGGTTTTAAAGGATTTTCTGTACAGATGTGCAGAATCTATATTTTATTGAAATCAGTTTAGTATTTTGGGAGCTATAAGCGTTTGAAGTTGCTACTACTACATGCACACATATTACACAAGCATTTATTAGCTTACAAGTAAAAAAGAAACAAAACATGAGTGTGTGTGTGTTTTTGTAGTATTTCTCTTGATCTAACAATTTTTTTCTCTTATTTGTTGTTGTATGAAAGCCATAATACTTAAAGGAAGAGAATTGAATAAAGTGAATTACCTTGGCTGAAGGGATTTTGTTTGTGTTTTTAGGGTTCCGCTACGCTGTCCGTCTGTTCGTCACACAGTATTTTCTCAGGAACCGTAAGTGCTACGGACCTGAAATTTGGACACAGTATGTATGACCTATCTAGGCCGCTACAACAACAAAGGGTGTTCCAAAACTAGCAACGAAAAATGTGAAAATCCCATGTAATATACATACAATTGTATATTGAAACTTGAAATTTGTAAAATTAGTGTACTTTTATACAGACTACAACAATTAACACTAAAATTAAAAAAAAAATTAAAATTAAATGGTGGTCGATCAGTTAATGCAATTTTGACTATGTAATTTTGACAATTTGCTATATCTTGGAAACCGTAAGAGGCAAACACTTGAAATTTTCAACAACGGTAAAACTAAAAAAAACGAAAATTATAAAATCGCCAAACCAAAAAAAAATCGCCAAAAATTAAAAAAAAATCGCCAAAACGAAAAAAGTCGCAAAAATTAAAAAAAAATTTCTAACACTAAGATAAATCGTTAAATTCGAAAATATCGCAATAATGAAAAGACGCCAAAAATCGCAAAAAAATCTCCAAAACGCGAAAATGTCGCCAAAACTAAAAGAAAATTTAAATAAAAATAAATCGCAAAAATCAAAAAAATCGCCTAAAATAAAAAAAATCGCCAAAATGAAAAAACGCCAAAAACCGAAAAAAATCGCCAAAACAAGAAAATAAAGTGTCAAAACTAAAAAAGGACCCAAAACTTAAAAAAATCGCCAAAAACTTTAAATTTTCAAAAATGGTAAAAGTAAAAAAAACGAAAATTATAAAATCGCCAAACCAAAAAAAAAAAAAAATCACAAAAATTAAAAAAAAAAAATTCTAACACTAAGATAAATCGCTAACTTCGAAAATATCGGCAAAATAAAAAAAAACCAAAATGAAAAAAAAAACGCCAAAAATCGAAAAAAATCACCAAAACGCGAAAATGTCGCCAAAACTAAAAAAAAAATTAAATAAAAAAAATATCGCAAAAATGAAAGAAATCGCCAAAAATAAAAAAAATTGCCAAAATGAAAAAACGCCAGAAACCGAAAAAAATCGCCAAAACAAGAAAATAAAGTGTTAAAAGTAAAAAAGAGCCAAAACTTTAAAAAATCGCCAAAACCGAAAAAACACAAAAACCGCCAAAACAAAAAAAAAAAAAAACAAAAAAGATCCCAAAAACGAAAAAAATGCCAAAACTATATATTATATAGGATGAAGTTTGTTTTAAATTACATATCTAGTGTTCGTACGGAACCCTTCGCGCGCGAGTCAGAGTCGCACTTTACTGAATTTATTTTAATTTCATGTATTATTTAATTATGCTTGCATATGTATGTAAGTTTGTGTGTGGCTGTGTTTTAATAAATTTTTTATGACGTTTAGATACATTTTCTTTGAATCTTAAATTATGTACATTTTGATTCTAGAATACGGACGAGTGTGTCGTCCGTTTGGTATATCTAGTTTTATATTATATTACGTTCTTGCAAACTTGTTATGTGTACAATGTATTTAAGACAATTTTCCCTAATTTTCAGTAAAAGTTTCAAAGAACAGTGTTAGCTAAACAGCGTTTAAAATAAAAATTTTGGTTTAGCAGTGCTTATTTAACAAAATTATTTTTAGCTGCCGAGTCAATGTAAGGAAAAGTTGTCGTAAGACATGTGAACATTTTGAAACTAGCTTTGCTTAAAAATGCTGTCAGCTTTAAATTTAATACATAAAGATATGGAAGAGTGGATTCCAAAAAAGTAATATATATGTATGTTGAAGTATAAAATACATTCACCCAAAAAATAGGATATGTGGCGCCAAGATCAAACGAATAGAATTGAAGTAAAGAGCTCACGGGGTTTTGGTTCGACATGTTAGAATTTTGTAAAAAATATCTTGACGTTGGCAGCATACGACAGCCAAATTTATTAAACTTAAGTAGATTTCTTCAGTATGCATACAAGAAAATATGTATTGAAGCACATACAATAATGCCACTGTATGAAATATGAAATATGAAATAAGCTTTTTGTTTTGATTCAATAATATTTTTTAATAAAAAAAGCGTTTAAAAAGATGTGCAACTTTTATTTTCTCACGCGACTTTTTTGTGCGACTTTATTTTTATAAAACGACCTTTTGTGCGACTTTTTAAAAATTCCCAGCGGTAACCCTGCGTCTATATGCTACCAGTCAGGTTCCATTGGCGGGCGCATATTGTATAGTCTTGTTTATGGTTTCGTTCGAAGTTGCATTCGAAGTTTCAAAAATATCAAAATGTTTTGATGTTTATAGGTTGAATTAATGATTGCTTTGTATATTGCAGTGTCTGTATCAAAATATGCAACACGTAATATAAACATGCTACGTAAACACGTTGCAAAGTGTGTACCCACTATTATAGTCAAATTATTATGAGATATTTGATTATTGCCAGCACAAAATTCTTTCTATTGGCCACACTACAACACACACTTGTTTTTAAGGAAAAAGAAAGTGAAAAAATAAAAAAAAATTTACATATGCAGCCATTATTATTGCAATTGCTTGTTTAGTGTATAACAAATTATATTTTCACTATATATATATTTATATTTTTGCTGGAATTCAAAATCTGGCAACCTCAAGTTAAGCCTGTAGTACACGGCATTTGAACTCTAGCGCGATGTGAGACTGACGTAATGTGACTCTGACATAATAGGTGCGTTTGAGTACTTTTTAATTAAATTTTAATTTAAAGAAATTACTCTCAATAAAAAAGTTTGCAGCTAAAAGTAGGCGAACGGAAAAATTGTAAAATGCAGTAAAATATACACAACAGCTGATAGACAATTTGGCGCTAAAAAAATTATACATAAGTATGTACAATGTATATTCAAAAAAAAAAACTGAATATAATATTGTACTACGTGGTCCAATCGAGATGAAACAGACTAGTTACATCATGGTCCATGTAATGCAGTCATGGATCATGTCGTTTTCACACAAGCATTCAATGCAATATGGAGTAGTTTTGGGGTTAGGCCGATTTAATGCAAATTTGGACTATTTAGTCCAACCCTAGGACATAAACCTCCTTTTTTCACATATTTGGAGTAGTTTTGGCCTAATCCTACTCCTCTTTGGAGTATTTACATACATGTATGGAATAGTCGCATTATCTGCAGACAATATACAAAACTATATATACATATACAGGGTGGGCCAAAAGAAACCAAGGGGTGTAAAAGTTTAATAACTTTTTTGTTTATTAACTTTTTTTTATTTTTTCTTTCAGATTATATAATATACAAAATGGAAATTTTTTTACACTAATACCTGATTTACATTAAGCATTTTTTTCATGAAATTAGTTGCATGAAAATTTTTTATTTGTCAATAGGAGGCCTGGAGGAGCAACTTATATCAAAAAAGTTGTCAAAAATACATCAGAGATTCATTCTACGCCATTTTTTTATATAACATTCTCTTTTATAGCGCTGCAAGTAGCAAATAGAAAAAGTTGCGTGCAAAAAAATTCATGAAATTTCATGAAAAAATGCTTAATGTAAATCAGGTATAAGTATGAAAAATGATGTCTCTTAAATGACCACCGTTTTCAGCTTCGCACTGATGGGCTCTTTTTAGAGCATTTTCCATAACATCTTTCAAAACTTGTGGCTGTAGCGTTCGAATTTCTGCAACAATGTTTGCCATGAGTTCAAGGATTGTCTCTGGCTTGTTCACATACACTCGCTCCTTCAAAAAACCCAAAAGAAAATAGTCGGGTGCTGTCAAATCTGGCGATCGCGCTGGCCAAATAATTTCCGAATTTCGAGAAATTATTCGCTCTCCAAAAATTTGACTTAAAAGTGCCATTGTGTCTCGGACAGTATGGGCAGTGGCTCCGTCCTGCTGAAACCATATACCAGGTCTGTTTTCAAGAGCAGGACGTAAAAAATTTTCTATCATGAACCGATACCGCTCTCCATTTACGGTTACAGCACTTCCATCTTCATTCTCGAAGAAGTAGGGCCCAATGACATTTTCAGATGTGATACCACACCATACTGTACACCTGATGGGGTGCAATTGGCGTTGATGAATGGTTCTTGGATTTTGAGAACCCCAGAACCTACAGTTCTGCTTATTAACAAAGCCATTCAAATGAAAATGAGCTTCATCATTCATAATCAAATTTTCAATAAAGTTGATTTCATTTATTCATTTCTTATTTCCTGATTTTCATTTATTATTTTCATTCATTATAAATTCTCCAAGTGTTGTCTATATAATCTGAAAGAAAAAATAAAAAAAAATTAATAAACAAAAAAGTTATTAAACTTTTACACCCCTTGGTTTCTTTTGGCCCACCCTGTATATTGCTTCTGTGAAGCACTTTGGTAAGGCAAAAAATTATGCCTTTTTGGAAGCTGAATAAACTGCTTCCAGCTGGCTCATCTCGCAGAAAAAAAATCTCCTTATTCATGCGCAACACCAAGTGATTCCCTAACATTATCTCCCTTACTCGCGGTCTCCACCTGACATAAAATAGCTAACTTTAACATTAACTTCTAAGAATTGTTAAGTGGTGAGTATCAATATACTATACCATTTTGCACATGCAACGATGCAAGACCATTTGCACAATATTGTGAATTGGCCTTAGTTTTTATGTACTCAGATGCAAAAGTTACTAGCTTGCAAATTTTTTTTTTTACTTTTTCCTCTATTTTGTTAGAGAGCCTGCCTTATGTTAGTGCTTTTCAGAAACAGTTTTCTAAGCTTTTGTGATCAAGTAAACAGTACATTGCCTCCCTCAGTTGTTAGTGCTTCCAAATAAGATTTTTTTTGCTGGGTAGTTACTGGCTAGCCGCATGGAAAAATTATATGGTTTTGAGAAAATCGATAAAAAATGTTTTTTTCATTTGTTTTATAAAAATATACCATAGTATATTTTCTTTAATAATAAAAGTAATAGATACATATGTTTTTATTCGAACTTACGGGCCTGGCCCACGATGTCGACAAGAAACTTTCTATAGCTTACTTGCCGACATCGCGCGTCAGGCTGTTAAAGTTTCTAAACTTTTTACCCTCGACGTGAATAATTAGGATGTACAGAAAAAGACAAAAATGTTTGTTGCTGCTTATAATGGGTGTTTTTTATTGAGGTATAGAACTTTAAGTTGGCATCACTTTTTTAACTGGCGGCCATTTTGTCAGTTGTCAAGTGATTAATATTTAGTTTGGTTTGCCATTTTATCATGAACAGGTTGACAAAAGAACAACGCTTGCAAATCGTGCAAATTTATTTCGAAAATAATGGTTCAGTTCGCGAAGTTTACCGCAAGCTCCGTCCATTTTATGGTCGACATAATTGTCCATCAGAGCAATTAATTCGGTTAACCATGGATCGTTTTCGCACTACGTTTACTCTATGTGATAATACGCATCCGTAGAGACGTCGAACAGTGCGCACCGAAGAAACAATTGTCGCTGTAGAGCAAAGTGTTGAAGAGGACCCGAATGAATCGATTCGCCACCGTGCACAGCAATTGGAGCTTTGTCCATCAACTTTATGGAAGATTTTGCGCAAAGATCTTGGCTTGCGACCTTACAAGATCCAGCTTGTGCAAGAATTAAAGCCGCGAGACCATGCAATGCGTCGTGATTTTGGTGTATGGGCCGAAAATGAGATTGATCTCAATGCTGATTTTCATCGCAAAATTTTGTTCAGTGATGAGGCTCATTTTTGGTTGAATGGCTACGTCAACAAGCAAAATTGCCGAATTTGGAGTGAAGAGAATCCACATGAGACACTTGAGACGCCATTTCATCCACAAAAACTGACTGTTTGGTGTGCTCTATGGGCTGGTGGAGTCATTGGGCCATACTTCTTCCGAAATAATGCTGGAGAGTCAGTTACCGTTAATGGAGACCGGTATAGAGCCATGATAACCGACTATTTTGTTCCCGAATTGGATGGCATGAATGTGGATGAGTTGTGGTTCCAACAAGACGGCGCTACATGCCACACAGCGCACGTCACAATCGATTTATTGAAGGAAACATTCGATGAGCACATAATTTCGCGGAATGGACCTGTCAATTGGCCACCAAGATCGTGTGATTTGACACCATTGGATTATTTTCTTTGGGGATATGTGAAGTCGCTCGTCTACGCCAACAAACCAGAAACGTTAGGGGACTTGGAAGCCAACATTCGTGGCGTTATTGCCAACATACGGCCCCATATGCTCGAAAAAGTGGTTGAAAATTGGACCTGTAGAATTGGCTTTATTCGACCCAGCCGCGGCGGCCACATGATGGACATTAAAACGATTTTCTTGTGTTTTATTTCAATTCGAAGTTCTATACCTCTAAAAAAACACCCGATATATCCTAATATATTCAATATATCAAAAAACTGAAAACAAATTTAAGAAATGTACACATTAATCATATTTAATCCATCAATAACTAAATTTTTTTAATGTTCCATGCGGGGACTATATGTATAAACAAAAATTTAACTATACAAATCTATTAACTTTATTCACGTTTAAAAACAATCGGTTATGTTCTGCATTTCACGTGAAATTACATCGTTGGGAAATTGTTGTTATAAATACACATTTCCAACAATTCTATGAAAATTCCACACGTTTTAATTTCCCGTGGAATACATAAAACATACCCTTATATTTTTCGTGCATCAAACTTAAATAAATGCAATATTGTTTATAACTTAATACATTTGTTTTTTGTTATTTTTAAAATTTCATCAAAAACCAAAAACTTTTGTTTCCATTTGCTATTGTTTGTTTATATTTAAAAACATATGGTTTCATTTTAATGGATTTTACTGGCAAAAATTTGTCCAGTAAAAACTTGCATTTACTCAGTAAATGAACTGTCATTTTTCTCTCTCAATTCGCCCTCTCATTTACTGGATTTTGTGTACTCGAATGCAATCCAGTAAAAAATAGTAAAAATTTGTACAAATTTTTGAGTTCTCGAACGCACTTAATGTGACTCTGACATAATTTTTAAATTTTTTAATAACAAGACATTTTTGAGTGCTGGGTATACACCGACATGCAGTATGATTTTTTTATATTGATGTATTTATATATTTATTTCCTTATTTTTTTTTTAATTTTTGGTATATTAATACGTAAGTAAATAGGTGTATTTAATTGATTTTTTATTTATTTTTTAATACGCTATACATAAATAAATATTAAACATTATATACATTTGTTAATGGGATAAGTAATATTAAATTCTTAATTATTTATAATAAATATATTTTTTATTTATTTTTTTATTTGCATATATATAACAACGAATGCAATTATGTCTTTTGTTTTTAATTGATTTTTGATTTTTATTATATAAAACACAAAAAAACGTCAGAAGATTTTAATAGAAAGACATTGATGAAAACATTTAAAATTTGACTAAATATTTATTTTCTGCTAATTGATTTTTTTTTTGTTTCAATTGTAAAGTTATAATTGATTTGTTTGCTTAATTAAACTTAAAACTAATTGTTGTTATGGCATGATTTACTTTTGGTTTGAAATTGTTTTGAACAAATAATATCTGTTCTTGATTTTTAATTTTAAAGTTCTTTTTATATGGAAATGGCACTCATACTAAGAACTATATATAAATTAATTTTAATATTATAATTTTTTATTAGACGCCTGCTGCTTTATTACACAAAATTTCATAAAATAATTTTTATCCCTTCAAATAAAATTTATATTTCTTTTAATATATTAATATGTTGAACTTTATGTTAAAATTTAATTTTCCAAAATTATTTTATTAAAACTAATTAAAATTTTCAGGCTGGATATTTGTAAGTTTTTAAAATTTTCAAACACGCAAACAATTTTAAAACTTTCCTTTCAAAGTAGAGGTTAGATGAAGCAAATTCGTTGGTGGCAAAAGCTTAAGCATTAAAAAACTAAAGCATAGGAATATGGGCTTTTCTCAAAAAACAAGTGTTTAATGATTAAATTTGCATATCACCAAGACGAGGTGAATTCGTGTAGCTCTTGGAAAAAGCTTAAGCAGCAAATTGATTGATTGGAATTTTACAACATTCAGCTTCTCTTAATATCACCAAATAACTGTTAATTTGCCACGTCTGACCCTACCTTAAACTGCTAAAACATTTTTGTGTACTTTAATTAGTTTTAATAAATTTATAAATAATTATATTCTTAATGCTGGACTGTAAGACGACGCTTCTGGGGTGGGAGGGGGGTTCAGCTCGTGAGTGTCTTAATTTAACGACGTCCTAAACCAAAACCATAACGATTTGCCCGACGTTCTTCATTCAACGGTTCACGTTTGCCCAAACCGAAACTGTAGGGACGATTGCGTTTTTCATCTGTAAATAAAAATCGTTTATTACACGCATGTACACAAACACTCTGCCACCAACTTACCCATCATAAAAGCAGCATTGTAAGCCCGATCCAAATCCTGAGCGACTTGAGCATCAGAATCTTCATAGTCGGATCTTTTGCCCAAGCCAAAGGAATAAGGTCTGGCTCGCTTACCCAGTCCGAAATTGTATACAGGCAAACGTTTAATGCCATTACCGCCATTTGTATAAGTATATGCTCTTCGGCCCAAGCCAAAGGCATAACGTTCTACTCGCTTGTCATAGTTGTCCCTTCCTGCCACACCAGGCATAAGCATTCCCTCAGCATTATCACCATCCATGTTATTGTCGGCATTTGTATTGAATAGGGAGTTGGCCTGATGTGCTGCATTTGCACCATTAGCCGCAGAAGCAGAATCATCATAGCTGGGCTCACTGTAGGCCATGCTCAGCCAACAGGCTAACATTACAAAGCTGATAAAACGTTTATTCATGGCTAACTGTCTGTCTGTTCGTTGCAACTAGAGCGAAAGTTTTCGTTTCCGTTGGCTTAAATGTTGAAAATACAATTCTAGGGTGAGATTTTATTATTTTCATTAGCCCCATTCACAATATTGTGCAAAATTGTATAGTATATTGATACTCACCACTGAGAATTGTTAAGCGGTGAGTATCAATATACCATAGCATTTTGCACATGCTACGATGCAAGACCATTTGCACAAGACTAGCCCAATTCACAATCTTGTGCAAAAAATGGTCTTGCATCGTTGCATGTGCAAAATAGTATAGCATATTGATATTCACCACTTAACAATTCTTAGTGGTGAGTATCAATATACTATACCACTTTGCACATGCAACGATGCAAGACCATTTGCACAAGATTGTGAATTGGGCTATTAATTTTGTTTTTTTTTTTTTGAGACATTTAAGATACAAAAAAGTTTTTTTATAAGTGTGTATGAAATGATGCCGAACGGTAATTTAAATACATACTTAAAAATAAATATTTGATTGTGTGTTTAAGGATTTTAATGGTTTCTAATAGCAATTCAACCAAAGTTAATGTTATAGACAAAAGTACTTAAGTTAACTATATTTCCTAATGTTACATATCTTTTTTAGCCAGTTATTGTTTTAAGTTTTGTAACAAACAGAGTTGGTCATCCAACACGTGAATGATGGGACTCACGCATATACAGGGTTGGTCTGTTAATGCAAACGTTTCGATGTGGTGAGCCGCTGATAATAATAGTACTTAGTCTGATTTTGTTTTTGGTGGTCAGCCGCTGATAACGATTTAGACTAAGTCCAATTTTTGGGAAAATAATTATTATTGGTGTTAAGCTGCTGATAACAATTTAGTATTTAGTCTGATCTTGATATTAGTGCTCAGTCGCTGATAACCATTCAGGGTAAGTCAAATTTTTATAAAGTTAGTATTGTAGGTGATAAGCAGCTAATATTAACTTAGTACTTAGTCTGATCTTGATATTGGTTATCAGCAGCTGATAACCATTTAGGCTAAGTCCAATTTTTGGGGAGATAATTGCTGTTGTTGATCAGCCGCTGATAATAATTAAGTAGTTAGTCTGATATTGGTATTGGTGGTAAGCCGCTGATAACCATTCATGCTAAGTCTGATTTTTGGGAAAGGGATTATTAATTGTGGTCAGCTGCTGACAATAATTTAGCAGTTAGTGTGATCTCAATATTGGTGTTCAGCGCTTTAGAACCATTCAGGCTAAGTCCGATTTTTTGGGAAAAGAGTATTATTTTCGGTCAGCCGCTGATAATAATTTAGTAGTTAGTTTTTTCTCGGTATTGGTAGTTAGCCGCTGATAACCATTCCGGCTTAGTCCGAGTTTTGTGAAGTTAGCTGGCTGCTGATGACCATTTAGGCTAAGTGCGAGTTTTAGGAAAGTTAGTTAGCTTCTTATTTTTTGTACTGGTTGTCATTCACTGTTAGTTAATACTAAGTAACTTAACCCTTAATAGTCTGGTGGTACCAAGGAACCAACCAGAAATATTCAAAATTTTGCTAATATGATTATTCTAAACTGCTCTTGCTATGATCTTTAAGCTGTTTGCTGATACAAAAGCTGCACTTTACGTTTATGCCTACTTGAAAATAGCATTATTCGAAGTCAATCAACCTGATTGGTTCAATCTTGCCAAAAATAAATTATGTACATTTGCAGGAAAACTTTGCAAGGCAGAAAATATTTTAGGCAGCGCCGCGTCGGGATACACCATGGTGGAGAAGATCCTTAAGCCCGGCCGAAGGCCGGTAGTGCAAGAAAACTTTCTTAAGCAGGAAAACTTTGCAAGGCTAAAAATATTTATTAGGCAGCGCGCTGTCGGGAAACACCATGGTGGAGAAAATCCTTAAGCCCGGCCGAAGGCCTGCAGTGCAAGAAAACTTTCTATTAGGCAGCGCCCTGTCTGGAAACACCATGGTGGAGAAAATCTTTGAGCCCGGCCGAAGGCTGGCAGTGCAAAAAAAAACGTTCTCAAGCAGGAAAACTTTGCAAGGTAGAAAATTTTTATTAGGCAGCGCCGTATCGAGGAACGAACAAACGTTACTTACGCTTCTCTATAACTTTTCTTTTTTCATTTTAATATAAAAATTAAATTACTATAATTTTAATTTTTTTCTGCTGTTTTTTTAATTTTGGGCGATATTTAATTTTTTTTTTTTTTGGCGATTTTTCATTTTTTTGGGTGATTTTTCATATTGAAAATTTTGGGCGATTTTTAATTTTTTTTTTTTGGTAATTTTTCATTTTGAAATTTTGGGCGATTTTTCATTTTCATTTTTGGGCGATTTGGTTTTGGGAGATTTTTCATGGAGCCGATAACAACTACATAGCATGATATTGCTGAAACTGCGGGTTTTTAGATTTTGAGTGTTGCCATAATATTCGGGGTAATTTTGGTAATATCCAGTATGGTTTTTTTTTATGGCGTAAGTTGTTCGTGACAGTGATAGCTGAAGGTATCTCCTAAAATAAAAGCTGAAGTGGGTATAGTTTAGTGACCAGAGTCTATGACTTCATTACTTGAGCTTTCCTACAACAACTGATACTAAAGGACACTAATGCACATCAGAAAAATTCGTAATGTTATTTGCCAGCCAGGCATTGTTTTTTTTTTTAAGGTAAATGATGATATAAACCAATTTGTTTACCTTCAAAAGTGAAAACAATCAATGGTTAATATAATGTCAACTTATTGGGTCGGCTATATAAGGATTTGAAAAAAAACGACCTCATTTGGCCATTAGCAAAATGCAAGCCAGCGCAGTTTCAATGGCAAAAATCTATGAAATTTACTTATGCCTCATTCGCCCTTTCCGTCGGACTTAATCGAAGGTGTTTTTGTCTTGTTGAAGATGTCAACACACATTTTTGCGTAATTTTTTAACATCCCATGTATCTGTCTTTCAAAGTGAATTTAGGTTAGCCTTGAGCATAAACTTTTAAGTTATTGATTTTCTGGTTAAACTATACACTTGTTATGTAATAAACTTCAAATCTGAGAAGATTATATGGCCAAAAGTACTTACAATCAATGCCAAACTACCACATTCTTGCATCAATACTCAGTTAGAATGACAAAGCAATAATTGTCAATCTTAACTCGCTTCTGTTTATAATATTTTCTTTTCTTTCACTTTTATGCCAAAAAAAAAGCAAAATAAACCACAATTTATATATTTTGTAAAGAGTGTTCAGTTACATAAATACCATAATGAAAGTTCTTAATCTTCTTTTTAAATTGTTTTATATGTTTTGTTGTTCTACTTAAAATTCTTATAAATGCCATCAAGACCCATTTTGCCCTAATTAAATGACAATCTAAACTAAAAGTTTAAGCAGAATGTCTTATGTATCAAAAATATTTCCTTGAACAAGAAAATTTCTTTACCCAAGATGAGGCATGACTGAGTTTAAGTATGTTCTTCATTCACTCTATTCCGTTACCAACCACCCCCTCGTTTCCAAATTTTTGTTTTCCTAAGAAGTGACAACATTAAGCTGTTGCACATTCAGTGTTACCATTTGAGTGCTTTTTTTTAGCTCACATGATCGAGGTACTTTTAGGAAAATTTCATCAAATACTAAGTCGCTATTCACATTATGTCTTTTTAGCCTGCCTTGTATTGACAATTTTCTTTTGAACCTCCTACGAAAAGTCACACACATTTACATTAAGCCTTTTTTATTCATGCCTTTTTGGCATTTATATGCACGTTTAATGCTGGGAATACGAAAAAGGCAAAGAGAAATGTCACAAATCCCCTCGAATTTTCATTTTGTGCCTTTTGTTCTACACCTCAAGATTCGCACCCCCTCTCACCTATAAACTAAAAAAAACCTGCCTGCACAGGCAAGCAGAAAAGGCACAGTGTAAATGGCGTCTAAAGAACACTATTATATAAGATTGTTTGTAATGGGAATATTGCATTAACGTTTGAGACATACTATAAAGTTTCGAGTTATATAGAACCTGTAGATAAATCGCTTGTACATTGGACCTTTAATTTTTAAATGTAAATAAGTTAATATACTTTTTAAATTCTATCTTATATTATACTATCTGTTTCCTTTTATGTTTTGCATTTCTTTAAAATCAGCTATATAATTTCCAAAAGGCAGACATTTCCCCCTGTTCCCGTCATGCTCCTAGTTTTAAAAAGATGGGGAACCTACATTTTAAATTTCGCAACAATCGGTTGCATGGTTTCGGAAGGCAAATATTGCCTGTGATCTTTCTCTAAAAAATTAGAATTGATCAAAATTGGTTTCGTCGTTTTTCCCATGAAGCGTAGCAAACAAACAGAGCTACTTTTTTATTCGGTCAGGAGACGAAAGGGCCGGTAGATAGACTGCAGCGCAAGCAGATGGACTAGAGAAAAACAGTATGCTTACGTGAATAGGGTTTTTTTCTTTTGCGCATAGAACCCTAAAAGCTCTTGCCTTAATAGATCTCTACTAAGGAGATAATCACTCTTATTACAGTCGTCGACATCGACGTCACTTCAACACAATACCAAAAATTTGGAGCTGGTGTACCCATTTTTGAAGACAACTGATTACTTTGACAGGTTTATGCTATTTTCTAGACCTAAGCGGACGGAAATAAATTGTCAGTAGCACAAAATTTTTCTCGAGAGCAAAAAAAACAAGCTCCAATTTTTGGGTATTGTAATAAAGTGACCTCGATGTCGACAACTGGAATAAGGGTGCCCCACAAACCTTATAATAGGGTTTAGAGAGCAATAAATACCCCGTGTTCTTTAAAAGGCTTCGTTATACATTTTGCTGAAAGAATTTTAAAAATTGAATCGTTGGTTCCGAAAAACAATCACCGGCTAGTGAAATGTACCACCACTTTCGATACAAAATTACTATTTTATTATTTTATGTGATACATAAGTAATTATTCCTGATTAACATAATTATATAATACCAGTTTTTTTTCGTATTGCCTTAGGATTTTTCTTATTATACTACATTTTAAATCAATCTTATGTGAAGGCGAACAAAAAAAAAAAAAACATCTATTAAAATCGGTCAAGACGTTTTTGAATGTTAACGAGACTAACCAACGGCGATTTATATGCAGATTTGAAGAATATTGGCCTTGAAATTTTACAAAAATTATATTAGTAAATGACAACCCTTCCTCTTCCTTCTTTTTCCATTTTTGCGCATATAAAAATGTTGTAATACTGACCATTGCTCTAGCGTTCTGAAAACAGGGACAAAAAGTGGTATAGGCTGGTTTAAAATTATATAAAACGGCAATTTAAAAAAGGAGATTAAAATGGGCATAAAATGTGGCAAAAT
The DNA here is from genome assembly GCA_949987645.1 of Tachina grossa. Classification (NCBI taxonomy): domain Eukaryota; kingdom Metazoa; phylum Arthropoda; class Insecta; order Diptera; family Tachinidae; genus Tachina; species Tachina grossa. The sequence continues at coordinate 223,935,182 of OX465274.1, forward strand.
ATCAAATTGATAATTTAGTACAACAACGGTAGCACTGTTTTACTGTTTTTTTTTTCTTTCTTCATTAAGTACCAGCTAATATTGCTGCGTTTTGGGGATTTAAAAAAATTTTGTAGCATATCTAAAGGCGTATTAGTAAAGCCTTTGTTGTCTCAACAAGACTTTGGCAAAAGTGCCAATAGCAGCAGCACTAGCAGCAGCATTTGGTTTTGTTTATTATCATGATGTGTTAATGATCTCGGTCGGGGGTATTATATCGATATTTCTTTTCCTTTTCTTTTGTGTTAAACAAAATAAATGTGAAAACAAAGTTCTTGTGGCAAGAAAAAAAAAATGTCAAAGACAAATAGCGCAAAATTAACAAAAAAGCATTAATAATCATGTTCTTTTTTACTATTGATATATTAAGAGGAAGTTTAATGATTGCTGGTAGTAAAGCTAATAACTGAACTAAACGGACATGTATTAAGTTTTATTAGGTTTTATTGAAAACGTGGACAAAATATGAAATAAATGGAATTTTTTTTAAAGAAAATTTTTTACTTTTTTAAATGTACTCTTGCTTGTTAATAGAGAAATTCCTTAAGGAACTAAGAAACTTTGGAACATAAGTGCTAAAAGAGAAGTAAGAGCTGTTGTGTATAGTTAACAAACTTTTGTTTAAAACTTTTTAAGAGTTATTAAAATAATTTGAAGGATTAGAAAACTTTTTCGTAAGAAGTGCAAGACATTCGCGCACATGAAGAGTTCTTCACAGAAAAAAAAAATATTAAATTGCAGGTAACAACCATAACTAAGTTTCAGTTTAAAAAACAAGCGCTTGTCTGCAGAAACAAGCAGAGTCTCCGCCCGGAATCAAACCTGCGACCACTTGTTTATAAAACTAATACAAAATTACTTATTGAATTAAATTGACAACAATTTTTGTCGATCTTTCGCCTTGAGATTAAAATGTAATGCTGATTAATCACATATTTAATACTTAGCCATAATTCAACCAGCAGACTGGTAGCAGCTTGTATGAAATTTTTTTTATTCTTAATATAGGTATGCTCTGTCTTAAATATGAGGTTTGCTGTCATAAATGCTTTTACTTTTTAAGCTCGATACGACGGTGTCTTCTGGTGCCTAGTAGGGCCTAAAGTACCCGATACACAGTGGGGGATTTTGTTTAAAAAATGTAAATAATTCTGATTGTTATGAAATACAGCATTTGAGCAGGTGTCTGGAATCTGGCCTATATAGTGGGCAACTTTGGGTTAATGAATGATGGTTTTGATCTGATAAAAAAGATTTTTTGCAAGCGGATTTTTTTCTATCCAAGAGCGTAAAAAAGTGTGCTAAATTTATAATGAGTTTTGGCTTACAGTTTAAGACATATTCGAGCCTTGGACCACTGTTCTGCTGATGGAGAAGTAATATTTTGCTCGATTTATAAAAGGAAACTTATTATGAATTAAAAACAAAATTTGTAACATTAAAAAAATTTTGTATCCAAAGTAAAATTAAGTCAAAAGTTTATACGCGATGTAGATTAAAATATTGAAAAATCGATTTTTCGCTTTTTTTTTTTTTTTTTTTTTTTTTTTTTTTTTTTGAAAAAACTGGGTTAATTATAATTTTTTTTTTTGTCAAAATAACAACCCCATATTTGTAATTATTCCACAGGTTATACTATGAATAATATCATAAATAAGTTTTTTATTAAAAATTTTTTTATAGAAGAAACCAGATCATTTCGAAATAGAGCTATTTTTTATATATTTTACGTATATCAAATTTAAGGTCTTTTTTCTCGTATTCCAAAGCTATAACCAAAAAAATTATTATTATCCCATTTTAAGACAAAATATGTTTTTTAAATATTTTCAAAAATATTATCTGCAACCGGCGAAAAATGATGAGAATATAGCAAAAATACTAAAAAATCCCATTTTTGGGATTTTCAGAATTTTTTTCGGAATTGCATATTTTTATTTTTCTTACTTTAATTAATTGCTTAATTTTCCACCTAGTAGACCATTTTCATCCGAAAATATTGATAAATGCGAATAAAATGCTCAAAACATCATATATTTGAAAACTATTCCACAGCTCGTGATCAATTTTTATTGTACTCGCAACAAAGCTTATAATGAATAAAATCTAAATTAAAGGGTGTTCTGTCAGTAGATGTAATTTTAACTATGTAATTTTGACAACTTGCTGTATCTTGGAAACCGTAAGAGGCAAACTATTGAAATATTCAAAAACGGTAAGACTAAAAATTTCAAAATTATAAAATCGCCAAAACGAAAAAAAGCGCCAAATTAAAAAAAAATCTAAAACAAATGAAAAAATTCCAAAAACGGGAAAAATGCCCATATTTATTTATTTATTATAGGGATTGCCATTCGGCTTTAACCGAAACGAAACCGCGGTTTTTAAGCCATAAAAACCGAAACCGAAACCGACAAAAAAACCGTCGGTTTTTAAGATTTACTTTAGCATTATTATTTTGTTTAAAAATGCAGCAAATATACTTTACATCGAAGACTTTTATACATTACTAAGCATTCTGTAACAATGAAAGACAAAAGAATTGTAAAATTTGAAGAAAATTATCAAAATTCGTTGGAGGAAGAATTTTAATCTGTTATCAAAAAATCTCTAGCAAATGTAAAGCAAAAAAGACGATAATTTTAACGTTCTTCGGCAAGAATTTTTACTTTATAAAAAAAACGAACAACAAGGCAATAACACAATAAAGTCCTAATCAACTGAAAGCGAAAGAGTGTTTTCTGTCGCTGGTAACTTCTGCACAAAAATAAGATTTCGTTTAAACTACTCTATATTGAACGCTTTAACGTTTCTGAAATTTTATTACTTGGATAATTAAATATAAATCTTTTATTCTTAAGCTTTTATTTAATACACATACTCACTACTAAATGTTCTTTTTCTAATATAAATATAATATAAAATTCGTAGTAGTATTTGAAATACGCCAGGCAGAATATTTTTCACGTGAATTTTTTCACTTTTCCCTTCGCTTTGTTCACTTTATTTTTGCAGGCGAACTGAATTATTACATCGAATAATTTCGATATTTTTCTTCGAATTATATATATCAAAAGTTATTATTACTTATTTTTAGGACAATAATTCCCTACAACACATTTTTTCATAGAGTATGAATCTCTTTCGTTCACAGACAGTAAATTTCATGGTGGTATACTTAATGAAAAAATAGCTAAATCAACAGATTTTTTTTTTTTTTTTTTGAGTTCAACTTTAAAGTTAAATAAGTTTCATTTATAACCTAAAATGTGTGTGATTTTGTTTTATTAAACTTAAATTTGTCCGATTTTCAATTACTTTTTAAGCTCTACAAAAATTCTTTCCTTTTTTATATTCACGTGGACTGATAATGGGGAAAAAATTTCACGGGATATTCAAGGTAGCATTTTTCTCTTCGAGGGGAATGAAAATTTAAAATGAAGAAAAATCCCATTTGTTTTTCACGATAGGGATGATTATTTTTAAATCATCATTTGTCTTTCCAGCATACATACATATTTATGTATATATTTATATTTTTAAGACCGAAACCGAACCGAAACCGACCGGTTTTGGTAGCTTAAAACCGGAAACCGCGGTTTTCTAATTTCCACGGTTTTTGGCAAACCCTAATTTATTATAATGCAAAAAAATTTTAAACAATTTTAATAAAGGATTTTACTAAATTTTTTGGTTAAAATAACAATCGTCAATGTTAATATTACAAATTTCTACTTTTTTTTCAATTAAATAAAGAAATGGCCTTCAAAACAGAACTAATGAGCTTTGACAGTTTGACAGCTTTAGCAATATGGCCGCTATAAACTGTTGGAGTTCTCTATTTATTTTATTGAAAAAAAAAACAAAAATAAATTTGTAGTATTAACGAAGACGATTGTTATTTTAACCAAAATGATTTGTCAAATCTTCATTGCATAGTTCGCTTTACATTTTCCATATTAAATATTAACTTAAAAGTTTCCAATAGAAATATTAAGTTTAAAAAAATTTTTCTTATATGAATATTAAAGTAAAAATATGTGTACATGTGTATGTAAATATGTACTGCTTTACAAATTTGTTTACTATTTTCCATCGCCTTCACAAATGTTGCAACTGTTGCATTTTAAAAGTCATTTACTTACTTACTTAGTGACAGTTAACACTTTGTGAATATTTTTCAATATCTTGCACAGTTTTTGTTTTCTTTTTAAAACACTTTAAGGCACACATAACAACAGCTAAGTAAGGAAATAAGGACTTAATGCATAATATCCACTGAAGAAGGAGGTTATTTACAAAACTTGATCTGGTATGTTAAAGTATTTGTGCTTACATTGGAATTTATGGCATCCTTACTACCAAATAACACTTGTCGTCTTGTCTAATTTACGTGTCAGGGAAAACAATAACATTTTCACACCACAGACACACATGCACACACATACACACGCATACACGCACACACTTAAATACTTACACAAGCATATAAAGACAGGATATTTATTCATCTAATACGTTAAGGATTTTTGACTCCTTAACTGAAGTTGTTTAAACGGCAGCCATATGAAGATACACACACATGTATATAATTATGTATGTATATGCATGCACATATTTTTAAGTATATCGCTGGCTTAATATGAAAATGGTGTATCTCAATTTTTATCGAAATCGCGTTTTTATCATTTTATTATTATTATTATTATTTTCTCATTTAAATGCTTTAGTTTTTATTCAGTTTCCTTGAACTCCTATAAAATATCGAATATGGGCATTTCCAGGGTGACGAACGTTACTGTTGTAATGGGTGTTTTTTACTGAGGTATAGAACTTTAAGTTGGCATCACTTTTTTAACTGGCGGCCATTTTGTCAGCTGTCAAGTGATTAATATTTAGTTTGGTTTGCCATTTTATCATAAACAGGTTGACAAAAGAACAACGCTTGCAAATCGTGCAAATTTATTTCGAAAATAATGGTTCAGTTCGCGAAGTTTACCGCAAGCTCCGTCCATTTTATGGTCGACATAATCATCCATCAGAGCAATTAATTCGGTTAACCATGGATCGTTTTCGCACTACGTTTACTCTATGTGATAATACGCATCCGCAGAGACGTCGAACAGTGCGCACCGAAGAAACAATTGCCGCTGTAGAGCAAAGTGTTGAAGAGGACCCGAATGAATCGATTCGCCACCGTGCACAGCAATTGGAGCTTTGTCCATCAACTTTATGGAAGATTTTGCGCAAAGATCTTGGCTTGCGACCTTACAAGATCCAGCTTGTGCAAGAATTAAAGCCGCGAGACCATGCAATGCGTCGTGATTTTGGTGTATGGGCCGAAAATGAGATTGATCTCGATGCTGATTTTCATCGCAAAATTTTGTTCAGTGATGAGGCTCATTTTTGGTTGAATGGCTACGTCAACAAGCAAAATTGCCGCATTTGGAGTGAAGAGAATCCACATGAGACCCTTGAGACGCCATTACATCCATAAAAACTGACTGTTTGGTGTGCTCTATGGGCTGGTGGAGTCATTGGGCCATACTTCTTCCGAAATAATGCTGGAGAGCCAGTTACCGTTAATGGAGACCGGTATAGAGCCATGATAACCGACTATTTTGTTCCCGAATTGGATGGCATGAATGTGGATGAGTTGTGGTTCCAACAAGACGGCGCTACATGCCACACAGCGCACGTCACAATCGATTTATTGAAGGAAAAATTCGATGAGCGCATAATTTCGCGGAATGGACCTGTCAATTGGCCACCAAGATCGTGTGATTTGACACCATTGGATTATTTTCTTTGGGGATATGTGAAGTCGCTCGTCTACGCCAACAAACCAGAAACGTTAGGGGACTTGGAAGCCAACATTCGTGGCGTTATTGCCAAAATACGGCCCCATATGCTCGAAAAAGTGGTTGAAAATTGGACCTGTAGAATTGGCTTTATTCGAGCCAGCCGCGGCGGCCACATGCCCGAAATCATATTTAAACATTAATGGCATAAAATTATCCTTCCAATAATTGATGGACATTAAAACGATTTTCTTGTGTTTTATTTCAATTCAAAGTTCTATAACTCTAAAAAAACACCCGTTACATCTTAAATGGGGAAGAAAACCTAAAGCAAAAATTTAATTTTGTTAATTTTGTAATTTTTGAACAGCATTGGACTGACTGGTTTTATACTGAGTGGTAAATCTGTATTTTTGCATAAATAGGTTTCTGAGATATTAGAAAACAAAAAGTGATACGAACGTTACCAAAAAAGGAAGTGGTGTTGATTCGCATCTATGAAAATGCAAAACTCTGCGAAATGAATCACGCTTTTTCTAAATCACAAAACTTAAATTGATCTGTACAAATATCGCTTTGGGTTAGTGCTTTTTGCATTGAAATTATTTTATAAATGTCTTGTATACAAGCAATAGTTGATACGTAATGTTACATTCGCTACATGACATATTTTTCCATAATTATGTATTTGAGTAATATATAAAAAATTTTATGTAATTATTTATTTAATACAAATAACAATGCTGTTCAGGATATTATTTATCTATTGTCTTACAAAATGCAAAAGGGCCTATCACCATTTTTAAACAATTTTTAGCAAGTGATACATATTAAATTTAATTGAACTAGAGTGAATTTTAATCAGGAATAATTTCTTAATTGGGAGTAAGTTCAGTATTTTCAATTCTTATTGAATGAAATATTTTTATTAATTAATGTGAGTTTCTAAAGAGAAGAAAAATTAAAATGAAATTCGTCTATGCTCTGGCATCCACATCGTTTTTACATGTTTTCTCGTGAGTTCGGATGTCAAAACACATGTTACACCTGTTAAAGTTGAATTTAGAAAATACGACTAGTATGTGTTCTAGAAGAAAACAATTTGGAAATGGACGATTTGAAATTTTTAGAGTTTTTCGTTTTCACTTTTGAGCAAAAAAAAAAAAAAAAACTCGTATTCTTTTCACTTGTAAACAGTCTTGTGAAAAAACGCAACAAGAAAATCAAAAAATTTGAAGTCGTCCGTTTCCAAATTGTTTTCTTCTAAATTTGGATGCTAGATATATATAAGATATATGCATGGAAACAATGGAAGAAGCCTTTCAAGCTGCTATAGCGCATTCTACACCTAAGGTGCCCATTGGATGTAGGGGCCTGTTAAAACTTCTATTACGTATAATAAATTTTATTGGACAGAAAAAACGACTAAGACGAGCAATTCATAGGTGCCAGGACGCAGGCAGACGCAACATTTTAAAGGCGGACTTGTGGAACTTAGACAGAATTATACAAGGTGCCATAGCCAACTTTGAACGCGAGTATTGGACAGATTTTTTGCAAAATATCACACTAAATAATCGGACTTTTAGGCATATAAAGATGGCAGCGGGCCTACACTCAAAAAAAAAAGACATATACTATTATTAAGGAAAAAATTTTTCTAAATTAAAGTAAAAAAAATTTCTAGGTTTAAGTAATTTTTTCTAAGTTTAAGTAAATTTTTACAAAAATCTAGTAAAAATTACTTAATATGAGTAAAAAATAAAAAGTTCATATTCTCAAAAGTAGTTCATAAAAACACACACAAAAATTCTCACATTCAAGGTCAAGTTTACTGGTTTAAAAGAAATATTTACCAAAAATTGGAAAATTGTTTAAAAGTTTAGGGAAATTGTATCCTAAAAACTAGTCAATCTCGTTATAAATCAAAAAATAAATTTTAGGAAATGACTTACTCCTAATTAGTTCATCAAATTTAACTAACTTGAAAGATATAAAAAGTTATTCTAAATTTTAGAAATATATTTACCAGTTTTAAGTATTTTTTCTTTAAATTATAGAATATATTTTTTATTTGCATTAAGCAAAAAATTCAAGTACATTTTTCATATATCCGACGAATATTTGAACTTGAAATAAATTTTTTTGAAAATAAAATCAAATTTTAAAACACAAAAATTTCAATGATTATTCAGGCTGCCTGTAAGGCAATTGGTTAGAGTGCTTGCCTATCAGTCAGAAGGTTGTTGGTTCAATACTTGCCTACTCTCAAGGAATTAATACGTATGTATGGTGAATTAGTTAAGAATATAATATGAAGATATAATAAAAAACATACCATGTGGTATAGAATTTAATTAAAAACAAAAAAGTACCAGAATTAGAGACAAAAAAAAAACTTTGAAAAATTTACTAAATTTGAGATCAAAGATGAAATTTTTTTGCAAAGCTCCGAATTTTATGGGAAAATTTTACTCAAATATAAAAATAGAAAAATTTTACTCAAATATAAAAATATAATTACTATAAGCTAGTTCATTCATGAACTAGAAATTTAGTAAATATTTTACTGGTTTCAAGTAAAAACTGCTTTGGCGCCATACGACAACTTTTTATTACTCAAATTTAGAAAATTTTCCAAAGTTTTAGTTAGTTTTTTTTTAGTGTACACTTGCGTCCATCAATTCACAGTTTAGTTGATGATAGTGGTACAACAATTACTGATAATCCTGGTATGGCGAATCTCTTATCTCACAGCTTATTCCAGATGAATCAGTCTGGAGTAAACGATCGTATGGATTCATTTGGTATGAGGGTACGGGATGTAGTATCGTCTTTAGACAGAACAACACCTTTGACGACTTTTGGAAGGACCTTAACGGCTGACGGAAGAATTATTGACTTAAGTACACATACTGACAGATTTGGTTTTATCGATTGGCAATGCTTTGAAACGCAGGTCAAACAAGAGATCCTCAGGAGTGGATGGTATATCTGATTTTGTATTAAGGAAGACAGATATTGTATTTCACCATTGTCTAAATATTGGATATTTTCCTAGGGCATGGCGTGTAGCCCTTGTGGTTCCCATATTGAAACCGAAAGCGAATTCGAGTGATAGTGGAAGTTATAGACCGATTTCTTTGCTATCGGCCTTTGGAAAGCTATTGGAATACTTTCTCCTGGCAGCAATTAATGGCGTGATAATTGACAGAGACATTTTAAAAGATTTTCAATTTGGTTTTAGAAGCGGACCTTTGACAACACATGCACTGATGGTACTCACTGACTATGTTGCCAGGAATCCGAACAGGAGATGCCCGAGCATGGCGGTGGGTTTGGATTTTGCCAAAGCTTTTGACACTTTTTGGCATGATGGGCTTATATGTAAGATGATAGACTTAGGATTTGGTACGGGCGTCTGCCGTATGATTTATAGCTTTTTAAAGGACCGTTCGTATAGAGTTCGTGTTGGGGACGCTGTTTCTCAGGAAGGAAGGATTTTCGCGGGAGTGTCACAGGGCTCATTGCTTGGACCTGTTTTATACAATATCTTTATATCAGATATACCACAACCTCCTGAAGGGGATCTCTTGTTGCTGTACGCTGACGATATTCTTATTGCTTCTACGGGAACCAGGGCAAGGACTATAAACCAACGAATGAATCAATACTTAACTGTATTGACAGACTACTTTTCAAAGTGGGGCCTTAAATTGAACATACGAGAATGTGTAGCCATCATGTTCAAAGGTAGGCGTAAGTATATCTACCCAAATTGTAGGTCATACATACCATGTTTAAAGATCGTACCGGACGTGATTGGGATATCGGACAGAATGAAATACCTTGGCGTCACCTTCCATGAAAACTTTGAATTTTATCGCCATATTGATGAAATTCTTGAAAAGACCAAGAGAATATACCCGTCATATCAGAGTGTTTTAAAGCGTAGAGGCGGTCTCGTCTCTCGTCTCTTATGCCGTTCCAACTTGGTTTGGAATCTCTTCATCCCAGATGGAGAGGATTAGGAGATGGGAGCGAATGATTCTGGTAGCATGTCTTGGGCTTAAATCATACATCGGACAGAATGGTCAGTTTCGTAGGCCATCGTGTAGGTCCATATACAGATCGGTTGATTTTAGGCAAGTGGATGTTTTTTTGATCGAAGGGTCTTTAAGGTTTCTGGAAGGTGCACGTTCTCTGGAGAATCCTTTAGTAAGAAGATGTTTTGATGGCTCTAGAGATTTGCAGACCGTTCAAATGTCCAGATATTTTCTTCCTATGGATTTGTTGACCCTTGAGGGTGCTGGTGCTTTGTATGAGGGTGAAGATCTCTTGTTCTACCATAGGAGGATAAAGTCGTTAAATATAAATGACACGGTGTATAACACCAGTCAATGAACTTTTTAATTCCCTTGTTTGTTTGTCTGTTTGTTTTATTTTCTCTTTTCATTTTTTGTTTTTGCATGAAATTAGTCATAAATTTATTAATCTAAGTATTAATTTAAATGCCTCCCCTTTTTTCCTTTTTTGGGGAATTATATAAAAATTTAAATTCCTACAACAATGTATATATATATATATATATATATATATATATATATATACATATACATATATACATATATATATATATACATATATACATATATATATATATATATATATACATTGTTGTAGGAATTTAAATTTTTATATAATTCCCCAAAAAAGGAAAAAAAGGGGAGGCATTTAAATTAATACTTAAATTAATAAATTAATGACTAATTTCATGCAAAAACAAAAAATGAAAAGAGAAAATAAAACAAACAGACAAACAAACAAGGGAATTAAAAAGTTCATTGAATGGTGTTATACACCGTGTCATTTATATTTATTTTATATATATATATTTATATATATATTATATATATTATATTATATATATTTTATTTATATTTTATATTTATATTATTATATATTTATTTTATATATATATATATATATATATATATATATATATATAATGTATATATATATAATGTAATTTTTTTCATAATTTGATAGTGTTTGGTAAATGTTTTAGCATGTAAAGAAATTTTTGTATAAAAGTTTTTTTAAATTTAATTTTTAGAATTAAATGATTTTTTGTAATGTTTTGGAAAATAATAAATACAATACAATACAATACATACTATGGGTTTGTATTTTCCAAATTTCAACTTAAACAGGTGTAATGTACAAGCATAATTTATTTTTCTGCTGAGATGGTATAGAAATATGAACGAGGTGCTAATGAAGATGAGGTAGTATACTATTTACAGGTATTATAAATGACGAGGTGGGAGACATCCGAACTCACAAGAAAACATGTAAAAACGATGTGAAAGCCAGAACTTTGACGATTATCTGACCTTTATTTTTCTTTTTGTCCCGATATCTTTTTGTCTCACACGATTTTTTTTTCTCTTTTAGCAAATTGTTGTCATCTTTGGTCAACTTTAACACCCTTTTCTAATGTTTCCGCATTCTTTCTTTTGTTTTTTGATCTATACTCTTATATCTTTAATATGTCCCTTTTAAATTGTTTCTATGACGCTTTTCATTTTCTTTTTTCTTTTCCGCCAGCTTTTTATACCTCTGCATAAAAAGATACGTTAACCCATAACAATATTTTTTTGAAAATAAAGCATTATTTGCGATTATGAACTATACCATCTTTTAATACTAAATAAAAAAATACTTATAAATTTTAGTTACAATGACGAACGCTACAAACTTTGTCTACCCCAAAAGGCCTTTATTTTGAAAATTTTTGAAAAGTGCAAAATATTTTTAAATTCTGTTCCTCAAACTTGTTTAAAATCCAACTTTTAAGACACCTGATCCTGACGAGTCAAATATAACTATAATATTTAATCCTTTTGGGAAACGAACGTTACATTGAAGGGTAGCGAAAAACAAATGGAAGAGATTAATGTTAAAGGATATTTATTTACTATCCCTTCATTTGTTGCTATTAGTTGTAGTTTTAAGAACATATTTATGGAAAAAGCACAACCACTACATACTCATTAATCTTTTCAACATTAAGGAGGAAATATGATTAAATATTACTAAGATTTAGAAAAATAGAAATTAATTTTTGGCAGCCTAGTTTTTCTTTACTACAACTGAGATTGAAGTTATGCCTTTCTTATAATAAAGGTATGGTCTCACTTGTCAAACATTTGCCCAAAAAAGCGTAACCAACAAACACTAATGAAAAAAGTTTTGATCTAGACACTTGTTTATCAAATTAAAAATTTTCGAACACAATTAATAGTCAATGTCATCGAATCCAACATTATTGGTTACTTTTTAACTTGATAAACTTTTGTCTGAATTGAAAGATTTTTCATTAGCATTTAGTGGTTACGCTTTTTTGGGCAAATGTTTGACAAGTGTGACCATAGCTTAAGCCATTCATGTGTAAGTACTTCTTTGTTATTATCAACTGAAACTTTCTTACATGCATATCGCACTCAATCAACAAGAGGGTATTAAATCAAAATTTCTTAATTTTCACTTTTTGCAAGAAATAAACTAACAACATCTATATCTATCTACTGTAAAAATTTCAAAGTATTTTGACCACTCTGTTGTTGATAAAATTTGTTTTACTTTATAATTTTAATTAGAAATGTGACTGTTTTTATGATAAAATTGCTCAATTTTTTTTTTTTTTTTTTTATTTGAGACTCTTTTCAAAATATAGATATTTCTTCCCATTAATTGCAAGCTTTTCAAATAAAAACAATTTTCAATTGGAATTTGTTTACCATGATGTATTTGGATTTTCGAATTCCCCTAAAAATCCAACCACAAACAGTTTTTCGTCTCTACGAAAATTTTAAAATTTTGAGTTAATACCCTCTTGTTGATCAAGTGCGATATGTAAGTCGGAAAAGCTACACACACACACGTACATATTTTCCAAGAAACTCGTATTTAAATACTTATGCACGTTTGTATGAAGCAAATGCTTTTGCATGTTTCTTTGTTTAAATTATAAATCGTTTTATTGTCTCTTAAAATATGCAGATATTTCAATAGCAAAGTATTCGCTTGACATTGTATTTTAATATTATGTTATTTCTCTTTCCGCAGACTGTCAATTGATTCACAATGTTTTCAATATATATTAACATTTTATTCTATAAAATAGCATTAACTTTTGTTTTATTACTTTCATGTCCTTTTGTCTTGACGTTTATTAACGTGAGGGAGTGCAGGACAAAGAGGTTATAGTGAAAGGATATGGCCAGGCATCGGTGACAATGTGAAGATGTTCATGTTACGTTTGTGTGATATAAATAGTATTATAAGAATATTAAACTGGCTCTTTAAATATAAATAGATATGTAGAAGGATAGAAGCAGATTCATGGATCTAGTGGTAATCGTGCATGATCGTGCATGATAATTATTATTAATTATAGTTAATAGTACAAAAAGGTTTGTATGAAGGAGCAGTTATTTCCAAATTTCTTTTAAATAAATCAAAAATTCAGCAGAAATAAAAAAATATATAAAGTGCTGCATGACGCTTCATGAGTAAACTAATATTTTTCTAAGAATTTTTAAAAGAGTTTTGGTACGAATATTAAACCTTAGCCCAATTCACAATCTTGTGCAAATGGTCTTGCATCGTAGCATGTGCAAAATGGCATGGTATATTGATACTCACCACTAAGAATTGTTAAGTGGTGAGTATCAATATACTATACCGTTTTGCCCATGCTAAGATGCAAGACCATTTGCACAAGATTGTGAATTGGGCTATTATTCTAGCAATACAACTCGAATGAATGATCAATCTAAAACATACATATTTGTGAATACGAAAAGACGCACAATCATGACGTCAGCCGAAAAACGCCACATGCGGCCAACTCTGTAATAGATGCAAAGAGTGGGCTAAATTTGAGACTAGGAAGTAAATTGGCTGTCAAGTGATGACATATCAAGAATTGAGCTGTCATCCTTTCACATTTATTTAGTAAAAAGTTGGGAAATTTTGACCATGGAACTTGATGCTGTTAAACAAAGAATTTTAATTGTGAAATTTGAGAATTTATGTGAACAAACCAGAAACAACTAATGCTCTGAAGATGAAAGTCGGCGCTGTATTGATGACATAAAGTGAAGCTATGTTGCAAAATGTGGTTCAAATGTGAAAATAGTGCACGTTTGTTTTTAAATCAATTTATTTCCTTACCTTAAATTTGCCCATCCTTTACTTCTATTTTATATACCGACGAACAACGAACAAATCGCGTATGCTTACGTAAAAGAAAAAACAGTTCTGAATAAAATAAGCCTGATATTTATTATTTAAATGAATTTCAAAAAACTTTGAAATCTCATAATTAATTTTTTCTTCTTCCCCCAAACTGTGAACTACTTTAGCAATTATAACAGCTGTTATATTTTGTCGTTGTTGTGCTTAAATTTAAACAGCTAAATTTTTCCTCCACGAAGTTGATGTTTTAAGCGAAATTCGCCATCGTTCCAATTGTGTTCGCAGCATCGATACCAATTTGGTGCCTTTCGCACTAGAATTAATACTTTTTAAGTCGTAACCGTGATACAATTCGAGTAATTTCGAATAAACTCTCTATTTCAAAAAACCATTTTGTTGCAAGCTTTCGTTGAGAAGCTTCAATGTTTTGAGAATTTAGGTCTGGGTAAATTTTTTAATTTTTTAAATGTTATTTTATATCCCTAAAAACAAATTCATCTTTATTTTTGGTCACGATGATCTGCAATTTATTCCTTAATGCACTGCATAAAGCAGCAGATTCTCCATCGTGTTATTGTTTCATTATTTTGGCTTAATATTTGTTATTTTTTAACACTGACATATCGCTCCATAACCGCCAAAATATCTTAACCGACATAATTTTCGAACTTCAATTTTTGAAAAAAAAATTGATTATTTGCGATTGTAAATAGTAGATTTTTGTCAAAAAAAAAAAAAAAAAAAAAAAACAAAGTCCAAAAAATGTGTCGCTCAAGCTATTTTAGCGGTTATGGCTCATATGTAAGCGAAGGGCCACACACTTTTTTAAATGAAAGGTATTGCTTTCTCTCTTAAAAATGTGTCAAACAAATTTGACCTTAATATCGTGTACGAAACTTGAAGAGTGGCTTGTAATGACAAAATGTGACGGATAGAAAATGGAGTGTGCCATAACCACAGAGAAAAAATGTTTTCTCCTATTAAAATCTTTAATTTAAAAAATAAAATAATCTATGAAAAATTTAATTAAGTTAATTAAACTTTTGTTTGAAAATTTAATTGATTAAAAGTTTTATTAAAAAAAAAAATCCTTACCTTACTTTAAAAGCGCAATTCTAAGCATTGACAAATTTACTACGAAAAAAATATATATTACCAATATAATAACAAAATAAAAAAAATTAATTATTTAAATTTAAAAATTGAAATAACTAATAGTCCTGTTTATAAAAATTATTGAGGCTTTATAAAGGGGTTTTAAAACGGATTACCATATAAAATTTTGCTTACTAAGCCTTTATAAAGCCTTAATAATTTTTATAAATGAGGCTGTAAAAGTGTAATTGACACAATTAAATTTTTGACATTTTTTTTCAATTAAAGATGTTGATTGGAGAAATATTTCTATCTTTGCATTTAAATTAAATATCAGCCCAATTCACAATCGTGTGCAAATGGTCTTGCATCGTTGCATCTGCAAAATTGTATAGTACAGGGAGGGCCAAAAGAAACCAAGGGGTGTAAAAGTTTAATAACTTTTTTGTTTATTAATTTTTTTTTTATTTTTTCTTTCAGATTATATAGACAACACTTGGAGAATTTATAATGAAGAGGTTCACAACTGAACAGAGAACCAGAACAATAGAATTTTATTATTTAAACCAGAGATCAATTATTTTAAGCTCATTTTCATTTGAATGGCTTTGTTAATAAGCAGAACTCTAGGTTCTGGGGTTCTCAAAATCCAAGAGCCATTCATCAACGCCAATTGCACCCCATCAGGTGTACAGTATGGTGTGGTATCACATCTGAAAATGTCATTGGGCCCTACTTCTTCGAGAATGAAGATGGAAGTGCTGTAACCGTAAATGGAGAGCGGTATCGGTTTATGATAGAAAATTTTTTACGTCCTGCTCTTGAAAACAGACCTGGTATGTGGTTTCAGCAGGACGGAGCCACTGCCCATACTGCCCAAGACACAATGGCACTTTTAAGTCAAATTTTTGGAGAGCGAATAATTTCTCGAAATTCGGAAATTATTTGGCCAGCGCGATCGCCAGATTTGACAGCACCCGACTATTTTCTTTGGGGTTTTTTGAAGGAGCGAGTGTATGTGAACAAGCCAGAGACAATCCTTGAACTCAAGGCAAACATTGTTGCAGAAATTCGAACGCTACAGCCACAAGTTTTGAAAAATGCTCTAAAAAGAGCCCATCAGTGCGAAGCTGAAAACGGTGCTCATTTAAGAGACATCATTTTTCATACTTAGTGTAAAAAAATTTCCATTTTGTATATTATATAATCTGAAAGAAAAAATAAAAAAAAGTTAATAAACAAAAAATTTATTAAACTTTTACACCCCTTGGTTTCTTTTGGCCCACCCTGTATATCGAAACTCACCACTTAACAATTCTTAGTGGTGAGTATAAATATAATATACCATTTTACACATGCACCGATGCAAGACCATTTTCACGAGATTGTGAATTGGGCTATAGATTTTCAGCTGGTTTCCTAGGAAATATTGCATTGTGTAAAGGGGCGAGCACTGCTGCTACTACAAGTTTTGTGTTCTGTGCTGACTTTAGGAACTTTGTGATTGTCATTTCATTACGCTAAGAATTCAATCTAAGTTTCATTTGAATAAAAGAAATTGGCATTAATAAATATGTAATTAGATTTCCCTAATCAAATCAAATTCTACTAATACTACAATTATTTAATAGTCATTTTAACGAAATCAACCAATAGATCATTGCTAGAGCAATAATTGAGTTTTTTTTTCACACGTTCAACTAATTGTACATTTAAAGTCTCTTAAACTAAGAATTATATTTTTGCTGAGCTTTAAAGTTAGTCATGCAACAAGTTGCAAATCATATACAAGCTGTAAAAAAAATATACGAAGGATGACAGCAAAAAAAAAAAAAAAAAAAACATACACCCAAACTGAAAAAAAGATAAATAAAGATAATATGGTGCGTCGTAAATATCACAATCACTGTCACTATAAAAACTTTTTGTGGGCAGAGGGAAAAGATAGAAAATGAAACTATAGGAAAACCTTTAGAGCGTATACTTCAATTTTCAGTTTCATATGTTTCGCTAACAGTTACATATCCCAGCAAACATTTATTTCTTAGTTAAAGCGTAACTGGCACTAATATAGCTTATAGGGTATAAATGTAGAAAAGCCACTCTTAGAATAATCGTAATTAAAGAGTAAATAAAATTTTATAACTCAAAGACTAAAATAAGGAAATCAATGTAAAGCATCAAACAACAAAAGGATTGATTAATTTCAATGCATGTCCTCATTGGTATGAGAATAAACAATCATCTTTTAAAGGAAAAAAAAAATACTCAAATCATTTTTAGATTAAAAAGTCATTGAATATATAATAAGTAATAAAATCTAGCAACGCTGGTCGTGTATTACTGAGCAATTTTTTACTATTAAAATTTTAATCTAAAACTAATCTCAAGTTAAAGCATGAAATTAACGAAGAACAAAATGTAAGAAAAATGAAACTAACGACCCAGTTCATTTAATCGTCAATCTGAATGATTCAACAAAATGAACTATTTCACCTAACTATGTGAGAAGACAATAAGTAATTCACATAAGTAAGAAAGACTACAGATTTTATTATTTTTTTTTACTATTTATGAGACTTGGCTTTTGTCCTCCATATAAATTTCATTTGGGTCAGGTATTTTAAACAAAAATATTCCAAAAAAGCAAGAGTGCTACATTGGGCTGTGGCAAAATTTATATACCCTTCAAAGACACACGTATTGCGCTATAGCGCAATTTATAAATAGTGACCTATAGGTATTTTTTGACTACAAAATTTAATGCAAAAATTGTGTTTTCAATATTACCAATAGTTCAATATTTTATTCTACAGTAGGTATTTCAGAATTTGTTTACATTATTAATATTTTTTTTAAATGAATGAGGAGAGATCACTTTAATAGAGATCAGCATCTTCTAATTGCAATTTATTCACCCACATCTAATGCAACTGGAACATGCTTAATTAAGTTAAGCCTTTACCATATTTACTCTTGAGTAAATATCTTCCTAAAAACAAACTAATACCTGATTTACATTAAGCATTTTTTCATGAAATTTAATGAATTTTGTTGCACGCAACTAATTGCAGCGCTATAAAAGATATTTTTATATAAAAAAAGGGCGTATAATGAATCTTTGATGCATACTTTACAACTTTTTTGATATAATTTGCTCCTCCAGTACTCCTATTGACAAATAAAAAATTTTCATGCAACTAGTTTCATGAAAAAAATGCTTAATGTAAATTAGGTATAAGTTTAATTAAAAGGAAAAAAAATATTTAAATTTTCCAATCCTGATTTTTGGTAATTAGTGGTTTCTTTCCAAAATATAAAATATGTTTAGTTAAGAAAGAAAAAAATAATAACTAAATAACTTTAATGTATCAAAAAAAAAAAATATAAATTTTCCAGCTCTGGAGTTGGGCTTCGTATTTTTCCTGTTTTTCATACAAAATTATTTGTTTCTAAAATATTAAATATATATGTTTAATTTATAAAGAAAAAGAAAAAAATTAAATTGATCCAGTTACTTTTATATACAAATAAAAGTGTAAACTTTCCAACCCTGAATCATGCTTTCAGATTTTTCTAATTACTTATACCAATTTATTTTTACTTCTTTCAAGAGGAAAAGAAACAATTAGTTTTAGTTGGTTACTTTTATATACCAAAATAAAAAAAGCACTACAGCCCTGGAATCACCTAATTTTAATTATTTTTTATTTTGAATACCAATCTAATTCTTACTGATATATAAAACAGGCTTATTTAACAAACAAAAATATAGTTTTAGCTATTTACTTTTATGTCCCAAATTAAGTTTAAATTTTATAGCTCTGAAACCGAATTTTTGATTTGGCTGATTTTCAGTAACAATTTATTTTGGACCACTTCTGACACACCAGTCCTAGACCGAAATCTGTTGCTTTTCTGAGAGTTTATGAAAAACGATTTTACGTACAGGCAGACGCACGGCAAACAGTTAGACAGACGGACATCGCTTATTCATCATCATTATATATAAGGACCCAGAATTTAATTTAAGTGGAGAAACTTTAAACTATCAAGCATCTTAAAAATTCCGTTCCAACTCGATTTAATTTCTGCATTAATTTTGTGTTTTAGCTTTAATTAGTTTTCATCAATAATAAGTAAGAGTGCTATATTCGCCTGTGCCGAATCTTATATACCCTTGACCAAAGTGCTTTTATGTAGTATAAAGATACATACATAAGCACGTAGTTACTTTTATGTACAAGGAAAAAAATAATAATTTTCAAACCCTAGAATCATAATTTTAGATTTTTCTGATTACTTATACCAATCTAATAGTTCTTAAAAATATATAGCACGTGTGTTAGGTGAAAAAAAAAGGAAATTAAAACAAAAAATGTTTTATTTAGTTACTTTAATGCAAAGAAAAAAAATCATAGTTTCCAGCTCTGGAGCTGTGGTTTTTATTTTTATAATTTTCTATACCAAACTTTTCTTTCGAAAACGTAAAATATATATAATTTATAAAGGAAAAGAAAAAAATTAATTAGACTTAGTTACTTTTATATATCAAAAAAGTGTAAGTGTCCCAACCCTGAAATCATCCTTTTTGATTTTTCTGATTTCTTACACCAATCTTTTTCTTTTAAGAATTTAAGAAATGTCTAATTTATTTAAAAAAAAAGGAAACATTTGTTTAAGTAACTTACTTTTGTACAAAAAAAGTTAAAGTTTTCCAACCCTGGTAACGTGTTTTAAACTTTTTTAAATTGAAATACCAATTTTATTCATACTGAAGTATAAAATAAGTTCATTTAATAAAAAAATATAATCAAAATTAATTTTTTTTTAATATATCACAAGAAGTTTCAGTTTCCCAACCCTGGAATCATTCTTTTTAATTTTTCTGGTTTCTTACACCAATCTTTTTATTTTAAGAATATAAGATATGTTTAATTTATAAAGAAAAGGAAAAATTTGTTTTAGTAAGTTACCTTTGTATAAGAAAAAAAGTTAAAGTTTTCCAACCCTGGAAACGTCTTTTTAAATTTTTAAATTTTTTTTATTTGAAATACCAATTTTATTCGTGGTGAAGTATAAAATAAGTTTATTTAATAAAAATAAATAAAAAATTAGGTTACGGTAGTTAATTTTATATATCACAAAAATCGTAGGTTGTCCAACCCTGGAATCATACTTTTTATTTTTCTGATTTCTTACATCAATCTCTTTCTTTTAAGAACATTACATATGTTTAGTTTATAGAAAAAAAAGGAAAAATTTGTTTTAGTAAGTTACTTTTGCATAACAAAAAAAGTTAAGGTTTTCCAACCCTGGAAACGTCTTTTAATTTTTTTTTATTTTTTTTTAATTTTTTTTAGTTAAAAATACTAATTTTATTCATACTGAAGTATAAAATAAATTTATTCAATAAAAAATTATTAAAAACTAGTTTTCGGTTGTTATTTTGTATGGCAAGTCTCCCAGCTCGGAAACCGTCTGCTCGATTTTACTGATTTTCAATACCAATCTTATTTTGACTATTTCTGACCCACCAGTCTAAGAACGAAGTCTCTAGCTTTTCTGGGAGCTTCGGAAAACCGATTTCACGTACAGACAGACAGACAGACAGACGGACAGACGGACATCGCTTATTCGTCTTCCCTATGCATAAGGATCCAGAATATATATACTTTATGGCTCGCTTATTAATATTCTGGAAATTACAAATGGAATGACAAACCTATATATACCCTTTTACCATTTTTTGGTAAAGGGTATAAAAACATAAATAAAATAAGGACTCAATTACTCTTTCGTAAGGAATTTGGCTCTGTAAAATGTCTGAGATAGAATAGATAAAAAAATAAGTAAGAGTGCTATATTCGGCTGAGCCGAATCTTATATACCCTTTACCAAAGTTCTTTTATGTAGTATAGAGATACATACATAAGCAAATACATAAAATAAATAATAATCTTCAAACCCTAAAATCATCATTTTAGATTTTTCTGATTCCTTATACCAATCTAGTAGTTCTTAAAAAAATTTAGAAAGTGTGTTAAGTGAAAAAAGAAAATTCAAAAGAAATGTATTATTTATTTACTTTAATATCCAAAAAAAAGTTCAAGATTTCCAGCTCTGGAGCTGTGGTTTTTATTTTTATAGGTTTCTACAAAAAACGTTTATTTCCAAAACGTAAAATATATATAATTTATAAAGGCAAAGATAAAAATTAATTAGACTTAGTTACTTTTATACATCACAATAAGAGTAAGTTTCCCAACCCTGGAATCATCCTTTTTGATTTTTCTGCTTCCTTACACCAATCTTTTTCTTTTAAGAATATAAGATATGTTTAATTTATAGAAAAAAAGCAAAAATTTGTTTTAGTAAGTTTCTTTTGTATAAAAAAAATTTAAGTTGTCCAACCCTGGAAACATCTTTTTAATTTTTTGAAGTTCAATTTTTAATTTGAAATACCAAATTTATTCGTACTGAAATATAAATTAAGTTTATTTACAAAAAAAAAATTAATTTTCGGTAGTTTATTTTTTGTATCACAAAAAGTTTCAGTTTCCCACCCCGGAATCATCTTTTTTAATTTTTCTGATTTATTCCACCAATCTTTTTCTTTTAAGAATATAAAATAAGTTTAATTTATAAAAACAAAGGATAATTTTGTTTTAGTAAGTTGCTTTTGTATAAGAAAAAAATTAAAGTTTTCCAACCCTGGAAACGTGTTTTTAATTTTTTTTAATTTTTTTTTTAATTAGAAATACTAATTTTATTCATACTGAAGTATAAAATGAGATTATTTAATAAAAAAATAATAATAACTACTTTTCGTTAGTTATTTTGTATGGCAAAATGAAGTTTAAGTTTCCCAGCTCTGAAACCGTCTGCTCGATTTTGCTCATTTTCAATACTAATCTTATTTAGACCATTTCCGACACACCACTTCAAAAACGAAGTCTCTAGCTTCTCTGGGAGCTTCGGAAAACCGATTTCACGTACAGACAGACTGATAGACGGACATCGCTTATTCGCCTTCCCTATGCATAAGGATCCAGAATATATATACTCTATGGATCGCTTATTAATATTCTGGAAATTACAAACGGAACAACAAACCTATATATACCCTTTTACCATTTTTTGGTAAAGGGTATAAAAATGTATGCTGGGTATACATACGGCTAGACATTTGTGTCTTTGTGTGCTATTCCCTAGTTGTAGTAACAAAGAAACACCAGCTGTAGCCGAGTTCAAATGTGTGTACGAGCGAGCATATGAGTTTTATGCAGTCAACATTATATAATTTATTGTTTTGTTACTCTTAACTTTGTGTTAAAGTTTTATGGTTTGTAAACAGAAAAAAAGAACAGCGGCTTTGACGGGAAAATTTAAAAAAAATGGAACTATTTACTGGCAGTGGGATAACTTAGAAAATTACAACCAAAATGATCTCGTAGAAAACTTGATATATGATATCGAGCCATAACCGCTCAAAATAGCTTAAGCGAAAAAATTTTTGGACTTCGTTTTTTTTTGACGAAAATCGATTATTTACGATCGCAAATAATCGATTTTGTTCAAAAATTGACGTTCGAAAATTATGTCGCTTAAGCTATTTTGGAGGTTATGGCACGATATAATTTTTTAGAGACCGGTTATTCTAGATTATAGGCTCTAGAATTACTAGATTGCACAACAGAATATCGAACTCGCACCTTTGGATATGCATACTTCAAAGCCGAATACGTACCGAAGTATTGAGAAGAAAATGCCGATGAATTGGCATCGCAGTGCAAAGAACGTCGGAAAATGTCACCCGCAATGCCATTGACTTGAACCCGAGATAGCCTGCCCACACTTGGTGAAGTTAACTATGGGTAGGGCTTTGCGAGCAGAAAAAAACTTGAATGAAATTAAGAACTTAGCATCAAACAGAAAGAATTGGAAAGTTTTTGTTGAGGCCCTATCACCCTTATAGAAACTAAAGGATCTAATATATGCCAATCGCACTCACGCTAGTGAGCGAATAGTTACTGATATACTTTCAAGCAATACAATATTATGCACCATTTGGGCTCTCGTCATTTTTGAAGACATATCGACTGTGCATTGAAGTGCACCAAACGTTTCATTTTCTTCAAATTCGACAAGTTTGGAACTCATATCGCTCTTAATTTGGAAAAAAAAAATTTTAAGTATTTAACCAAAAGTTTTGCAAATTTTTTCGAGGTTTTTTTTGGGAATTGTTAATATTGTTACGTAAATATTCCCTGAACTGACCTAATACAAATGTAAGAATGATCCTGCTTTATTATAGTATAAAACACAAGCACACAAACAAGTACAACAACACAGCCTTCTACTTATTAAAAAAAAAAAAAAAAATACAACCATGCAAAGGCATAAGCCAATGCAGGCAGGCGCCAGACACAAGAAGCAACAACAATTATAATCAGTGATGCCAACTTTTTTGGCTCTAAAAGCACATCCGAATTTAAAAAGAGCACTAAAAAGCGTAATTTTGAGATCTAAAAAGCGTAAAAAGCACTAACGTGAAAAACGAGTGCAATTTAACAATGTTTTCTAAGCTATTCTCTATTTCGGCAATATTATCAACATCTTTAATGAAATATATCAGACGAAAATGTATGATTTACTATAAAAAATATATACACAAAGTTTTTATTAAGGTAAGTTAAAAAAATACACAAATTTCTTAAAATCACTACTTAGTGCTTTTTCTTAGTTTGGGACTATCGCTCAAAATTTGGCGTTTTGAGCTTTCAAAAAGCACTAAAAATAGTGCCAAAAGCACCAAATTGGCATCGCTGATTATAATGCTTTTTATGCAAGGCTGGCCACTGAGAGAACACAGAGTGTTCGCGTGGGTGTATTCATTTGTATAAGAAGCCGATTGATGTTCAGCAATCTGGTGCCAGTTTGAAAGCCAGTATTGGGAGGCTCTTAAATGTCTGAGACTTACTCAATGTAGCTAACATTCTCCTGGAATCTTTATGTAGAGTCTAGAAATGCTATGTGTCCACTAAGCAGAGATATCTTGTGTAAATAATAGCCAAGTTAACATCGTGGTATTATAGCAGCAAATAATCTAACATTGTGTGTTTAAAAGCTCTTAATACCAGTGTTTAATAGATTAAGTGTTCTCATTTAATAATAATTGTATACTTGTGATTGTTTATTTAATAGGAAATAATCGAACAACTTTTTCAAAAAAAAAAAAAGCGATAAAAATATTTAACATAAATTTTTTTACTTCGTACCACTGTGCATGCCTTATGATGATGACAATAATATCGGTGACGTTAATGATGTTGTTTACAATATTTTATTATTATTTTTTTGTTGTTGTTGTAAATTGATAAACGAATGAATTTTAGCTATTCAGGTGCAACGATTCACGCGCTAAGGTTTTTCCTTCAAATTATCATCGATAATAGCCGGAAAATCGACATAACTCATCTTTATGACGACGCATGGTGAACACAAGCCCTCATAAACGTCTCTTTTAGTTTTTTATTAAATTTTTTATTACAGTAAATTTTATGGCAAATCATTTAAATGGAAAAGGGTTTTTTGCACAAGCCGCATTAAGTGTGAAACAGGCGATAATGTGTAATGGGTTACTTATTTATTGTTGAGAACTAAATAAACCAGAAGAAACCATGAGTTTAAAGGATTTGATTTCTTTTTTTAAAGGAACAAACGTGTCAATTTGCATGAATGCTGATTTTAGTGGAATAAAAATATTTATTTTTATTTTGATTATTCTGCATTAAGTTTTAACTCAAAGGGTTTCTTGTAAAGTTATTTGTAAAAAATATGCATGTGAAGTTACACTAATTTGTAAACTAGAATTTACAAGCATAAGAAATATTATAAAGGTATGCTCACACTTGGCAAACATTTGCCCAAAAAAGCGTTACCACTAAACACTAATGAAACTCCTTTTTTAATTCAGACACATATTTATAAAGTTAAACAGTTTCATACATAACTAATAGACAATGTCATAAAATCCAATATTATTTGAAACTATTTAACTTAATAGAATCGTATCTGAATCGAAAAGTTGTTCATTGCTATATAGTGGTTACGCTCTTTTGGGGTAATGTTTAATGTTTGCCCAAGTGCCCATATTTTTCCACTACAGTGTGAAACCTTACTAAAGATAGTGCTAGTTATAATATACTGCAAAATTTTACTTATGCAATCCAAACGCCAGTTTAGTTTGCTTCGTATTGAGTCCCTAATATTTTGCGAGAAATGTCGTCCCTCTATTTGCCCAAAGACAACAATTCCGCAAATTAATTTATTCATAAACTTATATTAAAGTAAGAATAAATATATTAATACCTGAAGGAAAAAATAAAGAAATAAAATCAAATATTTATTTTTTTATTCCATAATTTTATTTAAAATATGCTCGTGCTTGACAAACGAACTCAAGAAACACATCCAAACTTGACATCAAGCATGTCAAAAATTAGTCAATAATTTTTTTCTACTTTTATTTTTCATCAATCAATATCTGTAAAACACATACAAACTCATTTTCACAATAACTACAACAATGATTGAAGATTATTTTGATAGTCTCTAGACCACTTTGCGATCGAACTATAGCACTTATAATGAGAGAGAGAGAGAGAGAGAGAATCTGATCTACTAATCTGTTAATCTATAATAAACAATTTTACCATCACTGTGAAAAAAAAACATTAAAGATATGTCTGGGAACTATCACAGGCGATTGCCAGCGCCAAACAAAATTTATCGGATTCTTTCATGTTAAGTCTTGACCAGAAGTTCATATTTTTCTTTATTTTCTTCAATTTTCTTTCCTTAGTTCCCTTTTATATTTTACAAATCTCTTGAAAAAATAAAACTTCAGGGTTCGGTGTGTCGGGTGTGAGTAACAATTTCCTTTAACTAATTAATCAAATATTACAATGGGGTTAACAAAATTTTATTATATTATTGATTGCGTTTACCTTGCTATGAACTGTTGGTTGGTATTATACTATTACCCAGTAAAAAAAGACACTCCAAAGAAGTCATGAAAATGTAGAGTTTGCAGTCTGGAAGTAGTTCAAATTTCGATCCGATCTAATGATTTTTACATAGGGTTGTCATTTTCGATGCCCAGTCACCGAATTAGAAGCGATTTTAAGAAAAATTTCCTTTTTTGTGTTCTATGGTAATATTTTCATCTCGGAAAAACTTTTAAAAGTTACATATTTTAACAATTCGTTTCTTTTTATACGAATTTAAACGCGAAACAGTGTTTTCATGTAAATTTAAGCAAATAACTTCTAAATTTTAGGCCAAAATTAGTTCATAAATTTCTTTCAAAAAATCGATTTTTTGAACATTTTGGTGAGTATTTACTAAAACTATCGAAAAACTACAAGGTTTTGTGTAATTAAATAAACTTTTACTTGGTTTTCTGCTAACTATCGGCACATTAAAAATATCGATTTTTTGGAAACAATGAAAATGTGGTTCCTTCAGAATGACTTCCATTTTTTTTACTGGGTTAAAGGCACTTAATCAGTTTGATTAAATGTTGGGCCGGTTTCTCAATGTCGAAAACATGCGATATTTCGCTCACTGAATATATCAAAACAAAAACAAATTTTAAATTAATTTTATTTTTTTTTTTAATCATGCGATAAGTTGCCGACATTGAAAAGTCGGCCCTTTTCCAATTATTGCTGTGACAGGTGTGACTGCAAATTTTTATGTGTTATTAAATTCAATAATCTCTAATTTTAAAACATAAAAAGTCGAAACTTCAACAAAAAGCAAACAAGAGTATAGTTTTTTCAGAGAAAATGGGTTTTTTGAGCATGAAGTAACCCAAAATATCTCATTATAACGCATATAAGGTCCAAATTTCAACAAAAAGCAAGCAAGGGTATAATTCTTTCAGAAAAAAATGGTTTTTATGGAGGACTGGCCGGGTGTGACCAAAAAGTTTTATATATCAATTAATCCACAAATTTTTCATTGCAAGACGTACAAAGTCAAAACTTCAACAAAAAACAAACAAGAATATATCTTTTTTAAGAGAAAAGGCTTTTTTGAGCATGCGACGAGTGTGATTGAAAATTTTATATATCAATTAATCCACAAATTTCTCATTATAAAACGTACAAAATCGAAATTTCAACAAAAAGCAATCAAGAATAGAAAAGGGGTTTTTGTGAATGGTACGGGTGTGACCGACACATTTCATATTTCAGTCAACTCCAAATATCTCATTATAAAACATACAAAGTCCAAACTTCAACAAAACGCAAGTAAAATCATAGTTCTATCAGAGAAAATTGTTTTAATGGAGGATGAGACGGATGTGACCGAACACTTATATTAATTAATCCACAAATTTTTCACTACAAAACAAAGTCAAAACTTCAACAAAAAGTAAACAAGAGTATAGTTTTTTTTAAAAGAAAAGGGTTTTTATTAAGGATGAGATGGGTGTGACCGCAAATTTTTAAATATCAAATAATTAACAAATCTTTCATTATAAAACATACAAAGTCGAAACTTGAAGAAACGGCAAACAAAAGAATATTTTTTTTTCAGAAAGAGTGCTCTTATTGAGGAAGACACGGGTGTGACCAAACTTTTTGTGTATCAATTAAACCACAAATATTGTATTACAAAACATACAAACTTAAAACTTCAACAAAAAGCAAACAAGAGTATAGTTTTTTTTTTTTTTTTTTTGAGAAAAGGATTTTTATTGAATATGAGCCGGGTGTGACCGGAAATTTTCATATATTTCATTTAATCCGCAAAACTATCATTATAAGAGATACAAAGTCGAAATTTCAACAAAAAGCTAACAAGAGTATAGTGTTTTCAGAGATAAGAGTTTGTATTAAAGAATGAGAGCGAAGCGCTCAATGCTCATTTCAAAACATTTTCAATCTAATGAAAATTAGAAAAATTTTATTGTTTTTAATTGACCCATAATTTTCATTCCACAGTGGACATCAGTTAAATTATTTAGTTAAAAATGAAAAGACTTTTTTCCTGCAAAGGGTCATTTTGGGTGGAGTTGTCCAGTTACAATGAAAAATTAAATTTTACTGTTTAATTAAATTAAACTTTTTTTTTTCATGTAAGTAAAACTTTTTTTTTTCATGTGCATTTTACAATAGACAATACAATATTGAGCCACCAACACCTATGAATGAACATTTCTGCCCAAGTAGAATCTTAATGTAATTATTTCCAGCAGGTTAGTTCTTGTTAACTTCTTCACTTGATTTATTTTTCTACATCTAACCACACATAATTTTTATTCTGCAATTAAAGCAACATATGGCGTTTGAGTAATGTGCAACTTCAGCAAGGATAAAAGCAACAAGTAAATATTTCCTTTAAAAAGTAGAAATGTCTCTATTCTTTTATATATTATAACTTATAACTTTTTTTTTAAAGATGACTAGACGGTCTTGATAGTCTATGACAATTTATATTTTTTTTTTCTAATTTGTGCACTTACTGTATCAGAATGGCGAATTTTCGAAATTTAACTATTTAGCTATGTACATATTTTTTTTTAATTTTACCAGAAAACCGAAACACGCAAGCAAAAGCGTTGTTTATTAAAGTTAAGGGATTAACAAGTTAAAGTAACTTGGCGCAGTTTTATTATTTTAAGATTTCAAACTCATTATTTTGAATTTGTCAACTCAGCAATTACAGTTTATGTTGAAGACATTGACGCTGTGTTGCTGCTGTCACAGTTGAATATTCTTAACGAACTCATTATTAGTTTTGGAAAAAAGAGTTAAACTTGAATTTACCTTTGACTTTTAGCTTATATTTAATTCTGCGATAGCAAAATGCGTCGTAGTGCGGTGGGAATATTGTGCAAATATTATAAATGTATTCGTTGAGTATGAAATAGAAATTAAAGTTTATTTACAAGATTTAATGAAATTGTGGTTTTAGCGCTCTTGCGTTCCTTCCTTAAAGGTTAAAAAAAGTAAAAATAAACAATTTTTTCTTTGCAGCCACACTTGTGCGTTGAATTAACTGTGAGAAATAAAAGTTTTGCAACCAACTAGATTTTTGTGTTCTAATAAAATACACTTTTATCCTGCTTTTAATTACTCTTAATTAGTAAGATATGCAAATAAATAAAGGACATACATATTTTATTTATTCATCTATTTTTTTAGATATGCACTAAATTTAAAACAGAAATTCTCACATGAGAGTTACTCTTTCATTCGTTTTCGATTTTGTATAAAAAACATATCGCACAATAAATCATAAACAGTCACAAATGGTCAAAGTGGTTTTGCTTTTCTAAAAATCACTTACCTGAACAAAACTCTAACGACCGCAATAATTTCTTTTGCAATAAAGTCTTCTTGAAGAATATATAATACCGTTATTCTTGATTTTATGTTAAATACTAGCGTCATTTGTGCAGTATCAACAGTTGTTTGCAACTACTCAGCATCTGAAATTTTTTGAGTTGTGACTGTGTATGATTTAGTGTGCGATATGTAAAACTGAGAACTAATTAGAGATCAATTAGAGATCCTAGAGGACTTATATTTATTATCTTTAACTACTTTTTAAATCTTGTGCATAATATTTTTCAATAAAATTAAGAACTAATACGAAAACAATTTTTGCGTGCAATACTGCGAGGATGTCTGGTCTCGAAACCCCATTTCGTATTTACTGCAAAACGGAGCTTCTAGTCAAGGAATTATTTACAGAAATCATGCAATGCTTAAGCACTTTCATAGTAAGGCATCACTTATAAAGCCGTTAGCTACACAAAATCATTTTGCTACATCTTACTTTAGATCAAATAGTTCACTGTTCAAAAAAATCTTAAATAACTATTTCTTTTCTCAATACATTTAACTTAAAAACAACAAAAGCGATTTTATCCTAATTACTAAACTAATGTTAGTTAGTTTCACAAGTTAATTAATAGCTGCGACAGCAAAAATTCCCGCATACGCTTCTGAGACTTGTCGTCCTTCACCTGTAATATGTTCCATTTGAAGCAAGTTTGTAGCAGACATGCGAAATTTTGTTGCGTTTCTAATTAGTATTATAATTATGTTGCAAGGAAAAGACAGTGTAATATATTCTATTACAGCATAAAAATCTGTACATATACAAATAAATTCTAAATAGTGAAACAGTATAAATTGCTGTTAAGGTAGTTTTCTTGACGTCAAATCGCTTTATTTGCCATATAAAACCAACAACTACATATACTGCTCACACAAAATGAGGAACAATAATTTATCTAACTTTTCCATTTTCATATCCGCCAGCAGAATGGATTTTCATATTGTTTTCGTGTTGTCTGTCTGCTTTATTTTGTTTTTGTTTTCCTTTCTTTTTTTTAAATATTGAACTTTTGTCAATTTCACTTTTTTACTGCTTTCAAGCAATACACACCTGTTGATATTTTGTTCGCAGAATGTAATAGACGACAGCTTCCAAAAAAGATTTAGGAAAAAAACTACGAGATGCAGAATAAAGAAAAACTAAACATTGGCAACTGGCACGAGCTACAAATATGAGGAGAAAGTCGCACATTGGGAATATTGTATATTCCATATGCAGTATGCATTTACATTGTCTCAAAATTTAATATAATTGATTTTAAATCTTTATCGAAGTCTATATCGTTTACATTAAGCTTAGTTTTATGTTGTTAAAGATTTCGTATTCAATACAAAATCTTTAGTCCAAAATTTAGTCTTTAAACTGTAACCCAAGAAGTGCCGACTTAGCTCATCCACACACCTTTGATAGGAAATTTTGTAAAGCGAAACTAAATCAATCACCTCTTACATAAATATGTTGTACAGGGTAGTAAAAAACAAATAAAAAATATTAGACTTTGAGTAGATTTCCTACAAATATACAGACAAGTTACATACAGTAAAAGGCAACTAGATTTATGTCGAAATCTCTTAAGTACTAGATTTCGACATAATGTAAATGCCCTATTAGTTAAAACATAGAATGTATATAAGCTCAGATATTTTTAAAAAAGATAATTCTTATTGCATTCATATATACCCTCTAGTCAGCTTAGAACCATATGTCTCTATGTCAATACTCTTTCTCCAGCGACACTTGCACTAGCTAAAATGTCAACAGCTTTCCTTTTATGCGCTAGTAGAGATACGTTAGAGACAGGGACGATAGAGACAGTTCCAGTGTATTTCTGGTGATATTGTCAGTGAACGCGTCAATAGTTTTTTTCTTTTTTATTATGTTGTGCAATAATATTAAATAAATATATGTAGACGAGCGTCACTAAAATCTACGAGTGAATCTTCGGTTCAAATGTATCCGTATGGTCGTAAAAGAACTACCTTCTCAATAGTGCTAAAGTGACAACCCTATGTTATGTGTCAATAGGCGATTACATTGGCTGGGGTACACCTAATCAGTAGCACTATTGACTATGTCACTAGAAAATCACTGTAATTTTACTATTGACAACGAGACAGGATATATCGATATTGTAGACTAGGGAATCTTTGGTGCCAATGTCTACATGTGGTCCCAAAAGAACTACTTAGTCAGTATTGCTACAGTCTAGTAGTGGATTTTCAATGACAAGCCAATGTTAAATGTCAATAGATGATTACATTGGCTGAAGTACATCTGATCAGTAGTACTACCGACAACGTCACTAGTAAATCACCACAATTTCACTATTCGCACTTTCTGCAGGGTATGTATATCCTCTACAAAAAACATTTCTTTATAATTACTTGCTATAGAAGGCATTTTTTATAACAGACTTTATATTGCAGGTGACAATTTTTAAAAAAACTTACTTTTCAGAACTGCTTTTAAAAAAAAGCTTTTTTTTTATTTTTATTATTTTTTTATATCTGTGTGTTTTACAGGAGACACTTTCCATAAAAGCTACTGTTAAGGAAGCTATATTACAGGATTTACTTTTTACAAAATTAATTTTTACAAAAAGTACTTCTTAAGATTCAATTAAACGCCATAATCATAACCATACAAAGCAGCTGCTCGAGAAAAGCTTATCGTCAATACTGTATTTCACTATAGACGACTAGCCATAACGCTATAGCCATAACCAGAATCATAGAAAACAATTGATTTTTCGATTTTCACTGCAACCATTAGCATCTGTTTGCTGGTTCGACATACTTTTTGTTGCACTTTTCAAATAAGTAAATATATGAGAACATAAACAGCTGTTTATGGTTATGGCATCACTAATAGGTGAAGCAAATATGTTTATGGTTATGGCAGCGGTTACGGCTATGACATTATGGTATGGTAATTTACTTAAGGTACTTATTACAAAAAGTACTTTATAGAAAAACTACTTTTAACAAAATTTACTGTTGATAAAATATATTTAAAGAAAAAGTATTTCTTATGAAAAGTACTTTTTACAAAAGTACGTTGTAGAAATGTTATTATATATATAAAGTTCTTTTAACACAGGTTAATTTAAAAAAATAATTCCTACGGAAGGCACTTGTTACGAAAGGTGCTTTTTACAAGAGGTACTTTTGACAAAAGGTACTTTTAACAAAAGTTACTTTTAACAAAAGGTACTTTTT
This sequence comes from Tachina grossa, assembly GCA_949987645.1. Lineage (NCBI taxonomy): Eukaryota > Metazoa > Arthropoda > Insecta > Diptera > Tachinidae > Tachina > Tachina grossa. The sequence goes on from OX465274.1 coordinate 223,968,024, forward strand.
ACTAAACGTACTTTAAACAAAAGGTTTTTTATAAAAGGTACTTTTAACAGAAGGTACTTTTAACAAAAGCTACATTTTATTAATGGTACTTTAAACAAGAAGTACTTTTAACAAAAAGTACTATTAACAAAAGGTACCTTTAACAAAATGTACTTTTAACAAAAAATGTACTTCTAAAAAAATGTACCTTTAATTAACATGTCCTTTTTACGAATTGTAAGAATTTTTAACTTTTACCAAAGATAATATTTACTAAAACTAAATTTTACAAAAAAGTACTTCTTGCAAAAGATACTTGTCGAAAAGGAATTTTTTACATAAGATTTCCTTTGCATAAGGTACTTTTTAGAGAAAAATTATTTTTTAGAAATACATAGTAATTTTTGGGGAAGGTACTTTTCAGAATTAGTACTTTTTGGAAAAGTTACTATTCAGAAATAGTACTTTTTGGAAAACGCACTCTTCAAAAATAGTACTTTTTGGAAAAGGTACTTTTTAGAGATACATAGTTTTTTTTGGAAAATGTACTTTTAAGGAATAGTAATTTTTGGAAAAAGCACTCTTCAAAAATAGTACTTTTTGGTAAAAGTACTTTTCAGTTATAGTTCTTTTTAGAAAAGGTACTTTTTGGGAATGTACTTTTCAGAAATAGTACTCTTTGGAAAAGGTACTTTTCAGAAACAGTACTTTTTGAAAAAGGTACTTTTCAGAAATATGTAGAAAATTTTTTGAAAAGGTACTTTGTACAATATGTACTTTCTAAATACAAAAGTTAATTTGTACAAAGTTCACTGTCTTCGAATGTTTGTTTCATACAAGGATTTTTTACAAAAGTTTCTTCACACAACAAGAACTTTTGGCAAAAGATCCTTTTCACCAATAATATTTTTTACTACTAAATCAGGGATGATAATTGAGAAAACTAATTTAATTTAATTTACTTCGCCATAAGAACATTAAGAATATAATTCTTTTAGAGTTCAATAACAATACAATACAAATACAATGTTATAATACGTTTTTGATTATATGAAGGGATTTTTGTAATGATTTTTGTAATAATTTTTTTTTTTTTTTGTAATAATTTTTGTAAAAGAAAACATATATATATATATATATATAAAATATAAAAACAGTAATTAATGAGTATATATAAAAGATAAAATAAATGAAGAGTTACATCAATTTTAATAAATAGTCTTTGAGAGGGGCTGCTAAGTAATATTTAATAAAAAAAAAATTGAAAAGAGCTTTAGCAAAACTGTATTTTCTATGTATGATCTTTAAACTTACTGGTAGAGCATTCCATAATTTAATAGCGTTTACGAAAAATAATCTTGACGTGTTAAGGTGCAAATATCTCGGTGTCAAAAGTGTCATACAGCGGATTGAAGTTCCAAAATTAATTTTTTCATATAAGTAGAAATTTTGTACCAATTAGCTTTTAAAATTGTACTTTTTCGACCCCAATAGTACTAAACTCGGTTTTGTTATTTAAGTTTTTTCTTGTATTTTTATTTACTCAAATAATGTCATAACTAAAAAAAAACTGGTTTGCCAGAACACAAGTTTAAAGTTTTTAATTTACTTAATGAAATAAGAAAATTTTGTATTTGTTAAAAAAAAAAACAAGAGAACGATGTGAGGATAAATCTGTATCATTAACTCAAAACTGAAAATTTATTAGAATCCGAGACAGTGGGAGAGGCAGTAAATACATATCGTTGGTATCAAATAGAAATGTCCTAACTCAAATAATTGTTATTTTACAAAGAAGGTAAAAACACAATAGAAACTTTAGTATTCTTTAAGGAATACATTTTTGTGACGAGGTGTATCTTCATAAAAAATACGAGTTATTGCCTTTCAATAAGTCTTTTGTTTGTATTAGACTTTCGCGTCTTCATTTTGATTACGAAAATATTCCTTCCACATTCGCCGATGAGTGTGGAATTGACAATATTCTCCTGATAACTTTTGAAAGCTACGGAAACATTAGCTCATCCAATTAATTTTTCAGAGCTCGAAACTTGTTCTTTATAGTGTCATAATTTCCATTTTCTTTTAGGAATATTTTTTAATAAAAAAAGTACTATACTACTAACATTTTCGGGAATGAATTTTGTTAGCCAGTTTAAAATTTCGTCATGAAAAGTAACTTTATATAGTTTCGCAAAAAGTTATATAGTGCTGTTCATTTCTTTTAAAATCCGTAACTATACAGCTTTCAATTTTATTTCTATATATGTATATAAGTCTTCCATTTCAAAGTAAATTTAAGCTGTTTACATATGAATGTATATAGCATTTTTTTTCTTGTTCTTAAAACATATTTTCAAACAAAGTTTTTCTTACGAAGCCTTTATAAAGCCCTAATAATTTTTATAAATAAGCCTGTATAAATTTTAAATTAGTACAAAAGATAAAATAAATGAATACATATTATCATATTGAATACGAAACACCGGTAAAGTCAGATGTAGTTCTTTATAATAAATCAAACAAATGGAATGCATATCTAACAAGTAGTCGCTCTCGACAACAAATCAATTTTGCCATTTTTCTCTAAAACTGCATATACTTTAAAATTATCGCTATTTATTTTTTGTATAAAGTAAAAAATAAGAGATAGTCTCGCAAATTTTTCAAATAGTACCAAATGAGTCACGGGGGTACTAACGTACTTTTAAGGTTTGAATTGTACCAAAAAAAAGTACAATTGTACCAACTTTATCATCCCTGTACAAAATACTACGAAAATGTAGTGTCACAAATTATTAGTAGCTGCTGAACGCTTGACAGTTGAAATAAGCCTCTACAAAATATTAATAAAAGTTGGTGTCTATTTCTAAAAGTGTGAATGCGTTAATATAAAAGTGTGAGTGCATCGTTAATTGAAAGGAGGATTTAAAGTGTTATGAGTAAAAAAAACGAGCAAAAAGAAGACGAAAAAATATTCATAAAAAACCATTTGTTAAGTATTTTTAAAAAGTACTCTTTATAAATAGATTTTAGAAAAATGTGTGTTTAAAAATATTTTAATTTTGTATGCATGTTTAATTAAAGACCTTGTTTGACGTCACTGTTTCAACGTAACTTGAGCCATAGTGCCAGCAAAAGGATGCAAAGAAATTTTACTCAGAATTGAATAAGAAAAATAAACATGTAAGTGTAGAATTAATATTTAGCAAACAAAATGTAACAAAATGTAACGAGCTCTTCGTGTTAGTGCAAATTCTTTAAGAATAGATTAAAAATTATTTTTCAAATAACCATTTCCATAAACAGATAATAAAGTGGCAACGTGTAAGGCAAAGAGAGAGAGAAAGACTGCAATTACAACACGACATACGGATGCCTGAAAAAAACTTAAACACACGCACTTGTTAACTGGTAAAAAAGTATGTGACTTTGTATGTATATATGTATGTACGTATTATAGGGTTGCATTTGTATACTCATTTGTATAGCCAAAACAAATATACCATGGTATGTACCATATAATTGTAGTGTGAGCGACAGAACTAGTATAAGAGTTATTGTGTGTGCGTACTTTTCCAAATTAAAATACAATTAAAACAAATAACAATTGCTTAATGTATTGCTGCTGAGCAACTGTTTGATCTGTTTTTGCCCAAAAAATACATATTGTAATACAAATATATGAAAAAACCACTATTGAAACAAATACATGATGGACAGATGTATGTGCAGACGGTCGTTATGTTATTTTGTGGCGCAGCCAAGTATAGAGAGATAGAGAGACAATTTTGCTCTGAGAGTAATTACACAGGCATGTGTTTCATGTACATGTATCATTTACTTACATGTGGATGTGAAATTTTACTTTCATTCATTCATTCATCAATCATGGATTTTTTTTTCAACACACCATGTGGTACTTATGTTAAAACCAGTTTTATGTATCTTATTTGTTATAGAAAAACAAATACATACAAACGTGCTTTTCTCATTTGGTCATTGCACAACCATACAATAACTGCTTTAAAAATCAACATTTACAACTAGTAAAAGAAACGCTAAATAACATATTTTTTCATACAAGAACTAAAAAAACACGCAAAACTGGTGCAAACAGATGCATCTGTGCAATGCTATAGTACGTATATTGAAAAAAAAAGTAAAAAGTTGGTGGGTGGGGAAGAAAATTGTTTTCACATTTTAACTGGTCATAAAAAGGCGACTATAAGTAAAAACAATTTCTATTGTTTTGGAACTCTCTGCTCTGTTTTCCAGTTAATACTCATGGCTAATTCAAATTTATTATTCTTTCATTAAGTGTTGAGTACTTTTGACAACAAATTTAATATTATTAGAGAATATAAGGTTAGCAAGGTTAAGAACTTGCTCGTATAATGAAGGTTAACTTCTTTACTAACATATTCCTAATCCTATGAAATAAATTTATGCTTTTATACATGTGCGAAGACCTTTTCATGTAACCCTTTCGAAATTCGACCTCTTATGTATAAATTGGCCACACACTGCTTTGTTTCAATATTGTATTGTATTGAAGATCCCCCCCCGAACAACAGCAAAGCAACCGCGGTTTCAAAACGTAGCTTAACGTATACATCTATGTAATTCTGCCTCCTTTGCCAGAATCAGTCGTTCGAACTTTGCTATTGTTTTTATACTGTACAGTGTTATTAGCAGGGCAAGTTTTTAAAGCATTTTGCTTTAAAAACTTTTTTTTGCTTATTTCTTTAGTTTTTTATGAGAAATGCTTTATGTGATACACCTTGCTTGTATTTGCTTATTATGCAAGTTGGCAATCATTTTCTTTAAAGAAGAAAGGTTTTTAGTCATTCTGTTAATAAGTTAATATGTTGTACCTTTTCTTACTTATGTGTTTTCTTAAGCCTGAGTATTCAAATAAAACTTCATTAGTTTTCATTGAATTTGTTTTTGTAAAACAACGGTAAAATATTAAAAAAGTAATATTAAAAAAGTAAAAAAGTGGGCCTGTGGCAAAAATTAAATAAAAATATACTTAATAGTAACAAACCAAAAAAGTTTGTCTTAAGTAGAACAAAAAATAAGCAAATTAACTAACATGTGTATAATTAGTAAAAGAAAAAAAGCGACAATGGTAAGACTGTTGTAAATATAGAGATGGTAAAATTGAGCTTACAATACAAAAAAGCTTTCAGCAAATTGAAATACGATGAATCAAAACAATTCACATATTCCATTTGCAATAAAATGTTAAGTATATAAAGCAGAAATCTACATCAACTGACAGCACACACAGTGGACCAAACACAAAAGAACGCTGATGATGAAGGTTTAGTGGCCTTCGAAAACGGCTGGCTGTTCCGTTCAACTATGTGTTGTCTGAATATTTACAATTAACTTTGGTGTTATTTGTTTATTAATAATTATCACATGTAATTTGGCTTAAAAAGCGATACGAACTTTAGCCCATTAAAATCACAAATATAAAGCGCTTGTAGTTTTGTAAAAAAAATTAAGTTTAAAAGTTAGAAATAGAATGCCAAAAGAAGCAAAAAAAGAGTTCAATACCCGTATGGCAAAAAATTACCCGGGATTATTAAAGGCCGACAATTCTGTTTTGTTTTGTGTAATTTGTAATTGTACTATAAGTGGGATGAAAATGTATAATGTTCAGCAACATTTTGGCACATCAAAACATAAAACAGCTAATTTCATGGTACTTAGTTCGATAAGTTTGTCAAGTGGAAGCAGTCCGCACTCTGTTAGTATGTTGAAAATAGGTGTTGATTTGAAAGCTCCCATGGTATTTTGTTTGGCCTTTTCTTAGATCTGCTTTTGCAGCAAATCCATAAAGCGGGAGACCGTATTCAATTTTAGATATAAGTAATGATTTTATAATATTTATTATTGTTTTTTGATGAGAATTGCTGTTAAGACTGGTGATACATTTTATAAGATTTAATCTTTTCTCCAAGGCTTTTTTTTTAGGTAAATTATGTGTTGTTTCCAGCGATATTTCGAATGAAAAATAATTCATTTGATCTATTACATGAATATTGTGCATTTGAATTTTTAGTGGAGGGTGAATACAATTCCGCTTCCGGCAGAAATGTATGGCATTGGTCTTATCGAATGAAATTTTTGCTCCATATATATCGCAATAGTTTAGTAAATCATTACTTAGATTATCAATTTTGGTCTGTTCTATTGTTTGTTGCTGTTTATTAAATTTTATACTGATATATAAATCATCCGCATACATACAATGATTAAAGCTTGGATGCTTCAGAATTATAGCGTTTAGTTTTTCATAGGCTATTTGAAATAAAATGACGGATAATGGTGAGCCTTGCGGAATACCATTATTGAGAGCGTAGATTGAAGAATAAATATTATTTATTTTCACCCTAAATTTTCTGTTGTTTAAAAAGTTGTAGACGAATTTTAGCATTTTAATTCCAATGCGATATTTTTTTAATTCTGTGATGATACCATGTATCCCTATTCTATCATAAGCTTTTTCGAACTCCATTGATAGGATTGTAAGATGGCTGTTTGTGGACAAGGAATTTGTTATTTGTTGGTCTAGGTACAATAAAACATCACTTGTACTCTTTTGAGGTTTAAAGGCCATTTGTCTTGGGTGAATAAGTTTGTTTTTTTTTGAGAAACCAAGCTAGTCTTTTGGCTATAACTTTCTCCAGTAAGTTACTAAGTAATGGAAGCAGTGATATTGGTATGTAGCCGCTTATTCTATTTATTTCTTTACTGGGTTTTGGGAACGGTATAACAGTTGCAGTTTTCCAGTCTTGAGGTATGTTTCCTGAACTGAATATACTGTTTAATAGTTTTACCATGATTTGTTTAAACGTAGTTGGTGTTTTTTTAAGCATTGGGTAGTTGATTTTATCAAACCCGGCTGATTTTCCTTTCAGAGATGAGAGTGCTGAGTTAATTTCTATTAAAGTTATTTCCGACTCTATGAATTGTGCAGAGGGGTGAGTTGTGTAGTCAAGTGTGATATTTGTTTGGTTTTTGTTGTTTACAAAGGTTTGACTAAAATTTTCATCGCTTGATTGAAATGACCATTCTTTAGCAAAAATATTAGCAATATCTTCTGATTGGGTATAAATTGTGTTTAGGTGCTCAATATTATTGATATTTTTGTTTATCCTTTTTCCATATAATTTGTTTACGTTACGCCAAATAGATTGAATAGATGATGCAGGACCTATTTCAGATTTAAATTTGTGGAAGGATTCTTTTTTTTTTGCAATTTTAGCGTGTTTTTTAAAAAGTGCATTGGCTCTCCGGTATTCTACACTGTTTTCTATAGTAGGGTATCTTTTGAAATTTTGCCAACTGTTTTGTTTAATTTTCCTTAGCTCTGAGAGATTATTGTTCCACCAGTGTACTGCTTTGAATTCTTGGTTGTTTGTTTTCTTAGGGATCGATTCATTAGCAGAAGAAATTAATATTTTTTTAAGGCCTGCCGCATCTTTGTTGCTATTTCTTGATAAATGGTAACTAGAGAGTTTTGTATTTATTTATTAAATTAATATATTTATTCCAATTTGCCAATTCTGTGTTAAATTTAGTATTTTTACTTGCAGTTTTATTTAAGGCAACAACTCTATTCGGAGAATTTCTATTATATGTTATATATATTGGGAAGTGATCGCTTCCATGTAGATTGTTGTCTACCTGCCAGGTGAGAAAAGAATACAGATTTGATGAGGCAATCGAAATATCAATATCTGTAAATGTTGAATGTGTTGAGTAATGTGTAGGGCAGTCGTTGTTTAATACTATTAAGTTGGAATGTTGGTGGAATTGTTCTATTAGTTTTCCACGTTGATCTGAGTTTTGTGAACCCCAAATTGTATTGTGGGCATTTAGATCACCGAGTAATAAAGTAGCTGAGTCAATGTGGTTATTAAGAGTGTCTAAATCAACATTTGTTATGGAATGTGATCGTGGTGCATATAATGACAAAATATTTAATTTTATTTCAGCTTCAATTTTTACCCCCACGGCGTAAAAATTTAAACGAGGTGTATAGAATTTGTGTTGAATAGATTTTTTAACCAGTATGGCAGTTCCCCCCTTGGCGCGGGAGTTATTGGTGTTGTTTAGGCAAAAGTCGTAATTATTAATTAGTATAGGTTTTGATCTTAGATGAGTTTCCTGTATGGCTATCACGTTTGGTGATATATTATTAATTATGAGTTGTAGTTCATGTAAATTGTTGTGGTATCCGTTCATATTCCATTGAAGAATACTTAGGCCCATCAAATATTTAAAGTTGGGAAATCGCCAGTAGTACACAGGTGTGTAAACTGGCGAGTTTTTAATGTAATAGTGTGCCTATCACCAGTGATATACAAATGTATATCAATGGCTAAAAATAAAATTGTTCCCTCATCCGCACGGACTTAGCCCCTGAAGCAAGAGCATATTTCACTCATACAGTGATCTCACAAAAAAAAAAAATTTAAGTGCCTCAAAAAATCGTATTTTTTGGAAGAAATGAAAAAGAAAATAGGAGAAATGTACATATGTGTAGCTCAAGGGAGACTGTCTTAAAAAAACAAATGATTTTTTTTCCAAAAACCGGAGTTTCATTATTCAAAAAAATTCACGGACTTATTGTTGTTAAACAAAAAAACATATCTACGATATTAAGAATTTGTGCTTGATTTTTAAGGAACTCTTCAGTAGACTTCAACTCAAAAGTTTTTGCAATAAGCCAAAAAAAAGCTTTATAATTAGTATTTTTCTTTTGGGAATTGTTACAATTTAAGTTTAATATTTTTAACGCACTAATAGTCCCAAATTTTTAGTTTACTCATTCAGTAAAATATTTTGGAACCAGCTAAACCCCTCAATAATTCAATTCAATTTTAATACAAAAAAATATTTTACTGAATAAGTAAAATGATAATTTGGGATTACTAGCGCGTTAAAAAATGGTAAACTTAAAAAGCTTTATATGTTTAATACTAAGACTCTTTAATAAGTTATTGAGAATCTCAATAAAGGCGGTTTCAGACTATAATACAAGTCTTAGGGCCTGTGCCAAACGGTAGCAAAGTACTAGCGTAAGTAAATTTTTGACACTTCTGAGGTGAATAAAATTTCACTAGCCCTAGGGGCTAGTAGAAATTTTGACACAACAAGTAAATTTTTGACAAACAGCAAATAACCAGCATGGTATCATAAAATTTAAAACCAACGCCGTCGCTTCGAGCCGTCGCCCAATAGATAGATTTTTACGTTCTTTAAATATAATTAGACTGTGAAAAAATCATTATTTATTTTAATTTGCGAAAAATGTTGCATCATATATATAATATTATATAATTTATTGCTACAAAAATATTGTTTTATATTTATAAAAATTTCCTCTTAAAAATTTGTTGGTAGCCAGCGGCTTGTAGTGAAAGGTTTTGCTTCGCCGCCGCAGTAATTTTTTCATCAGCTTATTTCTATGCTAAAGCGAATTTGTCAAAATTGTACATTGTCAAAAAAGATATCATTTGGCACAGGAGAAAAATAAAATTTTTCCCCACAGGTAAATATTTTTTTACCATAGTACTTTGCTACCGTTTGACACACGCCCTTAATACTTTTGTGGAAAATGCAACTCTGACATGTTGAGTTGTTATTGTTTTTTGAAATTTTTTTAACAGAAATTAGATCACGGAAGCATTTTCGTCGCAAATATTAATACTTGTGTTATAGTCTGAAACCGCCTTAAGCAAACGTAATAAATTTAAAGGCCTCCAACAAAAATCTTTATAAAACAAGCAACTATTCGATTTTGTATCCTTTTTTAATTATCTATTATCTTTTTAAAATTAGTGACCGATAGTTTTATAAAAACTTTTAAGTTGAAAAAAAAATTTAAAAAATTTTAGATCAAAGGACTTAAATAAGTGCAAAATTAAAGGTTTTAGTACAATATGTAATGTATTTTTAAATTGGCTACAAAATTATTAAGGATTTTCATAAGAACTCTTGAGATTTCCATTTGTGCAATAAAGCAAATTTGCGTGACTTGTTTCATTAAGTCGCTTTTCAATTTCTGCTCAAACAGTTAATGTTAATTGGAAAGAAATATGAAAATACATAATTAATTTGATAAGAAATAAAATCAGCAAACTTGCAGCATTTTGTAAATTAATATTGCTCAGATTATGCGAAGAAGCTGTTGTTTATAAAATTCACAATTGAAGAGCTTAAGTTTAGGAGTCAAAATTGTTGGGCAAACTCACCAGGTTTGTGTTTATTTATGGGAGTGTAAAAATGCACAAATGCACAGTGTGCCAGGACTTTTATGGTTTTCGTGGTGGCCCTTATTCTTTGAAATTAATTTATTTTTGTAAATTATTACAAAATAATATTTTTTATGTCATTTATTTAAATATCTTATAGGACTAACAAAATATTTTTATTCGTATACACCTGAACTGAGCGAATATGAATACTTAAGATTATGTGTTGCCACTCTGCATGACTATAAAATATTTAAGAATTACTTATATCGAGTCATGACCGCACAAAAAGCTTAAGTAACAAAAACAAAACTTTACAGGAGAAGGTTTTTTTTTAATTATCTTTATCTTTATCATTGAATTTTGGTATTTAAGTGTTATTATGCTAAATATAAGTAACGCAACGAATTTTAAGTAAATATTACTATAATAACGGTATTTTTTGTCCTTTAAGCTTTTTCTGCTGTCTCCCTGACAACCTAATGTGTATATTTTTGCGTTGGTTACGCTAAAAAAACTTTTTTTTAAGAAGAAGTAAACATCAGTTTTTTACGTAAACTTGTCTCCAAATCGCTAATTATTGGCTTCTTGATCGGCTCCATGTAGTGAATCTTCTACATACTTATCACTTTTCAAATTAAAGAGTTCGCTATTAAATTTTTTGTGTACAGTTTTACTGATGGAAAGAATTGTCAAGTCCATATACTCTGTGAACAAAATTTTAATAAATTGCTACGTACCTAAACTGAACTGGCGGCGATTATCTCAGTTTTTTTGCCTGGATCGCGTAATCAAATTTAAATCATAAAAAACTATTTCAGAGTTATCAAAATAACCATATTTAAGACTTATGGATGATTTTTCTTTTCAAGTTGGGAAAGATAGCCTTTAAAACAATGGTAACTCACTTCAATACCATCATATTTTTTGGATTAGGCAATTTGGGTGGTCTAATGTGTATTCAAGTTTTTTAGATGTGGGTGTGTGTGCTATCAGAATAGGCTGTTCCATGTTGAAGTCGTCTCTAGTTATTTATTTTAAAAATAGATAAATATTAACAATGCAAAAAATGCAAAATAAATTATTCAACTATTGCTAATATCGAAAATAAAATATTTGAATCAAGTTGGTTAGTCGAAAAATTGCAATTGACCAAAAAATAAGTAAAATATTTTTCTTTTATGAAACAAATATGTATGTATTTAACATTGTACACGCAAAGAAAAAATATGGTTGAGGTAACCATAATCAAACAGCAACATACTATGATTGAATTATATGGTTGCAGTCAAATCATATTATTGTTAATAGAAAAAAAAACTTCAACAATATGATTATCTGAGTTAATTATAACATTATCTGAGTTAATTATATTATAGTCTTAGTATTGTAAATATGACAACACTATTGTTAGATGTGACTAAATTTTAATTAAAACTCACCACACTATGTTCTAATATTATATTAATATTGTTAAATACGACCACAGTATTATTTAATATAATAATACTATTTTATTTTTTTAATCATATATTTATTGTAGAAACAGCTGTGCGTTAAATTCGAAATAAAAATAAATTAATATTGTTGAAATAAAATGTATATATAGAAGTTTATACTTACACGACATACAGCCATGTCTGTATAAAAAGATACACAAATGTTTATATATTTTTATTGGTCTACCCTTTTGTTTTTTCTTTATTTATTTATTTATTTAACACCACCCGTGCAATACCGATAGCTTACAAACGAAATACTGAACTGACAGATGTTTCGGAAAAAGATTTTTTTTTAAACTTAACATAGTATGGGTTTGGATAACATTACATTGTTATTTACATCATATTATTTTTAAATAATAATACAAATTATGTTGTAGTCATAAATTTTTAACAATACTAAATTGCTAAACTCTAACCATGTCAGACTTTTTTATGGATGTGATAATGTAATTATTAAATTCAAACATTACTCTGTTTATCGTAACGAAATAAATGTTTAAAATAACAATAACTAGTGTTCGACGACTACACATTTGTTTCAGAGAACATAATATTGCTTCCTCAACCATTCTACAACCATATCTTTTCTTTGCGTGTATGTATGCACATACCTCGTCAGATGTCGGTGAAGGGTATATAATATTCGGCTAATCCGAATATAGCACTCTTACTTGCTTTATTTTCAAAAGCAAATTCTAGCTTAAGTAACATGTTGATGTTAAAAAGTGTAAACAAAAAATAATTTGTACTTAAGCTTAAATTGTTTTTGCTATAAAATTGAAACGGTATATCCTATGGTTGTAAATTTTGACCTATAATGGCAATGATAACAAATTAATGATTTTTATAAAAAAAAACGCATTTCGAAAATCATGTTGGTTAAACTCATTTTTTGAGTTATGCCACTATTGAAGTAAATGTGCGATGTGTACATATCGTTACCTTAATATGGAAAGACCCTAACTCATTATTAAAAAATTAATTTTTTCATGCATTAGATGTTTTTCTATCGCAATATCCAAAATCACGTTTTGAATAAAAAAAAAATAATGAGTTAAGGGCTTTCTTTATTGAGGTAATGATATGTATTTTCTTATATTCTCACATTTTTTCCATAAAATATTCTCCTTGAAAAATGCTTTAAGCTTTCGTCCTTAATATTATATTAATGTGAACAATTTTAATGACTTTATTTATAACCTTTTATTAAACAATAACATTTGTTTTTTTTTCAAATTAACCCTAATAAAAATAGCTAGTAGTTTCCTTAATTTAATTGGTTTTCAAACTTTAACCTCAGGCCGAAAACTTCTGGGAATTTTATCCCAGAAGATGCAAAAAGAGCACAGTACAATTTTGGGTCACAAAGAAATCAAATTGAAAAGTCAAAGGAAAAAAACAAAAACCACCACAGCAGACAAAAATATGCCTGAGGTTAAAGAAAATAAGTAGAGCAACAACAAAAAAAAAACACTAATAAAATAAAAAGAGAGAGACCTTGGCTAGCAATAAAAATAAATATATGTGACAAATTTAAGACAAATTGACAAATTTCATATTTTTGCAGATACTCTATTTATACTGAATATTTCAAAAAGATTCCAATACAAAATTTAATGTACTCAATTAAATTTTAATAAAAAATTTTACAGCCTTACTTAAAAAAAATATTTTTGAAAATCATATCATAAACCGGTACCGGAACTCAACGTAATTAGTAATTACTAATTATACAGTACAATACAAAAGCAAAACAACAAGATTCTCACGGCTAATTTTGGCAGCTGAAATCAAAATATTTGTTTACCGGAATTGTGAAAAATTACATGTGTGAGTTTGAAGTGAACTAATTTGTCCAACTTTAGCCCAATGTGAGAACAGCTGAAGGTACGTGATCCTTTACGTCAAATAAACGGACATTTTCTCGCTCTAAAAATATATTGAAATAATTAGTTTCTATGGCAAATTGCATTTAAGAACATACAGTACATTTTGGCATACTTTATAACTCTGTAACTAAAAAAGTTATCATTGGTTTTTTGTTCATTTACCGCCATTGCACAGTGGGTTATTCCGAGTAATATGACATTTAATACGACATTTAATTAGGTGTTATTAAGCTTAAGTTTTGAATTTTATATTTCAAAAGAAAATTGAATCACAGAACTCCATAGTCTGTCACCTCGAGCTTGGTCTTTCAAAATCTTTTACATTTATGGGTTCTTGCTTATAGTTTAGGAGATATTCGACTAAAAAAATTAAAAATTTAAAAAGTGTGCTTTGAACCACTTTTTTTTCTAAAATGTAACTTAAAACAAAATTTTTAGCATTTAAAAGAAGTTTATTAAAAAAATACGATCCCGTATAAATTTATAATTTTGAAAAAAGTCGATTTTATCTGTTTTTTTAAAGTACTTTAATGATTTCATTATTATAAAAAATTATGCTAAACTGCCTACACACAAAAAAGCAATATGAATAATTTTGTAATATCAATTAAAATAAAGAAAATCCATTATTTGACATATTGTCAGAAGTGTACATAAAATAATTGAAATTTATTTGCTGGTAGTTTAGCATGTCTATATACGTATTTCATTGGCGCTTGAACCAAATCATCAGTAGACTTTAACCACAAATTTTAAACAGTAAGAGGTTTGTGACTATTTAAAATCTGTGGTTAAAGTCTACTGATGATTTGGTTCAAGCGCCAATGAAATAGTATATAGACATGCAAAACTACCAGCAAATAAATTTCAATTATCAATTAAAATATTAATTAAATTTTCACCTATAAACAATGTGATAATATACTTATATTACATACTATATATACCATGAGGACTATCCTAGAAAAAAATTTATTTTTCAAAATTTTCATAATTTAAGGAAACAGGAATTTTCAAAGTAGAACCATTTTTATTGTAAATATCAAATTTATAGTCTGTTTTCTCAAATCATAAGGCTGCAATCCAAATAAGTTTTAAGGTCACCTTGAGCAATAATATGTTTTTAAATATTTAAAAGACAAATTAACTGGACCAGGCAAAAAGTTAAAAAAATTATAGCAAAAATACAGAAAATTATCCTTTTGGGATTTTCTATAATTTCTTTGGGAATTGCGAGGCTCCCAGTAGCAAAACACACTTGTTTTATTTTTTTAATAATTACATCATTGAAAATATTGATAAATAAAAAAGTTTATAGCATTATTTTGTCTAACTCATCGAATATATTATCAGTATTAATTCCTATAAAAAGGAAAGACTTTTTCTATTGTAAGCAGATGCAAGTAATTCTAGAAAATTAATATTTATATTAGTGCAGGTAACACGAACATTTTTCTATTTGCTAATAGTTGAAATTTCCTGCTAAGCCACAGATTTTGGTAAAATTTGCGGCACCTAACAAATCTTGTAAATCTATTAAATCAGTGAATATCTAAAATTGTTTTCGTGAAGACTTTTAGGGTTAAAAAAACTATTTTTTTTTTCGAAATATTTCATCCACGATATCTCTCCAAGGAATCACCCAATGTTGGCCACACTAGCAAAGATTTACTTTTTGTTTAGATTAAAATCTGATTAATATAGTAGTTTGAAATTTTTTGTACTTTGCCAAAAAGTATTATATTTTTCATTAATATACATATCGATGGCTTAATATAAAAAAGGCCTAACTCGAATTTTCGATATTTTACAGGAGAAGCAAAAAAGAGAAGAAAAAATAAAGCATTTACATGCAGAAATAGTTTTTAAAGTTGCCATAAGTCCTTGATTTTGAACTGTAACGTACTAAGATCTTCAAGGAAGATGCAATTATACGCTGTCGCCCAGAAAACATCAAAAACACGATTTCGAAAAAAATTGAGTTAGGCCCTTTTTATATTAAGCCATCGATCTGTATATGTGTATGAAATGTATAGGGTATGGTATTTTATAAGCCATAGCCAAATATGTTAATTTTTCAACAACGGCGCAAATAATGGCTTCCAAAAGTATAAACATATAACTCATACAAATAAAAATTTATTAGTGTCCAAAAATCCATCGTGTAAGTTGAGTTTTTAACTCTAACTCGTAGGTATAAGCGTTAGGTAAATTATGTGTACGTTAAATTTTCGGGAATTAAATTGAAGTCATAATTCCCCCAAATATGTATACCGTCATATGGTTTTTTCGGAGCCTAGAGCTCCGTTTTATAAGTTCTCATAAGAAATTTGCTTATTTCAAATAAACACAATAATAAATAGAATACATAAATAAAATAAAAAGTTTAAAATTTTTTTAATTAAAATTTTTCAAATTAACCCTCGGCATCATTTCATATTTTACGTTATTAAAAAAAAAAAACTTACTCCACTTGAAATTCACTTGAAGATTTGTCGTTGCACTTAAATCTCAAAAAAGTAATTTCACTTAACTAGATATCTTTTATATTGCAGTTTTGATAATCCAGAATTGATAATTTTGAATATTTGCAAAGAAAAGATTTTCACCAAAATGTTTATATTTTGTTTTTAAAAAAATTTTTTCCTGCTTGTTAGAGATTAGATGCTTAGCGCTTTACTTTAAGTTGCTCACAGGTCAAATGTCGCTTAACTTTTGCAAAATAACTGTTGACATCCGTAGTTCTTATATGGACGAACGTTCTTTCTACTTCTTTGCTGTTATTTGTTCGCAAAAGAGCAACATCAGCAGCAGCAGCAGCAGCAGCAGTAGTAGCAGTAGCAGCAGCAGAGGAATTCATGTTATTGTTGCTGTTTCTTGTTAAATAAAATATACAATGTTGTGAAACTGTTGCTGTTGTTTTTATCACTGGCACCCATAGCAAAAAAAAAAAAACAACAACAACAAGTATAAGCATAGAACACCGTCATCGTTCTAATCATTATAAACTTTATCATCATCATCATAAAATTTGCTTATACGCATAGTAGAGAGCTGCGTAAACAGTCTTGAAATGTAAAAACGTCATGATTTTTAAATGTATTCACGTCGCATGTATTATACTAAACCAATAATAAATGCTGTCGTACTATAAGCGAAGCACGATGGATGTATTGGTGTATGTGTACATCAGTTGTAACAAGCGATGTCGCCAAGACAGCAAAAAAAGAACAAACACTCAAAAGAAGTACTGTTGATTAGTGTATGCTTGTTATTTTTCATATTGTACGTTTGAGTGTGTGTGTAATATGTATATAGATGGTAAGCTATTATGTGATTAACCGCATAAAACTAATGTTAATGCATGTGTGTGCCTTTGCACGTGCGCAGAAAAATAAAAGATCATACACACATACATGCATGGCGTTTGTACACGCGCTTATGCGTAGAAAGCAGCTAGTATCACAAATTCTTCCGTCACGAAGTGTTTTCTTCTTTACTCCTATACCTACAATACTCAAAAAAATTTCTTGCAAACAATGTTGTTAACGTTTGTTTTATAAGATTTCGCTGTAGTAAAGCATTTGAAAAATCCCTCATGTCTTAAAAGTTCTTATAAGATATCTTGTGCAGGAGACTAACGCATAGAAATGTTTTTTTTTATATATTTTCCTTTAGCAGCATTTTTGAATTTTTCCCAACAGCAACAAGTAGGAACAGTTACCAATGCTTGCTTTTCGTTTATTTCGTTACAAAACTAACGGCATTAGTGCGATTACCATATTTAACGAGTGTGAAGTAGAGACGAAAGCCACCCTCAAGGCTTGATATAACAAAGGCACTTGTGTATGTGTGTTTGTGTCCGTGTGTTTACTTTTACGAACACTGTTATTTTCACACACACAACCATACACAGTTGAGAAACCATGCAAGCACATACACAAATGATTTTTCAAGAAGGACCATTCAAATTGTGTTGAATTTTATTGCTGAGTGAGAACAGTTATTATGTGTTTTTTTTTGTGTGGTGAATATTATATTATGATTCTGCTGAGAAGATAAATTTATACGTTATTTTTTACGTTTAATGGTGGCATGTAGATTTTAAGGGCTAAGAAATTGTAACCATATTAAAAATAATTTTTTTTTTAAATTTTCAAGAAAAAAATCACAATGAAATATATATCTGTAATAGATCTGTAATTTATTTCACTTCGAACACAATTTATTGCTATAAATGTCAAAGCGATAGAGCACCACTGCACTATGCATTAGCATAGACTTTAATGCATATCGAAAAAATCTATGAACTTGCTATGACTTGGTCTGGCCAAGGATTGAACACGATCTCTCGAACGTCTTATTTTGTTTTGTATTCAAAGCATTAACTACTTCAGTCAACAGCACCCCACGCTCACTCGGAATATTAAAAAGTGAATCAATAATCCCTCTTAATGGGGGAAAAGTTGAAGAGGCCATACATGGTTGCATTGCCCCTCCAAGAATTGCTGTTGTCCCCTCCCCCCTAGAATTATTAAAAATTGCATGTAATTATTTATTTTAGTATTATTCATAGAAACGGCAACAAAAAAGGTCTGTTTAGTGTATCTGTACGAGTCCACGTACAGACCAAGCGCCTGGACCGATTTTGATTTAGTGTTTTTTTTGTTTAAAGGTGACTTGATCGAGAGTGTTCTTAGCTATGTTTGAAAAATATCAGTCCAGCTGCTTAGAAGATGTCACATATTTTCCGGATATATCAAGGGTTTTAAAAATTTTTAATTTTTGTTATGGTATTTAATTTACTATTTAAGCACAAGGTCGGTCTTTTTTATATAAACAACAATCAAGAATTGCATATTTTATTTGTCTCAATATTTCGCAATTCCTTTGTGTAGCATATTCAGAAAATAAAACACAAATCAATTTAAATCATGTGCTTCCTTGAAAAAATAAATATCTTAAAATGTAAAGGTACCTGTGATCGGTTCCACTTTAATAACAGCTTATCGTTTCATTATATACATATATAGTTATAATGATATAACTTTTGTTTTTAAAATTTGTTAGCTTTTTCCGAAGCAATTGACATTTCTTTGTCATGCTATTCATTGAATATATTTTCACGAGCCTTTGATATTTTATCGATAAAAAATCAATCCAAAGAGACTTACCTAAAAAGGAAGAAAGAATAGTTTAATGCTTTTAGTATAACTCATTATAAAATTTTCTTATATTATATAATTATTTTTCAATATTTAAAGAAATCACGCAGCAGATTCAGCTAAAGTTAAGTCTGTAATGTTTAAACGTGCTGAGTTTTTCTTTGCTTATGGTAGAATTAAGGCTAAGTTATTGGACTGTAAGGGCTCAGTTAGCCGACTGTAATGGAATGTAACTGCAACGGCAGCAAACAGCTGATCGATATTGTTATGTGAAAAGTAATGAAAATGGTTACAGAAATGTAACTGTAATGTAAGAATATGTACATTAATTTTCACATAACAACATTGATAAGCTGTTTTTTCCTACCGTTGCAGTTACATTACGTTACAGTCAGCTAACTGAACACAAGGTTGTCTAATAAATTTATTCAAAATAAAATAAATCTTTTGTAGAAATGCGTTTATTTGTTGCTTTTTTTCTACTTTCGATAACACTTATTTAACAAACTGTACAACAGCTGTTTGTATTCGTATGAAAATCTCAGTAGTTTTACAATGCATTCTAAAATGGAAATTGCTTTAACTTTTGTAATTGAATATATTAAAATTATGAAACTATACCAAAGTGAAGAAGAGCTTGGAAATTATATATAAAAAAATTTATAAAAAAATTATAGGCTAAACCTTTTGTTATTGGCAGGTGGTTGTCAATCATATCGTCTATTTTCACTTTCCAGAGGTCTATGAAAATATTTTGTCCATAGATTCTTATTTATCAAAAATTTTTTGGATTGTTATTGCAGCTGTATCCATTTTTAAAATCAAAGTTTTTCAATCGGTATTTATTTCTAACTAACTGACATAAACAATATCAGCTGTTTCTGGGCATTTTAGCTTGGCAGCACTGAATTTAGTGCAGCGAAAATAAGGCTGCATTTTTATCAAACCTAGTTAAAGCCGATTCAAAAAAGCTGTAAATTGGTTTTAACACTTTAAAGCGCGTAAACTCGAAATTAAAAAATATTCGGGTAAAAAACTTGTTTCTTAATAGTTTTTATATCACAAAGAGGCATGCAGCTGTATACCTTTTGCGAAAGAGTAGAGTATTTGTTGCAAGATCTTTACACAAGTGAAAATTTCAAAATGTTGAATTGAACCCCTTTAGAGGAACCAGTACGATATCAAGCCATAATCACCAAAAAATATTAACCGAAAATTTTTTAAACATAATTTTTTTTACGAAAAGTGATTATTAACAATCGCAAATAATAGATTGAGATCAAGTAATTCTTTCTGCCAAAAAAAACCAACTCAATGCAAAGATCTGATAAAAAATAAGAAGTAAGTGAAATATAATATTAAATATTAATGGGCGTGCCTATGCTCAGAGTTCAGGGTGCGTGTTAAGTTTTATAAAAATCGGTAAAGAAGAACCACTTAAAATAAAAGATTAAATTTTAATAGGCATGACTACGCCCATTTTTTTAAATGGGGCATTGTTTCTATTTTAGAGCTCAAGGTGTGTGGTAGGTTTTATAAAAATCACTTAAGTAAAACCGCGTGAAATATTATAATAAATTTTAATTTTTTCAACCTTCAAATTGTGTGATTACAAGAACCAATAGTGTTTTATAGGTTTCGCACAAATCACATAAGTACAATGTCATAAAATTAAATTAAAAAAATTTGGGCGTGTCCCCGCCCACTTTTTTACAATGGGATCAATGGGAAGCTATACACTCTCAGACAATAAAATAGTTTTTAGAATCGTCCTAAAATATACCGAGTTATGAAGTAACATCACAAGAACTACGCAATATTTAATAACTTATAAAACATAATAGCCCAATTCACAATCTTGTGCAAATGGTCTTGCATCGTTGCATGTGCGAAATGGTATAGTATATCCATACTCACCACTTAACAATTCTTAGTGGTGAGTATCAATATATTATACTACTTTGCACATGCAACGATGCAAGACCATTTGCACAAGATTGTGAATTGGGCTATTTATTTTTTCTAAATTTAAAATTTATTGTAAATAATAAAAATATTATGTAAAAGTATTGTCAATATTTGAAAATATTCATAAATCAATATGTAGTTAGTACACATCAAACAGTCATTACAAGTCATGGTTACTGGTATTATTAAAAAAGTTTAAAGTTTCTCAATAGAAAATAAAACAAACAACACTAAACTATGCAACTACATAGTTAACATGTATGCATGTGTGCTAATATAAGTATTTGCCGTTGATTTTGGAAGTGAGATAAGTCCATTTTGAAAAGCAAAATTAAGATAACATTATTTACAGATTAAACTTGCTATTAACTTTCTATCCTGCAAGCAATTTGCAAAAATGGACTTGTCTTACTTTTC
The DNA here is from genome assembly GCA_949987645.1 of Tachina grossa. Classification (NCBI taxonomy): domain Eukaryota; kingdom Metazoa; phylum Arthropoda; class Insecta; order Diptera; family Tachinidae; genus Tachina; species Tachina grossa. The sequence goes on from OX465274.1 coordinate 223,989,224, forward strand.
AAATTAAGGGCGTATACATATGTATGTTTAAGCATTCATCGGAATGTCAATGCGACTATCTGCATAATAGATAATAACTGTGATAATATGATTGCAATGATGATGAGTATGATGTCTTATTTCAGTCACGCAATTTGTTTTATTTATTTTTTGAAATATGCACAAAGTCTGTTCTTTGAAATTTGCATGTACATACATATAAATGTAGAATGCGAGTACAAATGCGAATTGTAGTATGTCACTTGTTGCATATTTGCATGGGTAGAGAAAAAAAAATACTAACGATTGCTTGCTTAGGTTACAACAGATGATAAAGTGACCATATAAAGTTAATAAGCACTAAAAAGCTTTTGGATGGTCAAGATACCCCTCATAATACATATGTAGGTAGTTGGTCAGAGCAAGGCTTAAGCAGCGGAAATCAACACTATAGAAATAAATAAATCTATTAATAGATTTTCTAATTAAATGGGTTCTTCGTCATTATTTTTTGATAAATATTGCAGCGAAGGATGCGCAAAGTCCTGAAAACTTCCGGCCTTCGTTTCGCACTACATTGATTAAAAGCGATTTTGCTTCATACTTTAACTTTGGGTCACCTTATTTTTTTACTCGTAAGTATTGACTCCTGAACGCAACAGAACACTTGCCAAAGAAATATTTCTCAAAGTCAAATTTTATCATGCAATTTTTCTTTACATATTTTTTTTTCTTTCACAATGTGTCAACTTGCTATTTCTATTGTATCATTTTTCAAAAGTGTCAACCTCAGGATGAAAGAGAAAATACTATTGAATATATCTAAGGCCGGCAAATAATGAACTTTTCTTTATAACTGGGACTTCTTCTAACTACTCGTATGTACATGCAGACACATTTCGTAAGGTATTTAAATGCATACAATAATACTTAAACTCAAGTATTTGCTAAATGTCCTTTAAGAAACACTCGGCTAAAATCGCTTGTAGTGGGAGTAATCAATACAAAAACATGAAAATAAAAATAACTTTAGTCGTTGTAATTTTTTTTACAACCTCTACACATTTCTTGCAATGATAACTGTCAGCATTAGTCAGTAGACATTTTTTAATGTCATATTAAAAGTAAAAAGAGGAATAGCTTTTGTTGGTGCAAATATCCTGTATCCTGTTTTCAAACAAATTTTGCACGCAGTCTAGTATATTGATTTCGAAAACACCCCTGCAGAAAGTGCGAATAGTGAAATTGTAATAATTTTCTAGTGACATTGTCAGTAGTACTACTGACCAGGTGTACCCCAGCCAATGTAATCATCTATTGACATTTAACATTAGCTTGTCATTGAAAATCCACCACTAGACTGTAGCACTAGTGACTAAGTAGTTCTTTTGGGGGGCCAAATGGAGACATTGGCACCAAAGATTCACTAGTAAATTTTAGGGGGTCTAGTCTACAATATCGATATTTCCTCGCTCGTTGTCAATAGTAAAATTATAGTGATTTTCTGGTGACATTGTCAATAGTGCAACTAACTAGGTGTACCTCAGATAATGTAATCGCCGATTGACATATAACATAGGGTTGTCAATGAAAATCTACCAGTAGACTTTAGCACTATTGAGAAGGTAGGTCTCTTACGACAGTGTGGATATATTTGAACCAAAGATTCACTAGTAGATTTTAGTGACACTCATCTACATACATATATATATATATATGTATATGTATATGTATTTAATATTATTGCACAGCATAATAAACAAGTAAGAGTGCTATATTCGGCTGTGCCGAATCTTATATACCCTTTAAAAAAGTGCGTTTATGTAGTATAGAGATACATACATAAGCACATAGTTACTTTTATGTACAAAGAAAAAAATAATTATTTTCAAGGCCTAGAATCATAATTTTAGATTTTTCTGATTACTTATACCAATCTGATGTGCATTAGTGTCCCTTTGTATCAGTTGTTGTAGGAAAGTTCAAGTGATGAAGGCATAGTCACTGGTCACTGAACTATACCGACTTCAACAGATGCTAATCCTAATATAAAATCAGAGCGCCCTCCTTCGTCGGTATTGTGTAGCAGAATCATCGGCGAAGTAAAATAACCAATAAAATAATTTGGCTACTAAACACAGCTTCAAAATTTAATACACCTAATTTGAGACCAGAAGGCGCTACAACACTGCATTATTACAAAAAAATGCGTGCAAAAAGTAGAGTTGTAAAAAGAATGAAGCTTTCTTCTATCTCTTCTTTCACCACCCGTCTTCTATCACTTTCCCTTTCAGAAATAAGGTAACACCTAGTAATAGTAGTAGGCATTAATTGCCTGAGTGTTACTGCTCTTAAAAAAAATCTAGTAGTTCTTAAAAAAATATAGAAAGTGTCTTAAGTGAAAAAAAAGGAAATTCAAAAAATGTGTTTTATTTATTTACTTTAATGTCCAGAAAAAAATCATAGTTTCCAGCTCTGGAGCTGTGGTTTTTATTTTTATAATTTTCTATACCAAACTTTTCTTTCCAAAACGTAAAATATATATAATTTATAACGGAAAAGATAAAAATTAATTAGACTTAGTTACTTTTTTTTATATATCAAAAAAGTGTAAGTGTCCCAACCGTTAACTCATCCTTTTTGATTTTCTGATTTCTTACAGCAATCTCTTTTTTTAAGAATTTAAGAAATGTTTAAATAATAAAAAAAAGAAAAAATTTGTTTTAATAACTTACTTTTGTATAAAAATAGGTTAAAGTTTCCAACCCTGGAATCGTCTTTTTAATTTTTTTAATTGTTTTTTTATTTGAAATACCAATTTTATTCGATATCACAAAATAAGTTTATTTAATAAAAATAGAAAAAAATTTGTTTTCGGTAGTTCATTTTGTATATCACAAAGAGTGTAAGTTTCCCAACCCTGGAATCCTCCTTTTTGATATTTTATGATTTCTTACACCATCTTTTTTTTAAGAATATAAGATATGTTTAATTTATAGTAAAAAAAGAAAAAATTTGTTTTAGTAAGTTACTTTTATATAAAAAATAATGTTTCCAACCCTGAAAACGTCGTTTTAATTTTTTTAATTTTTTTTATTTTGAAATACCAAATTCATTCGTACTGAATAAATAAAATAATTTTATTTATTTAAAAAAAAATTAAAATTAGTTTTCGGTAGTTAATTTTTTATATCACAAAAAGAGTAAGTTTCCCAACCCTGGAATCATCCTTTTTAATTTTTCGGATTTCTTACACCAATCAATTTCTTTTAGGAATATAAGATATCTTTAATTTATAGAGAAAAAGGAAAAATTTGCTTTAGTAAGTTACAAACAAAACAGTATAACAAAAATTAAAGTTTTCCAACCATGGAAAAATCTTTTTAATTTTAGAAGGTTAATTTTTAATTTGAAGTAGTTAATTTTTTATATCACAAGAAGTTTCAGTTTCCCAACCCTGGAATCATCCTTTTTGATTTTTCTGATTTGTTACACCAATCGTTTTCTTTTAAGAATATAAGATATGTTTAATTTATAAAGAAAAGGAAAAATTTCTTTACTTTAAAGTTACTTTTGTATAAGAAAAAAAAGTTAAAGTTTTCCAACCCTGGAAACGTATTATTAATTTTTTGAAGTTTAATTTTTTATTTGAAATACCAATTTTATTCGTGGTGAAGTATAAAATAAGTTTATTTAATAAAAATAATTAAAAAATTAGTTTACGGTAGTTAATTTTATATATCACAAAAATCGTAGGTTTTCCAACCCTGGAATCATCCTTTTTGTTTTTCTGATTTCTAACGTCAATTTCTTTTTTTTAAGAACATTAGATATGTTTAATTTATAAAAAAAAGGAAAAATTTGTTTTAGTAAGTTACTTTTGTATAAGAAAAAATGTTAAGGTTTTCCAACCCTGGAAACATCTTATTAATTTTTGAAGTTGAATTTTTTATTTGAAATACTAATTTTATTCGTGGTGAAGTATAAAATAAGTTTATTTAATAAAAATAATTAAAAAATTAGTTTACGGTAGTTAATTGTATATATCACAAAACCCGTAGGTTTTCCAACCCTGGAATCATCCTTTTTATTTTTCTGATTTCGTAAATCAATCTCCTTCTTTTAAGTACATTACATATGTTTAGTTTTAAAAAAAAAGGAAAAATTTGTTTTAGTAAGTTACTTTTGCATAATAAAAAAAAATTTCGGTTTTCCAACCAACGTGTTTTTAATTTTTTAGTTTTTTTTTATTTTTTTTTAGTTAAAAATACCAATTTTATTCATACTAAAGAATAAAATAAGTTTATTTAATAAAAAATTATTAAAAAGTAGTTTAAGGTTGTTATTTTGTATGGCAAAATGAAGTTTAAGTCTCCCAGCTCTGAAACCGTGTGCTGGATTTTGCTGGTTTTCAATACCAATCTTATTTCGACCATTTCTGACCCACCAGTTCAAGAACGAAGTCTCTAGCTTTTCTGGGAGCTTCGGAAAACCGATTTCACGTACAGACAGACGGACAGACGGACATCGCTTATTCGTCTTCCCTATGCATAAGGATCCAGAATATATATACTTTATGGCTCGCATATTAATATTCTAGAAATTACAAACGGAATGACAAACCTATATATACCCTTTTACCATTTTTTGGTAAAGGGTATAAAAAGAAAAACAAAGTATTGACGAGTTCATTGACAATATCACCAGAAATACACTAGAACTTTTGTCTCTAACGCATCTCTACTCGCTTATAAAAGGAAAGTTGTCGACATTTTAACTAGCGCAATTGTTGCTGGAGAAAGAGTATTGACATAGAGACATATGGTTCCAGGCTGACTAGAGGGACATCACAAAGACTTAAGTGTGCGTGTGCGAGGAGAACAAAGGCCGAATTTTGAAACAGTATGAAAAATATAAATATATTTTTAAAATTGTACTAATGCACAGTGGGTCAGTGTGTAAATGTTTAAAATACAATTTTTAAATTAAATTTATTTTAATTTTTTTATTTTCACTTTATTTGTTTCTCTGTTTATAATTCGATTAGGCTAAAGTTCATAACGCGCTGTATGCCGAATTATATGTGACCATTTTTAAGGAACTAAATGCACTGAAGACAATTAATTGTAAATTATTATGACAAACACTAGCACTTCGAAGCACATTCGAAGGCAGCCACACTTTCATTATTAGCGTTCTTGTGCTCGGTCAACTATGTTTAGTGTCAATCAGCTCTCACACACGAGAACAATTGTGCTTGCATAACATGGCAGTTTGTAGGTGAGAGAGGCAAAGAGAGTGGCATTGAGTTTGGCATAATTTTTCAACCAGGCACAACCCCGCATCATCGGCACAAGACCAATGCATACACAACTTAAAAAACAGCAAATGTTAAAATAATACAAAAAACACCAATACACACAAAGCTGTGTGTACGTATACATTTTTATGCCAAATTAATTAGTCTGGTGTGTTCTAAAAATAACAAAAATTGTGCCGGCATAAAAATTACTCCCGTGGGGGATACCCCAATTGGTCAGCTGTTGAGTGATTTATGTTTAGTTTGGTTTGGTATTTCAACATGAATGAAGTTGTGCAAAGTTATTTTGAAAATCATGGTTCTGTTCGAAATACGTATCGCATACTACGTCTATTTTACGATCAAAATAATAGCTTATTCGATTATCTATCTATTTTACGATCAAAATAATAGCTTATTCGATTATCTATGGAACGTTTTCACTCCACGTTTGCTTTAAATTATAATACGCATCCACAGAGACGTCGCACAGTGGGGTGAATGGTAGAGAAAGTGGCGATTAATTCATAGAAGTCGTAATTTTAAAGTGTTGTTATTTTTTATTGATGATTATTAATAAATACATAAAAGACCAGCATTTAAAAAAAAAATTTTGAAGAAAAATTTTTTACCCTTTTATGGGCTTTTTTGTATTTTGGAGCAAATGGTCTTATTTGACTATATTTGCTGTAACTTTGGAATGAAAAAAGATAAATTAGTAAATTAAATTGTAAATTAGAGCATGTGCCTTTAAAAAAATATTTTTTTTGCTTAGATAAAAAAAATAAATATTTAATATGAATTTTTCTCATTGATTTTTAGCAACTGGAATTCTCTCATAAAAACCTTAATAACTCAAAAAGCGCACAAATGTTCAAATAGGTACTCTGGGATTTATTAGCTAAAATCTTATTTTTTAAGAGCATAAAAGCATTTTTCCCTGCACTCATCCGCAAAGTTTTCGAAAGTCAATGTATATATCAAAAATACCACATTTTTAGAGCAATTTAACTTTTTTTTTTAATATTTCTGAAACATTTATTTAAACAAAAAACAATATTTTAAATGCTCATATATCTGAAGTTGACGGTTCCATTATAAAACGTTTGCTTACAGAAATCTTAACAAAAACTATAATCACTTGAAATATCAAAATTTTCTCTTTTAATCAAAGCGCGCAAAAATAACTAAAGTTATTGAACTTTGAACACACACTGCAAATAAAGTAAACTACCTAGAACTTTTATTTTTACAGTTGGTGATGTAGAATTTTATCTACTTTCATATGGTGCCAAATACGGTTGTGAAAGTTAAAGTTCATATTTTAAATTAATCGCCATTTGTGAAGGCTTTCACCCCACAGTGCGTCGTACAGTGCGTACAGAAGAAGTCATTTCTGCTGTAGAGCGTAGTGTAGAGGAAGAGGCCCGAATCGGTCTATATATACATACATACATATATATATATATATATATATATATATATATATATATATATATATATATATATACATATATACTATGTCCTGTTGTTAACATTGGGAACAAAGGGCCACAATTAGTCAAGAGAGTATATAATCAGGCTATAGAGCCATCATTACTGACTTTTCCGTTCATCAACTGAACAACAACCATAATGTGCATGAGCAGTGATTTCAACAAGACGGTGCAACATGTCACACACCTCGAGCCCCAATTAATTTATTAAAGGAAACGTTTGGTAACCGCATAGTTTCACGTTTCGGACGCATGGTCATTCATCCATTCATCAATTGATCCAAGATCGTAAGATTTAACGCCGCTAGACTATTTTATGTGGATATATGAGAAGTAGCTAGTCTACGCCAATAAGACCCAAAACGATATACGGCTACAAATATTCGAAAAAATCAATGAAAATTTTACATTATTATGCAAAAACATTTGCACAAACACCAAACCCATATTTTTACTCATTTAAAAGATAATACTATAAAAAATATTATAAGGAAAGAAATTTATTATTCGACATATTGTCAGAAGTTTATTTTAATTTGAAATTTATTTGCTAGTGGTTCAGCGTTGTCTATATATTTCATTGTTGCTGTAACAAATCATCAGTAGACTTCAACCACACATTTTGAATAGTCATATCGAATATAAAATATTTGCTGGGTTTTTGTATTAGTTTCTAAGCCTACTACGCTTATTTTTCTTTTGTGATTTTCAAAAATACTATTATTTGTGAATTCACAAATAGTTCTTGAAAGTCTGTGCATAAGATAAGAGGTTTGAGACTATTTAAAATGTGTGGTTGAAGTCTACTGATGATTTGTTACAGCAACAATGAAATATATAGACAACGCTGAACCACTAGCAAATAAATTTCAAATTATTATAAGAAAATTTTTTTTTCAAAATTTTTGTTATTGAAGGAACCAGACCGTTTCGAATTGGACCTATTTTTGTTATAAATATCATATTTAAGGCATTTTTTTGTCAGTGTATCATGGCCTGAAATAATATAAGTTCCATATCAAAGTCGTTACTTACGAGTATTTGGAAGTCCTTTTAATGATAAAATTTGCCAAGTTAAAATATTTTTCAGATTCCCACTGTTCGTATCTATTCAAAGAATGTTCTAATTTTATATACAGATTTTTCTGAGAACTGCTGGGCAGCTTTTTTACTTAAACTCAATAAAATAAAAACACATAAGTAATACATGTACGAGTATATGGACATTTAATAATTTCCTAATTGCTATTTAGTAGTTGTTACGACAATTATTGCATTTAAATCACAATCAATAAAAATAAATTACTAACTTTATATAAGTTGAAAGGACGTCATGCTGATAACGCTAATCCTGACATCATTTCGACTTCCTTAAATGTGAGGATGACGTATTGGCATTAATTTGCCAATAGCAATTTTGCAAAAAAAAATAATAATAACATAAATGGATATTACTGATATATAAATAAATGACATTTTTTCACTTAATTTTTATTATTCAACAATCATAAACATATTTTTTTAGTGCTTAAATTAAGAGCCATAAAGCTTGATTGATTGATGCTTGATGGCTTGTAAGATTGTTTGATGGTCTGAAATATTTTCAAGCAAAAGGTGATTAAATATTTAAGGAATTAACAAGTCTAACATTTTTTCATAAGGAGCAGATCAGTAGAGGTTTTAGTTCTTGTCTTTCTTCTCTTTCTTTTGGATGCAGCTAACTCCTACATAATCAATTTCAATATATTTTTAAGAAATAATTAAGAATTTACTGAATAAAAAAAAAAAGCAATATTAATTTTGGGAAAAAAGCGATAAAAATTTTAAAACTTATGGGCAGATTTTGTAAAAAAAATTTGGTTTCTAATCGTTTCAAATTTGTATAAAAAAAAACTCGTTTCAAAAAATGTTTTCCACATCAAATATCGTTTGTGCTTACAAAATACAAAATTAGATAAATTTTCAAAAAAGAACAAATTATTTGTTGTTGAACTAGCACGTTTAGATGAATTTCGTTGCTGCTAAGCAAAAATAAAAAAAATAAAATAGGCGAAAACCACTGAATAATATTATTTGTTGTTTTTGAAAAAGAGTCTTAAACTCAATAACACTAGTTTACACCGAAAATGTACATTTGATGAGAGGCAATTTTCCTTATGTATTTGCTTCCGCAGTTGATTTTCGAATTCAGCGGAAGAAAATACATAAGGAAAATTGCCTCTCATCAAATGTACACGAAAAAAATATAATTTTGTAAACTATTGTAATTTATTGAGAGTTTTTTAAGCTTTTTTGATTAGTTAGTGTTAGTTAGTGTTTTTCATACGGGATTTCCCGGGAAAAATTTCCCGGAATCCCGCACATTTTCCGGGAAAGAAATCCCGGCAAGTTTGTGCGGGAATTCCCGGGATTTTTTTTTTTTTTTTTAGTTTGTATGTACACATTCCTTGCTGAGTGTTGTTATTAACTTTATGAATGCAATGGTGCAGTAATATGGTGATGGCACTAGCACAATAGCTAAAACTATATACAACAACTGACGCCTACTTAACATCTGGCACACATGTGCTCTGAGACTTAGATGACTATATTTGCCAAAGGCGGAAAGCGACGTTCAAAATTTAATTCTACAACAATTCATAAAAGTGAAAGCAGAAATATGTAAGGAAATAAAAGAAAAATTACAAAATAATTACAGATTCTTTTTGGTAAAAAGAATGATTCTATTAATGCTTTTTCTGTACTAAAGTATTATTTTCAAAGAAATATTTTGTAATATATTTTAAATAATATATGTAATTTGTTTTTTTTTTTGCGTTATATCAATGCATTTGGATTTGGATTTACATACTACGTTTATACGCAGGGTCAAGGCACATCAATCAGGTACCCGCATTTCTACAACAAATATTACAACAGCAATAACCACATGTGCTTTGTTGGTATAATTAACTTCTTATTTTTCAAAACAGGGTAGCATCGTCAGATTGCATGTTTCTTATAGGAAATGTCAAACACCATACAAAACATAAAATTCGATAGGTGTTTATGGATATCCGAATAAAAGCATGCTTTTAGGTTTATACCTACACAATTCAAATTTGACATTTGGATTGGTATAATGACATTACAGCCATCCCTAAACAAGGACGGAAGGCGGAACGTTTTTTTCCGCCGAGGTTTAACGCTGAAATGCCATACCTAAACAAAAGCGGCAACGTTATGTCAAAACGATAAAAACAGGGTTATGAAAGAAATAAATAAAACAACCCTGATTATTTTAACAGCTGGACGGACGACATTGTTGTTTGTAATTTTTATTAAAATAAAATAATAAATAATTTTGAAAAAATTACTTATTTAGAAGATTTGGAAAACTTGCTTGTGTTAAGGATAATGGTCAGCGTTGCCATATATTTTGTTCTAAAAAACCTTCAAGTCGAGCAAAAAATCTCTTTTTCTCAAAAAATATCTTTTTTTTGGCGATCTTCCTCAAAATATATTAATATGCATTGATTTTACTGAATTCCAATTTAGGAAAAATTTATTTTGTTTCAAATGAACTAACCCTACAATAGTAGTATCAGTTAATTGACCGGTCATTTGATCGTAAGTCATGCAGGATGTATTCATCATTGCGTAGAACAAAATTTCTATAACATTATTAAGGGCCAAATGAAAAATGTGATAGAGTTAAAAAATAAATTATTGAGGATACAACAACGTTTGCCGGGTTCAACTAGTAAATATGTGTATATAAATATAATTTTGTTTACTGAATAGAATATGTATAAGATAAATACATATATGTATGCACATAATTCATACTTTTGATGACGGAAAGAAGAAATATATCTGTACTTTAGTCAAAAGGACATTAAATAATATACTAAGAGTTCCAAGTATCATATTCATAAAAATCTTATTTTTAACAAAGAGATCTTTTAGTCTTTTTAACATCCCGAACAACTTCGAAAATAAAATAAATCTTCACATATGGTAACACTGATGACGGCAAACAAAAGGCAATTGTTTTCTTTTGCAACTAACTTCATTGTGAAACGCGATGTCGAAATCGGATTTTCCAATAGCAAAGCGTTGCCGTCGCGTTGCCGCCACGTTATTTCGGTATGGTCCATACAAAATGTATGAACATGAGAACTTTTGACAGCTAAAAAACACTTACCGCTTTTGTTTAGGGAAGGCTGTTAGTCACCTGGTGTAGTGCTGCCAACTAATAAATGCGCCTTGCGCAGGGCTTATTTGCAAATAAAACTTTAAATTGTTGCCATATTATTGATTTTGTTGCGACGAAAACTATTCACGATTAACGCACTATTTACAAATAAAATGATTGAGGTTGCCACGCTTACAAATGTTTGATATCACAAAAAATAAATGGATACATATTGCACAAAAACATATATAGAAGTAAAAAAATGACAATTCAAATATATAATTATTTGATATTTTGTACATTTACACTATATGTTTTTGTCAACATACATGCTTTTTCTATAGAAGTGCTACCAAGTTTGTGTACTTTTGATATGCCGTATAAACAGTGAGTTAATTTATTTGCGAATATTTTTATTTGCAAGTAGTGCGCGTATAAACGTAGTAACATATAATATTGGTTTTAATGCATTACTATTATATAAAAAACTGAAATGGTATTATTTTATTTTTTGCCTATGTATTTATAAAACCTTATTATTAAATTAAAAAATATTTTGTACTGTTTTGCATTGGGCGGGAATTCCCGGGAAGCCGAAAAGTCTTTCCAGCTTTCCCGGGAAATGAAAAAGTCCGGGAAAAGAAAAACTCTAATTGTGGTTGAAGTCTACTGATGTTTTGCTTAGAATATACATACGTCCAATAAATAACTTTTTTAAATTCATATTCAATTTGACATGCGCGTAAATAAAAATAAGATATTAAAATAAAATATAATAAAAAGATGTAAAATAAAAAAAAAAATTAATTTTGTCCAACTAGATTAGAAAGATATAGCCCTGTGCACTAGCAGTATTTTTTTTTTCAAATTAACAGGTAAGTTATAGTAAAACAATACACGTTCGCTTCGAAACATTTGGTTAGTAAGGCAGATTTAATTAAAAAAATTTCCAAAACTTTACATTTAATTTGTCAAAATGTGTATCAAAACTTTCCATTAATTCCCCGTCCAGGCTTGTAATTTTTGTTGCAGCAATTCTTGGGTTTAACGGTGAGCGGGGTGAGAAGATTGAGGAGGGGTACACAGTTTCATGTGCTCTGCAATTCTCTTTTGATTTGAAATTCGTAATTGTTAATTTCAAGTTGTTAGTTGTATTGGACGTTTTTTTTTAATTTTATTTCTTCAGTTGTATGAAAAACAAAAAATATATTAAGAAGTAAATAGAATTGTTAATTTTTAAATTCATAATTGCAAAATTTGAATTTCATAATGTGGACAGTTATGCAAGTCTGGACGAGGACTAAACAACAGAAGCATGGCACCTACAGACTGCCATTTCACAGACATATCACATTACACACCAAATAGCAAATATATATTATTAAAATTCGTCAAGGGCTATAAAAATACAAGAACAAAAGAAAATATTTATTTTGCGAAAACCATTAGCGTGTCTGTATGAGGAAATTGTAGAGATAATATTCAATAGAATATATTGAAAAGGAATCATAAATTATATTTCAGTAGATTATGCAAACGATAATGAAATGAAGTAAATAGAAAATATAAGCTTCAATATATAATAAGCCTGGAGACAAATTATTGCAAAAGAACATAGTTTTGCTGCACGAACCGAAAAATCAATTTAGTATATTGAAAAGTCGTTACTGCCAACTTCTTTTAGTAATTAAAAGCTAAAATAAATGACATCGTTAAAAAAAAACTAATTGCAGTGTTGTGCGATTTATGAACGTGATTTGTGGTGGCTGGATGAATGAGTCGTTTCTATTTTAATGACTGGCAAATAAGAAAAACTGACGTCAGAGTTGAACAGAAAAAAATTGCTTGCAATTGAAACTTTTATGGAAAAAAATTTTTTTATTTGCACTGTTACTCGTATTACAAACAATTAAATAGGTATTTAAATTGTTTCATATTTACTACGTTTATACGGCATAGCAAAAGTAAAAAAAACTTGGTAGCACATCTATAGACAACTTACTTATGCTTATAAAAATAATAATGTCAACGTATAAAATAATAAATAATTATTTGTTTTGAATGTCATTATTTTCTTCTATCAATGGTTTTTTTTTTGCAATATTTATGTATTTATTGTTTTTCTATTAGTAAACGTGGCAACCTCAAGCATTTTATTTGGAAATATTGCGTTAATCGTAAATAATTGTCGTGAGTTAGTAAGTCGCTATAAACCAATTAAATGGCAACAATTTACAGTTTTATTTGCAAATACGTCCTCAATAAATATTTGCTACTTCTGAATATACTCTTACCCTACAAGAAATGAATAACTGAAACTAACACAAACGTAATTCTTTCACTAACACATTTACAACAATTTTATATTGGAATCAACAGTGACAATCAAGTGCTCTAGTTACTCTACTCTAACATATGCCAAAAAATTTAAAATATAGCATTTTATTGTAAAATATATGTAATTACAATTCGTTCGGTCTGTGAAACTAAAATTAATATAAATGTTAAAAAAGTTAAGTAAAAATCAATAGTGTATAAAAGAAATTTCAAAAGTTTAATTAAATATAATAATCGTCGGTTGGTTATTGGTTTGCTGCAGACATAATGTATTTTGAATATACTGTGCCGCAAACCAATAACCAACCGAATATGTATATCTTTTTCAAATTTTAGATACATACGTATTTATTAAAATCAAGGTGCGTTGCAGATTGAAAGAAGCGTGAAGCGGCTAGACCACCTGCATTATTTTGAGCTTTTGTTTTTTTATGCTTTTAAATATTTTAATTATAAATATCCTTATTTTTCTATAATAAAAAAACAGTTAAAACAATGTGGAAATCATCTTTATTAATGTAATTATAAAGGTTTGACTAGTTTGCTATGACGGTTATATACATCAAGTGTGATCAGTCAGACGTGACTACCACATGCATCATCAATGCAGAGTAACCAGGTCAACTATATATGTTCCATAGTAGACATTTTTAATTAGTTAGACAGAGATGCAAAATCACACGTATACATAAGTTTACATCACTTTTTCCACATTGCTCTTAACAAACTGATAGCAACTTAGATAGATAAATCCATCACCAGTGCCGGTCAAATCACGGTTATTTGACTGGGAGTGTTCTTGCAGGGTAGTAATGTTTTTGGCGCCGTAAAAAATTTTGCGGGCAACTAGATATCGTCTACTATCATATGCCCGCAAGTACGGCAACTCTAGACATCCCTTGATATTTTTGAATGCAATTTCCCGAAAGTTAGTCACCATAAGTGACTATTAAACAATAATTTTTGAAGAAAAAAAAACGTGGGTTTGATTAAGTCGTGTATGAAAAATATACTGGATTATTTTTTTTTCTTGCAAATAAACTCTAAAATAGTCGTAATAAAAAACTAAAGGTAATTATGTGATTACGTGTCAAACCTATTAAACACCCATCCGGAGACTCTTTTACATCTGTCTATTTATCTTTTTATGTATATATACACATGTTTATGCAAATACATTTTTATAGCTGCCTTCTCCTTATTTCAATGACATTTTCTTTTTTTTTTTAATTTTTATGCCATTTTTTACGCCACCCAATCGATCATAAATCTCATCAACTCTGACACATTTATGATAATAAGAACATGCGTTAACGTCTGTTGAAGATACATATAAAAAATGAAACAGTTAAATTAATAGCAAGCAGTAATTTAAAAGAATAAATTTAACAAACTAAGAAATTTTGCAAAATAACTTTAAGGCATCTATGAGATTTCATAGATGCCATAAATTTACGTGCAGTTCGCCATTAATTACTCACAGTTTCCTTGAAAATAATGATAGGAAATTCTACTACTTTTCATTAGGCATTGGTACACAAAAGCTTTTGTTTTTTAACTCAATACTACTTCATACTTTTACACTACAATTACACATGCCACTAGTGGCATGCCAGTGTTGTGTACGTATTATCGACGAAAAATTGTTCGAAAAAGTCGAATCTCTTGCCATTTGCTTTGCTGTTTACACATGCCATTGCCACTCCATTTTAAAAATGTCGTCGAAGCGAGCTGGCTCAGTCTCGCTTCCATTTTTACTTTTCCTTTTGTTTATAGAATAGAGTTACCTAGTACGTCACAAAGGCACATTATTGAGGAAACTATTAACACTTATTATTATTATTATTATTTTAATAATATTAGTTCTTTATAATTAACAAACTCCAGTTTTTCATACACAAATCAAGTTATAAATCATAATAACACATTTGACAAGCTAAAATATTAATTTAATTTTCACAGTAATCCAATAAATTTGCATCAAATGTATAACAGGGTAACACTTTTCTTCGTTTTGACATTCAATGGTATGCAACTGCCAAATTTTCACTCGCATGCAAATTTTGCTGCCACTGGGGCTGCCATTGCGAAAAATTTGAGTGTGTTAGTGAAAAATCGTGAGTGTATTGAGTTTTTCGAAATGGCATGCCACTATAGTGGCATGTGTAAATGGTATGTTAAAGGATTGTTTTTCTATACAAATAAAAATACTTTATTTAAGTACGATTGACCTTGCTGACCATCCCTGCAATTTACCGCT
Source organism: Tachina grossa (assembly GCA_949987645.1). Lineage (NCBI taxonomy): Eukaryota > Metazoa > Arthropoda > Insecta > Diptera > Tachinidae > Tachina > Tachina grossa. The sequence goes on from OX465274.1 coordinate 224,004,772, forward strand.
AAACTTAACTTCAAAGTGATTTAAAACTTATAAATTTTCTGTCACTCAAACTTTTTGAAACCGGAAAGAGATTTCTGAAGCTCGACGAACTTAATAATCTGACATTTAATAACGAAAACTAAGCATGAACATTTCTTTTGAAAATTTTCTGAAGCCGATAATATATTTTGATAGCTCGGCGAACTGAAGAATCTTACATTTAATAACAAAAAAAAAATAAAATAAATAAAAAATAGCAACGATATCTCTTGAGAATTTTACCCGATAAAGACTCAACTCAGTTTTTCAATACCGAAAAAAGTTGCCATATCCTGAAAAGTAATTTGACTAGATAATAATGCTAATTTTTTTTTTTTTCGAAAAATTATGACATCGTTATCTTTTGAACCACTTTACCGATTAATATCAAATTTATAGCATTCGACATACTTTATTTAGCCAAAAAAAGGAAATTAGTAATAAAAATCAATTACACAAGAACCTTAGCAATTATTATATTAAATTGTTTTTTTCATTCAGATTTCAATCAGATATTCTGCCATCGACGTTGTTTTTCTGAGTTAAAGAGCTGATTTTCGAAAACTGTGTTTTGGAAAATTCATATATGAGCAAATCGCCAAAAAAAAAGTTTAAGCGACATAATTTTCGAAATATTTTTTTTTTTCAAAATCGATTACTTTCTATCGTAAATAATCCAGTTTCGTCAAAAAACAAGTTCCAAAACATGTGTTGGTTAAGCTTTTTTGGCTAGACATACTTATATACATACATATATCCGCAAGGACATTATTGTCAAAACTTTCCATTTATTATAACGGGATGTTAAAAAATGCATTTTGAACTGGCGAAAAATTTTAGCAAAACATTTTTCGTTGAACAATTTATATTAAAAATAACAATGAAATATTTTTTTTAATACATACATTAATTTATTGTATCTTTTAAAAATAATTTTTAGGCCCGACCAGTGTCGGACATAAACTTAGTGATAGTAATTAATACTCGTAATACATAAGAGTCGTTCCAAACAAAAATATTTCATTTTCGTTTCAACACCATTGAACAGGCCATGAAGGAAGAAAATAATATGATTCGATTAAAAGTTACTCTAGTAGTATTATTCGATTTAATTTATTCTAATGATTGCTATTAAAATATTTCATGAAAGTATTCCCGCTTATGCAGAACAAAACTTTCATACATTTGTATGAAAACAAGCAAAATTTTACAAGAGAAAATTGTTTGCCTTTTTCCCCCCGATAAGTGGGAATAATTTCATGAAATATTTGAGTAGCTATCAATCATTAGAATAAACTAATTCGAACAATATTACTCGAGTATCTTTTATTCGAATAATTATATTCGAACAAAATTAATAATTTCATAAAATATTTGAATAACTATCAATCATTAGATTAACCTTATTCGAACAATATTACTCGAGTAAATTTTATTCGAATAATATTATTTGAGCAAAATTAATGAATTCAAAAAATATTTGAACATCATTAAATCATTAGAAAAACTTATTGAACAAATATTACTGGAGTAATTTTTATTCGAACAATTTTATTCGCCAAAAATAATAATTTCATAAAATATTTGAATAGTCATCTACCACTGGAAAAAACTTATTGGACAAAACTTTCTCGATTAACTTTTATTCGAATAATTTTTTTCGAGCAAAATTAAAAGTTTCAAAGAATATTTGAATATCAATAGATCGTCAGAATAACTTACTGGAAAAATAATAATCGAGTAAATTTTATTCAAATAATAAAATTAATAATTTCATAAAATATTTGAATCAATCACTAGAAAAAACTTATTGAAAAAATATTTTCCTATTAACTTTTATTCGAATAATTTGATTCGAGAGAAATTAATAATTACATGAAATTTTTTAATAGCAATCATTACAACTAAATTATTGGAATAAAATTACTCGATTAACTTTTATTCGAATAGTTTAATTACATCGAAATTAATTATGTGGATGTAATAATTTTTTTTTGAAATTAATTTGCAATACATATACATATTTCCATGTCATATTTATTCGTTAAATTTTTATTCGAATCAATCATGATAACTTTGTAGTCAGGCTTAAATATAAGGAAGACTTAATAATTAAATCTAACTAATACCGAGTACACATTATGACATTTTGTGACATAGCAATAGTGTGTAGTATTGGCAACAGTTGTCATTTGTGATATTTTTCGTTTTATGGCATTGCTTTCCATATAAAAAAAAACATAATATGAACACCCTTTCACACATTCTGAAAATGTCACCACAAAATGATATTACAAAAAATATCAGATGTGTACTCAGCATAATACAGTTCTGCCAATTTTATTATAGTTACTTTTTCAAGGATGTTGTTCTTTAAAACAACATCTACTGAAATACATTCATAAGTACTTATTTATTGTCATTGATATCATTTGCCAATGACAGCAAATGTGGTTTACTTTACATAAATAGAATTATAAAATAGTTATATAGTTTTTTTTATCAACACGTGATTTCCAAAGTATGCAAGTATATTTCTTTATAATCATAACCATAAAGCCTGATAAAACTTTATATGCTTATTAGGGATATTACTTTTTTTGTGTTGAAATTCTGCTTCAGCTTGAGGAGAAGTTTGAGCTGATAGGAAATTATTTTATATACATATGTATGTATTAGTGCCCTGCACAAGACTATTTATAAGACCTTTCAAGACATGAGAGATTTTTTCAAATGCTTTACTACAGCGAAATATTCTAAAAGAATCACTAAGTGCGCTATTAGTGCGTTTAAAAAATTTTAAACTTAAATTTTAACAATTCCCATAAAAAATCACTAATTATTAAATTGACTGCACCAGGTCAAAAAATACTTGTGTGGCAACACTCTATTCTTAAATAGCTGTTGTTGTTATTTACATTTATTTTCTTTTTACATACTTTTACAACTACAATTGGAAGCTGAAAAAAAGTCAGCCAATGTAGTAATGGTAAAGAAAATAAAAAACATGTTGATTATTGAGTTCTTGTTTCAACTTTGTTATTTGTTTTAAGCTTCTCATTTGTTTAAATGAAAGTTTATAACATAATAACTCTAGTTGTTCTAAGAAACTTTGGGTAAAGGTTCCCTGATGATCTGCATTAGCAACAGTGGAATGCGTATAGGATCCAGCTAAACCCCTCAATAATCAATTTCAATGTATTTTTAATTAAAAACAAACAATATTTTACTTAATAAGTAAAATATTAATTTGGGATTATTAGTGCGTTTAAAAAATTTTAAAGCTAAGCAACACTGTTGGCAAGTAATTTTTTTCGGTGGTTTGTCTTGCCAACAGTGTTGGTTAGCGATTCTTTTAGAATATTTCGCTGTAGTAAAGCATTGGAAAAAATCTCCCATGTCTTGAAAAGTCTTATAAATACTCTTGTGCAGGACACTAGTATGTATGTAGATCTGATAACACATTTCATTCTTGTAGTAAGCATACAAAAACAATTGTATATATCTAAAACAGTCCAACCTACGTCAAAAGTTTCTCAGAAAAGTTACTTTGAATTTGACTTGAATTTATAAACTTCCTGTTTATAGTAACCCCTCAAGAAAAAAACTGCTCCAGCTAGATGTAAGGAGCAGTGACACAACCAAAATGTTTTATTAGATAGTTCTTGGACAAAAACGGACCCGGCTAAGTGCGAAATTGTCCCTTCCTGTTGAAATCATACAGAATTGTAAGGAATTTTATTTTTCTGCTCTTTACTGGAAATAAAACTTCATGCAACATTTTTAAATAACGATCTCTGATTAACGTTAAGTGCGACCGTTTTCTCCAAAAAGGTGTGGACCGATAATAAAGCTTGATGACTGAGCAGCACAAATATTCCTCTTGAAGAAATTTTGGATAAGAGTCCCGCCATAATCAATAATTTTGCTTACCAACTAAAGGGCCTCGTCTGACATAATGGTATAGTTTGGCATGATTTCGTCATCTTCCATCAAAATTCCGACCATATACTTAAGTCCACGAGGTTTAATTTGCCCGTGGTTTGATTCATTAGGGAAACAAATCCAAATTTTTGTGCAGAGTTATCTACATGGATTGTAGACTAATGCCCATCTGAGCAGATACATGTTTGCTTGAAAGTCTTGGGGTTGCCTGTATGGTAGCTACTATGTTAGGAATTGTTTCTTGTGTCCTAACTGTGGGATTTGAAATGTAAGGAATTCGAGCAGCTGTGTCATGCTCGGCGAAAGAGTTTACCGACATCAAAAAGAACTTGGATTAAAAACGATGTTGCGTTTTCGATGCCTGCGATAAAAAATTAAGGTTGTACCGAATTGAAGAGTATGAAAGATGGCGTGTTATAGGAGTATAGCAAAGGTCTTAATTTTTCTGAAGCTTCGTATGTTTACATGTGGAATATAGTTCAGACCTCGCCTATAGATGGAGTTTTAGAGATCTGCACGCAAAGAAAAGATATGGTTGTAGAATGGTTGAGAAAACAATATTATGTTCTCTGAAACAAATATGTGGTCGTCGAAAACTAGTTATTGTTATTTTAAACATTTATTTCGTTACGATAAACATAGTAATGTTTGAATTTAATAATTACATTATCACATACATATAAAAGTGTGATATGGTTAGAGTTTAACAATACAGTTTTGTTAAAAATTTATGACTACAACACAATTTGTACAATTATAAATTATATGATGTAAATAACAATATAATGTTTTCCAAAACCATACTATGTCAAGTTTAAAAAAAAATATTTTTTCAGTTCAGTAATTCGTTTGTAAGCTATCGGTAGTGTTAAATAAATGAATAAATAAATAAAGTATAAACAAAAGGGTAGATCAATAAAAATATATAAACATTTGTGTATCTTTTTATACAGACATGGCTGTATGTCTATATATACAATTTATTTCAACAATATTAATTTATTTTCATTTCGAATTTAACGCACAGCTGTTTCTACAATAAATATATGATTAAAAAATAAAATAGTATTATTATATTAAATGATACTGCGGTCGTATATATTTAACAATATTAATATAATATTAGAACATGGTATGGTGAGTCTCAATTATATTTTAATCACATCTAACAATAGTGTTGTCATATTTACTAAGATTATAATATAGTTAACTCAGATAATATTATAATTAACTCAGATACTATTATAATTAACTCAGATAATAATATTGTTAAGGTTTTTTTTTCTATTAACAATAATATGATTTTACTGCAACCATATAATTAAATCATATTATGTTGCTGTTTGATTATGGTTACCTCAAGCATATTTTTTCTTTGCGTGTGCGATGAAGAATGAAGTTGTTACCGAATCAAAGGTTATGGAAGACTACTTACTATAGGAGTATACCAGGGCGTTCATAGAATTTTTGAAGCTTAGGAAAGTTCCTCCGAAAGTGCGCCGCTAATGTCAACTTCATGTTTTAGCATCCCAATTTTTAATTTTTACTAAAGTTGAAAATAAGTTTAGCTGAAAGCATTTTATCCTTTAAAAAAGGAATCATCTAGATTCCCCTGAAATGCCTACGTGAAGAAGAAAGCCACGTACACAAACAACATTTCATCAGACACACTGTATTGCTTATTTTAGCTTTCTGGCTTAAAAAAAAATGCTTCATTATATGTATGAGTATGAGAATGTGCCCATTTTGCTCATATCTCAGGAATATTTATTTTCAAAATTTTTAAGCCTCAAATGTAAGATTCCAGCAAAAAATTAGACATTACCATCTGAACTAACGGGTGTTTTTTTAGAGGTATATAACTTCGAATTGAAATAAAACACAAGAAAATCGTTTTAATGTCCATCAATTTGGCTTTATTGGAAGGATAATTTTATGCTATTAATGTTTGAATATGATTTCGGGCATGTGGCCGCCGCGGCTGGCTCGAATAAAGCCAATTCTACAGGTCCAATTTTCAACCACTTTTTCGAGCATATGGGGCCGTATGTTGGCAATAACGCCACGAATGTTGGCTTCCAAGTCCCCTAACGTTTCTGGTTTGTTGACGTAGACGAGCGACTTCACATATCCCCAAAGAAAATAATCCAATGGTGTCAAATCACACGATCTTGGTGGCCAATTGACAGGTCCATTCCGCGAAATTATGCGCTCATCGAATGTTTCCTTCAATAAATCGATTGTGACGTGCGCTGTGTGGCATGTAGCGCCGTCTTGTTGGAACCACAACTCATCCACATTCATGCCATCCAATTCGGGAACAAAATAGTCGGTTATCATGGCTCTATACCGGTCTCCATTAACGGTAACTGACTATCCAGCATTATTTCGGAAGAAGTATGGCCCAATGACTCCACCAGCCCATAGAGCACACCAAACAGTCAGTTTTTGTGGATGTAATGGCGTCTCAAGGGTCTCATGTGGATTCTCTTCACTCCAAATTCGGCAATTTTGCTTGTTGACGTAGCCATTCAACCAAAAATGAGCCTCATCACTGAACAAAATTTTGCGATGAAAATCAGCATCGAGATCAATCTCATTTTCGGCCCATACACCAAAATCACGACGCATTGCATGGTCTCGCGGCTTTAATTCTTGCACAAGCTGGATCTTGTAAGGTCGCAAGCCAAGATCTTTGCGCAAAATCTTCCATAAAGTTGATGGACAAAGCTCCAATTGCTGTGCACGGTGGCGAATCGATTCATTCGGGTCCTCTTCAACACTTTGCTCTACAGCGGCAATTGTTTCTTCGGTGCGCACTGTTCGACGTCTCTGCGGATGCGTATTATCACATAGAGTAAACGTAGTGCGAAAACGATCCATGGTTAACCGAATTAATTGCTCTGATGGACGATTATGTCGACCATAAAATGGACGGAGCTTGCGGTAAACTTCGCGAACTGAACCATTATTTTCGAAATAAATTTGCACGATTTGCAAGCGTTGTTCTTTTGTCAACCTGTTCATGATGAAATGGCAAACCAAACTAAATATTAATCACTTGACAGCTGACAAAATGGCCGCCAGTTAAAAAAGTGATGCCAACTTAAAGTTCTATACCTCAATAACAAACACCCATTACTTGCCATATAATGACTTGCTTTTTAGATTGCCAAATTGAAGAACTCGCTAGCAAAACAAATTATGTAAATTTTTAAAAATAGGAAGCAGAAGTTGAACATATTCTTTGGGTTTTAAAATAAGACGTGAAAATATTGCCAAAATAAGTAGTTATTTTAAATAAATTATAAATATTTCTAAATTGCCTACTTATTTATTTTAAACTAAAAAATAAGTACTTACATTTTGGAAAATAATTATTTAAATATAAGTAGTTCTAAATAATTTTTTTTTTCATTTACGGTTTTAATAAAAGTTCATCAGTGAAAGCAATTGAAATTTTTCTAAATATAGTATTTATAAGTAACAATAGATGCACTGATACGAATAAAATATAACCCACTTCAATTGAGTTTATAAAATAAATTTTACAAAATGGTGTATTTCGTAGTAAAATAATAAGTTTTTTTTTAAATTATTTAAATTTTTCTTAAAAGTTATTATATGTATAAGACCTTCCATTTACTCAAACAACGGCATATTTAAAAAAAGTAGTTCAATCAAGAAAAAAATAACTATTTCCCACAACGGAAAATATAATTAATTCCTACAATAAACAACATAACTACTTCTCAAGAATCGATTATTTTAGTCTCACGCCTTGTTAAAATCATTAAGTTGGTAATCCAGTAAGGAACAGCTTCCACCAAAAATGCTTAATTCCAAACTCGATTACCTTTTTTGAAATTTTTTGATGGGATCATCTATATTTATTGTCTTTATGATTTGAGTTTCATAATTTTGTAATTCGAGATGAAATCAACATAAAGCCGATATAATCATACTGTGTGCGTAGTTAGTAGGAAATTAGTTTGGAGCTATCCCATGCTTATAACTCCCAATAATACTATAGACTTTTGGCTAGTAGATATGCTAATCTATCAGCCTGGAGTTATAGGTTCGAATCGCACTTTATACTCTGATTCATTAGGATGTATAGTGGATCTTGCTTTTACGATCGTCAATTTTAAATTACTATAAAATTTGTTGTTTTACATATTTTTCACATATAACTAATATTCATACTATTAATTTTCTGCTGGGTACAAATGCCGAAGAAATAATGCCACCCTAATGTACAAAATGTACATGACACTAGAATAAAATTTAATTTGAATGTCGCAGGTGGAAAAAAATAATATTCTGCGGCTAAGTTCTTTGAGATCATATTGGGTACTCATGATTACGAAGTACTCGGCCTAGACCTTGCTTTCAATGAAGTGGTTTCTATGAAAAAAAAATTAAATAAAATTGTTACTGTACAAGCAAATGATTGATACTTTCCAACAATAAAAAGTAAGGGCAATTAATAATGTAATAAAATTTGTGAACAACAATCTTCGATTAATTAGTTATAGGAAATATTTGGTCGCACCCGTCAAAATGAGGCCAAAATGAGAAAAGGCCGAAAGAAAATAAACAAAACTATGAGCCCTCTAGGCAGTATTTTAGTTTGATAATCGGAGGGCTGCAGGTTCGTTTTCTGCCGGAGACTCTTTGTGTTTCTGAAAAAAAGCCAAAGTAGCTTCACAATTTGTGTTTGTTTCTACAAAAATTAAAGGCAATTTAATTTTAACAAAAGATAGCAAAAAGAAAAGAAGCAATGTTAAAAAAACTATGATGTATAAAGAATCATTGAAAGAAAAAGAGGAAGAGTAAACAAGAGAAAAAGAATAAAAGCCCAATTGCAATCATTTTGAAGACTTCCGAAATGGACCGTTTTCATTAAACAAAAAAAAAAATTAAGCCACTAAAGTTAAACGTAACCTTTCTTGCATACCATCAAGAAGAATTGCAAAACGGTTCCTCCAAAATCTCTGGTGCCTTCAAATATATTACCTTCATACTGATTATATGAATAAAAGTTTTATTTCTAGATTGCTTCAAGGAGGAAAACATTTCCCCTTACCTCCCCTTGGGGTCATATTTTTCAAAATGTTTTCAAAATGAATTTCATCAAAATCGGTTCGATAATTTCTATGAGGTAGAAATTTCACCCAACTGCGCCTAGTGCTCTTTATTTTTAAAAACATATAAACTATGTGTCCATCTAGACTTAGATCTATGAGTGTTTTAAATTTCATCAAAAAACAAATGATAAATTTACTTTCGCATTTATATTAGTTAGCACCTATCACTGCCACAAACCAGCTATCCAAGTTACGAACCTATTATCAAATTCACAGAATTTAGACTAAAAATATCTAAAAATCCCAGGAGTTCCCCGGCCCTTCCCCGGAAAATTACGACAACACTGAAAATCCAAAACATCCTCAGTGACAGCACGATTGTGCTACATAGTTGTTACCAGTATTTGTAACCAGTAATAGGCAGTATTTTTTTATTAAAAACAAAAAAATTTATTTTACATGCTTGACGCGCAGTAAAAAACTTATGTTCCAAAAATTGTATGCGTTTAATCGTGGAATCTTTTATGTTTTTGGAACCCCAGAAGTAATGAAATCATAACTCTAATACTATGTTTATGAACGAAACGCATATTTTATTGAAAAGGCATTAATTTTCGGTGATTACAATTTTCTTCACACAAGTCAAATACAAATGAATTGTGCCAAAAAAATAAACACGCAAACACACACACACACACACTTCTTGCAGAAGGCTTCTTCATCACGTTCTCAATATGTTTTCTTAATCCCATTCGTTCCATTGCATTGCTGAAGATTAACAGCATATGGAAAACTTGGCTCCCTACTTTCTCTTCTGTCACAGTTTACCCACTTTCCAATAGAACTCAAGAAGACTTTTATGCTTTAAGTAAAATTTTATTAATAAATTCATCTTTAATTTCATTAACAACAACAACGACGTTTGCAAAAAAACATTTAAAAATATATGTAAAATACATAAAAAAATGTATTGCCAAATAAAACGAATAATTTTTGTTTTTGGGTACTGTTAAAATATTATATTAAGTTTTATTTTTATTTACATGTTAACATTAGTATCACGACCAATAAAATACAGATTTGTTTTCTTAGGCAGCAAAAGACAAGCCCAACAATATTTTTCTAATATAACGAATTTATAATTGATTTGAAATGTATTCAGACAATAACGACTGCAGCAGAATAAAAAAAAAACTTATGAGAAAATTTCAAGACATAAAATTAACAATAAAATAAAAATGAAAAAAATTTAACAAGCGAACATGAAGAAAAAATTTACAAATTTGTTTGCACGAGTATGTATTAAAATAACAAAAATATATTTTACTGCAATATTGAAAAATACAAATATTGAGCGTTACCGCTGTGCACTTAAAGTGAAAGCTTTCGTGGTTACCCAGTGGCAAAAATATACATTACGTAATCGATGATGTCAGTAATACTTAGTAGCAATTAGTGGTGATTCCTTCGCTCATTTCGCTATTTAGATTAAACATAAAAGTGTCATAGGACGCGTAAGTGGTGTGCTCTTGCTTACAAAGCAAGCCACGATATCAGTGCGTGTCACTAGCATTGCACTTACATCTACAGCGGAGTTGCAAGGGACCATGATAATAAATTAAGCCTAAAAGTAGACCAGTATTTTATTTTTCTTTTATAACAAACTGTTTGTTTTAATCATTAAATGAATCCCTGCTTACGTAGTAATCACAGTTATTAGTAACACATGATATATCAGATTACACGTACGTTACAATCCAAGTACTTAGATGGCTCACTTACGATGTCATACTGACGTCAGTGATTATTATCGAAGTACTTCGCTTAATTTCGCGCTGGGTATTGTAGCGCCCATTTTGTCGTCCTTTTGTTAAATCTGAAAACTTGATTATCATTTTAGGTTTTGGGTTTCATCAAAATCGGTGGCATAGTTTCATAGAGGCAGAAATTACCCTCTACCATCCTCATAACCCTAATTTTGAAAAGTATATCGTGCTTTTATTCCCTTTCGCACATACCTATCTCTGTTTTTAATTTCAAAAAAATTATGGATAGTTTCGGAGAGGAACAAATTCCTCCCTGTCTCCTGTCCGCCTACTATTCCTGTGTTTCCTCTAGCAATCAGATATTGTCCCCTGCCCCTCTTAGTCCTACTTTTTTTAAATATGTATAAACTTTATATGCTCCTTTAGATGGAGCAGATCTACGTGTTTAAAAATTTGCCTAAATTATGATTTTTCTCAAATTTTCCACTTTTCGAACATTATTTGAGAAATGCAACCAAATTTGTAGAACTCTCCTATTTTCCACAATAAGTCCTATTTTACACAATGACTCCTATTTTCCACTTTAAAGAAATGCTGCTTCTGATGACTCTCTAAAGAGCAGATTTAGTTGCATTTCTGAACTAATCTTGAAACTTTCAAAAAATTAAAACTTAATTTGAAAAAATTCATAGTTTAGGCAAATTTTCTAGACAGCAGTGGAAAATAGGAGTCATTTTGCGAAAAAGGCAAGAAGTGTTTTCAATGGTAACACTGTTTATAGGCCACAAATTTACAGCATAAAGACATGTGTATGTATGTATGTATGTACATAAGTATGTGTCTTTAAGATGACGCACATAAATGCATTAAAAGCTCCATTAAATATTTACATTTGAAACAATAAATTCAATTTCTGTGTTTATGATTGCAGCAGCATGAGATTGTATGTGTGCTAAGCCAACTAAAAACATATGATTATGTGGAAAAAAATTAAAAAACAAATGTACTTTTTATATAAAGGTACTTTTTATGAAGAGTAGTTATTTTAAAAGGTACTTTTTACAAAAGCTACTTTCTATAGAAGGCACTTTGTTAAAAAGTAATAAGTATGTAAAATAATCGAAATTTATTTGCTGGTAGTCTAGCATGTCCATATACGTATTTCATTGGCGCCTGAACCAAATCATCAGTAGACCTTAACCACAAATCCCAAACAGTCACAAACTTCCCACCCCATGCACAGACTTGCAAAAACTATACGAGAATCCACAACATAATAATACTTTTGTGCTTTATTAAAAACCACTTTTCATAAAAGTTTTTTTTTAAGTTACTTTAATGTGCTACAATTAATGTAAATAAGCATCTAAAATTTAATTTCGCGTACTTGTGTTCGTTATTGAAATCTAAGAGCTTGAAGAATAGAATAGAATAGAAGTTTTTTTAGTCACGAAATGTCTTAATTGTAAAATAAAATTCAAGAAAAGACTTAAAACACATCAGCTGCCCAAGATCAAACGAATGCGAATATATAAGGTATCGTGCCATAAGCGCCAAAAACATCTTAAGCGACTTAATTTTTGAACTTATTTTCTTGAATAAAATCGATTATTTGCGATGGTAAATAAACGATTTTCGTCAAAAAATCGAGCTCTAAAAAGTGTGTCGGTTAATCCTTTTTGGTGGTTATAGGTCGATATTTACGTATGTTCATAAAAACCACACTTGCGAACATTTATGTACATACTATCACACATATATTCACATATATAACTTTGCTCTCCCATAAATGCATTCAATTGTTGTTGTAGAAACACTTGGTAATAAAAATTGTAGTAAAACAGCATTTGCCCTCTACTGTTTCTAAGTCATGTTTGGATGTCAGTCAGAATGACACACTTTTCTGGGTACAAAAAGCAGGCTTGTGTTTTTAATTTTTATTTACTCGTACTTGGCTTAACTCAGCTGCTGCACAAGATAAATTCTTAACAATTGAAAATGATTTTGTTCACATGTTGCTGTGTTGCCAAGTTGGAACAAATTTCATGGCAAAAGTTGGTAGTTGGGGAACTATTAAAATAACGCTATTATAACTGGCAATTTGAGTTTGTCACTAAATTTAAATTCTTTAAAACTGGCATTGTGAGCCAAGTTGTTTTTGTGCATGAAGAAGGTTACATATTTATATAATATGGCAACACTTCATATGTAAAAGAACAAGAAATTATAAAAAAAAAATTAAGCAGTTTTTTATGAGAACAAAAATCAGACAAAACTTCACCTACAAACACAGAGATCAATGAAGGCAGAATATCCCACCGAGCCAAGAGCTGTTTAAGAGACGATTGTACTTTATTTATAAATTCTAAACGACTCCTAAACAGTAGTACACGTACACACCAAACGGTTAGACCGATTTTGGTTTAGTTTTTTCTGTTTGAAAGGTGACTTGATCGAGAAGGTTCTTAGCCGCTTGGTAGATATAACATCTTTTCTAGAAATATTCTGGGGTTTTTTAAATTTTTAATTTTGAACCCCCGACTAAAAAAAGGGGTGTTATAAGTTTGTAGTGTGTGTCTGTGTGGCTGTGTATCTGTGTCTGTGTGTCTGTTCGTGTCCACGTACAGGCCGAACGGCTGCACCGATTTTCATTTAGTTTTTTCTGTTTCAAAGATGACTTGATCGAGAGGGTTCTTAGCTATGTTTGGAGAAAATCGGTCTAGCCGTTTAGAAGATATAGCATCTTTTCTGAAAAAAGTCGGGGGGCTTTTAAAATTTTTATTTTTTGTTGTAGTTATTAATTTTGTATTAATAACATAATACAATACATAATAATTTTATATAAGCAAATATATATTATATTGGTATTTTGCATCAAATATTTATTGAATTATATAAGCTAATTCTTTCAATTAATTGAATTTTTCATAGGTCTGTGCCCTTAAAAATTCTTGCGATGTTATGACTTTATTATTATTATTATTATTATTATTATTATTATTATTATTATTATTATTATTATTATTATTATTATTATTATTATTATTATTATTATTATTATTATTATTTTTAACAATTGCTGCAGCACAATTTTGTGCACAACAAAGATAGAATCGATAGACCTTTAAAAAAAAAACTAAATTCAACGTAGTAATTATAATATTTTGAATTTAATTGAAATTAGTTTCGTTTCTTTTTTGAATTTTAAAATAATTTTTATACAAACAAATTTACTTTCGCATTTATTATATTAGTTAGCAGAGACACAATCAGCTATTACTACCACGAACAACTTATCCAAGCCGCGAACTTTTTAGCAAAGACACAAATCATATTGAAGATTTCCTCAAACTAGGCTCCAAAATCCCTAAAACCCCAGAAGTTCACCGGCACTTCCCCGGAAAATTACATCAACACAATATTTTTAACCAGTATTCGCCAGCGTTTCTTTTATTTTAAAAAAAATTTTGTTTTAAATGCATGGCGCGCCATAAGGAGCTTACGATCCAAAAATATACAGATCTTTTATACGAATCGTCCACATATAACAGTTTCTCCCGTCCGCATACGATTCACAATAGACTCTTATGCAATTGAAAAGGCTAACTGGGATACAACTGCGCCCAAATGTGTTGTTTGCGTTTCAAAAATAATATTTACTTTAACAAAACTTTTAAGCCTAAGAACTGTTGAATTTGTTTCTGCAAGTATAAATTCATAAATTATATTTTATACTACAAGATTTTTTGAGACAAATCAAAAAAATTCGACTGCGACCAGGGGTCGCAAATGAAACTAAACCGTGAAAAAAGGTTAAGCAAGATAATTTTCGTCAAAAAACGAAGTTCCATCACTCCTTTCGTGAATAGTTTTTTTCCCTTGTTTTAATTCCTCTTATCGTGAATAATATTTTTCACCTGAATTTTTTCACTTTCTCCTCGGTTTTTTTCACTTTATTTTTGCAGGCGAACTGAATTAATACCTTCGAATTATATATTAAATGTTATAGATATATATATTTTTAAAGTTTTGAAAGTTTACTATTGTTAACAATAATTTCCTGCAACACCTTTATGGTGGTTCACCGCGGTGGTATACTAAAGAATTTTTCTCCACTGCACGTAGAATATTTAAAAACACAACCTTAAAGTTTAAAAAAAATTCGTTTGGAACCTAAAATTTGTAAATTTCTATTTATTTACCTTAAATTTGTCTGATTTTTAATTAATTTTAAAGCTTTACAAATCTTCTTCCCTTTTTTACATTAACTGGGAGATCCACGATAGCATTTTTCCTTTCGAGGGGAATAAAAATTTCACGTGAACAAATATTCCAATTGCTATTCACGATAGGGCTGAATATATGTGTCACTCAAGGCTTTTTGGCCGTTATGGCTCACCATAATAAATATCATCCCTAAAAGTATGCAATATGTTTTTTTTACAAAAATCGCATGACAAGTTTCGCGACTTATACCAGAAATTTGTAGTTTTCTTCCTGTTGCGGAAATTTGCGGGAATCATTTTTTGTAATTGAAACAAGACGTTGCCACCTTTTATTTTGTTAAACAACATGTTAACGAAATTAAGAAAATTATACAATTGCGTAAAAATATAAGTGATTAGATAATAAGCACCCTTGCATGAACTACATATGTACATATAGTATTTCATTTTTTAAAAAAATTATTTTAACATGAATGCAAATTACATATGTAAATAGTTCTCTACAAAACTGCAGCATTCATTTTTTGAAATTGAGCGGTCCAGAAATAAGGTATTTTGGCAACAAAATGTAAAGAAGGGAAAATGCAAGTTTTTTCTGTGCAGACACTATTAAACGACTTTGTTAACTGTCAAAACTCATGCAGGTGCGGTTCAATAACAAAAATTAAAATTTTAAAAACCCCTGACTTTTTTCAGAAAAGATGTTATATTTTGTAAACGGCTAGACTGATTTTCTTCAAACATAGCTAAGAACCCTCTCGACCAAGTCATTTTTCAAACAGAAAAAAAAATGAAAATCGGTCCAGCCGTTTCGCCTGTACGTGGACACGGACAGACACACAGATACACAGACACACAGACACACACTACAAACTTACAATACCCCTTTTTTTAGTCGGGGGTTAAAAAACTAATAAGGGACTGGTAAAAAGCAACTGAATCTATCCTGCTGGAAACTTTATATTGAGGACATCTTAAGTTTTTATGAGTTCTACAATATGCAACAGATCTCAGTTTAATTATGCATATTTAATCTCTCTTATCATGCAGACACCTACGATGCTTATAAGACTATTAGACGTCTCACTTTGCCGGCAATCAGTTTGTTATAACTATTAGATAGTATTCTTAAGTTATACTCAACCAAGAGTACTGACTTCATATCATTGAAAATAAAATTCAATCACAGAAACTTTCGATTTCCCAAATATATTATGCAGTTGCTACTTGGGGAATTCCAAATTTTTCTTTTGCATTAGAAATGTAGGCCAAGAAAGATTTCTCAAGAGGAACATACAAACAAACACACACTTACACACATACACAACAAAGTATTTGAACAAGTAATTACATACATTTTAAAATCGAGGGAAAAAACCTAAAATCTTTCAATAAAACAAGCAAATTCAATTGCCAGATGTGTACACATATGACTTTAATAACGGCCCAGCATCAGTAAGTACATACATAAACTGCACAATGATATGAAGATGTCACACACTAAATCATAAACAGTTGCAACTGAATATTATCAAAATAGTTTTGTTATTTCGTAAGCCACATAACTGCACAAATCTCTAACGACGACTGCAAAATTTCTTTTGCAAAACAGTCTTCTTGAACAATATAAGGTACTGCCGTTCCTCTTTTTATGTAATATACTAGCTTCATTTGTGCAGTATGAACAGTTTCTTGCCGCTCCTGAACATCTAGAATTTTTTTAAATGCGTCTGCTTATGGTTAAGTGTGAGCTATAACGGTTCATGTATTTATGTATTTATGAAGCGCAGCAGTTGTCTAATAGTTTCAATAAACAAAATATTGAAAAACCAGCATTTCGAAAGAAAAAAAGAACACAAATCAAAACATCATGCTATCAAATTGGAGTTTTTCCCAAATAAATTAAACTCCTTACAGACAAAATACACATTACAACAAGTGTTTTGATCAGCAGTTGTGAATAAACCAAAAAAAAAAAGAATTTCGTTTTTCTTTGAAGCAACAACAACACTAAAGTGGCTAAAACAACACACCAAGTTACGAACTAAAACAAGTTGCATTTCTTAGATACTTCGGCAACCAGGGCATCGCCAACATATAGACACACATACATAAATGTTTAAACATACAATCTTATGTATGTATGTATGTATGCACTTGTTGCGGCAGAATATAAAAATTTCATTTTCACCGAAACAACTTACAAACAGATAAACAGGCAGACAGACAGCTTATAGTCTTCAACGAAATCGTAAATGCTCAGATACTATATCTTATGTTTTCGTTATAAGACGGCGAATGACTTTTGCAGTAGCAGAATATAAATACTACGAGTCGTAAAATACAAACACCAACAACAACAGCAGCAGCATCAAAGAAAACAAATAATAAATATTAAACTACTGAGATACAGTTAGAGTATTTTAGATTACAAACGCCAACATATGAAATTTTTATTACAAAAAAGATAGATGACTGGACAATAAAATATCAACCTCGTAAGCTCTCTGTTTTTGTTTTCTCTTACATGGGCAACAACACTCTCACTCTCTCTATCTCTGGCTGGCTTTCGTTTACAAATTAGTTTGAGCTTCTAAAAAAATGTTGCCAACTCTGTAGTTTAAGTTAAGCCGAGTATGTATGTAATTGATCATTTTCTTTTGGTGTTGCATGCAAACTCATGGACGCCCTTTTTTAAGCTCACTTTCAAGTCACTCTCACGAAAATGGTCCATACAAACAGGATTTGAAATGACATTTTAAATATAAATAAAGATTTTTTGTCGAATAATAAATGAATTATTAAAAAAAATCTTATCCATGTGTATATTTTGTACGACTTTAGTGGGCCGATTTGGACAGAATTCAGCAAAAGTCTTCTTTTTTTAGCAAGAAAATGTATGTACCAAATTTGAAAACTTCAGCTTGTATAGGAAAACTTTTATGCGAAAAAATAGATTTGTATTGCATAGGCGGTGGGCGTGAATAATATTAATGAAAGTCTGCATGCTCCTCTTTTGAGTTTAGAAAGTTTAGGTAAAAAATTTGGGGACTTCTGCTTAGATACGAACAATTCTATGCGACAAATGCATATGAATTGTGCTGCGATACGAACAATTTTATGCGACAAATCAATATGGATTGCATGGGCGGTCAAAATGGCCGAATTTTACTTAATTAATTTTTTTTTTCTTAAGTTAGTTCATATAATGGTCAGCGGAAAATTTCTGTGATCTAGAGACACTTTATATAATTTTTAGACAAAAATTGATTGAAGCCATCCCACTGTGCAATGCAGAGAAGGGTAACGTATCCACCAAGTCAGTAATTGGAAGTTTGTTTTTAAAAAGTTCACTTAAGTGAGCCTTTTTAAACATTTTAGAAGACGAAGAACTGATTAATTGGTTGTGCGATCGAAAAAAAGCACTACAAGAAGAAAGTGGCTTATTTAAAGAACAAAAACAAAACTTCACTAAATAACCGTGCAGATGTTCGTAGCACGAAAGCTTTCAAAAATTATAAGCAGTCGACTCTTTCAAGAGAGTCTAGGCAATGGTACAATTTTCTCCTGACAAAACAGCCTTTTGTATGCACAAGCGAACGCATATATGTATGATTTTTTGAAAAGGCTTGAATTTTCTTAAAAATTTACAGCTTGCCTCGCATTGTCGACAGAAAACTTTCATTTGACAACTTGTATTGGAAACAACAATAAAATAAGAATTTTTTTTAATATCAGTAAACGATTGAACGACATCGAAGAACAAACAGCCTTTTACAAAAATGCGTACTATGTATGTTTTTAATGATCTTGGACCGATTTTGATGATTCTTACGTCACTCAATTTTATTTTAATAATGCCAGTGTCACTTAAGACATTAAAATAGTTTTTTTTGGATTATTTTTATTACTTATTCAGTGAAATATTCTTTTTTATTAAAAATAATATTGAAACTGATTAGATATTGAGGAGTTAGCTAGATTCTATGCGAATTTCACTATTGCTTTTGCCTTATTAGTGCCTTAAACTTTTTTTTTACTTAATTGTAACAATTCCCACAAAAAAACACCAATTATCAACTTGACTGCATCGGGTGAAAAATACTTGTAAGACAACACTGTATTCTTGCAAAATAAATTGTTTTGACATATTTTTCGCTTTTAGATTTTTTTTTATGTGGAGCGTTATTTTAATATGACGTTTTATGCGTTTTTTCGGCTTGAGCGATTTATTTCAGTTTTGGTGATTTTTTCTCGTTTTGGCAATTTTTTTCGGTTTTGGCGTTTTTTGTTTTGCGAATTTTCCGGTTTTTGGCGATTTAATTTAGTTTTAGAAATTTTTTTAATTTGGTGTTTTTTTTCATTTTGGCGATTTTTTTGGGTTTCGGTGATTTTTTTCGGTCTGTTCAAATTGTAATTTTGGGATTTTTTACCGTTGTTGGAAATTTTAAAAAGTTTTCCTTTAACAGTTTCCAAGATACAGCATGTTGTCAAAATTACATTAACTGATAGAACACCCTTTAATTTTGATTTTCTTAAATTTTAGAGTTAATTGTTGTAGTTCGTATAAAAATACACAAATTTTACAAATTTCAAGTGTCTATACACATACAATTGTATGTATACTACATGGGGTTTTAACATATTTCGTTTCTCGTTTTGGAACACCCTTTAATTTTTAACTCTCATGCGGACAAAGTTCTACATACTCTATCCAAATTTCAGGTACGTAGCTCTTACGGTTCTCGAGAAAATAGCCTGTGACAGACAGACAGACGGACGGACAGGCGGACAGGGTAGCGAAAACAATAGGGTTCCTTTTCATCTTTGGTGTACGGAACCCTAAAAAGCTGCACAAATACATTAAGAAATAAAACTTTTTTATCGGCGGATTGATGTCAGTCGTATTGTCTATTTTCTCTTCCTATGGGTCAATGAAAATATTTTTGTTATTGTTTTTTCTTTTTTTCTGCAATTTTTTTATTGCTGTTGCATCCATTTTTAAGTTGAAAATGAATTAATTGGTATCTATTAAAGGGTTGCATTTGTATACTCGTTTGTATAGCCAAAACAAATATACCATGGTATGTACCATATAATTGTAGTGTGAGCGACAGAACTAGTATAAGAGTTATTGTGTGAGCGTGCTTTTCCAAATTAAAATACAATTGAAAACAAATAACAATTGCTTATTGTATTGCTGCTGAGCAACTGTTTGATCTGCTTTTGTTTAAAAAATACATATTGCAATAAAAATATATGAAAAAACCACTATTGAAAGAAATACATGATGTGCAGATGTATGTGCGGACGTTCGTTATGTTATTTTGTGGCGCAGCCAAAGTATAGAGAGAGAAAGAGACAATTTTACTCTGAGAGTAATTACAAATGCATGTGTTTCATGTACATGTATCATTTACTTACATATGTATGTGCAATTTTGCTTTCATTCATTCATTCATCAGCCAATTACATTTTTTCTCAACACATCATAAGGCATTTATGGTAAAAGCAATTTTATGTATCTTATTTGCCTTAGAAAAACAAAAAAAAATAAATGTGTTGTTTTCATTTGCTCATTGCCGAACCATACAATAATTGCTTGAAAAATCAACATTTACAACTAGTAACAGAAAACGATAAATAACATATTTGTTCATACCAGAACCAAAAAACACGCAAAACTAGTGCAAACAGATGTATCTGTGCAATGCTATAGTATCTATTCTTATTCACTGGCATTAACATTATCAGCTGCTTCCGGTCATTTTAACTTGGCAGCACTGAAATTAGCACAGCAATAACGAGGTTGCATTTCATAAAACAACGATACATTGACTGAATATTTTAGTTTGGTCACTGTTAAAATTGGTAAGAGACCACAGCAAAAACTTAATAAAACTTCTAAAAAAAATATTTTATACAATTTATGGATTTTGGAAATTCTGGGTATTTCTCATCAACATTTGTTGGCAACATCTTTTCCCTTTACATACGAAGCAGAACTTTTCATTACATTAAGTTTGCCATGTTCAAGACAATAAGTTTTAACTTTGCTCATCCATAGAGAAAGAGTGTGTGAAAGTTTTACATATGATCGTGTAGAATTTCAAAAAGTTACAAATAAAAAAATCTCTATTAAAGAGCGAACTTTTTTTTAATATTAATGCTATAAACACAATCAAAGGATACCGACCATCGACTACCGACTACAAAAGTAGCTGGCTACAAAAATAGCCAAGTCGCCAGCTACTTAATTCTTTTAACGACTACCGACCACTAACTACAAAAAATAAACATCTGTTTTGACATATGTATTAAAGTTAACCAAAACAAAATAAACTTGATTTTTTTAAGTGAATTTGTGTGAAAAAAAAATTTCAAATGTCTCAAGAAAATTTAATTAACTTTATAAGTACTATTGCTACTATTGCTTGATTATTATTTTTCAATGGTGCCACTATAATGGTTTTTCGCGTTTTTAATAGCGATATTTAATGTATTGCGTTTTTAAAACCACCATTTCATGCATTTATTGTATTGGCAGCACTAATCTGTTTTTTGTAGCCAAGAAAAATAGAAATTAGCCTAAGTTGGCTACGGGCTACAAAAGTAGCCGTGTAGTCGGTAGTCGTGTAGCGGCTAAAAGAATTATTCTCATTAGCACGCATGTATTCTATTTTTGACATCTTGTAGTCGATGGTCGGTGGACTTGATTGTGTTTATAGCATAACAAGCACAGAGAGCCAACTTTTAATCAGAGAAAAAAAATTAAAAGAAAAAAAAATATACATAAGTTTATTTCGTTTTTGTTTTTATTTGGTGGATACGTTGGTGGTGATCAATCGAAAATGAACAAAAAATTAAAAAAAAATAAAACTTTATACAAACATTAGTTGATTGTGGATCAGTTTTACGTAAAAATTTCACTGAAACGGTTTGCTTAAGTTCAAACTACGGATAAATAAAAAAATACGTATATGTACGCGTATGTACACATGAAACAAATACAAATAAAAGCAACTCTTAATACTTGAATAAAATTTCATTAGATATTTTTTCTAATGCAAAGAAGTTGAAAAAAAAAATATATATATAGCAAGACTTAATTAAGCGTAGAGAGCCAAAAAAAAAAATAAAAATTTATATGCGAATTTGAGAAAATTTTATTGCATATTTTTATTTTGTTAAACAAACACGAAGCTCAGTGAATTTATTTTTGACTTTTTTAATAAAAACAACAACAACAACAAGAAAAATTACTAAAACAAATAAATTACGTTTGAATAATTGAATTGTTTTCGTAAATAAATCGTACAAAAAAAAATTTAATAAAATGTCTCATCAATGCAGTTGCGGTCGCGACCTAAACAACAATTATGTTGGCTACACAAGTGCTTACGCAAGTTCCAACACCAGCCTGGATCGTGAGTCCAGCGGATCCTCTTCGAAGAGTGCAGCCGGCTCACAAGCCCAATTCACAGCCAAACTTATAGTGGGCACAGTGGGCGCTATAAAAGAACTCAGGGAAAAGGAAAAGTCACGTCAAACAATGGCACGTGCCGGGGATCGCAGAAATTGAATTAATTGTCAATCAGTTTTTGGCTAAACAGGATAAGTTGCTGGTTGGTTACTTTAAATCGGTGAGGTGCCTTTTGGAGGCAAACGAGTTTTTAAGCTGTTAATATAATTTTGTTTTTGAAGAGTTATTATTTTGCTCTGCAAGTGTGATTTTTTTTAACAAAAAAAAAGGGAATGTAGTTATTGTTAATGATGTCCTTTTTTCTAAATGTGAATTTAGAAAAGAAAAAACTAAATGTTTTGTATATTTAATTTTTTTAGATATAAGAAGAGAGTCTAATTAGTACCGTTTTAAATTTAGTAAAAGAAATATTAATTTCTTTAAAATGTTATGTTATTATTAAAATAATATTAAATGCAGTAGACTGATGGTGAAATATGTATAGACATACATATGTATATATGTATGTACATATATGTATATACGAAAGTACATATTAATTTACAAACACAAATATTTGAAAATATATATTAAAAAAAAATTTTTTTTTATTTTAATATTTTTATTTATTTACAGCCTGTTTCATGATGTTAACAGAACACGTTCGATCGTTTACTGATATTGAAAATAAAAACAAATTTTCTTATTTTATGAATGTTTTTAATACAAGTTGTTGATCGAACGTTTTCTGTCTCGTGGGCCAGGGTGTTTTATTTTCTCAATAAGAAAAATACAATGCATATAAACCTATAAAGGGAATTCTAAAGCAAAGAAAATAATGTTTTTAATAAGAAGATTTTAAATAATAAACAAAAAATAAATAAAAATCACTAAATCAATTTTGATTTGGAAGGAAAAAAGCATAAATTTTTTCAAGCTAATTTTAGAAACTTTCAAATAAATAATGTTTTTTTTTATTCATGACGCACGTAATATTGCACTATAGGACATTGTACCATTTTTGGGACCAATTTAAAGATTTTTTTGGAATCAAACTGCTTAAAATTTTTATAGCACAAAGAAAATTTTTTTTATCACTCACGTTCAGGTCTTTTCAAGCGTGACAGCTTTTGAGTAATATTAATTTTATATTCACCTTTGAAATTATTTTCCTTTTTTTGATTTTCAAATATAAATTTTTATTATAAAAACAAAAATTAAAAATTTTAAAAACCCTTGACTTTTTTCAAAAAAGATGTTATATCTTCTAAACGGCTATACCAATTTTCTTCAAACATAGCTAAGAATCTTCTCGATCAAGTCATCTTTCAAACAGAAAAAACTAAATGAAAATCGGTTTAGCTGTTTGGCCTGTACGTGGACACGGACAGACACACAGACACACAGATACACAGACACACACTACAAACTTATAACACCCTTTTTTTTGTCGGGGCTTAAAAACTTTTACTACACTCAATCGTTACACGTTAATAAAGTGACAGAACGTGAAAATTTTTTCAAATAAATTTAAAATAATTTTTTGGAATCAAGCTTCTTAGGTCATCCCCTTAACGCGCTGCAAATTTTTATCTCACGAAGAAATTTTTTTATCACTCACGTTCACGTCTTTTCACGCGTGACAACTTTTGGCTAATATTAATTTGATATTCATCTTTAACATTATTTTCCATTTTTTTAACTTTCAAACATTATAAATTTTTATTATGGGAACTTTATACTACATTCAAGCGCAGTCACTTGATAAGGTGAAAGTAACTGAAAATATTTGACGACTTTTTAAAAGAGCTATTTTCGTCATTAATCTCTAATGTAAAAGGAAAAAATATAAAAAAGTTGACTTACGCTCACGTTATCTCACGCGTGACAATTTTTTAGACCTCTTTAGTCGATCTAACCACGCATTAAAGAAGCGTTTGTTTTAAATAGAATTTATAAAAATATATTTTCTAATTATCTTCCATACAGTAAATATATCGTTCTAGGAAAATAGGTTTTCTTAAAAAAAATGCAAATATTCAATCGTTACACTTTCATAAAGTGACAGTGCGTGAAAATTTGTGAAAATTTTTTAAAAGAGCTATTTTCCTCATTACTGTTTTTATGTTAAAGCAAAAATATAAAAAAAATCATTTACGCTCACGTGCTCTCACGCGTGGCAATTTTTTAAACCTCTTTAATCGGTCTAACCACGCATTAAATAATGCATTTATATGAATGAATTTTCTAGTTCTTTTCTGTACAGTAAATATTTTCTTGAAGTTACCTAGGAAAATAATTTTTTTAAACAAAATTCAAAAAGTCCCATCTGAAGTTTTTCTAAAACTGCAGATAATGAATTATCCTAGAGAACTGTGATGGTGTTATTGATATTATTTGCTTTCATTTGTTTGGAAGTGCAAATAAAAAAAGGCTATACCTTTATTAGTTTACCTTCAGCTCACTTCGATAATTTCGAATAATTTGACCTAATTCACCAAAAATATATTATACATAAAAAATATTCACTTTAGATATTATATTATCTTGAATTTTTTAAATTTTAGAATTTATAAAGTTTTATTGTTGAAATCTTCATCTGAATTTTACACTGTGTGAAAATGTATATTAATTGAATTACAACCCTGTTTCTATAAGCCAGGCAGTAGACTCGTCTTAATATTTTTAATGAATATCACGCAAAAAAAAACTAACGGCCTGTCCCACGATGTCACCCGCAAACGTTCGATGGATAACTTTTGTTGCAAACAACAATAACA
The DNA here is from genome assembly GCA_949987645.1 of Tachina grossa. Taxonomy (NCBI): domain Eukaryota; kingdom Metazoa; phylum Arthropoda; class Insecta; order Diptera; family Tachinidae; genus Tachina; species Tachina grossa. The sequence continues at coordinate 224,030,059 of OX465274.1, forward strand.
TTAAAAGTTTTGTTGTTGTTTACAATATAAGTTGTCAATCGAACGTTTGCTGGTTACATCGTGGGACAGGCAGTAAAGTTTATACATATATAAGTTTTCTACTCAAGTCGACCATTATCTGGGTTTTGGAAACAGGATGTTAATTTGTATTAAAATATAAAATGAAACTTGTGTAATTATGAAAATAATTTAACTCGTATTTGATATGTAACAGGTATTTTTTAAGCCCGCTAGAAAAAAAATAACACAAAAGCTTTAACTTTAATCCAAAAAAAAATTGTTTATTGGAAACATCCATACATGGCATTAATATTTGAAAACGATTTCGAGCATACATACATATGTATGTCCATCGGTTCTGTTTATCACATAGTGTTTTGGGCCACGTTTTCGAGCATTGCTGTTCATTTGTCACGAATAACACGAACATTGTTGTCCTCCAAGGAGTCAACTGTTGCAGCATAAGCCAGTGACTTCATGTGAATCCACACAAAATAATTGAAAGGTGTAAAATCGCATGACTTTGGTCTGCCAATTGGCAGGTTAATTTCTCAAAATCAACTTATCATCAAACTTGGAATACAATAAGTCGATGGTAACGGATGGTAGCGCTATATTTTCATTGATCGTAATGCTAGCTCTGGCTTAATTTTTTTTTTAATAAAGTCCAATGATGCCGCCACCATGTAAGCCGCACCAAACGGTGTACTGTTGTGGTTGTGATGGAGTCTGTTGTGAATTGCTTCCGGTAAGCTTGCTCAGTCGTGCATAAGTTCCGAGAATTGATGACCGATTTACAAAGTAAGTCTAAATAATTTGGTAGCGCTGTTCAAGCGTCAATCATTTCACGTGAAATGAAATGCCATAGTATACCGATAATAAGGGCAAGTTTTTGTGACACGAAAATTTTTTCAAAATGGCAGATAAAATTTTCTTCTAGGTTGCAAAAGGTTTTATGGCAAAATGGGCTTAAAAACCGCAAAAGTGAAACATTTCCAAAAAATTTTTTAATTTCATTTGTTTGAAAATTTTACACTTTTGAGGCTACTTGAGTGCTACCTTAACGGTGTTAAGAATCATTCCTACTAGTAAGTTTAAATGTTCTAAAAATTGAGATCTTGGGTACATTTTTGTAGTTGATTATTTCCTTGAATTTTGAACGGTTTGCTACTTATGGACCTGAACAGGGAAAAAAAGGTAAACAAATCGAATTTTTTTTAAATTTTTTGGGACTTTGATCTTGAAGATTTTGTGTTTTTTAAAAAATTTATAAAGTGGCTTGTTAAGACTTTTTTTTAAATTTTTTAAATTTCGTCGAAAGGATTAAAATATCGATTATTTAGAAAGCTCAAGCAAATATGTAGTATATCGCTCATTTACTTGAACAATGTTGAGTTAATAATGCAGAATTAATCTTAATATTCTTATTAAGATTGTATATGTAACAATATACGACAAATAACTTGTTGATTTAACCCACGAGAGAAAAATAAAATTTTATTTTCCATTAAGTTATGTGTGTATATTGAAAACTTTTCACTAGTTTCCAGCAAAACAATTTTTTTTCGAGCAATGACATTGTTTAAGAAAAAGAGCAATGTATACAAGAGTATTTGGGCCTGCTTTTAGAAGCGACATAAATATGTCTACAATTGAATTAGAACAAAATTATTATGTTGCTCCTTAAGGGGTCTCAGTATATCGAGCCACAACTACCAAAAAAAAAAAAGCAATGTGAGTCCGATCACAGAGGAGATGTGTAAACATCTAGTAATGAAATTTTTTTTAAGTTGGAAGTAAATACTTATGCTTTTAGTATATTTTTTTAAATTAATAAATTAAAAGTATCAAAACTTTCAATATTGTAAATACATATGAATTTGTTGGTTTTTGTTTGTTTTATTAAACTTATTTGGTTAGTAAATGGGCACACTGCAGTATATGTATATGTACTGCATTCTAAATTGCAGTAAGCAGTAAATTTACTGATTACTAAAAAAAATTCAGTAAATTTTTACTGCTAATGAAATTTATTTTGCATTACTAGTAAAATCGTAGGGCCGTAGCAAGTGGCAAAGTTTTTTCATTCAAATTTTGAAAGTTTTGTATGAAAAACATTTAGCCACTTGGTAGAATTTCATTATGAATACGGGCATTACTGATTACTGAAAATTCAATGCATCTCATCATATAACAAATCATTTGAGCAATTTATAAAAATTGTAGAAAAAAATTTTAGTAATCAGTAAATTTTTTTTTGTTTTTACTGAAACTTTAGTGGCACTGCAGTGCTCATCTATGGTAAATGCCTTTACTTTTACTTTTTAATTTTTAATTCCTGTTGTTCATCGTTTAGTTGTTGCTGTTCTTGTTGTTGTGTACGCATTGCAATTAAAATAAATTCATTTTTTTTGTTTTTGTTTTTTTTTGTTTTGTTTTTTTCGTTTTGGCGTTTTTTCTCTTTTTGGGTTTTTTTTTAATTTTCGCAATTTTTTTTCATTTTGGCGATTTTTTCATTTTGGCAATTTTTTCATTTTGGCGATTTTTTCATTTTGTCGATTTTTTCATTTTTACGATTTTTTCTGTTTTTGGAGATTTTTTTATTTAGGCGTTTTTTTATTTTGGCGATTTTTTCATATTGGCGATTTTTTTGTTTAAGGATTTTTTTAATTTTGGCGATTTTTGCGGTTTTTCGCGATTTATTTTAGTCCTAGAGATTTTTTTTAATTTGGTGCTTGTTTTCGTTTTGGCGATATTTTTATATTTGGCGATTTTATATTTTTTTGATTTTTTAGTTTTACCGTTTTTGAAAATTTCAAGAGTTTTACTCTTACGGTTTCCAAGATACAGCAAGTTGTCAAAATTACAAAGTCATAATTGTATATATTAACTGATGGAACGAACACCCATTGATTTAAATTTTTTAAATTTAGTGTTAATTGTTGTAGTCTGTATAAAAATACACTAACTTTTAAAATTTCAAGTGTATATATGTACATACAATTGTATGTATATTACATGGGATTTTAACATTTTTCGTTGCTCGTTTTGGAACACCCTTTAGTTTTTAACTCTCATGTATTTGTTGTTGTAGTGGCCAAATGTCTAAAAATTGTGTCCAAATTTCAAGTCCGTAGCTCTTACGGTTCATTTTCACCTTTGGTGTACGGAAATATACAGAAAAATAACCGGCGGCGGCGCACCGTCGGCTTCGAGCCGGTCGCCTTGTTTCTCTGCTTGGTATTGCTTCTTTCAAACACTAATACACTCATACATAGCTCACACCGATTTGACAATGCAAAGCAAAAGCAAAAAGCAAAGAAATCTCAGCAAAGAAATCAAAGTCAAAAGATTTTTACCCCCTAGCTTATAGATGTTTACACATCAAAAAAAGATTAACCGACATATTTTTGTACCTCGAAAATATGTAAAATAGAATATGGACGAAAATCGATTGTTTACGAACGCAACTGATCGATTTTGGTAAAAAAAATTAGGTTATAAAATTATGTCACTTAATCTTTTTTTTGGAGGATATGGCACGATATGTTAAACATTGTTACATTTCTATCTATAAAAAATTTTATTTTTTTAGGCTCGAATATTTGCAATCAAATAAAAAGACACAAATGTAAGATTTTTAAGAAATAAAAACACTTTATTTCCTAGACACTGATATTAAGAGCTTTTAAGCACACAATGTTAAGTAATACCATGCTAGAATACCACGATGTTAACTACGCTGTACGTTTATCTAACGCGTGGCCCTTTTATAATTAACATAAAGTTTTTTTTTGCTTTTTGTATATCTACATCAGCTACGTCCACGCTATATGCACAATGTGCAAACTTTTATAAAGAGCTTTTTGTGCTTTCACACCGACGAGAGTACAACATTCACAACAACAACACAACAGACACCAATGCTTGCTCTTACTTTGCAAAGAAGCAAGAACAAATTTAAAAGCTTTCAAAGCTGTTTACCTCAAATGCAAATATCAGTGGATGTGTGTTTGGACGTAGCTGATCTACAATGTAGATTCTACATTGACAGTAGCATATGTTTGGAAGTATTATAATTATTGTAATTGTTGTCCGTTCGTCTGCATTGGCTTGTGCTTTTTTGTGATTTTATATTTCTTAATAAGCTGAACGTATAACATTACAGTTGTTATTATATTTTGAATGTTTACTCCAACAAAATTGTTGTTGTTAGTGTTTTTACGTCTGCATTGGCTTGTGCTTTTGTGTGGCTGTATATTTCTTAATAAACAAAAAAATATAACATTACAGTTGTTGTTATATTTTGAATGTTTTCGTCAATATAGTTTTTTTATGTGTTTATGTGCTTGTATATTTTGTTTGGGTAATTTTTAAAAAAACATTCATAAGTGATGTTTATTTCTTCAGACGGGGTTTTTTAATTCGGAACGATGTCAAAAAACCCTTCAAAAAACATTTGTATTGGGTTTGTTCACGTATATTTGCGTAACAATATCTTAAAATGTATTATATTTTTTTCAAATATTTTTGTTCTTTTTTAGTACTCTACTGCATTTGCATTTAAAGCTTCCTGAAGCAAATATCCTTATTTCCTTTTATTTGGGAAAAAAAACTGCTTAACGAATTTCTTCATGTATTTTTTTTTAAATATCTCTTAAGTTATTCTATTTTAATAGTTTGTTTACACACATTTATAAATCCAATTAAGTTTTATTGCCTTTTGTTTGTTAAAATTTTTAATTTTTTTTTTGTTGTAATTTTTATTTATTTTAGGTTTTATTAGTTGTTTTTTTTAAAAAGAACAAATAATTTTTGCTACCGTTTTGTGAAGCTAATAAAAATTAACGGTTATGGGTTTGTTTTATATTAAAATTATTGGAATAAATTAAATTTAAAAAGTATTGTCTTAACAGAAGCTTAAGAAAGTTAACTAATGCTTACTAACTAAGGTTTATGGGTCCAACTGATCCTTAAAAATAAAATAATTAATTTTCTTAAGCTAATTTTAGATATAAACTAAAAAAGTGCAATATTTTTAGGCATCGCTTAAAATTAAATACAAAAATATAAAAAAGATTAAATTTAATATTGTTGTAATAAATTTACTGCTAGTTAAAATTAATTAAAAATCAACTGCATAATGCGAACTAATTGTTGTTGAATTTTAATGAATATATGTATAACTATACAAATATATTTTTTATTTATTTAAATCAATGTCAAATAAATCAAGTGCATTAAACTCATTGTATGGTTTTTTTTTCTTTTGTTAACACACAACAAATAAATATTATAATTATAAAATAAAATGCTATTACTTATTATTATAATTAATTTAAAATAAAAAGAGTTTTGTTTAAATGGATCAAATATTTATTAAGACTTAAAGGAACACACGATTAAGAAATTAAACCAATTTCGTTACCATTTTGTTTACCCAAAGGAATAAGTAATAAATTGGTTAATCACAATTTTAAATAACTCAAATTTTTAATAATTATATTATTTTATTATATTTTCTTTGAGTGTGTTGGTAATATTTAGTAAAAAAAATTATTTAAATACTATTTCATATTGGTGATTATTTATCTAACTTGATTGTTTAATTACTTATCAATAATAACTAAAAGAATTTGGAGAAAAAACTCATCATATAAAAAAAAAATTTAGTTCCAAATTTGCTTACAAAAAATATGTTACATCTGAAATTTAAAATTATATACATACAAATATGTACATATACTACATACATATATTTCTAATTTATTTTTTTATCATAACCACACTACTCTGCATAAAAGCCACCACACATTCAAATCATTTACCATATTGTTGCTGATGCATTGCAGAGTTGGGAGTAGCGATCCCTCCATTTCTTGTTTTTTTTTTCTCTTCATTTAAAAACTTTCCAATGTGTTATGTGATTTGTAAGTAGTAAATAAGTAAGCTTAACATTTAAATTTTATAGTTTGTAAGTTTTAAAAGATTTAAATTAACTAAAACAATTACATACGAAAATAAAAATAAAACGTATATTGTATACAGCAAAAATATATATGGAAAAAATATGCTGAGTTTTATTTAACAAATTGAAGATAACTACTATTATTAACTTCATAATATGCAAAAAAAAATAGGTTTTAAATCTCTACTTTACAAGAAAATTCTGTGGCAATGAGGAAAAAGTGCTTAAGTCATATTTTACTTAGAAGTCGATTTGAAGAAATTTTGGAAACCTCGATGTTCAATTATTTTTTTTTTTACTTAATTTTAATTATTATTGTTCGAACTTCATTTGTTTCTATATTTATGATTTGATCAGACTAAAGTTCGTATCGCTTTGTAAGCCAAATTACATGTGATAATTACACGGTGTTACAAAAAAACACTTTTTGTCAGAACTTGAAAAGCGACCTAGTTGGACTTGTAGGCCTAGGTGAGGACATACAAAAACCGTTTTAAAAGATTTTGAAACACCTTCAAAAATTCGAGTTATTTTGAAAAAACTGTTTTAGGGTGGGTCGTAGTACTTTAGTACCTCTAGCTCACACATGTTTTGACCAATTTTAAAATTTTAAACAGCTTTGGAAAGACAAAGAATTAGATTTTTAAAAAATGTATGCATTAATTGTATGTTTCAAGAATTTTGGTAAGTTTTTATCAGACATTTCGATTTTTTTTGCGTAATTTTTGAAAATAGACAATTGTTATCTTAATTTTTTTCTATGAAAACCTATTCTTTTTGCACAGAACTTTAAAGGAAATTTTATATAGAAAAGAATGAGATATCATTTGTTACAATCGATATATATTTGTAAAAGTTATTAAACTTTTTCTAAAGTACAAATATTGCGATTGCAGACTTTTTTTGGTAAGTCACTTCACACAAATTACAGTCCTCTGCTTTATGGAATATTTGATGATGCCAAATCATTGAAAAATATAATGGTAATGAGGGGCTTATAAACTCTTCAGACTTAATTTTCTTAAGTACACTGGAACAGCTTTTACAAGTACTTTCGGGTTCATAGCATTTGCTAGAACTATATGAGCAGTCAAAATCTGTTTTGAAGGCATCTTTTGCGTGGCTGTCCGCTTCGCGCAGGTATTCAAGTCAGCAGTAGAATTCAAGTCAGCATATAAACAGCAAACATAAAACAAAAATTATTATGCTTATCACACACTGCATGATGATTACAAAACCTATAAACTTACTTATTTTAATTAAAATAAATATTAATAGCCACATCACTTCTCGACAATATTAATCTAGTTACAATTTTTTACTCTTTTCTAAAAACAATAACCTTCACCACACTAGTGTTGTAAAAGTATTGAGTATTTGAGTACTGAGTACTCAATACCGCCAGTTTTTCCCGGTACTCAATACACAAAAGAAACTACTCAATACTTTTAGGGTTGCATTTTGTAGTATTCAAGCGAAAGTCTTCCTTTAAAATGGATCAGAATTATACAACTCTGTGAGCCTCATTGAGTTAGTGTAACAAATACCAATTCTGGTAGGAATTATTTTGATACGAAAACAGCCACTAAAAAAAGTACTAAAAAATGCGTTATTAAACTACTTCAGTCATTTACAAATACTAATGGACAGAAAAAGCGACCCTTTAGAATAGTGGAAGGAAGGCACATGATACAATATAACCAGCAAGTCAGGTCCTCACAAACATGAAAAATATTTTAAATTCTTTCGATGTCGGTAAAATTTTATTTCTACATTTCAACAATGACTAAGTAATAACATCAATTGTGAGAAAAAATGTTTATTAAAAAATATCTAGAAGATAATTTAAGAGATTAATGCACTAGAAGATTTAAGAGTACGTTAAAAAAATTTATGTACCAAAACTAATCTTCAAACATATTTATTTTCATTTGTTATAAATTAATTTAAATATGCTTGCATGTAATCTTTGTTTTTCCATATTCCATTATCAATAAAATAATAATTTTTAACTTCCCATATACATAATATATAAAGTATTGAGTAGTATCGAGTACCCAATTGAAAAAGTATCAAGTAGTACTGAGTATTCAAAAGTAGCCGCTTTTTACAACACTACACCACACTTTGGCATTGTGTTGGTACTCGTATTAAATTCGTTTATTTATGTTCTTATCCAAATATATATAGCAGAAAATTAATTATAAAAACATTCTAAACTTTTTTAATAATTAAAAGATAGGACAAAATAAGCCCCATTCATCTGTACTATATTCCAGTTAAATTTTTTAAAAAATGAAGACAAATTGACAATAAAAAAGAGTGTATTTATTTCTGCATTATTGAATATAATAACTTTACTTATTAACAGCCTTATACATAACGAGAACTTGGAAAAAGCGACGAAACTGAACATGGTCCTAACAAGACAATTTTATATTACAATTCAGGCTGGGATTTAATAGTGGGTTAAAACTACATCATGCTCCGATTTTTAATGTCAAAGAGTTTGAAACTTGTTAAGAAATATAGTCAATTTTGCTACTTATGCTAACTGGCATGAAGGTTTTTGTTATGTATAAGGCTTTAAGTATATACAAAAAAAATAACTGTAAGATTACAAAAAAATAAAATAATTTGCATAATTAAGTTGATGAATTTGTTTCTTTCGTTAACTGTGTTTTTATTAAAATTTTTCGCACTGGGGGAGAAAATGCTAAAAAAAAAAGTTGTTAATGAAAAGTTTAATAACTTTTACAATTTTTATCCGATTTGAAAAATTAAAACCATATTTTCCTAAAAACTAAATTTGCTTCATATAAAAGTATAAGCTTTTATAAGCTTTCATATCAAAATAAGCAATGAAAAGCTACGCAAATCAAAAAAGTTGATAAATTTTATTATTTTTTTAGATATTCTTAAAAAAAAGCAATACTAAAAATTTACAAATATATCAAGATATACACATCGTTGTAAAGCGTAATCAGTTCTCTTTCTAAAAATATTAAAACAATTTAGATTTAAGAAAAACTGACTTAGTTACAGTTCGTAAAGTTGACGAACATCACCGAAAACGGTATTTTTAGAATAACTTCTGAATTTGAGGGTGTTTCTGAAATTTTTTGAAACAATTTGTAATGTACTCAACAAGATCTACAACTCACGCTAGGTCGTTTTCCAAGTTTTTTTCACTGTAACACCGTGTTATTAATGAATAAATAACACCAAAATTAATTGTAAATATTCCGACAATCACGTAGTAGAACGAAACAACTAACTGTTTTCGAAGGCCACTACACCTCCATCATAAGCGTTCTTTGTGTTTGGTCTAGTGAGTGTGGGGTCAGTTGATGTAGATTTCTGCTTTTATTGCGAATGGAATATGTGAATTGTTTTGATTCATCGTGTTACAGTTTGCTGAAAGCTTTATTTGAAAATAAAAGCTCAATATTACCATGTCTAAACTTACAACAGTCTTTCTTCTAGTGTACATAGATTGCTGGAAATATGTACATATCGCACACTATATCATAAACACCTACAACTCAAAATTATTTTGTTTTTTTTTCATAAAACCATAAAAATGTATTGTGAAGAAGACTGTGGTTCTTCTTGAGCTATACAAAATATCGTTATGCCTGCTTTTTGTTAACATACATACATACTTGCGCCATTTGTACAGTATCAACAGTTTTTTGCAACTCCTGAATATCTGGGATATTTATAGAATTGCATTAGTATTGATATGACCATTTTTAGCAGTCCAAATTCTATAGCTTTATCCTACTTTAAAAGAAAATTTTTAAATATGTATTAGTTTCACCCTAAAGATTAATTATTATGTTTTGCTTGAACTCAGATCTGCTGCAATCTAGTTCATAAATGGAATCACCCATATTTTAAACACTTCCGTATGACTAAACTTAAAAATAACTACAATAAAATGCAAAGAATAACACCAACAACAACAACCACAACCAATCAAACAATCAGCCAACCAACACAACACTTTTTTAATAAAGCTCCGGTGTGAAAGTTAAAAAAAGAATGAAATACACATTTCACTAAAGACAAGAATGTAATTACAAAAAAAAAAAAAAAAGTTTCTACAAAAGAAGAAAATATACTTTTCAAACAACAACAAAAATCAGAACGCTTTTGCTTTCACAACTCAGAAGTTGTAAAGAAAACGAAGAGTAACAAAACAGGAACAGAAAAAAGTCTTGCACGAAAGCAAAATTTTAATGGATGTATAAATGCATACATCCATACAAAATTACATGCACACACACAGTCACTCATAACTAAGTAGATACATACATACATATGTGAGTACATTGGTGGCCATATAATTAGATACGACCAGCATTGTTAACGATGCAAAATACGTAGAGTTCATAGTTAATTTAAAAAAAAAAAAAAGTTAAACTGAATTTATTTTATTGTTAGTGAAAAAGTGAGTGTAGTTAAAAAAATTAAACCTTAAATTTTAACAATCTTGATACGTTTTAGTTTCGTAAAAAAAATCATGTAAATTTTTCAGTTTGGGCTACCGCGCAAAGGACGTCCTGATCCTAGAAACAGTATTTGAACCAATTCAGTTGTATAAAAAAGCATATAAGCAAAATAGTAGGCAGCCCATGGCATGTGCGATCACTCCTGCAGAAAATAGAATTATGTGTAAGGCTGAAACTGAACAGCAAATAAATTAAGAAATATTCATATGGAAATATTTATAAGCTATTGCAGTTGTCAAAAGGAAATGCTAAAAACATCTGCATTAGTGGAATAAAGTTCTTTGGAGTGACAAATTTTAGTTTATCTTGTTGCAACCTGATGTAAAAACTTATATGAGACGTCCTCTAACCAAAGATTGTGATACCAGGTACACTGCAAAACCGGTGGAACATGGCGGCAGTTTTGTTATTGTTTGGGGGTGATATTTCTTAGCGCTAAAATTCAGAGTACAATGGATGAACTGAAGGACTCAACAAAGTTCCATTTGTCCCTTCCCTTTCATCCTTAAACCCAAAAGTTTCACAGAAAATGTTTCTTCGTGTGAACTGGGTCTTGATAGAAAGCTGGTTTGAAAATATTAATGGCTTTATCCATTTTGTTTAGTTTTGCAAAGATATTTTTAAGTTTAGAATGAAATTGCTAAAATTTTGTGATAAGCTAAGTTTACTCCAAATTTTTTCGCAAACTATTTTAAAATCAAACTTAACGACACCTTGCTACTTTGATATATCTTACTCTTATTTTCAATATGGTGATTAAAGTAGAGTCGTTTCTAATTATAAAGCCACCACTGTATGTATGTTTGTATAAAAACAGAAAGAAACGATTTACCTTCACCTCAAGACAAAAAATCTTTTTATTTAGTCTGTCCCTAGAAAAATAAAAATATATACTCGTTCCTGCAAGAAGTAAGAAAGTATCATCGACTGCAGCAGCAACAACTCTGAGAAGAAAACAAATTTGTATAAAATTGTAACCGGTTGTCGTGAGTTCTACATACTTACGAGCAAAATCGTTGGCAAACGAATACACATTTCAAACTAATTGCAGCCCAGTGTTGCCAGTTTAGAGGATTTGTCCCCAAATTGGGGATTTTTTTCGCGATAGGGGATGAAAATTTCGTTTTGGGGATGTGGGGATGATAACCAAATTTTTGGGGATTTTTTACAACTGATGGTGAAGAGAATGATTTTTGAACTAAGAAATGTGAGTCTGGCAAGCCTAAAAATGTGTGTTACTATTCATAGTGAATGGTTTCTAATTAAGAAGAGGTATCAATGCAGATTAACCAATAATGAACACTACCAAAACAAAAATACGTAACAAAATGCAATATGACTTGTTGGAAGCACTTCTTAGAATAAACACACACTTTAAAAATAATTCAATTTGTTGTGAAAAATTTAATCCTTCTGCTGAAATGCTAAAGCTTTTTAATACAAGTACTATATACAACAAAGTTTCTGAGGCTGATGAATCAGAAGTTTTCGATTCTGAAGTTTTTGAAACTTGTTAAAAAAAATTTTATACTTGTGTATATTAAAGTATGTGTAACTTTTTCTTTACAAGTTTATAATTACAAATTAAATTAATATGAATGTAAATATGTATGTAGCTATGTTATTTATGTCATTATTTTTTAAATAAAATTAAAACAAATTAAATTTTATCACATATGAACAAATTTTAATAAAAAAAACTCAATTTGGTCATTTTCGGGGATGACAAATCAAAAATTGGGGATTAGCTCTGGAAAAAAAACTGGCAACACTATTGCAGCCGAAAAACAAAGTTGCTGCCAGCTGAGTTTCTAATTTACAGCAGCAACCAGCAATCACACAGATACAAAAACATACACACACGCAAACACACACTTTCAACCATACACATTTTGTCATGGCGTTCTTTTGAGTTGTTGCTTGTGTAGTTTTTGTGTTTTTGGGGGGGGGGGGGGGGGGGGTCTGGTGTTGATCAGAACGTGGATAGCGATGGTTGCGAGTAACAGTGACCCAGTCTCTCATTTTCGTTTTATTGTTATTTCTTATTTTTTTTATTTTATTTTTTTGCTGATTGTATGCATGTATGTGTTTTGTTTTGTTCTCATTCTCAGTCATTCGTGCATATGGATCTATGTATGTTTTTGTATGTATGTATGTATGTACATGCCTTCATTGGTTGTTGCTGATTTTGCCTTCGCTACATTGATCGCCATAGCACTGTTGTGTTCCAAAATAGTACCAATTCTGGTATCCTGGTTATGGCTTAATAAATACGTATCATGTACTCGCACACAGCATTGCCAAATGTAAACATTTTATCTGTGCTTCGGCGGTTTGAGGTCATGGGAATCTAAGGCTCAGTTAGCCGACTGTAATGTAATGTAACTGTAACAGTAAGAAGCAGCTGATCGATTTTGTTATGTGAAAAGTAATGAAAATGGTTATAGAGATGTAATGTAGCGTAACCTAATTTTCATATAAAAATATCAATCAGCTGTTTTCTACGTTACAGTTACATTACATTACAGTCGGCTAACTGAGCCTTTATTCTCTTCAATGATGGCCGTAAGGGATTTATTTGTGTACTATCGTGTGTGTGTGTTTGTGTGTGTGAGTGTATGAAAAGTTTTCATAGCTTCCCTGCAGAAAGTGCGAATAGTGAAATTGTGGTGATTTACTAGTGACGTTGTCAGTAGAACTAGTGACCAAGTGTACCCCAGCCAATGGTATCATCTATTGACATTTAACATTAGCTTGTCATTGAAAATCCACCACTAGACTATATCACTACTATTTTAGTAGCTCTTTCGGGACCATATGGAGACATTGGCACCAAAGATTCACTAGTACATTTTAGGGGCTCTAGTCGACAATATCGATATATCCAATCTCGTTGTCAATAGTAAACTTATAGTGAATTTCTAATGACATTGTCAATAGTGCTACTGACTAGGTGCACCCCAGGCAATGCAAATGCCTATTGACAAATAACATAGGGTTGTTATTCAAAATCTATCAGTAGACTTTAGCACTGTTGAGAAGGTAGTTCTTTTACGACCATATGGAGATATTTGAACCGAAGATTCACTCGCAAATTTTAGTGACCTTCGTCTACATATGTGACAGCGCATAGAGAAAGGGACCTAAGGGTAAAAAAAACAATTTTAATTTTTTTTTTTTTTTTTTTTTTTTTTTTTTTTTTTTTTTTGATGTGGACAACATCTGAGCATCGAATGGGACCGATCCCATGCCCCAAAAGTGTTCCCTCCCAGAGATATCCGCGTTTTATGATGTGATGGTACACCAAAGATACACGTATTTAAATCTTTAAAATGGCTCTCCTGAACAAAACCGGTTTATACCCTTTCTATTTTGCGCGTCACATATATTTATTTAATATTATTGCACAACATAATAAAAAAGAAAAACAAACTATTGGCGCGTTCATTGACAATATCATCAGAAATACACTAGAACCGTCGTCTCTAACGTATCTCTACTCGCGCATAAAAGGAAAGTTGTCGACATTTTAACTAGTGCAATTGTCGCTGGAGAAAGAGTATTGACATAGAGACATATGGTTCTAGGTTGACTACAGGGTTAGGCTAAACCCATTAAATTCAAATTTACAGTATTCTGAAGACATTGACATCACTTACATATATCTCGTAGTTTTCGAGAACTTTGAAAAAAAATCTTTTAAATTAAAAAAAAGTCTTTTGATTTTTGATTTTTTTTTATTCAAATATCAGCGTGGAATGCATAAATAGAATTTACTTTTTAATTTTTCAATTCTTCAATTCTTTTAATACATTTTTATCTGTCTGTACTTCTACACTAATATTATAAAGAGTTAAGATGCCCGATTTCTAAGATTCTTTCTCCCAACAGACATAGGACAACATAGATTTATTGTCCCGTTAACGTGCTCACGATATAGACAGGGGACTTTAAGCCCACCATACCGAGAAAATTTTTATCATCGTATAGTATATACGCAAGAGAAAAACAGAACCCTCTTAACATGAATATGCTGCTACCCCTTCAATCCAGCTGTCGGCCCTTCATAAAGTCAGTGCGTCCATCTGTCTGTCCCTCATCCAAATGAAAAATTAAATTTGTTTGTTACGCTTTATCAGAATGATTGAACTGACTTTTATGATAGGTCTACATATAAGAGAACATATAGGCTTTATATATTTTTTGTAACTAGGACCAAAAGAATAGCCCTCAGAAACTATAAAATGCAAAACATAAATACATCTATGTCTTAAACGAGATACAGGGTTTATGTATTTTTTGCATTAAAACTATGACCAAGAGAAGGTGGTTTGGGGGGGGGGCAATTTTCGTCTCTCCAAAACTATACAAACGATTTTTATGAAATTCAAAACATAGATACATCTTCATCTCAAAGAACACACAGGCTTCATATTCAAAAAAGACTAGAAACAAAATGAGACAGGAGGCAATTTTCGCCTCCCCGAAACTAACCGATTTTGCTGAAAACTAAAATAAATATGCGTATGCACAGGCTTTGTATTTAAAGCAGCTACATCCAACCACACATACTTTGACATTTGCATTTGAGGTAAGAGCTTTGAAAGCTCTTAAATTGCTTGTTTCTTTGCAAAGTAAGAGCAAATATTGTTGTCGCCTATATCTGATTGGTTGTTGTGCTCTCGTCGCTGTGAAAGCACAAAAGCTCTTATATAAAAGTTTGCACATTGTGCATATGGCTAGAACGTAGCTGATTTTCTTTTAAATAAAGCAAGAATTTCCAGTTTTCAAAATTGTTTGATGTTTTTATGATTTTTTCATTTTGATGGTTTTTGCCATTAATGATGATTTTTATGTATTAAAGCTTTTTGAAGCTTGTATTCATTTTAATATAGCGGTCGCAAAAACTTTAATATTGCTTTAAAAAGCTTGATTCTAATTAAAAGTTAAATAAATTCGGTAAAGTGTGACTTTGAGTTGCACACGAAGGGTTCGATACGGACACAACATAAAATCCAACCAAAAAATTTAAAATAGACTTTTTGATGGATTATGATGTGAGTAACCAAATTAACCAAAACAAATAAATAGTCTTAAATTTTTAAGGTTTTCTGATTCTCCTGTAAGAGAGTAAAAGTGTACTTGCGTATGCGTATGCACAGGCTTTGTATTTAAAGCAGCTACATCCAACCACACATACTTTGACATTTGCATTTGAGGTAAGAGCTTTGAAAGCTCTTAAATTGCTTGTTTCTTTGCAAAGTAAGAGCAAATATTGTTGTCGCCTAGATCTGATTGGTTGTTGTGCTCTCGTCGCTGTGAAAGCACAAAAGCTCTTATATAAAAGTTTGCACATTGTGCATATGGCTCGGACGTAGCTGATTTTCTTTTAAAGAAAGCAAGAATTTCCAGTTTTCAAAATTGTTTGATGTTTTTATGATTTTTTCATTTTGATGGTTTTTGCCATTAATGACAATTTTTATGTATTAAAGCTTTTTGAAGCTTGTATTCATTTTAATATAGCGGTCACAAAAACTTTAGTATTGCTTTAAAAAGCTTCATTCTAATTAAAAGTTAAATAAATTCGGTAAAGTGTGACTTTGAGTTGCACACGAAGGGTTCGATACGGACACTACATAAAATCGAACCAAAAAATTTAAAATAGACTTTTTGATGGATTATGTTGTGAGTAACCAAATTAACCAAAACAAATAAATAGTCTTAAATTTTTAAGGTTTTCTGATTCTCCTGTAAGAGAGTAAAAGTTTACTTGCGGCCTTATGGATTTTGGGTGACGACATGTTAGAATGTACGAACCTTAGCTTAAAGTATTTCTGTCGAATATATTACCTGATCTAGACATTTTCTAATTTTTGTTTTATTTTTGCGTTTTTTAGCAATTTGTAATTTCCGTTTTTTTTTTTTTTTTTTTTTTGGTTTTGGCGATTTTTTATTGTTGCTGCTTTTTTCCTTGTGGCGACTTTTTTTCGGTTATTTATCAGTTTTGGGGATTTTTAGCCTTAACACGTTTTTATTTCTGAGATTCTTTTCGTTTGTTTTTTAATTTAACAGTTGTTTAAATTTGACGCTTTTTTTGGATTTTTTTTTTATATTTTTGGTGACCTTTTTATTTGTTTGTGATTTTTTCTATTTTATTCATTTATTTTGTTTTTTTCACTTTAACGATTTTTGTTTTTGTCATATTTTAATATTGAGATTTTTCATTTATAGCGTTTTTAAAAATTTCAAGAGTTTGCTTCTTACGGTTTAAAAATTACATAGTCAAAATCACATTAACTAATACAATAGCCTTTAGTTTTTATTATTTTTTTCATTGTTAATTAGTGTAGTATGCATACAAATTTTCAGTATTTTGCTTTCAAAACAAAACACAAAGGTCTCTCTGTGTCTGCATCAAGTAAACAGCTGACTGATAGCAACAGAACTAGCAGACTTGCGTAATGCATAATCTGGTTCATTTGATTCATGAATGTTTAGCACATAAGCCACCACTTCATAATAATCACGTCGGAGGCATTAGCTAACGAACGAAATTTTAAGATATTTCGATTTATGAACAAGTTAAATATTTTGAAATTTTATTCAGTATTGAATATAATAATTTATCCGCAGATATTACCAAATTTATGAGAATATTCCGTAGCAACTTTTTTTTGAGAATATCCAGCTCTGGTGTTCATATATAGAGAACACTTTAAACAAATTATCAGACTTTACGAATAACAATAAATTTTTTATTAACATCTACACTTGTGTGTGTGCTCCGTGACGTATATTTGATTTATTACGTATTCGCATGATAAATACATACATACATACGAATACATTCTACTATTCTCTCGTGCTTATGATCAATTGGATCCATCCATTTGAATTCTTCTTTTTTTAGTCTATAAATATCATCATAACTGGTTCATTTAAATTCAACTGTATACATGTGCATAATTTCTATTGTAATTTAAATTTTATTGAGTCTGCCTTAAATGGGTGACATCTATATCAAGAATAGTATGTTTAATTCATCATTAGCCTTGATTATATACATATATAGGAAAGTATTCATAAATGGCCAGAATGAAAATAGATTCGGGTACTATAAATTTATAATAGAAACCTTATTTGATTGATTTATTAAAAAATAAATAATTAAGCAAAATGTACTAACTTGAAATTTTGAAATAAAAACTTCTTACTATTCCCTAAAAAAAACTTTATATAGCAAATGGACAAATCAAAAAATTATTGAGAGCTTTTCCTAAAAAATTTACAAATAATAAAAAATACGTACATACATAATGAAATCAATTCATTAAACATTATATAAGCCCCATGTAGCGCAAATAACTTTCGTTTACAATCCATAAATTGGAGCTTCTATTGTCGTCTTCTTTTATATGTATAAGAAATTTTTATTTGCACAATTAAGTGAACTGATCATGACATTACCTTGAATTATAAATAATAAATGTACACAATAAATTAATTGTATTCTTACAATACAAATAAATAATAAAAAAATACGTATTGGCTGAAGTCTTTTTTTTATTTTAGCTCCCACACACTCAAGCAGCAGAACTTTGAAGTTATTTTATGGTTTATTACAGTTTGCTCTTAATTAATTATGTATATTAAAAAACAATGATATTGTTTTGTTAAATTAAATTCTCAAAAGGGGGTTTTATTTTTTTTATGGAGAAAAGCAATTGACCGATTGATATAATATTTTTAAATTTCAGTTACAAGTTTCATGAAGACTTTAATTGTCTTATAGGGTATTAACACCTGCACGAAACCCAGCAGATTTTAACTAAAATCAATAAAAACCAGGTTTTTCTAACATTTATCAATATTTGCTATCCAAAATAAAACCCATTAACTAAAAATTTTCGAAGACTACAACCCAACAAGTGCAATGTGGCGAATTCATACACTCTTTTAAGTACACATGCTAAGTTTTTAGTACAAATTTGTTCTAATACCGCATTTATTTATTTATTTATTTATTTACATGATATTAAACTTATGTATATAAATATAAGACTAATATAATATTTAAATAGCACTAGCTACTTTGGCTAACCGCATTAATATTGTTAAGAAGTCTAGCAGATTTGATTTCAAATCTTTATCTATATCTATATCGTTTACCCTACGATTTTCTGACATTATTCAAGATTTCGTATCCAAGACAAAATCTTTTGTTTAAAATTTGTCTAAAACTGCAAGCCGACTTATTTCATTCACACATTTTCAATATAAACTTTTGTAGAGTGCAGCTTTTCAACTCCCCTTTTATTAAAATATCTTGTACAGGAAAGTAAAAGTAAATAAAAATATTATACTTATTTTCAGTAGATTTTGTATACATTTAATGAAAAAGTAAATTTCGTTTTGTATGCGATATCTACAAAAATACAACTACATTTATCTCAAAGTCTCGTATTACGTTTCAAGACAATTTAAATTTTCTATTAATTCTAAGCTCTACCAGACTTTAAGTAGATTTCAACAAAAATTTACTGACGCAGTACATTATATTTTACTTGAAAAATTTACTAAATTTTGTCCGAAATCTCGTAAGTACAAAATTTGGCTCAAATGCAAACGCACAATTAACATAATCTATATAATTAATAGGCGAACATGTTTTTTGTAATCCCTTTTACGCCGGTACCACTGCACCGATTTTAAAAAGATTTACATGGTTTTAAAGAATTTTTTGTACAGATGTGCAGAATTTATTGAAATCGGTTTAGTATTTTTGGAGCTATAAGCGCTTAAAGTTGCTACTACTACATGCACACATATTACACACGCATTTATTAGCTTACAAGTAAAAAAGAAACAAAACATGAGTGTGTGTGTGTGTTTGTAGTATTTCTCTTGATCTAACAAATTTTTTTTCTCTTATTTCTTGTTGTATGAAAGCCATAATACTTAAAGGAATTGAATTAGCTTGGTTGAAGGGGTTTTGTTTATGTTTTTTTTTTAATTTCATGTATTATTTAATTATACTTGCATATGTATGTAAGTTTGTGTGGGGCTGTGTTTTAATGAATTTTTTATGACGTTCAGATACATTTTCTTTGAATCTTAGATTATTTACATTTTGATTCTAGAATACGGACGAGTGTGTCGTCCGTTTGGTATATCTAGTCTTGATTCAAAACTGAAAAATTTAGAAATATACAAAACATTTTCGATTGTTTTGAGAGTTGTAGTATGCCAAGCCGGCAGTATGACCTCGAAACTCTCCCACTGTGTTGACTTGTTAATGGAAAGTACCATGCGCTATATGAGACTATGAGAGAAAAATTAGCCTAATCCACCAGCATGACCAACAGAAGTGTATAATATTTAAGTGAGCAGTTGCCCTCACGATTTTATTTCACAGCAAACTTGAGCACCATGTGTTTTGCCAGAAATATATAGGCTGCAATCTTTGATCATAGTTGTACCTGACTATTAGCAATTACTTTGCTACGCTGCTCGAGCTTTCTATCCTTTCACTGTTTCAATGGGAACAGTGCCCATTGAATAGCAACAGAAGCTAGAATGGTATCTGGCAGACCCATTTAAACCTACTACTAGCATTTATCTGGGACCACATATCCAAGACCATTATTTCAACGAGCTTGGTGGCAACCACAATCAATATGAAAGCTTCTCCAGCAAATATGGTTGTTCATCATCAATCAGCAGACACAGTATCACTACTCATCAATATCAATGGGTCAATAAATGCCACAATGACATTCCTAACATAAACTAACCCTGATAAGCATCATCTATTTAACCCTATAGACGAAGTCTATTATCGATAATCAGTTGATAGATGATGTTGACACGTCACTACCTACACAAAAAAAACTAAATTTCGTTTTCAGTAACCAAATTCATTGAATCAATAAATTTTTTGTGTGAATGCGGACGTACAAAGAAATTTGTAGATTCTGATAACAATTTTGTAAAAATTTAAGTGGAAAAAAACTTTTATTTTTAGTTAACTTATTATGGCATTAGAGAAAAAAGTTAACTGAAACTCAAAATATTCTCAGTCAAATTTATAAATAGGAACAGAAAAACATTTTTGCAGATTTTTTTGTATTATTCAGCAAATTTTTTTTTATAATTTACAAACACATTCACTAAAATTTTTCCTATTATCAGAAAATAAATTAACTGAATCAATAAGAATTCTTAAAATTTTTTTTTTAAAAAACTAGTAAAAGTTTTATTTGAAAAAAATAACTGAATTAAATGAAAGGTTCAACTATTTTTTTTTTTTTTACTTTCAAAAATTGGCTTGAAACCCATAAAAGGTTAAGCATTTCGTTCCCGCTTTTGGAACTCGTCAGTAGACTTCAACTCAAAAAAATTTTTAATTTAGCTAACAAACTCCGTATGTTTATAGTAAGACTCTTAATACTATATTGAGAATCACAATATACAAACATAATAAGTTTGAAAACCGCAAACAAAAATTAAAAAAAAAATAAAATGTTTTTTATATCTATAAAATAATTTGTAGAAAAAATAAAAAAAATCAGAAAAATTTTTTTACAGTATATAAAATAAATTTAACTGGAAATAACAAACATAAATATAAAAAAAATAAATCTAAAATTTTTTTTTTTAAATTTTTACTTTATATAGATAATTTTCATTCTATACAGTTTTTTTACATATCGTCGCTGTTTTAACTAACCGACCTAACTGACATTTTTTTGAAAAATGAGTTAAGTCCGCTACTAGACTTTATAGGTCATAATACACATTGTCTACAATTTTCATGACTCTGACCATTACTTTTGTGACTATATAAGTAAAAAGATTTCTGACGCAGCCATAAGAATGAATGTTATAAACAACCATAAAAGCTGCTCTCCTGTTAAATTTTTAAAATGTTAGTTAGCTAAAACAGCGACGATATAACAAAAATTTAAAATTTTAAAACCCCCCAACTTTTACATAGCTAAGAACCCTCTCGATCAAGTCATCTTTCAAACAGAAAAAACTAAATAAAAATCGGACCAGCCGTTTGGCCTGTACGTGGACACGGACAGACACACAGATACACAGATACACAGACACACACTACAAACTTATAACACCCCTTTTTTAGTCGTGGGTTAAAAATAAAATTGGAACGAATAATTTACTGGAACAGTAAAAAATATTTACTGAAACTAAATTATATTTCAAAACACACGTTTGTTTGAAAATTTGTGGGGAATAATTTTTTCTGTATATTAAAGCCACTGATAAGACCAGTGCCCATATTACCAGCCTTAAGTCACGTAAGACCTCGAAGTTGCACCATGAAAAGCTTCTCTTCTATCGCATCTTTTGAACACAGAGCAGATCCATGTGCATCCTATCTTTACCAGGCTCGTAAAAAATTCTTTAGTAAATATTTTAACTTCCATTCCTTTTTTATTCCGGAGACTGGGTAGTACCACGTAAGTTTTATCGATACACACAGAACAATTCAATATTCAAAAAATTGTCGAAAACAAGCTTTTTTGCACGTTTCTAATAATGCAGTGTTGCAGCGCCTCTGGTGTCAATGAGGTATATTAAATTGTTGAAGCTATGTTTAGTAGCCATTTTGTTGCTTATTTTACTATACTATACCGACGAGGGGGAGCGCTCTGATGTTGAAAAATGCCTGGTGGGGTTATATAATGACTGTCTGTCAGAGAGTGGAACCGCACCCAGGACCTTCTCTTTAAAAGTCAACGTGTTAACTACTTCAGCCAATGCCACCCTCATCTCATAGAGATGCCCCTAGACGCCATTCAGATATTACGTAGTGATATTTTTGAAGTTTTTATAACCCCCCACCCAATTCAGTAACGCTTTTTACAAAATATTCACTATGAACGTTTTAAACCGTGACAAATCCTTAACACCACCCCCCCCCCTCCCCGAGCGTTACGTAAAATGTGAATAGCCCCTTATGGGAACCACGAGAATGAACTTTTATTTGGGTCCTTTAGCCTCGTTGTAAAAGCATAAATTACTTTATTTATTACATACATTATTAGATTTTTCAAGTAATATTATGATTTAAAACATAAATTTGAAAATCAGGTCAATCTGCTATCGGCCGTTTTTTTGTTTTAATGGATGGGCTAAAACTGTACGTAGACCTGTCACAGCAGTCATGCACAAGTATCGCCAAATATGTTTGAGATTGTTAAATGCAAGTAAGATCACCATAGCCAATACCCACGTTAATCTGTTAATCTTGACCAATCGTGGGGTACGTCACACAATAAATTTATCACAATTCATTTTTACTTAATAAGTGATTTTGCTTGAGTATGTTTGAAATGTACTAAATCATGATTTTGAAATCTTTAAAACTTTTCACATATGAAATTTGAATATAGACACATATTTTTATTTACTTTCTTTTCAATTGCCTAACGCGAAGAGATTAATCTTTTGAGTTATTTATTTTTTCATTTCAATATAAAATCAAAAACTTTCATATCCACATTTGTTTGACTTGTGTTAGGTTTCAACTAGAGTTCAGCGAACCCAATTTATGTTAATTAATAAACAGTTATGAGCGATCACTATAAAATTACACCTTAACTGCAATCGATCATAATCTCTTAAAATTGAAGTGAAAGGTTATTAAATTATTTGAACAAACTCACTTTAATGCCCCCTCGAGCGGTAACCGAAACTACTAAATGTCTATTTTTTTTTTCAAAGCAATTTAAACTAACAAAAAAAAAGAAAGTAAATTATTCAGAACGGAAACTTCAAATTTAACATACATATTTAAATATTTTTAAAAGTGAAACCATTCGCTAAAGAGAGAAAAAAAATTTACCCAAAACTAACCAGAAACTAAATTAAATGTTTATAACTTTTAATTTAAAATAATAGCACAGATGACAGAGAATTGGATAAATCATACAGCCACAAATTGCTTTATTCCATTAACCAGTTAATAAACTAAATATGTTAATATCAGTCCATTAACTATTCTAAGCAAAAATATGGGGGAAAACTACGACTACGATGTGTGTATACACAAAATATACAAATCTATTAAAATCTAAAAATAAAAATTGCTGATCATTTCGTCAGTATGTACAAATGTGTGTTTGTTGCATATATTTAATATATTTTACAACAACTTTATATAATTTTTTTTTTTATAAAAAAAAGAACTTTCTCCATCCAGCCACTCTCAAATAATCAACCAAAACATATGGTTGAGTTTGCTGATTACACATTCAGTTGTTTGTTCGGTCCAAAGTTTTACTTTTGTTGCATAGACGATGGCTGCTGCTGGTGATTGGATAGATGAATGCTGGATGGTTGCTTTGCACTATAAGTGTTATTTTGTTGCTTTGCACAGTGGGATGGAAGTGTGTCTAATGCTAATGTGAAATTTCTTCTAGGACTATTTAGAAGTAAAAGTGGAAAATGTTGCCATATAAATTATATATTGGAACTAAATCAGCGGCCTAATCGCAATTTTTGATAATGAACTGATTCGATCACGTTTTTTAGTTTGAGATTATGGTATTCGATATCGAACTTTATTATTATATAGTTTCACACGACATGTATTTTAAATCCAACTCGTCAGCTTTGCGATTCATACATATATAAAAGAGGGCTGCGTAAACAGTCTTCAAATGTAAATACCTTTTGTTTTTTCAATGTATTGTTGTCGCATTTATTATAATTAGTTACTAAGCCAATAATAAATGCTGTCGTTTAATAAACGAAGCACGATGGATGTATTGATGTACGTTTATATGAGTGCTTGCAAAAGACGTCACGAAGACTTCTTGTTGGTAACAAACAATCGAAAGAAGTAGTGTTGATGCGTGTATGATTTCTATTTTGCATATTGTACTTTTGAGTGTTTGTGTAAGATGTAGATGGTAAGCTATTATGTATTTGAGGGTGGTTTTTTAAAGCAACCTCATGCAACTAATGTTAATGCATGTGTGCGTTTGTATGTGCTTAGAAAAATAAAAGATCATACACACAACATGCATGACGTTTGTATACGCGCCCATGGGTATGAAAAAGCAAGCATCACAAGTTCTTTCGTCACGAAGTATTTTCTTCTTTACTCATATTGTTATTGCAGGTTAATAACTGAAACAGATTTCTTGCAATACTGTTGTTTAGCGTTTTTTTAAAGATTTTTGAGATTTCGCTGTAGTAAGGCATTTGAAAAATTCCTCATATCTTAAAAGTTGTTGTAAGTGGTCTTGTGCAGGGGTCTAACATGTAACTCCACATGTCAAATTAACATCAAAACATCAAGACAAAACCTCTTTCCTTATATTTCTACAACCACACATACTGTTTTTAAGCAGGTTTATCCATTTCGTGGTTGCAAAACCAACGGTCTAGCAAGGCACTCAGCTGTTAAATATATGTCAATCATGAAACTACTTAAAACTTATTACAAAAATGGTGTTTCAAACGTGACCACTTTTCGAACATAACGTAGTGATTGTGTTCTTCATACTAGACCTACTGATACAACGTTTATTTATAACAAGACGAAAATGTCCTGACAATTACAATTGGCCACCAACGTCATGTGATTTAACACAAGCCATTCAAGACCTTAAAGGTGGAATTCTTCAAATTGAACTGCTGATGGACATTTTATTAAATTAATAGGCCGGGCTTACATATGTGTGCCATGTGCCCAAAAACAAGCGTAACCAGTAATTACTAATGAAAAACTATTTGATTCAGACATACATTTATTGATTTAAACAGTTTCCAATCATGTTGAATTCTTTAAAATTGTATATTAGTTATGTATGAAACTGTTTAACTTAATAAATACGTGGCTGAATCAAACAGTTTTTCACTTTAAATACCAGATATAAACTCAGCCATAGTTCAAGTATTAGAAAGACGCTTTTCTATGCTTTCAAACCACTGTGCAGCGTTTGCGGTAAGGCTTTCTGTAAAAGCGATTGTTGTGCTGTAAATATCGCAAGCAAAAATATAAGTAAGTGTGTTGCTGAGTATTCATTTTATTGGAAACTCTTATGCAGCCTACAGCGATTTTATGTCACTTAAAAAAAGACATTTGTGGTATGCAAATTAAAATAAAAAAGCAATATAGAGAAAATGATAATTTTTTTTTACTTTAAGCTTGCTAAAGATTTCAACACAATAATTATTGCAGAAAACATACTCGTACATCCAAGCACACACATAATCACTCCTGCAGAATCACACGCTCTGCACTTGCACTCTGCCTCAAAGTATCACGTTATAAGACAAAATAATAGTAATAAATAAACAAAGACACAAGATAAATTCTACAACAATGTCGCCACTTTTTTCTCAGTTCAGTTGAATAGCATTTTTATCACTGTTAAAGTGAAATGAAATAAAAGCAAAATGCAACCGGATTCGTAAAGTTGCGTTTACACGATGCAAGTATACGATCAAGTCTTCCCTCCAACTTTCGAAACAAACATAAATATGTTAAGTTTCAACTGACAGTAATGTCTCACTTCACAAATTTAATTGTGTTTTAAGAAGAGAAGTGTTGATTATAAAAAAGACTTATTAAATAAAATATTCGCTTTGTCTGAGTTTGCCTCAAAATGCTCTATACAGCTGCTTGCTAACAGCTGACCAACAAGAGTTGCAATATGAGATAAAATTAAAATAGCCAAAACAACTGCTTTGAGCACGAGATTTTTTCTTTAACAAACTACTCAACGATCAACATAAAAATAAACCACTAATTAATAATAAATAATAGTTTACAGGTATTTTATCTGTACAGTAGATGCAATTTGCTTAAGAGCATTCACTTTCTAAAGCATTTTATATGAATGCTGATGTCATGCTTTTAATCAGGAATTTTGTTTAATATTTCCTTATTAAGGAACTTTATTACTTATTGATTATTCGTGATTGTAAAAATTAATGGATTATATATTTTTTCGGTTTCAAAAGTACAAATAAATAAAGCACACATTAAGCTATGATTTCGATGAAACTTTTATTTCATTATAATTATTGAACCTTGCCATTACGTACGAAAATCATATGTCATTCAAATTCCTGCAGAAAATTTGGTGACAATTGATCTAAATATACTAGTACTATGACTTGAGAAAATAGGTTTGTTATCAAAGGGAGGGAGTAGTGTGTGGTGAAAAAAATGGCATACCCTATAAATGCTTACATATTCACCTTTGTCGTGATGTATCGTCTTGATCTTTTGTCAATTTAATTCGGACTTGGTCTAGTATTATATGGCACTGAACAAGTCCGATGTCAAATAGTGTAAATGTAATGTTAATTGTTCCTTCCAATGATACCGCCAAGCCACTCTGGAACCAGTGGCGTAACTATAGGTCGATATTAACCTGAGCTTAACTGGAGTTTAAACGTCGAGTGAGTAGTCTACATCCCTGTCATAAAATCCCAAAAAATATCTGCCAAAAATTTAATATAATTGCATTTGTAACAAAACAAATTATAAGTTTTCATTATTACAGTTGAGTATCGGAATGACATTTTTATATAATTTATATTATTCTACAACGATTAAGTCCCTATTATATAGTTCAGTGACAAGCCACAAGGTACATACAATGTATCAATTAACTCCATCCTATTACAAGTGTTATATTCGGAGACCAATCACGTGTCATGTTCCATTTCTTGCAGGGAATGACTAACTCTGGATTGTAACAGTAGTTAGATTTAGATAAATAGCCAACGAAAACAAACCCCAGAAAGAGTGCCGAAACTTAAAAAAATCACAAAAAATGGTCAAAACTAAACCAAAACACCAAAACTAAAAATCGCTAAAACTAAAGTGAATCGCCAAAAACCGAAAAAACCGAAAAAATCGCCAAAAACACACAAAAAACGCAACAAACCGCCAAAAACAGAAAAAAGTGCCAAAACTAAGTAAAACCGCCTAAATTAAAAAAAATCGCCGTAACCGAAAAAAATAATTTATCGGGTACTTAACTTTTTGGAAAAAAAATATAGAAAAGGTTATATATGCTGAAGTTAATATAGTATTATATATGTAGTGTCCGTACGGAACCCTTCGTGTCCAGTGATGCCAGTAAACATTTTTGAAATTCCCTACGCGTTGAAAGAAAAATCCCTTTTTTTCCCTCCAACCAAAAATATTTTCCCTACATCTTTCCCTACGATTAAAATTTTTTATATTTAACAACAAAATACAAATACATGTATGCATGTATATTACCCATTTTTATTTCATATAATATACAAAACAGGCTATATATAGTCTTAGTTGGGTACCAGGTATGTATGTGCATTCTATATAAATCCGTAGATCCATATGAAAATTGTACTAAAAATTATGCTATAAAAATATTACTTATACAACTTCTTAGAATGTATCTTGTTAAAATGTGTAGTTGTACATTAAAAGCAATAAATTTATGAGTTGCGTTGTGGTTGAGATCTTTCAGTAAACGTAATTAGTTATGAAAAATTTGGCAGTAGAATACATAGTAAATACCAATTTGTATTAAATTGCTTGTTAGATTGAAGTGCATTTTGTAACTTGTATGCCTCCTTTTTAATGAAACTATTCCTTGTGTTTATCTGAAACATAAGTAATTAATTTTTTTTAACCCCCGACTAAAAAAGGGGTGTTATAAGTTTGTAGTGTGTGTCTGTGTGTCTGTGTATCTGTGTGTCTGTCCGTGCCCACGTACAGGCCAAACAGCTGGACCTATTTTCACTTTTTCTGTTTGAGAGATGACTTGATCGAGAGGGTTCTTAGCTATGTTTGAAGAAAATCGGTCAAGCCGTTTAGAAGATATAACATCTTTTCTGAAAAACGTCAGGGGTTTTTAAAATTTTTAGTTTTTGTTATTTATTATTAAGTATTTTCGTAAAATGTTCAAGTATAAAAATGATCAGTTTGTGGAGCACTGGCAACGCAATTTTATACGTTTCATATGCAAGTTAGTTTACATAATGCAAGACCATTTTTTTTCTTTTGTAACTGTCTATCAAACAAACTCAATATGTATGTATTAGGATGATCGATTATTCGACGTTTTCCAGAAACCGGTTTTCGAATAGTTCGAATATCGAAATCGGTCCAGCTGTTTAGAAGATATAACATCTTTTCTGAAAAAAGTCGGGGGGTTTTTAAAATTTTTAATTTTTGTTATAATTATAAATTGCTTTATCAGCTGGGCCGATTTCTTTCAAACATAGCTAAGAACCCTCTCGATCAAGTCATCTTTCAAACAGAAAAAACTAAATGAAAATCGGTCCAGCCGTTTGGCCTGTACGTGGACACAGACAGATACATAGATACACAGACACACAGACACATACTACAAACTTATAACACCCCTTTTTTTAGTCGGGGGTTAAAAAAGGGTTAACTGTTGATGTAAATACTATAAAACAATACAAAAATTAAAGACAAAACATAAAAATTAACTTCATATACTTATGTATAGTACATATGTACATAAATATTTATATATAATATGCAGTTGAGGAATAAACTCTACATACAACCATCATTTTTTGGTTTTGTGCAATGGGAAACTAAATATTGGTATATTTTATTTTTTTAATTTCTTCCCAAGTTTCCTCAAACCCAAAAAATTATGGTTGTATGTAGAGTTTATTCCTTAATGATATATATGTACATATGAATGAATGGACAAGGTGGATATCTACCTCTATATAAAATATGAAGCAAAATGGCAACAAAACTAAAAAACACTTTTTGCAACTGTATTTTGACATCCATTGAAATTCGCCTCTGCTATTACCTCATAAAATAATTTCTCTTAATTTCATGTTTCAGTAAAAAAAATACTTACGAAAATCAACAAAACATGCAAAATGTACAATCGAAAAGTATTTGACTCAGCCGGTTTTTAAATTGTAAAAGAACCGGACTATTCGACATTCGAAAAATCAACATTTTGAAAAAATCGACAACCGTATTTTGAAAAAACCGGGTTTTAAAACCGGTTGAAAAACCGAGTCGATCACCCTAGTATGTATATACAAGCATTAACATGCATTGTCCATTTTCATTTCACATTTGATATAGCAGCTTTAAAAATAAGGTTCTTATGTGCGCGTAAACTGTATATATGTACATATATATTATATTTGCGATTCGTCACATTTAACTATAGATATTGTAAGTGATTTCCAGATTGTTAGGATTCATAATAAACGGTTTCTGCAAACAAATTTTAAGATATGTGAAAAATTTCAACTCCTAAATAAAAATCCTCGAAATATTTTTTGCATTTTATGTCGTAACAAATTGAAAAGGCGGTAGTTTTTACAAATTCCCTACATTTTCCTCAAAATAAAAAATCTGTCCTTTTTTCCCTACGCTCAAAATTTTACAGAAAAATCCCTACAAAAAGGGAAAATTTCCTACTTTTGGCATCACTGCTTCGTGTGCGAGTCAAAGTCCCACTTTACTGAGTTTATTCTGTTTAATCGAACCAATTTGTAGCGGTTAGTTTATTTGCTTTATAAATTTTTCTTGCGATTCAGTTGATTTTGCTGGCTAATCTCATTACTTTTGGTTATTACTTTCACCGCACAAACAACTTAATTTGATAGGTTAGCTTAGCAGGCTGCTTGTAAGGAAGGGTGAAACTCACGTGGGTCCAACACAATGATAATTTTGTGCTACCTGTGCGTTGAATATAAGTTAGTGAGAGAGGGTGATAGGGAAAGGATTGTGATAGAGAAGAAGGTGGTGAAGGAATAGATAGAGGAAAGGTTCATTATTTTACAATTTTACTTTTTGCACGTTTTTAATACTGCAGTGATTGCAGCGCCTCGGTTCCCAATGAGGCTTATTAAATTATGAAACTATGCTTATTAGCCATATTATTGGTTATTTTACTTCGCCGATGATGAAGGAGGGCGCTCTGATGTTACATTAGATTAGCATCCGATGAAACCGGTGTAGTTTAGTAACAAGTGCCTCTTTGTACTCATCACTAGATCTTTCCCAACAACAACTTATATAAAGGGACACTAATGCACATCAGAAAAATGCGAGGTGTTGTTATTAGAACCTTCGGTTTTGTGGTCAACGTGCTAACTACTTCAGCCAACGCCAACCTAACTTAATTTGATACTGCACTGTCAATAATCTTGGAATATTTTTCCAATGATGTGAAGTAAAAAGCACGCACTATCTTTAACACTTGAACATAATCACCCTTATCCCGAATAAACGTTTCCAAGACAAAACTCCCAAATTTTATGATTTGCTATCGTGAATGTTCCCATAAAAATTTTTTGTGAATGAGTTCACAAACATAAAAAATATGGTATCACGAATATTTACTCCCAACAACTATTTTACAAAATTAATTCACAAAAATTGTTATTGGTAACAAGAAGTACACATATAAGTTAGTTGCTACATATTTGTTTTTAAATGTTCAACTTTATTAAACTCATTTTATTGAAAGAGTATTAATAAAGATCAAAGTACTTGCCTGGCGGAAGCCATGTCCGCGCAGCCAGCGTATGGTAAGCGATTTCAAAAAGAGAAAAAAGAGGATGTGGAAAAATTTTGGAATGTGCTAAGCACTACGTTGAACAGCCGCGGGCCGCCTATCAAATCTATAGCGGAGTGGAAAAAGGTAAGAGTACATACATATGTAGCGGATGTTTATTGTTGGTTTAATAACCGTGACTTAAAATTTATATGCATACATACATATATAGGTGTGGATAGACCAAAAACTACACATAAGAAAAAAACTCACCGAAAACCAAAAAATAAAAAAACCGCAACAAAACTGGTGGTGGTCCAAAACATTTTACCCCTAGGAGGCAAATTTTCTTCCAACACGTTCAGTAGGAATTGGAAAGCATCTTTGTTAAGTCTATAATATTCCTGAAACCTGTCAAAAAAATTTGATTTAGAGACAAAGAAATTTAAATCCTTACGACTTTTACCTTGACTCCGTTAACTATAGCGGATCTGATTCATCACGTATATGTCTTCGCTGCAATCGTTCCGTGGATTGATTTTCTTCTTCCAAAATCAGGAAACGCAAATAAACACTATTCATTTAAAATTAACACTTTTCTACACAAAATAAACTTTTCTTTTTTAAGCACGCAAACAATTTATAAATCAAAATAAACAATTCAAAATAGAAATTGTTACTCCCATAATACTCACAATAGACTTTTTACTCCCAAAACATTCGCGATACCAATTTGTTGGGGATGGGAATACACGTTTACTCCCAAACAACTTATTCCCATAACATTCGCGATAGGTGTGAATAAATATAATAGTTTAAAGTGTGAAGATTTTGACTCTAAGCCTTTTGTCATTGATTAAAAAAAAAAAAAAATCAACAATTTTCATACTTTCAGCAGCTACTTGCATCAATTTACCTTTAAACATATTCAATGCACTGTATTTATACAGTGGCATTATGGTAGAGTAAGAAAACTACAAGATAACAACAGCATGCCGAAACTTTTACAAAAACAAAGAGAAAGAAAAAGAAATGAAAGCAATCGTAAGCAGCAGCATTCGCTGGTGATTTTTATTTTTGCTTCTTTTACAATAAAAAATAAATAAAAATAAAAGAAAGAGTATTCATTCTACGATCTTCTTTGACTTCTAATGGAAATCATAAGCTGAGAATCAATTCAGTAGAGTTTACGGTCATCTAAGAAACAAACGCAAAAATCTCGGTTAAATTTAAAATACATAAGTGAATTAAGTTTCCAAATATTTTCAAATAAAACCAAGTAATAAAAACAAAGATATAAGTGATAAAAAATTTTATGAAAAGTTTATATTTAATGATATAAAAGAAATTTATAAATAAGAAAGTTTAACTCAAAATAGGTGATGAAATCAACAAATAATTATATAATAAGAATATTTTGTTAATGTATATAGATTTTGCAGAAAATTAAACTTGCGCTTTTGCATAATCTTATAACAAAGTTATAATTACTTTAATTTTTTTTTTAAGTTTTTTTTTACAAACCCCGCCATCAATTCAAGCGTATTAAATTAATATCAAAGTGTCTGGGAACGGCTAATACTCGTATATTGAATTTTCGTTACGGGCGAATTGATTGACTCAAGTGTCTTAAGCTGGTGGAAAACAAAGTTTTTCTACGTTTACGAATACAACGTAACTTGTACGCCACTAACAGCTGCTATTAAAATAAATTTAAGCTCACAAAAAAATGTTAATTAACTGTGTATGAAATTTTCTTAACAAAGAGAATCTAGTTAAATTTAGTTATATGCAACAAAATTAAATGGAAAAATTGCTGTTGCATTTATTAAGCTTAAATTAGACGTGCCATAGCCATAATGCCATAGCTATACCCAAACCAAAATTCAGTTGGTGTCTATGGTAATAGCTATAGCGTTATGGCGCCTCACCTATAATCAAATACAGAATTGCCCATAAGTTTGGTTCGTACAGCTGCTTTCTATGGTTATGGTTATGGCTAGTCTTATTGAACCTTCATCTCTTTATAGCTACACACTTTACGAATTCTGTCGTTTTCTGTACTACATATATGATTGTCCTGGGATTGTTCCTTATTCGCATATTGTCGTCTTATTCGCATCTTTTGTTGAGCATATTTAACAAGGAGAATTGACACCAGGTGATCTTGATTTGGCCTATGGTAATCAGCTGTTAATTTTTCATGTGTCTAATTGAAGCAAAGTTGAAGTTAGGAAATTTTCTGACAGTAGGAAATATTACACTAACAAATAAAAAAGGCGAATATGCAGAGTTGCAAATCGAGATCACCTGGTATCAATTCGCCTTAAAATTTAGAGTTAAATATTAGAGAGAGAAAAAGAAAGAAAGAGAGGAAAAGATAGTAAAGAGGGTAGCTAGAAATTTTATTTTTCTCTCTCACCCATAAAATAAAAAGTTCTTCAACAAAATTTGTTGTGTGTTACCATATGTGAAGATTTATCTTATTTTTGAAATTTTTCGAGATGATAAAAAGACTAAAAGATTTCCTAGCTAAAAAATAAGATTTTTGAAAATATGAAAAATAGTACTCTTAGCATATTAGTTGATGTTCCTTTTGACTGAACTACTTCCACATTTTCTTCTTTGTTTCATAAAAATTATGAAAAGAAGTAACACGCTGCAACACTATTGATTCCCTTTGATTAAATTTTAACCAATGTACAAGCACAGATTCTTTTAAACCACGCGTTTTTTATAGAAATAATTCGCTTAAATCTGGGAGAAAATTACGTTATTCGATATCGATCGAAATATCTATTCAAACTAGACTTGGGTTGAACTCATTCAGTCGGCTGGCTGTTTTTGATGCAAACCTCTGATCGAACTAAATTAAATTACATGGGTTTCATCATACATAGGTTTGTGTCAAAACGTTCGTTACATGAGTTCGACCCAAGTATAATACAAACACAATTTTTATTTTTATTTTTTAATTTTTTTTGTAGAATGTAGAAATACATACAGTAAACATTTTGTGTTATATATTTAGGTTTATGTCTGTTAGAGTAGTTCACTTGAAACAAAATAAATTTTAAATGAGTTTCAATGCAGAATATAAAATTATTAAAAAAAAAAATTTTTGTGACAAAAAAGATTTTTTTGGTCGGCTTGAAGATTTTTGAAAATAAAATATGGCAACACTGTGTGTGAACCCAGTCTTATGAAATCAGTTTTTATAGCCGTTGATTTTTTGGAAGGGACTACAGCACACTCTGAAGGAGTTGAAAATTAAATAGAAATATATCTGCAGCTATATTTGAGCTAGCTTAAGACTTTGTATTCCTCAAGGGAATAGAGCCACAGTGCGTTAAAATAGAGTGACGTGACAAGAGCTTAGATTTCAGTTATTTATTCATAGTCAAAGTGTCTATATAATTGGAAAAATTCAAACAAAAATACAAATAAAACATTCACCCTTATTTATAAAACTTATTAAGGATTTATAAATGGTTGTTTAAACAAATTTTGATACACAATTTTTCTTAAAAAGCCTTTATAAAGTCTTAATAATTTTTAAAAATAAGGCTGTATGCCACTAAGCAAAATTTAACAACTACAAACATTCAATTAAAAACTATTTTTCCTTTATTTTTGCAAAATATTTCACAAAATTTTTTTTTATAAAAATTTATAATTGTATATATTTATATTTTAATACCGAAAGCATGATACAATAATATAAAGGTACAACCACATTTGACGTACAAAATTAATTATGACTTTTTTCCCGATTATTTGATTACTGCTTTTTTTTGTAAACAGAGAGGAGAACATTGCCACACACATATAATGGCAACTTTCATTTAGGAATGCTTTTTGAAATGTGTAATTTGAGTTTAAAAATTATTGTTTAATACATATTTTTTTAAATGTTGTATTAATTGGGCATGAGGGTAACGAAATATGTGTAATGTGACCTACAAAATTTAGCAAATGTTTCATTTATTTATTGAATTTACCAGATAATCAAATGCCTCACGGCTACGAATTCAACATCGTTATTAAAAACATCGATGTAAAGAAACGGCGTTAATAAAGCGATATCCCTAGGACATCGCAATGTTAAATCGACCATGTTTGAAATACATTTCAACTAGTTTTGGACTAGCCCTTGTCCTTTATGGAGTACTCCCTACATGCATGCATGGACTAGTTGCGTTATTTGCAGGGATGAATACGAAAAACACCAACACACACAAACCTGTGTATACGTATACATTTTATGCCAGATAAATTAGTCTCGTAAGGCGACTAAATAATAACAAATATTAAAAATTTTAAAAACCTCCGATTATATTTAGAGAATTATGATATCTTCTGAACGGCTACACCGATTTTCTTAAAACATAGCTAGGAACCCTCTCGATCTAGTCACCTTTCAAACAGATAAAACTAAATCAAAATCGGCCCAGCTGTTTGGTCTGTATACGGAGACAGACAGACAGACTTATAACACCCAGT
This sequence comes from Tachina grossa, assembly GCA_949987645.1. NCBI lineage: Eukaryota > Metazoa > Arthropoda > Insecta > Diptera > Tachinidae > Tachina > Tachina grossa. The sequence continues at coordinate 224,065,596 of OX465274.1, forward strand.
TTTTTTGTCGAATCGAAATAATTGAATTTTATTTTCCATAAACATTATTTTAATGTACATAAATAACTATGAGCAGCGATTTTCTTGTATTCCAACTTTTCAATAATATTGACATCATGATAAACTTTCTGGATAAGTTTAATTTTACCTGGCCCGGTTTCGCGAACTTAGAAACTCACAAGACTCGCTTGAAACCATCCAAACCTTGGCGGCTGCAATACTAATAAGTTCACTGCCACATGTGTAGATAAACCGACACCATGTCCTAAAACCTCACTCTTAACAACTCGCTGTTGACAAGTTCTCCATTGTGTGCCATAGTCATGGCACCACACAATGTTGCAACGCAGCTAAACCCAGACATAACATGAGCAATTTCAATTTGTGTTGGCCAATCTACACAACCAATTGCTCGAAAGACTAAACACTTACATATGTATGTACATATGTGTTGGACCGCTTAGTTCCTTACCGCATGCCACTGTTACTGTTGTTGCTGTTTTGTTTCTTCGCAGAACATTGAGACCTTTCTTGGTAGTGCAGCTATTGCAATATATGGAGCTCAGTCCAATTTTTTTGATTAGACAATTTTTTTTTTTAATTTTTAAATTAACAAAACAAAAAGTCAAAAAATAAACAACAAGCTCGGATTTTACAAATGAATACGGTAGCATTAATTTTGAGAGTAAAAAATAATCGGGACAAACTTCAGAAGGTTAATATGGCGACGAAAGGAGAGAATGGTTTTACCTTTATATTATTGTATCATGACCGAAAGTATACATATTTATTTGACATTTAGTCTTTAATGTCTTAAGAATTTTTGTTCATTTTGTTAGTTAAGCACCGTCTATATGCCTTTCGTTTCTGCTTAAGAAACTCTTGAGTTGACTTCAAAACTTCATATGTTTACATATAGTCAAATATTTTTCCGCAGAGTAATTTCTTTAGATTAGAGCACAAGCCCATCGGGGCTGATTTCGGTTAGGACAGATGAGATAGCGATTCCTATGTTCCCAATTCGTAAGCTACACATGTCTGCGCTCTTACATTGTGCTGGCCAAATGCATTCGTTTTTTTTTCAAATCATCATTAAATCAACGCAATAAGTTAGCATAATACTCCTGTTTTATATCGCATACATCTAAAAATAAAACGACTAGATTTTATTGACTAAAAAACTCACCTTGGCTTTCTTTGAAAAATGCACTATGGGTTTGACTGCTGTTTGTTGCCGTTGTGTTGTGGTGAATCCGCGTTTCGTCTACAGTAATGAGACGGAGCAACAGCCATGTTGTGAGCAATCGTGGCACCCATCTTGCAGAGAGCTTTCTCATAACCATTCGAAGCTGAAATCAGTAAGCCACTCTCTCACTTTCAAGCTCGAATTGGCCAAGACCTTATTTTTTTCAATTGTTTCGATTGTACAGACCTCAACTGGGCATCCAGAACGTTCAAAATTTTTCGTGCAGCAACAAAATTCAGTAAACCACTATTTTACTATTGATTTTGATGGAAAAGAGTCGTCATAGTATTTATAAAAAAAAAAATATTGCTTAATGAGCACGGGAAATTACATTTTTGCCACCTTCTTTTCGAATCATGCAGTATCAATGGCTGTCAAACATAAAATAAATAATGCAGCTTGTTCGAAGTTTGACAGAAATCAACAATCAGTTGTTGATTGTTGATAGGACCAATTCTGGTTGCCCTTTCTGTTAAGAGTAGGGAAATTCATTGGCCCGCCTTTGTATCATTTCCATAATTCAACAAAATTTTGCATATGTAATAGCTTTAATATTTATAATTATATTATTTGTTTTTTAATTTTTTTCATTATTTTCAGCCAATAATAATTTATGAGTGCATATACAAAATGTTGTTCAACATTTTGTTATTATGTATGGTTAAATAAATTTTTTTATTAAAATTGTAAATAATTAAAATTATTATTAACAATTTAACAATAACAATGCACACAACGAACCCTAGTCTGAATCATTTATTTATTTAAGTTTTTTCATGTATACACAGACAAAAAAAAAGAATTGTAAATACAACTAATTTATTTGTGAATACAAATAAAATATTATTTAAAAAGGCACCTACAACGATTTTTGTAAATACAAACATACATTTGTAACATAAGAAAACAATTAAAATTATTGTGTTATTCACAATTTTGTTGTTTGAAAACAAAAATTTTTAATGAATTTGTTTTTCAAATTCTAATGTGTTGTTTCGTTGTGTGTTTAATTTTTTTTTAAACTTGGTTTTTTATTAAATTTTAATTTAAAGATGTTTGGGATGAGTCGAACCGGCAACCTCTTGACTAATAAACTAACGTACTTACCACTCAGCTAAAGAGCAAATTGTTATTGGGTACGCAAATAATGAATACACGCAAAACATGATTTCTTATGTTTCTTCTGCATGGCGCATTTCGTTGATGCAATCTAAAAATAACTTTGTTGGTTAAAAAAAAAACAAGCTACGACGTTTTTCGGCTTCTTTTCGGAATTTACACGTATACAACACCAACAATCAAAATAAACAACAACATCAGCACATGACCACGTTGAGTCAATCAACAAGCAAGGAAAACACCAACACAAACAAATGAAATTAAATGATATTTTAAAATGCGCGGAATTGATAAATACAATATTCAAGTTAATGACAAATATTATTGAAATTAAAAATTTTATTCAACAACATGGTTTTGTTAAACATAAATCTTGTATATTTTTTTCTGTGTATATAAGAAAAATAATACGTAATGCGGCAACGTTCTGCATTTTTTTTAGTTGTGTTTTGCTCTGATGTAACCGCAATCATAACACGATCGTCAACGACCACAAAGTCGTTTTTATATTTTATTTCTTTTAAATTTAAATAAATCTAAAGTTAGGTTTAATCATCAAATGTTAAGAAATTAAATGAAAGTTATTAATTTTACATATCGAAAATTTATTTATGTAAATTAATAATTTTTTTTGCGAGCGATAAAAAACTCTTCATTATGGCGACTCATTTTTAAATTTATCTGGAAAGTATTACAAAAGGTGATCCTGAGAGTTAGAAGGAAGGACTGCGGATAAAAATGCAATATGCAAATAGAGGCAAAACATTAAAGCTTCTTTTGAAATAAAAAATCTCAACAAAACAAAAGTTTCCATTCCTCCTAGTAGTTGATGAGCTCCTGCTCAACCTAACGATAACTCGCATATATGTAAATTCAAGCATATGCCGGTGACATCGTTATCATTGCTTATCTGTCGGGCTGAATATCAACCCGTGCCTCCTTTCACCAGAAGGAGGAAATTTCCATAATCCGAGTATATAATATGCTGTTAGAAAGCAAGCTAAAGGAGTGATATTAGATTCAAAGATGTCATAGAGACAGCAGTTGCTTCGTCGAACATTGTCAGGTTGGCTACGCCAAGGAGAAATTACAGAGGCTAGTGTATCTCTGTACAGCAGGGGATATGAGGATTCTTCTCACGGAGGCCAGCGTGTCTCTTTAGAAAGCTTATCGCAGGTCAAGTACTTGGGAGTGATATTAGATTTAAAGATGGCCGATGGTAGAGCAACAAAATCACCAATGATATGTGGATCTGTTGCAGGAAAAAATGGAGATGCACACCCAAAATCTTGAGATTAATATACAACATGATAGTTAAGCCTATCATTCTTAGTGCTACTGTTGCTTGGTCGGACTTTGTCAGGCTGGCTACGACTATTGACCAGTTGAAGAAATTACAGAGGCTAGCATGTCTCTATAGAGCAGGGGCTATAAGGATTTTTCTTACTGTGGCTAGCGTGTTTCTTTGCAGCAGGAGCTATGAGGATTTGTCCTACTGCCGCAAAGGAAGTCCGCATTGAACTTACACCTGTGACGAATGCGATAAAAGCTAATGCCAAACAAAACAATCGTCAATACTAAAGAAAGAAGCACAAGCAGGGACCGTCTAATTGGCCAATGGGAGCAATCATCACTGGCAAAACACTTGCCCCTACTTGCGCAACCCTCTGATGAGATAAAAAAAAAAGCATATGACTTTGACAAGAAGTTTGACACTGATCTGGCCAACAGAAGGGAATAAGGGTAGACGGTACCACCAGATGACGGTACTTGCCACCACCAGATGACACAAAGATGGTTCCAAAACGCCGGAATCAGGGGCCCTACTATGTTATTCGAAACGAAAGAAAATTCTTTCGAGTTTGTATATTTATAATATGTAAATTCGAAAGCATTTCATAATTTTTGAACTACAGAGTGGACCCGCAGGATGAATAAAATCAAACAACTCTGATGGGTTCCCGGACATGTCGAGGTGGACGGAAACGAAAAGGAAGACAAACTGGCCAGAAGGAAAGCTAGCACACATTTGGTCGGACCAAAACTGTTGTATTGGCTTGGATCGGATGAAATCTAGTAAAATATATCAATAAAGTTCAAGAATACCAGGGAACGTCTCTGATTCAATCTCCATGGGTTGTTTTATGAAAAGCTAGTGATTGAACGTATAACCAAAATCGTTTTAAGGCTGTCATCGCTTTAAGCACAAATAACCTTTTTTTGGTAAGCAAACACAACCCACGAAGAGATTAGCTTGTCTGCGAATAACACCCATAGTGGGAATCGAACCCACGACCTCTGAACTGACAGGCTATCATCGCTTCCACTCAGCTCACAGGCCATTGCGACTGAGAGTAACAGCTGGTGCAAGTTCTGTGATGATGATGGTAAAACTTCACAGCACATTTTGAAAGTCTGTGAAGTTTTATGCCACAGAAACTACAGCCCATTAGAAAAGCAGCTGTTGGAGGTTTGTGAACTGCCAATACCAAAGGAGAGCAAGTCTATACGAGGTACTCTAGCATCTATCAGGGGATACAATAGATATCTTCCGGTCGCAGTGGACTTGGCTTCCCCTACAATTAAATAAATAATTTAATTATTCATTTATACGTTTCCATAATTGTCTTTTGTGTAAGAAGCTGACAGGGTCAACTATTTGTTGAACCACTCTAATGAGCATAGTTCTTGTGAATTTGTTATTTGTTGTTCCTTTGGATGTATTCCATCCCCCTAACTCAGATTATCCCCAAGTGCCTATATTTATTTTTAGAAAAATCTATGAACGATACCCGTGTTCAGTTTTATTTAACAAAAAAAAAATTCTAATTACAGATGCCATGTTCTTGCGCCAAAAATTATTTTTCACTTTCCTCATACTTTACGAAATACCCTCGCTTATAAATGCCCAAGACTATCTTAAAGAACTAAAGCCTAAAGAATTTAAATTCATCGACGATGACGATCTACCGCCAGTGGAATCACCACGACCTTTTGTACCACAAAGAACACTTAGAGCTCTTAATAATGAGCATTTAACGGATGATGAATTAACAGAATACGAAAAGCGTTGGCAAAAATCTCAATGGCCTACACTGATGGATGTTGCCTTGGAGGCCTCAGTAAAAGAGGGTTTAATTGCTATGAGACGCCTGTACACAGAAGTGGAACCAAATATGGTTAAAAATGGTAGGTAAGCGCGGTTTTTATTTTCTTAAGAAATTTTTTTTTACATGTTATTGCTTATAACGGCACTCAACTGTCTTCTATCATTTCAGGTCAGCTATTGCAAAGCAATCATCCAGCTGCTTTACTTTCCAAATTTAGCGCTCCACTGGTAGAGACGAATAGGCGGGAAATGGCCGCTTATGCCACCTTAACAGCCACTAAAGTTTTTCGTAAAAGGTAAGCCAAGAAAAATTAAATATTTTACACAAGTACGGATACGGATATGTGCAAATAAAAATATTTGTATACAAGAATCATGATTTCTTTTAGTGTTTATCTTTTCTATTGTTGTATTGTTATTTTTTGTATTTTTTTTCACAAATGCTGCTCTTTTTGTATGCGATTCCCGTAAAAGCCAACTTTCACTTTGACATTGAAACTATTGTGCTAGGAGATCTTAGTCATTGCTTTAATTTTAGTCTTTAGTTGATTTTAATTTTTCTTTCGTTTGCTTACTAATAAGACTGCTTGACTTGGCTCACTTCGCGATTTTGGCAGTGGAGTTTGTTTGTGTCTTTAAACTTTAAAGTTTAAACTGTCCAACTGTCAAATGAATTAAGACAAGACATTGAGGCCGACTTTTTGGGTTCGATATTAAGATTGGTTTATTTCTCTAATTAGCTAATCCCAAAATTAACTTAATCTCACATTAATTGAGTTTGATTTTTTTTTTGAGTGGTAGTTTAATTTTCTTATTATGTGTAGTATTACCATACTGAAGAATAAAATAGTGGCTACATTTTCTGTGTAAAAGTCATACATGTTATCAACACACTTTGATTTTTTGTGGGAAGAAGAAGAAACTGCAATATTTTATTATTTACAAGTAAAATATTGTGGTTGTTAAATTAAATATATAAATTATTTAAAATATATATATTTATTTATGTGTTCTCAAATTATTTTATCTTATAATTTTAACAAAATTTGAATGTTTCACAAGTGTATGTTGTCAAAAGTAATGTAAGATTAAACCTCCACGATTGGCCGCTTAAACTAGCAAGTAAAACCATATAATCGACCACCAAAAAATCACAAATAAAGATTAAGATTAATATAATCTCTAATCTTGAACTCAAAAAGTCGCCTTGTGTACTTAATTAAATTAATTTGAAAAGATTTGTTGAACTTTAATCAAAGTATTGTTTTGGCATTCTGGTAGCACTGCATGATTAGTAGACAACATATAACACAACGGCAAGACTGTTTTAAATTAGGGATGGTAAATTTGAGCTTTCACGATGAGTCCAAAACAATTCACATATATCTTTTGGATTGAAAAATATGTATATAGGGCTGAATGAAGCCTACACTAATTGACATACATCACATACAGTGGACCAAGCGCAAGAACATATAGTGAGTTAAAAAACCTCAAACAAAAATATTAAACAACAAACATCTTTACTCGATTCTCAAAACCCTTAACAACAACTTAAAAAAAATTCTTCATACTAGATAATACACTACAGACTTAGCGTGGGAAAAATATACTTCGGTATTTTTTATATATATTTGGTTAACTTCAATATTTTATTTTTATTTAAGGCGTGTCAAAATTATTACGAATTTAAAAAAGTTATATTATGGCTTTGCTATTTATTGGGCGATACAAGAGTTAGGATTTGATTTTCGTAACAAAAATAATCGACACTATTACAGTTATAAATTTATTTTTGTTTTGATTTATTTCTACTTAAAAGCAGAGTACGAAAATAAACGAAACAAAATGTTTAATTTCGTTCTCTGAAGTGAGTGTAACAATAACAAAATAAAAACAATAATAACGATTGCTTAATTTGTTTTTATATTGGTTTTGCATATGAGCACAAGCCGATCGGCTGTAAGCTGGCTAACAGCTGTCGCCGGCCACAAACAATACATTAATTTGACCGTACCGAAATATAGAAATGGAAACGTTTTGAAATATTTGCAGAGAATTTGACATCATCTTTTATAATATAATTTTATTGCATTGTTATTTCACACATGAAATTTGTTTTATATAACTAAGCAGCAAAGCTATAACCGAGTGTCCTAAGACACCTCTCGTTTTTTTTTTTTTTTTTTTTTTTTTGTTCTGCACGTCTAGATGCATTTCGTTGCTAGTAAAAATAAAGATCTGATAGAAAATTTTCGAAAAAAAAATGTATGGGATATAAAATTAAATTTTAATGGGAGTGGCTCCTCACATTTTTTATATACATATTTTTTATTTTTCAGAGCTCAGGGTCTGTGTTAAGTTTTGTAAAAATCGGTGGAGTAGAACTACTTAAAATAAAATATTAAACTTTAATGGGCGTAACTACGCCCATTTTTTTAAGTGGAAGATTGTTTCTAAGTTTCGTTAAAATCGGTTGAGTAGATTCACGTGAAATATAATAATAGATTTTAATTAGCGTAGCCCCCCAATTTTAAAATTGTGTAATTACAAAAACAAAGATTTTTGCTAGGTTTCTCAGCAATCAAATGAGCAGAATATCATAAAATCAAATATATAAAAATTGTGGGCGTGTCCCTGCCCAATTTTTTTTTTTTGCAATGGGACCAATGGGAAGCTGTGCCCTCGCAGACAATAAAAAAAAATTACAATCGGTCTAATATGATCGGAGTTATGAAGTAACACTCTGCCAAAAAAAAGTGACGAATTGATAACCTCTTCCTTTTGTTTCGAGTCGACTAAAAATACAACTCTAATTTAATGAATTGTTTTTGTCTTTTGAAAAGTTTCATAAAGTCCAGGGTGGTATTTTCTTAAAAATCGTGCGATTGTGTAGGATAGTGAATCCTAGCCTTAAGAAACACTTACAAAACCCCACTGTTAATAGACAAACTATCAATAAATTAAATTATTTTAAATATTTGTATATATTTAGATAATGAAAACACATTCATATGGACTTGATGTAATTATTTAAGTTGTTTTTATCCATTTTTATTTACGAATCAATAGTTTATAAATAGTTTGCAAGCTTCTTCTTCATTTCATAGTTGTTTGCAGAACTTTCTCTTGCCAACAGCAACAGTGATGGAATTTTGAAAGCAGCTGCTTGCGGGTACGGCAACAATCGATATTGGGTTGGAAGTGTCGTTTAATTCATACAACTGCGCTGCTGCAAGAGTTCATTGCATTTTTGCTTAAACGTGTTTTATTGTAATTTTTTTTTTAATTCATTATTTGTTTTTTTACTTACATATGTATGTATATACTTTATATTTCGCAACTTTTTCTTTAACTTGTTGTAAACAAATTTGTGGAACAAAACACTCTTTAATAAATACAATTTGTGTAAAACTGTTAAAGGCCAGTTCACACTATAATATAAGTGTTAGGGCCAAACCCACGATGTCGACAACGTTCGGCTTGTCGCACACTTACATTCAAAACAAAAACAAATTTTGATATTTTGTTGTTGTTTCAAATGTAAATGTGCGACAAGTCGAACGTTGTCGATATCGTGGGTCAGGCCTTTAAATTTTTTTGAAAATAATATTTAGTACTTCAATAATAAAAGATGAAATAATTTATAAAAAAAAAAATTTTTTTGGCACTCACAAACTACGAACTTTAGCATAATTAAACCAAGCAAAGAAATAGAAATAAGTTCGAACATAAATTAAGTTTACGTGAATTGATAATCATATATGTGATTTGTTCGCTATGTTGGAGAGTGATTGCAGCTCCACCTATTGGGACCAAACACATGGCCATTCATAAAATTACTTTAATAGGCGCACAAATTTGTTTATTAAAGTTTGATTACACAGGAGCAGAAGAATTTTATACATTATAACGGACTATTTAATTTTGAGTATAAATTTTAACTGAGCTAATATTATTTTGATTAACGTTCAATGCAGTTTGGAAGAAGAGTAATAAAAAAAGTTATGAAGAATATCATAATGCATAATATGCCTCAAAATATTTTTGAATGATACAATTTTTAATACAATCTAAAAATCCTAAAGTGTCTTAGAGATAATCGAATAAAATCATCAATCACAAAGTTGAATGCAAACGTACGCTTTGTCGGCAAGGGTTTGATGAAAATCAAAATATTTTGAATTTTTATTTGACGGCTGATTACTTGATTGTCTCCAACTCTGTTTGATAAAAAATAAACAACAATTTCCTTGTAATTTCTATTAATTATGGAGCAGTGAGCGAGCGAATAAAAGTTTAAATACCAATTAAAATTGACGTGTTTATTTGATTAATTTAATTTTATTTTTTTATTTATTTAAAAATATTCGTTGGGGGTGCGTGGGAGTGAAAACTATGAGAGTAGAAGGAATCCAAAAAAATAACGGTCACCCTAATGTACATAAGCCTGGTTAAACGCTCAGCAAAACCCAAAACTCCCACAAATCCCATATGTAAAGAATGCCCATAAAAACCTTAATGCTGTAACAGATGAAAGATGTGTGTATGTGTGTGTGCGTGTAGACAAACTGAGCCAAGCACACATACACTCACACGCTCGTTTCTTTCTTGTTTTATTTATATACTATAACTATTTTTATTTTTTTTGTAAATTTTATTTAACATTTTTATCATATTCATAATTGGTTACATCAACTTTTGTTACTTTCGATTTCTTCACATTCACATTTAGACAAACAAACGAACAAAAAAAAAACAATAAAAAAGAAACAACAACTCTCAAACTGGCAACAATAAAAATCCGTTGAAATGCGTGTTTTATTTTATTTTTATTTTTTTTTACAAACAACACTTGTATGTTCAAGTCAATATGAGACTATTAATGTCTGGATTATAGCTTTTTTTAAGAGTTCATTGACCGCTCTGCCGGTCGAGGTCTACAGTGATTGTTGGTAACAGACCCCGTGTGTTAAATGAACGTGATTTTGTTCCCATCTTAAACTTTTTTTAAAAAACTATACATAGAAATATGTGCATGTGAATGCTTTGTTATTTTAATGCCTTTTGATTTTTATTTAATTATTTTATGAATTTTTTAGATATCATTTTGTTTAGTTTGTTTCTTTTCATTCATACTCTTTCAATTATTTTTAATTGTTGCTTATTCATAAGCTGATTTTGATCACATTATTATGCATGGTAGCAATTATTATAATTAATTTATATTAAATAGATATTTCACCATTTATAAATGCAAAAACTGTAAACAATTTGTTAGCAGTTACTTATTTTTGGGGCTAATGACGCATCTTATCATTTCATTAATTGTTTACTCTAATCTTTATCCGCCACAGTCCGGATATTGCGTCACTAAATTGTGTATATTAATAATAGAATTTTGTACTAATCAATAATAGAATGCATAAACAACAGGGCCACCTTTAAATATTAGGGAGTCATCAGCTTCCAATTCGTTTAATAGAAAAAATAAGGTGAAAAATAGAAAACGACTTAGAACTGTTCAAGACAAGCTCATAGTCATAGGACAAGTTAAAATTTCTGATTCTTTCTTCAAATCTTAAAATCGAAGCGAGAATTTGATCTCATTCACCTTAACTCTTTTTTTTTTTTTTTTTTTTTTTTTAATAGGACCAGCACTCAGGGGATAACCCCTACTCATGCAGTGCATTGTGCTAGAACTAGGAAAATAGGTTATAGGGAAGGAGGATAGATGGAGTAGTGTCTGTGTACATTTGATTTAAATCTTCCCACGCTGGTAGTGACAGGAAAGACCTCCGCAGGTATTTGATTCCACATACGAAAAGTGCGGCTAAAAAAGGAATTTTCTCTGTAATGCGTAGTGCGATGCATTGGCCAATCGACCACAAAAGGATGTGCTCTAAATGAGGCACGTGTTGTACGTACATATGTGCGGGTTTCAGAAACCGGTTCCCTAATTTCATTAGAACACATTCCGTTGTAGTAACGATAGAACAATGAAATGCACCCCACATTGCGTCGATGCTCCAATGAATCAATAGAGTTGGATACCCTACTGTCACCGATGAGCTCTTTCGCCCTCTCCTGTACGCGGTCGAGCAGCCCCAAAATAGACTTTGAAGCGCCGGCCCATACATGAGAGTTGTATTCCATTTTCGGACGGATATAGGTGGTATAAATAGTAAGGAGGTCAGATGGGGTGAAATATTGTTTGCACCGTTTCAAAAAGCCGAGGCACTTGAATGCTTCTTTTGCAATTTGAAAAATGTGTTCAGTCCAACGAACATCACACTGTATTTACATGCCAAGAACATCAAGAGCATCTGATTCCTTAATATTTATACCCCCATAGTTACAGAGGCAACAGCATTTTCGGTCATACGTCTGTGTGTAACCATGCAACATTGGGTCTTACGGGCGTTAAAGTCGACCCTGTTCACATGGCCCCATTCAGAAATTTTTTCTAAATCATAGTTTAAGGTCTCATTCATTACTTAACGCATGGCCTCAACCTGCGGCAGACTAGGTCTATTGCTGAATGAGAAAGAATGGCAAATGCTGCTGTCGTCCGCGAAAGAGTAGATAGGGTTGAAAGTTTTACATAGAAGGTCGTTTATGAAGATAAGGAATAGAGTTGGCGAAAGAACGGAACCTTGCGGTACCCCTGAATTTAACTTGAACTCATTTGATGAGATCCCATCTATAACAACTCTTATAGTGCGATCCCTGAGGAAACTCGATAAGAAACGAGAGAAATTATCACCGACACCAATGGCATTACATTTTGACAAAAGTGCACCATGCCACACTCTATCAAACGCCTTGGAGATATCTAGAGCCACCACCTTACTTTCGCCAAAATGCTGGACTGAATTACACCATTTCTCCAAGAGGAGGGCTAGTAGGTCTCCCGTAGAGCGGCCTCTACGAAATCCATACTGCCGGTCGTTGAGTAAGCTGTTGGACTCCAAATACCTTACAAGATGGAAATTTACCATACTTTCCATCACTTTGGAAAGTGCAGAGCATATTGCGATTGGGCGATAATTTTCAGGGTTAGTAGCTTCTCCTTTTTTAGGGATTGGCGTAACGTTAGCAATCTTCCAACACACTGGGAACTCACCAACATGGTACAACGTGCTGAAGAGATTAGCTAATGGACGTGCTAACGTCGAAGAGCACTGTTTCAAGACCAGTGCTGGAATGCCATCCGGCCCAGGAGACTTGTTTATGTTGAGTTCCGACAAAACCCCTTTTACTGCCCGAGCTCGAAAGAATATCTTAGGCATAGTAGTGGATACTCTCTCTAGTATAGGCAGAGGCTGATTGCTTTCCGGCAAGTAGGAATTACTTGCAAATATTTCAGCTAATAGGTTAGCTTTATCGGCCGGGTCAGTGAATATTAAGTCATCCTTTAAAAGAGTCGGAATTGATTGGAGAGAAACATTGCGCTACACTGCGTTAATAAAATATCAGAAGACTATAGATCAAGTAAAGCTTAAATTAGACGTGACATAGCCACAATGCCATAGCCATAACCAAATCAAAATTCAATTGGTTTCTATGGTAATGGATATGGCATTATGGCGAGTGCATATAATTAAATACAGTTTTGCCCATAAGTTTGGTTCGAACAGCTGTTTTCTATGGTTATGGTTATGGCACGTATGATTGAACCTTAAAGTTGAGCTTAAGTTTTAAAAAAGTGGGATGGCTTCATAAAACTGTTTACAAAAACAATAAGTAGTAGTCTTATATCATTGGTTGTTGGCACCGAGCGTTATATTGACAAATTCAAGAAAAAAAAAAACATTAATTTTATCAAAATCGGCCCCGCCCACCGACCATATACATTCCATCCAAATCGTTTTTTTCGCATAAAATTTAGCATGTACACTTTTTAAAATATGAAGTCGGTTAAAAGACGTTCATTCAAATCGCCCACTTCCACCCTCAACCGACCAGACAGTACAAATCAATTATATCGCAAAAATTTCTCACATGTTATTATTTGCAATAGTTTTCTATTTTAAATTTTTTTATATTATACTAGCTTTTACCCGCGGGTCCGTTCGCATTGATCTGTTAAAAAAATACATAAAAACTGTTTAAACAATCAAACACGGAAAAAATTCGTACCAAATTTAAAAAACGAATCCAAACCGGATGAAAAAAATACCTCATATTTTTCCCTAGTAATATAGCTTTCTATTGGTGAGAAAATTTTCAAAATCGGTCTAAAGGTTTGGGCGTGAAAGCGCAGCAAACAAACTCACCTTCACATTTATAATATTAGTAAGGATAAGCATAAGGATATATTACATAAATATACATATGGCTTAAAACTATGCAACAGATTTTTTTTTTTAATTGTATGACCAATTTCGTAACTTTCCCTGGTAGTTTTCTTTCTATTCAGGAACGTTCCTAGAATTATGTTTTCAATCGAAAGATAGAAAGAACAGCTCAGGAAAAAGTGGGTCTACGTAACCTTTTCTCTATTGAAAAACAAAAATTAGTAAATTTTTAGAGGCTCACTGATTTGAATATATCTTCTTAACGGCTTATGATATCCCAATTTTTTTCTCAATAGTTTGAACTTTTGACCAGAGAGAAATTTGAAACAATCAAGACTTCAAATCAACAAGAGTTTGATTATAATTTCTGATTGTTTATTTAAAAGCTTATTATGTGATATACATACACACATACATACATACATGCATACATACATACATACATTGTATACATACATACCCAACTAGCATTTTGTATCATAATCGAATCTTTTCCGAATCAGCTTGCCTGGAAAAATAACCGCATATGAGCTAATTTTTCGATCATAAATGATACTCCCGTTGTGAGAAAATGGTACCCTATAGATGAATCATCCCAGAGAATCATTTATGATGCGATTTGCTGATTAATTTTTGAGCAATTTTCTGGTAGTATTTAAATCACTGGTTTTCTTTTCGCGGCCTTTTTTTTTATTTTGTTCCTCTATTTTCAAGAAATAATTATTTTATCATACAGATGAATCATAAGTGAATCCTTTTTCAATCACGCAAGTTATAAATCAGTTTTTAATCATCGAAACTGATCTAAGGAGAATCGTAAAGAGATTTTTGCAAAAAATTATCACCCAAATGCTAGCTGGGCATAGGTAAATTAATAAAGAATTTCTAAAACAACCATTACAGGGCAGCATACTTTTAGGAACACTGTTCATTTAGCGCCTATGTAAATCGATGCAAATGCCATTCCAATTACTTCCTATCCAAATCACATAGAAGTTTGTTGCATTATGATACTTTTTACCACAAGGGTAAACCATCATTTACTTATTTTGGGGCATGATATTTTATTATTAAATATTTTCATATAAATTCATTTCTAATTAATTTGTACTTTATCTCATGTAGGAGTTGAAAAAATTCCGAATAAATGTTACGATTTTTTTTTTAAATAATTCTTATTGGAATGCATAATATCTGTGGAAATATTATCATGCGTTACGGCCTTTTAATCTATCAGCAGTGTCGTAGAAACTTCCAAAAAAACACTACTTTGCTTAAGTCGACTTAAGCGGTTATTCCCTATTGCCACATTTTTACATTTACTTTACATTTTTTCTTTATTATTAATTTTTTATTAAAAAAAATATTAAAAAACTATAGCAATATGCAAGTCATTAGATATCATTAAAATCATTGGAACTTAGGTCAATATAAAAGTATTGGAAGCATTCGGTGGCCAGCAGGCACTTTGTTTTTTCTAATCTACTGTTTGTTGCCACAAACAGTGAAAATTGCGTAACCACCATAATTTGGTGAATCCAACATCAAATTTAATATGAAATGAAATAAAAAAGTGAATTAACTTTTAGTACAGTGGAGTTCGCTTATAACGAATTATCGAATATAGGAAACAATGTATTCGGTCCCAACAGTTTTGCACTAATATTTCACACAAAGTTAAAAAGTAAGTAAAAAAAAAGTATTCTCAAGAATGCGTTGAAGTACTGAAAGTTTCCTTTAAAACGAAAACAAAGTTTCAAAAATTGTTTTTGTTTACCATACGTTTCTTAAATCAAATAAATGTGAGAGTTTCAAAGTGTTTCTCTATTTTGAATAAATTATATATTTTGTCTGATAAATAAAAACAACTATTTCAAATTTATTTTTGTTTTCCATGTAGCTTTCATTAAATTCAATCGTATTCCAGAATAGTCCCCAATATTTCATATTAATTGTTCACGAACTCCGGTTATAAAGAACTCTAGCCAGTTTTTGTCTGTTGTATTTTTTAAACACAATTTGGCACCACTATCAGCTGTTCTGTTAATGAAAATGTTAATAAATGTAAGCTAATAATAACTAATTTCACAAGCGGGAGACCTTTAGTGCGATTCACTAACTTTTTTTACGATAATCGTATATATAACTAAAATTTATCGGCTTTGCTATTCAGTAACATATTTTAACGATATTCGCTGTCGGTTGGATAAAAATGAAATTAAATCACAAGATCAAATTCATTGAGTTTTTCTTTATTATTCTATGTGCTTTTCGCGTGTTTTCACATTTTCTAAACAGAGATACCACATAATATTAAATTAAAACGGGAGACTATCGTTAAAACGAATTACAGAATCACATTATCGTTATCGCAAGCGAATAAATATGTCGATAAATATTACGATTTTCGGTTCGCAAAAACTTACAGAAGCCAGATACTGTAGTGCGATTCACTGACTTTTTTTTAACGATAATCACATCGTTAAAATAATTATAACGAAAATTTGTCGAATTTGCTATCCCGGAAAATTTTAAACAATATTCACTGTAGGTTCATGTCAGCTGTGTCGTTATTTAAGCGACAATAATTTATGTGCTGTTAATTTTTTCAAAAATATTATTATTTGTGAATTCTCAAATAGTTTTTGAAAGCCTTTGCATAAGATTAAAGGTTTGTGACTATTCAAAATGTGTGGCTGAAGTCTACTGATAATTTGTTACAGCGACAATGAAATGCATATAGACAGCGCTGAAGCAAATTAATGAATTTCAAATTAAAATGAGCTATTAATTTTATCGACAATAATCAACAGAAAATATCAGCTGCGTACTATTGTTAAAAAGAACTTACAGAATCACACAATCGTTATTGCAAGAAACAAAATGTATAGACAAAAATTACGATTGTCGGATCGTTAAAAGTTACTGAATCGCACTACTAGTGGGTAATTCAGTAATGCTAACCGTTTTTTCTTTTTTTTTTTTTTTTTTTGGTTAGCTCTTGTTTAAAAAATAATTAAGATTGAAAACTTGGTTAAAAGTGCCCAGAAATCGCACATTTTAGCAGTTTTCTACCATTTATATATCGATTAAAAGAACATATACTGAATGAACATGCATTCTTAAGAAATTTTTGAAAAATATGCGAAAAAAAATTCCAAAATTCCCTAAATTAAAATAATAGCCATTTTGACACAAAAAAAAATATTATAAGAAAATTTCCAATTCTTTTCCAAAAAGTTTCCTTACGACGCATTTTCATCTAAACATGATTTTTTTTAATTAGTGATTTTTTATGGGAATTGTTCAAATTTAAGTTTAAAATTTTTTAAACGCACTATTAATCCCAAATTAATATTTTACTTATTAAGTAAAATATTTTTTTAATTAAAAATACATTGAAATTGATTATTGAGGGGTTTAGCTGGATCCTATGCGCATTTCACTGTTGCTAATGCAGATCATCAGGGAACCTTTACCCAAAATTTCTTAGAACAACTAGAATTATTATGTTATAAACTTTCATTTAAACAAATGAGAAGATTAAAACAAATAACAAAGTTGATTTTTTTAGTCGATACATAGTACGAGTATAACGATATAAAGGTTAATAAATGGTATAAAACTGGAAAAAAAAAGAAAAATTGCGATTTCTAGGTACTTTTAACCAAGTTTTCAATCTTTATTATTTTTTAAACAAGAGATGTTCTAAAAAAAATGGTTAGCACCAAGATTTAGTACTCGAATTAGGTTCACCCCACGAGTCCCCTGTTTGTTACAAAAAAGGTTTCAAATTCGATCACAATGTTATTTTCAATGTTTTCTGCTATAAGCTCAACTTTAAATGAATTATGGATATATAGGAGAAAGACTGCTCGTTATTAAAATAGCTTATTTTTACAAAGTATCTGGGAATAGATTTATTCTAAAGCAAAAAAAGTTTCTATTTATTTCGGTATAACCGAGCTCCACTGTTTATGAGACAAACTATGTTTGATAGAAACCTGCCTAACATAATGAATATTTCGTTATATTAACAAATATTTCTTTTGTCCGTGTTTACCTTAAAACATTTCATTTCCTCTGTTATAAAAAAAATCGGATTTGCTTTACAAGAAAATCAAACCTTAAATAAAAAAAAATATTTACTAATGATTTCCTAACATCTGAACATCTAACAACAATTAATTTTGTTACATTAATTAATCAAATATTTTTAGTACTACATATTAAAAGAAAATTAATCATGAGGAACACAAAAGAAAGAAAAAAGTGTATCTCGTTGCTTATAAAACAAAATTATAATAACTTTTTTACTTTCTCCATTTATTTCTAACCAAAAAATATATACTTCAACTCAAAAAGCAACTTCATGTGCAATCGGTCAAACAAATGAATCGTTAACATGTGTTTAAATTTTTTTTATAATTTTTTTTTTTTTTTTTTTTTTTTTTTGTTAAAAAGCAACTTGTTTGAACGCACTCGATTGTTTAAATTGCACATGTACGCTAAGTGCAGTTGCTTGCTGCATAAATACTGGACACATTAACATTTTAATTTCATTTGGAAGCAGGCATTGTTTTAAGAAATGTCGCCGCGGAAAGCAAAATGTATTCCTTTAACCAGCCAAAAAATACAATGACTACAACTTAAATGAAATTAAAGGAAACCAATTAAAGTTATTGGGTATTGTTAACTTAATTTCCAGTTATGATCTGAACAGTGATTTGGCGCGCCAGGCTCATAGCCAAAAGGTATCGTTGCGTCGTACGGCTTTGGAGAGCTTGTGTCCACCACGCGATCCTCCGACTTGCATGCCAGCATCTGAAAGATATCGAACCCACGATGGCACATGCAACAATAAGAGACGTCTGCGTTGGGGAGCGGCCCAAATGCCTTTCAATCGGTTTCTTCCCCCCGAGTACGGAGATGGTGTGGACACCACCAGGAAAGCACAAGATGAGGGAGCGTTGTCTTCTTCTAGATTTGTAAGCTTGCTGGTGCATGGAGCTCGTGAAGGTGAAGCTGCCTTGACCTTAATGTTGGTGCAATGGGGACAGCTGCTGGATCATGATATGACTTCGACAGCCCAGCCAAGGTAGGTTATAGTTTAAATATCAAGAGTCAGGGCATAACAGTTGGTTTCTTTTTTTTTTTTTTTTGCTACAGATCTATAAATGGCTCTGTGCCTAGTTGTTGTGGTAGCACAGACTTCCATCCTTCTTGTTTTCCCATAAAAGTGCCTCTGGATGATCCTTGGCTGTCACCCTTGAAAATTCGCTGTTTGGAATTTTTACGTTCGGCTCCGGCCCAACGTAGGGACTGTGTTTTATCTTGGCGTGAACAAACCAATCAAGCTACTTCCTTTATTGATGCATCTCCCATCTATTCGAGCAGTGTCAAGTCTTCTGATAATGCTCGTGTATTTCGTAAGGGCTTATTGATTTTTGGACGTGGCAATCCAGCGGATGATGTGTGCCAACGTGGTGCCATAGCTACACACTGCATTAGAACTGGTGATGGCCGCAGTGGTGAACAGCCGGGTCTCTTGGCCTTGCATCATGTCTGGGTTCACGAACATAACTATATAGCCTTGAAGTTGAGTGAAATAAATTTGCACTGGAGTGATGAAAAAATTTATCAAGAGACCAGGCGCATCATTGGGGCCATGTTTCAGCACATAACCTACCGAGAATTTCTACCCATTGTCTTGGGTAGAGAAGTGTTAAAACTATTTGATTTGGAACTGCTAAGTGAGGGTTATTATGAAGGCTATGATACTAAAATCAATCCAACGGTATCAAATGCCTTTTCCGCAGCCGCCTTTCGTTTTGGTCACTCGCTGGTACAGAACTCTTACTTGAGGTGTGATCGTTTTCACAATTTAATAAATAACAGTAAGTTCTTGTTTGAAATGTTTTAAAATTTCAGCAGTTTAATAAAAAATAAAATTTAATTTTAGATGTAAGTTTGCATGAAGAGTTCCAAAGAGGTGATATAGGATCGGTGGGCTCCTTGCATCGTTTAATAAGAGGCCTGGCAACACAAAGAGCTCTAAAGAGAGATGAATTCATAACACCGGAACTAACTAATCATTTATTCCAAACTCCAGGTAGCTTTGAATATTTCTTCTTATGTTTTTGTAAAAAAAAGCGTGACAAATCTTTCGACTCGTAAGGTTTCCCCTTTGGTCTGGACTTGGCTGCTATTAACATACAACGTGGGCGCGATCATGGCATACCGCCTTACACACACTGGCGTGTACCCTGTGGCTTGTCGGTCATAAACAGCTGGGAGGAGTTCGCCAATGTCGTGGGTCCCGAGTCGGCACGGCGCATAAGCCATGCCTATCGTAGTGTACACGATATTGATTTATTTGTGGGAGGCATAGCTGAAAGGCCAGTTGTAGGAGGTATTGTGGGGCCAACATTTGCCTGCATCATAGCCCAACAGTTTAGTAATTCACGCAAAGGAGATCGCTTTTGGTATGAAAATGACGGATTTGAAAGTTCTTTCACACCTGCACAACTGCATTCTATACGCCGAGTGTCGTTATCTTCGGTTCTATGTCGAGCAGTGGGTGGAGGAACTTTCCAGCCGCACATTTTTCTACCACCTCAGCTTCCCGAAAACGAACGCTTACCCTGTGGCGTAGCTCCATTGGAAGATTTCGATATAGAGCCCTGGCTGGAACAAGATCCATTTGCTTCACTTGATATTGTTCACACAGCTGTGCGGCAACCTCCATCAGCGATCTTTGAGCCACAAACTTTCACAACAACCCTCAAACCACAAGCTTTAACTGACCGTATATTCGATGTTATGCAGTTGGAAACCAAATCACCCGATAATACAAACTCTCCTCTCAATGACAAGAAAGTAGGTTTCTCTAATCGCAATCCAGCCTCAGCTGTAATTAAGGAACTATCTCTAGGACCACACACTAACCTTGTACCACAATCCTCCAACAATTTTCTCATTACAAGAAACTCTAGCAAAATCAATGACAAATTAGACTTAAAGAAGAAGGGTGGCTCAACACATGTCACTAAACAGAAACCAACTCCTGGTGTAAATAATAAATTAGACAAGAATACTCGGAAAGGAAGCAATAGGCAAGGAATAATACAGAGCACTACCCGAAGAACGGTCATAGTCCATAATATACCTATCGAGCTGCGTAGTGCAGGCAGAGGCAAGGTCGAGAAAATAGCTGCAGACAATGAAAGTAAACCAGAACCAAGAACAGGAAATACAGATATTACTTTGGAAACCGAAAAGAATGAACACACTGCAAGCAGAAGTATTGGGCAAATTTTGAGTTTACATAAAACGATAGAAGAATATTCCATGGAAAGGACACATGATCTACAAACAGAACTTAAAAGTAGCCTGGACATAAATGAGGACAAAAAAGTACGTAAAAGACAGCATAAGGAAGAGACGAAGAATAATGCTAAACTACAGGACGACTACCATAATACAATATCATCGAACCAACCAAAGGACAACCTGTTCAGTATAAAGACAAAGCTTAAGCAACCAGAACTTGAAGTAAATAAATACAACGAACGAAAAGACTTTCAAAACCAATCAAAAAAGAAATTGTTTGCAAGCGAACGGCATAAGCAAGATGAGACTTTCCAGCAAGCAATCATGATCACTAGCAACTTACAGAACTCTGAACTTAATAATGTAACTTCAACATTAAACACTACCAAATACATTTATGACTCCGACATTGATCCCGTATTGCAAGCAATTCCTATCGAACACAAAAGGGTACAACGCAAAGAAATAATTTCTGCCATTACGGACCAACATAAAGACAGACTGAAACTTAAACCGATTCAAAACGAACGCCCAAAAAACAGTACCCGTATTTCATCCACTAATAACCGCACAATAACAACAAAATTGCCCAAACTCAGTCGCACAACTTTGCGTACTGTTGATCTAAGACAATACCAGAACAGACCCTCGTTTACAAAACGTCCTCAAAAGGTTATAGTGGACTCGGTGAACGGAGACAATCAGTACGAAATTGAAATCAATATAAGACAGACTAACAAAAGTCCTAAACCCGTACAGACTACACCGCAAGCACTGCACTACACGAATGGCTACAAGCCTTATGAATATGATCGCTATACGAACATTTATACGACCACGCCCATTTACGCCTACTATCAACCGGCACCAACACATTTTTCCACCTTGTTACAAACACAAAAAACCAAACCACCAACAATAATATTTGTGAACGAACATGACGATCGTAAGACTACCAAAATTCCGGGCTTCCTGCAAAGTATAGTGGGTTGGAACTTGAGCACCAAAAGGCCTTTGCCTGCCTCCATAGGTTTTGATGATAAATCCTCTTATGGAACCATAATAGCAAGTCCCCATAGCACAGCAAATATACAGCCCGTTTACCAAAATTTGCCTGCTCACGCTTCATTACCAGCTGCTTCTTCCAGTTTCAGTCAAACTCCAGCAGGTGCAGCTGGAATAGTGCAAGCTACAATAAGCAATGGTGATTTTGGTAGTATCACCGGATTTGCTAGCGCAAATGGAGCAGACAGCACATTTAGTTTTAACATACGTCCCAAACCAGACAAAGCTACAAGCTTTGGACCACAACGCAAACCTTGGTATGAACAGAATCCCACAGCCGGACAACATAGTTCCACTTACGATCTCCCCTACAGGGAAAATGTTAATGTTAACAGTCCCTTCTCCAACTACAACTTACAAAAATACTATATACGTAACAATACGGGAGTACAACGTAAAGAAGGCTTGACCTTGACACCAGCTGTAGACTTCGCAGACTATGACTATGCAGAACGTGCCCTGCAGCCTTTAAACAACGTGACAATGGACAAAGTAATCGATGATAAAGACGAAGACTATCAATACGATGAAGACTATGGTAATTCACCTATACTAAGTAGTTTTAATCAAGACGATTACTATAGACGGGAGCATACAACTGACAAGAGTTTGGACTCCTCAAATCCAATCGCAAACAATAACCAGACCTTAGATGATAATTATGTGATGCCAGTTTTAAATAGTACCAATGATTTGCCCATAGACTTACCTAAAACAATTAGTACCAACTTTTCGACAGACTTTCCCGATTCACAGGGAAAAAATTTTAAACAGGACATATTTGCTGAGGACGACAGCAACCAGACTAGCAATAGTCTCAAAAATAACAAAGAAAGACTGACTGATACAATGAGTGAGATAAGGATTGCAGTTTTACGTGAACTCCATCGTAAAAGAAAAATAAATCACCATAAAAATAATCAACGAAATCGGGAGAGAATTGCATTTGCTCCTATTAATATACTTACAAAACCAGAAAGGTATAAATAATAAAACCCGAAAGCACTATTTTCCGAAACGCCAAGTAGCGCAATGTTGAAGTCACAAGCAAGATTTCGAAATCGATTGCTTTGCTTTTCGGAAATTTTACCTCGAAAATTTATGTACTTATGTAAACTTATTTATTTGCAGACCTGATAATTGGGTGTTCTTTGATTCCCCTCATCATCCACAAAACGAGACTTCCTTGCCCCGAATACCAGAACTCGTTATGGATCTCATACCCTCTGCTGAGGTTCCAAAACCTTTTAAGGAAAACAATTGGCTTGATTTGTCTAAAATCAAAAGAAAGGCAGCATTACAGCAGCAAGGACATTTGAACCAACAAATGAACATGAACACAACAGAACCGCAGACAGACATTAAAACAAACAAGGACATGACTTTTAAGAAAATAGACAGTAATATTTCAACTAATTTAACACTCCCATTGGCAGTTCCTTCGAATAAACAAACTTCAGACTTTTCTAACGAAACACTTATCGACTCAAATCAAAAAGATCTTGAAGCTTTAACAGAAACAAACTTAACTTCTGACTGAATTTAAATTGCATTATTATTATAATTATAAAAAGAATTTATTTACTTTTAATTATTTATTTATTTTAAGTTTTAATAAATAATTATTCTAAAAACATTCAACTCGAGATTTTTCATATTGTAAACTGAATTGAAAACAGTAAGACGAATTTTTCAAGTTGTAGTTATTTAGAACCACATTTCGTATTTAATACTCGTATTTAAAGTTTCAAAAAGTCTAGGCAAAAAAGAATTAGTGGTATGTATCTTTTGCAAATTTAAATACTATAGTAAGATAGTATGAAAGTTGAAATCTATGGAAATTCTTTAGACATTAATTTATTTAAAAATTTTACGTATATATGTAATTGTAGAAAATTTCTCTAACTTTTTTTAGAAATGATAAGAAACTATTGTTTTTTCAAAATCATAAATTATATATAATATATAAAATAATTACTTTATTTACAATTACACAAAATATAACATTTCTGAAAGTTCGCTGACTCTTCTTTACAAATCAACAAACATTTAATGGCATTTAATATAATTTAAACGAGTTTAAGAAGAAACCGTTTTATATTCTGCACAAAGTTTTACAAATAACGGAATTTCTAAATTACTTACAACCCTGGCGAATAGAACTCATGCAAGCAAACAGTGCTGCCAAAGCTATATACTTTTTAAAGATCACTAGAAAGAAAGAAGTGCGAAAAAAAACACCGCCGATTTAATCCGTTAAGTATAATCTAAGTTTTATTAAGCACTGTGAGATCACTTTACAACTAAGTTTGTATATTCGAATTTTAAAAGATATTTACGATATAGACAGTAATGGTAGAAGTACATAACACGCGTCAGTTCGTCTACAAGTATCATGAGTTTGAAAACTTTACCGTATGAAAAATGGCAAGTTACACAACAACACAAAGCCGTTAATTTTTCCTGAAAATAAAACCGATATTTGTGTTTAGGGACCAAATTTACATAAAAAATTTCTTAACCCTAGCTCTTAACTTAAAAATTAAGTACGTAATTAGCTAATTTGTACTTAAAATTAAGTTGTAATTAAATACGATTTAATTTTTTCAGTGGTTAATTAAAGTTTTTATTAAATTACGTTAAAAGTACGGCAGCACTAAAAAATTTCCAAGTATTATGGAAAGCAATAGCTGTTTAACATTAAAAAAAGTTAGGTTATCAAAATGCAGAAAATGAAAATTGCATAAAAACATATTTTATGAAACCAAAGGAGCATCAGAATGCATTTTTCTATTTATTTATTCCATGATATGAAACTATGAATTGTATATATTATGTGTTTATGCAAATTAAACGAAACTCGTTCTAATTCGATCACATGATGGTTTCAATACGACCACATGATGTTCATGTGTATGTTTGCAATAAACACACATACGAATAAAAACATATGATGCGCTCATAAAACTTAAATACTACTTAATTGCACAAGGTTGGGCATTTAATTATTATTTAATTATGCACTCAAAAACACAATTTCGTATATAATTAGAACTTAAAAATTTGATTACCAAGTCAAATGGGCATTAATCTCAGTCAAAAGTTCTGAAGCCATGAATTTAAGGTTTAAGTCCTATTTAAATACGAAATTGTGTTTTTTAGTGCATATTTACATAATACTTAAATGTCCAACTTTGTGTATTTAAATTTTATTTAAGTTTTATGAGCTTACCATATGCTTTTAAGCATGTGTGTTTATTGAAAACATACACTCAAAAAAAACTAACTAAAACTTTGGAAAATTTACTAAATTTTAGTAAAAAAAAAAAGTTGTCGTATGGCGCCAAAGCTGTTTTTTACTTGAAACCAGTAAAATATTTACTAAATTTCTAGTTCACGAATGAACTAGTTTATAGTTATTATATTTTTATATTTGAGTAAAATGTTTCTAAAATTAAGTAAAATTTTCCCATAAAATTCGGAGCTTTGCAAAAAAATTTTTCATCTTTGATCTCAAATTTAGTAAATTTTTAAAAGTTTTTTTATGTCTTTAATTCTAGTACTTTTTTATTTTTTAGTAAATTTTATACCACATGGTATGTTTTTTATTATATCTTCATATTATATTCTAAATTAATAAACCACACATATATATATATATTAATTCCTTGAGAGGAGACAAGTATTGAACCAACAACCTTCTGACTGATAGGCAAGCACTCTAACCAATTGCCTAACAGGGCAGCCATTCAGGCATTGAAATTTTTGGAAAAATATATTTCAAGTTTAAATATTCCTCGGAAATATGAAACATTTACTTAAATTTTTTGCTTAATGCAAATAAAAAATATATTCTAAAATTTAAAGAAAATATACCAAAAACTGGTAAATATTTTTCTAAAATTTAGAATACCTTTTTAGATCTTTCAAGTTAGTCAAATTTGATGAACTAATCAGGAGTAAGTCATTTCCTAAAATTTATTTTTTGATTTAAGACGATATTGACTAGTTCTTAGGATACATTTTCCCTAAACTTTTAAACCATTTTCTAATTTTTGGTACATATTTCCTTTAAGCAGGCAGTAAACTTGTCCTTGAATGTGAGAATTTATGTGTGTATTTTTATGAACTACTTTTAAAGGTACGGTCACACTTGTCAAACATTTGCCCAAAAACCCGTAACCAACAAACACTAATAAAAAAAGTTTTGATCTAGACCCTGAATTGAAAGATTTTTCATTATCATTTAGTGGTTACGCTTTTTTGGGCAAATGTTTGACAAGTGTGACCGTAGCTTAAGGATATGAACTTTTTATTTTTTAATCATATTAAGTAATTTTTACTAGATTTTTGTAAAAGTTTACTTAATCTTAGAAAAAATTACTTAGACTTAGAAATTTCTTTTACTTAAATTTAGAAACTTTATTTCCTTAATAATAATACATGTCTTTTTTTTTGGAGTGTATAGATGAACATGATATGGTCGTATTAAAAAGAATTGCGTTTAATATTCATTAATTTAAAACATATACAATCACTGTTGCCAGAACTTCTAGAGGTGAAATCGTCAAAAACTACAGATTTCTGTGCAAAAAATCGTCAAAATCGTCAAGTCAAGAAAATCGTCAAAAAAAAAAGTCAAATCAAAAATATTAATTTTTTTTGTATTGTTACGTTTTTCTCTCTATAAAAACGCTTTTCCGTAGATCCGAAGATTTGCAAATGAATACAAGAGCCGAGTGTAGTAATTAGGGTTAAGAATGATACAAGTTTTATTTACAAATACACTTAAACTAAATTACTCAAGAGCTTAAATACACTAATACAACTTAAACTAATAAATTACACACAGATATTCACAACTGGTTACCACTGCGCCTTCCTCGCTGTAGTTTACACACGTCTCTTAGCTGGCTGCGCAAGTATTCACATGACACCTCTCTGTCTGCTACTCGTCACTTACGAAACTCACTCTGCCGTCACTCACAGTTGATACACCAATACCTCTTTGTCTGCTGCTTGCCACACATGGCACTCACTCTGCCGACAGTCACATTTGATACACTAATAAATACTCACTGGCTTTACTTACACGCTTACACACGTCTATTCGCTGCGCTGTTCCCTTTAATCCAGTCGACACGATAGACTCCACAATAATCTCAATTCTACGACAGACTTTGCTGTCACTATAGACTGTCCTATAGTTTCTCCTTTACTCCCACTCACGTGTAAAGCAGCCCATACACGATTCAATTCAATTTTCAATTGAGTCGGTTGTTGTCCAAATCAAAGCGTGTATGGCTTTGTCAATTGATTAGTTTGGCAGTTGTCGAGCTGGTTGAAGAAAAATCAAAAGATTTTGATTTTTCATGTTGACTAGTAAATCTTTCAATTCGATTGTGCTGTGTGTGCCCAAGTCTCTTGATTTGCTGTCAGAATTTATGTTTGTAGCTTCATTTTGTATAGAAAAAGTTATGTATTTTTAAAATTTTATTTAATTTCATCGAATTGTAAATAAAAAATATTAAAATTAATGAATAAAAGCAATAGAAGTTTTAAATTTTAAATTTTTAATTGTGAAAAAATATAAATTTGACAGTTGAATGAAAATCTTTCAATTCAGTTGATGAAATGTGTGGCCAAGAATCAATTCAATTGAAAGATTCAATTCACAATTAAATTGAAACGTGTATGGGGTGCTTAAAGCACAGACTGCTCTTAACTATCAACTCACTACTGTATCGCAGACTATTATTAATTCACAACTTAATTATCAACTGACTTGTTCAATCGCAACTGACTAACTTGTTCGTAACTGCAACTCGTTCACAACACAACAATAACTGACTCGCAACTAACTAACTCATTGGATGCGTCACCTCTTTTTATATTTCACACAAATTCCACTAGAAGTTTCGAGCAATGTCTAGACGATCATTATCATCTTATATGCTGCCTAATTAAGTTCATGTGGTAACTATGTACATACATGTGTATATGCATACGTGTGTACATCATTAACTAAGCAATACACGGTGGTTGCTTATCTTTTGCTTTTCGTTTGAATTGGCATGTATGTATGTGTGTAAATATGTGAATCTTCTTAATAAGCAGACGCTTTTTGTTGTTGCTTTTACTTGTTTACGTTTAATCAAGCTGCGCATGCTTATTTAGTTGTTTGCTACTATTCTAGATTATTCGTTACATTGACCCTGTACGGTCAACAAATATACACATATATGTACATTAAATATATGTATATTATCTAAAGATGAAAACCATTAAAATTAAAAATAAAAGTTAAAAAAACTTAAAATGAAATCAGAATTCACATACGTACATATATATTTATTTTTAAAACAGATAATTTATAAAAAAAAATCATTAGCATTTTTGTTATAGAAACATTTTATGTATAAATATCAGAATTTAACATTTTGAACACAAAAAATTCATAACATAACAAAAAACCAACTCTAAAAATGCAATACTAAAAAAAGTTTCCATATACATATGTATGTTAAATTTAGAAAAATCGTCATTTCTGGACCTAAAATCGTCACTAGTGTATTTTGAGAGGTGAAAATCGTCAAAATGCAGAGAAATCGTCAATTCTGGCAACAGTGTATACAATACGTAGCTTCATATCATGGAATAAGTAAATATATATAAAATTGCGTTCTAATGCTTGTTTGGTTTCATAAAATGTGTTTTATGCAATTTTAATATTCTGCATTTTGATAACCTTTCTTATTTATATTAACCCTAGAAAGATAATCATATTCTGACATACGTTAGAGATAATCATGCGTAAAATTTACGCATACTTTTTGGAAAGCTAAATTGTAGCATTTTGTTGATTAATTTAAAATAACCTAATGTCGATTACCTTTTTCTATATAACTGCAGTAAAAATAGCCGAGTTTTAAATATGTTAATATATTTTTATTATCAGAAAAAACAAAAACAAAAGAACAACTTCAGTAATATAAAAAATTTAGAGGTCATATATCTTTGAAAACTTATCACCCGTTTTTGGATTTATAGTCATTAATTTCAATGAATATACTAAGTAAACAAATTATTTTTTATAAAATATATGTATAAAGATTTTTTAAAATTAGTCAGATGGGCAGATGTCAATATTATCAAGACCTTTTTCACTGCTGTCATTACCAAAATCCCAATTAAAGCACAAATTTAAACTTCGCACGTATTCCGAAATACAGCGCTGGTCATAGATTTACAATCAAAGCGCAAATTTCAACTTCGCATGTATCCCGAAATACAGCGCTGGTCATAGATTTACTTCGTTTAAAAGATATCTCGGCATTAGTCCATTTTACGATATTCGTAATTATCTCACCAACCATAAACTTGTTTAAGGATGAAAGGGGATCATGCAGACTGCAACATATTCGTGTAGCTCCCCTTTGAGATCTAACAAAATATTAAATGCTGGCACTCGACCGCGTCTACGTGATTTTGGTGTCAACCAACAATGTTAATATTTCCTCTTTTAGCCCTCTGTGACAGAGAGATGCTGATGAAGAAGCTGGTTGCTCTATCTTAACTTCCTGTATGTACTCGCCTTTCCAATTTTTTTAAACACACAAACACAACCCGCACAGCGATTAGCTTGTCTGCGAAAAACACACAGGGTCTATGGTGGGAATCGAACCCACGACCTCTGGACTGAGAGGCTAGTAGCATTGCTACCACTCAGCCACAGGGGCACCTGTGTGTGTTTGTGTGGTTTTTGATTTTTTTCGAGTCAGGCTATCGACAAATTAAAGGCTTCTACATAAAATTTAACAATTTATGCACAATAAGTGGTTATCAAAAAACAAACAACACGAATGTTCATAAAAATAGTAAACTTGAAAGTCACTCTAAAGATAATCATGCGTAATTTTGACTCACATACCCCTTATATTTCAAAAATTGAAATACAAACCGTCACGACGTTTGGGTCTCATTAAAGGTATCATTAACGACTGAGATGTGTAAAAAGTACAAATGCGAAATCAATATATTGAAAGGGTATGCGTAAATTATACGCAGATTATCTTTCTAGGGTTAAATAGCTGTGTTTTGAAAAGACTTCCATAATACTGGGAAATTTCGCCTTGCTGCCGTACTTAGAATTTAATTTAATAAGAACTTCAATTAACCACTGAAAAAATTAAATTGTATTCAAATACAACTTAAATTTAAACAAAATTAGCTAATTACGTATGTAAATATTAAGCCAAAAACTGGGAGTAATAATCTTTATTTATTGATGCATTTATTTATACTGGAATTATTGGAAATATGAAAGTTTTGAACGAACTAAATAATTTAAATGCAGATTTATTTAATCGAAAATGTTCAATATATCTATTTAAAGCCACAAAAATAGAAATCAAGCTTTATTACAAATAGGTAATAAGCTTTTTAATTACTCACGTGTTATCCTACGAATTGAAAATGTTTGATCTCTTTTTCATTCTTTTCCGAAGATTAAACATTTCCTTACTTTCTTCCTCTCTGCTTTTACTTTATTCTAACCAAATTAATGATATTTCGGTGTAGTTTGATACACGCAACACTAATTTCAGATTCAAAAAGCATTAAAATATATGATTTTATGCGGTTGTATGCTAGATTTTCACAAAACAGAAATAGTAAAGCTGTTCGTACGAACACATTTTAAAACTTGTAATATATTTAAATGTCACAGCACTAACTCTAGAAAAACGCTATTTTGGCTACACTATGAGCAACCCTGTTCGCAAAATGCACTTATAAATATAAACAAAGCAGCGCTGTATCGGTTCGATGCGTTTTCCAATGCTTCTAAAACCATTGTTGTCAAAAGAACCTTATTTTTTCTTCCTTTTGATGCTGTTTGTAAAGGGTGCAGAAACATTAGAGTTTTAAGGAAGAAAAACAATAAATTTTCATTAATTTAATAAATTTCATTGAGGAGACTGTTTTGATTTATAAAACTATAAAATGATGTAAGCAAATTCAATGATAAACCATAAATATTTTATGGTATAAAACTGCAATATAAATAAGTCGATAATAAGACTGGCTGTAAGTATAAAAACTTGTGTTGCACTTACAACTGAAACAGAAAAAGACATAAAGAATGGAGCCCAGCAATCGTAGCCATAGTTATATTGATTTATCATCATCTGAGGAGGATGATGAGGAAGAATTTTCTTTAGTGGAAAGCTCAGAAACAGAGGAGGATGAGGAACATTTGCCTAGAGGTGTAATAAGATATGGTCATATCAGTTGTGGAGATGACACAAACAAATTTTCAATACAAAAAAATTTGGCTAATAAATTAATGAAAAGAGAAGTAAGCAAATTATACTTGGAATGAAAATAATTGTAACGTTTCAAAATCAATTGCTTTTAGTACATGGGCCATAGCAGAGGGTTAAAATCTTTTTATACTAATGTGCCAACTAGATTATGCTTTTGTCTTAAGGAAATCATATCACCAAACAGTATACAAGGGTGGGTTCATTATTTTTACCATTGAAAATATGCGTTAAAATGAAAATATTTCTTTGTGTAACAGACAAGTGTTCATGGGACTTTCAGCATGTGGCCAATTTTTGTTGAGCTACAAATTATGCTGCAGTGATAATACTTCTGTTAGCCATTACTCTTTTAGTATGGGATTTAAGTACACGTAAGTGGTATTTTTATTAATTATTTAAAAAGTAAAACTTTATGAAAGTCTTGTGTTGTTTGCAGTTTATTTTTCTGGATTTATCAGCCCTTCAAACGCTTGCGCAGTTTTTACAAATGCTGCCTTTTCGACGATCACGGTGTGGACAATATTAAAAAAGTCAGCATGATCCAATGGAAGAATTGTGATCCTCGTATTTTAATTGTTCATGGTGCTTCTGAAGAAGAAAATGAAGACTCGTATATAACTTATGTTAAAGTTCCTAAGTTGGGCTGTTTAGAATGTAAAAAACTAAGAGAATTCGAGGAGGAAGATGGATGTAAGTTTTATTCTATAAATAAGATGAAGTAAGAGTTTAAATTTTTTTAATTTATTTGCAAAAAAAAAATTAATTTAATTTAATTTAAAAAAATTACTGTTAAAATATCTATTTCTTTTTCATATTAAAAGATTTTCGTCGTCAAATCCTCTGCCTTAAATGTAATTTAACTGTACATACGAAATATTCAACGACTGATAGCGATCGTAAATTTGATCCCAATATACATCTGCTATGTCCGGAACGTATTTTAATTATTTCAAATGGATTTTTCCATATGTTGCATATGCGTTTGGAACAACCGCCTAAAGATCAACAGAAGCAACAAAATTTACAATCTCAACAGCAACAGGAACAAAGTGCAATAACTCAACATCCAGCATCCAACTCATCAGTTTTAATGCTCAAACCAAGCAATACTACAGAAAACAATAACAACAATAGTTGTCCTGTATTAATACCATCTGTTCTCAATCAAGATGTAACAGAAAGGCGTACTCCCGTACAGTTTAATGGAACACCGGACTTAACAGATACCTTTAGCATAGATAGTCAATCAACTAATTCACAAAATAATGTGGTCGCTCGAATAATTGAAGATTTTGCTGATGTTGAAACTGATTCAACACACTCTGGCAGTGGCGTTGTAACCAATTCTCATGGTTTGAGATCGCCTGCATCCAGCTTAAATGATTCTTCGATATCACTCTCACGCAAATCGTGTGAGGAATTAATATTAAGTTGCAATACAACTGCTACTATTCGCTTAAACGCCATATCACCAGCAGCCGTAAATAATGCAACCACAAACACGCCTACAACTGGTGTTAGTACAGTAAATAATAACGGTGTCGTTGTTGTTGGTGGTGGCAGTGGAAGTGGGGCAAGTGTCAATAAAAACAATTCCACTTTGATGCAGAAAGGCCCTCGTCAAAGACATCGTATAGTAACAAAATCCTTTCGCAAAGGAGTTTCAATATTTTTTTCCTCTACTGGCTTAAAAGCGAATGTAACAGCTGCGAACACTTCGTCAGCCAACACTAATGCGAATACGAGCACAAACAATATTAATAGTAACGATCGCGCGGCTGCCTATGAATTTTCCGAAGAAAATGAAAAATGTGAAAAAATTTCAATATTGCGCAAAAGGCGTTTAGCTGATCGCAAATACGAATTCTCCGAGGACAATTCCGAGAATATTATACCCTTTACAAAGACTCGTACTTCCAATAATTCATTTACTTCTTTTTTAAGTAACTCGAACGCTGGCAGTCACTCCCCTCGACACAATTTAACGCATTTGCATAGTATTTCTCCTTATGCCTCACCCTCATCATCGCCTCATACACATCATGCGGTAACAGCGGCCACTCTATCACCTTTACATCGTTCGTGTACATCTCCTTTGGGTTTTAGATCTCCCCCCTCCACATCGGGATTTGTTACACAATCTGGCATGACTGCCTGCGTTAATAGTGCTAATGGTAATGGCAGCACTGTAATGCGTTCTCCCAGCCGCCATTTCGTGACCACCAATCATTTCTATAATAATCAAAAATCTCCGCCACAAAATTTTGGCCACACCATTTCACCTGCTACGCAATACATGTTAAGTTTTAAACCACATGGTACTCTCTCCCCGCTGCAGCTGTCAATGACGAAACGCACTCATTTGGAGGTTAGTGGATCCCTGTCGCCAAATCATCATGTATCGGTCTTTCTGTCACCGCGCCGTGATGAATATCGCTCAGTTGTAGAGGTGCCGTTGCAGGGTGGTGCCATGTCAGAGAAACCTGTTTGTACCAAGAAGTTTTTGAGGCGATTTGTTGAAGAAGATGATGCTGCTTCGGTGATAACGAGTGAAGAAGGTTTGTCAATTATTAAATGTTTCCTTTATTCTCTAAATATTATTTGATTTTTGTATTTGTTATACAATACAACATTAAAAGTTTGGGGTTTGACTAATTGTTGACGTCAGCTATTATTTGGTAGCATATTATATCTCGAATATATATCGTTACCTTAATATAGAAAGGTCCTAACTTATTTTGTTTTCCCTATTACTTGCTATTAGTTGGAATTGTTCCCCGGGAAAAATTTCACGCGGAATTTTATTCGTGATAGCCCTGATTATTTGTATGTATACCATGGTCAATAGGAGTAATTGTTGTCAAAATACATAAGTATAAAAATACTCTGTGTATATATTCGACTACACATGAGTATATAAATGAGTATTTTATTGACAGACACACTTAAAGGATCAATGCTGCCAGAAAGCATTACCAATTTGCATTACCAATATATGGCAATAAAGTTCTAAATATTTTGTGGCAGGGATGGAAAGGAATTTAATAATTATCGAACATGCTAAAAACTTTGCCAATTAAATATTTATTATAAACCAGGGACCGTATCGGTTATAAGTTTTATTTTAAAAATTACATTTCATTCATTATTTCTTGAGTTATATTTATTCCTCAGAAAATAAAAGTTATTTCTTGAGTTTTATTTATTCCACAGAATTTGATTTTTATATATTTGCTTAAAAAATTTTATTTTTTAAACAGGATAAAATATAAAGAAGTAAATTTAATTTGACATATAAGAGTTTTTTACAGACTCTGGCGATAAATTCGATTTTAAATCGATTAATATTATTTTTTACATATTTTGATATTTTATTCACTTAATATTGAAAAATTGTTACTTTTGACGAAATTAAATATTCAACATAATGTGCCAAGTCATAATCAGCTGCTTTATTCTGCAATTGTCGGACCTTAAGCTAAATCTCCATCTCTATAAATGTTTTAGAGATTACAAAATTTAAAAAATTTAAAAAATTTTGCGATGTTATCAAACGCTGAAGTTACGGCGAACCGCAGAATTACATTCGTGTAGAAAAGTGAATTTGTTGCAACAATTGCACATTTTAGCAAACAAAATGTTAGGGTCAGATTCAAATTTTTTAATTGTGGGAACGTTTTTTATTTTTCTAAAAAAAACTTCAAAAATCCTTATTTTTTAAAACAAAGAGAGAAAGGAAGAATCTTCTATCTAGCATAAACAATTTGTCCCTCACATACTTGCTTTCAAACAACTATCGACGTTTCCAATACACAAAAGTATGTCTGCTTCATTTATGTGAAAAACTTAAACAATCTACAACTATAAATGAAATTGCACATGCGTATTTAGTGTCTGTCATATTTTTGTACTCAGAGTATGGATATTTATTGTGCGTATGTTTGTGGGAAATGGAATGAAAATTGTGAAAGCTGTGCTTTGGCTGCTGGAAAAAATTAATCAGATAACTAGGAGGTAAAATATAGAACATATATCGCTCATTCACTCAAAGAACGTCATAACTGAAAAAATTAATTTTTTGAGTTAATGATGCAGAATTAATCCTCATTTCGTTCTTCATATTGTGTAAAAATTTCATGCAAATATCTTGTTTATTCATATCTTGAGAAAAAATTAAATTTTCTTTCTCCATTAAGCGCCTGTTTGTCTAAATGCTAACGAACGTTTCGATCGAATATATATATTAAAAACAAAAACAAAAAACTCAAATTTGTTTTTGTTTCCAATACTAATGTTCGATCGAAACGTTCGTTCGCATTTAGACAAACTTTAAACTCGTTTTCTGGCAAACTACTTTTTTTGAGTTATGACGTTCTTTCAGTAAATGAACGATATAATCTTTAAATAACTGGTATTATTTCTTTAATTTAATTTTCGTATAATTTCCAATACTGATGTTTCGTAATTTGTAAAGTGATAAATGTATTTCTAATAAATATTTAGTTGTCAACGTTTTTAACATGGTCGATAATTATTAAATCACACTTTCCATCCCTCTCATACAATCTGTAGAACATTGTTGCCATTTTAGCATATTACCAGTTTGCTTTTCTGGCGTCACTGATCCTTTAAGTGTGTGCACATAAAATACTCCTTTATATCGTCACCTTAAATGCAAACGGACGTAACTACACAAAAATCAAAAATGATCAAAAATGAACGACTTTATTAAAGAAATTCAAAGAATGTAACTAACATAAAATTTAAATATATATTAAAAAGAAATAAATGGTTAAAAACATATAAGTATCCATACTTCAAAAAA
Organism: Tachina grossa; assembly: GCA_949987645.1. Classification (NCBI taxonomy): domain Eukaryota; kingdom Metazoa; phylum Arthropoda; class Insecta; order Diptera; family Tachinidae; genus Tachina; species Tachina grossa. Next base: position 224,101,918 of record OX465274.1, read on the forward strand.
ATATGGAAGAAAATTTTCAAGAGCACTTTCTTATTTTCTTATTATTGACATTGAAACGTTTTTTGTTTCTCCTGTAAAAACATAAAAAGAGTAGTTACGTCCGTTTGCATTTAAGGTGACGATATGCTCATGTCTAGTCGAATAAATATACAGAGTATTTTTATACTTAAAAAATCTTCAATAATTTCATCTTCATAAGAAACATCCATTTTATTTATCTATAAATGTTAAACCTAAATTATTACCTGGATAACATTTATTTGAAAAACAATATTTCAAGTTTAAGCTACACTTAACTGACAAGTGAAGTTTGTAAAAACAAAATAGCTCTTAATGTGACTTCTATAAAAAAAATTCTTTAATTTCTCTTGCTCCCAGACGACTGTATATCTCCCGGCTACCACATACTTTTGCCCATGGAGGTACATGGATCTTGTTACTCGGAAATGCAAATGATATCGAAGGCATCCTACCAACAACTGCACTGCTCCAGTGTAGTTATTGAACAGCACTCATTTGATATGGAAACATTTACGTACTACGCCATCAGCACTTTGTGCCAGAAAAATCAGAAAACCTACGACTTCTTTTACGACTGGGCGTACGAATTGATAAATGTAATTATAACAAAAAAATAATAATTGAAGTGTATTAGAATTGTATTGGAAATTCTTTGCAGGTATGTCCCACATCACTAACGGTATTCTGCATTTTAATGGCCCACTTTTCGGCCCGTGAAGAATTTTCCTCATGCCTTAACTGTTCGCGTAAACTTAACTGCGCCTTTCATAGGCGGGAATATGAATGTCGAATTTTATTTACCTGGAATATGATGACAGGTGAATGGGATATTTTAGATTTTGGCGAACTACATGACTATTACCATTACAAATACAGCCCGAAAAACAAATTCTCTTCCAATGTTTCTCTACAGCAACGAGCAAAAAAATTGGCAAGAGAAATGGCTCAAACTTTGCAAAAATTACCGGACTACACCAGTAATTTGAGAGTTTTAGAATCGAATGTTAAAAAAACTAAGAAATCTATAATTGATATTGACAATATGATAGAATTCTCTTTAAAGAAACGACCACAATCAATGGATTAATTGAGTTGTGTGATCAAACTTAAAGGAAGTAAAAAGATATAAATAAAAAAAAACTATGATATTTTTCTAATCCATAAAAATAAGTTGGAAATGATATTATTATTATTATTATCGTGTGAGCTAAATGGAAGCTAAAAAAAATACTTTACTCAAACTTTTAGATTTTATGTTCTATTGTTTTTAAATTTCAAATCCTTTTTTATTGGAGGCGCTATAAGAACAAATGGAGTTTTGATTTTAATTTGTACTTTTAAAATTTAATTTATCTGTGTTTTAAATTTAAATTCAAGCCAATTGAAAAAAAATATATATTTATGTTTTTATATAAATCTGTGAAAATATTCTATTCAATAAAAATACAACGAGTGAGATAATACTATAATTTGATAATAAATATGTAAGTCTTTTCTTTGTTTCTAAAATGCAGCAGATAATTTTAAAAGAAATGAAACTTTTGATTTTTGGGGTATAAATTAAGTTTTATATAGTTAAAGATATTAAAAAGAAACTTACCAATTTTACTTCTTGGTGTTGCAATTGTGATCGTTGTTTATTTAACTGAGGTTTTTTTAATTTATTTTTTTTTTTATTCAAACAAATCATGAGCAGATTTGTAATGCTTTCAAATCAATATGTTATCAGGTCTGGGAATTTCTTTATCATTTGTGATTGTATGCAAATTGCACAAATCAATTTTAAACTTATGAAATATAAAAATATTAATTTGATCCGATGTGCGGATCAATGATGAGGTTTATCTTTGGTTCCATCAGTGAGGAAGATAAATGACAGTTTGCTTAGCTACTATGGGCCTATTCGCATATCCAAATAAAGGTCGTAATGGAACTCTGCAGAATATTCGGCACAAAGAATCTTAATGTAATGTGCGAGTAAGTTAGAAAAAACAAAAACAGAAAATTAACAAAAGCATTGAAGACTCATCTATTATGCATGAATGTCCTGCATTAGCGACCAAATCCCTAGTACATCAAAAAATATAATGGGATGGTTATGAGGCGGTATCGATTGGACGAAACTTTTTTGTTTGTTTTTTTTTATTGTCGATATGTGCTCCCAATTATGTTCCTAGTAAACTATTTTTTTAAACCCTATGCATATTCAGAGGAAGTGGTTTTCATTGCAAAACCTTACATTATCAATGGTCTTAAGTAGAAAGGCCCCAACTTGTATTTTTTTTACGAAATTAAGTTTTTCAGTGATTCCAATGCATTTCACACAAATACACATCGTCATAAAGCTTTATTGCAATAGTGTAAAAAAATAAAGATTTTACAAGCAGTTGTACAAAAAAAGTTACATATTGAATACCTATTACAGTTTCTATTATGTTTTAACCTTTTCGTGTAAAGTTACAATTATTTAAGTTAGGGCCTTTCTGCTTGATACCAGCGACATGTATGTAAGTTAGATATATTTTGCATAAAGAGATATCCATTTGCCATTGTTCGAAGCATTAGTATTCTAGCTACAAATTTATAAATAATGGATGACATAATTCCATCTGGCTACGATTTTTTAACCCATGGAGTTCAATATGAAATCCTTTGGAAATTGCAATGCCCTTTTTATATATATGTATATCAAGTCAATGACGAGATAAATCTCAAAAAGCAGAAAAGTTGTCTAATTACTACCAAGAAAGCATTACAGATCTTACCATGAAAACTTCTAATACAATATTAAACGATTCCAAACCACTGTGCCATCAAAGGCAACATGTTGACGTATCGTCAACATCTTTTACTTGTATTTACTTTCACAATAATTAATTATACGATATAAACACGAATTTTATATTTCACCAGTGCAACTCAGACAAACTTTAGCTTAGCTCCAAGGCTTGGCTTAGTTCTTTGGAAGTTGCATATATTTTAAAACATTTGCTTTTTCAATTGCTTCTATTTTCATTTCACACACCACTGCAATAAATAATTAATTTTTTCACACAAAACGACCATTAGAATAAACAAAACTTTTATATTATTTGCGGCATCACAGATTTATTAATACTTCCATTATAATTTAAACGAAATTTAATGCAACTTCTAATGAAGAATATCTAAAGAAACCGAAGAAACATTTTGATCCGGCGGAAATTGCGCTTAAACTACTACTTGGCAGAGTTGCATTGCTGAGTCCACAGGCTTGTATTTTTATAATTTAACCCTTCAGGAGGCCAACAAACAGGTGCTTAAAATAATGTAATTAAAGCTGAATATGAACAAAGAATATTTTACAAAAAATAAAATAAGTAACAGTGTTGCCATCATAGACAAATTTACATAATTTTCATACAAGTGTATATGTATATGATGAATTGGGCTTTTTTTTAGTAATATTGTTTTATCAACTTTATTTTCAGAATAATAATAGTGATAACTACATATCGTAAGCTGAAATGCAAAACAGTATAACTTACACAAAATGTAGAAAAGTATTTTTAATTAATTATTGGGTGTGACATCAAAGAACAGGTTCTTACAAATCTTCAAACCTTTATCATAACAATCAGCCGAATTAAAATTAAAAATAAGGAAACCTTACTTCAGTAAATTGAATAATTTTGTTTGGTTTTTTCTCTCTCCCATAAAATTTAAAAAGATGTAATTATGTGATTTTGCATTTCAGCTAAAGATATGTTTTCTCTTTGCTGCAACTTTAAAGGCTTTATGTATTAAAATTTGTTTCTTTTACTAAATTTTTATAAAGTTGATTTCGAACTTTTGCTTATTTTGATATTTCTATTTCGGTCCTGCCTAAGGAACTTATCAGCAGACTTAAGCCCAGAGTTTTTTATAGAAACTGAAAAACTTCATATTTTCATAGTAAAAATATCAATGTGCTTTTGAGTTCTTTAAGCATTAACGAAGTACATATAGACGGCATTCATTTATTTATTTTATTTATTTATTTGTATAGTTGTAACCTAGCACAACAAGATATATATATCTTATAAATGAAAGTGCTGGTGAATCAATCAAAATAATAACAAACAATAATCAAGATAATGATAAAAAATTAATAAAAATAAAACGTACATATTAAAAACATATGGAATAATTTTGCAGAAAAATATAACATAACTATCAAAATAAGCAAAAATTACAAATACATTAAAAACTTAATGTCAATATATATTCTTACTTCGTTATATCTTATATAAAACAAAATCCCATGTAAAATTTGTTTTATTAACTTTTTATATAAAGGACATCTGAATAGGTCGACCACTACGGCGTTCGTATTGTCAGTTCGTACGAACTGTTTATATAAGAAATATCAAAGTAAGAATTTTTATTGACATTCAGTGTTAATGCATATGGAATTTTTGCTTATTTTGATGGTTAAGCACCATTTCGTTCCTGATTAAAGAACTCAATAACATACATATATTTTGACTTTGATAATATAAGGTTTTACAGCTTCTATGAAAAACTTTGGGTTGAAGTCTGCTGATAAGTTCCTTAATGTGAAAGTACATACCACGCGTTCAATGTGCTAATACGGTACACGCGTCTATCAAAAAAGTTTAAATAGTTTTTTTTCATAAGGCAAGTTACATAGAGAAGTTCGCTACCTCACTACCTTGCGTACCTCGCAAAAAGTTAAACATTCCTCAACTTTCACGCTTTGTATACAAAATGACAGCTAGTGTTGCCAGATTCATAAGCTAACGTACACAAAACTGATTAGAAATTTATTTTTTTATTAAACAATCGATAAAACATTCATTAAATATTTAAAGAAAAATAATTATAATGAAGTAAATGCAAGACAAAACAAAAAAATAGCTGGCAAAGGCTTTAAGTTTTACAACTAAGAAAGCCTCAAAAGCGTGGTGTGTAACTTTCCATTTGTATAGCGTTAAACGTTTAGCAAGTCAGAAAAGCGTTGCCGCATAACGCAGGAACGAAAGGCATATAAAAATATCAAAATAAGTAAAAGTTCAAAATCTGTTTTATAAACCTTTAGTAAAAGAAACAAATTTTAATACATAAAGCCCTTAAAGTTTTAGCAAAAAGAAAACATCTTTAGCTGAAATTCAAAATCATATAATTGCACCTTTTTAAATTTTATGGGAGTGAGAAAAAACCAAACAAAATTATTCAATTTACTGAAGTAAGGTTTCCTTATTTTCAATTTTAATTCGGCTGATTGTTATGATAAAGGTTTGAAGATTTGTAAGAACCTGTTTTTTGATGTCACACCCAATAATTAATTAAAAATAAATTTTTGCATTTTGTGTAAGTTATAATATTGTGTTGCATTTCAGTTTACGATATGTAGTTATCGCTGTTATTATTTTGAAAATATATACTTGCTTGAGAATTATGTAAATTTGTCTAAGATGGCAACACTGTTACTTATTTTACTTCGATTAAACAAATATACTTGCTCCACGTTGAATTTTATTAAATAAACATGTATTGTTTAAACTCACCTTTAAGAACCTCTTTGTTGGGTTCCTGAAAGGGTTAAATCGCTAAAAATGCAAACCTGTGCGAGTTTTCCTTCGCTTAGACATCATCAATGCAACTCTGCCAAGTAGATAAATATCTTTAGTTTAAGCGCAATTTCCGCCGGATCAAAATGTTTCTCCGTTTTCTTTAGATATTTTTCATTAAAAGTTGCATTAAAATCGTTTAAATTAAAATGGAAGTATTGACAAATCTGTGATGCCGCAAATAATATAAAAGTGTTGTTAGTTGTAATGGTTGTTTTGTGTGAAAAAATTTATTATTTATTGCAGTGGTGTTGTGAAATGAAATTAGAAGCAATTCAAAAAGCAAATGTTTTAAAATATATGCAACTTCCAAAGAGCTAAGCTAAAGTCTGTCTGAGCTGCACTGGTGAAAAATAAAATTCATTTTAACATCATATAATTAATTGTTGCGAAAGTTAATAAAAGTAAAATATGTTGGCGATACGCATACATATTGCCCTCGACGGCATGAATAGAGTTGTTTAATATCGTGTGTTAGTTGTGCATAATACAATTAGAAGTTTTCATGGCAAGAGCTGTAATGCTTTCTTGGTATTAATTAGATAACTTTTCTTCTTTTTGAGATTTATCTGGTCATTGAGTTGATATCTATATAATTAATAGGCGAACATGTTTTTTGTAATCCCTTTTACGCTGGTACCACTGCACCGATTTTAAAAAGATTTACATGGTTTTAAAGGATTTTTTGTACAGATGTGCAGAATCTATATTTTATTGAAATCGGTTTAGTATTTTGGGAGCTATAAGCGTTTAAAGTTGCTACTACTGCATGCACACATATTACACACGCATTTATTAGCTTACAAGTAAAAAAGAAACAAAACATGAGTGTGTGTGTGTGTGTGTGTTTGTAGTATTTCTCTTGATCTAACAATTTTTTATTCTCTTTTTTGTTGTTGTATGAAAGCCATAATACTTAAAGGAAGAGAATTGAATAAAGTGAATTAGCTTGGTTGAAGGGATTTTGTTTATGTTTTTTTAATTTCATGTATTATTTAATTATGCTTGCATATGTATGTAAGTTTGTGTGTGGCTGTGTTTTAATAAATTTTTTATGACGTTTAGATAGGTACATTTTCTTTGAATCTTAAATTATTTACATTTTGATTCTAGAATACGGACAAGTGTGATGCTTCGAACAATGACAAATGAATATCATTTTATGCTAAATATATCTAGCTTACATAACATATTGTGTCGAATATTCGGCAGAGTTACATTACGACCTTTATTTGGATATGCGAATAGTCCCATAGTGGTTGAACAAACTGTCATTGATCTTCCTCACTTATTTTACCAAAGATAAACCTCATCAGTGATCCGTACATCGAAATAAAAGTAATAATTTTATATTTCATGATTTTGAAATTGATTTCTACAATTTGCAGGCAATCACACATGATAACGAAACTCCCAGACCTGATAACATATTAATTTGAAAGCATTACAGTTCATCTCATAATTTGTTTGAATAAAAATATATATAAATTAAAAAACATCAAACATCATCATCATCATTAAGAAACATCAAGTATTAAAATTGGTAAGTTTCTTTTTAATATCTTTAACTATATGAAACTAAATTTAAACCCCACAATCGAAAGTTTTGTTTCTTTTAAAATTACCCACTGTCCTTTGGAAACAAATAAAAGACTTACGTACTTATTATCGAATTATAGTCTTATCTCACTCGTTGTATTTTTATTGAATAGAATATGTTAACAGATTTATATAAAAACATAAGTTATATTTTCATTTTTTCCAATTGGCTTGAATTTAAATTTAAAACACAGATAAATTAAATTTTAAAAGTACAAATTAAAAACAAAACTCCATTTTTTCTCATAACGCCTCTAAAATTTAAAAACAATAAAAAATCTAAAAATTTAAGGTAAGTATTATCTTAGCTTCCATTTAGCGCGCACAATAATATTAATAATAATAAAAAATATCATTTCCAGCTTATTTTATGGATTAGAAAAATATCATAGTTTTTTTATAGCATTTCACTTTCTTTGAGTTTGACAGTAAAAGTCAATTAATACCTTGATTGTGGTAATTTTTTTAAAAGAATTCTAAAATATTGTCAATATCAATTAAAGTTCAGTTCACAATTTCAGTGAATTTGTAAACCGTTTAACCAAAGTAATTATTTTTTAAAACTACCGTCTTAAGTTCTAATGATATTTCGTGGAAAAAGAATATTCTAGAAAACGCTAAAGATGACGCATAGCCGAAACCTGTGTATTAATCAACCAAATATAACATGGGATGACGGAAAATCGTTCCAAATGGAAGCGAATGCATCACTCGAAAATAAGACCCATAATGTTTGGAAAAGCCTTCTTGGGTTAATAACTCTGCTTGGAGAGATAAACTCAATAGTAGTGCGAAGTAGATAAATACATTTTTTTAAATTTTCATCAAATATTCGACGAATAAAGAAAACGTAGTTTAGATTTATGTGATTAATATATAATACAAAAAAATTATAAATCATATATAACTTTGTTGTAATCGCTTTCTAATTTATTTCTTTTATGCGAGGAGTTTACATAAAAAACATACATGACAAACAAATGATAGCAGATTACTAAACATTGATACAAGCAATAGTTCGAAAAATATGGTATGTGAGGATACATTTTGTATTAATCTATTTTGTTTTTTTTTTAATTTACATGGAGCGAAAAACAATTTTATTAAGTTAACAGTTGCGTTGTACAGCTATGCCAACATTATTTGTCGTCAGAGATATAAGTTTAGTATTTAATCAGTCAAGTTAATACACATCTGTAGTTTTCATTAATAACAGCATATGTCCAAAAATCTAATTTCTTCAGTATATCCAGAAAATGTTCTTTTTCAAAGGTTTTTTTTTAATATAGAAGTTGTGTTGTTGTTTTAGAACAATATGATGTACATGCGTCCATATTTTTTTTAAAATTTCTTAGAACTTTCTAAAAAGCATTTAAAATATAACAATTTGATATCATAAACTCGAAAGGAGATAAATATATATAACATACATGCATACTCACGTTCTTATTAATGAAAACAACAGATATGTTTGAATAACATTTTTCTGTTTCCTTTAATGCAAAGTGCTGCTTGGTTGGATTTCCGCTTTTAGATAAACAGATGTGTTGGAAAAATTATCAAACAGATGGTGTGTGTCTGAGGTTAAGGTAATATTTTTGTTTGTATTAAGCAGAGGCCTTAAAACTGTTAAGTCTGTTTAATATTGTAAAAAGCGCTACTTTCAAAATAAACAGTTTTTACGGTAAAACAGTGGTTGTTTGGTCAAAGATTTTATTACACATTTAAATATTTACTTACAGATACACATAACTTAAAAAATTATGTGAGTTATGGCTAAAAGTAACATATTTATTAAAGTCACTTAAAAAACGTGCCAACTGATCGCAATATTTTTCTAAACGTATTTGCTGTAAAAAGCAAAAAATAAAATATTTGTATTTGTATTTTTCGTTTATCTAGTTCAATATATCAGAATTTCGCTGTGAAGTTGTCAAACCCAATAAGGGGGAATATATTAGAGATACTGCTTTTCTAAGCATGGATTTTTAAAGAAGAAACACAACTGTCGGATTGACTCGCTCATTTATTTCAATAGTTTCACAATTCAAAAAAAAACTAGTCTTTAACAGTGTTGGTATCTCTACGAAGAGAAAAAGCACATTAAGCTGTAATACATAACATAACATAAGTAATACAGCCATTTAAAATTGAAAGTTTAGAGTATAAAAGCTCAAAATATAATTTCAAATTTTTGCTTCTAAATAAACAAAGTATTTGAGAGGTAATAACAGAATTTATTAACATATTAATTAAAACAAAGTCCTGATTAATTTAATAAAAATAAGGATGTAAAACAAAAATAAAAAAACCAGGAGTCAAACAATATAGTAACATATACACACATACATATGTACATACATACAATAGTAGGTGAAGCTTAGGTTTAAGGGGTTTAAGGCTCAGTTAGCCGACTGTAATGTAAAGTAACTGCAACAGTAAGAAACAGCTGATCGATTTTGATATGTGAAAAGTAATGAAAATGGTTATAGAGATGTAATGTAACGTAACCTACTTTTCATATAAAAATATCAATCAGCTGTTTTCTACGTTACACTTACATTACATTACAGTCGGCTAACTGAGCCTTTAGACACGGTCAAAATGCTTGCTGAGATTGGTTATAGTATGAGTGAAAATTTGTAAGTATGTTTGACACCAACGATGCTTGATGGAAAATCAAAAAATTTTGATTTTCGGCACTTGTTAATGCGTGTATATTGTTACCCCATCAATCGCGTGAAAATTTTCATTATAATGATATTTCCATTGTGAACGGTTGCCCAAAATATCGGAATTAAAAAATATAAATGTGACTGGTGAAGAAAAACGAAGTGTTATAACTTTCTTATTTTGCTTTGTTCTTTTTTTTTGTAAGCAGTGCTGCCATTATTGTTATTGAATTTCTTTATTTATACGTTTTTATAAATTTTTTTTCAACCAAAAGAACAGCACAAAATCAAAATAAAAATGAATGCTTGGTGGGGCATCAAGCATGGTAACATCAAGCCGACAAGTACACGTACACGAACTTGACAGCAAGCATTTTGATCGTGTCCAAAGCCCTTTAGATTAAGATATGTATGTTACTGAAAAATTATTTACACATAAAGAATGCATTAAAAGCGTCACTCTTTTCTTAAGTACTCTTAACTTAAAAGTTTTTGTTTTTGCGATATGCACCTTTTTTCCAGTTGTCAACGTTGACAGCACGTCAACACGATATGAATAAATTGGGGGTTGGCTACTCGTTGTCTAAAACTACTGACTGCTATTGATAACCTCATGCTTTCAATCGAAATCGGCTCTTAAAATTTAACCACTCTTGTGCGTTGAATACAAATTTACCTACATTTTGTTGTAGACGTGAACATTTTGATTTACTTTGCACTTACAAATTAACAGCCTTATGAAAATTCCAAAATCGGCCCTTAAAATTTAACCACCTTATAGTATGATTAAATATTTGTGTAAGCTTTAACAAATGCCTATTGCATACTACTTTTAATCAATTATTATGCAGAGAATTATGTGGTTTTTTATTTTGCAAAAAAAATTTAATTTTTTAATCCCAATTATGAAAAGTTTTCTACATTGTTTTTAACATAGTTTCCGTTATTGTCATTAAAAACAATTTAAGAAGCCTCAGTTAAAAGATGCTGCTATTAGCGCTCAAAATTATTTTAGTTTTGTAAATTAAAAATATTTTTATTTGACAAAAAAGCACCAAAAGCACTGTAAGAAATTGTTAAAAGCACTGTAAATACCCGCTTTTTAAAACAGGGTATAAGCCAAAATTTCGCGTTTATGAAGATGGAAAAAGCACCAAAAAATACCCGAAACGCACCAAAATACCATCACTGGTCTTTAATGAAGACATGAAAAAACATTATTCTCTCAGGAGCTATTTATATGAAATTTTTGGCTCCATGAAAAATCGCCCAAAGCCAAATCGCCCAAAAATAAGAAATCACCCAAAATTTTTCTATATCAAATTTGGGTGATTTTTCATATTTTTTTTTAGTGATTTTTCATTTTGACATTTTGGGCGATTTTTCATATGAAAAATGTTTCTATGAAAAATCACCCAAAACCAAAGCGCCCAAAAATAAAAATGAAAAATCGCCCAAATATTTTTTTCATACAAATTTTAAGTAAGTTTTCATATGACGGAAAACACCATGGTGTAGAAAATTCGAGAACGAACGAATATTATTTACGCTTCTTTATTTATAACTTTTGTTTTTTCTTTTTAATATAAAAATGAAATTGCTATAATTTTGAATATTTTTTTGGGGTCTTTTAAATTTTGGGCAATATTTAATTTTTTTGGGCGATTTTTAATTTTTTTTTTGTGATTCTTCAGTTTGAAATTTTGAGCGATTTTTCATTTTTATTTTTGGGCGATTTTTCATGGAGCCGAAATTTTTACATGAGATAATATACGAAATACCAAATTATTATGCATTATTCATTCAGGTCTGTTCTGAAATTCACGGTGATTTCAAATCACGTGATTTCAAAAGTCAACTAATAATAGCTGACTTGATAGTGGGTTTTTATTATATTTTAAGTTTTTGTCATTTATAATACAATATTTTCTTCTAACTGCCAATGCTACAAATCATGTAATTTACATTAGCATAGATTTAGCTTTCATTAATTTCTTCAAATCACCGTGCTTTGACATGTCGTGATTTACAGAACATGCCCGGGCATGAATCGGGCATTTTTTGAGTTATGACACTATTTAGGTAAATAAGTGATATCATCGGCCGGCGTGAGCTATTAAACCTCTAGATATTGACGGAAATTTTTGATATCTGTGCATATTCCTATATAAACATCATTGAAATGTTTGGAAATTTTGCTCGATATCAACTGCTTTTATTTTCCCTAGACTTTTTAAGCATTATTAAGTTAAGAAGGCTGCATTTGCTTATGCTTTGGAAAGATTGACGAGTTCTCTACCGCTTGTATAAAAAAAAGCCCTACTTCTCCTCCAAATATTAATTAGGGCCTGTTCCACAATGTCACCAACGTTCGACTTGTGGAAACAACAACATTTTAAAATTTGTTTTTATTTTGAATGTAAGTGTGCGACAAGTCGAACGTTGGGACAAGCTTTGTTTTAGTATGAGGTTTTTCGTTGAAGGTGGAGATCAAAAAGTATGGGTAGAGACCACGAGGTGGAAATTGCTCTATTGTGAATAACAAGTACAATTTTGCCTCCCATGACATTTTTAATCCCATCCAAAACTGTTATCGTGAATCTTCCCTGAAATTGTTTTTGGCGCTGTCAGTTCTCAGTGAATGTAAACAACGGAAATAAGATTTGTAAAGCTTAAAAATTAATTGAAAATAGAAAAAGAATAAGTTGCATAAAAAGAAATACACAAATTTAGTTTTTTTCAAATTAAATGCTTTTAAATATTCCAGATGCAGTGGAAAAAATTTCTTTAGTATCAGTATAAATAAAAAATGGAAACACTTCTAGGGAAAAGTTATTCACGATTAAAATTTTTTTTAACAGGGAAAATATTTTGAGGGAAAAAGAGGGATAGTTGTTAATTACATGTTTAAATTATTTTTCCACTTACCTTTCAACTTGCATTTTGTGAAAGCAAATACGTTAAACACAATTTATTTTAATATTTTTTTTTTCAAAGATGTAATTTGTAGTTTATTTCCTTTCCTCTTCTGTTTTATTTATTTCATGTATATATTTTTTGCGTTTTAAATTTTTATTTTTAAAATGAAAAATAAATTCAACTTCCTTAACGCCCAGTTCTTTACATTTAAATTTTATACACAAAAAACTTGCGGTTATTTTTCTTTTAAATCTTATTTAAAGTCGTTACAATAGTAGTTGCTTGTTTTGTGGGATTTGGTTGTTGTATATAGAGTTGTAATGTTATGTGTGTCAGATTTAGCCGGATTGTGGAAATTCGCCATTTAATTTGAATTTTTAAAATTTTTTATTTTATTTTATTTTTATTTTTGCATACAAAATCTGTATACCTATAGACCTATGACAACTTAGAGGCTACTATTTATAATTTGTTTTAGATTTTAATATATATACTTATATTTATCATAAAATAAACTTAAAAAATAAATACAATTCTCCCTTACTAAACAGTTTTTGTATGCTTGGGTTTTATATTTTTAGTTTTGTCTATTTTGAATCTTCAAAACTATTTTCAATTGTGGGCCAATTAATTACAATTTATTATATTGCAAATATTTTTAGTTTGTTAAGTAGCTATTTTCCATTATTATAGTTATAATTTATAGTTTTAGAATTTCTAAATCGTTTGGTTTGATTTTGTTTTTAATAAATTAATTATGCGATTTTTAGAATATATTTTTTGTTTGTTTTTTGGTTAATAATTTAATTATTAATTTTGTAGTAAAATTTTTATTTTTATTTTGTAACAATGACGAAAACCAACTGCTTTAATTAAACTGGTTTATGTCATGAAATATTTTGAGTTCAATATATAAATATACTGAGCTTGACATTTGTCATGACATAAAATTGCGCCTGGTGTGGACATTTGGTAATTCTCAACGGATAATAGATTATTAATTTTCTTGACTTGCAACAGTGTTTTTTTTAAATATTAATTATAAAGTGTTTTTCATGTTTAATGTTGTATATGACTATTTGATTTTTCTTACAATTTTTTTTTATATATCTATTGTTGTTATCCTACGAAATAACCTCATGTTTGTAAATGTACATAAACTAAATATTTTTGTTATCTTATAAACTTATTATACTGGCTTATTTTTTGTGAACTGAAAACATACTTACAATGTGGCCTTTTCTCTTCAAAAGCAATTTTTTGTAATTAAAAGAACTTTTACCTAGACACTTATAAAAAAGGTAATGTTTTTTTTCCAAAAAGTACTTTATGTAAAGAAATATTTTCTAAAAAGTTTGTTTTCTGAAAGCTACTGTATCAGGAGAATTTTTTGAAAAAGTTTTTTTTTCCAAAAGTAAAAAAGTACTTTTTACAAAGTTACTTTTCAAAAAAAAAAAAAAAAAATAGTTATTTTATAAAAATTCTGGAATAGTTTTTACATGAACAACTTGAAACAAAGGTACTTTTCTCCAAAAAGTAGTACTTTTTATAAAAAAAAAATAAATTTTCTAGAAACTCTTTTTTCTGAAAGCTACTTCTTCCAAATTTTTTTTTAAAGTACTTTTTCCAAAAGAACAAAAGTACATAAATTATTTATAAAAAATACTTTTTTCAAATTTAAATTGTACAAAAAGAACTTTATTCAAAAATTGCATTTCGCCAACAGAACTTTTCAAAAGCTACTTTTTACAAAACGTTATTTTTTCAACGCTACTTTTTTTTACAAAAATTACTTTCTTTGAAAGTTATTTTTTGAAAGAGGAATTTTTATATGGACCCAAGTAAAGTTACTGTTATTTTTTCTATACTTTTTTAAGTTTTTTTTTTTGTTTTTGTAAAAGTACATCTAAGAAATTTTTCTGAAAAAGTAATTTTTCTAAAAGTACAAAAAGTACTTATTTCAGAATTAACTTTTTATTTAAAAAGTACTATTCTCAAAAGCTACTTTAAGCAAAAATACATATGTGACCTTCTCCGAGAAAAGGGACCTAGTGTGTCAAAAAAAATGGGAACTTGGGAAAATCTATAAAAATGAGAAAAACATTAAAATTTTATTTTTTAAATGCGTTTTTCTCAAAACTTTATTTTTACACACTAGGTTCCTTTTTCTCGGAGATGATCACATATAATACTTTTAAAGAAACTTTACTCAAGGAACCTTTTTCAAAAATTGCATTTAACAAAAAATTTTTTTCAAGTGTTTTTTTTTCAAAAGCCATTTTTTGTTAAAGTAAATTTTTTAATAAGGTTTTTTCAAGAATAGATTTTTTAAGAAATTAAATTTTACAATTTTAACGGATTTTTTACAATAACGTTTTGAAAAATGTACTTTTTCCAAAGGGTACTTATGTCAAAAAGTAATTTTTTCAAGAGGTACTTCTTTCAAAAGATGCTTTTTTAAAAAGATACTTTTTCAAAAGGTACTTTTTTTAAAAGAAACTTTTTTTTTCAAAAGAAACTTTTTTCAAAAGAAATTTTTTTCAAAAGGTAATATTTCCAAAAAGTACTTTTTCAATGGCTCTTTTTGCAAAAAGTATTTGTTGTTTCAATGTACTGTTATTATAAAAAAAATTTCCAAGAGTACAAAAAAAAAACAAAACGAACAAAAAGAAAAAACTACTACATTTAAAAAATATTTCATTTTCAATTATTACTTTAAGCAAACATTATTTTTTCTAAACAGATTTTTTACAAGAAGTAGCTTTATCAAAATTTGCTTTTTTAAATGCAATAGTTATATTTTACAAAAATTATTTCTTCCAAGAGTTACATTTCAGAAAAGTATTTGGTTTCAATGGTTATATTTCACAAAAAGTACTTTTTTCAAAAAGTACTTTTTAAATATAACTTTCGAGAGGCATTTTCTGAAAAGTCCTATTTTCAAAAGGTTCGTTGATTTACGTGGCTGCCCGTTTCACGCAGGTATTCAATTATAATATAGATGATTCTCTCATTTCAATTTTCAAAATGTACTTTTAGGAGACATTTTTCGAAAAGTACTTTTTTTCAAAAGAAACTTTTTACAAAAAATGTAGTTTCACCAACAAACTACTTTCTAAAAAAGTACTTTATTAAGGACACTTATTACGAAAATAAGAGCTTTTTAAGCTTTTTTAAAATTCCTTATTCCAAGTGTTTTTTTTTTTTTTTTTGGAAAATTGGAAAATCCTTTTCAAAATGGCAATTCACGAAAGGATACCTTTAGTGTGCTTTTTGAATTTCTTTTCCATTACACAAAATTTAAGACATTTAAATCACCAACAAAGTGTATAAAAGAATGTTACGTGTTGTTGCCTTTTGAAAATCTTGTTAAAATATTTGCGAGTACTTTACATTTGTAAGTTTAGATTTCGTTCTAAAGCCAGTTTAAGAATATAAGAATTTAAGTTGTTTTTCGATTTATACAATTTTGTTTTTGTAACTATAAACCTTCGCCTGCTTTCATTAATTAATTTGTACGACTAAAGCAATTATTTATAGTTTTTTTTTTTCAAGTAAAAAGCTAGAATTTTCTGTAAATTATACATATCTTATAGTTTTTTTTTTTATAGAAAATTTAACAAAAAATAACTTTGTGTTTATTGTATTTGTGTAACATTAAATGAAACTTAAAAACTAGAAAAGTTCCCAAAAAAAGAAAACGAAAAATTAAATTGAAGAATAAAATAACTATGGAACTAAATACATACATACATATTATTATTAAAAACCATTTACAAAAAATCTTTATTTAAGACTTATTTTTAAGAAATAGATCACAAACATTATTTTTGTATATTATTTCCTAAATTTTGAATACAACTCTGTTATAATAATTATTTCATAAATAATTTACAAATAAGATTGACTTGAAAGCAATAGCTCAGCAGTAATCTTTTGGTTTCAATTTCAATTATAAAATTATTGCGTTATTTGTCTAAACAAAAAGAAAAATAGTGTAAGAAGAGTTCTGTGCTTAGAAGAAAACTAGTGTTCCAATTTTATTTTAATTGTTCAGTTTATATATTTTTTTTTCTTGTGTGTTTTATGCTGTTTCGTTGTTTTGGCCTTGTATTAGTCCTGATTCACACACGTCAGGTCTGAGTCGTCAAGTCTTGAGTTTTTAGGAGAGAGAGGAAAAAGAATGGAAAGGGGTACAGACTTGACCGTACCAGCCAAGTTTGCTTTTTCGTTTTGTTTTGTCATTCGTAATACTCTACTACAACACAAATTGATGAGACTTGATGAAACAAACTTGACGGTGTGTATGAACGTAAATGCAGGTTCAAAAGAAAATTGAACAAAAACTGATCAGCTAAACCTGATGTGTGTGAATCAGGACTTATTTAACTTTTCTCTGTGACAAATCACTGTGACCGTTAGCGACACCATTGGCCAGCACGGTGCCATTCTTATACGCACTACCGCCGTTCATTAAACCATTCGCACTGGTGTTGCCACCATTTGACATTGCCGTTGTCGTTGTCGTTGTCGTTGTCATGCCATTTGTTAAGCCATTAATCTTACCATTAACAACATGACCATTCAGGTGTTTGCTGTCGCCATTGTCTAACTCTTTATAGTTCTTTTCGGGTCGCTGCAAGAAGAACATTAATAGGTTCTTATATTGCTATTATACATACATACATATACACAAGTAAAGTATACATTATCATAATATACATATATTTGTAAATAGCAATTGGCCACATAAATTATGTAAGCGTTGTTTCGGTTATAACAAAAAGGCGTTATTGCAATCATTTGGTGATTTTTAGGGTTTAATGTTTATAGATTTTCGCAGTAACATCAGGCCGACAATAAAGTCACAAATGAAAATATATAAAAAAGGAAAATTGATTTTAGTTAACAACTGCAGTTTGTTTAGTTTGAATGTTTTTTGTTTGTTTTGAAAATGTGCGAAAATGATATGTACATCAATTCAGTATATTTGCATTATTAGGATTTAGTATGTATATACATATAACTACATACATATATAAGTTAACGACACAAAATTAAACATTTTTAATTTAATTTTAAAAAGTTGATAAATGTAACACTAACACGATGTTTGAATTGAGTTTTATGTAATTTTGTGTGACTAATGATACTCGCATTAAGAAGCATATAAGTATGGATGTATTGTAGACTTGTATCGAACTCTTTCAGTAGCTCGTTTTTGACACAAACCTATGATCAAACCCATGTAATTTAAATGGGTTTGATCATAGGTTTGAATCTAAAACGAGCTACTGGAAGAGTTCAATACAAGTCGAATGAAAGTTGAGATTTTTGATGTTATATTAATACACAGAATATAGTCTGTTTATGTTTCATAAGGTCTGACTGTTAATCGTTTTTGACATGGACCTATCATCAAACCCATGTAATTTAAATGGGTTTGATCATAGGTTTGTGTCAAAAACGAGCTACTGAAAGAGTTCGATACAAGTCTAATATATTGTGAAAGTAAGACTTCTATCAAACTCTTTCAGTAGCTCGCTTTAGACACAAACCTATGATCAAACCAATTTATAGGTTTGATCATAGGTTTGAATCTAAAACGAGCTACTGGAAGAGTTCAATACAAGTCGAATGAAAGTTGAGATTTTTGATGTTATATTAATACACAGAATATAGTCTGTTTATGTTTCATAAGGTCTGACTGTTAATCGTTTTTGACATGGACCTATCATCAAACGCATGTAATTTAAATGGGTTTGATCATAGGTTTGTGTCAAAAACGAGCTACTGAAAGAGTTCGATACAAGTCTAATATATTGTGAAAGTAAGACTTCTATCAAACTCTTTCAGTAGCTCGCTTTAGACACAAACCTATGATCAAACCAATTTATAGGTTTGATCATAGGTTTGAATCTAAAACGAGCTACTGGAAGAGTTCAATACAAGTCGAATGAAAGTTGAGATTTTTGATGTTATATTAATACACAGAATATAGTCTGTTTATGTTTCATAAGGTCTGACTGTTAATCGTTTTTGACATGGACCTATCATCAAACGCATGTAATTTAAATGGGTTTGATCATAGGTTTGTGTCGAAAATGAACAACTGATTAAATTCGATCTAGCCTTGTATCGAACTTTTTCAGTGGGTCATTTTATACACAAACCTATAATCGAACCCATTTTCTTAAACGGGTTACTCCAAGAGTTCAATACAAGTCTAGGGTTGTGTCGAAAATAAACTAGTGACCTAGACTTGGGTCTAGAGTAGACTTGGGTCGAACTGGTTCACTAGTTCATTTTTGCCACAAACCTATGATCAAACGCATGCAATTTAAACGTTTTTGATCACTGAGTCCAACTCGTCCATTCGTTCACTTTTGCCACAAACCTATGATCAAACATATGTAATTTAAATAGGTTTGATCATAGGTTAGTGTGTAACATGAACGAGTTTGACCCAGCTCTACTTGGGTCGAACTCATTCAGTCGGTCGTTTTTGACATAAACCAATGATCAAACCAGTGTTGACAGTAGATTTCTCGAAAAAATACCTACACATGCTAAAAACACCGATTTTTCCCTACACACTGAAAAAATTTCACTAAAATAGAAGAAAGGCATTGGTAAAAAAACTAACTAAAAAATTAAAAATAACAATATATGTACATATCGTCACCCTAAATGCAAACGGACGTTACTACACTTTTATATTTTTTACAGGAGAAACAAAAAATGTTTCAAAATCAATAATCATAAAGTGTTCTTGAAAATTTTCTTCGAAATTTACTTGTAGTATGGATACTTATATGTTTTTAAACATTTATTTCCTTTTTACATATATTTAAGCTTTTATGTTAGTTACGTTCCTTGCACTAAAAAAGAGATGCATTCGTAATTACGTTCGTTTGAATTTCTTTAATAAAGTCGTAATTTTTTATCGCAAAGCTCTTAATATTTGCGTGAACATGTAGTTTGATAAAATGAACCATGATCAATCAAAAACTGCATTTCGAATTTTTGTGTAGTTACGTCCATTTGCATTTAAGGTGACAATATGTACTTTTAATTAAATTCAATTAAAACAATTAAATTCAATTAAAGGAAAAATTCAAGTCATCTTTCAACATTGAATGATATCTTAGAAAACGCATATACCAAGGCGAATTCATGTACTAGCTGGTGCCAAGTTAACAGCTGATTTTTTGCAGAAGTGTGGCTTGTCAAATTTCATTGCAATAAAATTTGTAGGAAGTTTGATTTGACAGTTTTCATTGCAATAAAATCCTAAGCAGATTTTGTTGTTGTAGGCTAGATATGAATTCGCCTTGTCGCCAACTTTATAAGCCACAAACAGTATATTTTTAAGCGACTTTAACGCCAATAACATTTTGGAACAGTTTTGAATAAGAAAATATTACAAAAAAAAAAACACGTTGTTTACATTTATTTCATAAATAATGCGACATGACGAAATCTACATTTGTAGCATATAAAAAATGTGTCCACTTTTCCCTACGCTTGAAAAATAGCTACATGTAAAGATTTTCCCCTACTTCTGGCAACACTGGATCAAACCTATGTAATTCATGTATTTACAAATTTTGTTATTCTTTCCTTCCTTAGCTACAAAATAATAAAATAATCATTTGCTAATCCTTAAAATTATATGGTTATGTTTTTAATTATCTCTATGCATTTTTTCGCCCCAATTTTTAATAAATTTTTGTTATATTCAGAGCCTATTTCACCAACTTATTAAAATATCAATTCATATTTAAAAGTAATTTTTCCATACAAAACTTAATGAAAATTGACATTTAAATATGAATTGATATTTAAATAGAGTTGGTGAAATTGGCCTTTAAATATGAATTGATGATATTTAATTAGAGTTGCTGAATTAATATTCAATAATTACCTGGCCTTAAAGTATGCAATAGTTTTTGCAGAAATTCTATGATATATTACGTGAGTTTTACCAAGAAATTTATAGTGTTCTTTTTCCGGAAACTTCTGAGAATTATAATTTTCTTTAATCGAAAGAAGACATTCCCACCCATCATTTTATTGAAAGAACAGTTGGGGAAACTGTTTTTTTAAATTTCTTTCCAATTAAAATATTAAAATCAAAAATTTGTTATTTTATGGAGACTGAGATTTGGGCATATCTTCTTAATGGTTTATAACATCCCCCGAATTTTGTTTTTCATTAACCCTAGAATATCATACTTATTTTTATATCGCAAACGCCATACTTCGTCGAATCGAGTACGACCTATTTCAAGAGCCAATAAAAAACGTCTTGAGCAAAAATAAGTACGAAAATAGATTTATTATTGATATTTAGCTAGTTTTTAATTATCATATAACGAAATTCATATATTTCTTTTAATCGTTTAACGTAAAATTAACATTTCACAGACTTCTATCAATTGGCATTTTTTTCTTAAAACATAGCATTTATAGCATCAATTGTATGAAATATTACACATTTTTTTCCATTAAGTCTTGTAGTTTCTTATAATAAATTTATTAAACTAAATAAGCAACATTAGTTTCGAGTAACTGATATTAGCGGCTAACGCTATACGAAAAACGAAACAAAAACAATCACAAAAAATATGTTTTAAATCGAAAATAAAATCGCACGTCGTCATTTCGACGAAGTATGATAGTGCAGGGTTAATGGATAAATGCTCTAATTTCCAAATAGACATGTACATATATATTAAAGTCAAATTGTATTGTCAAAAAAATTACACATATATTGAGCACGGACTTGGGTAAAAATATGACATTTATTGGTTACCCCCCTTGACTGTATGTACAGTACAACTTCGACAATCCGGCTCGTTCGGATTAACGAGTTGAAAATATTAAAATAATCTAAGGGCCATTATTACAACTTAAAAATAGTTAAAAGTAGGATTTTATCGGACGTATAAAAAGCTTTCCATTATTGCAAATTGGATTTAACTTACCAGGTAGGATAAATTTGTCTGTATTTTATCGCTCACTTTAGGTTAAAGTAAAATGTTGCAAATGGTAAAATTTTTATACGTCCGATAAAATCCTACTTTTAACTATCTTTAAGTTGTAATAATGGCACTAAGTGATTTAAATACATACATACATACATACATACATACATACATACATACATACATACATACATACATACATACATACATACATACATACATACAT
The DNA here is from genome assembly GCA_949987645.1 of Tachina grossa. Taxonomy (NCBI): domain Eukaryota; kingdom Metazoa; phylum Arthropoda; class Insecta; order Diptera; family Tachinidae; genus Tachina; species Tachina grossa. Next base: position 224,123,957 of record OX465274.1, read on the forward strand.
ACATACTATGATATATAAAAAGACGAAGTTATTTTGTGCTGACTAACTTTGTTGAGGTGGTTGATTTGTGCCTTTTGCTCTAGTCTCTCTTATTCTCCTCAGCCCCCTGAATGCAAATTGGAAATGCTTTCTTTGCATCTGCATTAGAGATCTTTGTTTTTGCATCCATTTCTACTTTTTTTAATGTCATAAATCGTTGATTTAGGAACATGGAAATTTTCGGCAACCTGCCTAATAGTTTTTCCCTAATCAAGACATTTTAAAATATCACACTTCTAATGTAAGGTTAGTATTTTATGTTTGCGTTTATTATTTAAAAATATGGCACTTCGAATGGAATTAAACAAACACGCTTGCGAAATAATGAACCGAAACTGAAGCAATAACAGTGAAAAATGTAAATCAAAACACAAATAACAAAACAAAACAAAAATTCCCGTTAACTCGCATGTTTTGCTTGGATTTTAGTTTTTGTTCTTGCATAAAAAAAAATTTTCCGGATTGTGGAGGTAAAAATTTTAAATTGTCCGAAATGTAGAAGCGTTCGAATTACGGGCGTGATCGGACTGACGCATGTCCGGACTATCGAAGTTGTACTGTACTTAAATTTTTACTGTCTTATTCATAAAATATATTTCAGGTTTATTAAGCGCTTATTTGACATATTTCTATTGGAAATTTTTCAAATAAACCTGCAATAAACCTAAAATATTTTTTATGAATTATACCGTAAAAAAATAATCAGTTTTGTGATAAGAAACGATAAAAGGTATGATATGTTTCCAATAGCCGTTTCGTCAATTATTTTAAAATTAATTCTAGATATTTAAGAAATTTATTATTCGACATAATGGGCGCATTCATAAGACGTAGCAGTTGAGCACTACAGTTGTGAAACTGTTGGCAACTGTTGGCCCCAAAAATTACGTCTTAGAAACGGCTTGATGGATATAATTTAATTTTATATCTTTATTTCGTTACTTAATCGCAGTTGTAATATAAAATTTAACAAATACTTGCTCCTTCCACCTAACAAAGCATATAACAGGCATAACTCTATTCGAGCAGCTGTTTAGGCTGAGCACAACACGTTGACTATAGGTAGCGAAAAAATTTTATGATGGAAAATTACTCAACTGTTGAGTGGAGCGGAATTACTCAACTAGGCGTTTCTAAGACAAACGCTCAACGGTTGCGCAACAGCTACGTCTTATGAATGCACCCATTGTCAGAAGTTTATTTTGAAATTTATTTGTGACTATTCAAAATGTCTACTCATGATTTGTTACAGCAACAATGAAATATATAGACAACGCTGAACCACTAGCAAATAAATTTCAAATTAATTCTAAATAGTATTTTTTAAAATAATTTTTGATAAATTTTGTTTTTGTTTATATACATATGATCTTCTAGGGTACTTTTTAAACACCAGTAGTTTGAGATTGGCTTAAAAATTTTCCTAAAAATCTATTGGAATTCGTCATATCTTTTCAATCGTTTTCAAAGTAATCGTTTTCCATCACATACCTGAACCATTTCTTCATGTTTAAGCATTTCTCTACAAAAATGCATTATTAGAAATTTTAAATTGAGTGGTCGAAAAATTGGATTTTTGACACCAAAATCCCACTAATACTGATAATAACAACAATAAAGACCAGCTAATATTTCTATTAAAAATGCCACCAATGTCAATGTAGTTTATAAACTATTTGTGTAACGCAATGCCAAGTTAAACAAAAGTAAGAGCATTTTTAAACGATCATAAAACTGAGAAAAAGTACGAAAAAAGAAACGAAGAATCTGCGGCTTTTAAATGAAAGTTAAACCAAAGAAACTCCTGACTGTTAACAATAAAACTAGGTTAAACTACTTTTGTCAGATGCTCGTAAATTTACAACAAAATGCTGGTAGATATATTTTGTTGCCATGAGCATCAGGGTTGCCAAAAAATTCTTTTTACGACACTTGTAATTAGGCCCATTTGCACGAGGCATATAAAACTCAAACAATGTCATAAAATCTACTTTAGCAGAAAATATGTTTAGGGCCATTTTCTCAACTTAACTTTAGCTAAAGGTAGGATTTTGTCTGCCCGATAAATATTTTTGCATTATTACAACTTAAATTATTTATTGGTATTATTGATAATAATATTTAATGGATAAAAATATGATAAATGAAGATTTTATAATGCAAAGCAATTTATCGGGCAGACAAAATCCTACCTTTAGCTAAAGGTAAGTTGTGAAAATGGCCCTTAGTGTTTCAATTTATGTATTACAACTCAATGAATATATAAAGAAAATTATTATTGTGTTTAGAATTAATAGACATTATTACCCAGCAAATAAAATGGAGTAGTTCGAAGAGTTTGTCTCTTTCAGGTCTTATTCAGCATTACAAAAAGTGAATTAATATTTAACGCTTTCCTAAGTCCGGATAGATTCGCCATTACTGAAGTGGTGAAAATTGACATCCATGAAGGTTTTGAGATCGGGGAGCATGCATGGATTCAGCAACGACTTATAAAAAGTATTTATTTTTTAACTTTAAAAAAGCGTCTTAGAATTACAGAACATGCATTGGTTCGAGAGAAGAGAGATTCATTTAAATTATCGCATAACCAAATGATCTCCAACGACAACGCACAACTAAGTGATATCGAACCAGTTCGTCATGACTTGAACCTAAATTTTTTTCAAGTTTTTTTTGCTGGGTAACTATAGAATCGAATTTGCAAATGAGCAACATATCATCCTGCCGAAGTTATCTACATGTACATATGTATGCATGTATGTATGTATATTAAAGCATTGCACAGATACACCTGTTTGCACTAGTTTTGCATGTTTTTTGGTTCTGGTATGAACAAATATGTTATTTATCGTTTTCTGTTACTAGTTGTAAATGTTGATTTTTTAAGCAATTATTGTATGGTTGGGCAATGAGCAAATGAAAACAACACATTTATTTTTTTTTTTTTTTTTTTTGTTTTTCTAAGGCAAATAAGATACATAAAACTGCTTTTACCATAAGTGGCTTATGATGTGTTGAGAAAAATTGTAATTGGCTGATGAATGAATGAATGAAAGCAAAATTGCACATACATATGTAAGTAAATGATACATGTACATGAAACACATGCATTTGTAATTACTCTCAGAGCAAAATTGTCTCTTTCTCTCTCTATACTTTGGCTGCGCCACAAAATAACATAACGAACGTCCGCACATACATCTGCACATCATGTATTTGTTTCAATAGTGGTTTTTTCATATATTTGTATTACAATATGTATTTTTTGAGCAAAAACAGATCAAACAGTTGCTCAGCAGCAATACAATAAGCAATTGTTATTTGTTTTCAATTGTATTTTAATTTGGAAAAGCACGCACACACAATAACTCTTATACTAGTTCTGTCGCTCACACTACAATTATATGGTACACACCATCGTATATTTGTTTTGGCTATACAAACGAGTATACAAATGCAACCCTTTGATGTATATTACAAGATCAGCAAAATGAGATAACGCAGTTTCCTAGAGCACAATGGTAATAATGTTGCAGTAATCATTTCAAACACATATAAGAATTTTCCAAAAGAATAAAAAAAATCCTCAAAGAATTCCCTTATCTCCAAGCCAATTTGTGCATTCCCAATTTCACAAAAAATTCCCAATTCGAGGAAGAGACATCTAGGATCGCAACCATAGCAAAGTGAATATGAACTCAACTCAGCGTTGCCAGAAACCTTAAAAGAAACTGTTTTTATTTTCATATACTCTGGAACATATCGTCGATGTTTTAACTAACCGACATAACTGACATTTTTTTGAAAAATGAGTTAAGTGATCTACTAGACTTTATAAGACATAATACACATTATCTACAACTTTCATGACTGTAAGCATTACTTTTGTGCCTATATAAGTAAAAATATTTCTGAAGCATCCATAAGAATGAATGTATAAATAAAACAACCATAAAAGCTGCTCTCCTGATAAATTTTTAAAATGCTAGTTAGGTCAGTTAGTTAAAACAGCGACGATATGTATAACAAAGGAGGAAACGATTATATTTTTTTTTTTTTTTTATGAAAGAGGGAAAAAATGGTGTTAGATTTTTACAGTGGGTACATACATATGACCACTGTATATTACTTTCTTGCAAAAAGTTATAATATATATAAAATTATAAAATTTTGAGTTGAAGCTCTTTAGAGAAACTATATGTGCTTATTACAAGAGATAAATAGGTTTATAAGGCTGACGATTTCTATTTCAATTCGAACATTTTTGTTATTTAATTTAAGCCTAAAGTATAGACATCAGGATGATACAATAATACAGGTACCCGGTATTTTTATTGCTGTTTTGTGATGACAACTGTCAAAGAATCAAGAGACATGTTCTTGCGTTTTCTCGTTTCTTTGCAAAACTTGTTTGTTTTAGTACAGTTTTAATAGGCACTGTGCGCGTGTATTGGTGAAACATAAACAGCATTTTACATTACGAGACTAGCAATAAAAAACTCTATCAGCTGATGCTTCGAGGGTACCTACATAACTATATTATTTTACCATTGACATCAGCATCAAAATTGATGCTCGTAATAAGGCTGAATATTTCCAGATAAATTTGATTTTTAAATTATACAAGGAAACTAAACTTCTAACTAATCTCATTATAAAATAAGAGTAAGAGCTATTTATGAAATTTTTGTTTAATAAATAAATAATTGTCAGCAGCAAAACGCTTCTAAGCAACAAGATGCTAAACTTGTGATCCAGAAGTAGAGAAAATTTGGATATTTCTAACGACTTTTACATAGAGTTGTCATTGTTGTAGTCGTAGTCGAAATATGACACTTGTAATTAGACCCGATAAATTTTGAAGTGTTCACCAATTTCAGTGTTCAGTTGTTGATTTGTGTGATCTATTTTGACAGTTACAGTGAGCATTAGTGCCAAGAGCTTTCAGTCGAAAAAGTGCGATGGATTGTTTACACTTCAAAACTAATCGGTGCGGAATCCGGCCCCTGAATATATAATCCCGAATAATTACTTCCAATTTTTTTCACTGGTCCATTTATAAACGTAAAGTTTATTGTATAATATCAAAAAAAATTTATAAGATTTTTTTTAATCAAAAAATGCTATTTTTGGTTATAATTGATATAATAATAATAAATAATATAAATAAAAAAATTTCAAATCATATTTAGATTAAAAATCATTACAAATATGAGAAATCATCAATTCTGGCAACGCTGATTCAACTCCATATAAAAGAGATTTAAATAGAGAGAGAGAGAGAGCAAGATATGAAGAAAGATAGAGAGGCCGAGATCAGCTGCTGAAATCATCTGGCACAAATGTAGCTTGGCCTTAAAATGTTTTTAAGTCTGTCTGCATACAAGATCTATTTATGTTGTACGTGGTATGCAAATTCAGAAATGTGTATGTATGCATTTACCTTAATTTTGTATATAAATATATAAATATGTATGAATGTGTGTATGATGTAATTGTTGCTGTCTATTTTAGCCTTATTTGGTTTGTTAACTAGGTTTTACTTTTCATTATTTGATTTTTACACTCTTCGACTTTCATTAATTTCATTACCATTGACCGGATTTTTGTTGTTTGATGTAAAAAAACGTGGGAACATTGCTAATGGTGACATTGAAAGCTGTTTTACCAGACAGAGTCACGCCTTAGGAATGCACAAGTACATAATTTTCAGTTCAATATTTATTAATAATGTTGGGGATTTTTTATTTTATTTTATTTTGTTGATGATGTTGATGGTGTGTTGAAAAGAAGAAGCAGTAGGTACAAACAATACTTGTGCAATATGAGTAAGTAATATTAAAGAATAGAGAGCGTTAAGTTAATGCCAATGAGTTATTTGTTAAGTACGTGCTGTGGAAGTGGCTTTGTGCGTTTGCGTATGACTAAATGTCGGGTGTGCAAAAAAGTAATTTCTTGTTAAATTTGTATACTTCTGGGTGCGAAAGTCAGTCGTTTTTGTACTTCTATGATAATGTTATTAAGATTTTAGGAGAAATTTTGTTTATTGCTACATTGTATATTATTTGGAGTATCATCAGAAAATTTAAAATATAACTTGCCAATTTTCTCAGAATTAGTTTTCAGGCTGAATCTGCAAGGCAGTAGAAAAGAAGTCGAACTACTTGGGAAATAAGTTTGCTTAAATATCGAAACAGCATCAGATGTTGCAATGAGATACAAATTTTACCGAATCACTGAATACCCTGGAAACATTTGGTAGATACCTTATGCTTCACGGAGTATTTCAAATATATGACTTAAGAGCAGCCAATGAATGCACTTTATTTGTACAATTATACGTCTCCTTATGACAATAAGGTCCAGTAAGACCAGGGGGTCTACTCTGTATTTCGAAACGAAAGAAATTTCTTTCGAATTTGTGTGTTATTAACATTACAATTCGAAAGCATTTGTTTTCGTTTCGAATTACAGAGTAGACCCCCAGAAGTTTATGCTGCTGTTATCGTTCTTAATTCAACTCAGTTTGGTTGTCAACCCAACTTATGCTAGGAAAGCAATTGGGACGAACGACGAATTTCGTCTACGTCGACGAATTCGTCATATAAAACACAACACCTATGAATAAATAACAGCTCTTGTAATTGATAAAGTTGGTTGTTGTTAGTGCAAAGAGAGGGAGAAAATAGTTTTTCCGTCATCAATCGGCGTAAAAACCAGAAATAAATCTACCTCAGAGTTCGTCACGCATAAGGAATTTCGTTCGATTTCGTTGTGTTGTTAATTTTCATATGCACAAATGTGATTTATTCTTTATGACGAAAGTTTTCAACGAAAAATTCGTCGTTCGTCCGGGTTGTGTTCCCAACATTTCACACCGGCATTGCCATTCGCAACTTGAATAATGGTTGAGTTTGTAGTTGTTTTCTGTCATAAGATTTTCTAGTAAAAATTAGTTGTAATTCACAATACACAAATAGTTGGGTTGTGCAGAAGTCGGGTTAACTCGCAGAAGACCACACTAAGTTGAGCTGAGAACGGCAATAGGGGCGTTAATATAAGGCAAACTTGTTACCTATTGATAGCTATTTTTTTTGGTGAGTCCACCCTTATGTAATAGATGAGTAATTGAGTGCTTGACCTTCTGCTCACAATACAGTTAGTCTTTGGATTACGAGTAGAGTTATGTATTTTTACGTTTGGTCCAAACAACGTAAGACCCATAACCAACCGTTTACTACTGGAGTCCAGGAGAAGAATAAAGCCCTACCAACTAGCTTTAGATGGAAAGCTAATATTTGGGCGTATTCTTATTTGAGCATCGTTTTAAAGCTGCAGGGAAAAGGTACCATACTACCGTAGTACCACAAATTGTAGTTCTTATTTTAAAACGATACTTAAACGAGAATAGGCCTGACTGATTGTTTTGTCGAGCCTCAGGGGCGCTGAAAAATCTTTTCCAAGACATATTGCTAAGAGTATTTTAAAAGAATTTTAATAGAATTTAGACCAATTTAGGTCTTAGTGGCCAAAAGAGGACTAGTTCTCATAGCAACGGAAAGTTAACACAAAGGACTGTCAATCCTTAAAACTTGCGTTGCTTAGAAGTAGCGCAGTTTAGCTGTAGCTGTTTAACGTCGTAATAGGTCTGACTGTTGTTAAGAAGATACACGTGACATCTTTTGAGGAACTTCCTCCTGAGTGTCCCGGCAAACGTAATTTTTTTAATTATATACATAAACATAGACAAAACGAGAGCTTCAAAAGTAAGACGATACGATTTGACTAACAAAAATATTAATACAAAAATATGAATACATAACTAATACAAATACAAAATTTTATTCCGTCTAATTGTCAAACTTTATAGCTAAAAAGCAAATAATACATATAAGCCCAATTCACAATATTGTGCAAATTGTCTTGCATCGTTGCATGCGCAAAATGATATAGTAGCCCAATTCACAATCTTGTGCAAATGGTCTTGCATCGTTGCATGTGCAAAATAGTCTAGCATATTAATATTCACAGCTTAACAATTCTTAGTGGTGAGTATCAATATACTATACCATTTTGCACATGCAACGATGCAAGACCATTTGCACAAGATTGTGAATTAGGCTAGTGTATTGAAACTCACTACTTAACAATTCTTACACATGCTACGATTCAAAACTATTTGCACAAGATTGTGAATTGGGCTATATTGTTATTCAGTATCTTCACTGTTTTTGTATGTCGTTTGACAAATGAAAAGGAATCAGCTGACGCACACAGATGATAATGCAGTCACTTGGTTTATTGTTATGATTTATTATTATGGTTTTATTTGATGAGTCATGTACTTACCGACTTGCGTCCCTTGTAGGTCTGTTTGTAGAATTCATTGAAAAGGAAAAAGAACATGACTGCATGCATACCAATCCACCATACAAAAGCTTTAGGATAATTGCAGTCAATGAAGAGTAACTGGAAGGCATGTACCATAATGGCAATAAATTGGACCTTAAATTAAATTGAAAAGAAAAGTAATTTGACACAAATATTCATAATAAAAACAAAAGCGTCAGATTTAGAAGAATCTTTGAATTTTTAAAACTTTATTATTTACTCTACTAGATTAGGAAATTTTACTTTAACCAAGTTAATGATTTTAATGATTTTCTGAAAACAAAAACATATCTTACCATTTGGAATGTTGTTAAATATTTCTTCCACCACAAATATTTTTGATACTGAGGACCCATAGCCGAAAACATATAGTAACTATACATAACAATATGTACAAAGGTATTGAGCAAACCGAAGAAGGTGCTGTGGCCGCCGGGTGTAAACTTTACGCCAAACCAAACGGACATGGGCATACAGCTATGATGAATAACATGCAGTGTTGTAATTTGACTTTGTTTTTTGCGCAAAACAAAGAATATCTAAGAAAACATAAATAAGGAATTTTCAAATAAAAAATCTGATATATTTTTAATTTTTTTTTTTTTTTTTTTGTAACTTACGGTATCCATGAACTCGGTAAATTTGGAGAAATAATACCACCAGCAAGCGTGAACCATCTTTTTATATATAAGAAATAAAAATAAGTATTATTATTTTGTAACAAAATACTAAAGTAGGTTTAAGTGATGCAGTAAAAATCGAGCACCAGTTAGTCAATGCAGATTAAGCGAAACATCAAATTTAATTTGTCAAAACGTCTTTTAAAGACAATAAAGTGTAAATTGCGGAATTTGTTATCGGAAGTTGTAATAATTTAAAATTTCGTTCGTTATCGAAAAATGCCGTAATTTTTTTATTAATTTATTTTATTCTGGGAAGAGCATCGCCCACCCCCACCGTAAGGGTTGCTGTTGCCCCTCACCCCCCACCCCGGCACCAAGTAATTTTTAAAAATATAATATATTGTAACTCATGAAATCATTAGTCATAATGCCTACAACCCCCTTAAAAAATTTCTAGCTACGCCAATGTTAAGAGAAAGCATACTTAGGGCCATTATTAAAACTTAAAGCTAGTTAAGAGTCGGATTTGATCGGTCGTATAAAAAGTTTATCATTTGCAAAATTTTACTTTAACCTAAAGTGAGCGATAAGTTACAGGCAAGTTAATCCTTCCTGGTAAGTTAAGTCCAATTTGCAATAATGAAAAACTTTCTATACGTCCGATAAAATCGTACTTTTAACTAACTTTAAGTTGTAATAATGACCCTTAGCCATTATATCTTATTGACAAACAAACTTAGTAAAAGTTTTAGTTTTTTATGTGTTTTTTTTAACTTTTACAATGCGGTATCGCTAATAGGTCTGTTCATTAACTTGGAGACTACACGTTCAATTTTTTCCTAAATTTTTGTTTCAAAGTTCAACACATTCACACTTTTTTACTACCACACTCATACATTTGGGAATTGAATACCAGGTGGACTTCAATTTTTCTTTCAACGCTTCATTCAATTTTTCTTTCAATTTAACAGCTGTTTTAACATAATTTTTGTGTTTGTAAAAAATTAAAGACAGAAGTAATTTTCTTTGCTGAATTAAAATATTTAGGCGAAAATTTTTAATTGTTTCCTCGACGACGGCATTTTGAACATAAAATTGGTAATCAAATTGCTTGCAGCCTACGTCACAACTTCAATTTTAGCATATTTTGACAAACCATACGTGTGAAAAAATTTAAAGCAATTTATTGAACGTGTAGCCGCAAGGTTACTTTTCCAGCAGAAACTAGCAAGGAGAGAGTAAAGCAGATATTTACAAAATTACTCTACCAGATACGAAAAAGTAAATGAACGCTTGTAAAAACTTGCAAGAAAATTTTATTCACATCAGAACCATGGATGGAAATCATGATACAATTGTACTTTTCTGATGTATTTTGTTTGATAATGTTTTAAATTGAATTTATTTTAAATTGACATTTAATGTGAAATAATTTACGCCGTTTCATGTATTAATTGAGGAGCTGGTGAAGAAAACCAGACTACTTTTCGTTAACTGCTTTTTTACATGAGAGGCAAATTACTGAACTACCTGGATAGAGACTAGTAAGGAAAAGTCAGTTTTCGTTATTTTTTCAAAATATGATCGAACTGGTTTTGAATGAAAATATTTCGTGAATTCATAGATGTGTATTTGGAAAGCCCGAAAAAAACTTAAAAAACAAAATCATTTAATGAGGACATGTCTAGTTTTGTTCGCCAGCTCCACATTTAATATTTTTATGCATTTTTCATAATTTTTCAATTTTATTCCATTAACACAAAAATGGCACTTTTCATCTCTGATCAGATGCGATAAACAAACAAAATTCCTTGACAATAAAATTTAATTTATGTGCCTTACGCTGCAGCTACACGTTGAATAAATCGCTTTGAATTTCATCACACATATTGTGTGTCAAAATTCTTTGAGATTGATAGCTGTGACATAAATTGATAGTCAATTTCATTTCTAAAGTGCAACCGATAAAGAAACAACCCAAATTTTTAGCTTCAATCAGTGTGTGCTGTCACCAGTTGTTCAAATTGAAAATTAAACTGCCATATAAATGGATAGGTGAATTTGAAAGCAATCTAGTTTTCAATTTAAATAGTTTGATTGTGTTAGTAAAACAAGTGTGAGTGTATTGCAAATTGACTGGAATTGAAGGGCAAAAATTGAACGTGTGGCCCCCAAGTTAATGAAAGAAAAATGATAAATTAAGAAATTATGTTTTGTTTCCTACATATACACATTTTTTATTAACTTGGAGACTACACGTTAAATTTTTGCTTAAATTTTTGTTTCAAAGTTCAATACATTCACACCTTTTTACTACCACACTCATACATTTGGGAATTGAATACCAAGTGGACTTCAATTTTTCTTTCAACGCTTCATTCAATTTTTCTTTCAATTTAACAGCTGTTTTAAAATAATTTTTGTGTAAGTAAAAAATTTAAAATAGAAGTAATTTCCCAGCAAAATATTACACATTACCATTAGAACTACTTGCCATATAATGACTTACTTTTATGATTGCCAATTTTCATTATTCGCTTACAAATCACATTACCTAAAATTTAAAAAAATTACTTGCAAGTTGCTAAATGAAGAGAATGATTTTTTTAGACGAAATAGATTACGTGAAATGTTGACAAATAAAAAAAATGTAAGTACTTCTCAAGAATCGATTATTTTAGTCTCACGACTTGTTAAACTCATTAAGTTGGTAATCCAGTAGGGAAGTGCTTCCACCAAAAATGCTTAATTCCAAACTCGATTACCTTTTTTGAAATTTTTTGCTGGGTTTCCTTGCTGAAATGAAATATGTATGAAACATTTTGAACATAAAATTGTAAAAAAAAAAAATTGCCACAACTTGAATTTTAGCAAATTTTGACAAACCATATGTGCAAAAAAAATTTAAAGCAATTTATTAAACGTGTAGCCGCAAGGTAAATAAATAAATTAAAATTTTTTAGTATTGCTTTTTCAGATATTTTTCCTATAATTAATATGAAAACAAAACACAGAACAGCTGTCTGGATAGTTCTTGCAAGTAAAAATTTTACTAGTAGTAATATGTAATTTGTAAGAATTTTTTAGTCTCGCAATTTTTTTCTCTCTTTCGACGCTCTCTCCTTGCAATTTTTTTTTTAAGTTAATGAAGACTTTCCAGTAACAATTGTTACAAATTCGTAACAATTTTTTAGTAAATGAACAAACCTAATATATTTTTTTGCGTGTTCTGTTTTCATTATTTTTTCACTGTTCATTAACGTATAACGAACTGATATCACGAAGTTTGTTACATAACCACCATTTAGCGCGTGATCCGCCATTTTGATTTTGGATTTGACAGTCTTAGGGATCACGATCCATTAATACTACATGTTACACGTTTAAGAAATATCGAGATAGTGGACCGCAAACTAACTTTGAAAATGATATATTCGTATCGGATTATGGAATATAAGACGTTCCACGGCCAAAGTGTCAAATTGTTTTCTTTGTATTATATGCTTATTTTTTTAATATTACTATAACAATTACTCCGTCTTACATATGTATGTACATATTAACATACATACACGCGTGTGTACGTAGTGCTTATTTTTACTTGTCACTTAACCTTTTGTTTATGGTATTTCTTTAATTATTTTAAACAAATTCATGCAAATAATCTTTGTAAATATAAACAGAAATTTTACGGAAAAAACCAAAATAAAATAACAATATTTGTTTTATGAAAAATTATAGTAATAATAATAATAATTAATCGGTTTTTCGACCTTGATCTCGTCCAAGGTAATAAATGAGGAACATGCATGTACATGAATTCAAGCAAATTCAAAATTTTTTGACAACAAAGAATTTTATTGAATTCATCCATGTCTGTAATTTATTAAATTGCCTCGATATTCTTACAAAAAAAAAAAAAAAATTGACATAAATAAATTATTTAATTTTTACAAACTTGTAGCTCTCTCGAAATATGTAAATGAATGTTTTCATTAAAATTAAAATTTTAAAATTAAGTGCGATGTTAGTTTAACGCAATAAGCAAACAACCCAAGTTAAAATGATAAATAAAAATTAGTAACAAAATATTTTACAACAACAAATGTGTGTAAAGCCATTAATAAAATATAAAATAATTGAGATAATGCGTACATATGAAAGGATTATAGCATGACAATAATAATAAAAATCATAATACACACATTAGTAAATACTTAAATAATTTATTTTGCTATTTGCTAGTTTTTTATTTTTTTATTTGTAGCAATTGCATAATTTGCAAAGTCAGTGGTTAACACATACCCTTATTATTCTAGGGTTATTATTATACTCAACCGGCTGACATCGGAAGCTATAGTGTCCTGTCAGCCAACCGCCTATACCAATCTGAAAATGTAAAAATTAAAACAGAATATGTAATGCATAGCACATGTAAGAAAGAGAGTGAAAGAAGAAATCGTTGGTTGTTTGTGCAATTGGTTTAAGTTGTTGTTCAAAGGATGTGAACCTTACTTATACACATTTACATGTATTATTTTTAAAAGGACACACTTATTTCTCTTTTTTTTACCAGCTCCTACATAAAGGCATACTTATGTAGACAAAAGTAAGGGACAACTTCTATTTAAAAAAAAAAAAAGGCACAGATTAATATAAATACATATATTTATGTAGGTATATTTCCTTAAATATGATGTTAACAAAAGCTTTTTATGTTTTTAGGCCATTATGCTTGTTAATGGTTTCCAAATTCACTAGACAATAACAATGTAAATGTGAATATGTATTGTTTTTAGGTGCAAGGCAATGTTGCCGGTTTAGCATATTATATGCTAAATTTAGCATATCTACTTAACATTTAGCATATAGAGAAATCAATATAGCATTTGTCACTATTCTAGAAAATTTTTGTTTTTTTTAGCATTTATTTCATTTTGTTGTATTTCTCCCAGTTTTTTGCTCTTGTTTACTAATATAAAAAAAAATCAAAGCAGTTATCTATTAACCTTTATTGAAGTATATGCAGACACAATGCGAATTGATATCGAGCGGTCTCGATTTGAAACTCTGTGTATATTAGCCTTTTATATTTGTTTGTGTAAAATTTCCTGCTGTCAGAAAATTTCCCAACGTTTTTCTTTGATTTGTCACAAGAGAAATTAACATGTGATCACCATATTATGAATCGAGATCACCTGGTGTCAATTCGCAAGGTTGTCAGACCTTACAATATTGTCAGATCTGCCAAAAATTTCCAGCACAAGGATAGATTGTCAGTTCACATAGCTATATGAAATTTGTCCGAAATTCTTACAATTTATTGCCAGACAATAGTATGAAAATAAATTTATCTGACAATGTCGTCAGCTCACACGATTGTCATATGCAAAAATTGTCAAATCTGTTATTATGCGTTGCTAGACTCAAGGCATTTGATAGAAATTCCTGATTATCAATCATTTGTAACATTTAGAGATAATTGGAAATAAGACTAGATTTTTAAATCGTTATATGCGAGCGGGGATCATTAAGTCATTGACATTTTGAATGAAACAGAAGTTTTTGAAAAAAAAAATCATTTTATTTTTTAAAGTAGTTTTTTTTTAGCGCTATACATTTCTCCAATATGTTTGGCCTTTCCAAAAATTAAGACTTATCGAGTTCTTTAAAAGAGGAATTTGTTTGCGATTTGATTTCATCTTTGGCGTCAAATCTCTTTCCGCCGAGATATTTTTTCAGGTTTGGGTTCAAGAAGTAGTCACCCGGGGCTAAATTCGTAGAACAGGGCGGATGAAAGAGAAATTTTTAGCCAATTCCTGGATTTTCGCCTTGTAAACAGAACATGTGTGTACCCTTGTATTGTCCTAATGGAAAAGAAGTTATTTCTTGGCCAAATAAGGTCGTTGTTTTATATATATATATACAATATGTATACACTTACATAAACGTATGAATGTATCTCGCTAATGATTACGACCACTTCCACTTCAGTAAGAATTATGGCCATGCCTACGAGATCGACAAGAAAGTTTGTTTTTATAAGCGATAGAAAGTTGCTTGTCGATTCGCGTGCCAGGCCGCGAGTTTTCCTAGATGCTAACAAGCTCACAGTTGGGAAGATGCAAGTTTTTTTTTACAGAAAGCCTTACTTTGTTGGTTAGAGAGAAAAGAGGAATAGAAAGGGGTACACATATTCATGTAATTGAAATTGGTTCTTTCATGCTTTATTTCAGCCCTGAAAAAAATATAGTATGAACTTACATACACATCTATATATACATACATAAAATAAGAAGGTCTGCAAGAAAAATATTTTCGTGTGAACACAACACAAACTTCAATGAATAATATGAAAAATTTGCTGCAAGCTCAAATCAAAATCACACTAGTTAATCTGTCAAACAGAATGGATAACAGCTTTCTTATTATGAATTACCATTTTTGTCGTTTAATAGTTCCGAGTGAGTCACTGCTTTGCTCGAAATAAAATTAATCTAATTAAACAATTTAGGAGCAACGACAAATTCAGTTCCCTTGCACTTCGCACGATATTCTCAAATGCCATAACAGAATGCTTTTTTACCACCTTTACCACGGTGTCAACAGAAAACGTTTGATCTATTACTTGTATTGAAAACAAAAAAAAATTTTATATTTGTGATTTGGACGGGCTAAAGTTCGTATCGCTTTTTAAGCCAAATTACATGTGATAATTATTAATGAACAAATAACACCAAAGTCTGTTGTAAATATTCTGACTAACAACACATAGTTGAACGGAACAGCCAGCCGTTTTCGAAGGCCACTAAACCTTCATCATCCGCGTTCTTTTGTGTTTGGTCCACTGTGTGTGGTGTCACTTGATGTAGATTTCTGCTTTATATACTTAGCATTTTATTACAAATGGAATATGTGAATTGTTTTGATTCATCGTATTTCAATTTGCTGAAAGATTTTTTGTATTGTAAGCTCAATTTTACCTTCACTATATTTACAACAGTCTTACCATTGTCATTTTGTTCTTTTTACTAATTATACACATGTTACTTAATTTGCTTATTTTTTGTTCTACTTGAGACAAACTTTTTTGGTTTGTTACTATTAAGTATATTTTTATTTAAATTTTGCCACAGGCCCATGGCTATTAATTGTTAGTTAATTTTAATTATTATTCGAACTCCATTTGTTAAAATTGAGCTTACAATCCAAAAAAGCTTTCAGCAAATTGAAATACGATGAATCAAAACAATTCACATATTCCATTTGCAATAAAATGCTAAGTATATAAAGCAGAAATCTACATCAAGTGACACCACACACAGTGGACCAAACACAAAAGAACGCTGATGATGAAGGTTTAGTGGCCTTCGAAAACGGCTGGCTGTTCCGTTCAACTATGTGTTGTTAGTCAGAATATTTACAACAGACTTTGGTGTTATTTGTTCATTAATAATTATCACATGTAATTTGGCTTAAAAAGCGATACGAACTTTAGCCCGTTCAAATCACAAATATAGAAACAAATGGAGTTCGAATAATAATTAAAATTAACTAAAACAAATTTTCTTATCTTTATTGTTGTTGTCAATACAAGTTGTCAATCGAACGTTACCTGTTGACATCGTGGAACAGGCGGAAAAAAGCATTCTGTTATGGCATTTCAGAATATCGTGCGAAGATTAAAGGAACGGAATTTGTCGTTGCTCGTAATTTTTTTAATCTGCCTAGGCATGAGACAAATTAAGCAACTCTCCTTAATCATAGCGACTGCAATGCCATCTTGTCAAATTCCATAAAGAAAATAAACCAACACAGTCTTTATGGCATTTGAAAAGCTGAGGTTCGGTTCTATAATTCGAAACAAAAGAAGCTTTTTACTTTTTTGTATAATTGGAAATTTGAAAGCTTTTGCCTTCATTTCGAATTATTTAGTAGCCCCTCACTGATATTATAGCCATTAAGTCAACCCGCTTCATTTATTGCTCCGAAACTCGTTTAATTTGATTTTTTTTTTTCTTATGACTATTAAGCGTAAAGCTACGGTCATACTGGTGAGACATTTGCCCAAAAACGCGTAACCACTAAATGCTAATGAAAAATCTTTCAATTCAGACAAAAGTTTGTCAAGTTAAATAGTAGCCAATATTGTTGGATTCTATGACATTATCCATTAGTTGTGTTCGAAACTGTTTAATATGATAAACAAGTGCCTGGATCAAAACTTTTTTGCATTAGTGTTTGTTGATTTGTTGCTTTTTTGGGTAAATGTTTGACAAGTGTGACCGTACCTTAAGAAATGAAGCTTTTTTTTTTATTAAGATATGAAGCAAACGAGTGGGTGAAAATAACTACGCTAAAATGTGTGCATAAATATAGGATGAAATACAAATCTAAATTTTAAGTTACAGAAACAAACACTAAATACATACATACATAGATAATTTGTGCTGTAAAATAATTTTTATTTATCTATTTTTGTTACATAATTAGTTTTTAATTTAACCCCAATGAAGGCGTTGCATTGTTAAAAGCTTAAAAAGCTTGTGAATAAAAAGCTGTAGATCTACAAAATTAATCAAAACTACTTCAGTAATTTGTTAATTTATTTTAAAAAAAAAATCCTGTTATCTTGATTTTTGTTTTGCGAATTGGTTTTTATTTTCGAGAGTGCTAAGAAGGATTCTTGTATAAGAACCAAATAAAATTTTTATATATAAAATTTTTTTTAATCGATTCTTTTTCTGTTTACGTTTTTATTTTAGCTTCTTGTCTACTAAACTTACTCGTTGAGTACGAGGATGATCGTTATATTCCACGGGCTGGCATCTAAAGCTGTAATGACCCCACCAGCCGCCCATTAAACACTAGAGAAAAATATTACAACTTAAAATTTTACAAAGCAAAAACAAAACTTGAAGCAAATGTTTTATTTTAATAGAAGTAGTGGCTAAAAGATTTACTAGCAAATATGTTAAGCGATTATAAGGAAACATTAAGGATAACGGGCGTGCTGCAAAATAGTAAAATTCTAAATAAACAAAATTAAAAGAATATGCAACATGTAGAAGCTAAAGAGAATGTTTCAACTTTGTCTTTTTTTTTTGTTCATTTTTAACTGACCCATTTTGCTGGAAACATTTTAAATATTTTTTATTTTATTTTTTCTCACAAGAAACAAAAAGCAAAAAAACCAAAACATACCTCGTAGAATATCCAGGTGCTAAATATCACTTGAAATGCATTGTATAAAACTAATGTGTTTTTTAATTGGAATGGTTTCCGATTTTCCATTAATCGTGGTCCAAGAACCTAAAATATAAAAAGTGAAATAAGAAAATGTGTAGAAAACTTAAAAGCTTAAGAAAGAAATTTAATTGGAAATATCAACGGCCTGGCCTGCCTCACGCAAACAAAAATAAATTTTCTTATTTTATTGTTGTTTTCAATACAAGTTGTGGATCGAACGTTTGCTGTCGACATCGTGGGACGGGCGCTAAGTATTGTAATCAAATAGTCTTCTGAGGTGTGACTTTTAATAAGAGTTTTCACGACGGGCAGGCAGTGCAAAGTATGTAAACGATTCAAATGGGTGCAAAAATGTACAAAAAATTCATTTTATCTCATTTGCACTAAACAAAATCTTGGCTAATAGTAGTATACATCTACGTTTGACATATCGACCATCATATCTTTATGTTAAATTGTTAAATTAATTCATTCTCATCGTTGCGTACAAGTAAACATTGAAATTGTTGAACGTTTCTTAATTTGTTGTTGCGGAATCCGGCCCTTGGGCCGTTGAGACCACCTCATATGGATTTGCCTGTTAAGCCTGGCACTCTGTTCGAACTTGCGAACAATTTTCAGCAACATTCATTATTTGGCGTGAAAAATTTGACACTTAACAAGTGATGCATATATTACTTTTTCGAAAAAAATTTCGTATTTATTGGTTTGAAGCAGGCAACACTGATCGAATTTTGTGAACAAAAACATCAAATGTCAATAATTCGCGCGAAATAAATGCCAGTCACATTATTTGACAGATAGCAAGAAAATGTTGCCAGATAAATTTCATACATTTTTCATGAGTTGAGCAGAATACAACTTTTGCTTAAATTCACTAAATAATAATGAATATATCATGTAAATTTATATGGATTATGTCAACATTTCGCGTCAAATTTTGAACAGAGTACCAGGCTTTATGCAGCACTTTGGCGATTTTCTATGCTTGCCCAAGGAAGCTTGAACAAAACCAATTGACTAACAATTACATGCCAGCATAATGTCAAAGTTTGCTTAAAAGTTGTACAAAGTGGTCCGTTTCCGGCAATAAAATTCACGTGCCGTTCGTCGTAATTATTACTGTTGCTATAGAGCTGGTGGTACCTGTTCAAGCTGTCTTGTGATTGCCCAAATAAATAATATATAAATACATCTTGTGTATACCTTGACTATGTAAACATATGTGAGGCATATAGCTAACGTGGGGAAAGGTGATGACATCAAGAGCCAATCCTTCGTACGGGGATCTGCAAGAAGTAAATAAAAAGAAAACACATAATTAGATAATTTGGCAGAGTATAAATGAAGGCAGATTAATAAGGTTAATTTGAAAACACAGCTGATCTACTTTTTTTTTGCCTAGTTCAAAGTTGTTTATCGGGCCTGCTCTCAAAATCACGGTGATTTCAAGAACAAACCTTTAGCTGACTTGTTAGTGAGTTCTTATTATATTTCATTAGAGCTGTGTCGTTCATGAACGAACGAGTACAAATGAACGAATCAGTAAAATGAACGAAGTGAGCCGGTCACTTTACTGAGCTGTTTTGGCTCAGCAGTGCTGGTAAAAAGTACAATTGAACGAAATGAACGAACGAGCGCACTTGGGTGTTTTTGTTTTGTTTTTTTTTTGTTTTGCTTTTTCTTTATTCGTGTGAGATTTTTTGTCACATTCTGGTTTTCATTTGCCTGCTTTTAGTAGCAGTATGACCATTATGAAATTAATAAAATTGCCACTAATATTTCTTAAGTTTTTAGAACATATTAAGAGTTTTTTAAACATATTTACCTATGTAGATAATAATATTATAAACAGTCTATTTTGATTCTTTATACAGGGTGGGCCAAAAGAAACCAAGGGGTGTAAAAGTTTAATAACTTTTTTGTTTATTAACTTCTTTTTATTTTTTCTTTCAGATTATATAATATACAAAATGAAAATTTTTTTACACTAAGTATGAAAAATGATGTCTCTTAAATGACCACCGTTTTCAGCTTCGCACTGATGGGCTCTTTTTAGAGCATTTTCCATAACATCTTTCAAAACTTGTGTCTGTAGCGTTCGAATTTCTGCAACAATGTTTGCCTTGAGTTCAAGGATTGTCTCTGGCTTGTTCACATACACTCGCTCCTTCAAAAAACCCTAAAGAAAATAGTCGGGTGCTGTCAAATCTGGCGATCGCGCTGGCCAAATAATTTCCGAATTTCGAGAAATTATTCGCTCTCCAAAAATTTGACTTAAAAGTGCCATTGTGTCTCGGGCAGTATGGGCAGTGGCTCTGTCCTGCTGAAACCACATACCAGGTCTGTTTTCAAGAGCAGGACGTAAAAAATTTTCTATCATAAACCGACACCGCTCTCCATTTACGGTTACAGCACTTCCATCTTCATTCTCGAAGAAGTAGGGCCCAATGACATTTTTAGATGTGATCCCACACCATACTCTACACCTGATGGGGTGCAATTGGCGTTGATGAATGGCTCTTGGATTTTGAGAACCCCAGAGCCTACAGTTCTGCTTATTAACAAAGCCATTCAAATGAAAATGAGCTTCATCACTCATAATCAAATTTTCAATAAAGTTGATTTCATTTATTCATTTCTTATTTTCTGATTTTTATTTATTATTTTCATTCATTATAAATTCTCCAAGTGTTGTCTATATAATCTGAAAGAAAAAATAAAAAAAAAATTAATAAACAAAAAAGTTATTAAACTTTTACACCCCTTGGTTTCTTTTGGCCCACCCTGTATGTGGATCTTTTGCCAATATGAATCTTTTGATTTCTTATTCCTTTAATATTTTAAACATTTTACTTGCTGATTTTTTTTTTTTTTTTTGTTTCTTATATTTTCTATTGTTTGTTTTGCTTAGATTGCTAAACAATTCATAACAAACTCACTGGACAAATGCTCTTTTTATTTGACAAATCAGCTTTTGTTTGTTTGTTTTTATTTCGTTCTATTTCTTGAAAAGAGCGGATGAACGAAATGAACGAACTCGTTCTTTTTTAGAAAATGAACGAAAATGAGCGATCACTTGAATGAACGATTTGGCACAGCTCTATATTTCATACATTTTATTGCAACTTCCAACGCTATAAAGCGTGTAATTTACAAAAGCAATAATTTAGCTTATGTTAATTTTTTAAATCAGCGTAGTTTGATATGTTGTGATTTGCAGAACAGGCAAGGATGTACAGAGACCTGGACCGAACGATGTTTTCTGCTCTTGAGAAAATCGTCGGCGGAGGCTCAAACTCGGCTTTAGCCGGCTGAGAACAAATAACATGAAAATTAAATTTAAGATAAAAAATAATTAAACAATTTAAGAAATTTATTATTCGACATATTGTCAGAAGTTTATTTTAATTTGAAATTTATTTGCTAGTGGTGCAGCGTTGTCTATATATTTCATTGTTGCTGTAACAAATCATCAGTAGACTTCAACCACACATTTTGAATAGTCACAAACCTCTTATCTTATGCACAGACTTTCAAGAACTATTTGAGAATTCACAAATAAAGGTGTAGAAAAATAAAATAGATTCATATCGAATATAAATTATTTGCTGGGTTTTTGTATTAGTTTCTAATCCTACTACGCTTATATTTCTTTTGTGATTTTCAAAAATACTATTACTTGTGAATTCTCAAATAGTTCTTGAAAGTCTGTGCATAAGATAAGAGGTTTGTGACTATTCAAAATGTGTGGTTGAAGTCTACTGATGATTTGTTACAGCAACAATGAAATATATAGACAACGCTGAACCACTAGCAAATAAATTTCAAATTAAAATAATTAAACAATAAATAAAAACAATTATTAGTTTATTCTTGTACATGGAGGATTGGCGACATAAGCCAAACTGACTAAAATGATCGGCTGCTCAAAGCAATAATAAAATACCATATTAAGGGTTTTCATGAGAACTCTTAAAATTGCCATTTGTGCAATTCGGCAAACTTGCGAGACTTCTTTAATGAAGCCCCTATTGAACTTTTGCGCAAACAGTGTATGTAAATTTGAAACAAACGTCAGAAATTTCATTTAATAAAAATAAAATAAGAAATTTTCAAGCAATTTTTAATTTAAAAATTTATTTATTTATTTCTATAAACATAAAAAAGTGTGTGTCTGTGTCTAAAAATGCCTAAAGAAATCCAAAAAAGCAAGAAATTGTTGACTACGAAATGCACAATTGCACAGATTAAGCTTACGAGTCAAAATTTTTGGGCAAATTTAACAGTTTTGTGTGAATAAATTTCTATACAATTTTTGACATTTTATTTACGAGAGTGTAAAAATGCACAATTGCACAGTTTGCGAGACTTTTGAACATTCTCATGAAAACCCTTCTTGTTTTTGTTGTTTGTACTTTGTTGTAAATAGTATTTATTTTACCTGTTATGAATTTGCCTTGGCCACAACCACAAAAAGCTGTTTATGTTTTCAGTTGTTTATTATTTTCAAAATTGCAACAACAAATATTTCTAACCAGCAAACAGCTGTTTATGGCGTTATGTCGAGTCACTTACAATCAAATACAGTGTTGCCTACAAGTTTGGTTAGAACAGCTGTTTTGTATGGTTATGTTTATGTCGCATTTAATTGATCCTTAAACAGTCACAACTCACAAAATCCCAGATGTTAAGGAATAGCAAAAAACTAATCATCCAAGTATGTTCCGGTCCAGACTTGCAATTTTTGTTGCAGCAATTCTTGAATATGTGGGAGAGTGTTGAAATAGAAATATATATTTTGTATTGCTCTCTCGTTCTTTCTCATTAAAAAATAAAAAATTGCTGCAACAAAAATTGCAAGTCTGGACTGGAACTATCTAAAAAAAGGCATAACGGTATTTAATATTATTCAAAAAGACTGTGTTGGAAGAGAAATTTTTGTGGTCTTCAGAGTTTTGTTTAAATAACTGGTTTTGTAAATTTTAGAGTTGTGACTGTTTATGGCTTAGTGTACGATATGGTGCATCATGATTTACCGCTGTTGAGTTTAAACTACATACATACATATGTACATACATATAAATTCAAGTTTAGTTAAACTAAACCAGCATTTAAGCTTACACTGATTTATGAGTATGTTAATTTTAATGTTATCAAAAGCCTTTTCAAACGTACAGCACGTGAATAAAATTTATAAAGAGTAACTTAACAAAATTTGTTTGAAATATATAGATATGTAAATGAAACACTTATTGGATGTTTCTTTGAACTCTTTTCGGAAATGGGACGCTGAAATAAATTTCAAAATTTATGTACCAATTTCAAGACTACATGTGGGTGGGTGTGTTTAACACATTCAATCTGTCGTACGATTTTCGAAGTTAAAGCATCGAAAAAACTTCATTTTTTAATATTTGTATGCATGTGTCCTCTATGTTAATTGAGTATGGAAAGGCCCTAACTCATTATTTTTTATTAAACGAATTTGTTGTATATTTCAATAAAAGAACTTCAAAATATTTTATTTATTTATTTATATAATGTATTGAAAAATGCAAAAATCTCACTTTCGAAAAAAAAGAAAACGAGTTAGGACCTTTCTATATTAAGTTAACGATATGTGTTTCTATACATAAAATGTAAAAATTATACAAATTTTTATTATCTATCTATCACACATACATATGCATATTTTGTGTAGGTCAAATAATTAGTGATTATGTGTTAAATTTTACGAATATGTGAACTTCTTGTAAACACGGAGTGATGAAACGTTTCAAGCCCATTCATTTTAAAGCCAGCAAAACACAAATAATAATAAATAACAAATAACGAAAACGTTTTGCTTTCAAGGTTAATTCTTTTTGGACGTACTGTATGTACATATACATATGTATATTTATGTACTTATTTTATTTTTATATAGTAATTTTTTTTGCTAACGCCATCCATACATAATAAATGACGTGTGTACGTTTTATTTTTTATTTTTTTTTTTGGGACTTTAACATCTTTTGTTTGTGAAATATATCAACTGAATATTAAATATTATTTAATAATTTTGAGAATACAATACGATATTGCATGAATATTTAAATACTTTAAGAATTGTTAAAAATATATGTATGTATGTACATTAGGAAATCCCGCATAATCTTAGAAGTCGCACTGAAGAGCAAGGCGCATTTATAAGATGACCCCACTAGGCCAGTTGACTATTGTTTACATAATTATTTGCTTATACCACAGAGAAAAGAAAATATTTTTTTTCGCTTTATTTTCGAGTGATATTTATATAAAAACTACCTGAGCCGGCAAACGTTGTATTACCCTCAATTATGTTTTTTAACTACAAAGTACTCCACACAGTGGTCACTTGTTGGGTCAGAAACAAATCAAAAACAGCTCTTATAGTTCCAGAGATCCTGCGTTAGGAACAAACACACACTAGGATTTTATATACATATATATAAAGGGTCCGCCATCTAACTTTTTTTTTCAACTAGTGCTTATTTCGTGAATGGTAACACTTAGCTCATGTCTGATTTGACAGATAATTAGTTTTATCCTTCCGCTGAACGAGCCAACTGACCATCCAATGCGTTTTCGCTTTGCTAAGTGGGCCTGCGATCGACTTAAAGAAGATGCCGATTTTGCCAAAAAAAATCATCTTTTCAGATGAAGCTCATTTTGATCTTGGCGGGTATGTAAACAAGCAAAATTGTCGCATTTGGGGCACAGAAAACCCGCAGGCATACATTGAAAAGCCGACGCACCCAAAACGAGTCACTGTTTGGCGCGGATTTTGGTCCAGAGGCATAATTGGGCCATTTTTTTTTCGAAAATGAGCAAGGAGTGGCCGTTACAGTCAATGGCGATCATTATCGGGCCATGTTGAACGAATTTTTGTTCACAAAAATTGAAGAGGAGGATATTGGCAACATTTGGTTTCAACAGGACGGCGCTACGTGCCACACAGTAGTTTTTTTTATAGCATTTTCAAAAAAAAAGCTATCTGGTGAACCCTTTATGTATATAAGTACATATATATAGATAAATAAATAATAAATAAAAATAGGGCCTAATTTTGTAAAACGAAACGCCAAGCATTGACAAATTTTATTTTAAATTACAAAAACAAAATACATACAAAATTTCTCAACGCTAAGCGGTGGTGCGTTTTACAAAATTAGGCCCATAATATTTTTTTACAAACTCTTTTTTATTGATACCAATGTAAAGTGTAGAGACATGGGAATTAATAATGGGATACGATGTTGGGCAGATGCCCGCTCTTTTTTACACAATTTTGAACCACATTTTACAACAAAGCTTCGCTTTTCTTTCAAAGTATCAGTTGTTTCTGGCTTGTTCACGTAAACCTGGTCTTGCAAATTAAAATTCACAAATTTCTCAATTGAAATTCTTAGTTCAAGAGTGTAGCGTTCCATGGTTAAAATTTCCAAACTTTTTACTAAATAAATGTCAAAGGATGACAGTTTAATTCTTGACATTTCATCATTTGACAGCCAATTTACTTCCTAAAGGATCAGTTAGCCGACTGTAATGGAATGTAATTGCAACATTAGGAAACAGCTGATCGATCTTATTATGTGAAAAGTTATGTAGAGATTCTTACATTCCGATTATATCTGTATAACCATTTTCATTACTTTTCACATAACAATATTGATCAGCTGTTTCCTTATGTTGCACTTACATTCCATTATAGTCGGTTAACTGAGCCTTTAACCCTTTATATTGTCGTAGATTACATTTTCGAAATTATTATTTATTTCTTTTCTTTTTATAAAATGACAAGACTCGTTACGCTTACCAAAAATATATATATATTAATTAAGCTGCTATGAAACCCCTTTACATATGTGTATAATTCAATATATCGAGCCATAATAGCCAAAAAAAAAAGATTAAAATACACATTTCTTGGACCTGGTTTTTTTTAACGAAAATGAATTATTTCCGATCGCACATCGTGATGAATGGTTAAAAACTTAAGTTCGAATGTTATGTCGCTTAAGCTCTTTTGGCGATTATGGCACAATATATGAACATTAGAGTGGCCCTTAATTGTATGGAGACTTTTTTTTTATTTCTTCTACTCTCAAGCCCAAATCGGTTCAGTTTTATGTAAAAAAAATACAAAAAAATTTCATACCGACAAGTTGCGTTTTAGGGGGTGCGTCCGGCCCTCAAAGTTGGCCTTCAAGCCCATTTTTCATTGTAATTTTTTGCATATGACTATCTTTTTAAAAAATCATTTTACAAGAATATGACATATGGCAATATTTTAGCTCTTCAAGTCAACAACATTAGTCTCAAAGAAAGTTTTTTGCTAAAATTAATATTTTAGAAAATAATGACCAACAAAATACCAACAATTTTATGTAACAAAATTATATGGAAATTTTTTATTTTACGAATGTAGTTACAATAAATGCTTATATGTATATGTTAAATTATTTCATAAATATGCATAAACACAAAAAAATATAAGAGGTAGTATTAACTAAGCTTGCATAGGTAACTTTTTTTTATATGAAAGTAAAAAACTTGGGCTTTATTAACTATGCAGTTAGGTAATTTGTACATTACACTTTACATAAAATCCATGTTAATATAACTATTACAATTAGGTATCTTCTTCGAAATTATTTTTACTGAATTGTTTTCTATTTTAATGTCAAAAGAAAATTTTTGAAGAAGGTATGTATAAGTTAGCAACAGATGTGAATACCATTATTAATTATATTTGTAAGCAATAATAGTGAATATCCCTATTAGTTGCAAAATATGCCTTGTAATCAATATTTCGTTAAATCAAAATTTATTGCATTTTAACCAATAGAATTAAAGTAAAATGAGGTGACAATTATGTTTAAGCAAATTATTATTATTTTTTTGTTCTAAAAATGCTTGGTAATTAATTTTTGCTAACTAAAATTTATTGCATTTTAGCCAATGAAATTTAAGGTAGAATAAGGTGATTGTAACATGAAACCTAAGTTAAGAAATTACTATTAATAAACAAAATTCAATATTGTAATGAAAGCTGAAGAAATAATAAAGAAATTCATTATATGTTGAATCACAGAAGTTAAAACACGTTTTGTTTTTAAACGACGGTTCATAGAACCAACAAGTTAATTTATACATGAAATTTTCAAAATGTTTAAATTTATATAAAATAATTGTTTTTAATTATAACAGATAAACCAACTGAGCCCGGCTATAATCGTTGTATTTGTGGCGTGTTGCCTTGCGCAACGAGAGTTATACTTTTCATAAAATTCTGCCCAACAAAGTTGATCCCTTTAGGGGTTTTCGCTATATATGTATATATAGCTGAACCAAAGGGCGTGCTCTTGTACAGATCACCTGGTACAGGTAAAAGACTTCCACCGCTGTAGCTTACCACACTGAATGTACGTTTATAAGAGTTTTGGATGCGGAATTGGTACAGAAATTCATTGGTGATGGTTCTCGTATGGTACCTAAATTTTTCGTTATGGCTCGTGAGCATGTGCATGTGACGTAAAGGGTGCATGTACAGAAGCCGGTATGCGTGTTCATGTTAGACAGGAAGATTTTAAAATCGACGTGGCTAAATTCCTAAATTTAATCGATTTTAAGAAGTTGTGGAAATAAATTTTTTTTTATAAATCCGGAGACATTTGTTTCCTATAAATATATTTGTGTACATACCTACATATGTAATACATATTACAACACCTTGGGGTCTACTCTGTAATTCGAAACGAAAGAAAATGCTTTCGAATTTACATGCTACCCAGCTAAAAAAATTATATATGGTCCATATATTTTTAATATATGAATGTATATAACTATATATGAATATGTATGAATTCATGTATAGAAATGTATGGGATTATACATGCGAAAAGTATTATAGATATATGAATTGATATATGGACTAATATATGAAATGTATTATAATATATGAGCTCATATATGCGGATCCATAGATCCATAGAAATAAGATGTAATATAAAAAAAGATGCCATATAAAAATGTATGCATACATGATATCTTACATAAGATCGCATTTGCAATCAAAAAAGCTTGAATTTTTTCAATTCCAGCTTTTTCTCTCTTTTTTATCACTAGTGAATTGGAAGTCTATTCAAAGTTTATATGCGTAGAGCCTCAAAAATAAAAACTGGTGTAATAAAAAAAATCATTCTTATAGGATTTTATATATTGTATGCCTATTTAATAAATCAAATAATCAAAAAGACAATTCAGTCATTAAATTATTATTAATTTTATAAAAAGTAACGAAATCCTCAGATATATTAAGAAACAAAGTTCATATAAATGGATTATTTTTTCTTTTATAATTGCACTAGATTTTAATCTGATTTTTTAAATTATATGTTGTTTACGAATGTGTGTTTTGTGTTTTTTTTAATAATCGACTCATATTTACTCTTAAAATGTCGAATGAAATTTCTTTTAGTTTGTTTTGAATTATTTTTTTTTTTCGAACAAATGTTTCATTAAACACAACCTTTCTCCACGAAATCTTACAAAAAATAACTTTAATAATTTAATTTATTGCACAGCAGTGCGCTTTTTTAATTAATATGAACTTTGCATACTATATAGGGAATACACATTCATGTATGAAAATGTATGAATATTTATGATCATATATGTCCATATACCCTCATTTTTCGGATCCGAACCATATATGGGATATCATATATGCTCCATACATATTTTTTTAGCTGGGTATAAACATACAAATTCGAAATCATTTTCATTCGACTCGAATTACACAGTAGATCCCCTTCTTATAAATTAATAATAAATTATTAACACATGTAGAAAATCTTTAATTATTATTTTATATCGCGAAGATAGCTAAAATTCATGACCATGATCTAATTATATGTAAATAGTTAATGTATATAAAATCCATGATAATTTGCCGCACTATATATGTATAAATTTACTTTGCTATTTAGATAATTCACAAATAGTAAAAATATGAATTTACCTAGTCGTTAAGGAGTTTTAACTAAAATTTTAGTTGATTTTTCGAACATAGAAATCAACTAAAATTTTTGTTGAATTATCTAAAAAACTTTGTAAATGCCATTCTACCCTTTCACTTAGTTAAAATTATACCATAATTTTAGGAAATATAACCTGTGAATTTTTTTGTGTGTATAGACAAAACAAAACTGAACAAATTAAAAATAAAAAAAAATCGCATGGAATATATGGGCTTGAGGTCCGGACGCACCCCTAAACCACAACTTATCGATATGAATTTTTTTTGGATTTTTTTTTACATAAAACTGAATCGATTTGGGGGTGAGAGTAGCAGAAATCAAAAACAAAAAAAACTACGGTCACCCTAATGTATAATGCATATATATGTATGTAAGAGAAAAAAAGTATTGACTACTTACCGCCATTTGCGTCCATAAATCTGTGCATGCCATCAATGTATTTCATAATTAAGGCCATTTTATGGTTTTATTTTATGTTTTTTTAGGGAAGGGGGATTTAGTTGCTCTCTTTAGCAAATTATATACAAGCTACGACTTATTTGTTATATCTGCTGTATTGTGTCCAAACAATTCAAATAAAAAGTTTTCTTTATTTGAATTTTTGTAGTTTCTGATGGTTGACTTGACTCAAAGTAATTCTTGACTAAGTATTCCTGCGGTAGTTGGTTCTTAGAATCTGCAAAGAAAAAAAAAACATATGTATATTGTTAACTTAAATTTTTTTTTTCGTTAAGGTGATAAATTTTTAAAGAGAAACTTAAATAGACTTTCAAAATTTTAAATTTGCCTGAATTTTATTACTCAAACGTTTCACCGAGAGTTTATGGTAAGGCAAGCAGAAAAGTTAATTAGTAACAGCAAAAATATTCTAAATAAATATTTGTCAATAGATATGATTTCGTTTTTTTTCACAAGCTGAATATTTTTTCTTAAAACATTTTCACACAAGGCCAGCTTTAAGGCGGATGGTGTTAATCTTATTACACGAAAAGTAAACCTCTTGCGCATTAGTCTTATTTCTAACGAACTGGTGGTATGGGAAAATGGTAGAGAAGAGCCAAGGCGCATTGATACCAGGTGACCTCATTTCAGTAGATGATGAGCAGTTGCTAGTTTCACTGGTGTTAAATCAAGCAAAACGTTTTTAACAAGGTGAATTAACATTAGGTGATCTCAATTCACCAGCTGATAATATCTATGCTGTCAGCAGGAAATTTTACACTAACAAATATAAAAGGCGAATATGCAGAGTTGCAAATTGAGACCACCTGGTATCAATTCGCTGTGGTTTGTAAACTTTTCAATTAACTGATAACAAATATGCACCTTCCTTCTGAGATATTGTATTTCATATCAAAGTTAATTCATCTTATTGAATTCGCCTTGATAACAGCCCAGCTTTGAAGTCAGCCGAAAAGCTGTGCATATAAAAAGCTAGAGCGAGAGAGAAATCTATGAATTGTAAGTTTCAATAACTCTACGTCTTCACTTGCCATCGACTTGGACATGGCATGAACATGACGCTGGCAGAGCAACTGTGAAAAATTCATCAACTTCTTTGTTGTTGTGAAGACGTGCGATATCCATGTTCAGGCATATCAAAGTTTTTCGCTTTAGTGCAATAGAGATGGAATATTTACCAATTTTGTTCTGTCTCTTATTTTTCTATTGCAAATGGTTGCAAAAGGTGAATCTCATGTCGAACACTGTTGCTCAGTCATACATATGTATGTTCGGGCGTCCTTGTCAGAGCATAAACGAAATATGGACATGAGCGGTCTGCATTAGCCATTTGCGATGTCCGACATGATGCTCATACCAAGTTCATGGCTAGTGAATACCGCTAGTAAGGCTTGCTTTAGAAGGCCATGGCCATAAGCGTAACAAATTTTAATAAACTTGAAGGTGCAACTGTTCTTGATTTATACTGGAACACAAACTGAGAACGACAAATTTTAGCCCCAACAAAACGAAGAAGTCGTCAGTAAGAATTCACAGTGCAAGTCCGTCGTATGGAGCACAACAACGATGAAAAATTGATAAAGTTATTAACGGCGTAAGATATATAAACAAATCTATTACAGATTTCGCGGCATATAGAGAATTTCGGCCAACACCATGATTCATATACACAAATGTGATTTGCTTTTTGCTGACAAATATTCGGACAAAAATTCGTCATTCAGCTAAGTTGTGTTTGAAGCATTAGGGGGCGCATTATGAAGTATCTTATTGCTTTGACTTGCTGAATTGCCTTATGAGTGAATTTGGCACTATATTTTCAATGGAATTTGTTAAAGGTAATTTGTTTCTTTCTTAGTTTAGACACATACATACACACACACACACACATACATACATAACTGATTAATGCACACTGCTCAATGTGTTGAGTTATTTTTCATCTATGGAGCCCTTCAGCTGACTTTTTATTGCCGCGATTATTATCACTCAATGTTACAAATAACGTGTTTAAAAATATTTGATTTTGAAAAAGTAACACAATTATTTTTCATACGTACACACATATTTAGATACATACATATGTATATGTACATTACATGTGCATATGTGTATGCTACTTTATTTTATGTGAAAACCAATCACTCAATAACAATTACAAGTATTCTTTTAATTTATGCAAACTATCAATAAAAACTTTTAACCAATAACATAAATACATATTTATTTTTCATAATTTTCGATAAGCTGTAAATCGCAGAAGCATTGATTACAAAATATAATTTGAAGCATGGCACATTCATATAAAGTAGACTCGAGTGAATTCGCTTTGAAAAATCAATTCTTGGAAGGTCAAGCAAATATACTGAAATAAATACATACATATGTACGTTGACAAATTACAAGCGGTGGAAAAAGTAAACTGTGAAACAAGGCGAATCCAAGTAAAGTATACTTATCTCAATTCACTTTGGGAAATTTATATTTTGAATGTAGAAAAAAATGTACTAAACGACATCTAGCTGCTACCAGCTAGTATGGATTCGCCTTGCATGATACATTCATATAAGGTAGAGTCGTCTCAATTCGCTTTGAAAAATTAGTTTTTGGAAGGTCAAAAAAAACGCCTTACTTCTCCTCAAGGAGAATCCATACTAGGTGGCCGCAAGGGCTCATGTGACTATTTTTGCCGCTTGTAATTTGTAATTTTTCTGACATTTCAAGTATAAATTTATCAAAGCTAATTGAGCTGAGTATACCTTATAGTATTTTCACACTGGCATGGCTTTAATAAAAGTTGGTTTTAATGTTAAAACCAACTGTTCTGGTTTTTTAATTAGTTTTAAGTTGGTTTTATGAAATGCAACCTTGTTTTCGCTGTAACAAATTCAGTGCTGCCAAGTTAAAATGACCGAGAGCAGCTGATAATGTTTATGCCAGTGAATAACAATATATTGCGCTTGAAAGATTTTCAACTTAAAAATGGATGCAGCAGCAACAATAATCAAAAAATTATGGAAAAAAGAGAGTTTTTTGGAAGGAAAACAACGAAAATATTTTCATTGAACTCTGGAAAGTAAAAATAGACAACAAACTAGACTGACATTCATCTGCCTATAAAAAAGGTTTATCTTATAATGTATTTGTACACTTCTTCATTCTGTATAAGAAGTTCCATAATTTAAAAAAAAATTTTATTTACAACCCAGCTAAAAAGATTATATATGGTCCATATATTTTTAATATATGAATGTATATAATTATATATAAATATGTATGAATTCATGTATGGAAATGTATGCGATTATATTATTATTATTATATATGAACTAATATATGGAATAATATATGAAATGTATTATAATATATTAGCTCATATATGAAAATTTAATTATGAATCTCTTCATATGTGAATCCATATATAGAAATACGATTTAATATATGGAGCCATATAAGAATGTATGCATACATGCTATCTCACATAATATCGTTTATGCAATCAAAAAAGCTTGGATTTTATCACTGGTGAATTGGAAATCCATTAGAAAATACATACGGAATGTAAAGTTTATATGTGTACCCTCAATTTAAAAAAAAGAAAAACTTTTGTTACAAAAAAAAACCATACTTTTTTGATTTTATACATTGTGGCCCCATTTAACATATCAAATAATCAAAAGGATAATCCAGTCATTAATTATAGAAAATAACAGAATTCTCTAGATAAGAAACAAAGTTCATATTACTGCAAAAAATTATTTTGAAAACTATTGTTAGACGGATTTTTTTTTATAATTAATTGCATTAGTTTTTAATCTGATTTCTTAAATTAATTTTTTTGTACGAATATGAGTTTTGTGTTTTTTAAATAGTCGATTCACCTTTTCTTTGAAATGATGAATACAATTTCCCTTTACAAAAACTTAAAAAAAAACTGTTTTTAGAAATTTTTTATTGCACAGCAATGCGCTTATTTGATTCAAGAAAGTATGAATATGAATTTTTCATACCGTATAGGGAATATTTACACATACATGTATGAAAATCTATGAATATATATAATCATATATGGCCATATACCCTCATTTTTCGGATCCGAACCATATATGGGATATCATATATGCTCCATACATATTTTTTTTTTAACTGGGAATGTATAAAATAATTTTTATTTTAAAGCACATTGTGAAGTATCTCAGTTTTTCATACAAACAAAAACAGTTATATAGTTTGTCCAACAGGTGTTATAAAAAGCAGAAGAAATGCAACAACAAATACACGCATTTCTACAGGAGATTTATTTTATTTTGAGCAAAGTTATTAGACAGCCTGTGAGTTAAAACCTGAATTTAACAAACTTGCAGTGTGAATGCAAAATCAACTGTTTTACAACCAGTTTTTAACTTTCAGTGTGAAAGCACTATTATATGAATTTGCCTTGGTATTTTCATATTACAAGCGACGAAAATATTCGACTGGGCACTTAAAATCTCCTAATATTTAATCGGCTTGGAAAAATTGGTGTTGAAATCAAAAGGATATTTAAGATTAGATATTGTATTTTTTTTTTTTAAATTTGTATGGAAAAAATATTTTTTTAAACGAATTTTCGTTATTTTTTATACAAATTTGAAACGTTTAGAAACGAAATGTTTTACAATATCTGCGAGAATAGCCAACTCGGCAATTAGGATCACCTGATATGGATATGTCTTGATTACAATCCAGGCAAATTCATATAAGGTGTAATTGGCTCAATTCGCTTTGAGAAATATGCTTTTAGTGTCAAAAGAAATGTACTGAAAAATGTGTATTGACATTCCATGTATATTCAAATTACAAGCGACGAAAATAGTCAGCTGATCAGTTGTGACCACATGTTATTTAATCGCCTTGATTACTGGGGGTCTCCACGCGCAATAAACTTGGAAATAATTATGTTCTTATCTGTCAAATTCTATTTTCAACACAATATGTTCACGTGTGGACCGCAAAAACATTTTTTTGCACATATATTGCGAAATAATTGTTCAAAGTTATTTTCAAGCAATTATGTTGGAAATAAACTGTCAAATTTGGCTGTCATTTCTGTCATTTGTTTTTCCCGGTAATTAAATAAAAAATATTTGTTTGAAATTTAGATAGAAATTTATTAAGACTATGGAGTGGATGCATATATTTTCGTAAACTTATTAGCATTCGGCAAATTTTAAATAAAAATAAATGAAACAGGCACAAAAACGCTGAAGTTAATGTATTTATTTACAGCGAAATTTTAAGATTTATGTTCAATGTGCAGTAAATGTTCTCCACCTAAAAACATAAGCTTGTACATGAACATATTTGTGACGTCATGCTGCCGACGTTATTGCTTATGTTCAGAAATAAAATTGCGCGGGGAGACGTGCAGTTACAATCAAACAGTTTCTTGCCGAAAATTTTATGCGAGGGAAGATCAAGAAGTCTTTTATGAAAAATTAGCCTTAAATTGTTGAAAAATTTGTTCGGTTCTCAAAATATTTTTCTTTTGTGGATATTTTCATGACGCTAATTTTTTTTTTGCCAAGCAATTTTATAAGTTTGCAAGAAAACCTAGAAATCAAAGGTTGTGCTTTTAAATGCGTTAAATGAAACTAAAATTCATACAATTTTCTTTTAAGGTTTCCAAAAGAAAATAAAAATTATCCAGCGTCAAAAAACAAATGCTATCAACACGTTTTAGTTGCCCACCATTATAACCATTATGTTGCTAAAAAAGTTACAGAAAAATATATTGGAACATTCATGGAACATTTAGGGCCATTATTACAACTTAAAGATAGTTAAAAGTAGGATTTTATGGGACGTATAAGAACTTCACCATTTGCAAAATTTTACTTTAACCTAAACTGAGCGATAAATTACAGGCAAGTTTATCCTACCTGGTAAGTTAAATCCAATTAGCAATAATGGAAAGATTTTTATACGTCCGATAAAATCCTACGTTTAACTATCTTTAAGTTGTAATAATGGCCCTTAGTGTAACTTTTGTTTGTTACTTGAGCAAAATTGGACTTTGAATTTTAAGCCTGGATTACACGATTTTCGTCAGCTCACTGCAATAAAGTCAAAACTAATACGCCAAAATGTTATTATTACTTAATTAATTCTTGAATAAGTCTATATAGCTTTATTATTAATGGAGTGTGGTGCAGTTATGTAACTATATTTCAATTAGTCGAGAATTAAGGCAAATTTACCTTGTTACTTATGAATTTATTTCAGTGTGCCGGCGAAAATTGGTGCATTGTGGTAATCGTGTGATCCAAACCTTAGAATTTTTAGATCATACGAGCACAACTAAGGTATGCAATTGAAATTGAGCTAATTTTTGCGATATATGTATGGTGTGTGTTCATATACAGGGTGCGGAAAAAGTAACTATACGATATGTTTTTTTTAAATAAATATTGAATGTATGTAATGAAAAAAAAAAACAAAATATTTAATGATACAAATAAAGTTTATTTTAAATTAGTTTTTCCATAAATTACGAAAAATAATGTCAGTTAAATTGGAACCTTTTTCTCTAACGCAAAATGTGCTCTTTTTATAGCATTTTCCATAACTTTGTTGAGTGCTTTTTGCAATATACGATTAGCTTTTTTTTAATCTCCTACTTTGGTTCCTGCAAGGTTTGGGGCTTGTGCACATAAACTTTGACTTCGACTTTGAGATAGGCCCATTTGAAAAAATCTGGTGCATGCAAATCAGGCGATCGTGGTTTTCGCCACGTTTCGCCGCTCTCAGAAACTTTCCGAATTATACGAAAAACAGTCTTAGTTCTTTGCACACTTATATATCATTCCATTTTTATATATTCTCCTAAGCTTAATTTCTCATATAAAATAAAGAATACGAAATATTGACAAGCAATGAAGTTAAAATTTTTTTAACATCATATAGTTACCATAGCCGCACCCTGTATAAAACCTTTTGAATTTAGTAAATACAGTTAAAAGTCAAATAAACAAATATTACCATTACACAAAGAATAAAATTAATAATTAATATTAATATTAATAATATACAAATATATTTATATTAATATGTATTAATGAAATTTTTAGATCAAGTGCATTTTTGAATTAACAATTCAAATTTGTAGCGCTATACTTAAGAATTTGTTTACAATTACTAACAATGATTAAAAAAAAAACAGAAAATGCAATGAGTTTTAATATAAAAACAACTAAATGCCAATGGAAAACTTTTTGTGCCCTCAAAACTAGTTTTTCCGAACATTTTCAAAAACACACACACATGCATATGCCTTTGACCTCACTCGAACATAGAACTTCCTGCATGATAAATAATTTAGGTATTTTATTTTATTTACTTAGCATTTTGCACAAATTTCTTGTGTTGCCATTTTATGTAGTAATTTTTGAAATGTGTGCAACGCCGTTCACATTATGTTTTTTATATGGATAGCAAAAAAAAAAATAAATATGACAAACGTTACCGCTAGTATACACTATTGCGTTGTCACAAAATGGCATAGTGTGTACTATGATAATGCGGACGGTATGTTGTTTATGTGGAAAAGTAAGTTGTAAATAATTACCAAATTTTTGATTAGATTTTTATATAAAAATTAGGCGAATATAAGAAACGCTTGAGTCAAGTTCTTTATAACATGTCATTTTCATTATTAATTAAACATATGTGACCTTCTCCGAGAAAAGGGACCTAGTGTGCGAAAATGAAGTTTTGAGAAAAACTCATTTAATCCTTTTCTGCACCCTTTTTCTCGGAGAATGTCACATATGTATTAATTAATAATGAAAAACAAAAAAAATTTAATTTTCCAACCCTGGAACTGTATTTTCAATTTCGCTTATTTTCAGTACCAATCTATGTTGTTAAAAAATATACAATCACCCCTATCGTGAATAAAATGTGAAATTTTCATTTCCCATGAAGGGAAATTTGCAAGTATGAATTTCATGGGAACGTTTTTTCCTGCTATCAATGCGTAGTGAATGTAAAAAGGTAAAAAAGACTTGTAAAGCTTAGAAATTAATTGAAAATCAATCAAATTAAGTTCAATAATAAGATATACATATATTTTGGGTTTCACAAGACTATTAACAAGTGAAAAGAAAACGAAAAAATCTAAAAGTTGGAAATCATCAATTTCCAAATTGTGTTCTTGTAAATTCGGATGCTAGAACACACACTATATATAATATCTGTATTTTCTAAATTTCAAATTCAACAGGCGAAGCATGTGTTTAAACATCCGAACTCACAAGAAAATATGTGAAAGCCCGAACACACACGTATGTATATGGCCTAAGAATAGTTGTTTCTTTAAAAATAAATAAATATTTGTAATTATATATATCCAGCGAAAAAAAAAATTAAGGCGTCCAGGAGAAACATTTATAGCCTTTATATTAAAATTTGTCATTAGTTTTGACATTTTCATCTTTCTAAACTTTAATTTCAATAAAAAGTATTTACACCCTCACAAAATATAGCAATTTTAATTAAAATCTATGTAAATACATATCTATACCGTTTACACCATGTTTTTTGTTGGCATTTAGCAAGCTTTTCTATTCAAGGCAAAACCCATGAACTGAAAACGTTCCAAAACCAGCACCAAAGAACTTGCAATATAGCCAATTCACGCACCTTTGTAAGCAGACCGCAGCTAATTCAATCACCTTTTGTATAAATGTGTTGCAGTACAGGGTAGTGAAAACAAAATCAAAATATAAGATTTTGAGTAGATTTCTCCAAATCTACTTAAATATTATATTTTGTTTTATTCGGGAAGTCTAGTAAAAAGCATCTATATTTAGGTCGAAATCTCGTAAGTACTAGATATAAAAAATTGAATTTTTTACTGCATGTCGAAAATAAGGCTCGATATCTATCTGTATATTTTAATAGCTTTCTAAGCATTAACGCGCAGCAACATTAATTGGAAAACCTTCACAATTCTTAATTTCTCTGCGTATGTAGATCCAAATTCAACGCTAACATCAAAAACATTTGTGCGTTATTATTTTTCACTACACGAGATGTGTTTGCTTATTACTAAGCTAAAATAAAGTGTGTTTATATGCTAATCTATTTTTATTCTAAAAGGTTTTCTATGTTTTTAAACATTTGAGCGTCCGGCCTTGTGACGCAAACGCATCGAAAAATCTTGTAACTAAAAAACGAAAAAAAGGAAAAAAATTTAGAATTAATCTGTTGACAAAGCAATTAAAACAATATAATTATATAGAAATATGTATGTTATGAGATATATACATATGAATCTATGTATGTATATATGTATGCAATTGCACATAAAATATTTGGTTTAGTACATATTTAGTTAATTTATATTATTATTTTATATTTGCGCTTGAAAATTGCATTAGGGCTTGCTTTATGTATGCATCATTTATGCTTATGTGCTTAGCGTAGTTGGCAACACTACTAACTGTTACATACCAGTGATGGGAAAGTTGGTACGATCGTCCTTTTTTTTTTTTTTTGATACTATTTAACATGAAAAAGTACAGTAGTACTCTCCCAACACATTTGATACTCTCACGGTCAACTTAGAAATGCAGTCAAATGACTCGCGTATGCATATATTTTTGCCAAGAATTAAATTTATTTTTCGGCAAATGGCATGAAACTTAATTAGTAAAACTATTTTAGAAAAGTGTAATGTTTGAAAATTTAATATAAACGAAAACCAATAATATTTTCTGTGGCTTAGAAGTTGATCTATATATAAACACAAATCATGTTGAAACAACTGTTTGATATTAGTTTAAAGAAAATTGTAAAAACTTTTATATTAAATTCTGTCAAGTTCTAAGGGCAAAAGTGGACTTTGACAATGAAATGTTATGGCGTTTTCTTTTCTAAAACAAAAATGTAAAATATATATTACATGTGATTTGCCAACATTTTTAAATGCTCACCTGATTTTTAAGAAGTGTTGCATATTTTACGTTTACAAAAGAACAATTTTCTAACAAAATTTGTCATAAAACAATGACGAACTAGAAAATAACTTATTTTTTTCACAGACAATAACAAAAACAGCTGTTAATTTAATGCTGCACTCATGCCCCTTTAATGAAAATGAGTGTTGAACATGTAACATTTTTCTTCTTTTCAAGGGTAACATCGTCAGAAAAGAAAGGGTTCCATTTTTTAAATAATACATACTTTTCAGAAAAGAACAAAAAGAAATGTAAAAGGCAGTATAAATGTAGCATATTGCTCAGAAAAGAAAACAACATTAGTTTGGCTTAGTAATACCCCTTTTAGACACGCAAAGTTTACTCTTAATTCAGCTGTGTGAAAGACAGAAAGAATAATAACATCTCTTTATGGCTTTGTCGCAGCTGAATTAAGACTTTGGAAAGTAAATTTTCCGTGTCTGAAAGGGATATTTCCGTGGTATGAGTTTTGCCCTGGAAATGTTTTTTTATACTTCTTTTAATTAAAATGTTTCCTAGCGGAAAGAAAAATTTTTAAGCTATTAACAACCAATGCTTGTATAGAGAGAGCACTGGCTGATATGAAAGAACTGAAACCCCTAAAAACAGAAAATATATATGTATCTACAGTGGCTTAAACTAAAAACGCATTAGATGAATACTTGTTTCATGATATATCGAGAATAGCTTAGGGAATTTTGTTCATACCTCACTCCTCTACATATGTTGAAGGATTTTCTCTTATCAAAATCTCATGAAAATAAAACAAAGGAACCGATTTTATGTTCACACCGTATCAAGTCTTATCCAGGAAAAAGATTTGCTGAAGTCTAAAATGGAGTAAAAATTACATATTATACATATGTACATATGTATAAACTTTGTGTCCTTTTTTATTTCTTTGTAAAGGAATTTTTACCATTTTTTTTAATAAAATTTAAATAAAAAATAATAATAATAATTTTTAGTACGCTGGGGATCAAAAAATAACTCTAAAATTTTTTTGATGCCGAAATGTAAATCTCATTTCCCATCACTGTTACATATTTACATATATTTATGTACATTTGCTAACTCTCACTCTCACTCTCTGCTATGACAAATTGCTTTACAAAAACACTAAACGTACTGAACCTGTGGATATAGTTGACGTTTTACCCTTATATACAGTGTGACCAGATTTTAAAATAAAATTAAGCTAAATCACGTTTCAAAAAGAGCTAAAATAAGCTAAAAATTAAAATTTTAAGCCATAAAATAAAGCTAAACTTTTTTCGGCTTCTTTCACGTTGCAATAGTTTCTTAGTGCTAAAATAACGTTAAATATATACATATGTACATACAAAAACATATTTTTCTATTATTTGAAATAAAAATATTGAATAATTTTTAATTAAATTATTTATTCATTATTATATTTGAGTTTTAAAGAAAAATAACGCAAAAACTTTCCAAAAATTTAAAAACATTTATACCAAAATACGAAACCTTTTTTTAAATTAATTAGTCATTAACAGAAAATATATTTCCTAATTTTTGTTTTAAGTAAATTCATGCCGCTGAATACAAGTTCAACTCAACTCAAAGAAAGTCTTTAAAAGTCTTATAGGCAATATTAATTTAACTTTTGCCATTGTAACTCCGAAATTGCAATCAATGTCACCTATTTTTAAAATTTGTCATTTCTCTTATAAATGCGCAATTTATTTACATTTTGTATTTTTACATTATTTTTCAATGAAAAAATTTTATATTTTTGAATGTTAACAAATTATAATTTTTAACCTTCCTCCATCCAAAAAAGGGTATTATAAGTTTGTAGTGTAGGTCTGTACATTTGTGCATCTGTACCAGTCCACGTACAGAACAAAGTGATGCATCGATTTTGAATTAGATTATTTTTTGTTCACAAGGTGATTTGACCGAGAGTGTTCTTAGCTTTGTTTGAAGAAAATCTGTCCAGATGTTCAGAAGATATCACATCTTTTCTACATATATTTAGTTGAATCTGTATGTCTTTGACGCCGTATCTCCCAAACGGCTAGACCGATTTTAATTTTGTTTTTGTAGTTTGAAAAGTGACTTGATCTCGCCTAAAATTGAAGAAAATCGGTTCAGACATTTAGTCAGTACGCTTGGGGGGTTCTTAAAATTTTTAATTTTTCTCATTATAACTTTTTTATGTCTTTAACATATTTTTTGAGAACATGCTATTTAGATTAAAAACGGCTAAAAAAGCTAAATGAGTTTTTCAAAAAAGCTAAAAAATAAGCTAAGAGCTAAATGGAAATTTTGCAGCTAAATCTCAAAAAAATAAGCTAAATTTAGCTCAAAATAAGCTAATATGGTCACGCTGCTTATATAGTAGCTAGTATCTACTATACAATTGAAAGTTAGGAACATTATATTAACTTCACTACACACACTAACTTTGTTATTTGTGAGAAGAAAAATGCATCTAATTTGCAAATACATACTGCATACAATAATTATGGCTTAATTTCTCTTTCCTTTTGTAAAAAGAAAATATAGGTATATAAAATCAAGTACATTTATACACAGTTTTTCCCCAATTCTAAAGGTCAAGGACAAACACACATTAATACATACATACATACATTTATACCAACATATGTATGTATGTACACACACATTTATGTCTGTATATGCTTTTTTTTTAATCAAATGCACATCTATATTAAAATGCACTCATACTCGTAGTACAAACATAGTACACACTTGAATAATGACTTTTACAAAAAAAAAAAAAAAACGTATAATGAACAAATTATCACATCATTAAGTTATTTATAAAATTATTTAATGTTTAGCTGTGTCGTAACAAAAGAAATTACATACATATTCACTTAAATTGCCTTTTGCACATTTCTCTTAAAAACAATTATATTGTCTACACACAAATAAAGAGATCATAATGTTGATGGGAAATTTTAGTATTCATGTGGTTCACGGATGGAAATCATGGTACAATTGTACTTTTTATGAGTACATTTTTGACCTAGTTGGTACCGTGGTACTACTGCGACTTATTTGGTACAATTTAAAAATGTCAATGTTTCACTATATGATAACCAGTGATGGTATTTTGGTGCGTTTCGGGTATTTTTTGGTGCTTTTTGCCTCTTCATAAACGAGAAAATTTGGCTAATACCCTTTTTTAAAAAGCGGGTATTTTACAGTGCTTTTAACAATTTCTTACAGTGCTTTTGGTGCTTTTTTGTTAAATAAAAATATTTTTAATTTAAAAAACTAAGATATTTTTATGCGCTAATAGCAGCACTTTTAACTGAAGCTTCTTCAATTGTTTTCAAAGTAAATAACGAAACTATGTTAAAAACAATGTAGAAACTTTTTCATAATTTGTCCCAAATCACACTGTGCAAGTCTTATTGCTAAGCTGATTAGTTTCAGGGAGAGAGAGACGAGGGGAACAGAAACGTTTCCTTTCCCCCGTCTCTCTGTCTCCTAATAAACTAATCAGCTTAGCAATAAGACTTGCATAATTTTTTTTTGCAAAATAAAAAACGGAAGTAACTGGAAAGTACCACATAATTCTCTGCATAATAATTGATTGAAAGTAGTATGCAATAAGCATTTGTTAAAGCTTACACAAATATTTAATCATAATATAGGGTGGTTAAATTTTCATAAGGCTGTTAATTTGTAAGTGCAAAGTAGATCAAAATGTTCACGTCTACAACAAAATGTAGGTAAATTTGTATTCAACGCACAAGAGTGGTTAAATTTTAAGGGCCGATTTCGATTGAAAGCATGAGGTTATCAATAGCAGTCAGTTGTTTTAGACAACGAGTAGCCAACCTCCAATTTTTTCATATCATATTGACGTGCTGTCAATGTTGACAACTGAAATAAAGGTGAATATCGCAAAAACAAAAACTTTTAAGTTAAGAGTTCTTAAGAAAAGAGTTATGCTTTTAATGCATTCTTTACGTGTAAATGATTTTTCAGTAACATACATATCTTAATCTAAGCCTAAGCTTCACCTAC
The DNA here is from genome assembly GCA_949987645.1 of Tachina grossa. Classification (NCBI taxonomy): domain Eukaryota; kingdom Metazoa; phylum Arthropoda; class Insecta; order Diptera; family Tachinidae; genus Tachina; species Tachina grossa. The sequence continues at coordinate 224,167,820 of OX465274.1, forward strand.
TATTGTATGTATGTACATACGTATGTGTGTATATGTTACTATATTATTTGACTCCTGTTTTTTATTATTTGTTTTTACATACTTATTTTTATTAAAGTAATTAAGATTTTGTTTTAATTATGTTAATAAATTCTGTTATTACATCTCAAATACTTTGTTTATTTTGAAGCAAAAATTTTAAATTATATTTTGACCTTTTACACTCTAAACTCTCCTTTTTAAATCACTTAAAATGTATTAAAATTAAAAAAAAAAAATATTTTCGTGCTTTTTTACCCTCTTTTTCGTATTTTATTGCGCTTTTTACCCTTTTTGCAACAGCTTAATGTGCTTTTGCTCTTCGTAGAGATACCAACACTGATGGTAACATTAATTTTGCCTATGTTCTCTTTATTTTTTGTGTGTGTGTTTTATTTTAATCTCTAAGGGCCTATTTCACCAAGTCTATTTAAATATCAATTCATATTTAAATATTGATTTTCATTAATTTTTGTAGGGAATAATTACTTTTAAATATGAATTGATATTTAAATAAGTTGGTGAAATTGGCCCTAATACTCGTATAATAGTCGAATCTACGAATGTACCTTTATGAATGTAATATTTAATATTTTTTTATGTTATTATTTTTATACACATTTTTGTTAAGTTTCTGTTTTTAACCCCCGACTAAAAAAAAGGGTGTTTTAAGTTTGTAGTGTGTGCCTTTGTGTCTGTGCATCTTTGTATCTGTGTGTCTGTCCGTGTCCACGTACAGGTCAAACGGCTGGATCGATTTTCATTTAGTTTTTTTACGTTTGAAAGATGACTTGATCGAGAGGGTTCTTAGCTATGTTTGAAGAAAATCGGTCCAGCCGTTTAGAAGATATAACATCTTTTCTGAAAAAAGTCGGGGTTTTTAAAATTTTTAATTTTTGTTATTTATTGTACACTTCTGAATTTTTATACACATTTTTTTACGTTTCTGTTTTTGTTAATAAATATTAAAAAAAATGGTGCCATCATGGTCTAAAGCTACGGTCACACTTGTCAAACATTTGCCAAAAAAAGCGTAACCACTAAATGCTAATGAAAAATCTTTCAATTCAGACAAAAGTTTGTCAAGCTAAAGATTACCTAATAATGTTGGATTCTATAACATTGTGTATTAGTTGTGTTGGAAACTGTTTAATTTGATAAACAATTGTCTTCATCAAAACGTTTTTCATTAGTGTTTTACATTTACATTTTTATTTTATTTTTTTTAAGGTACATTTTTATTTGGTACTACTTTGCTTAATACTTGTCTTAAAAGATGCGAAACTGTTCCTAAAAGCTTTTTAAGGAATTTTTTCGTGAAGGGTACTCTTTGAAAGGTATTTTTCTTAAAATATAAAATTGGAATTTTTGAGTTAGTGATGCAGAACTAATATTCATATCGTCCTTCATATTGTGTAAGAATTTCATTCAAATATCTTCAGAGAAAAGTTTAATTTGCATTTTTTTATTAAATCAACTTCAAAATCGTTTTCTGTTAAGCTGGTTTTTTGAGTTATGATGTTATTTGAGTAAATGAGCGATATATTGTAGAGTGTGCGCCTATTTTAAAAGGTACTCATGAATATTAAAATTAACTTTCTTAGAAGATGATTTTTTATTAGTCCTTTTCTCACTTTTTTTTAAATACTTTGTTAAAAAGTTTTTATATGCTTTTTTATATAATTTTTCTTTAAATGTAATTTTCCTAAGATATATTTTTGAGAGGTTCTTTTTGCAAAGGTATTTTATTAAAAGAACATTATTCGTTTTTTATTTGGTTGTTTTTATGTCGGTCTTTTTGAATTGATACTTTTTTGTTTGGCCCTTTTTTAAGAATAACTTTTTTGTTTGACCCTTTTTTAAAAATTACCTTTTCATTTGGTATTATTTTTTCAACACAAATTTTTTTAAAGATATGTTTAAGGGAACTGTTTTCAGAAACTTTATGGAAAATTACCTTTTAATTTTTTAAATGCACCCAATTTGTTGCGATGTGTGAATCTTTATTATTTTTAATTTTGGCACTTTAATTTTTCAGATATAAAATTGTATTGTGTATTTAATTGGTTATTGCTTTTACATTTGTTTATATTTATCTTGTTCTACACAATAGTAAACTTTTATATCGAGCCGCTGCTTTTTATATTTTATTTTACTTTACTTAAGAAATGAAATTATTATTTTTTTTTCATATACATATAAAAACTAATTTAATATTAATTTTTGTTAAAAAAATTTTTTTCACATAATTTTTTTAAATTTAATTTATCAGGCTTTTTCTTCAGTACAAAGACACTAGCCATTACATTAGAACCAACTTTGTATACTGATATTTTATTAAGCCCGTTCATAATCTTTTATATCTTAAGTTGTAACAAATAGTTGTTTTCTTTCTGACCTGTCATCGCTGCAAGTTAATTAGAATATTAATCCTCCAGTTCGTTGTCGTCATGGATAAATCTACGTAAGTTAAAATTTTAGAACTTTAAGAAATTTTGATTTTACTGCTGAGTAATTTTTGAATTCTGATTTTATGATTATTCGCATGTGCTTATTAACATTGAAATGCTAAATTTATTGGCAAATACCATGCATAAATTTAAATTATATTTAAATTAATTATTAAAAATTTTCATTTTGTTTTTAGTATTTTTAACAAATTAATTAGCAAGATTGTGGTGTTGTGTGGGATCTGTTATTAAAGACTAAATTAGTTTTTAAATGTACAACAAATTACAAGTTACATATTTACATTCCACATTAGCGAAAGTAATAGGAGTCATGCATGTTTGCGTTACATTTAGCAGTGCAATGGAAAAATTTCATTTTGAAACAAAAGTGACATTATTGATCTATTGCAATTATTATATGTAAAGGCTCAGTTAGCCGACTGTAATGTAATGTAGCTGTAACAGTAAGAAACAGCTGATCGATTTCGTTATGTGAAAAGTAATGAAAATGGTTATAGAGATGTAATGTAGCGTAACCTACTTTTCATATAAAAATATTAATCATTTGTTTTCTACGTTACAGTTACATTACATTAAAGTCGGCTAACTGAGCCTTAAGTATGTATATGTATAGCAGTAAGTGGTCAGTTATTTCTCACTACAATGTTCTATGTAAAGAAAGGCAGACGAGTGATATATTATTATTTTTTTTCAGCAATAAAGCTGTTTGCTTTATTTTTATTTTTTTGCATCTGACATGTCAAATTTCTCATAGTGAAATACCTACATACGTACATGCCATGAGAAAGCTTTAAAATTTTACTACTGTAAAAATCAGGCGGCACTATCAGCTGACGAAATCTCAATTCAGAGATCTGCATGATTACGCTGCAAACTGCAAAATGTTGCCGTTTTGCCGTTTTGTAAAATTTAAATTTTTTTGTTTGAAATAAGACCAGTACTCAGGGGATAACGGCCACTCATACAATGCATTGTGCTAGAACTAGGCAAATATATTATAGAGGAGGGGGATAGAGGGAGTAGTGTCTGATGACCATGGATTTAAACTTTTTCACACTGGTAGTGACAGGAAAGACCTCCGCAGATAGTTGGTTCTATATACGAACAGTGCGGCTAAAAAATTAATTCTGTCTGTAATGCATAGTGCGATTTATTGGCCAATCGACCGCAAATGGATATGCTCTGAATGAGGTACGTGTTGTGCGTATAAATAAATGTGCGGATTTCTGGAACAAGTTCCCAGTAAGAATTTTTTTTATTTACTTTTGCAAACGGCACTTAAAAAACAAGAGTAGTAAGTTAACGACAGTCTATTAAAAAATAAAACAAAAACATTGTGAATATGAGTGGATAGCAAAAATAAATCAAATCATTTAGTTCTCTGTTGCAATTATAGCGTTTTCTATATACATACATACATATGTATATAAAGAAAGCGCTTATGTCAAAAGTTTGAAAGCAAAAAAAATATAAGTTGATGATTTTGACAGACATTTGATGTAACATATGAATCGCATAACATACAAATTATGTATGATAGATTCAAAATACATGTCGTGTGAAACCGGCTTAAGGATTTTATTATCTTTACAACCGCAAACATAAAATCAGTGACGTTGGGACCGGTGATCGATATATCCAATGTATCCAATACTAAACCCATGGAATATTTATTTAGCTGTGGGTTGTATAACTTATAACATATTATTTGACCTTTGGCTGTTTTGTGACGTCATCGTATATACAAACATATTCAAACGTTTATTGACACTATGAATAATTAGCAAAAGAACGAATTTGTTTGCTATAAAACTATAAAATAATATGTTGTGGAAATATATGTATATGTAAATTTGCAGAGTTAATTATCTATGTTTTTACGTCAAAGTTAATATCCTTACATATTTAATATTATGTCATAAAATATGTTTTGACGTAATGAAGCACATGTATATACATACATGTATGTAAATAAGATACACTTAAATCCAAGCAAGTTTTCACAATCTTTAATTTCTACTTCCATAAATATCCCACAAGACTTGGTGAAACATAAAAAAAATTAATAATTTATGACTTTAAAAGTCATTAAACTAAAATAATCCTCACTCAGGGAAAAGCTGCAACTTAAAAATAAGAACGCGTCATATTACTTCAATAATTTTCAATATAACAGAAAATGTAGGTTGAGATACTTAAAAATAAATAAAATTAATAAATTAATACAGTAAATTAATATTTTTCCATACTGAAATAAAAAATTTCAACATGACTGGGCTTTCGTTAATGTTTTATATTAATTCAATATGTCTTTTATTGATTTTAAGCTATTTTTTCTCTGAGTGTAACAAAAAAAAACTTTAAATACTGTATGTTTTCGTTTAACGAAAGATAATATTTGTTTGACAATATTATATCAAGGGATTTCTTGAGAAGTCCTACCCTACGTCTACACCTGATATATTTTTTATCATGACAAATGTCAAATTCCATATACCAAAAACAGCTAACATAAAAAAATGTATTTTTCAATATAAAGGTTGACTTTTTAATAGACGTAGGGTTAGGGCCATTGCCACGATGTTGACAACGTTCGACTTGTCGCACACCTAAAACTTTTTTTGGCCATATAAAAGTAACTAGCTCAAACTAGTTTTTGTTTTATTTTTAAATAAACCTATTTTATATTTGAGTTAGAATAAAATTTTTATTAAAATCAAAAAAAAAATCAAAAAGAGGATTCCAGGGTTGGAAAATACTAAACTTTTTTGATATATAAAAGTAACCAACTGAAAAAAAAATTTTCCTTTTTCTCTATAAATTAAACATGTCTTATATTCTTAAAAGAAATACATTGATGTTAAAAATCAGAAAAATGTAAAAGGATGATTCCAGGATTGGAAAATTTACACTTTTTGTGGTATATAAAAGTAATAAGGTCTAATTAATTTATTACTTTTTCATTATAAATTACAGATATTTTCTGTTTTCATATATAAGAAATAAATAAATAAGAAATAAATTAAATAAATAAATGAAAGCTAGAACACATAGCTTCAGAGCTGGAAAATTTAATTTTTTTTGGCATATAAAAGTAAATTAATAAAACTATTTTATTCTATGTTAAAATTAAAAATATTTAATATTTTAGAAAAAAAAATAAATTAATAAAATATATGATTGCAGGGTTGAAAAACTTAAACCTTTTTTTGATATACGAGTATAAAACTAACTAATTACGGCCATTTTCACAAAGTACAATTAAAAGCTAACAAGGAGTTTAACGGCAAGTTTTGTATGAAGAACATGCAGTTAAAGTTCACGTTAACTCTTAATCATATATTGTGAAAAGGGACATTAAGGTTATTTTCTTTCTAATTATGTTAGATTAAGTTATGTTGAAAAAAAGGCAGTAAAATTTACCCAATCCATTTTAGACTACACTTATGCTTTTAAAGCATGTTGTGCACAATGCATAAGAAATATTGGAGGGTTACTCAATAAAAACCAGGAAACCCCATTGAACTTAGTAAGTTTAGGAACTTGGTATTCTCAATATACTTTCTGAGGATTTGCCAGTGTGAAGCCCTAAGATATTCCATATCTGATATAATTTGCAGATGGAAGATTTGTCTTCCAATTTGACTGAATGCTGGACAGTGACACATGTAGTGTTAGAGAGTTTAATTATCGTCCTCTTGGCAAGCTCTACATGTCGCATCGTCAACAACACCCATGCGAGCCAGGCAACTTTTTAACTAAGAAGGGATGACCTTTTTAAACTTAGAATCTCTATCGTCTTTTCACTATTTGGACTTCCACAGAGAATTTTGGTCATTCTTCCAACAGTAGAGTTCTGCCAATCTCCGGTATATTTCTATAGCCCATTGCTTCAATTCATTTTTAAATTCTTGAAAAGGTTTGGCTTTTTCTAATGTGATCTTATTCAGTAATGATCCTATCTTTGCAAGCCTATTCACCACTTCCTTTCCCGAGACAAACTGACGTCCTGGAATCAATATTTTCTCTATTTTTCTACAATTCCTGTATGAGCTTATCTCATTTTCTTTTTTGTTAAATATTTTACCCAAAAAAAGAACGCTGATGATGAAGGTGTAATGGCCTTTGAAAGCAGCTAGTTGTTCCCTTCTGCTACGTGTTTGTCAGAATATTTACAATTAACTTTGGTGTTATCAAACCATAAATATATTTTATACAATATTTTTTTTTGTATTTGTTCAAATTTAATATGAAAATCGAATTTAACCATAAATATGGGCACTAATTAGTCTTACATATGTTCCAAATCACACGTTGACAGTTTTGAGTTAGTGATGCAGAATTAATCCTCATATCGTTCTTCACATTGTATAAAAATTTCACTCAAAATAATAAAATTTTCTTTTTCCATTAGGTTGTGTATAAATTGAAAACTTTAAACTCATTTTCTGGCAAACTAGATTTTTTGAGTTATGACGTTTGATTATTTCAATTCAACACAATGCCAGTGTAACTAACTAAAATGCAATTAAAATGCCCCATTTCTCGATTGTAATTAAAACAAACCCTTTTTAGATAAAAAAAAAACACTATGCCCGCAAACAAAAACAAAAAGCAGTCACGTTTTTTGTAACCATAATTTTCTTTAAATGCAACTTGTGTTTTTATGTCGATTTACAAACACTATTAAAATTATAAAAACAACGGGAGGGGCTCGTGCTGAACTATTTTCGCACGCACGAACCCATAGATTACTAAATAAATGCCACTGACATAAAAATTGCTAAAAGCGTCTTACTGGCGTCATTGATGGCGTGTAACACGAACTCCCCACACCAAAGAAAGCGCTGAAAAAAAATATATATAACTACTATACCTAATTATGTATATGTATATAATACATATATACATACATATATTGATTGTACATATACATAAATATGTTGTTGATGTAGTTTTGAAAGAATCAAGAAACAATGGTAAATTACGCATGGCTTGCTACTAGTCCGTATGGCTACAAAACAAAATATCTGTCGGCTTACTTGTTTTAATATATGATACAATACTTGGGAGTTGTAAATAGATTTGGGTAAATTTTAAAGAAAATGCCAAATGAAAACAATATGACTAACTCATATGGCTCAAATATATACATATGTACATACAAACATACATACATATTTACACACTTGGCTGGTATTGTCTCTTATACACACTTACACTCATTTGAAAATAACTGTTACAAAATATTACGTTACTTTTTCCATTCACAAATTTTGTGGCAAAATTAAAGAGAACGCTTTATTTTTAGCAACAACAAGAGAAGAGAAAATTGGTAAAATGTGTTCATGTAAATAGAATCCTCACAAAAACATAAATGTGAAAAACGGCCAAGTTCCTATCCAAAATTTCGGCCATTAAAAGTTGTGGGATATAAATTTTGACCAAGTTCTTCTTTACCATAATACCTAACACAGATATATATTATATGTATGATATAAATTTGTAATCGTAAGGGTGTCATATAATTTCTAGATAATCTGCCAACTTGACAACATTTTTATCAATATAAAGAAATTAACATTTATACGTTATTTTCTCCTTTTTTGGAAAGGTAAAAATATTGCCAAGTTATCAGATTATCTAGAAATTACGATTACAAATTTATATCATACATAATATATTTCTGTGTTAGGTATTGTGGCAAAGAAGAACTAGGTCAAAATTTATATCTCACAATTTATATTTTCACATTTATGTTTTCTTGAGGATCTGATTACTTTTTGAAAATATTTTTATAATAACAATTTTCAAACTTAAAATTTCTAGTGTATTTTATTTCTATTCATGATAACTGTGCCAGTTGAAAATGGCAGAGTTACATAAAATAATGGGTAAGAGTGTGATGGGTGTTGAATTGTTGACCTTAAAAATGCACTATTGTGTTATTACAACGGGTCGCCAGTGTGTATGCAATTTGGTAAGAGTCGACTGGAAGAAACATGTAAATAAAGCGTAAGTTTTACTGGGCATGACCCCGCCTTTTTTCTGAATATATTTACATGTTAAATAAAGTCTGCTTAGCCGAAGTACATAAATCAAAAGGATATGCCCAATGTGTATGCAAAGTTTCAATAGGGTAGATGGTGCTTTTAATTTTTGGATTTTCCGATTGAGTAAAGCAATTACTATTTGTGTACAAAATGTAAGCTCTCTATAGTATAATATTACGTAAAATTTTCATGAGCCTGACCCCGCTGACTTTTACATCTGCTAGTGCTTATGGTTCATGCAAAGTTTGATATTAAAAAGTTAATAAGAAATACCTGAGTATTAAATTAAAAACTGCTAGGCCGAAGTACCTGAACGAAAAAACTAAGATTTATGGGTGAAGTCACGGCTACTTTTCAAAATAGGGAATTTTTTTGGATAAGTGCAATGTGTATGAAAAGTTTTAATAAAATGTATGTTAATTTTGAATTTGAAGTGCTTGTTTCCGCCCTCTGATAGCAACTTCTGGGTTTTCAGATTTTTCTTAGTGATCTCTTATCTAGATTTATTTGTGTATCAAATTTAAGCTCGCTAGTGCGAATTGGAGCTTTAACGTCGTGGCCCCGCATACCGGGTAAAACTTTTTGGTTTTAAGATTTTCCCATTGGCTTACGCAGCTACACTTACTAGTGTATAAAATGTCAGCTCTCTAGCGCGGATTATATCTTTAGATTTTTTCAGCATTACCTCTCCCCACTATTCTTAACTCAAAATTTTGTTGTGAGCAGCGCTTATAATTCATGCTAATTTTCGTCTAAAATATGCTAGACCGATGTAGATTAAACATAAGGCTAACATTTTATGGTAGTGATCACGCCCTATTTTTAAGGTGATGCAAGATTTCACTAAATTGGCTTGAATTAAAAGCTGTATATTAAGTATTTAGTTCAAAACAATATTAGCGTGGCCCCGCCCATCCTGGTATAATTTTTTGGGTTTTCAAATTTTGGTATATCAAATTTCAGCTCCTTAGCGAAACTTTTAATTTTTAAGTTTTATGGGTGCAGCCCCGCCCCTCTAACTAAAATTTTCGGGTTTTTAGATTTTTCTAGTTGGTTTCTCACCTAGACCTACTTGTATATCAAATTTCAGCTCCTTAGCGCAACTTTTAACTTTTAATTTTTATGGGCGTAACCCCGCCCACTTTTCCAAAGTCAAATTTTTTTGGGTCAGTGCTTATTATTTGTGTCTAATTTCGTTACAAATGGATAATAATAGCTAGATAAATAGTATATCTAAATATGCTGAGCCGCAGGGCATTAAAATGAGGTTAAAATTGTATGGGCGTGTCAACACCCTCTTGTATTTCTCACCTAAACCTAGCTCTGTATCGAATTTCAGCTCAATAGCACAAATTTTAATTTTTATGGGCGTAGCCCCGCCCTCCTGGTTAAAATTTTCGGGTTTTCAGATTTTTCTGGTTCATTGCTCACCTAGATCTTCTCGTGTACCAAATTTTAGCTTTCTAGCTCTAGCGGAAGTGCTTCATCAATTTGATGAGTGTGTCAGTGGTCAGTGAGTATGTCTTAAAATATGCACTTTTTGCACCTCTATATCTCCGCAAGCTTTCAATGTAAAACTTTCAGGCTTCGCATATGAGGTTATATGAATTTATTCTAATTATGATTTAAATATTATAATTTTACGATTATGAGGGGGGTAAAAACAGCTCGAATGGCTTCGTATAAATATACACACTGCGTGCATTCTCCAGAACTTGGCCTGGCGCACTGCCGTGCGCCTAGATTTTACATGAGAATGTATAAAATTATACATTTATGAAAACAATAGTTTTACAGAAAATGAGTGTAAGGTTTGAAACTTACACTCAACTTAATGGAAAAAGAAAATTTAATTTTCCTTGAGTCAAAAGACAATAAGGGCCTTATTTTGTAGAACGCAACGATTAGCGTTGACAAATTTTATATGTAATTTGTTTTTGTAATTAAAATTTTTTCCATATAAAATTTGTCAACATTTGGCGTTGCGTTTTACAAAATTAAGCCCTTAATGTTTTCACATAACGATATGAGAATCAATTCTGTATTATTAATTCAAAAATTGGTTTTTTAAGTTATGACGTTGTTTAGGTAAATGAGGTTTTTGTATAACACTATTTACAACGAGCGGCCATTTATAATTAGCAACTCATTAGCATAAAGTTTTGGCGTAAAATATTTTAATCAACCTGCTAACTTCTTAGATATCAACTCGCAACATTGCAATTATGATTTTGACAAAGTAATTTATTTACATATCGCTCATTTACTCATCCACGTAAGGCAGAGGGGATGTACTGTGTGCTTTTCCCACTGTTGCCAACTATTTTCCAACAAATATCGCTAAAGTGTACAAGAAAATAGCTAGAAAATAGCTAAAATTCAAAAACATTTGAAAACTTAGCGATAAATAGCTAAAAAACCAATTTATTTTTAGGTTGTTTCAAAAATTTTACGTCAACTTGTTAACTTCTTTCGTACTTCCCGAATTGCCCTACAAATTTTATAAAATACCAAATAAAAGCAATGTAATAGGTCATTAAAAAACATATACATATATGTAACATATTCATTATATATTTATATATGTTTATAAAAAAAATTATAGCTGCTGAATTCAGGACTTACCCAGTAAAAAAATTGCTTCAAACAAAGCAGGCTTCTGCTACTATAGAATAAAAGTAGCGCTGACAAACCTGCTGATTTTTGTATGGCGAGTTCCCGGTTTGGAGTACTATATTTTTGCTCACGAAAGCTTTGCGTTCCTTAAAGGATTAATAATACTATAAACGTATTTACTTATGTATGAAAGCGATTTTCAATATGGATGTGAGTACATTAGCGAACTTTCTGGCTTTAAAACCTGCATTGTTCTGAAGCTATTCAATCAATTTCTTTCTATAGTTTGATGCAAAAAAATCGCTAGAATTCTCGCTAATAGCTAAATCATAATTTTTCCCGCAAAATGTACTTAAAAATCGCTAGATTTGATGAGAAAATAGCTGAATTGGCAACAGTGGCTTTTCCACGCATCCGAAGCGCTTCTTTTTAGCTTAGTGCATACTTGTACTAAATTCATTTTTTCTGTTATATAGGTTTGTCATTCCATGTTTAATTTCCACAATATTCATATGCGGACAATAAAGTATATACATACGTACATATATTATGGGTCCTTATGAATAGCTTAGGCGAAATCAGTTTTGTGAAGCTCCCAGACTTCTTTATTGGACTGGTGTGTCAGAAATAGTCCGAAATAGATTGGTACTGAAAATCAACAAAATCGAAATGACGATGCCTTATACTGACATTATTTATCAGCTGTTATAAATCATACATGTTATAATTTCATTTGTGATACATTAAGGCTCAGTTAGCCTAGTGCATGGGTGAACATCATCTAGCAAATTTTTGCAAATCGAATTCACACGTATTCTTATTCTCTTTCATTTAGTGTTATCTGAGATAAATTTTTGCTTATCTTTTTATTCATTTTTCTCAAACGCACTGCGAGAAATTTATTGTGTATGCTGTTTATGTTAAAAAATGCTTTTGCTTACGTGAAAATTAAAAATTATTTTCTCTTACAAATTGGTTTTTAGTAGTTTTAAACTCAGAATTTAAGTGAATAATAATGTTTATTTATTACATTTTGTTGAAACGGTTTTCTTGAAAAAAATTCTTTGATAAAAAAATCATATACATAAGAATTACTTTTATTAATTGTTTCTGCCTGTGTGTTTATCTTTTTCGCTCACCTACACAACCTTAAATTTAACTTGGTCACCCATGGCCTAGTGTAATGGAATGTAACTGCAACGGTAGGAAACAGCTGATCCATATTGCTATATGAAAAGTAATGTACAGACTCTTATATTCCGGTTATATCTCTATACTCAAAAAAAAAACTAACTAAAACTTTGGAAATTTTCTTAATTTGAGTAAAAAAAAAGTTGTCGTATGGCACCGAAGCTGTTTACTACTTGAAACAAATAAAATATTTACTAAATTTCTAGTTCATTAATGACCTTGTTTATAGTAATTAAATTATTATATTTAAGTGAAATTTCCCATAACATTCGGAGCTTTGCAAAAATAAATTTTTCATCTTTGATCTCAAATTTAGTAAATTTTTTCATGTCTTTAATTCTGGTACTTATTTTTATTTTTAATTTAATTCTATACCACATGGTATGTTTTTTTTATTATATCTTCATATTATATTCTTAATTAATTCACCATACATTTGGGGTATTCAAATGGTACTCATAAATTAACACGTTTTAAAGTTATAAAACGGAAATATATGACTGCTGTGAGCAACCCCTTATAATTTACAATTATAAATATTGTACTTATTTGTATTTTGGTTTTAACACCTTGTACATTTCTTACTCTCTCTCTCAATTCCTTTGGTAAACTCTCACGCATTTCTACATGTAGTTATGACAAACAATAAACATAGCTGAGAAAGTGTTATTACTTTATGACCTTTATGTTTGAGCCACAACAACAATTTTTTTAAACTATGTTAAAATGTTAAGACATTATGACACTTAGTACACTTAAGACACCCTTGTGAATACCCCAATTGTATTTATTCCTTGAGAGTAGACAAGTATTGAAACAACAACCTTCTGACTTATAGGCAAGCACTCTAACCAATTGCGTAACAGGCAGCCTGAATAAGCATTGAGATTTTTGAGTTTTAAAATTTTATTTAATTTACAAAAAAATATATTTTAGGTTCAAATGTTCAGGTTCAAAAATATATTCTATAATTTAAGAAAAAGTATTTAAAACTGGTAAATATTTTTCTAAAATTTGGAATACCTTTTTATATCTTTCAAGTAAGTCAAATTTGATGAACTAATCAGGAGTAAGTCATTTCCTGAAATTTATTTTTTGATTTATAATGAGATTGACTAGTTCTTAGTATACAATTTCCCTAAACTTTTAAACCGTTTTCCAATTTTTAGTAAATATTTCCTTTAAGCCAGTAAACTTGTCCTTAAATGTGGGAATTTATATGTGTATTTTTATGATCTATTTTTAACGATATGAAGTTTTTATTTTTACACATGTTAAGTAATTTTTTTTATAGATTTTTGTAAAAATTTACTTAAACTTAGAAAAAATTTTTACTTAAATTTAGAAACTTTGTTTCCTTAATTAATAGTATATGTCTTTTTTTAGTGTATAACCATTTTCATTACTTTTCACATAACAATATCGATCAGCTGTTTCCTAACGTTGCAGTTACATTCAATTACAGTCGGCTAACTGAGCCTTTAAGCTCTTCATACAGCTTAAGTATTTAAATGCATTTCGGTACAATTTATATGTAATAAATGGAAATTATTTTCACACCAAAAAGAAAATGAAAATGAGCAAAAACGTAAGTACGTGTGTTGCATATATCGGCGGGTGGTTAGTGGTTTGCCGCAATAATAATATATTTTAATAGTCTGTGCGGCAAACCAGTAACCACCCGACGATATGTTGCGCTGAGTAAAGATGTTTCTCCGGTAGATACTTATGCCGATTAGTAGGATCGGTGAGTAAGAATTATCTGCCTATGTTGTCCTTAGTCTTAAATTAAGAAAACCCTTATGTCCAGCGGAGCAAAAAATCTTTAAGACTGGCAGGAGGGCATCTAGGCAAAATAGTCTTTACTCAGAGCATTCAATATACCCGAGCAGAAAACTCTTTTGGCCAAATAATGGTTTTGTTTCCGAAGTTTCTGGTAACGTTACCCTTGGGCTTGACCGTATCGTCGTATTTCTTCTCAAACCACGTAAGCGCCATTTTTTTTAAATTGACTTTTTTGGTTTTTACGGTAGAAAATAACATTTTCCACCCGAGTGCATTCTCATCTTGACAACTTTGTATGAAAAAACAAAAATTAAAGCCATTTCCAAAACCTCGTAAGCGCCATACAAAATGACATTTGCATGAAAAACGAATGACTTTCATATCTAAAGTTGGAAATAAAAAATAGAAAAATTTTTTCCAAAAAGATTCTACGCCCTCCACAGGGTCGCAAAGACATGTTTTGTAAAACAATTTTATTTTTAAACACATATTTACAAAGATATTAAGTTATTTTCGTTTTCTGAAAAATGAGTCGTTGGCGCTTACGTGGTTTAAGAAGAAAGGCGAAGGTATGCAGACGATGTTTAGCATGCCAACTTAATTTCATACATTTGCATTTTCAATTTATATTATTAAAACTGTATTCTATCTATAACATTGTGATTTACATATGTTCTCAGAAAGTTTTTCTCGTCTTCATTTTTATTTTAATTTGTGTGTAAATAATACTTGCTTTATGATCATGATGCTTGTAGCAAGTCCACATTATTTAATTTTAATTTTATCTCAAGAAATAAGTAGGTCAACGATAACTAGAGAACTTACGAAACGAATGAGCACAAAGTAGTTTGGCTAAACAATAATCTTAATCAATCATATCTGCATGACAAAACTTTTAACAAAATCAAATACTGATTGAGCATAGGAGGGTAAATACGAGTATGTCAAGATATTTCAAGTACTTATTTGTTTGAATGCTGCTTGCTGGCTTAAGTTCTAAATTCTTGTCTTCTGTTTTTATTTTGTTATAGCAAAATATTCACGTGAGACTTTGTTTAAAAGAAAATGCATATATGTATGTATGTAAACACCCACATTACTCCTATTACCATAAAGAAAATGTGCTTAAGGCTATTCCTAAAGCTTTAATTAGACGTGCCATATCATAATACCATAGCCATAGCCATAACCATATTTTTTTCGTATATTGCAGTAGTGGCATAACTGCAAGCTTCCAATATTTGAGTGTAATTAATTTATTTGATTTCGGGACCACACATACACGCAATTCATTTATTTGGAAAAGTACCCTCTAGTCAGCCTAGAACCATATGTCTCTATGTCAATACTCTTTCTCCAGCGACAATTGCACCAGTTAAAATGTCGACAACTTTGCTTTTATGCTTGAGTAGAGATACGTTAGAGACAACAGTTCCAGTGTATTTCTGGTGATATTGTCAATGAACGCGTCAATAGTTTGTTTTTCTTTTTTATTATGTTGTGCAATAATATTAAAAAAATATATGTAGACGAGGGTCACTAAAATCTACTAGTGAATCTTTGGTTCAAATATCTCCATATGGTCGTAAAAGAACTACCTTCTCAATAGTGCTAAAGTTTACTGGTAGATTTTGAATGACAACCCTATGTTATTTGTCAATAGGCATTTGCATTGGCTGGGGTACACCTGGTCAGTAGCACTATTGAGAATGTTACTAGAAAATCACTATAAGTTTACTATTGACAACGAGAGAGGATATATCGATATTGTAGACTAGAGCCCCTGGAATTTACTAGTGAATCTTTGGTGCCAATGTCTCCAGTTGGTCCCAAAATAACTACACAGAAAAAAATATCATCGAAATGCAACCAACAAAACAAATTGTTAACATTTAATTTTAAAATTAACAATCATCATTGTTTATATAACAAATTTAAATTTTTGTAGTCAATTAAATTACTCAACAAAATTATTTGTTAAATTATGTCATAATGGAATGAGCACATGTAGAAGAAAGAAATCATATTTTGTGTGTATTCATCATTTGCGTATTTACTAAAGTGTTGCTCTTTAGCTGAGAGGTAAGTGAGTCAGTTTATTAGTGTTGATGTTGCCGGTTCAACTCCGCCCAAAGACGTTTAGTATTTTTCGCAAACAAGCCAAAAATGATTTCGAGGATTTTGATTGTGTATAAAAAGCTTGTTAATATAAAAATTATGATACAGAAATTCAACAATTCACATTGCTAATATAACAATAACTTTAATTGAAATAACTTTGAAATTTAACAAAAATAAATGTTGAAAAAAAAATTAATTTCAACAAATTATTTGTTGATATATATAATTATTTAATTGAAAATATTTTTAAGATTTTCCTTCAACTTACAATTTCGTTAATTGTATTTATAAAAATCGTTGTAGGTTCAAAATCAATTAATTATTTAATTAATATAACAAAAAAATTAATTGTATTTACAAATTATTTTTTTCTGTGTACTTAGTCAGTAGTGCTACAGTCTAGTGGTGGATTTTCAATGACAAGCTAATGTTAAATGTCAATAGATGATTACATTGGCTTGGGTACACCTGGTCAGTAGTACTACTGACAATGTCACTAGTAGATCACTACAATTTCGCTATTCGCACTTTCTGCAGGGTAGTAAGAAAACAAGCGGTAAAACAAATAACTTCAATATATATATGATGTTTGTATGTATGCATGTTCATAAAAAGCAGTCAGCTCGATATGGTTATGGCAGAAAATCTAAATTTAATTGATATCAATGATTATGGCTATGGCTATGGGTATGATGTTAGGGCATGCCACCTTTAATCAAACACATTGTTGGGCATAACATTATTTCGAAAAGTTGATTGACATGGTTTTTATTAGAGATGTGCACATGTCGTGATTTTATCATGTCACGCGTGAGTCACGTGTGATTCACGTGATTCGTGATCAAATATTATAATCACGCGTGAGTGCGTGAGCGTGATTGAAAAAAAATTTACTCGTGCGTGATCGTGCGTGAGCTTTTTTTTAATAATCACACACGAATTCTCACGCTCTCACGAGATAACATTCTTGCAAAGGCACATATGTAACTGTATTGAATCATTTGAAATAAATTATTTTGTAATAATAAATACATATATGTATAATAATATGTGTGGTAGAATGAGCTTACAAACATAATGAATACCCCCAAACAAAATGTTTCGACTTTTTCGGTAGTTTCTCTGAACAATTTTTTTTAAACATTAAAACTTTGATTTTTGAGTACATAAGTAAAAGTCTGTGAATTTTTTTTTAAATAAATATGTATATGTTGATAAAAAAAAAAGGATTGTAACAAATATTAAAAAACGTGGGTATGTGCAAATTATTTTGACAATAGCAGCAACATATCGGTGAAGCGGTACTCTGCTATAAAAGCAAAAAGAAATCGTACCTATATGTCGTTACGAATTCGTACCGACATATTGTTACGAAGTCGTGTCAACCATTTCATACAAAAATTGTTACGATTTCGGTAATATTTCGGTGCCGAAATCGGAAGATTTTGTCGACCAATCGTTACGAATTCTTTGCGAATTCGAAGCATTTTGATGGGTACATACACCTTTGTAAGTATGTATGTATGTTTCTTAGATACCCTGTAGGAAGTATCAATTGAGAAACACTACTGATTCAACAGTGCCTTTGTCAACAATACTACTGACGAATTGTACCGCAGAAAATGTTTTTTGCTTTAGGGGCCGACCATATATTACGTAACGCTGTAGAGGGGAGGGGTGGGGTTCGAGTTTTGTTATGATTTGTTATGGTGGGGGTGGGAGGTCTTTGAAAATGTTACGTAACAGAAAAATTTTAGTAACACAGAAGAACGCTGATGATGAAGGTTTAGTGGCCTTCGACAACGGCTAGCTGTTCCGTTCAACTACGTGTTGTCAGAATATTTACAACTGACTTTGGTGTTATTTATTCATTAATAATTATCACATGTAATTTGGCTTAAAAAGCGATACGAATTAAAATTAAATTAACTTTGCTTTATTTTAATTTACATTGTGAATTTTACAAAACCACGAGCATACATATATACTAAAGGGTTGCATTGGTATGCTCGTTTGTATAGCCAAAACAAATATACCATGGTGTGTACCATATAATTGTAGTGTGAGCGACAAAACTAGTATAAGAGTTATTGTGTGTGCGTGCTTTTCCAAATTAAAATACAATTGAAAACAAATAACAATTGCTTATTGTATTGCTGCTGAGCAACTGTTTGATCTGTTTTTGCTCAAAAAATACATATTGTAATACAAATATATGAAAAAACCACTATTGAAACAAATACATGATGTGCAGATGTATGTGCGGACGTTCGTTATGTTATTTTGTGGCGCAATCAGTGTGCACACTTAATTTTTTTTAAATTCGGTAGAATCGACAAAAAAAAAATCGGTAGATTTGAATGAAATTCGGTAGAAAAGTTTTTTATTCAGAGAAACATAAAAAATAACAAAGAAACATAAAAAATAAAAAAATATATGTACTTATATATAAAGGGCAAGTGCAAGGATTATCAAACTAAACAGGTTCCAAAAGCGCATTTAAAACTTCACATGTGGTTGGACTGTCATAAACAATGAAGCATTTCCAATAAAAAAAGTGTCATCCCCAGTTATTTGCCATTACGCTTTATATAGATATGCTATGCATATATAAAATAATATACTAAAATAACTTTTATATGACAAACATTTGTAACTACAAAAATTATATGTAAGATCCATTTATGAATTTAAGCTTTTGTGCAAAAATTATTAAATCATTGGTAGGAATAAATATTTCATCCCCAAGGCACAATTCTTTGGCAAATACTTGGTTACTTATAGTTTCAGTTTTTAACCGATTTCTTTGTTCTGTTTTAATTATTTTCATGACAGAAAATGACCGCTCTGCGACCTCACTGCTATGTGGCAAAATAGGCAATTTATACATATATCGACTTAAATTACTAAATAATAATATTCGGTAAATTTCAGGGCTTGTTCGATAGAATTGGTAGATTGTTAAATTCACCAACATATTCTGTAGAATCTACCGAATATCGGTAGAAGTGTGCACACTGGACGCAACCAAAGTATAGAGAGAGAAAGAGACAATTTTGCTCTGAGAGTAATTACAAATGCATGTGTTTCATGTACATGTATCATTTACTTACATATGTATGTGCAATTTTGCTTTCATTCATTCATTCATCAGCCAATTACATTTTTTCTCAACACATCATAAGGCACTTATGGTAAAAGCAGTTTTATGTATCTTATTTGCCTTAGAAAAACAAAAAAAATAAATGTGTTGTTTTCATTTGCTCATTGCCCAACCATACAATAATTGCTTAAAAAATCAACAGTAACAGAAAACGATAAATAACATATTTGTTCATACCAGAGCCAAAAAACACGCAAAACTAGTGCAAACAGATGTTTCTGTGCAATGCTATAATATATACATAGATATGTATATACATATATATATATATGTAAGAACCTATTTTTTAATCCAAAAAACATGAAAATTATATAATACATATACTTTTTCGTGAGCGCGCGTGATCGTGCGTGATTAAAAATATTTTATTCGTGAGCGTGCGTGATCGTGAAAATTTTCAAAATTATTCGTGCGTGAAAGTGCGTGAGTAAAATATTTTTCTGCGTGAGCGTGCGTGTCGTGAGTCAGAAAACACTCACGTGCACATCTCTAGTTTTTATTATCACATGTCTAACACTGAATTTACATTATGAAATTAGTTGCATGGGACTTTTTTTATTACACACTAGGAAGCGTGGAGAAGGCAATCAAACCAAAAAATATAATTGCCAAATATGCTTCTGAGGCTTATGCTATGCCGTTTTATACAAATATATGAAATTCCTTTCCCTAGCGCTGCCCTTAGAAAATGGAAAAGATTTAATTAAATTTAATGAAAAATCTCATAGTACCAATTCGGCGTAAAACAATTTTTGATTACGTATACATATTAGAGGGCTGCGTAAACAGTCTTGAAATGTAAATAGGTCTTATTTTTTAAATGTATTGTCGTAGCATGTATTTTACTAAACTAATAATAAATTATGTCGTTTAGTAAGAGAAGCACGATAGATGTATACATGTAAGTGTATATAAGAGCTTACAAGCGATGTCGCAAAGTCTTCTTGTTCGTAACAAACACTCAAAAGAAGTAGTGTTGATGCGGTATGCTTGTTATTTTGCATATTGTACGTTTGAGTGTGTGTGTAAGATGTAGATGGTAAGCTATTATGTTTGCGTTTAAGGGCACTGCTACACGTTCAATATATGTATATTGAACGCGATCCAGTATCGCGATATTTATTGAACGTGTAGCATGCAGTATTGATGGATCGCAATCCATATCGCAGAATGATCTAAATTATTGAATCTAGATCGCGGATAGCGTGATAAATACTGAACGTGTAGATTTTTCATGATATTAGATCGCGATACGTTAATAAGAAGTGAAATAAAACAAATAAAATAAAAGACGTAGTGCAAAAAATTTAACAAATAAAAAGTAAAAAAAAGTTTATTACATGTGTGTATAATTAGTTTTAATAAAGGGTAATGGCAGAAGATAGTGAAAGCGAGTAGGTTTTGCCAGTGGAATCGGAATTAACGACCGAAAAAATTAATTTATAGACCTTATTTTTAATTTTAGGCATTGTCTGAGTTGTGGGACATTTTTGTGCGACATTTGTGCGACCTTGTTTTTAATAAACGATCCGCACAGCACAAAAACATCGTAAATACTGACGCGATAAATATTAAACATGTAGCATACGCTCGTGATCCATCAATTCATTAAAATGGATCGCGATCCAAATATCACAATATATATTGAACGTGTAGCAATGCCTTAAGGGTGGTTTTTTAAAGCAAGCGCACCCAACTAATGTCAATGCATGTGTGCGTTTGTATGTGCTCAGAAAAATAAACAAACAAAAAAACGTGTGTGCGTATGTACATGGATGACTTTTGTATGAAGAAGCAAGCATCAGAAATTTTTCCGCCACGAAATATTTTATTCTTTACTCCTATACCTGCAAAAACTGAAACAAATGTGTTGACAACAGTATTGTTTAGCATTTGTTTTAGAAGATTTCGCTGTAGTAAAGCATTTGAAGAATCCCTCATGTGTTAAATGTTCTTGTAAGTGGTCTTGTGCAGGGGTCCAAATCATATTGCTGTTTATGTAATGGACTTAATTAACATTATGAAATTTTCTATAAAACTAAATGAATTCACCTTTCTGTATTTGTCCATAGGAGGAAGCGTATCAAAAAAAAAAAACAGCTTATATCTAAAGAATATTATTCACTATCTTTGATAGTCAAACGAGAGAAAAATACAACCCTGATCTGATAAGGTTAATGAAAATTTTAGACCAGGATTTTATTTTGAAAAGTCGTACCATTATGTGGGATAGTGAATACCAGCCTTGAGGTTCAAGAATTCATGCTAAGCTCTACAGCTCATAGCAGCAAAAAGGAAAAGTTGCGTCAAAAATAATTTCATGATAAGTTACATATATAGATGAATTCGGTAAAAGCTATTTTTCTCTCTCGGTACCATCACTGTAAAAAGTCTTCAATAGATTGAAACAAAGTATCGATATAGAGACTATCGGCCCTCTGCTTCTTGTAGGAGTTTAAAGGAACAATTATATCTACATAGAAACTATCAAGGCTAAAAAAATATCGGCGCTTAAATTTAAAGTTATTTCGATGTATATAAAGAAATTCTACTCGCACAAATCAAGCGCGTAAAGGCCGTCATTCACTGTCCTACACAATGGTGCGACTAGTGAGAAAATGCAAATACATTGAACAGATGGGCTTGAGGGCCAACTTTGAGGGGCGGACGCACCCCCTAAAACACAACTTTTCGCTATGAATTTTTTGTGTTTTTTTTTTACATAAGACTGAACCGATTTGTGGGGAGAAAATATAAGATAGAAAAAAATAACGGCCACTCTGATGTACATACATTCATATATGTGCAAAATCGTGCGAGATATACGAGTAATTATAACATATCCTCGGTTGGTTATTGGTTTGCGGCACAGTCTATTCAAAATACATTCTATCTGCAGCTAACCAATAACCAACCGACGATATGGCGTTACTATGCTAAAAGCACACATCTTGAAGCGACTCGTTCTTAATGTTACGGCTAATGAAACTGCAAATATTTAAATTTAATGCTTTATACAAACTTGTTAAAGTATAAATACACATTTATTATTTCCACCTCTTTTAGCTCATATCAAATGAAAATACTCGTACAACAAACTTTGAATATGGACAGTAACGAGCAATTACAATTAAAGTGTACTAAAAAAAATATGGGAAAATAGATTATTTAATTAAAATATAAGAAAATGCCTAACGCAAACACAACTAACGCGAATAAAAATCAAGAGTCATTGACCTTTTAACTTGCGTACATTATTTTTCTTATACGTATAACCTTTTTAAGAATTCGCCATGCTTTATTCCAGAGATGGCAAAGTTAGAGCATTAGCATTTTCAGTTAAGAAATCAGTGATTGATTTCTATTTTTCAAGATATGTATGTAACATTTTAGTTACACTCACATTACTTATGACTTTTTGGACTAAGAAAAACATATAATTATGATTTTCATTAAATTTTTTATATGAAAATATTTATATAAAATGTGATTTTCTGACGCAAAAAAAAAAATATCAAGTTTAAAGGCCGTGATTCACTATCCTACACAATCGTGCAACTTTTGAGAAAATACAACCCTGGTAGATGGAGTTCATGAAAATATTCAAAAGAGAATAACAATTCATCACATCAGGGATGTAGTTTTTGTAAGTGGTGCAATTGTGTAGGATAGTGAGTCATGGCCTAGGGTCTGCTTTCGAATTCTAATATTAATAACATACAAATTCGAAAGCATTTTTTTTTCGTTTCGAAATACAGAGTACACCCGTTGTACTTTTGTGATGTAGCTTATGAAATTGTTCAAAAGACCACAAGATTTTATTAGTTTAGAATTGTATTTACATATTTCAGAAGTCGTACGATTCTGTAGAATAGTAAGTGAGTCCTAGCAATAATGCAGCCTTTATGTCTTGAGATGAAGTTTTAGCTGCTAACAATAGATATGATAAAAATAAATGATTTCTCTTTACCTTATAAACTTAAAACAACTAAGTTTTAATAAATATATCTCCGCTTAAGAATTAAAAGTATGAGATTACCTAAAAATAGAAAAAAAACGTTCCGCTTTCCGTCCTTGTTTAGGAATGGCTCTTACTTGTAAAAACTTGTAAGAAAATTGTATTCATGTCAGAACCATGTATGGATATCATGATACAATTGTACTTTTTTTTAATGTATTTTCGAAAATCTTGTATGATAATATTTTAACTAAAAAATTTTTAAAAATCGACATTTAATATGAAATACTTTACACAGTTTCATGTATTATTTCCTATTTGTATGCATTTTCCATTGTTTTCATTGTTTCATACAAAAAAAAAATCATTTTCCATCTCTGATCAGATATAATAAACAAACAAAATTCCTTGACAAAAAAATTGAATTTATTTAGCTTATGCCCGTTATTTCTACAAACAGGTAATTTTCCTAAGGTTTTTACCTATGAGTTTGCCTTATAAAATTTAATTTACACCATAGATATCTGTACACTAATAGATATCAATGGCTAAAAATAACGGGCATTAATGAAAGAAAAACAACAAGTTAAGAAAATTTGCTTTCTTTTGAAAGAAGTACACATTTTTGAGTTTTCCTTTTTCAGGCATTTTTCAAATGATTAATTTGACAGCAAAACACACAACAGGTTGGATAATTCTTGCAAGTAAAAATTTTACTAGCAATAATTTGTAATAATTTTTTTGTCTTGAGTTAATGAACACTTTCCAGTAATAATTGTTACAAATTCGTAAAAATTTTTAGTAAATGAACAAACCTAATATTTATTAAATCGAATTTTGTGTTAAAACCTCATTTTATGGAAGAAAAAAAAATTCACACCTAAAAGCGAATTTAGCATTAATAATCGTTTTCGAGCAGGGCCCCATTTGCTTGTAAGTTTTTAATACATATGTGTCACGCGGCACTGTGATGACGTCATACATAGCCAGTATTAACCGCATAAAATAATATGAAATATTTTATGAACAATTTATTATAAATAAAACAGATTTAGGTAAGAATATGAACATACATAAGTATGTATGTATGTACATATATAATAGTAGTGCATAAAATATTTTATAATTCTATTAATATTTTTTTTTATCAAGTAAAGTAACACGTGCTTTTTAGGGTTCCGTACACCAAAGGTGAAAAGGAACCCTATTGTTTTCGCTACGCTGTCCGTCTGTCCGTCAGTCCGTCACACGGTATTTTCTCAGGAGCCGTAAGAGCTAAGGACCTGAAATTTTGACACAGTATGTAGAACCTTGGCCGCTACAACAACAAATACATTAGAATTAAAAATTAAAGGGTGTTCCAAAACGAGCAACGAAAAATGTTAAAATCCCATGTAATATACATACAATTGTATGAACATATGTATATTGAAACTTGAAATTTGTAAAATTAGTGTATTTTTATACAGACTACAACAACTAACACTAAAATTTAAAAAAATTAAAATTAAAGGGTGGTCCATCAGTTAATCCAATTTTGACTATGTAATTTTGACAATTTGCTATATCTTGGAAACCGTAAGGGGCAAACACTTGAAATTTACAAAAACAGTAAAACTAAAAAAAACGAAAATTATAAAATCGCCAAACCAAAAAAAAAAATAAAAAAAAATCGCCAAAATAAAAAAAATCGCCAAAACGAAAAAAATCGCCAAAACGAAAAAAATCGCCAAAATTAAAAAAAAAATTCTAACACTAAAATAAATCGCCAAATTCGAAAAAATCGCCTAAATGAAAAAAAACGCCAAAATGAAAAAAACGCCAAAAATCGAAAAAAATCGCCAAAAATCGAAAAAAATCGCCAAAACGCGAAAATGTCGCCAAAACTAAAAAAAAAATTAAATAAAAAAAATCGCAAAAATGAAAAAATCGCCAAAAATAAAAAAAAATCGTCAAAATGAAAAAACGCCAAAAACCGAAAAAATCGCCAAAACAAGAAAATAAAGTGTCAAAACTAAAAAAAGAGCCAAAACTTAAAAAAATCGACAAAACCGAAAAAACGCAAAAACCGCCAAAACAAAAAAAAAAACGCCAAAACAAAAAATCCGAAAAGACCCCAAAAACGAAAAAAATGCCAAAACTATATATTATATAGGATGAAGTTTGTATTAAATTACATATCTAGTGTTCGTACGGAACCCTTCGTGCGCGAGTCAGAGTCGCACTTTACTGAATTTATTATTAAATACGCGTAAGTAAATACTTACTAACAAAAGCAGAAATAATAATAATAATAATAATGGCAATAAAATATATTTATGTATGTACAGACTTATATTTATAAAGCAAGTTACGTAAATAACATCCAAAGGCGGGCTCATTACTATCTGCCACCAAAATCTTTAACTTTTATTTGAGAATACAAATATTTGCATGAAATCTAAGCATAAAATAAAATAAAAAATAACTGGCGAAGAAAAATGAAAATACTCGTAACAATGTATGATGTACGCAATTATAAATTTTTTCCACATATTTCTGATTTTATTTTCGTAACTATTTGCTGTTGCCTGACAGCAACTTGTGGCAATGTATTATTTTTGTTTGTTTCTCAAATGTAAAAGGAATCTTAAGGAGAAGTTTGGGGCGGGTGGTTAATTGAGGCTTGCTGTGATTATAATGAAATAAAAGATGCAGACAGAAGTTTGATGACTTTGAATCTCTATTACGTCAGTATAAGCCAAATGACTCAAACAGAAAGTCGTTGAAACGCTGTATGTACATAAAATATAATAGAGGAAACTTTTACATGTTTTTTTTTTTTTTTTTTTTTTTTGTTAATTACAGGTGAATAAACTTTGCGTATTTATTTGATTTATTTACACGGATGTGCTTGAAATATGAATTAAATATTTTATAAATTTCACAAAAATTAAACAATTAATCATGTTTCTCTTTTTTTCTCTCAATATGAGTATTGAGTGCTCAGCTGATCATTTGTGTTTGTAGGGAAAAAAATTCAAATGCAAATGCTTAAAGTAGTTTCACGCGGCGTACTTTTTAATACATCTGAAAAATGTCCCAATGGTAAATACATACATATGTAGATTAGGGATATAACTTTTTAACAATTTTTTAAAATGTGAGACATTTTTAGATTTTAATTGAACTATAGTGAATTTTTAAATGTTAGTTTTTAAAGAAGAGAAGAAAAATTATATTAGACTTTTAAGCTGGGGGAAATACCGATATTTTTCTGTGCAGCAACGCACTTCATCAGCACCCTAGTCTATCTAGTTGAGTAGAGATCAGGGAAGGAAAATGATTTCTTGGATTTTGTACCAACTATGAAAATAAAATGTACTTTCTAGACCATGGTGGTACCAATTTTTAATATTTATTAATAATAACAAAAATTAAAAATTTTAAAAACTCCCCATCTTTTTTCAGAAAAGATGTTTATATCTTCTAAACGGCTGGACCGATTTTCCTCAAACATAGCTAAGAACCCTTTCGATCAAGTCATCTTTCAAACAGAAAAAACTAAATGAAAATCGGTCCAGCCGTTTGGCCTGTACGTGGACACGGACAGACACACAGATACCCAGACACCCAGACACACACTACAAACTTATAACACCCCTTTTTTTAGTCGGGGGTTAAAAACAGAAATGTAAAAAACTTAGTGTAAAAATTCAGAAGTTTACAATAAAACACAGAAACAAATGTGTATAAAAATTCAGTATACAATAAAAAATAACAAAAAAATATTAAATATTACATTCATAAAGGTACATTCGTAGATTCAACTATTATATTAGAGATTAAAATAAAACACACACAAAAAAATTAAAGAGAACATAGGCAAAATTAATGTTATCATATAGTGAAACATTGACATTTTGAAATTGTACCAAGTAACTCGCGGTAGTACCACAGTACCAACAAGGTCAAAAATGTACCATAAAAAGTACAATTGTACCATGTTTTCCATCCGTGGTAGAGATTGTTATTAACATCAGCTATTTAACGTAAATTCTAATGAAACGGAATGTGAGAAATGATTGTCGTGTACAATTATTGATTTACCTTTGGTAAATACATATGTAAGTATCACTATTTATTTCTCCTGTTTTTCCATATTTTAATTTTTCTATTTAGGTTAGCACGAAGTTATATTACTCTACCCACGTTTGTTTGACTATTCTTGCTTATCTTTTACGATCATCACATTACTTATTTTTTACTTATTCGATGTACCGTCGGTACATACATATAAGTATTATAGTAGTGAATATTATGTTACTTTGTTTTTGCTTTTCACAGTTGATTTGACTTTCCAACATTTGTGATTTCCAAGTATAAAAAACTATAAGGGAACTTATATTTATTTTTTCTCTAAGGTCAAAAAAGTTCACACACCAACCGCGATGGAGTTTTCTTTCCTTTTGGTTAAGAAAAATTAATAATGTGTTTATTTAAAACAGAAAATAAATTAAAAACACGGTATAAAATTCTAAATATTCAATATAGCATTAAGAAGGCCTCGAAATAATTTTAGATTATGTAAAATAATATTTTTGCTAGTTCAAGGCCGTATTTTAAGTGTTTAGAAAAACCGATTGGTGCGTGAACTTTTTTGAGAAAAATTACAAAAGATTATGATTTTCGTGGTAACTAGGATATGGTTGACCTCATGGTACTATGCCAAAATATTGTTTATACCCTGTTTTGTTATAGCAATACTCTATGTGTGTGTGTATATTGGCAACAATGTAAAGAAAGAGGTTATACCAGATGTTAATAAACATATATCTTCGACTTATAAACATAAACTGGTGACTTTGACCGACATGTGGTATTATATATAAATCGTAAGCTGACATGCCAGATTTAAAATATATGACGTGTGAAACTACTTTTAAGCTTGATACTGAGTTCTGCTAAAAATTAGTTCAAGATATCAAATTCAAAGGTAAATATCAATAAATGTATTTAACAGTTCATATTCATATTGTATACAAATAAAAAAATTTGAAAATTAAAAAATTTTTAGTGAAAGTGCCGACTATGGAAATTTTTTTTGACCCTTCGAAAATTTAGTGCCATCAGTTAAAGATATGTCACACTTTCAGATCCATACGTATGTAAGTGTTTGACTTCAATAATTCTGCGAAACATACAATTTAAATTAATCAGTACAGTTTTACTACGGACATATCCCACAGTGTGGGATATCGTCAATAGTAAGTCATTACAATCTTACTATTGACATTTTCGCCATATGGTCCCACAAGAACTACTAGTTAAAAGTTAATAGTAGATAGCACTACTTGGGGTAAAATTTATCAGTAGTACTGGTGACATCGTCAATAGATAATCAGTATAATTTTTCTATTAACATTTCCTGCAGGGATGCTCTTACAAACATACACATGCGTTTAAATTACCCTGTAGGAAATGTCACTAATGAATCAGTACTGATTCACTATTGACTTCGTCGCCAGTACTACTGACTAACATACCCCACAGAATGCTTTTTGCTATAGACATATAACATGTGCGTGTCATTGAAAAGCAACTACTGACATTGGTACTACTGATTATATAGTTATTTAGGGACCATATGAAGACATTGGAAACAGATAGTCACTAGCACATTTTATTAATTCTTTTGATAATCAAATTGCGTGTTTTGTTAACATTTTGGTGTTTCATTAAACAAATATGTAAAAAGTGTAACTTATGATTAGGAAACATACAACAAGCGGAATAATTTATTTATTCGTTCAGCATATCACCAGCAAATAGGGATTTTTTTTTGCAAAAAAAAAATAAATAAAAAAAATATTATTCTTTTAATTATTATTCAGTACATTTATATTACTAACCTTTTGATTTGATTTCTTAAAGTAATTTTTATAAACACTTAAATTTTGCTTCACGTCACTTTTATTTCCAACAAACTAATAAAAGAGAAGAAGCATAGTTGTGTGTATCTGAAAATTTTTTTCTACGCATTAAGTATAATACTAATAGACGCTCCGTTGACAATGTCACCAAAATAGTGGACAAAAGTGGTGACTTGCGCTTGCTTTAAAAATTCTCCCTTAAGCATCTACATCTTACACACACATTCAAACGCACAATACGCAAACTAACAAGCAGACAAGCATCAAATGTAAAGACACTACATACTTCTACTTGTGGTATTTGGAGTGTCTTCGCGTCATCGCTTGTAAACACTCATATGCACGAACATCAATATATCAGTCGTGCTTCGCATATTGTTGGTTTAGTATGCACATGCTACGACAAAACATTTAAAAAACAAGACGTATTTGTGTTTCAAGAATTCTTACGCAGGGCTCTAATATCGAAAGCAGTCTTGTGCTAAGAAACATGATGTTAAAATCCTGGTATGTATTTTGATTTAAAGTTTTAACTATTTTTTTATTTTTTAGTTATATTTTGAGCTTTGCTGTATTTTGAGATTTATAGTAAAATATCGAAATGGACAAAGAATACCCATGAGGAAGTAGAAGGCTTAAATTACTAAATGATTTTAGGAAAATAACATTTTTTCTTTAACCTATACTTATTTTTGACCCACAGTGCAGTGATTCTACAACCGTTTTAGTATCTTCAACACAACATAAGCACTGCTAAAGATTATGGACCAAACCCACGATGTCGACAACGTTCGACTTGTCTCACACTTACATTCAAAACAAAAACAAATTTTCATATTTTGTTGTTGTTTCAAATGTAAGTGTGCTACAAGTCGAACGTTGTCGATATCGTGGGTCAGCCCTTATATTTACCTGATTGCAATGCATTGGACATTCCATTCAACAATCAGGTTTTACACCAATAAATTGCACAAAATTGTTTAGAATTATTTCCACTACGTCACAATATATTTTCCTTTCCGACATTATGGAAAAATTATAATTAGTTTAACACTTGTTTAATTAATTCAATTAAAATAAATAGTTTATGGAAACTTTATAATATCTTGAACCCTGTTCTCTGTTGTATTTTACAAGAACTATTCATACTCATATTCAAACAAATAATTACTATTTAAACAAAATATCAATAAAATATTATTGAATCCTGCAATTACTCTTAATAATTTTATTTAAAATTGTGTAAGAAAAAGAGAGAAAGAGAGTGAGTAATTGAGTGAGTGAGGTGTATTGGAGTTGCCCGTCTCAATTGTTACTTTTCAAAAATTACAATTTTCTAATTTAATTGAGCCATTTGTTTATTAAATATTTTAATTATTTATTTATGACATGCGTTAACATGGTTTGATTTTTAATTGTTCATAAATCGTTTAGTCTATTTAATAAAACTTTGCGTTGTTATTTGCTTTCTATTTTCACATTAAACGTATTAAATAAACAAGGCAATTAGTATTACAAAATCGATAAAATCGCAATTTTTTTTTTACTTTTCAGCTTTCGCATTATTTTTATTCTATTGTAGAGGGAATGACAATAATTAAAATGTTTTGAATTTTAAACATTTTATCTAACGCTATTTTAATAAGCTAGCAGCTGATTTTAAATGGGTGTAAGCTATTTTATTTTGTTACCGCACATATAAAAATGTACATACATACATATGTGTATATGTACATATCTAGATATATTTTTAAACGGAATATTTGATACGAGGATTAATGCGATTACATTACAAAAGATAACAAATATGTAATTAAAAAATCAAGTTAGAAAACTTTTTCTAGAACAGGTAGTAGAAATGTTAGTTTCTAGTAGAGTTGGATTAAATTTATACAAGACATATAAGATCAGCAGATAAGCAGAAAAATACATTATTCACTATACGGTAGTTTGATCTAGGAATCCTTACAAAGAACTTCTTGCAACAACAAGCCTATTAAATCATTATAAATGATCCAAATTTGCACTACTTCCAGTTGTGCAAGTTCTCCATTTTCATTACTTCTTATTTTAAGAGGTTTAAGCCTCAAAACGCAAATTAATAACGGGGTTCATTTGTCACCATCGTTTAAGGTGCAGTCATACAGCATCCTTCATATGTTATATCTTACCTTTTTCAACTGACATTAACGTAACGAAGGAGGAAGTCGACACAATGAATAGTTTGTTGACGGAAACGGTTGGTCCCCCTTTTCAATTATTATATTTAATTTGTTGTTATTTATTTATTTTGTTTTATTTTCCTCTTCCTCCCACAAAACATAAAAACCTAAATCAAAACATGCCAAATAACCAACTAAAAGCTTTGCGTTGACAGAGACGTACTTAATGTGACATAACTCGTAAGAGGCCCTGTATTTCAACTTAGCTGTCAGTTGAAGAAGGCGAAGTTTAACATATGACGGATTCTATGTGACTCGGCCTTTAATCTTGGTTTCCATGCTTCAATGTTTGAGCTTAAGATGGAGAGAGGAAAATAAAATGGATCTTCCTCTCTCGCCAATTAACTCAAAGGTTACCAATACTTACCATTATAGCCCTGAGACGCTTGTTCTATATGCCAAAAAGCTCAAACAATTGATAGAGTGTAAGCTTACGCCGGATTCTTAGCATTCTGTTAAGGCTCAGTTAGCTGACTGTAATGTAATGTAACTGCAATAATAGGAAACAGCTGATCGATTTTGTTATGTGAAAAGTAATGGAAATGGTTATAGAGATGTAATGTTACGTTACCTACTTTTCACATAAAAATATCGATCAGCTGTTTCTTACTAATGCAGTTACATTACATTACAGTCGCCTAACTGAGCCTTTAGCTGTGTAGCTCTTAAAGTGTATGCCACCCCCCCCCCCCCCCCCCCTAGCACAGCTGCTGCAAAACTCTATTTGAAGCAAAAAGAGCGATTACCTAGCCTGTAACTGCAGGTTTAACACTCCCCAATAACTTCACAGAGTTTATATTTTCTATTTTCAATATCTCGCTAAGCAAGGCAATAATACCCCTTCAAATAATTATTTCTGCCAAAAAAAAATCGACTTAAATGCAAAGATCTGATAGAAGATGATAAGAAGAAGTATATGAAATATAGAGTTAAATTTCAATGGGCGTGCCTCCGCCCATTTTTTAGATGCAAGATTGTGTATTTTTCAGAGCTCATGATGAGTGTTAAGTCTTGTAAAAATCATTAAAGTTGAATCAATTAAAATAATATATTAAGTTTTAATGGGCGTTAATCCACCCATTTTTTTAAATGAAGGACTACGTCTATTTTAGAGCTCAAGGTGAGTGCCAAGATTCGTAAAAATCGGTGAAGTAGAACCGCATGAAATATTATTATAAATTTTAATGGGCCCCGCCCATTTTTTCAACTTTCAAATTGTGTAATTACAAGAACCAAAGGTGTTTTATAGGATTCGCAGCAATCAAAGAAGCAGATCATAAAATTAAATTAAAAAATTGTGGGCGTGTCCCCCACTTTTTTACAATGGGACCAATGGGAAGCCTATACCCTTTTAGACAAAGAAAGAGTTTTTACAATCGGTCTAAAATGTATCGAGTTATGAAGTAACACCAAAAAAAAAAAAAAAAAAATAGCGACGAATTGTTAACCTCCTCCTTTTTTTGAAGCCGGTTAAAAACAAAACAAAATTTGTATGAGAGGCACTCCCGATACTCTCATAAGCGGACAGACAATTCTGGTAGCGTTAGAATCACATGGAATTGCTTTATTATTTTCATTCAAGTAACAAGAAAGTGTAAGGTACCTGATGTAGATATCCTTATATAAGAGCGATTTCTCAACAACAGAGTAATCAACATTTTTAATCGAATACACTACCCTTTGATGGGTTTTCCACACGTTTTTTACTTTGTATGTGGAAAGGAGTGTAAAAGAAAGAAATCATTTCTATAATTATTTCTATACTCAATGACACACGGCCGCCGGCCTTTCTAGTGTTAAACTATGAATTGTAATAATAATAAAAATTCATCTTAACCCCACTTTATTTTGTTTTATTATACTTTTTTTGTTCTGTTGGAGGTTTCATACATTTTTTGCATACTTAAATGATGTGTTAAATATTTTATTGCTATTTTTCATTATTTTATTTTAGTTTCCTACTTCTTTTCTCACTCCAACCACAATAATCATCATTTAATTAAATAAAATATGTATAAGTACATAATAAAATTAAAATAAGTTTTTTGTTTAAGACAAAACGTGACAGACTAAGCTGATTCTGACTGGCTAGCTGGCTAGCTGGCTGGCTCTCTGCTTGATTGTAGAGTATAACAAAAAAAAATTATAAATAATTACACACAGATTCTATATTATATACAAATCATTGTAAATATATTCTTAGTAGGAGGCGAGAGATATTTTCATCATTTTATTTTAATTGAACTTTATAAGCTCATTAAAAAAGAGTTTTATTGTTTTTATGGAAGAAATTTTTTATGAAAATTTAATTTATGTACGTATAAATTTTTTATAAATCAAAAATAATGCTTTGGTTGTGGATTCAATTATAAAAGTATACTTTAAGCATAAAAACCAATTTAAGATTGCCTCATTTAGCTGATTGATCAACTTCTTAAAAACTATTGCTTCTATTAAAAATTATTATGGCATTTTCTGGCAACGTTTGCCATTTCCGAAATTTTTGCTTGTATGACATTGCATTACAAACAAAACAAGTAACAGTGCTATATTCAGCTGTGCCGAATCTTATATACCCTTCGCCTACGTACGTAAAGTAGTATTGTATCTCCATACCAACTAAGCTAACTTATTTAAAAATTTTCTGCCAATATTGCACGTTCACATATATCGCGGTATTATGTAAACTATTCATTCCTGAAGAACTTTTAGGTTTTGTTCAGCATAAGGGAAGAGTTTCAGGGAAATGAAACATGTTCTTTAATTAATTTTGTAGTTATGACTTTGCTTTAGCAATATATTTTATGTTATCTCAATTTACTAAAAATTAATAAGAATTCGATTTAAAATATAACTGTGCTCAGAACATAATTTTTTTACAAAAATAATATTTTAGTTTTCCATCCCTGGAATATTATTTTTACTTTTTCTGATTTTAATAATAAATTATTTCGTTTTAAAATATCAAATATGTTTAATTAACTAGGGGAAAAAATAGTTTTATGTAGTTAATTATATGTACCAAAAAAGGTTAAAGTTTCCCAGCTCTGGAGCTCTTTTACATTTTTGAAATTTTTTACACCAAAATCTTTTGTTCTGAAAGACAAAACAATATATTTAAATAATAAAGAAAAAGAAAAACATATAAAAAAAGTTTTATTTTAAAAATATAAAATATATTTAATTTATAGAGAAAATGAAATAAATATTTTAGTAGGTTGCTTTTATATACCAAAAAAAACCCAACGCTGGAATCGTTCCTTTTATTTAATTTTTAATACCAATTTAGTTCTTACTAAAATATAAAATGTGTTTATTTAACAACAAAAAAAAATTGTTTTAGCTAGTTACTTTTATATGGCAAAATAAATTTTTAATTTTCCAGCTCTGAAACCATTTTTCGATTTTCAATACCAACCTACTTCGGACCTTCTCTAACACACCAGTCTCTAGATTTTATGGGAGCTTCGGAAACCCGATTTCAAATACAGACAAACGGAAAGACAGACCGCAATCGGTTATTCGTCTTCCCTATTTATAAGGACCCAGAATATATATACTTTGTGGGTCGCATATGAATAATTATTGGTGAAGGGTATAAAAACGTAATGTGATCGCCATTGCACACATTTTTTATAATGTAAATTCGTTAATACCAAAAATGTTCTTCTTTGTTCCATAAGTTTTGTTAATTAATTATAAATAAAAAATATTATATGTTTCTTACCATAAAACAAGTTTTTTTCTTAAAGTCATTCGTGCAGAATTTTTATGCCACCGTTAACAAATTTTATTATTTATTATAAAAAAATAAACACTTCTAAACGGTCAGCGACTTTCAATCGGCAAGAACGATTTTTGTAATGAAACTACATATTTGATTAAATATTTTAAAAATTATCGGGAGACATTTAAAGAACCTCAAGCGTTAAGTGTTAAATGTATGTAAGCTTAGACTCTTTTGTTTATTTTAATTTATTCTGTGCAAAATTTTTATTTAATTAAATAAACATTTGCTTATTAGTTTAAATATTTAAGCATTCTAAAGGTGACTTGCGTATGTATATTCAAGTCAAGTTTATACATTATGGAAATGTTACATTCAGTGTTGCCAAAACGGCGGTTTTCCCGCTATATATGACTGTATTTTGTTGTCATTAGCGGCAAGTCGATTAAAAAACCCGCCAGCGGGATTTTTAGCGTAACAATTTCTTAGTTGACGGGTTTTCAGCGTTTTTCTGAAACTTATAAAGGAAGATATTCAATCAGAATAAACTATAACGCTATGCTATGCAACGCGTACTCTGGTATTTATGTTGAGTTTTTTCGATATAAACACGTACCTCAAAGAAACTCACGACAATTTTTTTTTGCAAATAAAAATTTTACATTTTGTGTTGGTGTAAGTTAAAAGTAAAAACATATACATATATAAAAGTATACAAATCACATTTTTAGTGAATAAAATTTAATTCAAGATTAAAATGATATTGAAAACTAATTTAAATTTTTCTTTTCGTATTTTAGCAAATGAGTAAACATATCTTTAGACAAGAGGAAAACAAACCGAAAAATGGGTGAATGGATCAGTGGGATTGAGGAAAAGAAAATTAAAAAAAAACTCTCAAAACAATCACCCTTATTCCAGTTGTCGGCATCGACGTCACTTTAAGACAATAACAAAAAGTAGGGGCTTGTGTACCCATTGTCGAAAACAACTGACTCCTTTTGGCAGGTTTGTGCTTTTGCCTTAGGGAACGGGAATAGATTGACAGTTGCACAAAATTGTTCTTGAGAGCGAGTAAACAACAAGTGACGTCGATGTCGACAACTGGAATAAGGGTGAATAACTTTTCCTGAATAATTTGTTTTTCATTAGAGATTTTTTTTATTAAATTTTCTTTTGAAATACAACTTCAAGCAAATGTGAATTGAGTCAAAGAGTTTATTTTATCCACACTATTTTTTTTTTATTTCAGATAGAAAATCAGCAAATTTTAGCAAAAATAAATATAGCTTCATATTTTAAGGAAAACGGCAAGATATTCCATACGTTTAGAATAACTAAGGTCTATCGTAGAAAATATTGAAAAGATGCTGAATCAGTATAAACGTATTAATATTATTAGATGGAATAGTCCCTTATAGTACGTTTCCATATACGTGATTTATGTCAAAACATTTGATTTGCCCAAATTAAGTAATTTGCGAAGTGATTTCCCATACATTTTTCATATGAGCAAATTATCTCAAATGACTTAATTTGCTACAAATTAATTCGAATTTGTCAATGCAACACTGCGCGGCTGCTATTATTACAAATGCAACTCTGGGTCCTCCATTATTGGTGACTTACAAATCCGAAAAAAGTGACATTTAAGTACGAATTAAAATGGCAGATTCTATTTTCTTATAAAAAGGAAGAAATAATTTAAATAAAGAAAGTTATTGTTAATGTTGTTTTCCATTCTTATGTATATGTTTTATTTATTTTATTGCTCCAAATTATTATTAAACAAATTTTTGTGTTTCTTTTAGGTTATAAAAATAAATAAACAGTTCAAACGTCAAATTTATTTCGAAAATGCGAACATAGAAACACTTACAACACATAATGGAAATACTTCGACATGATTTTCTCTATTTTACTATTAGATTCTACTTTTTTCTGGTTCGAAGTTAGATTATGGGGACACTGCAGGAAATAAAATATTCAAAGAGTAGGCTGTTTTGCTTACAAATATTGGCGAGCTATGACCTTCTGACATATGTATATGTATGCATATGTATATTTTATAAAATTTATCCCATTCTATTTTTTTTACCAATAAATCATAAAAAAGATATAAATCGCTAATAAAAAATTCAGCGGTTTTATTAGCGTTTATTCGTACTCAGTTAGCGATTTTTAGCGGGTTTTCAGGGGCTTTATGGCGGGAAATGTCTACAACATTTTGCCAACACTGGTTACATTGCACATTGGGTGCAATGAAAAATATGTTTTGAAATTAAATCGATTGAATATTTTGAATATATTACAAATTCTTGCATGATTGATAGCTAAAGTCTAATTTCTGCAAGAATATTTGCAAAATATAAATAATAATAATACAGAAAATATAAAATGTGCAGGTGAAAGGTTAAAACTCATACTTTATTTAATTTATTTCTTAGTTAGCTCAGTTTGTGAAACAAGTGGAATAAAGAAAAATTAATTTAAAAGCAATTAATAGTTGTCATATTTTATATCTATTAAATGGTTGATATCTGTAACTAGATCTAGTGAAACATACAGACCTTTGCTAGTGACATATGTATAGGAAAACTATTT
The DNA here is from genome assembly GCA_949987645.1 of Tachina grossa. Lineage (NCBI taxonomy): Eukaryota > Metazoa > Arthropoda > Insecta > Diptera > Tachinidae > Tachina > Tachina grossa. Next base: position 224,205,661 of record OX465274.1, read on the forward strand.
TTAAATCTGTCTTAATTTAAATTAAATGGTTTTAACTGACTTCAAAAAAAAAGGAACAGGTTTTTAATGTGGTTCTTTGTATTGGCCTTTTATTTCTATATATCTGTTGATTTAAAATCAACTCTGTCATTTGTTAATCAAGTTAGTGTTATTTTTGCGATATTTGAGATCGTTTCCATTGTGAAAAAAAGAGCGTCTACACGCTTATCATACATGCTATAAATTTATATAACAGAGTTTTCCACAAAACTTTATTTTTAAACAGATAAATGGGACAATGCCCATTAATATTCTACTTTATATTGGAAATAGATGTATAATGCCACTTAACCCAGTACCCTAAAACTCATTACAAACATGTAGGAGCCCTTTAAATTAATGTTTATATTTCATGAATGTACTTCTAGGCAAAAGATTTTTACGCAACCTTTCATTGTATTGAATGTAAGAAAAGTTGGCGGAATGACACCCATCAAAATCTAACTTTAACATACACAAAATTGGATTTAGCAAGGTGGGCGATGACACGCCTTAAAATTTAATTATATTTTATTTTTTATTTTACTTATTAAGTAAAATATTTTTTTTTATTAAAAATACATTGAAATTGATTATTGAGGGGTTTACAGTGAAACCGCTCATAACGGACACCTCCCATAACCGGACACCTCTAATAACCGGACAACGAGTTTGGAAAAGGAAAATATTCGGTGCAGGAACTTGTGAAGATATAAAGTTTCTTGTGTATTTTAACAATTCATATTGCTACATTTCTTATACAAACTGCCTTTTCAAAGCATTTTTCTAGAGACGACTTTGTTGTATTCCAACAAATAAAATCATTGAAGGTCATTTGAAACCCAACAGCTGAAATTATACCAATCTAATTCGAAGAAGTCTACTCTTAAAATAATTTTTCAACTACAATGAAAGCCAAAAAATGTGTAACTCTCTTATAAGCGGACACCTCTAATAAACAGACAAAAACAGGGCGACCGTGAGTGTCCGGTTATGAGAGGTTTCACTGTAATTGGTGGTTTATGATATCAATCAAACAAGGGTCATATTTGTTTTACACGAGTGAAAAAGAAAAATAAAAGTTTAAATGAAAGTTTAAAAAATAGAAAGTTAATAAAAAGTATAAACAAAAATTTCGCAAGGAATGGATTAATATCCCAAAAATTTAAAGACTTAATAGCAGAATGTACAAATGAATAGAAGGCGTAATGCAAGTATTGTAAGTTTGCACTATATGCGCAGTTTTTTTTTATTACCTGAAGAAAAATCATTTTATTTATCACTTCAATTTATTGTTTTTATTTACTTTACAAAAGTTCCCGATTTGCCTTAAAAACCAATATATGAAATACCTTCTTGTTTTTGCTAAAGTTCATGATTTTTGCATTCGATTTTGCTTAGCCATTTTTTTTGTCTACATTTAGCCATTTTTGGTGGAGGAATTCTGGCATCACTGACCATAACTAATATGAGAAAAATCCTCAAAACCGCATTTTTTTATTTCTTGTTAATTTTTTTTTAAATACTCTTTGAACAAAGTAAACCTCCTGAATTATTAAAGTTTTGAAGTTTAATTAAAAAAAAAAAATACATAAAATAGCCAACATATTTGTTTATCACCAGAAAAATTGCCATGTCGCCAAATCAAAAATTTAAACGTCAAACAAGTTAAAAAATCTCCACGTTTGGCGAGAAATCGCCATATCTGACAGTTCAGCTCCAATGTAGTATTTTAGAATACCAAAAAGTGACAGAAGCAAGTATTTGTGGTTAGATTGAATTCCCGAACTGGAATTTATTGTTATATCTATCAAAATTTAAGAACTGAGTTAACAGAGATTTGTAAAACAACTTAATCCTAAGGCAAATTAGCCACAAATTTGATATTTCAGGACTTGTAATAATTCTTTGATACTGACAAAAACTCTAAAAGTTTCTTGAAATGTGAAACATTTTAAATTTAATTTAACTTGAATGAGTTTTAATCCGGAATAATTTTTTAATTAGACTTAATTTCAGTATTTTCAATTATTGTTGAATGGAATATTTCCTCAAGAAGAGAAGAAAAATTAAAAATCAAAAATTAAATTAAATCAAATTAAGAATTTTTAGCTGGGGGAAATACTGGCATTTTCTGTGCAATGACGCACTTCATCAGCATACATGTCTATCTACTTGTATAGAGAGAATGACTAGTGATACTATTTACCAAAGGTAAATCAATAATTGTTTAGACAACATAATCAATTCTCATATTCCGTTTCATTAAAGATTTACGTTAAATAGCTGATGTTAATAAGAATCTCTACCCAAGTAGATAGATATTATTGTTATTTGCTTATTATTTACAAATAAATACAATACCATGTCTCTAGACCTCTAATCCTAGTTTTTATAAATCGAGCGACAATTTATATTAAGTAAATATAAAAAAAATTATATTTTATTGTTGCTTTTATTATAAATTATCAAACGAAAATTCTCCTTCGTTTTATGAAAACAGGAAGTCAAAATTTAGGATTCCGTCTTATTTCTAATTAAAAAAAATTTGTTTATCAAAGAGATAATAATATGTAGAGATAAAAATATGTACACAGAAAAAAATGATTTGTAAATACAATTAATTTTTTTGTTATATCAATTGAATAATTAATTGATTTTGAGCCTACAACGATTTTTGTAAATACAATTAACGAAATTGTAAGTTGAAGGAAAATCTTAAAAATATTTTCAATTAAATATATCAACAAATAATTTGTTGGAATTTATTTTTTTTCAACATTTATTTTTGTTAGATTTCAAAGTTATTTCAATTAAAGTTATTGTTATATTAACAATGTGAATTGTTGAATTTCTGTATCATAATTCTTATATTAACAAGCTTTTTATCAGCGTTGTCAACTTTTAAATTCCAAAAAGCACCGAAACCAAGAAAAAAGAGCGTAATTTAAGTAAAAAAGCACTAAATTTAAAATATTATTATATTATTTAAAAAATTTTACACATCGTTTGGTTACTGATTTGCTGCAGACATAATGTATTTTGAATATACTGTGCCGCAAACCAATAACCAACCGACAACATGTACATAAATTGTACAAATTTGAGGCATCCGAAAAGCATTTTATTTTTATAAGACGAAGCATTTTCAAATTATTATAAAAATTTTTTAATTTTTTCCGTCAATGAACAAAAGAATCTCTCGAGTTTAGTCAAATTGGCAGTAATCCACAAGTCTTTCTGAGATTAAGAGCCGATTACTTGTACATTTTGAGCTCGATGGGCTTAGCAGTTGAAAATATTTTAAAATCAAGGCTTACAAAATTTGGTTTTTATTAAATTATGTGGAAATATTCTCTCGGCTGATAATAAATTTTTATCGAAATAAAAATGGTGACTTCTGCGTTTCAATATGGAAGTAACAAAAGTTTGATGGGAATGCAAGTTTTGATAATGATTCAAACGAGTTCATATCAACTGAATCTCTCAATAGCGGACTCAATATTTTTCCCATTGCATTAGACAAAATTTCGCTATTAGACTATATTTGAGTAAATACTTGAATTATGTCTTCTTTGTTGTATGGCAAAACACTGTTTACATTAATTATGCTTAAAATGTTAAGGTTTGATGGTAATATGACACGTAGTTATTAAACCAAGCCTTTTAAAATTTTAGTAGATTTTTTTGAGATGCTCCATTTAACTTCAGAGCTTATGTTTTTAAATGAAAGACTTCCTCGAAAAAGAAATAGATAAGGAAATTTTCCTTTGAGTTTTTGGCTTAGTGCCACCGCCTCGAAACAAAAAGCACCGAAAATTAATTTAAAAAAGCACTGAGCACTAACTTCAAAATTTGTCGCGTCGAACATTTCAAAAAGCACTAAAAACAGTGCGAAAAGCACCGAGTTGACAACGCTGCTTTTTATACACAATCACAATCCTCGAAACGATTTTTTGCTTGTCTGCGAAAAACACTAAATGTCTTTGGGCGGAGTTGAACCGGCAACTTCAACACTACTAAACTGACTCACTTACGTCTCAGCTAAAGAGAAACACTTTATTAAATACGCAAATGATGAATATACACAAAATATGATTTCTTGTTTCTTTTACATGTGCGCATTAGATTATGATATAATTTAAAAAATAATTTTGTTTAGTAATTTAATTGACTACAAAAATTTAAATTTGTTATATCAACAATGATGATTGTTAATTTTTAAATTAAATGTCAACAATTTGTTTTGTTGGTTGCATTTATATGATATTTTTTCTGTGTATAAATATGTATTTTGTAGTGTGTGTATGTTTGTAACGCATCATATTTGGAACTATATGACCTGTGGAGCTGAGATTTTCAACACAGTTTTGGATCAATGCCCGGTCGGTTCTCGTTTTGTTTTTGACCCAACAAGTGACCATTCTTTTTAAATGCTTTTGAAATTTATTAAAATATATAATTGAATACTCTCTTTCAGCCAGTGTTGCAAGTTCTTTTCTAGAGCTTATCCCTAATTTTTGATTTGTCATCCACGAAAATCCCCAAATTGAGCTTCTTGATTCAAATTTTTTCTTTCGTCACAGAAATAAAAACTTTAATTTTGTTTAAAAAATAATGACAAAGTAACATATTTATTCAATAAAATTCATTTATATCGGTAGCTTTATTTACATCAGAGCTGTTAAATTGCGATTGCGATTAGTAATCAATTAGATTACATTTGGAAAAGAATTGTAATGATTATATAATTGCCTTCAAAAGAATTGCTGATGAATAATTGATTGCGATTACTAAAATCGAAAAGTAATCTGAATTACTTGAAATTACTACAAAATAATCTAAAAGAATCAAAATTAATCAAAAAGTAATCCGATTACTTTCAAAGATCACTTTTGATTCTTTTTGATTATTTTCACACATTCTGAATTAAGATTACTTTATTTTGAAAAAGTTCTAAAGAAATTTATATAATTAAATGTTTTTTGTTTAAGAAATTCTTAACATATTCGTTTATATAAGAACATCTGAGAAAAATATATAAAGAAAAATATAAAGTGAAATTTTTTGCTGGTGGTTAAGCATTGTCAGTAGACTTCAAACCACACAATTTGAACAGCCACAAAATTCTTATCTTATGCACAGACTTTTAAAAAATTATTTGAGAATTCACAAAAATATTTTTGAAAATCACAAAAGAAAAAAAACATATACACGCCAATTTTTTGAAAGACTATAAAAATGTATCAACAGATATCTTTCAAACTTTCCTCAAAATTTTGCTCATTTGTCAAATTATTAAATATTTTAAATTTTAATATAAGTGAAATGCAATAAACTTAATAAATAATCAAAAAGAATTAAAAGTAATCCTTTGAAGTAATTGGATTATTTTTTTAATACTTTTGATTCTTTTTGATTATTTTTTAGTAATTTCAAGTAATTCAGATTACTTTTCCATTATGAGTAATCGTAAGCACGATTACTAAGTACGAAACTGAATATAATCGTAATTTAATCATTACTTCAACTTTAAAAAAAGTAATCAAATTAGTAATCATTACAATTACTAATCATTACTTAACAGCTATGATTTACATTCATATTAATTTAATTTGTATTTATAAAACTTGTAAAGAAAAAATTATGCATAGTGTAATATACACAAGTATAAAAAAAATGTTTAACCAAAGTTTACCATTTTAAAAACTTCAGAATAGAAATCTTCCGATTCATCAGACTCAGAAATTTTGTTATACTGGTATTTTTTAGCTTAAAAATCATTTTTGTTACCACCAGTTAAAAAAATGCCAAAAAAAAATCCCCTTTAATTTGGTTATCATCCCTAACAAATCCCTAGCTCCCCAACACGAAATTTGCATCCCCAATCGCGAAAAAAAATCCCCAATTTAGGGACATATCCCCTAAACCGGCAACACTACTTTCAGCAACTAATTTTTTTAATTAAAAATGAGACTGCATCATAAATTTTAGCTGCCTGTTTTCATAAAACGAAGAAGAATTTTTGTTCGGCAATTTATTTATATAAAAACATGTATTTATATTATTTTTGTGTTGAATATAAATTGTCAAACGAAAATTCTAGATCGTTTTATAAAAACAAGCAGCTATAGTTTGCGCTACAGGCTTATATGTTTTATTAATTTTATCATTTTTATTTATTTGTATCGTGCCATAACCGCCAATAAAGCTTAAACGGCATAATTTTCGAGCTTCATGTTTTGATGAAAATCGATTATGTACGAAACGATTTTCATCAAAAAAAAAATATATCGCTTTTTGTTTGCGGTTATGGCTCGATATTACGGGAATCAGTTGATCTTGCAGGCCAGTTTTTAAGTAAAATAAAAATTATAGTATTGAATATCGATTTGACGAGAAATTACGATTTTAAGGATTTTGATAAAATTTGCGGCATCCGATACACTTATAAATCAATAAAAATCAGTGAATATTTAAAATCGTTTTGACGAAAACTTTCGAAATTATTAGAAGAAAAACATTTGTATTTAAAGTCAACAATATCGTTTTTAGTCAAATTGGCATCAAATAAACTTGTCGCCTTTTTTAAATTAAGAGCTGGGGGCAAATTATGGCGATCCGATACGACTCGTAATTTAAAAATATTTCAATAGACTTTATATGAAAATATTTTTAAATTACGAGTCGTATCGAATACCGTAATTTGCCCCCTGATTAGATTTTAAACTCGGTCGGCCTAATATTGTAAAATTTATTTCATAAAACAGTTTTGTGAAAATTATATTTTCGAAAAACTTCAAATACTGCAAAGTTGCTTCCGATCCGTTGACCGGTTCTAAAGCTATTTGATGTTTACACACACGCACACACACAAAAACACACATCCAACCATACGGAAATTTTTGCGTGAATAGTCGGTCGGAATCGACTCCCAGGACCTCAAAACGTCAAAATATTATGAAAACTCGTTTTGTCGAAAGTGGAAAGTACAGTAAACAATTAAAAATTAATCTTTATATCGTGCCATAACCGCCAAAATAGCTTAAGCGACATAATTTTAAAACTTAAATTTTTGACCAAAATCGATTATTTGCGTTCATAAACAGTAGATTTTCGTCAAAAAACAAAATCTAAAAAATGTGTAGCCTAAGCTATTTTAGCGTTTATGGCTCGATATGTTATTGTTGTTTTTGATACAAAATTTAAAATGAAAATAAATTATTCGTCGTTTTATGAAAACAGGCAGTTAAAACTTTGGATTAAAAAAATTCTTTCTCAAAGAGGGATATAATGCTTTTATTGTAAATGGGGTCGTCGACGTCACATAAAAACGACAATAAAAATTGTCAGTTTTCTACTCTTCGTAGACAGCAATTGACTACTATTAACATGCCCCATTAATATACAAAAGGCTTAGATATATTTACATAAGTAAGATATTGTCAATAAAAGCCAAATGTTGCCGATAAAGAGTAGACAAATGACAATATTTACTGTCGTCTTGAGAATGTGTAATAATATTTCAATAAATTTCATTAACATTTTATGGGGAAAAATACTAGATAAATGTAAAACAATTTCTCGCAGTGCTGCCAAGCTTTGAGCACATAAAAGCACTGCAAAAAGCTTAAAAGCAAGTAGGAATTATATATCATTTTATGCAACAAACACAATTTCTTTTTTTTAAAGACCTAAAAAGGGCACCAAAAATATCTCTAAAAACATCTGCACTTATTTTCAAGGTTCCCGAAACCGTTGTTAATCTTTTTTCAAACATTTTCTATATTTATTTCACTTATATTCTTTTAATAACTTTTAAATTAATTTTTTTAGATAAATTTATTTACTTATCATTTCTGTTGTCAGTTGTGTTAAAATATTTTATTTAATAAAATTTTTGCTAAATATTTATCAACAACAATTGAGTGCTTTTGTTAAATTTTTTGCTGATTTTGCACAGCCAGACGAACATATGTATATGAACAGTCTTCTTTAATAATCGGGGTTAAATTAAACACATTTCTTTTTTGCATTTTAAATATGTGTTACTAACCTTTTTCTTTAAAATATGAAAATAAAAATTTTATGTGTTGTTGCAGTTTTCCTCGTATCAAAGTTGTATTTTTCTCTAAATCCTTTTCTTACTGTCGAAAATTTGTACTTTTGTGTCTTTATTATTTTTTATTTCTTGCTGCCTACACTGAAAGGAATTATTGGCGCTTATGGGATATTTAACACTAAAAGTTATTTTATTTGACTTAAGTATTTATGAACTTTTTAAATGTTTTAAAAAGCTAAGCATTTTTACTAATTTTATTTGTTGTCCACGAGACTCAGATTTTAATTTTATTTGTTTTTTATTATTAAAAAAAAAATTTGTTAATAAACTTTTATTCATTCGTTTCTTTATTTTTGGTTTGTTTTGCAATTTAATTTATTATTTGCTTATTTAATTTAAAAACTCAGATCTCACTTTTTGCCCAATGTTTTTTTTTTTTTAATTTAACGGAAATTAAATATTAAAAAAAAATTCAATAAAATCAACTCAAAGCAAAAAACACACGTGCTATTGGTTTCAGCGAGCTTAATTTTTACAACACAACAATGAGTGCCAACGTTAGGCGCACGACTAATCATCGGTTAGTTAAACTGTCTTGCTAAGCTACTAAATCAGGCGTTAGTTCAACGATCATTATCGTCGATGTTGCAGACGTTTACGTCGTTATTCAATGGTGTTTATGGTTGTCGTCTTCGTCGTTGTCGTTGCCGTCGTCGTCACAACAGTTTTTAATAACGTTTGAAGATTTCGGTTGATGTTGATGAGGAAAACGAATTAATTGAAGGCAACGAACAGCAAATAAACAAACAAGCAAACAAAACACATGCATACGAATATTCTTAACGGGGAAGTTGTCAACAGCTGGACTACTTAACTAAACACTCGCACTATTTTGCTCTCTGAGTTCATGCAAATCTGTTTTTGTTTTTTGTTTGTTTTTTACTTGGCCCCAAAATGACTGCAGCTCCAAACGGCTGCACAAATAATGACGTTCGCACAGTTCCGACAACAAATGCACTACCGCGTAACCCAGCAAACATGCATATACTTATTTCCAAACTAAAAATAAATTTGATGCAAAAAATGGAAATGTATTAGGCAGAGATTTGCAAATGACGTGATTTTATTGTGTCACGCGTGATTCACGCATGATCGTGATCAAATTTATAATTAATCACGCGTGAGTGCATGAGCGTGACTTAAAAAAAATTACTCGTGCGTGAGCTATTTTTAGTAATCTCACGCTCTCACGACATATCGTTCCTGCATTTGCACAAGATTGTGAATTGGGCTATTATTATAATATGTTATACCCTTTTCACACTCACTCACATCTTTGAGGAATGCGTGGATTATCTTGAAAATCGAAAAAACCTGTTCACATTACAACATCTTTCATCTGTCATGTATTATAATACTATTTTTACGAGTGTGAGCAACTAAAAATTAAATAATAAAATGCAATTTAAAAATTCAGTAGAAATCGGTTTGATTGCTGGGTCCTGAGGAGCAGAAACAAATAATGCTAGAAATTATGAAAGCGGACAATGATGATGAAGAAATATTAAAAATTTTATCCGCAAAGATTTTGCGTAGACATTTGCAACTATTTTTATGTAATTTATTTCGATTTGGAAAAATATATAACAGATTTTGTTATATGCATACATATACATACATATGTATATAATAAAATCTTAGAGTAATAACGGATCTTTTTTTTCGGGAAGGATATTCCAAAATGTAGCTTTGAATGTATGTACAATGTACATGCATATGTAGATATACATACATATGTATACATTTTTATGGTATGTATGCATGTATGTATATAGTTGTATACATTTTTTCTAGTGATGACACTAAAATAATCGAAAGATGTTGAATGGAACAAAGTGAGATAGGAACATCTTTTGAAGATGTTGAACATTCAGCCCTGTATAATTCTTATGGGAAGATGTTATCATCTTGCTAAATTGATGAAAGATGAAAGATGTGAGTAAGTGTGAAAATGCTATTAGGCGTAGTAAAATGGCTCATATGAAATTCAAAAATATCAATATAGAAAAATAAAATTATTTGAATATATTTTTTTATGGTACACAACTATATTTTCCCTAAATTTTGACTTTTTTCAGAAAATCTGCGCGTATGTCAACATTTATGAAAAGGCTCTCTAAAATTTTAGTTTAATATGCTGAAAACTATCTACATAATTAAATGCTTTAACTAAAACTCTCAAAATCAAGCGTCACAATTTTTTATAAGCGCTTAAGCACAAAAAATTTTTTTGAAATTGACTATTTTCGGAAATTGCTGAATGTAGGGTACATGTCCAAAATACAAAATAATTGGCTATAAGCACATTTTTAATGCATTGTCTTTATTGCTATATAATTAAAAAGTGAATGTATTAAACAAAGTTTTTTACAAAACAGAAAATAATGAAGATACTTAAAAAACACATGCCTTTTTCAGGGAAATTTTAAAATTTTGATTTTTTAGCCTTTTCCCGATTTCATGAAATGAGTATTAATAAATTTTAATGCTGTCTTTTAATTTAAAATCCAAAAATACTAAAAAAAATTTTTGTGTGGAGTAAAAAATGTTATGAGAGATACGGAAAGACATCTTGGGAAATTATTTCTTAAGAATTTCAAGTTTATCTCAAAATGCTTTATCCGGCAAAAATCGGTTAATTTTTAAAAAAGTTGCAAGCCTCAGAAGTTTTTTTTCCCATGTAGTCAACTTTGGCCCACTGTAACTATTGTCCAGCTCAAGCCAGAAGGCTGTCATGACATGTGTTATAAAGCCTAAGTCCGCCGCTACGGATGTTAGGAGTTTCATATAAATCCAAACAATAGTTTATAAGTTCAAGATGTATTGCCATTTACTTTGTAAAAGTCCCCACTGTGCAGTGTAAATTTAACATGTACACGTGCATACACATGTACAACCCAAAAAAATACAAATTAGATTAAATACTTTTTCGTGAGCGGGCGTGATCATGATAAGTTGTAAGCCACTCGTGCGTGATTAAGAACATTTTGTTCGAGAGCGTGCGTGATCGTAAAAATTTTCATATCATTCGTACGTGAAAGTGTGTGAGTAAAATGTTTTTCTGCGTGAGCGTGTGTCGTGAGTCAAAAAACGCTCACGTGCACATCTCTAGTATTAAGCTCATTTTTTTAAATTAAATTAAGCCTGTCCCACGATGTCGAAAACTTTCGATTGGTCGCACAGTTACATTGGAAACAACAGCAAAAAATTAAAATTTTTTTTTTCAACATTCCTACTTCAGGAAAAATTTTACATTGAGAAAGAATTTAACTGATGAACAGAAAAAAAATATCTAAAAACTTTTTACGATAATCTCTGCTCATATATTAGGAGCAAGGTTAAACTAGCAACAACTTGCAAGCGTTCCACTATTTGTTTGCTGGGTATGAAACTGTTGCTAATAATAATGCGAGCTTAAATACTCGTATTGTAGTATAGAACTTGTTGTTGCTGTTGTATATTAGCTTGTGCGAGTTTGTTTACTGACGCTTGTTGCATTCATTAATCAATTTACTTTTCATAATTTTTTTTACACTAACGAAATTGTTACTGTTTTTCTTTGCTTTTGTTGTTTCTAGAATCTATGCGACCGACTTAAGGCATACCGATCTTATAGAGCTTATTCTAGTTATTAGAAAATTTTGCTTTTTTCATTGTTCGTTTTTTTGGAAATTTTTATTGCTAGAATAATTATTAAAATCTGCCAAACTTCTGCTATTTATTGGGAACAGTTTTAATAATATTTATGATAAAGAATTTAGATGAGTATATTATCTCCGTTGTATGTATAAATTTTTTTTTATATCCTGGTTTCTCACGATATATGCAAATTCAAAATCCGCATAATATGTTTTTATGCTAAGTTTTAATGACCAGAGATGTTGTAATTGAAGATGAATAAGCAGCTATGGATATTGTTTCATTAGATTTTAAAAACCAACTAACTGCGTCTTATAAGAGCATTAAAATTATTTATAATGTGGTCTTGGAATTTAATGACAATATACATAAATGTTAATATACTTATACGATATTGGGTTAATAAAATAATTTCAACGATATAAAATATAAAATATAGTGAAAGTAGTCGTGTTTTCGTAAGCAGTCTTGTTTTTATTCTTGAATTAGGTAATAAACACCAATTGGATATTATAGTGTTTTCTCACTGAAACTTAAAACCATAAACAGCTGATTTTGCATTCACACTACAAGTTTTTTAAATACAGGTTTTAACTCACAGACTGTCTAATAACTTTGCTCAAAAATGCAATAAATCTCCTGCAGAAATGCGTGTATTTGCAGCGATGCCAACTATTTATTACCCAAACGCGCTACTACCCTTCTCAAAACGCGCTAGAACGCGCTAAGTTACAGCATTGTCAAATATTTATAGCAAAAACGCGCTATTTTCTACGCGCTAAATTAAATTTCAATAAATTCGATGTATGTATGTATTAGTACTTGTATATACAATTAATTTTTTAGATTTTGCAAATAGTGCTTCCGTGAATTTATGTTTTAATTAACTAAAATCATTTAATGCAGAATCAGAATCGCCATCCAAATAATCGAAATGCTTAGTTTTTAATTTTAATTTATGCATTTCTAAAACTTTGTAACAATATATAAATTGTCGAATAGTTTTGCGATTCTAATGCTTTTTGTACTTCAGCTATAATAGATGCTTTTTTGTAAGTTATGTAAATTTTTTGTGTCATTGTATGTATTACATATTTTTATTTGTGAAATTTCAAAATATTTGTCATTGCAGTATTAAAATTCGTTTTTTATTCTAACCACAGTCAAGCGAATTTTGTTTGCGACAGCTGAATCATTAACTAATTTAAAAAATTTTATCGTAGTTTTGGAGATTAGAAAATTGTTAAATTTTTACAAAAAAAGTTTAAAAAATATTGAACTGAAATGATATTATTGACTTTATTCAAAACGCGCTAAGACGGAAAAAAAGCGTGTTTTGCATAGTTAAAACGCGCTAAATCTAGCGCGAAACGCGCTAAATTGGCATCGCTGTGTATTTGTTGTTGTATTTTTTCTTTTTTTTTTCTTTGTATAACACTTATTTGACAAACTGTCCAACTACTGTTTTTGTTCGTATGAAAAACTCAGATATTTCATATGCGCTCTAAAATGGAAATTATTTTATATTTTGTAAATAAACACTTTTCAAATTATGGAACTAGTAATAAAAAGTGAAGAAGTGCTTGGAAATCAAGTTATTGTATATTTAAATGCACAAATACTTCACAAAATAAAACTTTTTTATTGCCGCGGCGGATCGATGTCAGCCATATCGTCTATTTTCACTTCCGAGAGGTCAATGAAAATATTTTCGTTGTTTTCCTTTCAAAAAAGTCTACTTTTCCATAATTTTTTGATTATTGTTGCTGCTGCATTCATTTTTAAGTGGAAACGCTTTCAAGCGACATCTATTGTTATTCACTGGCACAAACATTATCAGCTGCTTCCGGTCAGTTTAACTTGGTAGAAATGAATTTAGCACAGCGAAAACAATATTGCATTTCATAAAACCAATTCAAAAATGGTTTTAAGTTGGTTTTAACAACAACAATTTGTATGGTAAAACCAGGCTTCAAATCGTTACACAAATCGTACGAAAACAAATTAAATGATACGTCAATCGTATAAACTGAATGGGATTTCAATACGTTCACGTATGTCATAATCCGAAAATTGTGTTTTTACGTGACGAGTTGTACGTTCACGGATGTAACGATTTGGCCCCAGGTTTTAACTGTTGGTTTTAACGTTAAAACCAACTTTTATTAAAACCAGGTGAAAAGACTGTTATGTTAACTGGGGGTCTCCACGCGCAATAAACTTGGAAATAATTATGTTCTCAACTGTCAAATTCTATTTCCAACACCATATGTCCACGTGTGGACCGAATAGACATTTATTTGCAAATAGATTGCGAAATAGTTGTTCAAACTTATTTCGAAGAAATAATGTTGAACATAAGCTGTCAAATTTCATAGACATTTGTTGTTAATGAGAATTAAATATAATAAACAGTTCACTGTTGTAAAAATACAGCATTTTTTATTTTTAATAAAACGAATATAAATAAATTAGTTTTAAATAAAATAAAATAAACATAAAAACATCGATCTATACACAGTGAATTTTTTAAATTTATGTCCAATACCACAATGCGTGTACTATAGCCTAGAACATAAGCTTGTATATACATGAACATATTTGTGACGTCATGCTGCCGACGTTATTTCTTATGTTCAGAAATAAATATTGCGCGTGGAGACGTGCAGTAATAGTTTAAAGATACTCGTATATACCCTCCCATGGAAAAACGTTTGTTAAGCTTAAAGTTGCTTTAAGAAACGAATTTTGGTTTTAACGCATGCCTTAACCTTAACAATCGTTTTTGCATAAGGTGGATTATAGTAATTAGTCATTATTGCCAGGTTAGCAGGTTGCCTAGATATAAGATAACATCCTGACGATGCACAGTGGATCCAAATAAAAAAAAATTATAATAAATCTGCATCTGTGAAATTTGCTATACGATAACAAAGTGTTGTATGTAAGATTTATGGAGGAAAGCCTAGGCTTTAAGAATATTCCAATTTGAACTACCCTGTTGCAACACTCGGTGATCTACAGGGTGCCAAAGTTGACTACCTAGGACATGAAAAACCTTCTGTGGCTCATTTTCAATTTCAAGCACTTTACATTTCTTGCTAAGTTTTTAAATAGACAAATAAGATTCAGGCTATTTTATAGAGTTAGCTTCAATAGTTTCAAAGATATTTAGCTTTGAATTTTCAAATTTTGGTTTTTGGCCTCGACTTGGTTCCTTATTTCGTAAATATCTCCGGTAGTAGAATAATCATAATTTTCCAAAAAATACTTGATAAATTTCAACAAAATTCGTGATAGTATTTAAAATAAATTCTTGAGTTATCTTAATTCATACAAAGGTGAAAAAAAATAAAAAAATTTTAAATGAGAGTAAAAATTACTAAATTTTGGTAAAAATTTCTAAAAAAAAAATTTTCAACTAAAAATTTTCTCTTTCAATATGCCAAAAGTAAATTCTTCAAGAAGGACTGCAGCTGAAATTTTAAATTGATTAAGGCATGCACGCTACATTCAGCATTGAACAAATATAATGAATTTTTTTACTCAAAAAATTTCATATCTAGTTTTTCAAATTTCTTTAAAAGTTATCTCACTTTTAATTGTTACACGCCCTCTTAAAAATCAAGCCAGGGGAGCAGATTTTCCATAAAAAGTAAAATTTTCAGAAGCATTTAATATATTTGGCTTTTTTTACATTTATATTTTTTTGAGGACTTAACTTCTTTTTTTTATGAGGTTTTTTTTTATAAAAGTAGTTTAATTTAAAGTTTCAGTTATAAAGAGCAGAGGTTCATAAAACAATAGGCTAGAGCTTGATGGCTGCTGCCTAAAGGCTCAGTTAGCCGCCGGTAATGTAAAGTAACTGCAACAGTAAGAAACAGCTGATCGATTTTGTTATGTGAAAAGTAATGAAAATGGTTATAGAGATGTAATGTAACGTAACCTAATTTTCATATAAAAATATCGATCAGCTGTTTTCTACGTTAGAGTTACATTACATTACAGTCGTCTAACTGAGCCTTAACTCACTTTGAAAGTAAGAAAACGTATAACTCCATAAAACAACTGTTTCCATTTGCCTTTATTAAGAATGCATAAAAAAATACAAATTTATTCTATAGTTAAGGCAAAACTTTTAAAACCTATGGCACAAGCCTATTATATGTACCTACTTGGAAATTTTGATATTAAAGCAATTTATTACAAAGTATTTTGTTTTTAAATTAAGCTTTAAAACAAAGAAGCTAATTAGTTTTATGTCTGAATTTGTAAATATGTAGTTACATGACTATTGTTCAATATAAAATAATTTTATGCTTATTTAAGGCAATTAATTTTTTTTGTTTTATATGAAACATAAAATGAAACCTGTTCTATTGTCAACTGGCAAAATAAATAAAGGGTGTTTTTTATTGATGTATAGAACTTTAAGTTGGCATCACTTTTTTAACTGGCGGCCATTTTGTCAGCTGTCAAGTGATTAATATTTAGTTTGGTTTGCCATTTTATCATGAACAGGTTGACAAAAGAACAACGCTTGCAAATCGTGCAAATTTATTTCGAAAATAATGGTTCAGTTCGCGAAGTTTACCGCAAGCTCCGTCCATTTTATGGTCGACCTAATCGTCCATCAGAGCAATTAATTCGGTTAACCATGGATCGTTTTCGCACTACGTTTACTCTATGTGATAATACGCATCCGCAGAGACGTCGAACAGTGCGCACCGAAGAAACAATTACCGCTGTAGAGCAAAGTGTTGAAGAGGACCCGAATGAATCGATTCGCCACCGTGCACAGCAATTGGAGCCGACTAACCGACTATTTTGTTCCCGAATTGGATGGCATGAATGTGGATGAGTTGTGGTTCCAACAAGACGGCGCTACATGCCACACAGCGCACGTCACAATCGATTTATTGAAGGAAACATTCGATGAGCGCATAATTTCGCGGAATGGACCTGTCAATTGGCCACCAAGATCGTGTGATTTGCCACCATTGGATTATTTTCTTTCGGGATATGTGAAGTCGCTTGTCTACGCCAACAAACCAGAAACGTTAGGGGACTTGGAAGCCAACATTCGTGGCGTTATTGCCAACATACGGCCCCATATGCTCGAAAAAGTGGTTGAAAATTGGACCTGTAGAATTGGCTTTATTCGAGCCAGCCGCGGCGGCCACATGCCCGAAATCATATTTAAACATTAATGGCATAAAATTATCCTTCCAATAAAGCCAAATTGATGGACATTAAAACGATTTTCTTGTGTTTTATTTCAATTCGAAGTTCTATACCTCTGAAAAAAACACCCTATATATGTTAATAAAGTCCTCTCTAACATCCGATTGCGCATAAAAATGTAAAATATTTATTTTTAGCCATAAAAACCAAATGCGTAATTTTTTGAGAATAAATTTTTATAAATTATATTAGTGAGATATAATAGCGCATTTTTAAGAATAGCATAAGCAGGCATATACATATGTATTTAAATTGAGCTAAATTTATCCGCGGACTTAAAATAAATATGAATATATGTAAATATGTATCTGTTCTAAAAGTTAAACTTAAATACATAGTTGTAAAAGTAGTTGCTATGCTACAAGAAATATTGGATTATCTCTTCTTTTATAGTATCAGTGGAGTAGCTGCAACATGGTCCCTCACCCAGCAAAAACTTTTCAAGATTTTGTATTGGGTAGTACTCATTCAATGGCTCACAAAGTAATGAGCGGTACTTATTTAACTGATTACATATATTATATATATGTAGATAGACATGGCTAATGAACAAAATAAGCACTAATTTTATAATACGAAAATCGACTATTTGCGATTGTAAATAATAGATTTTCGACAAAAAGCGAAGTTCAAATATATGTCGCTTAAAGTCTATTGGCCATTATGGCTCGAAATACATATGTATAAAGGATGGTTAAATTTTAAGGGCCGATGTTGATTTTGAATAAAATACGAATTATTTTTTTACTATACCAAGTTCGATGTCATGCAATGGCGGACCATGTGCAGCTCTTCTAGCTTATTGTAATGTAAAATGGGCCAACTTTTCTTTACATAAGTATTTGGATTAGTATAGAAATAGTGTTACTCTCTTACACTCTCTTACAAAAGTTTAGTTTTAAATACTCTTTGAGTATTGGCCGTAAGTACGAAACGTACAACTATAAACATCCAACAACTAAGTTTACAACCATTTTCGAAATTACGCATTACAAGCGGCAGCAACAATCATTCGCTTGAGTTTAAAAATACTTTGACTATTAATTCGATACACATGCGTTTATACAGGGCTATTTTATTTACACTCACATAAAGCATGTTTTCAAACAGCCATACACACCCACACATTTGGCATTCCATTTTATATACGATGGCAAATGATGAATATATATCCCGAGTACCAGAGCATTTTTTTGTCGATTAAACATTCATAGACTGAGTATAAACATACTGAGACTGAAAGTATGATAGAGAGTCAATGCATTTAATACTTATATGCCTTTTTATTTTTAGCTGTAGCGTATTTCAGTTTTTCTCATAAATGAAGTAGAGAAGCTCTTGTATGTTGGAATCGGCTTAAGTCATAGTTGCTTGATAGAAAATATGTTAGCATTCATATTGTTTGCGTTTCAATTCGCATTATACGCAGTTACTTAAATTAAGACTATTTAATTGTGTATATTTTTCTTGAGTACTCGTTGTCATTCTTCGGTGTGTACTATTTGTGTTTTATTACGATATTTACAGAAATTTGCATACAAAATTAAGCCGGCTTGAAAAATCATTACTGGTGCATGTACATTGCAATGAATTCTTGTAAGTTTTATTTGAAGTCTCTCTCAACATCAAGATCAGTTACAATGAGTTTTTGACATTAGCAATATTAATTTTCATAACATATGATACATATAAGGAATTGGCATCTAAAAAAAATTGCATTAACATATCAATTGATTCAAATATGTATGCAATAATAATAAGGTTTTGCTTTATTTAAATTTATTCTACCATACTTATATTCGGAGTATTTTTATACTGAATGTGGTATATTTGGCCAAAAATTAATATACTCATGATACTTAGAGTATTTACTCAATAGGCGCTCCCTCATGCATTTTTGTGTGCAGCCAAAACTGTTTGAAATTATCAATCAGATAATTTAGAGGTAAGAGCAAATATAATCTTTAAACATCTGATATAATTCCTAAAATTTGTTTCGTAAAATTTCCACAAAAAATCCTTAATGAACCGATATTTTGTGAATTTGCAAAGTGATCAATATATTTCTAATATATATTTATGAATCTACTATGAATGCCAATCGAACTTCAGTTACTCTGTTAACTGGCAACGCAACTGAAATTAAAATTCGTATTATGTATGACAACTTTTCTCAGTTGTCGAAATTGCCATTATTACAGATTAGCTAATAAAGACAATGTGAAAATATATAAGAAATATAAGTGCAAAAAGGAAAATTGTTTAAAAAAAACTTATTATTGTATTTATAATAAAAATAATGAGCTCACTGGAATTATTTTTCAATGAAGAGAAAGAAATACAAAATGCTAAATCTATTAGGCGCACTTAACAGACAATTCAAACCCTATGGAATTATCGCCTCTACTGTGAGTAAATGGTAGTGCCTTAAATAACCATAAACATTTTTTTTTAGCTTTAAGGCCTATTTGACTTAAAATTTCAAAGGAGAAATTAAAAATTAAAAATAATATTGGATTTACTTTTTAATTTGTCTACCTTTTTGGCTTTAAAAACTATGCAGCAACAAAAGATTTGTGATTGCCAATATTATTGATATTTGGTAACTGAAATTACCAGTTGTTAGTTGCCACATTGCCTCTTGAAATACTATTTTGGCAACTAGCAACGCAATTAAAGGTCGGTAGCCATCTATAACGAGTCATTCGTTATTAATGTTTTTACCACAGTCTAGAATTATTAAAACGCACTGTCCATCCCTGTCATGCAATCTGTTGAACAATATTGCCATTTAAGTGTTTTACCTTTTCACTTTGCTAGCAGCACTGACGCTTGAAGTGTATATGGATGCAAAATACTCATGTAAATACGCATGTGCAGACGCATAAATACTCAGAGTATTTTTATTCTTACGTGTATGATTGAAGTTGTAACAGTGTATAAATTTTACTTATAGTCGTTTGTGCTGCGTAATTTAAGAAATGTTTATGTGTAAGGTTGTTTATAGTAATACATATATTACTACTCATTTACATTAATATTGGCATAACACAAAAAACTAGTTTTGCAGAAGACGTGTTTAAAGTTTTAAAGACATAAAAAAATTTCTCTCAAGATGTGGTAGCACAAGATATTTAAATGAAATATTTACACAAGCTAAAATACAAAATGCCAAATTATTCTGCATTATTACTATTGAAGTAAATGAGCGATATATATTGAGTTTAAGCTGAATTTGAGCATGAATATGTTTTTTATTTTTAATTGTACTCGCTTATAGTTTCTGGATGGCCAATACTCGAAGAGAGCTTAAAATGATTTGTGTCAAGTATTGCAGTAATTCAAGATTAACAATCCTTGCAAGAATGAAAAGTTATAAAATTGCTAGTCATTTTATAAGATAATATTTTGACTTCTGGTGAAGTTGCACACGATTGGACTATAAAGAAACAATGCATAAAACAATGCATTTGGAAGCGAAAGCAAGCCTACGAAAAAAGTCATTAAGTCACTAAATATTATTACTTTTTTTTTTTTTTGCTGAAATATAATTAATTATTCATTATATGAATGAAAAACTTTAAAACCATAATGAAAAACATCTTATCAAATCGTTTCATCGCCAGATTTCAAGATTTGCTTTTTCTCTTTGTATATGGTTTTTTAAGTTAAGGGTTAAGGGCTTACTTTTTATTTTTTACTTATTTCAAAAACTAAATAGAGAATATTTCATACATGCGCTAAGTCCGGTATCGGTTAAAAATAAAATACTGGCTTTACAAAATTAAAAAATAAATTTTAATGGAAAACATATTAATGTACGTACCATAAAAAAATAAAAACATTTAATTGTATAAATAGAAACCTTTTAAAATAAAAATATATTAATAATAAAAATTAAAAATTTTAAAAACCCCCGACTTTTTTCAGAAAAGATGTTATATCTTCTAAACGGCTGGACCGATTTTTTTCAAACATAGCTAAGAACCCTCTCGATCAAGTCATCTTTCAAACAGAAAAAACTAAATGAAAATCGGTCCAGCCGTTTGGCCTGTACGTGGACACAGACAGACACACAGATACACAGATACAGACAGACACACACTACAAACTTATAACACCCCTTTTTTTAGTCGGGGGTTAAAAAAAACATTAAAGTACTTTCCATTTCATTCATTTTATTAAACAAGGCTAATTTTAAATTTAACGTTTTGTGAGAATGTAGCCAGAAATTTCCGACAAATTAAATGTGTTTTTTTATTTAAGAATTAATGTTTCGAAAAGTATAAAATATAACTAATTATTTAAATAACAAAAACTAAAAATTTTAAAAACCCCCGAATATATCTAGAGAAGATGCGATATCTTCTAAACGGCTGGACCGATTTTCTCAAAACATGGCTAAGAACCCTCTCGATCAAGTCACCTTTGAAACAGAAAAAACTAAATCACAATCGGTTCAGGCGTTTGGTCTGTACGTGGACACGGACAGACACACAGATACACAGACACACAGACACACACTACAAACTTATAACACCCCTTTTTTTTAGTCGGGGGTTAAAAAGTCTTATTACAAGTTATTTCATATATATTTGTTATACCCTTTACCAAAAAATGGTAGAAGGGTATATATAGGTCTGTCATTCCGTTTGTAATTTCCAGAATATTAATAAGCGAGCCATAAAGTATATATATTCTGGATCCTTATGCATAGGGAAGACGAATAAGCGATGTCCGTCTGTCCGTCTATCTGTACGTAAAATCGGTTTTCCGAAGGTCCCAGAAAAGCTAGAGACTTCGTTCTTGGACTGGTGTGTCAGAAATGGTCCAAATAAGATTGGTATTGAAAATCAGCAAAATCGAGCAAACGGTTTCAGAGCTGGGAAACTTAAACTTCATTTTGCCATACAAAATAACTACCGAAAACTAGTTATAATTATTTTTTTATTAAATAAACTTATTTTATACTTCAGTATGAATAAAATTGGTATTTCTAATTAAACAAAATTAAAAAAAAATATTAAAAAAATTAAAAAGACGTTTCCAGGGTTAGAAAACCTTAACTGGTTTTCTTATATTTACAAAAGTAACTTACTAAAACAAATTTTTCCTTTTTTTTCGATAAACTAACCACATCTTACGGTCTTAAAAGAAAGAGATTGATGTAAGAAATTAGAAAAACAAAAAGGATGATTCTATAGTTGGAAAACCTACGATTTTTGTGATATATAAAATTAACTGCCGTAAACTAATTCTTTATTTATTTTTATTAAATAAACTTATTTTATACTTCACCACGAATAAAATTGTTATTTCAAATAAAAAAAATTTAAAAATTTAAAAAGACGTTTCCAGGGTTGGGAAACTTACACTTTTTTGATATATAAAAGTAACTTAGTCTAATTAAATTTTATATTTTCCTTTATAAATTATATATATTTTACGTTTTGGAAAGAAAAGTTTGGTATGGAAAATTATAGAAATAAAAACCACAGCTCCAGAGCTGGAAACCATGATTTTTTTCTGGACATTAAAGTAACTAAATAAAACGTTTTTTTTTTTAATTTTCTTTTTTTCACTTAACACACTTTCTATATTTTTCTAAGAACTAATAGATTGGTATAAGTAATCAGAAAAATCTAAAATGATGATTCTAGGGTTTGAAAATTATTATTTTTTTCTTTGTACATAAAAGTAACTATGTGCTTATGTATGCTTATGTAAAGGGTATCTAAGATTCGGCACAGCCGAATATAGCACTCTTAGTTGTTTTTTTTTATTGTAAATAAGTCATTAATTAATTTATTAATCATAAGAATTAAATTAGTTGTTTAAAGGAATTTTATTGAATAACTTGTTTTTAGGCCGGATAATCACATTGCGTGATCTTCTTTAAATCAATTATAATTATAAATATTATACAATATTTCGTAATTAATATACGTATCATATGTCTTAAATATTTATATTGATAATTTAACGATTTATTTACAATGTAAGTATGGGTATATAAACAAGTGCGAGCTCTATATTCGGCTGCGTCGAACTTTATGTACCGTTCACCACGTATTTACATATGGAGTAAATACATATAAATACATATATATATATATATATATGTATATATCTATATATATATATACATATATATATATATATATATATATATATATATATTCATTTATCTATTGCTATTTATAGTGACCTATGGGTATTTTTCGACTTAAGAATCTGCTTCAAAGATCTAATTTTCGATTTTAGCAATAGTTGAATATTTTATTCTGCCTTTGGCATTTAATGAGTTTCTTACATTATTAATGTTTTCTATTCATGAAATACCGAATTATATTTATTTAGCATAAAGTCTTTATTTATTTAATTTGAAAATTTGGCTTGTTTTTATGGTTAAGCAATTGTCTATATGCATGTCGTTCCCGCTTTTGGAACTCGTCAGTAGATTTCAACCCAAAAAATTTTTGCATATAGACAATTGCTTAACCATAAAAACAAGCCAAATTTTCAAATATTTTCTATATTTAAAATAAATGAAGAGAAATCAATTCAACCACGTCTTTAGCAGCTGGAATGCGAAGTTTTTGAACTTTTCTAGCCTTTACTATATTAACAGGGACACCGAAAGCTGTATAAAATAAGTATCCATAATGATACTAAAACATTTTTACCCCCCGCCTAGACTGGCAATAAATTCATTAACATATATTGCATCAAATGTCAAAATATTGCTATTGCCAATGGAGACAGCTCATTTCAAGTGCTTGCAATAATTGCGGCAATAATTGTCAACAGTCTTTCGTTGACAATTATTGCGAACATGAAACGTCAAACTCGTGTTAATTTATGTTCGATTTTTCTGTATTGCGTTTGGCATTTAGATAATATTAGTGAAATTGGGAAAGTGTACTTATGTATGTATATTAATTGCCTAATTTTGTAAAACAGAACGAAACGTTTCAAACAGAAATTTTTGGTTTGTTTTTGAATTTTGAATTTTGTAAAACATTTGAAAACGAAAATTCTATCTTACGTAAAATAAATGTATTTTATAAAACAGTTGCAAACGTTTTCAAGCGACTTAAATGTCATATGAAAACGTTTATTAAATTGTATTCGTTTTAAAAGTTTTAACTGCATTATTGCATTAGTTTTGCTGCAATAATGAGTAAATTAGTATCTAGGTCAAAGATAAACAAAAGGCCGCCCGTGGCTACTTCGTTATGATATTTTTTACACGCACATTCGTACAAGCATGCATTTTACTCCCTTTTTTATATATGTATGCGTTTGCCTGATTTTGATCTAGGTGCACGATAGAGCTCCAGGCCAGCTCGGCCTATGGACGTAGTTCCTATATTTACACATACATTCGCTTTAACACCCTCATAACTACTTTGTTCCTGTCAATGGTAAAATGATAAAATTTAATGTGAAGTTTGAAAGTGTGTAATGAAAGTTTCCCGATAAATGGAGATGCAAAAAGTGCATTTCTTAAGACATACTCAATGACACTGACCACTGATACAGTCATCAAATTGACGAAGCACTTGAGCTTTAACTACAGAGCTATGTTTTGTTACACAAGTAGGCCTAGGTGAGTTACGAACAAGAAAAATTCGAAAGCATCGATTGATAAATGGAGATGCAAAAAGTACATTTCTTAAGACATACTCACTGACACTGACCACTGATACAGTCATCAAATTGACGAAGCACTTGAGCTTTAACTACAGAGCTATGTTTTGTTACACAAGTAGGCCTAGGTGAGTTACGAACAAGAAAAATTCGAAAGCATCGATTGTTAAGCCAGGGAGACTGGGCCGTGGTCATAAAATTTAACGTGATGTTATACTATTATGTATCTCTTTTTAACCCATTATATTATTTAACTTTGCCCTTTTAGACTGGCGCCGTGATCATTAATAGAAATATAACAGACTAGAAATCTTTAATTTGCAATGTTTTATTAAAGAAAACAAAAAGTAGTTAGATCTTCACAAAAATATAAGTGTGAAAAAAGGCCAAGTTCCTATTCAAAATTTCGGCCATCGAAAGTAGTGAGATAATTTTTTTATAAAGTTCTTGTTTGGCACAATACTTATCACAATATTACATACATACGTATGTATATTAATTTATAATCGTTAGGGTGTCATGTTATTTCTATGCAACCTGCATGCAATATTTTTACCTTTATAATACAGCAGATAATAGCGGATATCTCTTTATTTCTTTATGAGGGGAAAAATGTTGTAAAGTAAGCAGGTTGCCTAGAACTGATATGAGACCTTGTCGATTGCACTTGTGAGATTTTGGATAGGAACTTGACTGAATTGATGTGTATGATGAAAAACATATCCCATATACATTAACATTTCACTCCAGCATTGAAATATTGAACGTTTCAAAGTTTCACAAACATTCCAATAAGTATTTATTGGCCCTTAACTAACGCCGCTGATTTAGAATTTCTTGTTTCGTTGGCGCATATTCCATAATTTAATTAAATTTGACTTTGAAAATATTTTTATATTCAGCTTTTGATAATGAACTAGATATACTAAACGGACGACACACTCGTCCGTATTCTAGAATCAAAATGTAAATAATTTAAGATTCAAAGAAAATGTATCAAAACTTCATAAAATATTCATTAAAACACAGCCACACACAAACTTACATACATATGCAAGCATAATTAAATAATACATGAAATTAAAAAAACATAAACAAAATCCCTTTAACCAAGTTAATTCAATTTATTCAACTCTCTTCCTATAAGTATTATGGCTTTCATACAACAACTAATAAGAGAAAAAAATTGTTAGATCAAGAGAAATACTACATACCCACACACACACTCATGTTTTGTTTCTTTTTTACTTGTAAGCTAATAAATGCGTGTGTAATATGTGTGCATGTAGTAGTAGTAACTTTAAACGCTTATACCCAGCGGTAAAACTCAGAAGACCTTCTTGGTGCAGGCCTTATTAAAGGACTCTTTCGCATAAAATATACGATACAGATTCCACACTCGCTTCTATGAGAAGGGAGAAGAGAAGGAGTAACGTGTTTTGTTTTGTTTTTTTACCAAAGCAAAAACAAAATCTTTTAGTTTGAAGGCTTTCCAGAATCTCTGGCGAAAGAAGCAAGAACAGAAGGCCTGCTCCGCAATGACAACGCGTGTAAAAAAGATATGGGTATGGAATGGAGCGATCAGGCCTTCTACATCCAAAAGAAGGCATACAGAGGCCTTCTAGAAGGCATCCCTACTCCTTCTGGTTCCCGCTGGGTAGCTCCCAAAATACTAAACCGATTTCAATAAAATATAGATTCTGCACATCTGTATAAAAAATCCTTTAAAACCATATAAATCTTTTTAAAATCGGTGTAGTGGTACCAGCGTAAAAGGGATTACAAAAAACATGTTTGCCCATTAATTATATAGATAATATATTTTTCAATTATAATATTTTGACAAGAAACGAAAACAACGTAGCGTTTTACAAAATTTAAAATAATTTTGTTTTCGCTCCAACCAGAAACGAAAACGAAAATTCGTTTAGTTTTACAAAATTAGGCCATAAAAATAAAAAATAGTCTCTTGAAAACGTTTGTAGTGAAATAATTTGTATTTTTATAAGTTTTTAAAAATAAAAAATTGTTCGATTAAGCAGATATTTACAAGTGAATTATATTTTTATTCTGCACTTTTCTTGTTGACTTTTTCCATATTGTGGCTACGCTTTCAAATAGCCTTAACATAAGTAAAGCAATAAGCAATATTGTTCCGCTATTCTGCCGGCGTTATTGCTATATTGCCAACATATTTATTGCCAGTCTATACGGGGGGTTACTTTTTAAAATTTCTGCAAGCAGCCTAAAGTAATTACACACATGCACACATGCATTGCACATGTATGTGTATCAAGTGTTATGTATTTAAATATTTCTCTTCATGTTTTGGCCTTATAATTTACGAAAATGGCTCATAGTGCACCGCATTCACTCTTTTTGATTTTGTGAGAGAGAGAGAGAGACAGTAATATATCGTTAGCTGAAACAGGGCTGTCAGATATGGCGATTTCCCGCCAAACGTGGCAATTTTCCAACTTGTTTGGCTCTCAAATTATTGGTTTGGCAGCATGGCGATTTTCTGGCTATAAATACATTTGTTGGCGATTTTTCTGGCGATAAATAAATTTGCTAGCGATTTTTATGGCTCTCTTTTTAACAAAATTGAACTTGAAAATTTTTCTAATTCAGGAAAATTAGTTTGTTTAAGTAGCAGTTGAATTTGGATGAGAATAATTTACAAGAAATAATTGTTGGCGATTTTATTTTTAGTTGTTGCGATTTTCTGATAAATTTTTATACGATCATTAAAAAAAAATTTATATTAAAAAAATTTTGATATAAAAACAAATTTATTATCAAATATGTACTAAGAAGAAATACATAAAACAGATTTTTGGCGACTTTTGGCGATTTTTAAAATCAATTTGGCGAAATAGGTCCGAAAAAATTTGACCACCCTCCTCTGAAATGAAGAATGAAGCTACTATTTCCATTTAAGTTGAAAAACATAGAGACAAAACTAAACAAGAAATATTCAAGTGACTGAAGTAAAGTTCTCCTATTTCAATTTCTAATTTGGCTGATTGATATAATAAAGTTTTAAAAATTTGTAGTTATGTATTTTTGCATTTCAGCTCACGATATACATACATACGTTTTATATACCTCGCTTTAAGTGTAAACTGGAGGAGGCTTAAAGACGGTTAATAGAGGCACTTCTGCAAATAGGAGTTGAGTATTACTATTAATGGGTCAATAGAAGGGCATCACAATAGAACCAACTGGGTCTCCGAGCGAAGGTGCATTACAGCGCCGCTATTCCTAACCTAGCCTAAGCTACCTGGCTTTTTCTCTCTCATTATAAAATGAAAATTTGAGCAACAGAAAACTCATGCACGTAACATCTGTCTAAATTTAATTATTGTTTTTACAAAAATCAACACTAACTAAAGCAGGGCTGGAAAAGTTGATACGACCGTAATTTAGTTGATAACATACGATGTTTAAAAATCGCCTTACTATTTGATGATTTTAAATTAATTTTACTGTTGTACCCGCATACCAAATAAACTAATTTATTACATTATTTTACGTTATTTGATAATATTTATTATGGGATTAAAGTACATTTTTTTTTAAATTTAACGCATAAAAAAAATTTTGATCTTTAAGAGCTTTTAAAATATAATGTATATTTAATTAATAAAGAAAAGAAAATTAGTTTTAGTAAGTTACTTTTATGTACCAAAAAACAAGTTTAGATTTTCCAGCCCTGATTTTCTATAACAATCTATTTTTTTTTCTAAGAAAAAAAAATAAAATATTCTTAGTTAATAAAGAAAGAAATTAGTTTTATCTATTTACTTTTATATGCCAAAAAAAAAAAATTTAGACTTTCCAGCCCTGGAAACGAATTTTTGATTTTTGTAATTTTAGTGCCAATCTATTCCTATCTAGAATATCAAATATATTTAATAAATAAATAAAAATAATTAGTTTTATCTGGTTACTTTATACTTTATCCCATACAAAGTTAAAATTTTCCAGCCCTGGAAAAATATTTTTTATTTTACTAATATAAAATACCGATTTATTTGAAGAGCATTGACTCATGTAAAAACATGTGAGTGGTTTTCGTTTTATTTATTTATTTATTTATTTTTTTATTTTTTTATTTTTTTTTTGAAACGGTACAAACAAACGTGTACTTACTTTTAATTCCCACTGTATTTATGCAAACTTAAGTTTGATTAAACAACGAAATTAACATTAAAAATTCATTTAAAGTAAGGAAATTAATTTAAACGACTAGAACAACTTCCAACATTTAATAAAAACATATTTTTGCAAGACACTATTTCACTTAATTCTTTGTAGCGCCAACCACACACAACTGCATTCATATTCTTACTTCGCTGTAAAAATTTTCCATGCATTCAACTTTTAATGATGTTTTTGAAAAAAAAAATTATTTTTATATTTCTTGTAATAGTTAAACAACAACAAAAAAAAAACTAATATAACTGGATTCCGTTTCAGAAGTTTCAATTTCAAAATCATTACGACACAAACCAGTACGAGTACATAAATAACTACTTTAAAGGAAAATCACTAAACATATAAAAAAAAATCATTAACGATCGTTTACTTATAGTTTGTTGGAAAAAAACAAAGTGTTTTGAGTTGGAGTAATTAACATTTTATTGGCACTCGGAAATTATAAATTTTTATTTAAATATTGACTTTTATACAGGTGAACTGAAAAGTTTATAGCTAAAGCTGGGATCACACGATTGGCACAATGTACCAATTTTCGTCGGCTCACTGCGGTAGAGTCATAAAGCCGCGTTCAGACTATTATACTTTGTATTTATACTTGTCAAAAATTCAAATAATACGTGCAAGTGTGATATTCTGAACGCAAAATGTCATCAAAGTGGCAAATAATACGATACAAATTTTGACATCCCATAAGACTTTTTCGTTTTTAGAAAATTTTCTAAACGATAATACTTTTCATTAGATCAGGGTTGCATTTTCACACAAACCAAGTCGGCTGTTTCGCCGCCGATAGCGTTTCGTCATTAATGTAATGTTTTGTCATATGTATATCGGCTCAAAATTTTAAATAAGTGAATCATATGGAAGTATATTTCGTTGACGTAATTTTTTAACGTTTTTGTAATATATTTTCTTAAAGTTTTTCTGTTATTTACATAGAATAGTTTTAACTGCTGAATTTTTTCAAGTGTCGGCACGTCCCGCCTGCATGAAACCGTTTTGCCGCCGCTAGTAAGTGAATAGCGCAGACATTTTCATTGAACAGCTGTTTTGTTTTCTACTTGTATTACACATTTGATTTGAAGTGTGATGGTCTGAACACAGTATGTGATTTTACGTTAGATTTTTTTGACAGTCGCAACAAATGTATTTAGATTTCTGTATCGTAAAATGTGATGAAAGTATTAATACTTGTATAATAGTCTGAACGGGGCTTAAGTAATAATCCAAAATGACATTATTACTTAATTAATTCTGGAATAAGTCTATTACTACGTTTATGCGCGCACTATTTGCAAATAAAAATATTTGCAAATAAAATAACTCACTGTTTATACGGCATTTTAAATGCATAAAAACTTGGTAGCACTTCTATAGAAATGTTACTTATGTTTGCAAAAAACATGTGTAAATGTATAAAATAACAAATAATTATTTGTTTTTATTATCATTACTTTCTTTGTTTTTTGTTCAATATTCTATCAATTTATTGTTTTTATTAGCAAACATTTGTAAGTGTGGCAACCTTAAGCATTTTATTTGCAAATAGTGAGTTAATCGTGAATAGTTTTCTGAATTAGTAAGTCGCAATAAACAGAATAATATGGCAACAGTTTACAGTTTTATTTGCGAATAAGCCGTGCGTATAAACGTAGTATATATGGCTTTATTACTAATGCAGTGTGGTGCAGTTATATAGGTATCGTGTAATCGTGTGACCCCAGCTTAAGCCTGCATAATAAAAAATTAAAATATAAAGCTGGGATCGCACGATTGGCACAATGTACCAATTTTCGTCGGCTCACTGAAATAAATTCATAAGCAACAGGTACATTTGCCTTATTTCTCAATTAATTGACATATAATTACATAACTGCACCACATTGTAGTGAGCCGACGAAAATTGGTGCATTGTGCCGATCGTGTGATGTAGCCTTAATATTATAAGTTACACGAATTCAAACTGGTTCAATTCTAAAACTACATAATTTGAATCAATGTTTATTAGCATTTTGCTGTAATAAAAATCAATCAGATACTGTTCACATAAAAACTTTTTCATTAGGAAAGCAGATAAATCAATTAAGTCTATGCACTATGGCACACTTGAGGAAAAAAGCGTTCACATGTCATGGGACTGACTCTACTGATATATAACTGATTTAAAGTTCAAAAATTTTATTAAAAATTTTAAATTATTTGCATCTTCTTTTTTATTTTTTAAACGGAAAACTTAAATCGCTTCAATTTGTGGTGTTTTTTATTAGATTGTAATACCTATCCACCGGAAGGTTCACCAATACCAAAGAATTAAAAATTCTTTAAAATATTTTGTGTTATCATAGAGAAACAATCAAATTTATATAATACAAAACATCTTTCAGCAAATTGAAATACGATGAATCAAAACAATTCACATATTCCATTTGCAAAAAAGTTTCGTATATAAAGCACAAATCTACATCAACTGACACCACACACAGTGGACCAAACGCTGATGATGAAGGTTTAGTGGCCTTCGAAAACGGCTAGCTGTTCCGTTCAACTATGTGTTGTCAAAATGTTTACAACTAACTTTGGTGTTATTTGTTCATTAATAATTATCACATGTAATTTGGCTTAAAAAGCGATACGAACTTTAGCCTCTTCCCATCATAAAAATAAAATTTATCTAATGTAAAACCACTTGTACCTTTATAAATAACCCATTTCATGATATTCTAGTACAAAACCGTAGATCCTGGGTTCGAGACCGGTTTCCGACAGTCATTAAATAACAACACCAACATTTTTCTGATGTAAATTAGGGTCCCTTTGTATCAATTGTTGTAGGAAACTTCAAGTGATGAAGGCATAGACACTGAACTACTCTGGCTTCAGCGGATACTTATCCTAATGTAACATCATACCACCCTCCTTGGTCGGTATTGTATAGCAGAATTGTCGGTGAAGTAAAATAACCAAACAAATTGCTACTAGGCAAAGCTTTGAAAATTTAATATGCCTCATTGACACCAGAGGCGCTGCACCACTGCATTATTAAAAACCTGCAAAAAGCAGGGTTGTAAAATAATGAAGCATTCCTCTATCTCTTCGTTCAGCTGTTTTCCCTATCACTATCGCTTTCCTAAAGAAGGAATGTTACTTCTCTTTGACAAAGCATTTTTCATTTGGATATTTCTTTTGATGGTTTTGTTCTCATAAAAGTTCTTAAAGAGAGCCATTATCCGTTGACTTTTGCTCTCTAAAACTTTTTGGAGGGCGCAAAGACTTCCAAATAGAATGCAAAAGAAACTATGCAATTGCAAATAACTGTAAATCTTTGCTTTACAAAATCTCATATTTCACAGTCACGTGCGACATTGAAGAACAACATTTGTTATGCAGGAAGTTCATCATATATATATTCAGTGCAAACAGAGATATTTGAGGAGTCGCAGAACAAAACGCGCTTTTTTTTTCATATTTTTAGAAAATGTTTTTTGACGTACATACATATGTATTTGCATTAATTTCGTTAAGTTCTAATAGAAAAAATCTTATTTGCATAAAATTTCTTAACTTCTCATAGAAAAATTTGGTCTTTAAAAAATTGATGCAGAGCAAACCGTGTTTTTTTCTTGTATTTTAACAAAACGTAGTTTTTCTTTATAAAATTGTATTTATGTTTGTTTCATTATAACTAGAGATGAGAAAATATCGTGATTATCCCAAATCACGCATATTTGTCGCTTGAGTGAGCGTCCGTGATCACTCACGCGCCCATCTCTAGTTATAACAGTAAGTAATTTGCGCGGAATGACTCATTTCATATAAATTATAAAAATAATAATAATGGAGGGGTGACGAATTAGGCAGAAGCGCTTAATTAATAGTTTCACACTAATAGTTTCGTCAGGAGAAAAACAAAAACGATATAAATATCATGAAGGAAAATATGTCACGTGCGACATGTAACGTGATTAAAATTTAATTTAAAAAATATAAAAAATAATTTTTGGAAAAAATCGAAACGATTTCTTTTCTTTGGCCGCAAAAACAAGCGAACGCCTTGGTCACATGCGAATGCCTTGGTCATTTTTTTTTTCAATTAACTTGAAAACGAAAAATTGTTGCAAACCAAACTTAGCACCAATTGTAGGGCGAATTTAAGGCTGGAAGTAATTCTTATTTTTCCCCACTTTGAAGGTCACGTTCGACATCATGAAAATGCCCATGTACTTTTTCGCATCAGTAAAAACCAGAACTTTTCCAACATTAAGGCGCTGCTTGTATTCTCCTTCGTAAATTGCAAACGATTTTTGCTTTCCTCATTCAATTGTATCTTTTTCTTTCTTTTCGCAACTGTAACTGTTCACAGTTTATGATGGCTTTACGTATTGTTGAGATACTTGCTGGTATGTCAACTTCCGTCCTAATTTTAAATATCGAAAGAATGGAGTTCGACGCAAATCTAAAAACTTTTTTCATTTATACTAACGGCGTTAAATCTGTTAAGCTTAATGCCACCCATTGTTTACGAGCAAAATTTTTTATATGTAGTTTGACGTTCCTTTTTGAGCGTACAAAAATCTGTTTAATGTATTTTGACATATCTCTCTTGATAGAACGAGAAAAGAAGACAACTAATTTTGTTCTCAACATTTTCAGCTTGAATTGGCTTGCTTTTAATTTTTGGCCAGTTAAAGTGGAACTGTGCTGCCAGCTGTTTTAAGTTCAACTGAGCTGCCACATTATACTCTGTACATTTTTACATGTTTCACTTTGTGGTGTTGGTTAGCTTTTTAACTAACTTTTTTGCTCTAGGTGTAGAAAATTATACTATTTGCACAGACGATCAGACAATCAGTGATTATTATTCATTATTTAGGTACATATATGCACATAAGCAACAAGTTGATTATTTTGTTTGAAATTTTTTGTAGACTGGAGATTGAGCTGTGAGCATGATATAATAATAAAAACCCCGCATCCATCGATAATACAAACATTTACATAAAAATAGAAAAGAAATATAATAATAGCCAAAGAAATAACTAATCATACGTACATACATAGTACATCAAAATACATTTGAATGTGCAGAGCAACTTTCTAGCTTTCAGTATACAAGTTAATATCTATGAATGTTTTTTATAGGGTATTTTTTTGTTTGGAAGCGTCAAAGCTTATTTGGAATTTAAATTAACACTGACATTGTGTGGGATCACCCAAGTACAGAAAAATTTTAAATCAGAAATTGATTTCGATTTCTGCTTGAAAAAATAAAAATCAAGAAATAATAATAACCCAGCTAAAGTTCAGTATTTTCAATTCTTGTTGAATGAAATATTTTTAATCAGAAATAATTTTTAGTCAGGATTAAGTTCAGCAATTTCAATTCTTTTTATTGAATGAAATATTTTTATTAATTAATATGAGTTTCTAAAGAAGAGAAGAAAAATTAAATTAGACTTTTAAGCTGGGGGAAATACCGATATTTTTCTGTGCAGCAACGCACTTCATCAGCACCCTAGTCTATCTAGTTGGGTAGAGGTTGTTATTAACATCAGCTATTTAACGTAAATTCTAATGAAACGGAATGTGAGAAATGATTGTTGTGTACAATTATTGATTTACCTTTGGTAAATACATATATAAGTATCACTATTTATTTCCCCTCTTTTTCCATCTTTTCATTTTTCTATTTAGGTTAGCACGAAGTTATGTATATTACTCTACCCACGTATGTTTAACTATTCTTGCTTATCTTTTACGATCATCACATTAATTATTTTTTACTTATTCGATGTACCGTCGGTACATACATGTAAGTGTTATAGTAGTATATTATTATGTTACTTTGTTTTTGTTTTCTGCCGTTGATTTGACTTTCCAACATTTGTGATTGCCAAGTGAACATATTTTTGTCACATTCCCATGATGAATTAAGTGAGACATATTTCATTCAATAAAAAGAATTGAAATTACTGAACTTAAGCCTGACTAAAAATTATTTCTGATTAAAAATTCACTATAGTTCAATTAAAATCTAAAAATAAAATATTTTTATTAATTAATATGAGTTTCTAAAGTAGAAAGGAAATAACTTTTATTTATGCCAGATATCAGAAAATTACGATTATATCTGGTCGAAAAAATTTAAATCAAAATGTAAAAATTTTTTCTACTCAAAAATATAAAAATAAAAAATTAACAATTATTTCAAACAAAGTGTATATAATTGTATCCTGCACCAGACCATTTATAAGACCTTTCAAGACAAGAAAGATTTTTAAAATGCCTTAGTACAGCGAAATATTCTAAAACAAACCCTAAACAACATTGCTGGCAAGACAAACAACTGAAACAAATGTCTTGCCAACAGTGTTGTTTAGCGTTTGTTTTAGAATATTTCGCTGTAGTAAAGCATTTGAAAAATCTCTCATGTGTTTAAAGGTCTTGTAAATGGTCTCGTGTAGGACTTTAGTATTTAACCATGTGAAAGCGCTACTTCAGCTAATAATTTTTTGGTCGATGTGCTTTGTCCTAGTTTACACTATGCAAGTCTTATTGCTAAGCTCATTAGCTTGTTGTAGAGAGAGAGAGAGAAAAAAGCATGCGTCTCTCCTGACAAATTAATCAGCTTAGCAATAAGACTTGAATAGTGCAAATTAGGAGTTTGTAGCTGACGAATGTCAGCTTTTTTGGTTTTGCTACAATTATTTTTGTGCTTTTGACATTCTTCGGTTCTTTCCTTACACAGTCACCTGTATAATTGCACCATGATTTCAACTTAAAAAATAAAAATCAACAATTTTAAAATCATTCGAGTTTCGAAAAATCTAGCTGAAAGCAACCAATGTGGTGTGCTTAATTGGCCATATTGTCCGATGTTTCCTTGTACTTGTTTTTTTTCTGTAAAAGTTCAATAATAATTATTATTTTCGGTTCCTGCTTTGCAACCTTAAATTAACGGATTGCAAAATTATTATGCACTGCAAAAAAAATACCCGTTAGTTAACTGTAAATATGGCCTTAGTCACGTGAAAAATAATACAAAGATGGTGAAGAAATCCAAAAAAATTGTGTTCGTACATGTGCGTATGTATGTGTAATTAATATGGGAGTTCTGATATGACATGATCTTAGTTTAAAAAAAAATCAAACAACAAATTACAAAAACACAATTCATTTTTTTGACGGCTTTCTTAGCATTTTGTTTTTATGTTTATTTATTTTTTAAATAAATTAGTTTTTAATTAGTTTTATTATTTCATTTATGTGTTAAAGTTTTGTTTACGCAACTTTTTCCGGTTCATGAAAAATATGTATTTATTGCTAAAGCTCGAAATGCTCAAAATTTTTTATGAAAATTACCCCCGGAATGAAACTTTTTTTTTCTAAAACAAATTTACTTAACATAATTATATCCTTTAATCCAATATTATCACTAAAATTCAAGAAATCACATACATATCGTTAGCTCAATATAGAAAGGCCCTAACTCATTATTTTTTTGAAATCGAGTTCTTTTGTATGTTTTGATAGAAGAGCATCTAATGTATCGAGAAATGCCAAAATCTCGAGTTCAGAAAAATAATGAGTGGCTTTTCTATATTGAGGTAAAAATATGTATGTATCATAGAAAGACAGTGAATATAAAAACTTTTTGATACACATATCGAACATTTAATTTGTTTTCGTACGACTGTCGAACGATCACGGATGTTACGATTTGAGCTCAGCTATCTGTTCATTCTTATAATTGCGTATTCCCACCCCGGCGCACTTTATTTCGTACCAGTATGTGTCGTTACTCATTCTTCTTATTTATACGAGTACCCTCGCATATCTACGTGCATATACATTAGAGTGGGTCAATTTTATTTTGTCAATAGGCGTCTAGCAAAAGTGAAATTCACACATAATTCTAAAAATATTACCATAAGAAACTAGAGGCCTAAAATCAAAACCTAGCTCTTCGTTGATTTTTTGATTTTTTTGACAGTCGCAACAAATGTATTTAGATTTCTGTATCGTAAAATGTGATGAAAGTATTAATACTTGTATAATAGTCTGAACGGGGCTTAAGTAATAATCCAAAATGACATTATTACTTAATTAATTCTGGAATAAGTCTATTACTACGTTTATGCGCGCACTATTTGCAAATAAAAATATTTGCAAATAAAATAACTCACTGTTTATACGGCATTTTAAATGCATAAAAACTTGGTAGCACTTCTATAGAAATGTTACTTATGTTTGCAAAAAACATGTGTAAATGTATAAAATAACAAATAATTATTTGTTTTTATTATCATTACTTTCTTTGTTTTTTGTTCAATATTCTATCAATTTATTGTTTTTATTAGCAAACATTTGTAAGTGTGGCAACCTTAAGCATTTTATTTGCAAATAGTGAGTTAATCGTGAATAGTTTTCTGAATTAGTAAGTCGCAATAAACAGAATAATATGGCAACAGTTTACAGTTTTATTTGCGAATAAGCCGTGCGTATAAACGTAGTATATATGGCTTTATTACTAATGCAGTGTGGTGCAGTTATATAGGTATCGTGTAATCGTGTGACCCCAGCTTAAGCCTGCATAATAAAAAATTAAAATATAAAGCTGGGATCGCACGATTGGCACAATGTACCAATTTTCGTCGGCTCACTGAAATAAATTCATAAGCAACAGGTACATTTGCCTTATTTCTCAATTAATTGACATATAATTACATAACTGCACCACATTGTAGTGAGCCGACGAAAATTGGTGCATTGTGCCGATCGTGTGATGTAGCCTTAATATTATAAGTTACACGAATTCAAACTGGTTCAATTCTAAAACTACATAATTTGAATCAATGTTTATTAGCATTTTGCTGTAATAAAAATCAATCAGATACTGTTCACATAAAAACTTTTTCATTAGGAAAGCAGATAAATCAATTAAGTCTATGCACTATGGCACACTTGAGGAAAAAAGCGTTCACATGTCATGGGACTGACTCTACTGATATATAACTGATTTAAAGTTCAAAAATTTTATTAAAAATTTTAAATTATTTGCATCTTCTTTTTTATTTTTTAAACGGAAAACTTAAATCGCTTCAATTTGTGGTGTTTTTTATTAGATTGTAATACCTATCCACCGGAAGGTTCACCAATACCAAAGAATTAAAAATTCTTTAAAATATTTTGTGTTATCATAGAGAAACAATCAAATTTATATAATACAAAACATCTTTCAGCAAATTGAAATACGATGAATCAAAACAATTCACATATTCCATTTGCAAAAAAGTTTCGTATATAAAGCACAAATCTACATCAACTGACACCACACACAGTGGACCAAACGCTGATGATGAAGGTTTAGTGGCCTTCGAAAACGGCTAGCTGTTCCGTTCAACTATGTGTTGTCAAAATGTTTACAACTAACTTTGGTGTTATTTGTTCATTAATAATTATCACATGTAATTTGGCTTAAAAAGCGATACGAACTTTAGCCTCTTCCCATCATAAAAATAAAATTTATCTAATGTAAAACCACTTGTACCTTTATAAATAACCCATTTCATGATATTCTAGTACAAAACCGTAGATCCTGGGTTCGAGACCGGTTTCCGACAGTCATTAAATAACAACACCAACATTTTTCTGATGTAAATTAGGGTCCCTTTGTATCAATTGTTGTAGGAAACTTCAAGTGATGAAGGCATAGACACTGAACTACTCTGGCTTCAGCGGATACTTATCCTAATGTAACATCATACCACCCTCCTTGGTCGGTATTGTATAGCAGAATTGTCGGTGAAGTAAAATAACCAAACAAATTGCTACTAGGCAAAGCTTTGAAAATTTAATATGCCTCATTGACACCAGAGGCGCTGCACCACTGCATTATTAAAAACCTGCAAAAAGCAGGGTTGTAAAATAATGAAGCATTCCTCTATCTCTTCGTTCAGCTGTTTTCCCTATCACTATCGCTTTCCTAAAGAAGGAATGTTACTTCTCTTTGACAAAGCATTTTTCATTTGGATATTTCTTTTGATGGTTTTGTTCTCATAAAAGTTCTTAAAGAGAGCCATTATCCGTTGACTTTTGCTCTCTAAAACTTTTTGGAGGGCGCAAAGACTTCCAAATAGAATGCAAAAGAAACTATGCAATTGCAAATAACTGTAAATCTTTGCTTTACAAAATCTCATATTTCACAGTCACGTGCGACATTGAAGAACAACATTTGTTATGCAGGAAGTTCATCATATATATATTCAGTGCAAACAGAGATATTTGAGGAGTCGCAGAACAAAACGCGCTTTTTTTTTCATATTTTTAGAAAATGTTTTTTGACGTACATACATATGTATTTGCATTAATTTCGTTAAGTTCTAATAGAAAAAATCTTATTTGCATAAAATTTCTTAACTTCTCATAGAAAAATTTGGTCTTTAAAAAATTGATGCAGAGCAAACCGTGTTTTTTTCTTGTATTTTAACAAAACGTAGTTTTTCTTTATAAAATTGTATTTATGTTTGTTTCATTATAACTAGAGATGAGAAAATATCGTGATTATCCCAAATCACGCATATTTGTCGCTTGAGTGAGCGTCCGTGATCACTCACGCGCCCATCTCTAGTTATAACAGTAAGTAATTTGCGCGGAATGACTCATTTCATATAAATTATAAAAATAATAATAATGGAGGGGTGACGAATTAGGCAGAAGCGCTTAATTAATAGTTTCACACTAATAGTTTCGTCAGGAGAAAAACAAAAACGATATAAATATCATGAAGGAAAATATGTCACGTGCGACATGTAACGTGATTAAAATTTAATTTAAAAAATATAAAAAATAATTTTTGGAAAAAATCGAAACGATTTCTTTTCTTTGGCCGCAAAAACAAGCGAACGCCTTGGTCACATGCGAATGCCTTGGTCATTTTTTTTTTCAATTAACTTGAAAACGAAAAATTGTTGCAAACCAAACTTAGCACCAATTGTAGGGCGAATTTAAGGCTGGAAGTAATTCTTATTTTTCCCCACTTTGAAGGTCACGTTCGACATCATGAAAATGCCCATGTACTTTTTCGCATCAGTAAAAACCAGAACTTTTCCAACATTAAGGCGCTGCTTGTATTCTCCTTCGTAAATTGCAAACGATTTTTGCTTTCCTCATTCAATTGTATCTTTTTCTTTCTTTTCGCAACTGTAACTGTTCACAGTTTATGATGGCTTTACGTATTGTTGAGATACTTGCTGGTATGTCAACTTCCGTCCTAATTTTAAATATCGAAAGAATGGAGTTCGACGCAAATCTAAAAACTTTTTTCATTTATACTAACGGCGTTAAATCTGTTAAGCTTAATGCCACCCATTGTTTACGAGCAAAATTTTTTATATGTAGTTTGACGTTCCTTTTTGAGCGTACAAAAATCTGTTTAATGTATTTTGACATATCTCTCTTGATAGAACGAGAAAAGAAGACAACTAATTTTGTTCTCAACATTTTCAGCTTGAATTGGCTTGCTTTTAATTTTTGGCCAGTTAAAGTGGAACTGTGCTGCCAGCTGTTTTAAGTTCAACTGAGCTGCCACATTATACTCTGTACATTTTTACATGTTTCACTTTGTGGTGTTGGTTAGCTTTTTAACTAACTTTTTTGCTCTAGGTGTAGAAAATTATACTATTTGCACAGACGATCAGACAATCAGTGATTATTATTCATTATTTAGGTACATATATGCACATAAGCAACAAGTTGATTATTTTGTTTGAAATTTTTTGTAGACTGGAGATTGAGCTGTGAGCATGATATAATAATAAAAACCCCGCATCCATCGATAATACAAACATTTACATAAAAATAGAAAAGAAATATAATAATAGCCAAAGAAATAACTAATCATACGTACATACATAGTACATCAAAATACATTTGAATGTGCAGAGCAACTTTCTAGCTTTCAGTATACAAGTTAATATCTATGAATGTTTTTTATAGGGTATTTTTTTGTTTGGAAGCGTCAAAGCTTATTTGGAATTTAAATTAACACTGACATTGTGTGGGATCACCCAAGTACAGAAAAATTTTAAATCAGAAATTGATTTCGATTTCTGCTTGAAAAAATAAAAATCAAGAAATAATAATAACCCAGCTAAAGTTCAGTATTTTCAATTCTTGTTGAATGAAATATTTTTAATCAGAAATAATTTTTAGTCAGGATTAAGTTCAGCAATTTCAATTCTTTTTATTGAATGAAATATTTTTATTAATTAATATGAGTTTCTAAAGAAGAGAAGAAAAATTAAATTAGACTTTTAAGCTGGGGGAAATACCGATATTTTTCTGTGCAGCAACGCACTTCATCAGCACCCTAGTCTATCTAGTTGGGTAGAGGTTGTTATTAACATCAGCTATTTAACGTAAATTCTAATGAAACGGAATGTGAGAAATGATTGTTGTGTACAATTATTGATTTACCTTTGGTAAATACATATATAAGTATCACTATTTATTTCCCCTCTTTTTCCATCTTTTCATTTTTCTATTTAGGTTAGCACGAAGTTATGTATATTACTCTACCCACGTATGTTTAACTATTCTTGCTTATCTTTTACGATCATCACATTAATTATTTTTTACTTATTCGATGTACCGTCGGTACATACATGTAAGTGTTATAGTAGTATATTATTATGTTACTTTGTTTTTGTTTTCTGCCGTTGATTTGACTTTCCAACATTTGTGATTGCCAAGTGAACATATTTTTGTCACATTCCCATGATGAATTAAGTGAGACATATTTCATTCAATAAAAAGAATTGAAATTACTGAACTTAAGCCTGACTAAAAATTATTTCTGATTAAAAATTCACTATAGTTCAATTAAAATCTAAAAATAAAATATTTTTATTAATTAATATGAGTTTCTAAAGTAGAAAGGAAATAACTTTTATTTATGCCAGATATCAGAAAATTACGATTATATCTGGTCGAAAAAATTTAAATCAAAATGTAAAAATTTTTTCTACTCAAAAATATAAAAATAAAAAATTAACAATTATTTCAAACAAAGTGTATATAATTGTATCCTGCACCAGACCATTTATAAGACCTTTCAAGACAAGAAAGATTTTTAAAATGCCTTAGTACAGCGAAATATTCTAAAACAAACCCTAAACAACATTGCTGGCAAGACAAACAACTGAAACAAATGTCTTGCCAACAGTGTTGTTTAGCGTTTGTTTTAGAATATTTCGCTGTAGTAAAGCATTTGAAAAATCTCTCATGTGTTTAAAGGTCTTGTAAATGGTCTCGTGTAGGACTTTAGTATTTAACCATGTGAAAGCGCTACTTCAGCTAATAATTTTTTGGTCGATGTGCTTTGTCCTAGTT
Source organism: Tachina grossa (assembly GCA_949987645.1). NCBI lineage: Eukaryota > Metazoa > Arthropoda > Insecta > Diptera > Tachinidae > Tachina > Tachina grossa. Next base: position 224,247,950 of record OX465274.1, read on the forward strand.
TACACTATGCAAGTCTTATTGCTAAGCTCATTAGCTTGTTGTAGAGAGAGAGAGAGAAAAAAGCATGCGTCTCTCCTGACAAATTAATCAGCTTAGCAATAAGACTTGAATAGTGCAAATTAGGAGTTTGTAGCTGACGAATGTCAGCTTTTTTGGTTTTGCTACAATTATTTTTGTGCTTTTGACATTCTTCGGTTCTTTCCTTACACAGTCACCTGTATAATTGCACCATGATTTCAACTTAAAAAATAAAAATCAACAATTTTAAAATCATTCGAGTTTCGAAAAATCTAGCTGAAAGCAACCAATGTGGTGTGCTTAATTGGCCATATTGTCCGATGTTTCCTTGTACTTGTTTTTTTTCTGTAAAAGTTCAATAATAATTATTATTTTCGGTTCCTGCTTTGCAACCTTAAATTAACGGATTGCAAAATTATTATGCACTGCAAAAAAAATACCCGTTAGTTAACTGTAAATATGGCCTTAGTCACGTGAAAAATAATACAAAGATGGTGAAGAAATCCAAAAAAATTGTGTTCGTACATGTGCGTATGTATGTGTAATTAATATGGGAGTTCTGATATGACATGATCTTAGTTTAAAAAAAAATCAAACAACAAATTACAAAAACACAATTCATTTTTTTGACGGCTTTCTTAGCATTTTGTTTTTATGTTTATTTATTTTTTAAATAAATTAGTTTTTAATTAGTTTTATTATTTCATTTATGTGTTAAAGTTTTGTTTACGCAACTTTTTCCGGTTCATGAAAAATATGTATTTATTGCTAAAGCTCGAAATGCTCAAAATTTTTTATGAAAATTACCCCCGGAATGAAACTTTTTTTTTCTAAAACAAATTTACTTAACATAATTATATCCTTTAATCCAATATTATCACTAAAATTCAAGAAATCACATACATATCGTTAGCTCAATATAGAAAGGCCCTAACTCATTATTTTTTTGAAATCGAGTTCTTTTGTATGTTTTGATAGAAGAGCATCTAATGTATCGAGAAATGCCAAAATCTCGAGTTCAGAAAAATAATGAGTGGCTTTTCTATATTGAGGTAAAAATATGTATGTATCATAGAAAGACAGTGAATATAAAAACTTTTTGATACACATATCGAACATTTAATTTGTTTTCGTACGACTGTCGAACGATCACGGATGTTACGATTTGAGCTCAGCTATCTGTTCATTCTTATAATTGCGTATTCCCACCCCGGCGCACTTTATTTCGTACCAGTATGTGTCGTTACTCATTCTTCTTATTTATACGAGTACCCTCGCATATCTACGTGCATATACATTAGAGTGGGTCAATTTTATTTTGTCAATAGGCGTCTAGCAAAAGTGAAATTCACACATAATTCTAAAAATATTACCATAAGAAACTAGAGGCCTAAAATCAAAACCTAGCTCTTCGTTGGGTAAAAACATTTCTAGCCAAATAAGAAAAGTATCATTTAAAAAAATTTCGCTTCCGATTTTCATGAAAGTTTGTACGAATGATGCCTCTGGCATAACTACCATTGGTGCGAAATCTTGAATCATTATACCCCAGCAAAAAATTAGACATTACAAGTTTCCAAACAAAAAAAAGTGAGTACTTCTCAAGAATCGATTATTTTAGTCTCACGCCTTGTTAAAATCATTAAGTTGGTAATCCAGTAGGGAAGAGCTTCCACCCAAAATGCTTAATTCCAAACCCGATTACATCTTTTCAAATATTTTGCTGGGACGTTCTAGTTTGCAAAATAAATCGACTTCAAAATGATCAAATTTAACAATTTCGCTATATTTCGCAAACTAGAAGGTATAGTGATTCGATATGTATATTGATGTTAAAATTTAAGATCTACTCCAAACTTTTTTTTAACTTCCACATTATTAAATTTTTGAGCTACAGATGAATTAATCTAATAATTTTTTCTGTTCTTCTTAAAACTGTATTTTCACCTGTGTTGTACCATTCAACGTGGAAGTCGATTTTTTTCATTTAGATCTGAATTTTATGGCCACTATTTGTTACATTAAGGTCATTAATGACAAGCGCAATACATATTAATTTTGTTTAACGGAAAACTTTCTAATTGACCAATTTCAGCACTTAACAAATAAGATTAACAATTATTGTATTTTTTCCTTAACCTTCTCAACGATTTAAGAGAGGATGCAAGGTTTATCGAGATACCAATACGTACTAGAGGGCTGCGTAATCAGTCATGAAATGTAAATACGTCTTGTTTTCGAAATGTATTGTCGTAGCATGTATTATATTAAACCAATAATAAATGACGTCGTGTAATAAGCGAAACACGATGGATGTATTGATTTTCGAGTATATGAGTGTTTAGAAGCGATGTCGCTAAGATTTCTTGTTCGTAACAAACTAGAGCCGATGTATCGTATCATACGATGTTAATCGATACATCGATGTTTTTATTCGATGTATCGAAAAGACTTCATTGTATATATTGATACTTGCAACTCATTTAATGTACTGATAAAAAAACCTTCTCCAAGAACGACTTTTAAAACGTTTTTTTTTTTAATTCTAAAATTGTTTTAATATCGCTTGATGTAACAACACAATACTAAAAATATTTTTTGTCAATTTACAAAGCGTCATCGAAGCCACAGCGTTATTTCACAGCATCCAAATATATATTTTTATTGTGAAAAAATTTTCAAAATTTTCTTGGTATTGTATGGTAATAATCAGCAATGTAAGTTCTTTTTCCATATTTGATGTTAAAATCAATAATATATTTGGCTTAAAATTACTGTTTCAGAAGGTTTTAGACACCTAGTGAAAGTTAAATCACCGCATTTTAAAGTTCCAAATAGAGCTACTGTAATTCGTTGGGTTGATAAAAAGTATGACGCTTTGTCAGGAACATTGAAAATTAAATTACACACAATGGAAAATATTACTTTGACAACTGACATTTGGTCCGATTTGCAAAGCTATAGAACTGGCCTTTAAAAAAAGAAGGACATACCGTGCTTTGCACACATGCTTTTCTTAATCTTTATGAAATTTTAAAATCGACTTTTATATTTATTTAATAAATTTTCTTGGTTCCAAATAATCAATACGATGCATCGTAAACATCAATGTTTTTCTAAATCGATACATTGAATAACATCGATGTGAATTAATAATGAATCGAATGAGAAAAAACATCGATGTTTTTTTATGTGAGCGGCTCTATAACAAAGACTCTAAACAAGTAGTGTTGATGCGTGTATGCTTGTTGTTTTGCATATTGTACTTTTGAATGGGTGTGTAAAGGCTTCATTAGTCTTTACTTTCTGTTGCTGTTCTGTGCCGTTCCTTTCTGTATAAAATATTTTGCAATTACTTTGTGAAAAAAATCAGCTGGCAATATATAGAATTGATTACACTTGTACGCAAAATATCACAACACACTAATCCATACACACTTTTGGCTGTCACTTAACGTTGAATTCTATTTTCTACAGATTTGTCCGCAACAGAACAGAACGAAAAAGGAAAAACTAACCACACATACAGATTTTCAACTCAACAGAAACAAAACAGCTGATTCAGAACAGAACAGCACGTACAAACTAATTCTGCCTTAAGATGTAGATTATAAGCTATTATGTGTTAAAGGCTGGTTTTTAAAGCAAGCGCACACAACTAATGTCAAATGTGTGCATTTGTATGTGCGCAAAAACTAAAAGATCATACACACAAAGTGAGTGCGCATGCGTATGAAGAAGCAAGCATCGCAAATTCTACCGTCACAAAGTTTTTTCTTTTTACTCCTGCAGCTGCTATAACTGAAACAAATGTCTTGCCAACCGTGTTGTTTAGCGTTTGTTTTAGAAGACTTCGCTGCCATAAAGCATTTGAAAAATTCCCCAGGTCTTGTGCAGGGGTCTAATACGTACATACATACATATACAATCTTTGCATAATCTGAAAAAGTAATTTTTATTTTGTTTTTTTAAGGTACGTAATCATAAACATTTATTTAACTTAAAGCTGGTTTCCATATTCGCTATGTATTTTTCCATACAAAGATCAAGTTTACTAGTGGTTTATTAAAAAATGATCACTTTATTCTATACAAAGTGTGAATTAGGCTTAAGGGCACACAAATAAATAATTTATAATTTATGATAATAATATTAACCGCTAACTTGGCCATTCAAAACTTTTATTTAGAAACACATACATACACACTTACCTATTCATAAGTAAAAAAACAAAACAAAATAAAAAATGGTAAACAAATAGCTCATTTACTTCAATAGTGTCACAACTCCCAAAAAAAATGTTTCTACAGAAAACTAGTTTAAAGTTTTAAGTGTACCTCCAACTCACTGAAGATATGAAAAAGTATTCTGCTCTCAGGAGTTGGTAGAGTACAAGCTATTTATGTGAAATGTTTACACAAGATAAAATATGAAAAGCCCAATTACTCTACACTATTAACTCGAGAAACGCAATTTTGGAGTTATGACACTATTTGAGTAAAAGAGCGATATGTATGTAAATATGTGTGTTCATATTATTAAATATTAGTAAAATGTATTTCGTTAATGAAGTTAAGGCAACAATTTTATATAAATTGTGCATATGATATATTTTGAATTTTACAGATGCGATTAATTATTAAAAATGTCTACACACTTTTATGTTTATGAGATCAAGAGAAATATACATACATATGTATGTACGTAAATACTTATTTATTACGCAGCTAATATTTTACAAAAAAAATTTCTACAAGAATTACAAAAAAAATTTCAATAAAACTGCAATACCGACCCTGAAAATCCGGGCTGTACGAAGCTTGATTTGTCATTGTGAAGAAATACCAAAAAAAAAAGGTGAAGAATAACCAAAAAATGTAAAATGAATAATCGCCCGAAGTTTTCGGGTGTTTGTTCATTACGTACAATCACCCAAAAAATTTGTTTTTGTTTTTTAGGGTTCCGTACACCAAAGGTGAAAAGGAACCCTATTGTTTTCGCTACGCTGTCCGTCTGTCCGTCACACGGTATTTTCTCAGGAACCGTAAGAGCTACGGACCTGAAATTTGGATACAGTATGTAGAACCTTGGCCGCTACAACAACAAATACATGAGAATTAAAAATTAAAGGGTGTTCCAAAACGAGCAACGAAAAATTTTAAAATCCCATGTAATATACATACAATTGTATGAACATACATATGTATATTGAAACTTGAATTTTTTAAATTAGTGTATTTTTATACAGACTAAAACAAATAACTTTAAAATTCAAAATTATTTAAATTAAAGGGTGGTCCATCAGTTAATGCAATTTTGACTATGTAATTTTGACAACTTGCTATATCTTGGAAACCGTAAAAGGCAACCACTTGAAATTTTCAAAATCGGTAAAACTAAAAAAACCGAAAATTATAAAATCGCCAAACCAAAATAAAAAATCGCCAAAAATTAAGAAAAATCGCCAAAACGAAAAAAATCGCCAAAATTAAAAAAAAAATTCTAACACTAAAATAAATCGCCAAATTCGAAAAAATCGCCAAAATGAAAAAAACGCCAAAATGAAAAAAGCCAAAAATCGAAAAAACTCGCCAAAACGCGAAAATGTCGCCAAAACTAAAAAAAAATTAAATAAAAAAAATCGCAAAAATGAAAAAAATCGCCAAAAATAAAAAAAATACCCAAAATGAAAAAACGCCAAAAAGTGAAAAAAATTGTCAAAACAAGAAAATAAAGTGTCAAAACTAAAAAAAAGCCAAAACTTAAAAAAATCGCCAAAACCGAAAAAAACGCAAAAACCGCCAAAAAAAACCGAAAAGACCCCAAAAACGAAAAAAATGCCAAAACTATATATATAGGATGAAGTTTGTATTAAATTACATATCTCGTGTTCGTACGGAACCCTTCGTGCGCGAGTCAGAGTCGAACTTTACTGAATTTATTAACATTTTGGGTAAAAAATTTGGCAATCATTCATTATGAACAAATATATTTGGGTATTTGTTCATAATTAAAAATTTTGGGTTGCCCAAAGTTAGGAAGGGTAGTGTTACAAAGCACCTCCACTTGGAGACCCAGTTAAGTCTATTGAGATTCATTCATTCATTAATTTTTTGGCAGTTCTTAATTTTTGTTTTTCGGGCGATTTGCACTTGGGCGACAATTCGTACAGCTGTAAATTCGATCTTAACTCCATAATGTGAAAAAAGCTATATGCATATTATGAGCAACTTTCAATCTTCGATTGTAGTCGAAAGTACTATTCGAACGAATTGTCATTTGGTATTATGACGAGCATTCGACAAAAAAACCTCCTTATTATGAATATCACTCAAAGTAATTTTTAAAATTTTCAACAACTATACATAAAAAATAAAAAACAGTCGTTTATAAAAAATTTTTTTCATCGAAAGCTAAATTCTGTTCGATAGAAAATTCGTTGGTCAACGAAATTTTCGATGCTCATAATATGAATCAAACATTCGATTTTCGGTGTTCGATAGCCAGCGAAGATCGAAAATCGAATGCAACTCATAATAAGGGCCAACCTCATCTATTTAATTAAAGAAGAAATATTGAACAAATAAAATACAAAAATAAACAGACCTAAAGCTCAAAGAGGTAGTTTCATTAAATATTTAAAAAAAGGTTGAAAAATTAGATAAAAGAATTTAACTCATCTATGTGATAAATTTTAAAAATTAATTCTAGAAACATATTCGAAATTTCGAACATAGATTAAAATTTCTAATTAAAGCTCAACCTTATGGTCGAAGATTACTTTTAAAATGTAACATTTTATTGGAATTTTCAATCTTAACTGCGAAATTTTATCAAAAAAATTATTTTATTATTTATTGCTCAAAAAAATGTGTATATAAGTATAAAAACATGGTAAAAATAAATTTTTAGTGCAAATATTGCAAAATTTTAAATTATATTCTGCTTGCGAAATTTTGGTTCAAAATAATTATTTAAACATAAACATTTATCATAAATTATGTCCTTACAAATAGAAATTTCAAAATTTATAGGTTTTTATTATGTTCGAAAATTCGAACTAAATTTCGAACATAGTGGCAAAAGGGGTTGTGGATAACTTAACATTTAGAGGTGTAAGTGCAAGTTCGAAAAAACTCCATAAACTCAAACTTTTTTTTACTAGTACACCTACAGTTTGGGCACTTGCAGCTCATTTTGCATTTTTTTTCTCCAAAATTTCGTTGATAATACGACCACAGAACTGACATGCAAGTACTTGTATATCCAGACGCATAGTAAAAGCCTGGTTAATGCAACGCTTTTATAAGAATTCTGAAACAGTCTATTGTTAGTTATTAATTATCTTATCATATTTTTTTTATAAAAATGGTGCTGTTTTCACAATGCAAAAATTAAAACAATTAAATCAGGTGTTCGCAAACAGTGTACTAGTAGCACAGTGTGACTTTTCATAATTTTAAATGGCCAAAATTATTAACTGTCGTTCCGAAGAATATGTACATACATATGTACCCCCAGGGGAGTCTATTTATAAACTACGGGTGTGGTAATCCCGGGGCCCCAGCTAGGGCAATGTAACTTTTTCCGCTGACGGACCTTTGGCTCATTACCCGTAAAACTTATGTGTTACTACCCAATCTCTGAACATAAACAGAGCAAAGGATGTGCACATATTTATAAAAGGAAAACAAATATTGTACACCCGTTGTTGTCAGTTAGGTGCAGCGTCACCTAGAACTGCCCCTGATTTCAAAAGACGATAGAGGTGAAGCCCTTGTGGTGGAACTTCGAGGTCTAACCAGAGGCTACTTCTGGTACCACGGGTGCCGGTTGCCCGACAGCTGGGCTGCTTAGAGATAAATGCATTGTTGTCAAAATTTCTGGTCCGAAATGGCTTTTCGTCCTGGATACGACCCCAGGACACTTTTACTTTTTAGTGTCGGGTTTTAGTAGGCACAGAAATTTTGGTGGCGAGCTTGCGTTCTTCTCGCGTGAGTGGTCCTCACTGCTCTGAAGTTTTGAGTGCATGTAGCGGTCGTCAGTTTCCTTTGCTGAAATGCCGAGTTCGTCCTACCCCTCGGGGTTTACCCCACGGGGTTAAATGGACGATTTTGGTAGGTGTGGAGTAGGCACTGGTTATTTGGCGACACAGGCATGCGTTCATTATGGATGAGTGGTTAGCTGTGCCGGAAATGGTTGAGGAATTTTCGTGGGGACCTCGCTAAGGTGTATACACAATACCTTAGCGTGGAAGCCGGAGAATTATCGTGGTGGTTGTGGTTGCTACCAAAATCGCTGGGAGAATAGTCTTGGCTTCCCAGTGTTAAATCAATGCTAGTGGTTGGTCTGACGCGGTCAGCCAGACACCATTCTAGGTGCTGTTGCCATTCAACAGAGCTGCTATGGGCACGGACATAGCAGCAGAGTTTAGCTAGCTCAAACTACCTCAGCAAGGTACTTGAATATAGAACAGGGATAACTATATTCAAAGATTGCAACCTATGTGCCTTATGGAGTGGGCCATAGGTTCATTCTAAAAGGGTGCATCGGTGCGTTGGTCTGGCGTCTAACCCACACCCGGTGCTTTGGCACACGTTAGATAAGACCGTAACGGCAGGTACTCACGTAAAGCAATTGCACATCTGTACATACATACATATGTATATCAAAATGAAATTTGCTGTATTTGCTGTTCCTATACATACATAAGTGCAGCTTTGCAGCTTTATATAAAAAAATTGGCTAAGTCCAGCCAATATTAAGGGTAGCTCAGTGCATGGTGAAAATAGTAGTCTTTAAATTTTACCAAAACAACCCATCATGTAAGTATGTGTATTTTGACGCGTTAAAACCGAATCTGATGTCTTTTTGGCTAGTTTACCCTCAAAGTATTGAGTAAAATGCGAAAACCCGTTAAAAATCCAGAAAACCTGCACCAATTTTTTTGGGATTTCTTTCCTGATCTGGTTTTATAAACTTGTTGCGATTTAAAATAAATCACCAAGGTTATTTAGTAGAAATGCCAACTCTTGAATTTCCCTAATAATATTACACACGTGCCTACTTAATATGTAAATTTTTTTATTTGTAAACTATATAGACTCTACTTAATATTTTGGTGGCAGTATAAAAGAGCTGAACTCATTGAATCAATTTATTTCTAAGCCATTAAAAACATTGTATAAATTTTATGTTGCCTGTTTTACCGTATTTTTACATCAATGAGTTCTGGCTAAATTTTATATTGCGTTATTCAAAAATAAACTAATACTATTTAGAATTAACCATATTCTGAAAAAAAAACTTTAACAGCAATAATAAAATCACTAAAATTACAAATTTAAAAAGCCTGTTTTTAACTTTTCTTGTTACTGAATATTTGATAAATGTTTTATTCATTAATATTCCTGTTTTTGTGCTTAACAGCATATTGTTGTATGACCTGCACTCTTGTTTACGACATATCAAAAAGTCATCGAAATCGGGGTACTTTTTCTTTACATTTGCCCACTTAAAAGTGCAAAAAGTCACTGTCACTTTCAGTGAGGCAATGGCCACAGTGTTTTCAAATATTATGTGAAATCATTGGAGAATTTTGTCGGATTTATAAGTAACGTTAACTTGACATTTCTATTACATTTGAATTGACAAAAACTATCAGCTGATTCATTTTGTTAGAGAAACAGTATGGCACGCTCCATGGTTGCACACAAGGCGAATTGACACCACCAGCACATGGATTCAGTAAGTTTTTGCGAATATCGATATATTTATTCGCTTGTAGTAATGATAATGTCATTCTGTAATTTGTTTTACCGATAATACACAGCTGTGTCTTACTCACCGTTTAATTTTATACCATGGGGCATACAAAATGTCAAAATAAGCGAGAAGAAAAAAGAAGAAAAGCAAAACTAATTAAATTTAGGCTGGTGATTTTACTATTTTATTTCAACCGACAACGAATATCGTTAAAATGTGTTATATTTATTATAACGATGCAATTATCGTAATAAAAGTAATTGAATCCAAGTGCAGGTGGTCTCGATTCAGGATCAGTCATGTTTTAGACTTGGCAGTTTTTCTTGAAGCAGTTATCTTCAATTCTCTTTTAAAACTGCTGTTTGTTTATACTCAGACGGTTTGTTGTTCAATTTTCCTATTGTTTTAATGCAGCGAATGAAATAACAAAAGAGAATTGAAGTAACTTTTCTGCACAAGCAAGTCAGTACCCCTCTTCTTTATTCTCTCACCCATAAAGCCGGGGCACAATGAATCCGTAATGCGTTAAACTTCGCCTTTTTCAACTGACAGCTAAGTTGAAATACCTGGGTACTTATGAGGTACGTTACATTCAGTACGTGTCCGTCAACGCAACGTACAAAATTTGATGAACTTTTAACTTTTTCCGTACGTTGAGTAGTTTGACAGATATTGGTTTTTTTGGTATGTTCTGATTTAGTTTTTTGTGTTTTGTGGCAACAAAAATAAAATTAAAGAAAAGAAATAAACGAAATAAATACCTATTGAAGATGTTCAAATACTTCCGTCAATTAAGTCGTTGAGATAATGTCAGTTGAAAAAGGCGAAGTTTAACGTATGACGGATTTATTGTGCCCCGGCCTTCAGACTTGCTTCAAGAAAAACTGCCGAGTCTAAAACATGAGTAACAAATATACACGCAATTTATGCAGAGTTGCAATTCTAGACCACCTCCTATAAATTCACCTTGGTTTTTTTAAGAACTAAGAGTAGCAAAAAAATTGCAAAAAAAAAAGTTCGAATTTAGCAAATTATCCTCTCTCGCTTACGAACTAAGAATAACAACAGAAATTTCTGTGCTTAAGCCTAGTTTTTAAGAATTTCCCGAAAAAAATTATTCCGGCTTAAAACACATTTATACACTCTAAACACTTGCACAGATTTCAATACTAAAAGAAAGTATATACATATGTAGCAGCGATTACAAAAACCTAGATCAATAAAATTCTTAATCTCATAAATTACTTTTGCACTAAAAAATTTTAATGTTGTTCAAAACTAGAAATTCCCCAACATTTAAAACAATTTAAAATTAACAAAAAAAGACCAACAAAATAAACAATCTAATCGATTTTTGGCCAAGAAAGACACACAAAACACATCGAAGGAAAACATGACACACATTATAGAAACATGTATTTACTTCATCTAATGAAGATAAATACAAAAACAAAAACAAAAACATACAATACGGGTATAAATTTATTTATTTTATACTATAAAACAATGTTAAGCAATAAAGCCAGTTAGTTGTAAAGAAAAGGAGTTTATCTGTTGCTTCGCGCATATGAAAAATTTGCAAAAACGAATGAAAAAAAGTTAAGCACAGAAAACGTTTCTTAACCAATTTTTCTGTGTTACAGCAGAGCTAAAACGCGGCCAACAAGAAATCAAACAAAACATTAAACAACAAAAATCAACAAAGAAACAACAACAACAGCTGCTGTGTATGTGTGTCAGTTTTTTGCCACAGTTTACTAAGCACCAGCGTGGTAAATGAAAGCCTAAAGTAAAGAGTATTAAAAATAATTTGACAGCTTTAAGAACTGTCAAAAAACTTTAAAAGAATTTTTTTATTTTACCATTTCTTTTTGGAAATTTGTTTAAGAGCAAATGTGTGTTTGAGAAAACAAAGAGTAAAAAGGCTTATTCCCATGATAAAAACTCGACAAGAGCAGGAAAAATAATGTAATGCGCGCGTTTTCTTTCACCCGGTATTGGTATACTCATTCTCATTTTTTCGCCGACACTCTTAAAGTTCTTACAGTTCTGCTCATAATACTAGCAATGACGCATTTAACAACTAAAATTAATATTCACAGCAGCACTTACAATATTTAGTAAGAAATAATGAAATAAGAAAAAAAACAAATTTATACATACATACACATGCATATACATATGTATTTAAAATTTATGAGGCTTTAAAAATTTAAACAGGTACTTTACCCAGGTACATATATATGTTTTAGATTTGGTTTGGGATTTACCGACTTCAATTAGTTGCGGGATTTTGTAAATAAGTGAAATTAGCATGTTTAAATATTTTGTTAATAAATTGAATTTCTGTACGCAAAGCTGCACGATTTCGGGTGTTTGTTATTCCAATCGATTTGTCTAATATCTACAGCAGAACACCGCTACGTATCACACAGCAGTGGCCACCAGGGTTGGAAAAGGTAGCACTGTTCAAACTCGAAAAGTACAATAGTACACCAAAGGTTAATTTAGTACAGGAATCTCCCCAGTTTCACACCGCATTTATTTTCAAACAATTGCATATGTCAATTTTCACTTTTGGATAGTGAGTTTTATATTCTTTTCACTTGAAAACAGTATTGTGAAAAAAAATTTAACTCGTAAATTTCCAAATTATTTTTCTCCTAAATTCGGATGCCAGAGCAGATGCTATTAATTTGTATATTCTAAATTTAAACTTAAATATATGTGGTCATATGCTCTAACATCCGAAATTTCAAGCAAATTTGTAAAAACGATTCGGTAGCCGGAACATAGACAATTATTTCAATAAAAAATAAATAAAAATATGCAATTTGAACTAAAAAAATTTTTTAGTACAATTAAGGTAAAAAAAAGTACAATTTTTAGAAGGTGATGGTACAATTTTAAAATTCTCAATCCCATTCCTGCTGGCCACAATGCACACTTTCTATGAACGTTTGAAAAACGTTCTTTGATGGATTTGACTTGAAGTGGTTTTACTCCGCCACATTTTTCTTTGGAAGTCTTTTGAAATTACAACTGTTTCAAGTCGCAAACCGCACCTGCTTTATGAAAATTTTTAACTAATGAATTCTTTAATAATGTTTTAACAAAACAATGTTTGTTTGTTCCTCACATAATGCCTATTTTATAGGCCCTTATTGTTACGGTACCTATTTGATGTTAGCAAATAGCTCGATGACACCACAACTAGCTCTGTTTTCAGGCGTGGGAAGCCAAACCGCATCAGTGCAATCCAAGCACCGTAACAACAACAAAAAAACTTAACCGTACACCTATACTATACTAAAATATATACTCCAAAAGTAGACATAACATGGAACAAATTGGGTCAGATTTTAGTTGGCTTACCAAGGCCTTTTAAGTGAGCTCTCATTTTCGTTCAATTACTTAGAACGAACACGTTCAATCATTTCTCTCAACCACTCTGTTCCACAAATACAATATAGATTTCAAAGAGAAATCAAAAGAAAAACAGCACTACATTATTACTATTTTACATCTCTGCAGGTAGCTTTTGGAAATATATGACTATTCCATACTTTTCATAAAAATGTTAAGGTTCAAAACAACTGTTCAAACCAACCTTATGTGCAACACTATAAATGACTTGCCATAACGCCATAGCTTTAACCATAACCATAGAAAGCAATTTAGTTTGCCTCATCCATAAACAGCTGCTTGCTGATTAGACATACTCGTATTTATTTATTTTTGCTTTGTGCTTTCACTTTTTCTTTTGCTGGATTGTTTGCTAAGTTTTGGTTTATATTTTTGTTTTTTTTTACTTATTATAGTTTATTGTTTATTAAAATTATTTATTTTAAATTTTGTAGTTAATACAATGGATGACGGCTTGTGGAATCCGTTCACTTTTGAAATGAATAAACAGATCAAAATATAAACAGCTGTTTATGGGTATGTCAGCACTAATAGATGAAGCAAATATATTTGTGGTTATGGCAATGGCATTATGGTATGGCACGTCTGTTTGACCCTGTATGTCGTCTTACGTGCCTAACATCGCTGTGTTAATGTACATCGGCCAAGAAAAGCTTTTGCTACCAGGTGAATGCAAGGGTGTGTAGTTTTTATGGCAAACCCCAAGGGCTACGAATGGCTCCCTTAGGCACATTATTTTACAGACTTAGCCCCGAGTGGCTATGTCTTGTTCCCAAACCTAAACAAATGGATTGACGGGAAAAAATTTGATTCCAACGTTAAAATCATCTCACAAACAAGTATCTACTTTGATACCTTGATAAATCTAATTTATTTTAAGGGGTAAAACAAATTGGAGAAATGTTGTATATAGCGCTAAAAAGAGACTAAGTTGAAAAGAATACTAACTTTCTATCCAGAAACCTGTGTTGCAATGTCTCGGACCCATTGACTCGCGAGGGCGGTACTACATTCCAAATCTATACACCCTAATCTTTAAAAAAAAAATTCTTTCAATACTGGCTCTCTGCTAGCTATACTGCTACAACACGTCATCTTCCACACCCTTCCAATCAGTAACAACTTCATTCTTTATCGTAGACCTCGAAAACACCATTTATCGGAACTACATTCCACATCTACACATTCTAATATTCAAAAGTAAAATAGTTTTTATTGGCTTACAAAGCTATACGAACTTTCGCCTAATCAAATTATAAATAAAGAAACAAATGAAGTTCGAAGAATGATAATAAAATCAACTTAAAATTTATAGCTATGTGGTTGTGGTTAAAATTAAATAAAAATATACTTAATAGTAACAAACCAAAAAATGAGCTAGTTGTTACGTTCTACTAAGTGTTTGTTAGAATATTTACAATTAACTTTTGTGTTATTTGTTCATTAATAATTATCACATGTAATTTGGCTTACAAAGCGATACGAAAAATTCGAATATTGTGTCGCTTAAGCTTTTTTGGCTTATGTAGCTTCCGCAATGATTAGCTAGTAGAGACCTGCGTAAACAGTCTTTAAATGCAAACGTATTATACTAAACCATTAATAAATGGTGTTGTTGAATAAACGAAGCACTATGGACGTATTGGTGTATGTGTATATGAGTGTTTAAGCCAGCTACGTCCAAGCCATATGCACAATGTGCAAAGTTTTATAAAGGGCTTTTTGTTTTTTCACACCGACGAGAGTACAACATCCCAACAACAACACAATAGAAAGCAAAGGAACAAGAACAAATTTAAGAACTTTCAAAGCTGTTTACTTCAAATGAAAATATCCGTGTATGTGTGTTTGACGAAGCTCCCTCTAGTCAACCTAGAACCATATGTCTCTATGTCAATACTCTTTCTCCAGCGACAATTGCACTAGTTAAAATGTCGACAACTTTCCTTTTATGCGCGAGTATAGATACGTTAGAGACGACAGTTCTAGTGTATTTCTGGTGATATTGTCAATGAAAGCGTCAATAGTTTGTTTTTCTTTTTTATTATGTTGTGCAATAATATTAATTAAATATATGTAGACGAGGGTCACTAAAATCTACGAGTGAATCTTCGATTCAAATATCTCCATATAGTCGTAAAAGAACTATCTTCTCAATAGTGCTAAGGTCTACTGATAGATTTTGAATTACAACCCTATGTTATTTGTCAATAGGCATTTGCATTGGCTGGGGTACACCTGGTCAGTAGCACTATTGAGAATGTCAATAGAAAATCACTATAAGTTTACTATTGACAACGAGAGAGGATATATCGATATTGTAGACTAGAGCCCCTAAAATTTACTAGAGAATCTTTGGTGCCAATGTCTGCAGTTGGTCCCAAAATAACTACTTAGTCAGTATTTCTATAGTCTAGTGATGGATTTTTAATGACAAGCTAATGTTAAATGTCAACAGATGATACCATTGGCTGGGGTACACCTGGTCAGTAGTGCTACTGACAACGTCACTAGTAAATCACCACAATTTCACTATTCGCACTTTCTGCAGGGCTGGTTTAAGCGCATACAACTAATGTCAATGCATGTGTGTGCGTTTGCATGCGCGCAGAAAAATAAAAGATCATACACACATACATGCATGATGTTTCTATATGTGCCCATGCGTACATAGAGAGAAGTAAGCATCAGAAATTCTACCGCCATGAAGTATTTTCTTCTTTACTCCTATACCTACAATACTGAAACAAATTTCTTTCAAAAGCATTTGAAAAATCACTCATGTCTTAAAAGTTCTTGTAATGGGTCTTGTGCAGGACTTTATTAGATAGATGGTTCAAACAGCCAACTGCTATGCTACATGATGAAGGTCTTCAGGAAGATTGTACCTAATGAGATGCTAGGTGATTTTTGATATACATACATACTTCTGCATATTATTGCCATCAAAAGAGATCTTTGCTGTCTCCTGCGATAAATAGAGTTCATAATGCATTAGTGCATAAAGATATTGTATGCTATTGCATAAGTCACTCATGTGCTATTGCACTCGCCATCACTGTTACAAGTGTTCTGAGCTTTTGTATAATTATGTCATATTTTTCAGCAGCATTTAAGTATGTAAGTGAAAGAAGTTAATAACACCTTTAAGCAATGTAGGACGGAAAGAAGAAAAATACCCGAATTTTTTTTTCAAATAGAAGAAATCAATGAAAATATGCTTCCATATGCAAGTCCATACATATGCATGTATGTATGTAAGAATTTTGGACCAGCTGACATAAAAAATGTTAAAGCAAATGAGAATTGGTATCTCAGGTATGAAAATTTAAACCACAAAGTAAACAATGTAAAGAATGCAGATTTTGACATTAAAATTGTTTCTTTTGGAATTTAAGGCTATTTTACGGAAACTAAATTTATGTCCTTCATGTCATAAAAGCAAACAAAATTTGAGATTTAATATTTTAACCTCATGATTTTTTATTTATTTAATTATTTATTTGATAACGATGGGGACGTCACGCTGTTCTCGCTGCTCCATATATGTACGATATTTTGTCATGACGTCCTCCCTCCCCCTTTCAAAAATAAAATTAGCACACTTGACTCGAGAAATTTACACTTTTTTTTATCAATTTGTAATATAATGACTGATATTGGTTTTTTTTCATTTCTTTTTTAATTATTACTCATACCTTTCGTTTTGATTTTCGACTTTTATTTTTAAGAAATTTGGCAAAATTTTTTTAATTTAACACACATTTCAATTTGTGTTAGCTGAAATTGTAATTCATGGTTATACTTTCTATAATCGGCGATAAAACTTTTTATTATAACAGAATTATTTTCTTTGCAATTTTTATTTTATTTTTATTTTGTTGCAAAAAGTAGCACTCTACACATAGAAAAAAAAATTAAACAACGACTACTAAATGAAACACTTAAGTTTCACAAAATATTTGTATCTATTGTAGTAGTTAGATTTCAGTTTGAATCTATTGCTTTTGTATGAACTAATTATTTTTTATCACGGTTGTGTATGTTTTTAGGAAATTTTTTTTCGCTTTTTTCACTTATTTAAAATGTAAGTTTTTGTTATTTTTCTCAATAAATTTTTTCATAATTATGATTCGTTTGAAGATACATTGAACATGTTTTTCTTTTATTAGCCAGACACAACCCAAAGCAAATATTAAACTAAAGTGAAATATCTAAAGTAAGAGAATAACAACCCAATAAATAAAAAGATACATTCATAGAAAATAAACACATTCAACGAAGAAGAAAAAACACACGGTTACACAAAAACCTCATTCATATTCACCAACATGATATTTTGTTGTTGCATTCATTGAACGTAGTACGTTCCATTTGACGGTGCCGGCAGAATGCAAAAAACTCTCAAATGTTAACACCGTGCAGCCAGCGTTGCCACATATTATTTTTAAAATGCTTTTAATTAAACCAATACTGACTGCACCCAAGGTCTATCAATTTAAAGTCTATGCGCGAAATCAGGTGATTGAGTTTTTTCTCGCAAAGTTGTCATGCCTAGCTGTCAAAGTAGTTGTTTACAATTTTCGTACACCATTTTGCTTTATTATGCATAATTTTACATATCGTTCATTTACTCAAAGAACGTCATAACTCAAAAAAAAAATAGTTTGCTAGAAAACGAGTTTAAAGTTTTCCATTTACACACAACTTAATTGAAAAATAAAGTTTTATTTTGCTTTCAAAAGTTGAGTAAACAAGATATTTGTATGAAATTTTTACACAATGAGACATTTTTAGATTTAGTTGAACTGTAATCTAATCTACTTGGGTAGAGATTGTTATTAACAATTATAGACTAGGGTGCTGATGAAGTGCGTTGCTGCACAGAAAAATACCGGTATTTCCCCCAGCTTAAAAGTATAGTTTAATTTTTCTTCTCTTCTTTAGAAACTCACATTAATTAATAAAAATATTTCATTCAATAAGAATTCAAATTACTGAACTTAAGCCCGAATAAGAAATTATTTTTACACAATATGAAGAACGACATGTGGACTTATTCTGCATCATTAACACAAAAACTAAATTTTTTAGTTATGACGTTCTTTGAGTAAATGAGCAATATATCTATGGTGAAAACACATGTGAAAAATGTTAAAAACCTTTAAAGGCTTCATTAGTCTTTACTTTCTGTTGCTGTTCTGTGCCGTTCCTTTCTGGATAAAATATTTTGCAATTACTTTGTCTGTGAAAAAACTCAGCTGGCAACCTGTAGAATTGATTACACTTGTACACAAAATATCACAACACACTAATACATACACACTTTTGGCTGTCACTTAACGTCGAATTCTATTTTCTACAGATTCGTCCGCAACAGAACAGAACGAAAAAGTAAAACTAACCACACATACAGATTTTCAACTCAACAGAAACAAAACAGCTGATTCAGAACAGAACAGCACGTACAAACTAATTCTGCCTTAAATACTAAGACCAAAAAAAAGCTTATGCAATGTGTGAGCAAGTACACATCGTCACCTTAAATCCAAAAGACCGTAAGTACACTATCTACTCTTTTACAGTAGTAGCAAAAAAAAACTTATAAATTTAAGACTATTTATTCGTTAGGTGCCAAATTTAATAACAAATAAAATCTGTATTTGTGAACATATGTGAGTAAAATTTTAGGGAAAAATGTAGTTTGTTTAATCATATCATAACAACCAAAAAGTATTTATTAACTTTTTTTGGTAGTTACAGCCTTTTGGATTTTAAGTGAGGATATATAATTTGTTATAGGCTGTTCACATATTACGTAACGGTCCACAGCTGGGAGGAGGGCCACATATAATAAAAATTTTGTTACAGTTAAATTTTTACGGTCTAATTCATAAAAAATATTTTAGGTTTATTTGACAAATTTTCTATAGATATATGTCAAATAAGCGCTTAATAAACCTGAAATATTTTTTATGAATAAGACAGTTAGTGTATAAAGTCGTTTTAATTTGTTTCTAATATTTTTTTACTAAATTGTCAGTAGAGAAAAGTATTTATAAATTTTTCCTCTGAGACTTGTCTTCACTTTGTAAAGCTTTTCTGCTGGTTGCAAGGACTTTTTCCTCCAAGGTATATTTTTATGTTAAGACTTATTTGATTGAATTTTTTTTTATTTATTTCGTTTTTGTCTGGCTCCCATTTTTTGGAAGCTATTGTATTAAGAAATTTGATTCAAAAGAAATTTAGTATAAATGATCCAAATTTGCACTTCTACCGCATTACAAGTTCAGGATCTTATTGACTTGCTTGGACACTCTTTTTTCACTAAGAGATTTGAATATAAACAATTCATAAATAAGTTGAAATAAATACTTATATCAAACACATACAGGGTGGCGCAGAATGAGCTATATGTTTTGAATTCTTTATAACCTTTTTTATTACTATTCTTTCGTTGTTTTTTTCAGCATTTTGTGAAGAAGACGTATGTAGTTAATTATGAATCATTACACGATCGAAAAACGTACAAAAATAATTGAATTTTATTTTTGAAACCAACAGTCTATTGTGTTGACACAGCGTGCATATCGTCGTCATTTTATTGTTTATTGAAAGAAAGAGTGTACGTTAACAAACCAAGAACCATACTCCAAGTAAAAACCAACATTGGACATGAAATCATGGCCATTATACCCCAAATGGAATATATGAGATGTATACTCCCTCTTCCATTTTTCAAAGCTAATTGCAAAGAAGTACCCAATAATATACTGTATTAAAAAAAATCATAATAATCGCATAAATAAAAAGGTTATAAACCATTTAAACCATATAGCTCATTCTCCGCCACCCTTTATAAATATTTGTTATACTTAAGTAAAAATTAATCTAAATATCTCAGAAAATTGAGCTTAAATGAAAAGCTATGTAACTGAAAAATATGCAAAATTGCTAGTTTGTTTACATATTATTATTCCCCCAACTTTCAAATCTCCTTTAAAAAAAAAACATAATATGGCAATACTTTACACATTCCCATTTTTGTTGTATGTATGTTTCTTTCATTCACTGCCACCAAATATCTCCCAGTCAAAAAAAAAACATGTTGTGTGGAAATGTATCTGACAGATAAAACTACCTAAAACAAATAACTATTCTCTCTTGCATGTTTTTGTTGCTAAATACACCACCATGTGGAAACAAACAAAAGTGGTATGTATGTACATTAGGGTTTCCAGATGCGTCTGTGAAAAGAAAATAAATCCTAAAATATATATGATGTTCTCAGCGTTGTCAACTTTGAAATTTCAAAACGCACCAAAATGGAGAAAAAAACGCGCCATTTATAAAAAAAAACGCACCAAGCTTAGAATTTCTTTTTTTAGTTTAAAATGTTTATTTAATTAATTTTTGCCTAAAAAGTATAATATAATTTTTTATTTTTTTTAATCTAACACTTAAACAAGCTTTTACATTTCAGGGTTAAAAAAAATAAAATCTACTAAAACTTAGCAAATTTGTTTATATTAATTGTTATTATATATGTATCTGATAATTTTTGTTTTTAATATCACAAATTCTGTAAAAACTTTTTAAAGTGATCAATGATTAATAGTAAGGATTCAAATCAAAACTAATAAAAGTTTAGAATTTTTCATTTTATTCAAATATATAAAAAATTATTTTATCAGAAGTTTAATACATTTATTCACCCATATTAAAAATATAACGATTAAAACAAACAGTCATTTACAATAAAGATATATACATAATTAAAAAAACTTAACCAAAACAAATAAACAAATTCCTACATACAAACATAGTATATGTACAAATGCCCTTACTTATGAAAGTGATCTAAGTCATACGCATATTTGATTCGATATAGTAAAATAAATTTATATTAATCCAGACTACTACATCTATAAATGAAACTGTTGCATAATAAAAAATATTTTTGGATTTGTTCAAATTTAATCTACTAAATATATCGATCAAAGAAATATATGACTTATACAACTTTCATAATTAAGGGCACATACATTCATTTGTGTAATATGATACATTTTTGTACATTAATTTTATAAATTCTACTTAAGACTTTTTAAAAAGAGATAAAAAAATTAATTATTCCAAATTAATAAAGCTAATATTTTCATCATTATTGTTATCATCGGGGCAAAAACAGATTTCATTTAAAATTTTGATGTTTTATAAACATCATTACTATTATTAATATAGTAATTAACACTATCAGGAAGTTGGCAAGTTTCACACAAGAATTTTCCGGTTTTAACCCATTATGATAAATTTGCATTGGTGCCACCA
This sequence comes from Tachina grossa, assembly GCA_949987645.1. Classification (NCBI taxonomy): domain Eukaryota; kingdom Metazoa; phylum Arthropoda; class Insecta; order Diptera; family Tachinidae; genus Tachina; species Tachina grossa. Next base: position 224,269,490 of record OX465274.1, read on the forward strand.
AAAATTAAAAACCGCACCGAAATTTAAAAAAAGCGCACCACGCACCAACTAAGGAATTTTTCGCACAAAAAATTTCAAAAAGCACCCAAAATGGTGCGAAACGCAACAAGTTGACAACGCTGGACGTTCTTTGAGTAAATGAGCGATATGTAGTAAAGATTCGAATTCAACAAAAAAAAATTGCTCAATAAACAACTTTCAATTGTACCCCTTTGAGACTTGCAAAGTTTACTTTGCCAAGTCTTAATTCAGCTGTGTGTATGACAAAGGGAGGAATACTATCTCTTTCTAGCTTTCTCCCAGCTGAATTAAGACTTTTCAAAGTAAACTTTCCGCGTCTAAAACGGGTATTGTCTAGACCAAAAACTTGTCTATGTACTTCTATTATTATTAACCTCTTGCAAGACATGAGCAGAAAATCTCTATATCCACTGTGCACAATAGGATGAAATTTTGGATCTCTAGATTTCATTTCTGATATGCGTAGACAAAAAATAATTTGACTCTGCCTAATGAACACACTTATACGAATATATTAAGCTCTTCTAAATTGTAGAAAAACATTTGGGGTTATTTATATTGTTGCAAAATATAAAAATGTGTAAGTACAAAGGGTTTTTGTTTGGAGGCGGACCGCCGCTGTGAAAGTTTTTGTTTGTTTCGTGGTACTAGATCACCCGTATCTAGACTTGGGTCGATCTCGTTCACTAGTTCATTTTTGCCACAAACCAATGATCAAACCCATTTAAATTACATGAGTTTGATCATTGGTTTGTGGCAAAAATGAACTAGTGAACGAGTTCGACCCAAGTCTACCCGTATCTAAAGTAACACCATAGTGCCGAACTTCAGCTTAAATTAGACGTGATATGGCCATAACCAAACCAAAATCCAATTGGTTTCTATGGTGAGAGTTATGGCGTTATGGCGTTATGGCGTTATGGCGAGATAATCAAATATAGTGTTGCCCATTAGTTTGGTTCGAATGGCCGTTTTCTATGGCTATGGTTATGTCACGTCTGATTGAGCCTTTCAATCGACTTCTTACACAAATTATTACACATAAGCGAATACATTTCTCTAGTGTTTCTCTCGGTGGCCAGCTCTGTACTAGATCACCCATATGTAAAGTAACACAATAGTGCAGCACTCAAATCGACTTGTTATACAAATTGGCGGTTGGTTATTGGTTTGCTGCAGACATAATGCATTTTGAATATACTGCGCCACAAGCCAATAACCAACAGACGAAATGAAAACACATACACGAATACATTTCTCACCGTGGCCAACGACTCTTTCCGATGCGTTAAGGTACGACATGATTTTTGCTATACAAATCTGTGATACCTCCGATAGGTCGTCTGGCATGTGTGCAGATGAGAAATGTCTCTTCTTTATCCTATTCTTGACAGATGGGACTGACCTAGCCTATTAGCATCTCTGCTGATCGCTCAATGGCTCAGCAATACAGCGGCCAAGCTCAAGATACTCTTCCTATTTTTGTTTATTATTTATTCTCAGCGTTTGTCGTGTAAACATGTAGAACTGGGTTCAACTCGTTCATTTTAGGCACAAACCTATGATCAAACCCATTTTCTATATAGCTCCACACGTACTCAACCTGTTCCATCTATGTTCTACGTTGTACTTTGACTGACAGTGCATTAGAGACGTCCATAGCGTATCCAGCCCTGGATGGTTAAGCCGCCGGCTCATTGTTGATGAAATTACTATTTAGTGGAACCTAGATAACAATTGTGTCGGTCTGACATAGCAGGCCTTTTTGTTTTTTAACTAAAATTGAGGAGATTTCAAGTGATCTTACCGCAAAAAGTGCTGGCTGACTATTGACAGAAATGCCGACTTTTCCCTCAGCATTTCTTATGGCGATTATATCAGCCTGAAATATACTTGCACCATCGGGAAGATGGCACCATAGCTTGACACCAAGATTACTATATAGAAGGGATTCTTTATTATACTTAGGCTGAGCTTACATCTGACATTTTTTGTGTGCCATTTGCACAGAAAAGCGTAACCAACTAATTACTAATGAAAAACTGTTTGATATATTTTTTGATTTAAACAATTTCCAATCATGTTGGACTCTATAGAATTGTCTATTAGTTATGTATGGAACTATTTAACTTAATAAATACGTGTCTGAGTCAAACAGTTTTTCATTAGTAATTAGTGGTTCCGTTTTTTCACGCTTGTGTGGCACATGGCACACAGATGGAAACCCGACCTTAGATATACTGCCAGAGATAACCCCAAACTATACATATTCATTCCATGTCTACGACCAAAAGGATATTTTTCTGCATCCATCAGCTTTTTTGTTCATGACAAACACTCTGTTCTAGTATGATTTATACTTAAAATATACAGAAAGAGTCTTGATTTCACTATTTTTGCGCAATCTGGGTAGGGCGCAAGCGCACCAGATACGTGAACCCATTTTCAATTAAATAATTTTTAGTTTCAAAATAGTCTATTAGAAGTTAAGAATTGCACTACCTTTGTAACAAAATGTTCTATATAATGCAGTAAAAGACGAACCATCGGTGACAATTGAGTATCCAATTCTTTTGATTCATTGGAGCATCGACGTAATGCGGGGGTTATTTCCTTTTTCTACTAGCAATGGAATGTGTTCCAATGAAATTAAGCAACTTGAGCATATCATCTTGTGGTCGATTGGCCAATAAATCGTATTATGCATTACAGAGAGATATCCTTTTTTAGCCGTACTGTTCGTATGTGGAAAAAACTACCTGCAGAGTTCTTTCCTGCCACTTTCAACGAGTTCAAATCGAATGTGAGAATAGAGAGCTGCGTAAACAGTCTTGAAATGTAAAAACGTCATGATTTTTAAATGTATTCACGTCGCATGTATTATACTAAACCAATAATAAATGCTGTCGTACTATAAGCGAAGCACGATGGATGTATTGGTGTACGTGTATATTAGTATTAACAAGCGATGTCGCCAAGACAGCAAAACAAAACAAACACTCAAAAGAAGTACTGTTGATTAGTGTATGCTTGTTATTTTTCATATTGTACGTTTGAGTGTGTGTGTAATATGTAGATGGCAAGCTATTATGTGATTAACCGCATACAACTAATATTAATGCATGTGTGTGCCTTTGCATGTGCGCAGAAAAATAAAAGATCATACACACACATACATGCATGACGTTTGTACACGCGCTCATGCGTAGAAAGAAGCAAGTATCACAAATTCTTCCGTCACGAAGTGTTTTCTTCTTTACTCTTATACCTACAATACTCAAACAAATTTCTTGCAAAAAATGTTGTTAGCGTTTGTTTTATAAGATTTCGCTGTAGTAAAGTATTTGAAAAATCCCTCATGTCTTGAAAGTTCTTATAAGATGTCTTGTGCAGGAGACTAATGTGCAAACACTACTCCCTCTATCGTCCTCCCCATAACCTATTTTTCTAGTTCTCTCACTATGCATTCCATGATCCCCTCAGTGATGGTCCTATTATAAAAAAGACATCGGCATCCGACATAAATGTAAATTTCACTGAATATTGAAAAATTATGCACTGAAGTTTTATAAGTTATTTTTTACATAGTGGTTTGAAGTCTGGAGTTGATTAAGCAACAATGAAATGCATATAGAAGTGCTTAACCAACAACAAACTTTTGGAAACTTGTATACATAATATAGTTTGAAATAAATACAAAACAAACAATATTAAACACATCAAAAAAAGTTCGAAAATCAAGTGAAAATAATGAAAATTATTATTCTAGAACGATGAGAGATTATCAATTCGTTTGATTATTGTATGTTTGATACTTCATAACTTCGTCTCTTGTGAACCGATTTCTACATAGATTTTTTTTAAAGAGTGCGTAGGTGGGACCACACCCTTTAATTTTATGTACTTTTGCTTAACCGATTCATTCGAAACTTTAAACGCACTTTGGACTAGAGCAAGTAAAAGTGCTCGGAGCCAAGTAATTGTAGTTATTAGACTTTTTCGAAACTTTACACAAACTCTGGTACTTGTAATTACACAACCTCGCATTTTGATCTATACCCATGACAACCTAACGTGATATTTATTGCATTTCTATCCAACATATGTATTCAACGTTGCACGTTGGAATAGGAAAAAAAGTTAAAGATTGAAATTTATTAAAACAAAAACATTGTGAAATGAAACGTTTATTTTTGAAGTAGCATAAAAGACACAATTAAAAATATGTATTCATCTGTTTAGGTTATGAAATTTTAAAGTGATTTTTCCCCGATTTTAAAGTAAAATTAAAGGAGAGTAGAAACATACATACATACATATGTACGTATATATGTAACTATATTAAAAATTCCTACTAATTTTATAAATATGAAAGTGAGTTTGTTTGTTTGTTTGCTACATGGGCTATTTTTATCCGGTTTGGGACCAGTTTTTTTTATATATGGCACGGATTTGCAAACCTCTAAACCGATTTTGAAAGTTGTTTCACCAATAGAAAGCTACATTACCAGCGGCAAACATCGCCTATTTTTATCCTGTTCGGAACCGATTTTTTATATTTAGTTCGGATTTTTTACGGAAAACGAATTTTAGTTTCGGGTTTAATTGTTTAACCAGTTTTAAAACCTCTCTTTATTTTGGTCTTTAATTTTTTATCGCCTTGTTGTCGGTTTTTATCGTTTTTATTAACATTATCAGTGAGTAACAAAAAACAAAAGATTCATAAATTTAAAGTATAGTTTACAAAATATCAGATCCACGCGAGCGGAGCTGCGGGCCGAAATCGGCCCTTAAAATTTAACCACTTTACATAAGGCTGTTAATTTGTAAGTGGAAAGTATACCAAAATGTTCACGTCTACAAAAAAACGTAGGTAAATTTCTATTCAAAGCACAAGGGTGGTTAAATTTTAAGGACCGATTTCGAATTTAAAAAATTAATTTGTTGATGGTTTAGCATGCCTACATGCATATCGTTGTACCTAAATAAAAATTTAAATTCGTATTCATTTTGTCAAGTGTTAAATAAAATAAAATATTGATATATAATACACTATATAGATATTTAACTTAAAATCAAAAGCCGTCTCAAAAATTTAATAATTTCAAGAAGTGACTTATATCACTTTCGAACTAAATGGCTCATTAGTGTTATACAAAAGAAAGTATTTGCCTAATCATCAGACTAAGATTCTTTCAGAGCCTGATTCCCATACCTTTTTGTTATTAAAAACATATTTCCTTATCCGAAATTCTATAAACCAAATGAGAAGTCTATGGTAGCGTAATTATTATAAATGATTGAAACAACTTACTCACTGATGAGTCATATATTGCTGTAACTTTTCTACTGCATACTTTGGCATCTTGGTTTAATAAATTAATAATTTTAATCCCGAAAAAAAGTTTCAATTGTTCACATTTCCAATATCGATTAAAATTTAACGCAAGTTCTCATTTTATTTTTTTTCCCTTGGCTTATGCAATAACAATTTTGTGATATTATTTTGTACATTTACTGTCATTTTACTGTCATCGTTATTGTTGGTCACTTGAACGAATGTCTAGTTTCCTGACTTATTCCACTCCTTCACTTAAAACGTAACCATTCACATGTACGTGACACAAAATCATTGAATTAGATAAAACGTTATTTGCACTTTACAAATGAGAGTTTTTCATTTTTAAATTCTACCTAAATTGTGTTTACATAGCGCTCATTTACTTCAATAGTATAATAACTCAAGAAAGGCTTTTTTGAGTTAATAAGGCAGAATAATTTGGAATTTCGCATTTTATCTTGTGTAAAATAATTTCATACAACTACCATTTCATGAGAGAAGAAACATGTTTTCAGTTGTGACACTATTAAGGCCTTGTTTACACTATGCAAGTCTTATTGCTAAGCTGATTAGTTTGTTGGGAGATAGAGACGAGGGGAACAGAAACGTTTCTTTTCCCTCGTCTCTCTCTCTCTCCCGCAAACTAATTAGCTTAGCAATAAGACTTGCATAGTGTAAATTAGGACTAATGAAGTGCATGTGAGTGATGTGTACACATGAATGTAAGTAAAACAAGATAAGATACATATATACATATACATATGTATGTATGTCGGTACCCTGCAGAAAGTGCGAATAGTGAAATTGTAATGATTTACTAGTGACATTGTCAGTAGTACTACTGACCAGGTGTACCCCAGCCAATGTAATCATCTATTGACATTTAAAATTAGCTTGTCATTGAAAATCCACCAATAGACTGTATCACTACTGACCAGTGATGCCAATTTAGCCATTTTCTGGCCAAATTTAGCCATTTTTCATCCCATTTAGCCGGAAAAAAGTGAGTTTAGCTATTAGCTATTTTTTAGCCATTTTTATTTTAATCTAGCTATTTTTCCAAACATGAAATTTGTGTGTGATTTTTCACAAAAAATTTAAACTCGGAACATGGGAACGTTAATTAACTAGCAAAAAAAACACAACAGAGTAATATGTTATTGTCTTCGCATTAATATCTATAAATCCCAATTCAAACTTGCCATTTTTGTTGCAGCAGTCTAAAAGCGCTTATATGAACGAGATGGCTCAATTGGTAACAATAAGATTTGCTACTGCATTCTTATAATCGTTGCAAGGTGTTTATAAGTTGTCGGGTCTACAGTGAAACCGCTCATAACGGACACCTCCTATAACCGGACACCTCAAATAGCCGGAAAATTTTTGTAGATCCAACACGTTCATTAGTTTTTCCATACAAAATGCACTCCCATAACGGGAAACTCTTATAAAAGCACAGAAGCGGTGAAACACGGCAACAAGAGTTGCATTTAAATAGTAGGTATTTCTTTATTCAACTCTGATCCATATTTATATTAGTGTCAATGATATTGTTGGTACCCTGGTTAGCGCATATGTAAGCACTGATTCGCTGGAGACGCAAAAAAATTGCTGTTTATATGAAGAAGTTGTTTGCTTAGCTGGTGTCCCAAAATGGCAGTGAAAAAATTGTTTTTATCAATTACAAAAAAAAAAAGTTATATTTTAAACGAGTTTGGTGAACGAACTTGTGAAGATATAAAGTTTCTTGTGTATTTTAACAATTCATATTGCTACATTTCTTATACAAACTGCCTTTTCAAAGCATTTTTCTAGAGACGACTTTGTTGTATTCCAACAAATAAAATCATTGAAAGTAATTTGAAACCCAACAGCTGAAATTATGCCAATGTAATTCGAAGAAGTCTACTCTTAAAATAATTTTTGAACTAAAATGAAATCCAAAAAATGTGTAACTCTCTCATAAACAGACAAAAACAGAGCGACCGTGAGTGTCCGGTTATGAGAGGTTTCACTGTAATTGGTGGTTTATGATATCAATCAAACAAGGGTCATATTTGTTTTACACGAGTGAAAAAGAAAAATAAAAGTTTAAATGAAAGTTTAAAAAATAGAAAGTTAATAAAAAGTATAAGCAAAAATTTCGCAAGGAATGAATTAATATCCCAAAAATTTAAAGACTTAATAGCAGAATGTACAAATGAATAGAAGGCGTAATGCAAGTATTGTAAGTTTGCACTATATGCGCAGTTTTTTTTATTACCTGAAGAAAAATCATTTTATTTATCACTTCAATTTCAATTCAATTCAAAAAAACAATATATGAAATGCCTTCTTGTTTTTGCTAAAGTTCATGATTTTTGCATTCGATTTTGCTTAGCCATTTTTCAGGTAGTTTTTAGCCATTTTTTTAGCTATTTTTTTGTCTACATTTAGACATTTTTGGTGGAGGAATTCTGGCATCACTGCTACTGACTAAATACTTCTTTTGGGTCAACATGGAGACATTGACACCAAAGATTCACTAGTAAATTTTAGGAGCTCTAGTCTACAATATCGATATTTCCTCGCTCGTTGTCAATAATTAAATTATAGTGATTTTCTAGTGACATTGTCAACAGTGCTACTGACTAGATGCACCCCAGCCAATGTAATCGCCTATTGACTTATAACATACGGTTGTAATTGAAAATCTACCAGTAGACTTTAGCACTATTGAGAAGGTAGTTCTTTTACGACCATATAGAGATATTTGAAACAAAGATTTACTAGTAGATTTTAGTAACCCTCGTCTACATACATTTTTTTAATATTATTGCACAGGATCACAAAAAAGAAAAACAATCTATTGACGCGTTCATTGACAATATCACCGGAAATACACTAGAACTGTTGTCTCTAACGTATCTTTGCTCGCACATAAAAGGAAAGATGTCGACATTTTAACTAGTGCAATTTTCGCTGGAGAAATAGTATTGACACAGAGACATATGGTTCTAGGCTGACTAGAGGGTATGTATTTATGCTACAAGCATACATATGTATGTATGTATATACATACATACATATTTACAGGTACGTGAATTACACTTTGTCTCTACGTATTGTGTCTTCATGTTGTCATGCTGTATGTATGTACAACAACACGATAATCACCAACGTTAACAAATTTACGTTTAATAAACTTCAAAAATTTGTTTGGGTTAAAATAAATTTATTTTGTGTTTTGAAATATATGTACCTGTTGCAACCTAATTTCATATTCAGCTCTTTAGTTCTTCACTTCAGTCAGGTGCCTAGTGGGGCCTAAAGTACCCGATACACAGCAGTGGATTTTGTTAAAAAAGGAAATACCTAGTTCTGCAGTTTCTAAACGGTTGTTATGAAATTGCGTTCAACACTTGAGGAGGTGTCACAAAGCTTAAGTCTAGAATTTGGATTATACATATGTATATCTTTAAAGGGGACGAAGCCACAAAGCCCCATAGTGGGCAACCTAGGGTTTTTACCAACCTTGAACAGTGGCGTTCTGCAAATGGAGAAATCAATGGATCAATCGAGAAGTCTTGTTCGATTTAGAAAAGAAAATTTATTATGAATTAAAAGAAAAATTGTAACATTAAAATAAATTTAGTATAAAAGATATAGTTAAGTTGAACGCAATTTAAATTTATATATTGAAAGAGTTGATTTTCGCCGTTTTTTTTTCAGGAATTTAAAGGAATTTAAGGGTTAATTATTTCGTTATTATAAAAAATTTGCAAATATATCAATCCCATATTTTTACTTATTGAAAAGGTTATACTACAAGAAATATTACAAAGAAATATTTTGTTAAAAATTTTCTTTATTGAAGGAAACAGATCGTTGCGAAATAGACCTATTTTTGATATACACATAAATATCAAATTTTAGGCCTTTTTCCTCAACTTCCAAGGCTGGAACCAAAAAACACATCATGCCACCCTTAGATATAATTTGGTTTTAAATATTTCCAAAGATAAGAAAAATACAGCAAAAATACTGCAAAAATCCCATTTTGGGAATGGTCGGGAACTCAAAAGCAAACTTTCTGTATACTAATGGCATCATTCTCCACCTAAATGAGCGTTTTGAGCTGAAAATGTTGATAAATGCTCATATAAGGATCAAAACATCACATACCAGCTTGTTATCAGCTTTGTTGCGTACGAGTATTTGAAAATTATCCTACAGCTCGTCATCCATTTTAGTAATCATACCTAGAACATTTCACGATAATAAAAATTATTCACAATGGGTCCGTGAACCCAAAGTTGGTGAGAAGCCCGGTCGTAAAAAAAACACCAGGCAAACGCAAGACTTTTTAAAGTGCTCGTCTTAAGCGAAAATTCGCTACAGCTGCAATTTGCTTTAATCGTACTAATTTCTATGAAATGTTAATACAAAACTGTTGAGGCCGTAGATGCAGGTCGCTATATGCGATAATTTGCTAATACCAGTGTTCGTTATAACTGTGCAAGCTTTGGTAATTAATTAATTGGTAATTTGCAGTAATCACCTAAAAGGCTAGCCCTTCTGAGCTTGCCATGTTTAAGCTGCAGTTTTCAGCCGGTAACCTATTGTACTCGATTCGGCCCAAAACAATCCTACGTATGTATGTATATTTATTGTATTGGGTCTTAGTACATTTGCCCATTTGAACATAATGTTCATTTCAAGTTCTTGTTTGTGGTGCTTGCTTTTTCCCTTTTTGCTTTAACTGAGAATGAATTCTTAAAATTTGAATGTGTGGTCTTGCATGCATATGGGGTTTTTTTCCTTTTGTTGTTTGTTGCTCCTTTTACATTAGTATCCCTGCAGACGTATTTGTTTTAGGTTATTAAAGGAAATCCAATCATTTCTTTTAACATTCTTTTGTTGCTCGTGGTCAGTATTTTTATTATTTTTTGTTTTTTTTTTTGCTTCTTCCTGTGTGCGAATACAAGCAAAAGTTGATTAAAGCACCTTCTCTGTTTGCAATTTATTAATTTATTTTTATGCCGGAAGTAAAGAGTGCAAGGACTTTGTTGTTATGTAGAGGGTGATAAAAGCATATGTGTGCTCTTCACTTAATTACTTTAGTATGAGCATGATTGATTGGGTTTATTACCCGGCAGTTTATTTCGTTGCAATATTTTCGTTAAAAGAGATCGATTACATGTTGTATGTAGATCTGTGGCAATAAGGAAAAAGTGCTTAAGTCATATTTTACTGTTTTGCAGGAGATCACACTTTTAAGCGTTCAGGACGATTTTCAGAAACTTATTTCTTTTACAGTTAAATTGGGAAATTCTCTGTTAACCTTTATTTTTTTTCTAAGCAAACATCGTTCTACACACCATAAGTAATACATTAAGCTATTATTCCAAATGAGATTAAAAGTCTAAAAGTCGCAAGCCATAGTGCTATATCTTCCTGAAAAATCACACAAATTAATTAAGATTTTGACCAGAGTTACTTTCGAATATGCAGATTACGGAGGCAACATTAACTCGAAATCAGCTTATCTCGACTTAGGCACTTTTTCTTTTTTGTCACAGAGGTATCGTTCGTATAATACAGAATTAATCTATATAATTATCATTGTTCATATTGTGTGAAAAATTTTACACAAATATTTTGTATGGTCAACTCTTGAAAGCAAAATTAAGCTTTCTTCCAATAAGTTGGGTGTAAATTGAAAATTATAAACTCGTTTTTTGCAAAACTAGTTTTTTGAGTTTTAACATTAATGTTGGTAATGAGAGATATATAGTATATGAGAGATACATATACGTATATATATCCCATAGCTAACAACTACAGTACCAACCACAACACAGGCATGGGCAAGCTGAATGTTTTTCGAATTGAAAATACAAAGTATGTCTAGCTAGAACAGAGACCAGCGCCGAGCGATTTTGTCGGCGGCGGCGGCTCGTGAGAAAATCGTCGGCGGCTGCTCAAATTCGGCTTTAGCCGGCTGAAAATCCACTGAAACCAATTTTTTTTCTTCAATATTGTACAACTTATATACAACGTATGTATATAGTATGTAGTGACAAAATAATGGCATAAGTTAAAAATGTTAAATGTTAAAAATGTCAGCTTCTATAATCTTATTCAAATATCATTAAAAATTAAGCAAAGTTTAATTTTGAAACCATCCATTGTCTATGGTCCTATTCACATATAAAAAAAATAAGAAAATTTTAACTTTTTCATACATATACATAATACATGAGTTTTATTTTTTAATTTTATACAATTTCAGTAAATATTCAATTATATTTTTGAAAAGTTATATATAAAGGGTGTCCCAACAAGAACGCACGATTTAAATTTGGCGCCATTCGAAGGGTCATTGTTTGACATTTGAACAATTGTTATGCTAGTAGAAGGTACGAGGTTAGTAAAAATGGAGCGCTACACGAATGAACAACGCATTCTCATTGTGAAATTGTTTTACCAAAATGGTGAAAGCTTTGCGGTTACAGTTCGCAAATTTGCGATCGATTTGGGGTCACAATAATGCTCCAAAAGAATCCACTGTAAAGAGATTAATGGATAAATTTGCCGAAACTGGGTCTGTTAGTCATGTAAAGACAACAACGCGCCTTCGAACAGATCGATCGACCGAAAATGTCGCAGCTGTACGTGATGATGTCGCTCAAACGCAGGTAAAGCGCAAACAGTCAATGGTGTTCGGTATCGTGAAATGACCAAAATTGGCCCCCTAGATTGTGCGATTTAACACCATTAGACTTTTTTCTTTGTGGTTTTTTGAAGTTGATGGTTTACGCGAATAAGCCGACGACGACTCAAGACTTAAAAGAGGAAATTGGACGCTGCATTAATGAAATACCGCAGCATTTATGCAAAACGGCCATTGAAAATTTCATTAAAAGATCGCGTGTGTGCCAGCAAAGTCGCGGCGGCCATCTGTCCGATTTGTTGTTCCACACATAACCTCATTTTGTCTACTTTACGATATAATAAAGTTTCACAATTTTTTTTTAAATATCTGTGTTTTATTTAAAATTTAAATCTTGCGTTCTTGTTGGGACACCCTTTATATAAATAAAAAATATCTAAAAACTCTCAAATTAGAATTACGCTAATATAAACAATAAATAGAAAACCCCTGCGAAAAACAAAGTGAACAAATTGTAATAATTGAAGGTCTACTAATGAACTGGGATAACCACCAGTTACAAAAAATCTGAAGGTTCTATAAGCAATACCTTAAATTATGGATCAAAAAATATTTGCGGTTTACTTAAAAATTTGTTTTAAAACGCAAAATTCTGGAAACAATTGAATATAAAACTTAAAATTTTAGGTTTTAGAACAAAGAACCTGGCCCACGATGTCGACAAGAATGCTTTTATGGCTTACTTATATTGAAAAGAAACAATAATTTTCTTATTTTTTTTTTTTTTTTTTTTTTTTGTTTTCAATATAAGTAAGCGATAGAAACTTTCTTGTAAACATCGTTGGCAAGGCCGAAACTTTTAAGTAAAAACAAATTCTTTTTATATTCATACTATCCACTAAGTGGACCAGGTCGAAACTTTTTAAGTAGAAACAAATTCTTTTTATATTCATACTATCCACTAAGTGGACCAGGTCGAAACTTTTTAAGTAGAAACAAATTCTTTTTATATTCATACTACCCCTTAAGTTTTGACCCACACATTTTCAATATCTTTACGTAATAATTAATATTGTAATTACAATAAAATTGCTGGTGTGTAATATTATATTATATTATATTGTATTGTATTGTAGTGTATTGTATTATATTATATTATATATTATATTGGTAATTTGTTGACAACTTTGTACAATAACACAATTAAAGTGAATAAAACCAATAAATAAAAAGACGGCACGAAACTTAGTTTGTTTATATATAACTATATGTACATGCATACAAATTTTAGAAACATAATGCAAGTTGTATTTATGTATGTATGTATACATAAAGTAAAACTCATAATATTAATAATTGAAAACCATCATTCGAAAAAAAAATCATATGTGGACCAAAAAATCATCCAAAAATTTGATAAAATTATTATTCTGGCAGCACATGAAAAATAAATTTAAAAAAAATGCTGGCATCGATAATCGGCGGCTAATTTTCAGGCGAAGTAAGCCAAAAAATGTTCGGCTGCCTAAAAATATAGGCGGCTCGGCTCAGCCGGCTCCGAGCCGTCACGACGCAGCTCTCTGAGCTAGAACTTGCTATGCCTCGGAACACCACATATACAGGTATACAACTTTGAAATGGATTAAAGCAAAGATGAATTTTTTAAATTGACATGAAATTTATTTTATTCAAAAGGTGATCTTCTGGCATTATACGTGGGCGGATCAATAAGTTCATGACTTTTTGAATGAAACACGGGTCCTCTTGCAAAACAAAAATTTATTTTCAACAGAATCTCCAGTTTTTGTATCCTTTCCAAAAAATATGATTTTTCGAGGTCCTTAAAATAGGCAAATAATTTCATCGTTGGAGCTATATCTCTTTCCACTGAGGCATTTTTCTTTAGGTTTGGAAATAGGAAGTAGTCACTAGGGCCTAAGTCCGGAGAATATGGCGGATGGGGTACCAATTAGTAGCCCAATTGCCATTGACGTTGCACACGTGTGCAGCCGTGCATTATATTGATGAAAGAGAACTTTTTCTTGGCCATATGGGCTCGTTTTCTTTTTAACTCCTCATTAAATCGGTCTTATAAGTTGGCATAGTATTCGCCGTTTATTGTTTTTCCCTTTTGAAGGTAATTGATCTGCATTATTCCGCGTGCATCCAAAAAAAAACTGTTGCCATCACCTCATTGCCCTACAAACTCACCTTGGCCTTTTTCGGAGCAGGTTAAGACTGCTGTTTGGTCTCCGGAGTACAGTAATGGATCCATGTTTCATCCACAGTCACAAAACGCCGCAAAAACTCATTCTGATTGCGGTTAAACAACTCCAAACAATCCTTTGAAGTTGTCACACGTTTATGTTTATGGTCAATTGAGAGCAAACGCGGCACCCATCTTGCAGATAACTTGCTTAAACTCAGCTGTTCATTTAAACTCGAAACCACACTGTCATATGAAATGCCTATGGCATCAGCAATCTCACGCACTTTAACTCTTCGATCGGCCAACATCATATCGTGGATTTTTTCAACATTTTCGGGTGTACTGACCTCACCACAACGAAAGTCAGTAAACCACTTTTTTACCATTGAAATCGATTGTGCAGAGTATCCATAGTATTTATTGAGCTTTTCCTTGGTTTAATTGACGGTTTTCTTTCGCAAAAAATAATGTTTAATGAGCACACGAAATTCACTTTTTTCCACTTTCTTATCAAAAGACGACAAACGCAAACTAAATGACACAGCTTGTTCAAATTTAGACAGTAGTCAACTGACAGTTGCCTCTTGACAGAAGTATTGTTGCGATTTCAATCAAGAGGCGGAAAATTAAAGAAAAAACACTGAGTTAATGATCCACATTCGTAATTTAAATATGATTTCTGGCATATAACCGCCACAGCTGGCTCGGACGTAGTCTAATCTCGAGGTAAAATTTTCGATGACTTTTTTAAAAAATATTGGGCGTATATTGGCATAACGCTGCGAATGTTGTTTTCCAAGTGGTCAATCGTTTCGGGTTTATCAGCATAGATTAGCGACTTCACTTATACCCACAGATATTATTCTAGGGGCATTAAATCGCACTGTCTTGGAGCCCGATTCATGAGTATGAAACGTAAAACTATGCGGTTACCAAACGTTTCCTTCAATAAATCAATTGTGGCACGAGATGAGTGACATCTTGCGCCGTCTTGTTGAAACCACAGATCCTGTACATCATAGTTGTTCAACTGATGTGCGGAGAAGTCAGTAATCATGGCTGAGTTGCGATCTACCAATGATGGATAGACTGATACGAGTCTTCCTCTACGAAACGCTCTACAGCAGCAATGAATTCTTCTGTGCGCACTGTACGACGTCTTTGTAAATGCGTATTACCATTTAAAGTAAACTTAGTGTGAAAACTTTCCATAGTTAATCGAATTAATTGATCTGATGGACGATTATGTTGACCTTAAAATAGACGTAGTGCACGATGAGTATTTCGAACACAACCATGATTTTCAAAATAAATTCGCACAATTTCGAAGCGTTGTTCAGGCGTCAGTCCATTCATGTTGAAATGCCATACCGAACTAAACATAAATCACTTGACAAAAAAAAATAAAAAAAAGTTTTATGCATCTATAAAAAACACCCTTTACCTTTTGTTTTGAAAATAAAAAATAATTTGTTTATAATTTATTTTTAATATTTTTTTGTTTTATTTAACCGTGGCAACTTCTTTTTAAGTTAATTTCATTCTTACTTTTGTTTTTATCTATTACTTAAGAATATTATTAACAAAAAAATTACCTCACTTTACTTTTACCTCATATTTTGACCAAAGGTACAACAATAAATTTCCAGTATAAAATAAATGTCATTGTGTTTTCGAAATATTAAAATCTCTCTAATTTGTGATTTTAAAACCATAAGTAATTTGAAAAAAAGGATTTTTGAATGAATGTGTGAAAATCTGACTTAATTAACATCTCTAAATACCAAAATTTTTGGTGAATTCTTGTAAGAATTTCATAAACAGTTCTGTAAATTTCAATGACTAATACAAGATTAAGATTAATACCAAGTCAAAGAAATTTAAAAATTTTGAATAATCATCGTTTTTTTTTTAATTTTATGGCAAAAATTTCCATTGTATCATTGTTTTTACTAGTCTTCAGAGTGTTGACGTATATTTTTGGTATTCATGTATGTATAGAAATTTAAATATGTTTATTTAAGGTTTATATCTTTATGTAACTATAAATATACACAAAAAATAATTATAACCTCAATAGACTTTAATTTATGTATCTGCGGTTTATACTAAAGTTTGTCACTAATTATGGGATTTGAACAGATAATGTACATACTTACATAAATATTTACGTATTTATGTACATGCCAGTCTATTCGAAAATATATTAAAATATTTACTAAATTTTTTTAATATTATTCTACACTTGATATCTTAATATCAATTTTTACGCTTTCTATACCCTAACTGTCAAACAAAATTATGCCCCCAAAGAGAGAAAAAACTAAACAAATTTCAATAACAAAAAGTCAACAGGCTTTCCAAATCAATGGCAGGTGAGCTGTCACATAACAAAATCTTAACTATTATTAAATGTATTTGAAAGTCATATCGTAAAAAAATAAATATAAACATGAATATTAACTAGAGACTGAATGTTTGACATATGATTAATTTTGGGACTTTTTTCAGTTAATGAAACAATGGTTTGTTTATTTTTCTGGTATCGTGTGTTTCTCTTCTTAAAATAAACACCCACTTTTTTGTACAGTGGATTGCACAAATTAAACAGTTTTACTGTAGTTTTTTTTTAGCACCATGCATAACTTGACCAGACATCCAGCTTTAGGCGGGATTATCCCGCTTTTCATGGGTCGAATTTCTGTCCCGCTTTTTGCAATTTTTAATCTATTATTCGTTTTTTGTTAAAATGTAACTGAGAAAAATTCATTCCAAATATTTTTTCAATTGTAGTTATTGCTTAACTGGTCAAAATCTTGAGTGCTTCGCTTAAGCCCATATACGTTTTGAGATGAAAAGAGAACTTTTTTATATTAGAAGCGCAACCCTTGAGGTTCAACCTGCTCCATTTTGCTGAATATAATCCTTATCATTTTCCTATATAGTCATACTAGTTTTAAAATTCTCACTGCATTAGTTTCCAAGATTCTCTAGAGGAGCAACGCTCACTTGTCCAATTCCGATTATTTTCTATCATCGGCAGTAGCAGCGGAATTTCAAGTTTAAGCAAAGAATATAAATCAAGGCACATCAATCAGGTACCCGCGATACAACAAATATTACAACAGCAACAACCACATGTACTTTGTTGGTATAAAATACCTTCTTACTTTTCAAAACAGGGTAGCATCGTAAGATTGCATGTTTCTTATAGGAAATGTCAAACACCATACAAAACTGAATATTTCGAAAGGTGTTTATGCATACCCAAACAAAAGCATGCTTCTAGGCTTATACCAAATTATTTCCAAATTTGACATTTAGATTGGTATAATGACATTAGTCACCTGGTGTAGTGCTGCCACCTAATAAATGCGCCTTGAATATAAATCATATAGAATGCGCATCTCATACAAGCTAAAATTTTCTATGACGGGTATTACCAGCAGCGTGACCGTTTGACCGACTAAAGTGGCAAATTGCCACTTTTTCGACTGCCTTGCCACTTTTTGTCCCCCTTTTTTAGGGTGAGTTATATGAAAATACATTAGAAATAAAAACTTTAGTGTAGTTTTCTCGGTTTTTTTTAATTTTGCCCCTTTTTTTTTTTGATAAATCCCGTATTTGGTGCCACTTTTTGAAAAATGTCATCGGTCACCCTGATTACCAGCAGGGTTGTCAGATTTTTTCCGACCTATTTCGCCAAATTGATTTTAAAAATCGCCAAAAGTCGCCAAAAATCAGTTATATGTAGTTTTTCTTAGTAAATATTTGATAATAAATTTGATACTAAAGTATCACTTTTGACCACTTTTCGTGCCAATGACACTTTTTATGACCCTTTTTTCAATTTATACCTTTGTAACTATCATTTTAACAGAATGTATGCCGTAGGGCAATCATATACACAGTTTAGCATATCAGGTATTAGAAAAAGAGCTGTTTTGTAGAAAATTTTAAAATTAGATTCTGAAGAGGATAATATAGTTATACTATTCTTTCAAGGCATTATGCATAGTTCTTAAATACATATTTTTTTAAACTGAACATCCTGTATTTCTTAATAAGTTCTTCACTTGGAATCTAATCTTTGACAAGTGTCTAATACAAGTTTATTTGATAATTGTTTAGTAACGCTAATTTATGTTTGTACTTTATGTTTTTTTTTTGTAAATTATATTTTATAAAGATGAAGAAATAAGGCGTAATTCACTGACTTTACAACTGCAGAATTTGGAAACTTATTATCCTTTAAACAAGCTTTATTTCAGCAACAGCAACTTTCCTCCGAAAATCGGTATTTTATTTTTGGTAAAACTCGTATATTTTTACATAGTTTTTTTGCAATTGGCCGCATGTTTTGCTGTTGAAAAAGTAGCAAAATGCGACTTTAGTCGCACAACGGCAACGCTGGTGATAAGAGCAAAGAATAAAATGCTCTCAGTGTGTGTTTGCTTGCGCTTTATGCTATAAACACAATCAAGTCCACCGACCATCGACTACAAGATGTCAAAAATAGAATACATGCGTGCTTATGAGAATAATTCTTTTAGCCGCTACACGACTACAGACTACACGGCTACTTTTGTAGCCCGTAGCCAACTTAGGCTAATTTCTATTTTTCTTGGCTACAAAAAACAGATTAGTGCTGCCAATACATTAAATGCATGAAATGGTGGTTTTAAAAACGCAATACATTAAATATCGCTTTTAAAAACGCGAAAAACTATTATAGTGGCACCATTGAAAAATAATAATCAAGCAATAGTAGCAATAGTACTTATAAAGTTAATTAAATTTTCTTGAGACATTTGAAATTTTTTTTTCACACAAATTCACTTAAAAAAATCAAGTTTGTTTTGTTTTGGTTAACTTTAATACATATGTCAAAACAGATGTTTATTTTTTGTAGTTAGTGGTCGGTAGTCGTTAAAAGAATTGAGTAGCTGGCGACTTGGCTATTTTTGTAGCCAGCTACTTTTGTAGTCGGTAGTCGATGGTCGGTATCCTTTGATTGTGTTTATAGCATTACACTTTCCCCCCGCATCTAAAGCGTAAAGCTATGTACAGACGATTGTCAGATCTTACAATATTGTGAGATCTGGCAATGTGCTGACAATGTACTGGCAATCGAAAATTGCCAGCACAATATTTCTTGTCAGTTCACACGGATGTCAGAAAATCTTACAATTTATTGCCAGACGGTTGTATGACAATAAATTCATCTGACAAAATCGTCAGTAGTAAAATTGTCAGTTCACACGGTTGTCATATGCACAAATTGTTGGATCTGTTGTTATGCGTTGCCAGACTTAAACCATTTCTTGGAAATTGTTAAATATTTGTCGTTTGTGTTTGTGTTAAATGTAAAAAGTGAAAGTATAAATTATTATGGACCATAAAGAAGCAATTGCAATGATTTTGTCTGCATATATTTTATTATAAACTTTTTCTTTAAAATCAAGCGTGTGCAGTGTTGCCCATAGAAAGAATTATCTTACAATGTCGCCATTGTCAGATGCATGAACTTCGCACATCTGACAATATTAAAATGTCTGACAAATATCTGGCAATAATTTTACAATGTGTTCACACGATTGTAAGATGTCTGACATTATGTTGTCAGTTGCTAGTCTTGCAATGCACTGACAATGCTTTTTCTGGCAACGTCGTCTGACAAAAATTGCCAGTTCACACGGTTGTAAGAAATTTTTAGCACATTTTACTGGCAATATTGTAAGATCTGACAACCGTCTGTACATAGCTTAAGCAAAAAATTTTTAATTTTTTAGCTCAGATGCGCATTCTATAAAATTTATATTCTTTGGTTTAAGTTTGTAGGCGATACCAAAATATTATAAAAATTAATGTTTACTTTACTTGGAAGGTGACAAACTTTTTGCTCCATTTTTAGGGTTCCGTACACCAAAGGTGAAAAGGAACCCTATTGTTTTCGCTACGCTGTCCGTCTGTCCGTCACACGGTATTTGCTCAGGAACCGTAAGAGCTACGGACCTGAAATTTGCACAAAGTATGTAGAACCTTGGCCGCTACAACAACAAATACATGAGAATTGAAAATTAAAGGGTGTTCCAAAACGAGCAACGAAAAATATTAAAATCCCATGTAATATAATAATATAATATAATATAATATAATATATATAATATGTAATATAAAAAAAAAATTATGTAAAATGAATAATCGCAAAAATTAAAAAAATCGCCAAAAATAAAAAAAAATCGCCAAAATAAAAAACGCCAAAAACCGAAAAAAATCGCAAAAATGAGAAAATAAAGTGTGAAAAATAAAAAAAAATACCAAAACTTAAAAAAATCGCCAAAACCGAAAAAAATGCAAAAAACGCCAAAACAAAAAAACCGAAAAAACCCCAAAAACGAAAAAAAATTCAAAACTACATATTATATAGGATGAAGTTTGTATTAAATTACATATGTATCTAGTGTTCGTACGGAACCCTTCGTGCGACTCTGAGATTACTGAATTTATTGACTCTTTTTAGGGTTCTAAAGCTCAACAAAAAAATTCTGATTTGGAGGCACTAACAACTGAGCGAAGCAATGTATTGCTTACTTGATAACATCAGTTTAGAAAAATGCTTCTGAAGAGCACTAACGTAAGTCGGGTTCTCACAAAAATTATATATATTACTAGCTGAGCCCGGCAAACGTTGTATTACCCTCAATTATGTTATATTTTTTTAACTACAAATTACTTCACACCGTGGTCACTTGTTTGGTACGAAACAAAACAAAAATCTTCCGGGTATTGACCCGAACCTGTGTAAAAAAATTCGGCCCCACAGCTTTTATAGTTCCAGAGATCATGCGTTACGAACAAACACACACTACGATTTTATATATTATTATTAAAATCACTATTTCTGAAAGGGGCGTAGCATTTACCGGGGTAGAATATATATAAAAACACGCGCCGGTCTTTTACAAATATTTTGTGGGGTGGAAGGCGAAAATCTGTTGGGGCATTGAAGAGTTCACCCCTAACAAATAAAAGTGTTTTTGATTTTTATATATATTAGGATAAGATAAGATAAGATTACTTCTGTGAAGCACTTTGGTAAGCAAAGAAAAAAAATCATGGCTTTCTGGAAGCTAAATGTACTCCTTCTAGCTGAAAAATATTCAAATCCTAATGTAGTATTTTATTTCTCTTGAAACGCTCTTATGATCCTTGTAGGAGTTAAAAAGGACAACTATATGTACATATATACATATAATGTAGTATACAGACAAAATAAAGTTAGTGTATTTTTATGCACACTGAAAATTAAAAAAATGTAAATTACATAAATGGTATTGACAACTTGCCAATATTTTGGCGTAAAGCTTAAATTTGACGTGACAAAGCCATAATGTCTGTCATAGCCATCACCAAACCAAAATTCAATTGGTTTCTATGGTAATGGCTATGGCGTTATGGCGAGTCACCTATAATCAAATACAGTGTTGCCCATAAGTTGTTTTGTATGGTTATGTTTACGGCACGTCTAATTTAACCTTAAGAGGCAAGCTCTTGAAATTTTCAAAAACGCTAAAACTAAAAAAAACCCAAAATTAAAAAATCGCCATAAGGAAAAAACCGCAAGAAAAAGAAAAAATCGCCTAAAAGCAAAAAACCGGGAAAAAGCGCCAAAACTAGAAAAAAAAACTCCTAAACTAAAATAAATCTCTACAAAGCAAAAAAAGCGCCAGTACTAAAAACACGCCGAAAATAAGAAAAAGCGCCAAAACGTTAAAATATCGCAAATAACCGAAAAAAGTTTACCGAGTACGTAGTTTTTTTAATGTTTTCATCAGGATTATATAGCCTAAAGTTCGTATATTTATACTTACATATATAGTGTCCATACGCAGCCCCTCGAGTGCGAGTCAAAGTCGTACTTTACTGAATTTGT
Source organism: Tachina grossa (assembly GCA_949987645.1). Lineage (NCBI taxonomy): Eukaryota > Metazoa > Arthropoda > Insecta > Diptera > Tachinidae > Tachina > Tachina grossa. The sequence goes on from OX465274.1 coordinate 224,291,652, forward strand.
TTTATAATACTTTTCTCCTTATTGGCTTTAGGGCTTACTAAAAAAATTTCGAAATGTTGACTGTTTTGGCTTCCAAGATATCGTTCCTACCACGTTAAACTATCCAATATGCAAATTTGAACTTTTCAGAAGAGCGCGAAGGCCCGTCAATTATGAATTTGAAGTCATCGTATTGCTAAAAGTGCCAGGCTTAAAATATTTCTTATTGAGTTATCTATTATCCGTGAGAATTTCAGAATTTTGAAATGAGGCATATCGTTAAAATTATTGTACCAAGACAACGAATCTAAAAAGTCAATTTTGCATATTGGATAGTTTGACGTGGTAGGGACGATATCTAGAAATATATGTGTGTTGCTTTTATGTGACAAGCGCCATGTTAACTTTAGGCAGCCTATTGCTGTTTCTAGACTATCAGTAAAAGATGTGAGCAAATCAGCAAGATCGGTACACTCGTATTAATTTTGAAGACAAACAAAAGTTTGCCTTGTTTTTCAATTCTGAAATTGGTTCCATAATACACATTATCAATACAGTTATCCTCCAAAATTTCAACATTTTCCCTATTTTAGTTTTCCAGATGTCTGCAAGTAAATATTTTCTCTTTATGGTAGGTGCCACACCCACATGTCCAATTCAAAAGTTTTTTGTAAGACAACGCACATTATAAAAAACGTTACTTACACATAATTTCACGTCTCTTGCTGGATTAACTGCAAATATATTCCAAAATTAAAAAAAAATGTTATGTAGGAGGTGCCACGTCCAATTGTTTTATTTTGACTTTTACTTTTCTAAAAACTTATAAGTTCAATAGAGTAACTCTCACACGATATTTAAAAATAAATATTTGCTATACATATTAATATGGGATATGCTGCGCCCACTTGTTCACTCATTAATATTATTTCTTTAAATTACTACGCATATTAAAATAAAATAGACAAATCGGTCCAGCCGTTTTCCCATTTTAGATAAATTAAAAAAAGTGGGCGGAATCAATTTTTCTTTCCGTAAACATCGTGAGAGTGGCTCAGCTGAGGTAATAAGCACGTTGATTACAAAACCGAAGGTACTGGGTTCGAGTCCGGTCTCCGGCAGTCATTTAATAACAACACCATACATTTTTCTTACGTGCATAAGTGTCCCTTTGTATCAGTCGTTGTACGAAAGTTCAAATGATGAAGGCATAGTCATTGCTAACTGAACTATACCGACTTCAGCAGATGCTAATGCTAATGTAACATCAGAGCGCCCTCCTTGATCGGTATTGTGTAGCAGAATCATCGGCGAAGTAAAGTAACCAATAAAATGGCTGCTAAGCACAGCTTTGAAAATTTATTACTCCTCATTGACACCAGAGGCGCTGTAACACTGCATTATTTGGGGGGAAAACGTGCAAAAAGCTGCGTTGTAAAATAATGAAGCTTTCCTCTATCTCTTCCTTCACCACCTTATTCTCTATCGCTATCCCTTTCCTAAAGAAGGTAACACCTGATAATAGAAGTGCGCATTCATTGCCTCCCTCTTACAAAAAAAATTGGAATGTGACATATGGAAACATATAAAAAAAAATTAGCGAAATCCTTGCAGCCGTTCTTATGTGATCGATTACCAATGAACGACATTAGATTTTTATTTATAAGCATTAAACACATTCACCACAGCAAGCTACCGACTACCAAATGTCAAGTATAGAATACACATGTTTATATGAGAATGATTATTTTGAAGACAGCAAGGCAACATGGCGCAGGTTGTTGTTTGTGGTGATTTTGTCGTTGTAGTCCAATTAAGCTAATTTCTATTTTGTTGGCTACAATGAGAAAATTCAGTATTGCCAGTATAATACAAAATGTTGAATGAATGATATTGTACAATTATTTCATATTATTTAACAGAAACAATATCCAAAAATTTATGTAAAGAATAAATTGATTCATTTTTGTACTTTTACGTCAAATAAGTACATTTTAAAAGAGCAATTAATTTTTATAAATGCAAAATATATAAAAGTGGCAATACTGAACAATGTATTCGTACTTTACCCTCCGTTGCCACATGCACCCAGTTGGCCACGTCTTTAAGACATCTTTGACGACGGGTACAAGAAAATTGTAAGTCGTAGAAGACATATTAAAGACAACTCCATACAAATCGTTGACGAAATTTTCATACAAATGGCGCCGACGCCACACAAGACCAGATGAGCGACATTGTCGCTCAGATTGTCATCAACAAGGCTTTATTGAAGACATAACGAGGGACATTGTCGCTCATATTGTCGTCAACAATGCTTTATTGAAGACACAACGAGGGACATTGTCGCTCAGATTGTCCTCGACAAGGCTTTATTGAAGACAAAACGTATGACACTGTCGCTCAGATGGTCCCCAACAAAGTTTTATTGAAGAGAAAACGTGTGACATTGTCGTTCAGATAGTCATGAACGCCAATTTCTTTTAAATTGTCGATTATAAAACTTAATCTACAGACGACATGTCGTATATGAATCGTCGAAGACAATGTCGTCTAGGACGATTTGGACAACTGGGCAAGTGAAAGTGAAAAAAACTCAATACACTCACATTTTTTTACTAACACAGTCACACTTTTGCCACTTGCGAGTCAGCTTGCAATGAAATTTTGAAGCAAGTAAATTTTCACACTTGTCGCAAGTAAAGTGAGAAAACGAAAAACAGTGTTGCCGAGTGGAGAGTTATTTCATTAATTTGGTTAGTATTATAGCTGATTTTTTTTACATATAAAAAGGATATTGAGAAATGGCATAGACTCATTTTAGAGCTAAGTTTGAACATAAATTTTATGTTTTAAAAAAAGAAATATGTTAACAATAAAATAAAAGTTCAATATTGACTTCTTGGCAACACTGCACTAAAAGTTGATGCAACGCTGTTATCTAGAACTTTACTTGTTGACGACATTTTAACTTGCAATGTGCTGTGTAGCCACTCAAAATATTGTTGTGTTTTTTACATTTCTCCTGATTTTCGTTAGTAATAAATATACACTACTTGCAAGTAACTACTGGCATGTGACAACGGGGGTGCTGCTGCCGTCTCCAAAATAATTAAGTAGCCGGCCACGAGGCGACAAATGCTGCTAGCGGCATTTGAAGTCGTGTGTTCGTGTAGCCTGCTGTGGTGGATGTGTTTAATGCAATACAGATACTACATATTTTTGTTTAAAAATACATACACATATGGTCAAAATAATAAGTACACGACATTGTTTTACTTTTTAATGTAAATAAAGAAAAAAAAATTTATTTTAGCAAGAGGAAAAATTTTAAACCTCATTTTTGTAACAAAGCAGTATTTATAAGATAAAAACATAAATTGACATCTTTATGGTATAAAAGAGAAAATATGGATAAAAATGAGTGTGGCAAAATAATAAGTAAATTTTGAATACTAATAAGTTTAAATTCGAAGTTATATTGCTCTATTTTGGATATTTGCTTAATATCCAGTGTATCCTTCCTTATTTTCAAAATTTTTTTTGCATTCGTCTTGGCATATTGTTAATAAGTAATACATACATATGTATGTACACATGTCTATTTATTTAAAATATTCATATTTGAATCCCACTTTTTTGGCGGTAATTTCTTCAAAATCCCGTTTTTTGATCGATCATGCCCCGCTTTTTGCAAAAACCATTTGGTCACGTTATACTTTACCAATCCCGATCACACACTATAGCATTTTGTGACGCAATAGTATATACTGCTGGAAACGTTTGTTATTTCTGAAATTTTTCGTTGTGTGGCATTGCTATGTGGAAAGTAACATAGCAATGCCACAAAACACAATGAGAACTGCATTGCACACATTTTGAAAACAACACCATAAGAAATGACAGATGTGTACTCGGCACAACAACAATACCAGCCTAGTAGCACCGCAACATATGTATGTATAAGAAACAAACCCACTGTAATGATCTTAAAATGTCCCTTGAAGTCAATGAACGTGTAAAATTTTATATTTACATGCAATGTACATACTCGCATATTTTTTATTTTAGCTTATTGCACGCTTTTTACGAGAAAAAAAAAGCGATGAAAATGTTATAATTGTTTAAAAGCCAAACAGTTTTACTCTTGACCAAATTATCAGTTGGTCATTTGTTTATATTTTTTTTTGTACTCACTTTTTTCCAACTTATTTTATTGTAATATGTAAGTATGTATGTTTGTATGTATGTATGTGTGTGTATGTATCTTTGTTTTAAATACATATGTAAATATTGAAAATGAAATATCCCAGTTGGCCATGTCTTTCAGACATCGTGCAAGATTAGTGTTTCAAGAAACCGACTTTTTCAAAAACCGGGTTTTCGGTTACTCGAACTCAAAAAACGGGTTAATCGGTTAACCGACCATTAAATAATAAAATAAATTAAATGTAAAAAAGAATTAATTTTAATTTAAAAAGCAACAAAAATAACTTAAAAAATAACATTTGTTTTACAAAATTTGTAATATGTGGTAAGAAAAGAAAAAATACTGATTAAAAGAATTTATAAAGAAGTTTTTTTTTAAACTATATTTCAATAACAAAACACAATCCAAATGTGTAGAAGACATTCTGTTTTTCAATTTAGTTTTTATTAAAGAGAAGATTCTTTTACTCGCAGTTGATGTGGTAAGAAGATCATGATATAGCATATTTAATTTTTCCGTTCTCTTGTTGTCGGAGTCATTTTTATGGTTATTGAGATTAAAATGCTTGCATTAATTACTTAAAGCTTAAATTAGACGTGACATAGCCATAACCAAACCAAAATTCAATTGGTTTCTATGGTGAGAGCTATGGCGTTATGGCGAGTCACCTATAATCAAATATAGTGTAGCCCATTAGTTTGGTTCGAACGGCTGTTTTATATGGCTATGGTTATGTCACGTCTGATTGAGCCTTAAGTCTTAAATAGATTTAAACGTCAAGTTTAGTTCTTTCTCTAAACTTTCAGAACTTCATAAAATTTCAAAGTCTTCCGAGTCTAATTCACTTTCCATTGTTTAATTTTCTGCAATAAAAATAGTTTCTTGTAAAGCTGCATAGCAGTCTTTAGTAGTAGACTTTGACAAATATTTTATATATTCGTAATATTTCGAAAAATAACCATTATGTAAATATAAAGGGAAATCCTCTCAAGTAAAAAAAGTAGTAAGAATTTGTGCGAAACTGCCATACGATTTTCCAATTGTGTTTAACACAAATTTTAAAATTGGTACTGCGAAATAATAAGATCAGCTGGTAACAGTGAGTTACATACAATAATAATATAGGGAAAATTTAAAATTTTTGCAAATGTAAAAAAACGCTTAGCGGGGTAGGAAAATCCGGTTTCCTAAGAACCGTAAATATGCCCAAAAAACTGGGTTATCGGTTAATCGGTTAACCGAAATTGAAAACACTATGCAAGACTGGTGCACGAGAAAGTTAAAGCATGGAGGAACTGTAGGCGACAGCTGAAACAGATCATTGATTGAGGAAATTTTCGAACAAACTGCTGCTAAGTTGCAACATGACAACTATGTACATGACAGTTTCATTAATGAAATCCTATACAGTTTTACATTGAACGTTGCAAGACTAGCTTGCGAACAATATCCACCGACTAGTTTGATGCATGACCAGTTGAGTACTTTTTCTCTTACCGAGTCTTTGAGTACGGTTTCTGTTAGATTGTGTTAAAAGAAGTCGTTGATGAAAGTGCCCTCTGCGACAAGTTGGATAACTGGGATGTATATATGTATGTATGTATGTGTGTGTATATGTAACATATAGTTGGCATGCGTTTTTAATATTAAAACTCTTGTTTAAACTTTTTTTCACTACCAAAATAACAATCATATCATCAATTGCAGCCAGTGTATGTCAAGAAACAGAAATATACTTGAATTTTATGTAAATGTGCTTGTTTGCAATTTGGGCCTACAAAGTGCTAACTGTAAACTCAAACACCCATTTCACGTGAAATTGCCTAATACCTCTTCTAATAATTTTTGTATGTATGGATTTCTTAGTTTAATGTTTGAGGTGCTCAACTATTGGACGTTATTGTCATTACGATTGCAGAGCGTTGTTTTTGAATGTGTGGGGAGCGCGCTGGCCAGGGCGTAGCCTACTGCTTCTTTCTGCCAGCCAACAGACATTTCAACGATCAATATCAACTTTGTATATTTTTATTAATTTTTTTTTTTCATTGTTGATTAGGTTAAATGTTAGAAAAAATACAAACATTACTTGTTGAGGGTTAAATGGTTGCGAAAACTTTTGATTTACCAAATATTAGTATGTACCTACATATCTTCTTTTTATTTTTAATTTTAAGACTTTTTTGTAGATTTTTTTAGTGTGTGTGTGTGTGTGTGTGTGCGTGTGTGTGTAATGACATTGATTTGAAAATTAGTCATGAGCTATTTGCTATTTACATTTGATTATTTTTATTTTGTCTAATTTGTATGTGCAGTGGAATTGTCAATAACTTCTTTGTTTTATTAAGTAACTGAGTATGTATGTATGTTTGTACGTTTGTATGCCAATTATAAATGCGTTTGTTATGGTTTTACATCAAGATCATTATATGAAGATGGTCTTGAAAAATAAATTACATTCATATTTGATAGTAAATATGTATGTATATTTAATTTTTCTTATAACAAAATGCTTGAACATGTCGTCAATAGATATGTATTGCTTGCAAAAATGTTATAAAATTGTAAATATGAATCTTAAAATTGAAAAATGTTACATTTTCGACAGTTTTTACTAAGAAAAAAGCAGCATCACTGTTTTATATAAAAAAAATTAAGTATATCGGATTATATAATAGATATAATAGATATAGATACATATATATAGGCATAAGTATTTAGTTAAAACTTACATTTTCTATTTTTGTTGGATCTGGGCCCTTTCGACTAGGACTTAAATTACATAAAATACATTGTAAAGTCTACAGCTGGGATTACAAAAGAGTTGTCACTTTTTATCACTCTTATGTGCGCGCATTTATTTTGCTAAAGCCTTAAGTGGACCTGGGATGGACGCTAAGTGCAAAATTTCGTAAGATTTCTGAGATTCTAAGGGCAACTTTTTGAGTTCGAGATTAAGATTAGTTTATTTCTCTAAGGGCTAATAAATCAGTCAAAGCTTAAACGCTGCTTTAGTTAAACTAAACTCAAATTTATATGTGGTTTAAACGCAACAGGAGTAAATCAGTGAACCATACCTTATGTGTAGTTTAAAAAATAATATTGTGGCAGCACTAGAAGAAATGCCCAAAAGCATCTGTTTTGCAGCAGGCTATCAATTCTTTGTACAATCAAAAAGGCAAAAGAGTTAAAAAAAAAATTCAATTAAATGTCGCCAAATTGTACTGAGAGAGGAATTATATTTATGCTTGGCGAAGTAGAATAGTATAAAATAATACTAGAGTGTAAGCAAACAGATCGAACAAGATCTGAAGAAAAAGTACAGGCTTGGAAAAAGGTTGAGTGCTCTTTCAATGCAAAATATATGATCTGTAATTAACAAAATCGTATGACCTGTATGGGTAGTTTAAACGCCCAATTTTATGCGTTTACAGATGGTTTAAATACTGTATTGATTTATAAGTTTGCTAGTTTAAACACATTTTAAACCAAAAATAGAGATTAACTTGCACTGATTTATTAGCCCTAATTAGCTAATCCAAAAATTAACTTAATCTCACATTAATTGAGCTTGATATTTTTGAATGGCAATTTAAACTTCTCATTAATGTAGTATTACCATACTGAGAAACGAAATATGTGGCAACATTTTCTGTGCAAAAGTCATACATGTTATCAACACATTTTGATGTTTTTGTGTGACCAAAGCTAGCAAACTCGTTAAATCTTAGAAGGCTTTATTTTTTAAAAAAATTTAAAGATAAACTGTAGTCTGTGCTGTATGAGATGTTTGGTTTCAGGGCTGTTGTGTTGATTAGTAGTGGGATTAATTTTCTTAATTTATACAAAACCAAGTTTTTAACGCTTAATTAAATAACGTACATGTAGATTCCAGCAGCAGCCTAATGCGCTGTGACTCCTACGATTACAAATAAATTATAATTTTAATACATTTATATATGTACATATGTTTATACATATAAGTACATACATACATAGGCATACATACATATAAGTTTGGCAGTGGCCATCATATTTATTGCCTAATTTATCTCAGTTTACAAGTGTAAGATTTATATATATTTAATTAAAATATTTTTATAGTCCCTAAAATGTTAAAGAAATATTATAAAAATTAATCTTGAAACCAATTTATAACCATAAATTAATTTATGATAAATTGAGTATAAAAAAATACAATTTTATGAATGTTATAAAGGGTTTTATTATTATTATGCATCTCAGTTAAGTAACTTGTATTACGATAATCGTATTGCTTTTAATAAATATAACGAAAATTTATCTATTTTGTTATTCAGTGATTCAGTATTTTGCTGTCGTTTGAATTAAAAACAGTAAAGTCACAAGCTCAAATCTATTTTTTCAATTACATTTTTTTTTATTCTTTGTGATTTTCTCTTATTTTGACATTTTGTAGGCAGAGATGCCACACTTAATTTTTTAATGGTGAGTGAAAGGCAGCTTTACACAATGGTAAAAAAAAATAGAGAACTACACTATCGTTACTTCAAACTAATATATGTATACATATATTGATAAATATTACTATTTTCGGTACGCAAAAAGTTACTTAATCCAATAATGGGACTGTGGGCAAGAAAGTTAATCTAGTAGCAGTAGTAGGCATTCATTGCCTGAGTGTTACTTTTTAACCGACTTCAAAAAAAAAGAGGAGGTTAACAATTCATCTCAATTTTTTCTTTGGCGGTATTACTTTATTACTCGGTACCTTTTAGACCGATTATCAAAATCCTTTTTTTCTTCTGAGAGAGTATAGCTTCCCATTGGTCCCATTGCAAAAAATTGGGCGGCAACACGCCCCCTAATTCTACTAATTTAATTTTATGATATTCTACTTATTTGATTGCTACAAAACCTATAAAACGCCTTTGCTTCTTGTAATTACACAATTTGAAAGTCGAAAAAATGGGCGGAGTTACACCCATTAAAATTTATTATAATATTTCACGCGGTTCTACTTAACCGCTTTTTATGAAACTTACCACACACCCTGAGCTCTAAACTAGACACAATCCTCCATTTAAACAAATGGGCGGAGTCACGCACATTAAAATTAAATATTTTATTTTTTATTAAATAATTTATTTACCGATTTTTACAAGACTTAACTAAAACGCACCCTGAACGCTGAAAAACACACAATCTTGCATTTAAAAAATGGGCGGAGGCATGCCCATTAAAATTTAATTTTATATTTCACGTACTTCTTCTTATCTTTTGCTATCAGATCTCTGCATTAAAATCGTTTTTTTTTTTGGCAGAAGGAATTATTTTTTAATAAATCTCTACATATGTATGTGTATAAAAATTACGTTTATGTTCGTAATCGCTAAACTCAAAAACTGCTAGACCGATTTTGACCAAATTTTATATACATGGTCTATGGGCCGTGAGTAGTGTTTCTGTGTAGTTGGAAGTTCGTCCGACAGATGGCGCAATATTTAGTTTTTTGTGTTTTTGCACCGTAACTCAAGAACTACTGCACAGATTTTGATCAAACTTTATATACATGCTCTATGGGGCGTGAGGAGTGTAGTTTGAAGTTTGTCCGACAGATGGCGTAATATTTAGTTTTTTCGTGTTTTGCCCGATAGAGATTAGCGCGATAAGCCTATGATGTGTTTCGCTGAAGGCGTTGGATCCATAATAAAATTTGAAGGCAAAACAACGTTTGCCCAGGTCAGCTAGTACATATACAAAAATAAAAGCCTCGAAGTTGAACTAGTTGGTAACAGACAATCAAATTTGTAAATTTTTTCAAATAAAAAGTTATCATTCATTATACGTACTCCGAATAATCACTATTATTCCAGTTGTCAGCATCGACATCACTTGAACATAATACCAAAAAATTGGGGCTTGTGTACCCGTTGTCGAAAACAACTGACTCCTTTTGGCAGGTTTATGCTCAGCCCAACTATGAATATTCCCGGGGAGTTTTTTCCCTTCCCTATCATTTGTTCCCAGGGAATAATCCTCATATTCTAAATAGCCGGGGAATAAGCAAATACGGGAGAGAGTAAAATCTGGATCAGCTGTTTAATGTTTACATATTTTTCTGCACTAACGCAAAGTTCAGCAATATAAATTTATTAAAAATGTGATGTTTTCATTGTCAATAAGATCTCGTGTTAATATAATATTTGTTTTTGTTTAAATAAAAATTAAATAAACAGTGTATCCATTCAGACATGCGGAATAACTTTGTGCTGAGAAAGTGGAGTGAAACAGTTTTCAGTCAGGTCCAGTGGACTGTGTGTACAAAGGAAATTTGTAAATTTTATAAAGTTTTTCTTATCGGTCTTGATAATATTAGAAGGAAATAAATCTTCCATTTACCTATTTTGTGAACTGCAAAATTTATTGTTTTAGTACCTATTTGTTCTGAATACAGAAGTAGTTTATGTTTTTGAAGTGCATGTGCGCAGTGCTTAGATAAAAATGCAAAAATACAAAATACAAAAGGGAAATATAATAATTCGGTATTTTTTTAAACTTTTTGTTCTAAATAAATGCTTATACTATTGTTTTTCAACATTTATTAATATGATTTTTAAATTTTTGCATTAGTTCCCTTCAAAATCTTTGGGGAGAAAACTCTCAACAAATTCTCCCTCTCCCTCATATTTAGAATACCTACTTTTTTCTCAGGGAGTTTTTTCCCGTGGAAATTTTAATTCATAATAGAAGGAATGGGAAAAGGGAAAAATCTCCCGGGGAATTGCTATTCATAATTGGGCTGGCTATTTTCTAGCCCTTAGGGAACGCAAATACATAGATTGCCAGTTACACAAAATTGTTCTTGAAAGCGAGTAAATAAGCCCCAATTTTTTGCTATTGTGTTAAAGTGACGTCGATGTCGAAAACTGGAATAAGGGTGAATATTTTCCTTAAAAATAAAATTGTACATTACAACCTAATCTGTGAATATGCCCACTGTAGACCGCATTAACTCTTACACAATAAAATGTTTTTATTTTAACCTTTTTTTTAATATTGAAAATTAATATTGATTATGTAAAATTGGTGTTAACAACTAACTAATTCTATTTACATCTGTAATTTAATTAACTATCTAAAGATAATTTTATTCATTTTTTTTATTGAAAATACAAGGAAATGCAGCAAGTTAACCTTTAATGCGACTAACTATTCGTTCGTATTTGGTAAGATATTAGTGTAACATTAATACAAGGTCATGGTTCAAATTGATATTTATTTTAAGTTACATACTTAAAATATGTATATTCTGAGCTGTTTACGTTAAACTTATGAATTTTAATAATAAAACGCATTTGATTACAACGTAAGCTGAATTAATGCATAAAATGACATTTGTGAATTACTTGGTGTTTTATGGCATAAATTTTATTTACTTTTTTTTACAATTTTATAAAAAAAATATTGGAATTATTTTAATGGGCTATAAGTGTTTACCTTAGAAAGCTTATTACACCAAGTAACAGGTTGTTAAAATATTTACTTTTAGTGAATCACTTTGTGACTTGTTAATATTTTAAATTGCAACTTAAACTTTTTCCACTTTAAATTTTAAATTTTTATTAATGGAAATTTCAAAGAATCAAAGCTATTATTTCACAGTTACCGTTTAATTGTTAAAGCTTTGTACAAAAATAATTAATAATAAATTTTCATCACGTTTGTAATTAATGAGATCTTAATTGTAAATTATACAGAATACAATACTCGGACTCGTTTGAGAATTAATAAAGAATTCAACAATAAAATATATGTAGAAGATTGTATTAAAACTGATTAATTAATGGCTGCTTAGATTTCTTTTGTATGATATATACTTCATGTTAGATTAGAGTGGAATTTTTTAACTGTATGCTTTGCTGTAACTACATTTAACTCTCTCATGTCCAATTTTACCTACAGGCAATATTTTTCTTGTATGTTTCTTTAGTCCCATCAGTCAGCGTTTAGACATGAAACCATTTGGAAGGGATGCATTTAGTTTGCTAGCAATTTGCGGGTGGGGAAGAGAAAATAATTTTTGTGTTCGGTACTCGGCTACACGCTTTGTTTTCATATTCTTTGCTACATATACATACATACACCCAGAGAAAAAACAACTTAAAATCAATAAAAAAAACCATATTGAATTAATAAATAACGTAAACGAAAGTCTAATCATGCTAAAAATTTTTATTTCAATATGGAAAAATATTAATTTACAGTATTAATTAGAGCTGCTCGATGTTAATCGATGCATCGTAAACATCGATGTTTTTATTCGATGTATCGAAAAAAACACTTTTTGTATATATTGATGCTTGCAACTCATTTAATGTAGTGATAAAAAAACCCCTCCAAGAACGACTTTTAAAAGGTTTTTTTTTAATTCTTAAATTGTGTTAAAATCGCTTGATGTAACAACACAATACTAAAGGTATTTTTTGTCAATTTACAAAGCATCATCGAAGCCACAGCGTTATTTCACAGCATCCAGATATATATTTTTATTGTAAAAAAATTTTCAAAATTGTCTTGGTATTGTATGCTAATAATCAGCAATGTAAGTTCTTTTTCCATATTTGATGTTAAAATCAATAATATATTTGGCTTAAAATTACTGTTACAGAAGGTTTTAGACACCTAGTGAAAGTTATATCACCGCATTTTAAAGTTCCAAATAGTGCTACTGTGATTTGTTGGGTTGATAAAAAGTATGACGGTTTGTCAGGAACATTGACAACTAAATTACACACAATGGAAAATATTACTTTGACAACTGACATTTGGTCCGATTTGCAAAGCTTTAGAACTGGCCTTTAAAAAAAAGAAGGACGACATACCGTGCTTTGCACACATGCTTTTCTTAATCCTTATGAAATTTTAAAATCGACTTTTATTTATTTAATAAATTTTCTTGGTTCCAATTAATCAATACGATTTATCGTAAATATCGATGTTTTTTAAATCGATACGTCGAATAGCATCGATGTGAATTAATAATGAATCGAATGAGAAAAAATATCGAAGTTTTTTTTACGTGAGCGGCTCTAGTATTAATTTATTAATTTTATATAGATATTGGTTTGTTTTCTTTATGTTCTGATTTAAATTTTTGTGTTTTGTGGCATCAAAAATAAAATTAAACAAAAGAAATAAACGAAATAAATACTAACAGCCGTATTCATAAAAAAAAGTTGATTGAGGCTTAAAATTCATATTAGTTAAAAAACGTTTTAAGGCTAAATAACGTTTTTTAAATATTGGTATTCATAATCAGTTTTTTAACTAAAAATCAATTAACTAAATTTTTTTAAAATATCGTGGCAACACTGTATTCTTTATTTGTCACTTGCATATTAGTTCTGCAAAACAACGATTGTTAACTCACGAAGTACTCGTGGCTATTTTGTTTATTTGTCGGTTTTCAGAGAAATATTGTTTCTATAAAATAAAAGATATGTTGCAACTTGTATTTAATAAAATAATAAAACAAAATCACAACAAATCTTTATTAAAAGTGCTTTTTATATTATTTATTTTATTGCAGATAAAGAAGCACTAGAATAACGAGCTTTATTTTGTTTGTTTTGAGTGTTTATACATCACTAGTTAATTTTCTACAATTATACTATTTTTGTTAACACATAAAATGAGAAAACAATGACTGGGAATGGAAACTGGATCGCTCCTTTTCTTTTAAATATTCTTTGGAGTATATTTGTTATTTCGGCAATAGTTTCTATAAAAAAAAATTACATTGTTTTCTTCTAAATAACACTGGCATATGCATACATACATGCATACATAAGTACATACATACATACACACATATGTACATACAGGTAAAGTTCAAAATGTAAACAAAAACGAAGCAAAATTACAACAACGTCACCTTAAAATTGGTTTAAACATGGGGGCAGTCAATTTTAAAATTTGCTGATTTACGCAAGGTTTAAAAACCGTTTTTTAAGCTAAAATTCTATTATGAATACAATTTTAGCGAATTTTGCTTAAACAATATTTGAAACGCGGTTTAAAATTTTTATGAATACGGCTGTAAGAGTTGAGTTTAATAAATAAAATTGAGAATCTACCTATTAAAGCTGTTGAAATACTTCCGTCGATAAAGTACTCATTGTGCCAACCTTCTCCATCGTTGCGTTAATGTCAGTTGAAAAAGGCGAAGTTTAACGTATGACAGATTCATTGTGCCCCGGTCTTTAGCGTATTTATTTTAATATAGAATTTTTCGCATTTTTGTAGCCTTATGTTGATACCCTTGTCGACAACCAAACAGCGCTTCTATCCCTAAGATCATATATCACTTCGTCTATTCTAGTAGGTCAGTGTAAGAGTTTGTTATCTAGACTGGTTGGTCAGACAGACCTCACCTTCATCTGGGTTCAAGCACACAGCAGTTTTTTAGGTAACGAACGGGCGGACGAGCTGGCTAGAGCTTCTATGAATGCCTACAATGCTGGATCGGTGCCATGCTGTTTGGTGCCATTAGAAGCGGTGTATTCAAGCACTATCTCTATAAGGCAAGGTTGCAAGGTTGCTAAGAAAATGTGGCCTTGCTACAATAATAGGCGCTCAATTCAATTAACAAATAGGAATCATAGGGACATCTCGAGGCTCGTTGCAGTCGTGACGGGGCACTGGACGGTTGGCAGACATGCTAGTAGGATAGGTCTGTCCTATAATGAGTTCTGCCGAAGTTGTCGAGAAGAAAGCAAAGAAGATACAATTTTCCACTTTCTTTGCGAATGTCCAGCTTTGCATTTGTCGAGAAACAAATTTTTAGGCAGTCATATACTAGACGATCTTTCAGATCTTATCAGATACCTTAATGCGACGGGTTAGATCTAGTAACGATCAGAATACTTAGATACGGTTCTACATAGGTTGACACCGATGAGTGGAGTGGTCCTTTCAAAAAATAATCATCAAGAATCCCAGAAGGCGTAACTAACAAAAATATAATTTTACAGGAGAAGCAAAAAACTAAAAAAAAATACTAAGCAAACTTGTAGTTAAGTCCCCTTGTTCTTTTTGCTAGTAAAGGCGGCATTTTTCATCGCAGAAGTCTAAAACTTTGTCAAAGCATGTAGCTTAATGTCATTCATAATAATCAATCAACAACTCGATTTAAAACTTTTTGTTAGTTATGTCTTTTTGCATTTTAGCTAACAATATATCCATCGAAATATGTATAAGTAAAACAGATTTTCACAAGAAACAAATTACCTTTCAATCAAATGTGTTCTAAAATTGCTCTTATTTTGCACACTACCTGTAAACCTGCTTAAGGTACCAACAGACGACACGTTTTTCACATTGTATGTGCAAGAATTCACATATGTAAACGAAAACATGTCGTGTGTTACCTTTAAAACATTGCTTGTGTAAAAAACATGACAAAAAACATAAGACATTATTTGAAATAGAGCGTGCTCTATTTTCCTATGTTAAACATACAGCTCCAAATGTCTATGCCATGCGAACAAATTCGTCGGCGGTTGATTATGTACACTATCATTACCCGTCTGAATGAAGTATTTTGCAAGACAAATTAATTATATATTTTTTATTAAAATAAGTCCAAAAATGTATAGATTTTTAGATACAACCTCAACGTCTTGTTTAAAAAAGAAAAAATTAAAAGAGCAAATTTGCGTCGCCAGTACTACAGCGACGGAACCAAAAATATTTCGACGGCTGCAAGCCATTTATAAAACAAACTACGTGGATATTTATGTACTGAAAAAGAAGAAGTGATACTATATACATGTACGTTTGTGTCCAAAAATTATAAACCTTATATAAATTAACCAATATTGACAAGCATAAAGAAAAACATACGAGTCGAAAACTTAAAAAACACATGTAAAAAACATGTCGTCGGTTGGTACTTTAAGTGTGTAGAATAAACTTTATTTAATTAGAAAAAACTATAGTTGTACATATTGGCAAGTGTATTTAGCCGCACACATACATACATAAAAATGTTTATGTACATGTATAAGTCTACCCTGTAGGAAATTACGTTAACTTTATACTAACTTCAAGTTAACTATTTCGCAACTAGTACTGACTGACACTTGGATTACTTTTCAATGTAATCAACTGACTATTTTAAAATTGCAATGTCCTAGGCGTTAGTCAATTGTCTGCATTACTTTTCAACTAACTTAAAGCTGATTTTTTTAAATCACTTGGTAAAAGAAATTCTAATTCTGGGGTTCGAGCATGTATCATCACACGTTGTGTGCTCAAAGCAGCAAAATGTTAATAATTTGGTTGGCTCTCACCATATTCGATTAAGTACTCAACTTAAGAACTAATTTTGGATTTGTTCTGATTGACATTGCAGTTAGCTTTTAGTCAGTCTAAGAAAAGTTAACTATAAGTTAATCCACTACTATAATACTTATATGTATGTACCCACGGTACATCGAATAAGTAAAAATAATTAATGTGATGATCGTAAAAGATAAGCAAGAATAGTTAAACATACGTAGGTAGAGTAATATAACTTCGTGCTAACCTAAATAGAAAAATGAAAAAATTGAAAAACAGGGGAAATAAATAGTGATACTTACATATGTATTTACCAAAGGTAAATCAATAATTGTACACAACAATCATTTCTCCCATTCCGTTTCATTAGAATTTACGTTAAATAGCTGATGTTAATAACAATCTCTACCCAAGTAGATAGACTAGGGTGCTGATGAAGTGCGTTGCTGCACAGAAAAATATCGGTATTTCCCCCAGCTTAAAAGTCTAATTTAATTTTTCTTCTCTTCTTTAGAAACTCACATTAATTAATAAAATATTTCATTCAATAAAAAGAATTGAAATTACTGAACTTAAGCCTGACTAAAAATTATTTCTGATTATA
Organism: Tachina grossa; assembly: GCA_949987645.1. NCBI lineage: Eukaryota > Metazoa > Arthropoda > Insecta > Diptera > Tachinidae > Tachina > Tachina grossa. Next base: position 224,308,766 of record OX465274.1, read on the forward strand.
AGTTAATTATTTTTGTAGTCAACCACACATTCTCCGACAAGGTACTTACCCTTGCATGTTCGAACCCCAGAAATTTATTTTTTATTTTACTGACTGACTACCAGGTGATTTAAATTAATTATCTTTTAGTTATCTGAAAGTAATGTAGAGCGAGACTATTGACTACCGCTTATTACATAGCAATGTTAAAATAGTCAGTTGATTATATTAAAAGCAATCCAAGTGTCAGTCAATACTAGTTGCGAAAAAGTTAGCTTAAAGTTAGTTTAAAATTAACGTGATTTCCGATAGGGTACATATACGGTACGGTACGGTTAAAATATAATTGAAAAATTATGCGCTAAGAAAGAGTGTGTCATTTATTGATGAATACACGTGTGCTTCAAAAGTGTTTCATAATCAAATTATATACATAATTAAGTTCGTTAAGAGAAATCAAGAGAAAAACTATGCAAACTTTAAAAAATGTATATGATTTTTGAAAAAATTTGCGAAAACAAAATATAAAACTTAAATTTAACAATTCCCAAAAATGGCACCAAATTTTAATTTCTTTACTTCATACAAAACACAGAGGATACCAGAGTTGAAGAAAATTACTTATGAAAAAAAGGCTGAAATCAGCTGATTTGCGTATTATTACGTTTTTGGCTCAAAAATCAAAACAAACAATGGAAAATGTATACTTTGTGACATGAACAACTGAACATTATTACAAGACTACGTTTAATACGATTTAAGTTTTGAATATATATACATAACTCAATGAAAACATAAATAAATAAATGTTCTTCCTCTCAATTTATATAAAATTTTTACACAAGATCAAGTATGTTATAATAAAATGTTTCGTATTATTAATTATAAAAACGGATTTTTTGAGATATGAGTATATTGCAAAAAACGACTGAGACATAAATTTCGCTATTTTTGTTAAACCGTAGTTAAGCCTCAGTTAGCCGACTGTAATGGAATGTAATTAGAATGTAAAAAACAGCTGATATATATTTTTAGGTGAAAACTAAGTTACGTTAAATTACATCTCTACAACTATTTTCATTACTTTTCACATAACAATATCGATCAGCTGTTTCCTACCATTACAGTTACATTTCATTACAGTCGGCTAACTGAGTCTTTATTCTTTTTGCAAAATTAAATCGATATTAAAAGAATTTAGCAATCTTATTTGTTGATGAGAAAAAGCTTGTTTAGCAATACATATTTCTTAATTTGTATTTAAATTTTTAAAAAACGTGCTCGTATATACATAGTTATATAACGAATATTTACGTAAAATTTCCATCAAACACGTTTGGTGGTTCACAAAATAAATAGTTTAAAAAATCAAAAATTTTCCAACTAATTAAATGATGATTAAACATACGATTAAATACACAACTTAGAAATCAACATAAAAACGTTTACCAGAACAATAACAAATATATAAATGTTAAAAAAATTAATTCTGAATTGATAATAATTTATGATCAAGTCGTTAGATTTACTCAACGTCGTGTTAAGTGTTGCATATTAAATTTTTATTCTTAGCAGACTTTAGGCAAGTGAACGAATGGTATCAAGTCAAATTTGCACATATATGTATGTACATATGTACATCGATATATATTATTTTTTTATGCTAATTTTTAGCACATACATACATATATGTGTATGTGCGATTATAAATTACAGTCAACTGACGATAATAGTAAACCAAAAGAAAAGAAAGCTTATAGGAATCTAAATTACTAAGGCCCAATAATCGACTTCTCAATTAAGTGTCATTTAGCTAATAGCCACTTAATTTTAAGTAGCACTTAATTGCAGTTTCATTTTTTCAGTCCTAAAACTAAATGATCACTTAAAAACTATGAAAGTGTGGTAGCACTGTGAAATGTTGATAGTTCTAAAAGAAAACAGATGTTTAATGTAAATAAAAAAGTTAGGTTATCAACATGTAGAAAATTAAAATTGCATAAAAACACATTTTATGACACCAAAAGAGCATCAGAACGCATTTTTTTATTTATTTATTGCATGATATGATACTATGCATTGTATATGTTATATATTTATGAATATTAAACGAAATTCTTTTTAATACGACCACATGATGTTTATGTACATGTTTTCAATAAACACACACAAGCACAATAACATATGGTATGCTCGTAAGACTTAAGTGTGATTTAAATAGACAAGGTTGGGCATTTAAATGGCTCTCAACTTTATACTGAAAAAATGAATTCGGTACTTAAGAGGTACTTAAAGATAAATGACACATAATTGAGAAGTCAATTATTGGGCCTAATAGTCTATTTCACAAATGCTATATGAATATGAATTCATGCCATATCCGCCAAAACAGCTTAAGCGACATAATTTTCGAACTGAATTTTTCTATCAAAATCGATCATTTGCAATCGTAAATAATCAATTTTTGTAAAAAAAAGAAGTGCAAAAAATGTGCTGGTTAAGCTTTTTTGGAACTTATGGCTTGAATTGGTATTTAAATAGGATTGGTGAAATATGTTCTAAGAAAATGGTTAAAAAAATTATATAGTTAAGAGTTTGATTCCTAATCTCTTATTCATTTGAATACTACATAAAAATATTGTGTGTTGTATGTAGCAAGCGCCATGAATAAGTTTACCACACTTTTATTTTCAGTGACGAAAATCAGTTGGCAACAGCAAGCATTTTAAGCACCAAATTTATTTTTTATCCAAGTTTGCTTTCAACTTTTAAAACTCAAATTTAAATGCGACTAAAAAAATTTAATATCTCTCATAAAAATTCCTCAAATTATCGAATGTCAAATTATCGAGAATAGCCTGTATGTGTAAGCACCACAAACGTATTAAATTTCAGAATATCCTATATATATTTTTAACCGCGAAAAAATTCCCAATTTGTAGACAAATGACTAAAACTGGAAACGCTGGCTGCCGCATTGTGCTGTTTGATTGAAATTTTTATCGTTATAAAATGCTGATATTGGATATGTTTGTAGTGTTTACATATGTATGTATACCGTCTACTCTAGATAATCAGGGCTATCATGAATAAAATTCCGCTTGAAATTTTTCCCGGGGAAATAGGGAAAATAAAAATGAAATTAGTATAAAAATGAAAGTAATTAATTTGATTTTTTTTTTTTGAAAAATATGTATTGAGAAATTGAAATTGAATTTTCAAATATCTTTTTCAACATTCTCAATATTTTTCAAAAAAAAAAATTCAAATTAATTACTTTCATTTTTATTATCCCTATTTCTCCGGGCAAAATTTCAAGCGGAATTTTATTCATGATAGTCCTGATTATCTAGAGTAGACGGTATACATACATATGTAAACACTACAAACATATCCAATATCAGCATTTTATAACGATAAAAATTTCAATCAAACAACACAATGCGGCAGCCAGCGTTTCCAGTTTTAGTAATTTGTCTACAAATTGGGAATTTTTTCGCGATTGGGGATAAAAATATCATGTTGGGGATCTGGAGATTTGTTGGGGATAATAACCAAATTTTATAGGATTTTTTGGGAATTTATTTTTTCATAACTGATGGTAACAAGAATGATTTTTGAGCTACGAAATGTGCGTCTGGCAATTGTAAAAATGTATGTTATTATTCATAGTGAATGGTTTCTAATAAAGAATAAGTATCGAGGCAGCTTAACCAATAATGAACACTACCAAAACAAAAATACGATTTACATTTGTTAAATACATTTGTAACTATCATAACGGAAAAACATAACATTACTAGTGATACTCCCAAATGTATTTACCAAAGGTAAACCAATAATTGTATACACAATAATCATTTCTCATTCTTGCGTTAAATAGCTGATGTTAATAATAATATCTACCCCAGTAGATAGAAATGGGTGCTGATGAAGTGCGTGGCTGCACAGAAAAATATCGGTATTCCCCCAGCTAGTAAAGTCTAGTTTAATTTTTCTTCTCTTCTTTAGAAACTCACATTAATTACTACAAATATTTCATTCAATAAGAATTGGAATTACTGAACTCAAGCCCAATTATGAAATTATTTCTGGTTAAAATTAATCTTTTTCACAAAAGAAAAAATTTAATCAAGAAAACTCAATTTGGGGATTTTTGAGGATGACAAATAAAAAATTGGGAATGAGCTCTAGCAGCTGATTTAAGTTATTAATAGCATTACCATGTCTTCAATTCACGAAATAAATCTAAATTTTAGATTTTTTTGGTTAAAGTATTTCGACTTCGGCTAACAACATTACGACATATATTCTTTTATCTGCGATCAGAAGTAGCCGTAGCCGAAACATGCCAAGAATTTCAAGACATTGAGAAAAATTCAAGTTCGAATAGCCCAATTCGCTTGGACTTTTTCACAAATGAAATCTCATTTTTTCGAAATTCTAGCCAACTTGTAACTCAAATTGCAAGTGCTTTATTCAATTACTGCAATTAAAATGACAAATGATGAATGAAACAAAGTTAAGCAGTGTCGAGCACAGTTGATTTAACGTACAGCCAGACGTGACATAACCATAGCCATAGAAATCAGCCGTTCGAATCAAACTAATGGGAAACACTGTATTTGATTATAGGTGACTCGCCAAAAACGTCATAGCCATTACCATAGAAACCAATTGGATTTTGATTTGGTCTTGGCTATAGCATTATGACTATGTCACTTCTAATTGCACTTTTAATTTAAAACATTGTTTGTAATTCTCGTATGGTATTGGAGCATTTTCCCCACCACCTTTGATTTTAATATGTCTGACGTTGCCACTTAAAGTAACTTTTCCCATAGTCTCTCAGGCATTGTTTTCAGGGAAAACAGTTTTTGCTTAATATGACTGTTGCGACAAGAAAATTAAATGCGGGGAATGTTGGAAGGGTAATTGTAAATAAATATCGCGCCTTTATTGCAACATAGTCATATCTCAAAAATTGAGTTTTGGAGTTAATAATGGAAAAAAAAATTCGTTATATCATATTTAATATTTTACAAAAATTGCACAAACTCACGTCTTGAGAAAGCAAAATATTTATTTATTTTCATTAAAATGCAACTCCATAAAATTTTAAACTTAAACTTAATTTCTGCAAAACTATCTTTTTGAGTTATGCCTATGTTGCAGCAAAGCAGCGGTATGTACCATGCACATGTGTGCACATTAACATTTGATCAAATTTAATATAAAAAAGATTGATGAAGTAGATTTTTTTTTCTCCTTTTACCACAATCAAAAAGTCTTTTAGATCAATGACCGCTGTGTTTTTAAAATGTATTTTTAAGTTTATTTTATTTTATTTATATTTATATTAAGTTTTATTCTCTAAACGTGTGTTGAAAATTCAAAGTATCTAGCGATAAAATCTAGAAGTTTTCTAATAATTTATCCCTCGATTTACGCGGAGCTTTTGTTTATTAAAGGCCTAACCCAAGATATCGACAACGTTCGACTTGTCGCACACTTACATTTGAAACAACAACAAAATATTAAAATTTGTTTTTGTTTTCAATGTAAGTGTGCGACGAGTCGAACGTTGTCGACATCGTGTGTTTGGCCCTATGTTTTAAAATGTTATCTTTTGTGTTTACATATAATCAGGAACTTAAATATTATTTTGATTTATGCAAATTCACTAATCGGCAAGGTGCTTTAAAATAAATCCGATTAAAATTCTCGCTTTTAAAACGAATGGAATAAAGATTAATTTGCTTGTCATCATAAATTTAACAGGTTTTCCGTGATTTATTAATCACTTTGAATTGCCATGATTCAAATTTAATAATTTCACACAGATTGTGGTGTAACACCGACAACAGAAAAATTTAAAAAAGGATGTGTATCGGCCACACAAAATATTTACGTTCTTTCATTTCAATATTAAAATAAGAGAAAGACCTTACCTGCAGATGGAGCTGTCTTCGCCTTCTTTAGACACGTTTCTCCCATTACAGTCCACATCTATGAGTGTTTTTATACCCTTCACCAAAAATGGTAAAGGGTGTGTAATTTCTACAATATTAATATGCGACACATAAAGTATATAGTATATATAATTATATATATATATATAGTATATTCTGGTCCTTATGAATAAGCGATGTTGAAACTTTTTTTTGGTATATAAAACTAACTAGCTAAAACTAATTTTGGGCTTTTTGTTAATTTTACATATTTGATATTTCAGTTAGAATTAAATTGGCATTAAAAAACAAAATAAATCAAAAAGTAAATTCCAGGGTTTGAAAATTTAAAAAAAAATATATAACAGTTTCCTACTCAATTTTATCTCTTCCTCTATAAATTAAACATATTTTATATTTACAGAGAAATGTTTTATTAAAAGAAATAAAAAAAAACTAAAATCATGATTACAGGGTTGGATAATATATTTTTTTTTCCTTTAGAAATTAAGTGTAATTGATGTTAGAGAAATAAAAGTTCGTACACACGCTACGATTTAGAAGGACTTTCTTGTCAAGTGCAGAAAATTTAATAAGGATACGAGATTGCCTAAGCGTCGCCTGGAATTTGAACACCAACAACGATATGTAACATGGTGAGATCGGACATTAAAGGTGGCGCTTTTTATATAAAGCCAAAAAGTGCAGGAACTTTGGGGCATAGCAACAAAGATTTTCCTTTATTGACATACATACATATCTTTCATTCTAGGGGCACAACTTTTTTTTTTTTTTGTTTGCATAGAGGCCGGCCCGCTTAATGTACATATTAGTGATGTAACGAATGTCAATTTTTGATATTCGCGAATACGAATACGAATATTTGAAACGAATATTATATGCAATATGAAATATTAAAAAATTGTTATGAGAAAGACTCTTGTTGGCGTACTTTAAAGTTAATAAAAAGTACCCAAAATTTTAATGATCGTCATTAAATAATATTTGAAAATGATACAAAGCACAAATTTCTATAAAAAATTAATGTATTTGTAAAAACTAAAATTTTTAGTTATTTATTTAATTTCGTTTAGGATTTATGCATTTATTTATTTAATTTCATTGGACAAATATTCGTATTGGCCTGAAAATCGCCGAATGTTCGACAATTCGAATACGAATACGAATATTAGTGCATCACTAGTACATACATACATACATGCACACGCAAAGAAAAAATATGGTTGAGGTAACCATACTCAAGCAGCAACATACTATGATTGAATTTTATGGTTGCCGGCAAATCATATTATTTTTAATAGAAAAGCCAACTTTAATAATATTATTATCTGAGTTCACAACTTTATTACACCTAATCTTAGTATTGGAAATATGACAACACTATTGTTAGATGTGACTAAAATATAATTGAGACTCACCATACCATGTTCTAATATTATGTTAATATTGTTAAATGCGACCACAGTATTATTTAATATAATAATACTATTTTGTTTTTTAATCATATATTTATTGCAGAAACAGCTATGCGTTAAATTCGAAATAAAAATAAACTTATATTGTTGAAATAAAATGTATATATAGAAATGTATACATACACGACATACAGACATGTCTGTATTAAGAGATACACATATGTTTATATATTTTTATTAATCTACCCTTTTGTTTATACTTTATTTATTTATTCATTCATTTAACACCACCCGTGCACTACCGATAGCTTACAAACGAAATACTGAACTGACAGATGTTTCTGAAAACGAATTTTTAAAAACTCATCACAGTATGGTTTTGGATAACATTATATTTTTATTTACATCATATTATTATTAAATAATAATACAAATTATGTTGCAGTCATAAATTTTTAACAAAACTATATTGTTAAACTCTAACCATATCGTACTTTTTATGAATATAATAATGTAATTATTAAATTCAAACATTACTCTGTTTATCGTAACGAAATAAATGTTTAAAATAACAATAACTAGTTTTCAACGACCACATATTTGTTTCAGAGAACATAATATTGTTTACTCAACCATTTTACAACCATTTCTTTTCTTTGCGTGCATATACATATATGTATGCATATAAAGTTTAAAATTATTTAGACTTAATTTATCGAAACATGGCTATTGAAAATATCATAAAATGAGGAAATCGTTTTATAACATTTTCCAAGGACCAACGAACTGGGGGGCTCTTGGATGTTATCTTTCCATGCGTATGACTCAGTCTACTACAAAGAGTTTTATGTTTATTGTATTTATTTACTCGTATTATGTTAAATCTTTATTGTGTAATTAAACATCTGCTAATGATGCTTCATTTATTTGATTACTTTGATTTGCTACAAAACAAAATTACATATAAACAATTTTGTTTTGGAAATATTATTACAAGTGTTTTAATTTATTTTTTATTTTTATTTTATTTATTTATTTTTTTTTTTTTTTTTTTTGTTATTAGTTGGAGATCAGGGTTGCTTAATTATATTGATAGGAAAAAATTTTAAATGTTAAGACTTAACAGCCTTTGTTGCAGTTGTATACATATATATATATATTTTTTTTTTTTGTAATTTTTGTCGAACTTGTCAAATAAAATCAAACTTGAAAAATTACATAGAAACGTAGGAGGCATAGAAGGAAGAAAAAAATTAACAAGTTTCAAAAAAAAAAAAATTATGATTTAAGGCCCGTTTAAGTACTTTTCCAGTAAAATCCATTAACTGAGTAAATACTGAGTAATTTAAAGAAATTAATCTCAATAAATAAGTATGCAGCTAAAAGTACGCGAACGGAAAAATTGTAAAATCCAGTAAAATATACACAACAGCTGATAGACAATTTGGCGCTAAAAAAATTATACATAAGTATTTACATATGTATATGCAAAAAAACCTGAATATAATATTGTACTACGTGGTCTAATCGAGATGAAACAGACTAGTTACATTATGGTCCATGTAATGCAGTCATGGATCATGTCGTTTTCACACAAGCATTCAATGCAATATGGAGTAGTTTTGGGGTTAGGCCGATGTAATGCAAATTTGGACCATTTAGTCCAACCCTAGGACATAAACCTCCTTTTCTCACATATTTGGAGTCGTTTTGGCGTATTCCTACTCCTCTTTGGAGCTTACTTGCCGACATCGCGCATCAGGCCGTTAAAGTTTCTAAACTTTTTACCCTCGACGTGAATAATTAGGATGTTCAGAAATAACAAAAATATTTGTTGCCGCTTATACCAATCGTCACAACAATATTGTTCACTTCCTTTCAAGTAGTTCCAATGAGTGCATTTATTAAGAGAAATATAGAATGGGAAAAGAACTTTATATATCCTAATATATTCAAGATATCGAAAAACTGAAAACAAATTTAAGAAATGTACACATTAATCATATTTAATCGATCAATAATTAAATTTTTTTAATGTTCCATGCGGGGAACCAGTAACCGTCCGACTATATGTATAAACAAAAATTTAACTATACAAATCTATTAACTTTATTCTCGTTTAAAAACAATCGGTTATGTTCTGCATTTCACGTGAAATTACATCGTTGGGAAATTGTTGTTATAAATACACATTTCCAACAATTCGATGAAAATTCCACACGTTTTAATTTCCCGTGGAATACATAAAACATGCCCTTATATTTTTTTGGCATCAAACTTAAATAAATGCAATATTGTTCATAACTTAATACATTTGTTTTTTGTTATTTTTAAAATTTCATCAAAAACCAAAAACTTTTGTTTCCATTTGCTATTGTTTGTTTATATTTAAAAACATATGGTTTCATTTTACTGGATTTTACTGGCAAAAATTTGTCCAGTAAAAACTTGCATTTACTCAGTAAATGAACTGTCATTTTTCTCTCTCAATTCGCCCTCTCATTTACTGGATTTTGTGTACTCGAACGCAATCCAGTAAAAATAGTAAAAATTTTTAAAAATTTTTGAGTTCTCGAACGCACTTTTAATTACAACTTGACATTGAATTTCTTTTAAGAGCTGCTTAACTCAAATCTAGTAACAATTAAATTCCTATTAAATAAATAATTAATCTATTAAGTAAATGTGAGAAACTGAGTATTATTAAAAAAATATGTACATATGTACTGTACATGTAAGTATACGTGAATCCTTGAATTTGAAGCACTAATTTTATGAACATACACATCATACGCATATGTATTTATTTACAAACGTACGTATTGTATGTCCATTAGAAAATTTATTGTTGTTTTCAATATAAGTATTCGATCGAACGATTTCTGGTGACATCGTGGAACAGGCCGTAAATGCAAGAAACGATGATCATAAAACTACATTAAAATACATACATACATATTAGCGACGAGTTCCTTGAAGCAGAATTTTTAATATATTCCATGTTGAGTTGTGTACTTTGTGGGCTATCTGCCTTAATTGCAAAATTGTCTCAGTAGAGCGTTGGTAAATCAAGTATGTACCTCCAAGAAAATTTATTTTCGTGCATCAACTTTTAAATTTCAATATGCACCGAAATCAAAAATAAAGATAATTAAAAAAAATATTTGATTTAAAACTTAACAGCCTTATTTATAAAACTTATTAAGGCTTTAGAAAGGCTTAACAAGAAAAATTTTGTATGAAAATTTGCCTTAAAACCCCTTAATAAAACCTTTATAATTTTTATACCCTTTACCAAAAAATGGTACATATATAGGTTTGTCATTCCCTTTGTAATTTCCACAAGCCCTAAAGTATATATATCCTGGATCCTTATGCATAGGAAAGACGAATAAGCGATGTCCGTCTGTCTGTACGTGAAATCTGTTTTCCGAAGCTGCCAGAAAAGATAGAGACTTCGATCTTGGACTGGTGCGTCAGAAATAGTTTGAAAAAGATTGGTATTAAAAATCAGTAAAATCAAGCAGACGATTTCAGAGCTGGAAAACTCAAACTTTATTTTGCCATACTAAAGTAACTACCGAATTTTTATTATTTTTTTGATCGAATAAACTTATTTAATACTTCAGTATGAATAAAATTGGTATTTCTAATAAAAAAAATTAAATACTAAGAAGACGTTTCCAGGGTTGGAAAACTTTAAATTTTTTTATGCAAAATTATACAAAATTAACTTACTTTTTTTTTACTTATTTTTCCTATAAACTAAATATATCTTATATTCTTAAAAGAAAGAGATTGCTGTAAGAAATCAGAAAAATTAAAAGGGATGATTTCAGGATTGGGAAACTTACACTTTTTGTGGTATTTTATATACCATATACACAGAAAAAAATTTCTATCGAAATGCAACCAACAAAAGAAATTGTTAACATTTAATTTAAAAATTAACAATCATAATTGTTGATATAACAAATTTAAATTTTTGTAGTCAATTAAATTACTCAACAAAATTATTTGTTAAATTATATCATAATGGAATGCGCACATGTAGAGAAAGAAGAAATTATAATCTATGTGTATTCATCATTTGCGTATTTAATAAAGTGTTGCTCTTTAGCTGAAAGGTAAGTGAGTCAGTTTATTAGTGTTGATGGTTGCCGCTTCAACACCGCCCAAAGACATTTAGTGTTTTTCGCAGACCAGCAAAAAATTGTTTCCAGGATTGTGATTGTGTATAAAAAGCTTGTTAACAATTATGATACAAAAATTCAACAATTCACATTGTCAATAACTTTAATTGAAATAATTTTGAAATCTAACAAAACAAAAATAAATGTTGAAAAAAAAATTAATATCACCAAATTATTTGTTGATATATGTATTTAATTGAAAATATTTTTAAGATTTTCCTTCAATTTAAAATTTCGTTAATTGTATTTACAAAAATCGTAGTAGGTTCAAAATCAATTAATTATTTCATTGATATAACAAAAAAAAAAAATTAATTGTATTTACAAATCATTTCTTTTCTGTGTATCGAAGCTAAAGCTGGGTGGGAAAAGTGTATTTAAGTAAAAGGAGTTTAAATTGAGAAATAAATAATATGTTTTCAAAGTTTTTTACTGTTAAGCGGACCGCCCTCGTAGCACTTCAATCATTTAGTTCTCTTCTTTTTTGTACGATAGAACTTTTACTGAAGTGAAAAACAATATAAACTTTTACACATTTTCACAAAAAAAAAGTTCAGCAACTAAATAAACTCGACAGATCTTAAGGCGCTACTTTAGACATTTATTGACACTCTTAAAACTAGAGAAGTATGTAAATATTTATTTGTTGCTCATTAAACTATACTTAAATATAAAACAAACAAATTTATTTCAAGCCACTTACTTAGTACAAAGTGCACAATTTAAATTAACTACTATTTGAGTTTTACTAAGCTACCTAACATAGGTGAAGTACTACATATTTATTTACATACATACATACATACATATGTACATTAGGGGTATAACTTTTTAAAAAAATTTTAAAATATCAAAATTGGCATAGCATAGTCCGATAGAGCATAAAAATACTATAAGGGAACGTATATTTATTTTTCCACTAAGGCCAAAAAAGTTCACACACCAACCGCGATGGAGTTTTGAAAAATTTTAATTTTCTTTTTCGTTAAGAAAAATTAATAATATGTTTATTTAAAACAACAAATAAAAAAAAACACCGTATAAAATTATGAACATTCAATATTGCAGTAAGATGGCCTCGAAGCAATTTTAGATCATTTAAAATATATTTTTGTTAGTTCAAGTCCGTGTTTTAAGTGTTCCAAATTTTTTTATACACCTGTTTAGAATTGGTGCATAAAATTTTTTGAGAAAAATTACAAAAGATTTTGATTTTAGTGATTACTTGGACCTCATGGTACTATGCCAAAAAATTGGATATACCCCTAATGTACATGCTTACAATATTTAGAGTGACAATAAACTTCAAACAAAAAATAGAAAAATTTACAAACCTTTTTCCCCTAAGGCTGAGTTTACATCTGGCATTTCTTGTCTGTCATTTGCCCAAAAAAGTGTAACCAACTAATTAGTAATGAAAAACATGTGTATAATTAGTAAAAAGAAAAAAACGACAATGGTAAGACTGTTGTAAATATAGTGATGGTAAAATTGAGCTTTCAATACAAAAAAGCTTTCAGCAAATTGAAATACGATGAATCAAAACAATTCACATATTCCATTTGCAATAAAATGCTAAGTATATAAAGCAGAAATCTACATCAACTGACACCACACACAGTGGACCAAACACAAAAGAACGCTGATGATGAAGGTTTAGTGGCCTTCGAAAACGGCTGGCTGTTCCGTTCAACTATGTGTTGTTAGTCAGAATATTTACAACAGACTTTGGTGTTATTTGTTCATTAATAATTATCACATGTAATTTGGCTTAAAAAGCGATACGAACTTTAGCCCGTTCAAATCACAAATATAGAAAAACTGTTTGATTCAGACATATATTTATTGATTTAAACAATTTCCAATCATGTTGGACTCTGTCAGCCTAACCCACGATGTCGAACGACAAATCGATCGACTGACGACAAGTCACTCATTATAGTTCGTTTGAGCGACCCACTAAAGCTTAAATTAGACGTGACATAGCCATAACGCCATAACCATAACCAAACCAAAATTCAATTGGTTTCTATGGTGAGAGTTATAGCGTTATGGCGAGTCACGTATAATCGAATACAGTGTTGCCCATTAGTTTGGTTCGAACGGATGCTCTCTATGGCTATGGTTAGGTGTGTTCCACAAGATTTCGTACAAGTTCGGACTAATGAGAGTAAAAAGAAAATTACTCTCTGAATATGCAAAAGTTATCCAAAATTGCTGGAACGCAAAAAACCATAATTGCCCATCTTAAAGTACTAGTGCTGCTTACTTTTTAAATTAAATTTAATTTAAGTGATTTTAGTCGCTTAAAACGCATAACATTATAAAAACAAAAGTTTTGCATCATTGGCAACAGCTTTAAAAAGCAAATGGAAATGAGTTCTAAAAAGTAAATTATTTAAAAACAGCATTTTTTTTATTAAATAAATAGGGAAATGTGTACAAATGTACTCACAACTTCAACTTTGTTCAAAAAACCTTCCATATTGATTTTTAATAAATTTGTATGCAAATACTTTTTTTCCTATATTTGCAAACTTTCTGGTTATTTTCAGTTCGATATGTAAACAAAAAACAGCTGATTATTTAATTCTTGTCCGAACTTACCCAGAAGAAAAAGTTCGTACTAGTTTGTACAGGAAATGAAAAAAATTACTCTCTCATTCGCTCTCAAAATTGCACGAAATTTGCTATCTGGAACGCTTTTGGATAACTTTGCACAAGTTCGGACTGTCTTGTTATGCATCTGGAAAGGTAGCATTAGTAAAATCGTATCGTGATGTTGCGTCTCAGCTGACAAAAACCGTACCATATACAATGCATGTTACTAGTTACAAAATATGTGGTGGTAGCACTGCTGACGTAGGAATCTGCAGAAAACAGATTTTTCTGTAGCGAATGTCAAAAACGCCGCATTTAATGCCAGACAAAAAAAAGTGCTGTGCAAACTGTTACATTTTCTATAACTTGTGCACTAAGTTGAACGATACGGCAAGCTGTAAAGTAGAATGATACGATTTTAGTAATTCTACCTGAACAGACCTGTTATGTCACGTCTGATTGAGCCTTAACTATCGACTTGTCGGTCGTCAGGCTTTACGTTGTTAACGTAATGCATTTACTCATTGTCACATCAAAAATTTCACAAATAAAACGCTAGTTTACAAATAAAAAGCGCTGCAATGTGAAAAGTATTCCATAAAAAATGCAACTCTATGCTACTTAAAGTTTCTACAAATACATAATAAAAATAACAACAATGATAAACATAAGATAATACAAAAAAATTAAAAAGTTATTTTCAAAATTTTGTGTATGAAATATAAATAAATATATAAGTTGAAATGTGTAGATACTCCTAAAATAATGCAAGCGGATTGTAATGAAGAATGGACGGGAGTAGCACCAATGGGACAAGCAATCTATTGAAGTGGAAAGAGTAATTTGCCTAATTGAGTGTTTAGAATTGGTAAGATAAATTGCACGTATACACATTCACACATACATATATATGTATGGATGTATGTAATTCAAAAAGAATTATGTGACAAAAATGCATGTTTGTGAGTTAAATAAATAAAATAAACGCAAAAAAATTAACATTTTTATTTTTGATTTTCATAAAAGTAAATTTGTTTAAAAATTTTGTATTATGTGTACTTTTTTGTTTTGTCGACAAGCACAAACCAAGTGATTGATTTTGACATTTTTTGTCGTTTGAATTTTCATAGTGGGTACCAAATTTGTATGGAAATGGTTACGTCATCGTTCGCATGCATTGTCGATCGACTTGTCGTGCTGAACAAGTTTAGTGGGTCCCAAATCAGCTGTTTGTCGTTAAAAATGATTGCGAACGACAACGTTCGATATCGTGGGTTTGGCTGTATAAAATTCTCTATTAGTTATGTATAAAACAGTTTATCTTAATAAATACGTGTCTGAATCAAACTGTTTTTCATTAGTAATTAGTGGTTACGCTTTTTTTACGCTTGTGTGGCACATGGCACACAGATGGAAACCCGGCCTAAGTAATAATGTTTTCACACTGAAAGTTAAAACCTGGTTTTAACTTTAAGACCATAAACAGCTGATTTTGCTTTCACACTGCAAGTTTTTTAAATTCAGGTTTTAACTCACAGGCTGTCTAATAACTTTGCTCAAAATAAAATAAATCTCCTGCCTTAATTCAAGTTGCAACAACATGAATTTAAGTTAATGTAGTAAATGTGTTTTATTAATTATTTAACTTACGTGTGGTTGACATAGACATCATAAAAATGTTTATTTGTATATAAATTGGCTGCCCCGGCCAAGATTAGAACTCGGAACTCATCGAGTGGTAGTCAACGCGCTTACCCCTATAGCCACAACAACCTTAAATATTCTTCAGATGCACATTAAATATGTACCATCATGATTAAAATTTGAATTCAATATTATTTCATTGATCATTTAACATAAATTATTCGAAAAGTTTTAGTTAAACAAAATATTTTTTTATCGACTGTTTACAAACATAAAAAAACAACATCAATACTAAAACAATTCACACAACTAAGCACGAAAGTGTATTGCAGCTATGAACAAAGCAAATAAACACCAACACAGTGAAACAACATATTATTTCTTGTAAATTTAATGTGATTTGAATGAATTTCAATCAACCTTTTTGCATGGTGATTTTACATTGGTATTTTTTCTGTGTGTGTAAATTAATGAGCTCGAAGTCACAACTATTTTCTGTTTCCAAACATGAAAAAATTAGCCAATGGTGTAAAACATTTGGCAACAATGAATAAATTCAGTAAAGTGCAACTCTAACTCGCGCACGAAGGGTTCCGTACGAACACTAGATATGTAATTTAATACAAACTTCATCCTATATAATATAAAGTTTTGACATTTTTTTCGTTTTTGAGGTTTTTTTCAGTTTTTTTGTCTTGGCGTTTTTTCAATTTTGTCGATTTTTTTAAGTTTTGGGATTTTTTTTGACACTTTATTTTCTCGTTTTGACGATTTTTTCGGTTTTTGGAGTTTTTTGATTTTGGCGATTTTTTTTATTTTTGGCGATTTTTTCATTTTTGCGATTTTTCCTTTTATATAATTTTTTTTAATTTTGGCGACATTTTCGCGTTTTGGCGATTTTTTTCGATTTTTGGCGTTTTTTCATTTTGGCGATTTTTTTCATTTTGGGGATTTTTTCGAATTTGGCGATTTATTTTAGTGTTAGAATTTTTTTTTTTTAATTTTGTCGATTTTTTCGTTTTGGCGATTTTTTTTTTAATTTTTGGCGATTTTTTTTTTTTTGGTTTGGCGATTTTATAATTTTCGGTTTGTTTAGTTTTACCGTTTTTGAAAATTTCAAGTGTTTTCCTCTTACGGTTTCCAAGATATAGCAAATTGTCAAAATTACATAGTCAAAATTGCAATAACTGATGGACCACCCTTTAATTTTAATTTTTTTAAATTTTAGTGTTAATTGTTGTAGTCTGTATAAAAATACACTAATTTTACAAATTTCAAGTTTCAATATACATATGTTCATACATGGGATTTTAACATTTTTCATTGCTCGTTTTGGAACGCCCATTAATTTTTAATTCTCATGTATTTGTTGTTGTAGCGGCCAAGGTTCTACATATTCTGTCCAAATTTCAGGTCCGTAGCTCTTACGGTTCCTGAGAAAATACCGTGTGACGGACAGACGGACAGACGGACAGCGTAGCGAAAACAATAGGGTTCCTTTTCACTTTTGGTGTACGGAACCCTAACAAGTGGAGCCTGCCGCTAATGTATATTTTAATGAAATAGACAGTTTTTACAATAAACAGAGTACCGGAGCTATTGAGTATTGCTAGGAAAAGTATATATGTACAATGTTCAAAAATTAAAAAATAATAATAAGTGGACATTTGAAAATCTGAATTTGTAATGCTATAAATAAAAGACCATAGACAAAGTGAAAATATTGCTTTGAGGAAATTTAATAAGCTTTCTATTGCATGTAATTAGGTTGAAATTCGTTAAGAACTGCTTGATTTAGAGGCAAATTCCAAAAGCATGATTTTTTAATTTTTTGGGAAAAGGGCATTTTTCCTCAAGCAACAAAAACAACGATTTGAGAGACCTCTTCCCGTTCATCAAAAATTTAAGTTTTATACACCAAAATTCTTGGTTTTTAGAGTAGATTTAAAAAATCGATATTCATGAAGGAATTTCGAAAAAAGTGTAAAAACTAAGACGGTCTAATGCACATAGTGCTAAAAGGAGATTATGACGTATAATAAAGAACAATTTAAAAAAAAAAATTTGCGTAACTCTCTCTATTGTTTGTAGAAAATCGAACTATGACGCCGGCAACACTGATACATTTAAAAATGTAAACAATCAATTTTAAGAGAAAGAACAGTGCTGCCAGCAGAAAAATTCAAAAATTACCCTTGAGATGAAGCAAAAAAGCCCGATTTAACTTAAATTACACTTGATCACATATTAAGGTTTTATTTTATAAAAAAAAATTAAAAAAAACACAAAAATTTACTTAATGGTGATCAATATTTGTCATACTAATTGTATTAATATAGTATAGGGTGTTTTTTTAAGAGGTATAGAACTTTGAATTGAAATAAAATACAAGAAAATCGTTTTAATGTCCATCAATTTGGCTTTATTGGAAGGATAATTTTATGCCATTAATGTTTAAATATGATTTCGGGCATGTGGCCGCCGCGGCTGGCTCGAATAAAGCCAATTCTACAGGTCCAATTTTCAACCACTTTTTCGAGCATATGGGGCCGTATGTTGGCAATAACGCCACGAATGTTGGCTTCCAAGTCCCCTAACGTTTCTGGTTTGTTGGCGTAGACGAGCGACTTCACATATCCCCAAAGAAAATAATCCAATGGTGTCAAATCACACGATCTTGGTGGCCAATTGACAGGTCCATTCCGCGAAATTATGCGCTCATCGAATGTTTCCTTCAATAAATCGATTGTGACGTGCGCTGTGTGGCATGTAGCGCCGTCTTGTTGGAACCACAACTCATCCACATTCATGCCATCCAATTCGGGAACAAAATAGTCGGTTAGTCGGCTCCAATTGCTGTGCACGGTGGCGAATCGATTCATTCGGGTCCTCTTCAACACTTTGCTCTACAGCGGCAATTGTTTCTTCGGTGCGCACTGTTCGACGTCTCTCCGGATGCGTATTATCAAATAGAGTAAACGTAGTGCGAAAACGATCCATGGTTA